>JADMNL010000031.1:180810000-182135000 GCA_016271365.2 Neoceratodus forsteri
CCACGGGCACCCTGGCTTTGGGGGCACTGCCAGAACTGGATGCGGACTTAGTGAGTGAGATGGGGGCTCCCTGCCACCCCACCATGGGGAGTAAGCCACAGGGGAAGAAGGTGAAGGCCCTGCATGGAGCCGGGAGCAGCCTGGATGGTGGCCAGAGGCAAGAGGGAAGTGCAGATGAAAGGAGACGACCAAGGAGCCAGGGGCAGAAACAGAGTAAAATAAAAAAGCTGACGGTGTCCCTTTAAGGATCATATAGTTGGACATTATAGATTGTTCATGTAACGTGGACAGTAGGTTGAACTTTGCACAATCTTATGGACCACTGTTTATCGGTGAAAATCTTTGTGCTTTTTTATATTGTACCTTGTGCAGTTGTCTTTAACTGAATACTGAATAAAAAGTTTTAAAAATGAAGTGCATATATGTGCGCACCTGAATGCAGTATATGTGTGCAATTGTATGTAGTGCTTATGTGTACATCTGTGTGTACATGCATCTGTCTATGTGGCACAAAGTGCATGCATCTGTCTTTGTAATCTTCAAGTATGGAAGGCAGTGGCAGGTGGGTTGGCAGTGCCAAGGGGTGCCAGCCTCATGCTGCCTCACCACCTGGGTTTTCCTTCCTGTTACTCCCTGGCCCTCAGGACACTGGCACAAGGGTGCCAAGTGCACACATGCACATGCCAGCCAGCGCCCTCCTCCTGCTAGCTGCTCCAACTACACTGCCACCTCTGGTCACCCAGTGCCCATATAGCAGCAGAAATGCCAAGAAACAGGACACACTGCTCAATCACTGCTGTCATTTAATGTTTATTAATACTTCATATGGCCACCTTCAGTCTCTGCATTTAGCTTGTTAAGCTTAATCATGAGGGGCTGTCCCTGGTATTAACATCCGATATTTACATTTTAAAGAAAGGTGCAGAATATACTGCAACTACCCTTTTATGAAGTTTTAGTCAATTACAGTGACGCTTACTCTCGGCCGGCCAACCCTACCATTATCGGCATCCGCCATGTGTGATGATGCCCAGCATGGCAGCAAAGCCTGTGTCCCTCCCTCCCTCCCCGGAGGATGAGAGCATTCTCTGAGACACTTGATCTTCCTCCCCCTTCCCTGGCCAGCCTCAGTGTCTGGTGCTCATTCCCAAACCCAGATCACCCAACTCTTGGGTGACCCCGCTGCCACTGCACTGATAGGTCAGACTTTTTTTGGTTGTTTGCTTATGCCACCTTCTTGCTACTGACCAGTGCTGCCTTCCTTCTTGACCAGGTGCTTCTTGCTTGACCATAAAGCCTCATATGATTGTCCTCTCAGGGACCAGTGGCTGGCTTTGGTTCCCACTCCCCAGCTTGCCACATGGTGGGGCCCTACCTTATTCCTCCTTTGGAGTGGGGGGGGCCTACCATTTCAGCAAATTGACAGAAAAGAAGAATCCATGTCAGGCCAGCGGCTGTTCACTAGGGAGCACCACGCACTTTCCCGGAGGCAGACAAACAAGGCCAGCAGCGGTTATGGGGGGCAGTCTTAGTAGCCCTTTCCTGGTCTTCTGCTCCATATCTTGAAATTGCACCATGTGACATCAGTTGGAGCCAGCAAACCAGATGCTGCAATGTCCACATACCCTCCCTTCCCAGAGTGTGCCTTGTGTTCCCGCTGCACAACCACCTGTGATTGCCCTCATTGGGGCAGTGAAGTGAACAGCAGTAGTGCAAGCTGGCACTGAAGATGTTGGCTGCCTGAAGGAGTCGCCCCTCAGTTTTGACGTTTTTTACTACATTTTTATTATTTTCAATTGGGACCGAACGTTAAAATTTAACCTATTCATTAGTGGAGCAATTGAGTAATAACCTGAGTGAGTTTTTCCTGATTTTAGCATACTGCAATTGTTTTATTAAAGTGACTAGTCTCCGATGACAGCCATGATGTCAGTGGGAGTAAAACGGACAGTTAACCAAAGTATGGAATGATCGACAGCAGCAGACAAAGACGACATACAGTCCCTAAAAGAAATGCTAGAAGATATTAAGCTAGAAATATCCTCAGTCACATAGTCGGTCACTGACCTTAAACAAGAATTGCTTATAGTTTCACAGCACCTAGACTACTCTGAAAATCAAATGGATATCTTTAAAGACACTATTGCAGGCTTAAAAGACCAAATACACTCCCAAGGTAAACAGATTCACCACCTTTTAGAAAAAATTAATGATTTGGAAAATAGGGGCAGAAGAAATAATTTGAGAATTTTCAGGAATACCAGAGGGGGCAGAAGGGGTCAATTTGAATGACTTTCTGCAAAACCTAATGCCAGAGCTATTGGAAGATGAGTGGCCATGGGCTTTAGAAATAGAAAGGTGTCACCAAGCATTGGGTCCTAAGCCACAGGCAGGTCAACGACCTAGACCAATCTTTGCATATTTTCTACGTTTTTCCATTAAAGAACAGATACTAATGTTGGCCAGGGAGAAAAAGCAATTGTCATGGAGAGATAACAAAATACTGCTGCTTCAGGACTTTTCATCAATGGTTATGGAAAAGAGGAGGCGTTTCTTTGAAGTTAAGCAAAAACTTTCTAAGAATGGGTTTCCATATTATTTTAAATATCCAGCAATACCAAATGTGGTTGACTCCTATAGTAAACTGCATGTATTTCAAACTGCCAGAGATGCTATGTCTTTTGCCACGACTTATGAACAACAGCAGAGGGGTAATCAAAGGGTTAAGACCAATGAGCTCCATCTTTCAAAAAACAGCATGTTGATTACACCATGTGCTCCACACAAGACCATTCTGTTGCATTAGCAAGCATGGGCTCAACCTCACAGAAAACTCTAGCTAATAGTGGTCACAAAAACATCAATGCCGCAAATCCAACTATTCTACCTACCCCTAGTCAAGATATAGAAATTTCTGCCCACACACACAATTGCCTGTGTCTCAAGAGAAGCTGAAGGAGAAAAATACTCTATATGCCTCAACCATCACAAGGAGAGCCAGAGTGGTGGTTTCTTGAAATGTGAATGCCTTAGGATCACCAGTAAAAATGAAAAAAGTCCTAGACTACCTGGGCAAAAAAAAAAAAAGCAGATATAGCTTTTATACAGGAGACTAGGGATGCACGGATATCCGACCCACTATCCGGATCCAATCGGATAATTGGCATTTCTGAGATATCCAACCTGGCAGAATATCTTTAAAAAAAAAACGGGTCAGATAGTGTCCTGCATGCAATGCGGAAGAATTATAAAATTGCTGACAGCCCTTCTCTTACAGTCCTTCCTGCTGACATGCTGAAAAAAAAATATATAAATAAAGACAGAAGACAGCACTGGTTGACAAAATAAGTTCTTTATTACCAAAGTAGTAAAAATTCACGGGCAGTCATAACGAATCATTGCCATTGATCTTTGTTTGCTGCGGTTTTTTTTCTAACTATGTGACCCATTAATATCCGACCCAATCTGGTTGGCAGAGAGAAATATCCAAAATCCGATATCTGGAAGAAATCTGGTATCCGTGCATCCCTTCAGGAGACACATTTATCAGATGGGGAAGCCCTTAAATTAAAAAGGGCGTAGGTGGGCCAAGTTGAAAGTGTTTGTTTTTTATCTAAAAAACATGGCACAGCCATTTTAATCAGGAGAGGAATTAATTTTAACAAACATGCTCACTTTTCTGACACCGAAGTCTGATATCAGATTCTTACTGGTCTATTGGATGGCCACAAAAGTAGCGTTATCCAATGTTTACGCACCTAATTTGAAACGGATGGACTTGTCCAATTCACTATGACCCTCAGCACTTTCTCTGACTATGAGTTCATTCTAGGAGGGGAATTTAATGAACTGCTGGACCCTGTTTTAGACAGGTCCTCCACGAAAAGGGTGCAGATAAACACAAACTCTAGAAAATCCTTCAAGAAACTATTGCTTAATTTAGGTATAACAGATGCATGGAGGTTAGTACATCCAACAAGTAGAGATTACACATTCCTGTCAAATCGACATTCAACTATAGTAGAATAGATTATCTGCTGCTTTCAGATGCATTGGTCATAAACATTTTGGACATTACGATTGATAATATAATCATCTCTGACCAAGTTATGGCATGTTTAAATTTGATGCTGGGAGACACAAGGGAGAAAACACATAGGTGGAGACTGAACACAAACTTTTTAAAAGATAAGGAATTCTTAACTAGGATCACAAAGGACACAAAAGAGTGTTTTGAAATCAAGGAGAATAGGGAAGCATTTCGAGTCTCCATTTGGGAAGCATACAAAGCTTACATTAGAGGAAGGATAATAAGTTACTCATCTAAGAAAAAGAAGGAGAGGGGCAAGGAATTGCTAGAGAAAGAAAATAAATTAATAACACTAACTAATACCTCCAAAAAGAATATGACATCTATTGGTGATCTTTTACATAAAATTTCAGTCCTTAAAGGGGAAATATATACCTTACTATCTCATAAAACAGAATACGTTCTCTTTAGGACAAAACAAAAGTACTGGGAATCTGGGGAAAAAGCAGGTCGACTTTTATCCTGGCGACTAAAACAGATTCAGCAGCAAAACATAATTACAGGTATACAGAACTCCTCTGGGGGTAACTCTAACAAAAAATAAAGAGATAAATGTAGAATTTCACAAATTCTTTCAAGAACTATACTCATACAAGGGAGTCTCCTTAACTGATAAACGTGATGCATTGTTTTCTAGAATCAAGTTACCCTCTTTAGAACATGACGAGAGGGAGGCATTAGGTGGGAAAATCACTCTTGAAGAAATACAGGTTGCTACTCAAAATCTTCCAACAGGAAAAACTCCAGTGCCTGATGGGTTTCCAGGTGAATGCTAAAACAAACTTACCCCCACAGTATTATCAAAACTACAGACAGCTCTAGATGAAGCATGGGGAAATAAATCCTTCACACCTACTATGCGACAAGCATACCTTACCCTGATTCCCAAAAAAGGTAGATTGTGCTAGTTATAGGCCAATCTCGTTGATGAATACTGATTATAAAATACTTGCTAAAGTCATGGCCAAAAGGGTTCAAGATGTTATAGTCAAATTAATAGGACCGGAACAGGTTGGGTTTATAAGGAATAGATCAGGAGCAGACGGTGTCCGTAGACTGCTTAATTTGATCTGGTCAGCTAATAAAAAAGAGAGCCTTATGCTAATCTGTCGCTTGACATTCTTAAGGCATTTGACTCGGTCTATTGGCCCTTTATATCGAGGACCCTATCTGAGTTTGGATGTGGTAAGGAGTTCTCTGACTAGGTAACAATGTTATATGATATTCCTTGGACTTTGGTTTTAACTAATGGTTCGCTGTCCCCACGAATTGACCTAACTTGCAGAACAAGGCAAGGTTGTCCACTTTCTCCTTATCTTTTCATTCTTGTTTTTGAGCCCCTCTTACATATAATTAATAATCATTCAGGGATCAAAGGCATAACGTTTGGGAAAAAAGAACATAAGTCCTTCGCTTTTGTAGATGATCTGCTTGTAACTGTAAGTAAGACAGTGCACTCTTGTCAAAGTCTGAAAGCAATATTAACAGACTTTGAAGGAGTATCGGGACTTAAAATAAATTGGGGCAAAACACAAATACTACAAAATGGGATCTCAAAACACACCATGAGCCATCTGGTCAATATCTTGGATAGGTCTTGGTTTAAAACAAGTATTACATATCTAGGTTTGGAAATTTCCATCAAACTAAAGGAAATTAGTAACCTCAATTATATTCTTCTGTTATAGGAGATTGAACTAGACTTATCTAGATTGGGGAAGCTTAATCTTTCCCTTTGGGGTAAAATAAACAGTTAAAATGAACATAGCACCTCGACTTTTCTATCTATTTCAAAATGTACCAATTTTAGTGGAAAAGAAAATACTTAAATCACTGGACAGGATTATAAGAATATTTCTGTGGCAAGGGAAGTCACCTAGATTAGGTATCTATAAACTAAGGGCACCATGTATCTCTGGAGGGTTTGCTCTACCCTGGTGGGAACACTAGCAAATAGCCTTTATACTCAAACATGCATTGAAACATTTAGAAAACCCACAAAAAAACTTCAGTATGAACCACAGCCCCTATGGCTAAGTATGGAAAAGGATGTTCTTAGACCTAATTCCCTCTTTGACTATTTTTATATCCCACTGAACGTGAAACAAGTAGATAATCCATGTATTCTAGGAGATACGTTGGCATTTAAAAAAATAAAGGAAATCAACCCTAAACTAAACCCCCAAAATTCAATGCCTTTATGGGGTAATATTGGAATATGGAAAATTGAAGAAATCACCCCTATCCATAAGAGTGGAGATAGGACCTCCCCTAGCAGCTTCAGGCCCATCTCCATTCTCCCTCTGCTCTCCAAAGCCCTAGAAAAAATAGTGCCCATTCAGCTCTCTGAGTACCTGGCCAAATATGACCTGTTGTGTCCAGAACAACATAAATTCTGCCCTGGACACAGCACCACTACAGCCCTCCTGGAGTTCTCCAAACACCTCCACTCTGCTCTCGACTCTGGTCATGTTGCGGGTGCAGTGTTCATTGACCTCTCCAAGGCCTTTGACATGGTCTGTTACCCCCTCCTACTGGACTCCCCCCACCAACTTGGCTTCTCCCCTTGCCCCCTTGCTTGGTTCACCAGTTACCTCTCTACCAGATCCCAGTGAGTAAAGGTAAACAGCACCCTGTCAAATACACTGCCTGTTCGCTCTGGGGTCCCCCAGGGTTCCATCCTGGGCCCCGTTCTGTTCAGCCTGTTTCTCAACACTCTCCCCAGCTCCTGCTCAGGCAATATGCTCCTCTATGCTGATGATGCAGTCCTCTTTGCCTCCCACCCAGACCTTGCATCATTACAGGAATCCCTGTAGTATACTTTCAACCAAGCCGAAAAGTGGTTCCTTGACCACCGGCTGGTTATTAACCTCAAGAAAACCAAATCCATGCTTTTTTATCATCACCAGAACAAGGCCAAAAATGCTCCCCTCTGCATTCTCCCCAGTAATCCTCACCCTCTCGAGCAGGTGTCATCCTACAAATACCTAGGCATCACCTTCGACTCGGCTCTTACCTTCCACACCCACATCAATACGCTGTCCTCAGCTATAAATTCTTGGATTGGCCTTCTCTATTGACATAGAGAGTGCCTCCCCAAACTGCCCTTCGACTGCCCATCAACTTCTCTGTCCTGTCCTTAGTGGACTACCGCCTACCCATCTACGCCACGGCTGACAACACCACCCCCAAAATCCAGACCTCGATCAACAAGGCCTGCAGGCTTCTGACTGGTGCATCCCACTGCACTCATACTTACCTGATCTATTCCACCGCCAACCTGCTCACCTTTGAGGAGTGCCTGCACTACCAAACCTGCCTACTTGCCAAAAAATTCCTGCTAGGACTCTCCCCCCCCCCCCGAGGTCACCACATCCCTGCAGCATGCATCCCCATCTGTTGCCACCTGCAGCTCAGTTAAAGCCACCTTTCAGGTGCACCCTACCAAGACCTCTTTAGCCCAAAGGTCTTTCCACTACCGTGCCCCCATATTGTTCAACTCCCTCCTGCCCGTCTGTCACTAACTTTACCAAAATTGGTCATTTCAAAGTCACTCTCCATATCCTCCTCTTTGATGCCCGAAGCTGCAATTACCCCTGATTCATTTAATGGTGGGGTCTCTCCCACCTGGCCCACAGCCTAACAATGTCCACTGGACTGCTTTCCCCCCCTTCTTTTTTCCCCACTGCTGTCTTTCCCCCCAACCTTTCCTCTTAGATATCCCTCCCTGGTACATCCAGGGTTGTACCTTCTATTATTGTATTATTTTATACAATTGTACTTACTGTATGCAACCTTATCTGTAAATCACTGATGCATATGTGTTCTTATTGTTTTCTGTATTGCACCTGTGTGTTACCACTGTTGTACCTCATACTGTAACCATGTCTACCCTCCCTGTGACAAGGTGCCTTTGTAAATGAGTCCACGACTCAAAGGTCGTAAATCCGACTTTCAAATAAATAAATAAGGTAATCCTCGTCTGACTGGAGGGGGAAAAAGGCTGCATTAATACAGATTGGGTAAGATTAGGTATTACTAGACTGGCTCATATAATAGATCCAAGAAGTAGAGCTCTGCTATCCTTTCAAGAACTTAAAGACAGGTACAGTATAACATTCAAAGGTATCAGTTCCACTATTACTTACAACTAAGGGAGCAACTCAGGAAATCAAATATACTAGACTTGGACTATACTCTGTCATCTTGTGAAGATTTGGAGTAACTGATACATATAACAACATTTAAAAAAGGTCAGGAACCCTTTATAAAATTCTGAATGATAACCTAACAGATACAGTACTTGTCTGACCATTAAGACCAAAATGAAATGGGAAGAGGAGCTGAATATTTTCATATCGGAAGAAGATTGGGATATGACTTGGAAATCAATTAGTAGAACTTATAAAGAACTTCACAGTAGGTTGATTCAATATAAAATCTTACATGGATTTTACTATAGCCCAGTAAAACTGAATGCAGTGGGGTATCTGAAATGTCTTTTTCTCATAAACTGGCTCATGATATCTCTCCATTATGTGCTTTACATTTAAAGCCTTGCCTTCGCTGTGTTATACCTGTAACCATGGTCTACCTCTGTATGTATGTTTCCCTCCATCCTTTGACATGGAACCTTTGTAAATGAGCAGTAATTGCTCAAAGGTATTTGTAATCCTAGAGACTAATACAATTAAAATAAAAATTAAAAAAATGTAGACAATGCCAATTGCTGGAGATGTAATCACTCACACGCAAACTTAGCACATATGGTATGGGACTGTCCTAAGCTACAAACTATTTGAAAGGAACTTATAACTATCTGACTTAATATCCTTTCACCTCCACTGATTTTCACTTTGGGACTATTTCCAGAGTCATTAGATTTAGATAATTATCAAAAAATATGGATTTCATTCGCAGCCTTTAGTGTCAAGCGACTCATACTGCAGAATTGGAAAAGCAATCTAATTCTTACTGTTAATGAATGGTATGCTCAGATGGTATTTTTATTTAAAAATGAAATAATCTGCTACTCTATAATGGATAGACCAATAATACTAGATAAAATCTGGGCACCCTTTTAGAATTTGAAATAGGCAACTCCCTACTGGGTAATTTGTATGGTAATCATAGTCAAAGATTAACTCATATGGTTGATTCACTAAGAAACCCCTATAGTCTAGAAGTATGTGATACTATAAGTTAGTGATCAAGTATGGCGTTAGTTGTTTTCTTTCTTTCTTTATTTTACTCTATTACACTACTTTGGTAAGCAAAATGTCTGTGTTTTACAACTCATAGATGTTAAACAGATTTACTTTCTATTGTATGACGTATGACGTTTTTCAACAAAGAACAATAAAAACTATTATGGAAAAAAAAAAGTGAACAGCACTGCCCTCCTGCCCTCCCTGAAGGAGCCCATCCTCCAGGTTGCTCAATCCTCTTCCTCAATCCCCTTCCTCCTTCTCCCCCCACCTAACCTCCAATGATCCAGGATTGTTACCAGATCCTGGTCATTGGCAGTGCAAGTGGCAGGGCTGCCACTGTGTCAATGGGCTATTTTTTGAACATTTTGAACTGGAAAGTGTGATGAACTTTTACAGTAGTTTTTTATCGATGAGAGACTACAGTGAATGCACTCACTGCACCCCCATACCAGACCAGGATAGACACAAAATGCTGAAAACAAAAGCTATATAACCTTTATTAAGGTACAGCAAAACATATGAACGTGTTAAAAAAAACAGTGCTACAAAACTGGCAGCATAATACCAACAGAGCAATGAGCCTTACATTTTAGGCTGGTTAAACTGTAGCTCCTCAGAGGCTTTTTTGTTTGTATTAGGAGTTGTCTTACATCTATATCATTGTCAGAACTGTGAACTTGGACTTCCCTCTCAGATTCAGACTTGGCTATAGCTGCTGTCTCACTGTGTGACTCTGAGCAGGTCCTTGCCCTCCCGGTGCTTCAACCTCCCACCTGCACAACTGGGGAGACTAGAAGCAGGGCCTCTTTTTTTTCACTTTGATTTATCCTCTGTCTATCCTTGCCCACCCCATCTGATGGCACTCCCAGCCCAGTCACCCACCATCTCTGGGACTTACCCTGTTTCACTGATACCTTACCCTTTGTGGCTGAGTCAGAAGAGCTTGCCCTTTCCCCTCTGAGGTAGGATCCATATACTGCCCAGTTAGAGGTGCCAGGCCTGGAGGGTTGTCCTTTATATCACCATGGCAGGGGAGTTTTTTTCTCTAGTTTGGTGTCCCCTTGGAAGTTGATGTGCACTAACACAGAGCATCTGTCAATGTTGCCTCCACTAGGTGTCAGACACATTGCGGCAGGCACAACTCCCCCATCCTGGGAGAGAAAAGCAGTTCCTCAGTTGCTTGATCCTCTCCCCACCTCCCCTTCACCAACCCTCAGTGACTCAAGATCACTGTCAAAACCAGGTCACAGGCATAACATGCAGTAGCTATCCAGCCAGCCCAGCAGGACTCCTCTTAAAGTGAGTTTTGTCATCTTGGTTGGGCTGTTATTAACAGTGAATTGTACTGAAGAGAAATAATGTTGCCCAACAGGGAATTGAACAAAGGTCCCTGAAATAGCATTGTGGCAATAATTCCAGTGAAGATATCTGATGAACTAGTTTGCTATAGTTGTCTGTGGCCACTCTCCTACGCTACAAATCCTGCAGATGGGAGTACTGTAGATGACAGGAAGTTGATTGTACAGTATTAGTGGCATTACTAGGCATTCAAAACTCAAACGTGCTGTGAGAAAGTGTGCCCAACTAATAGCCCAGTCCCCCCCCCCCCAACTGCCATGCAATGGCCCTACCAACTGAGCTGTCAGAACAATAACATTCATACAGGGCTATTATGAACGGAGGATCCATATAACGATCTGAAGGGAATAGTCAAGGGAGTAACTGGTTCTGCTATGGAGCTGTGTTAATATGTCAGAAACAGAAGAGGTTTGCTGACTGTCAGTGATGGTGCTGATGTGCTGGTGAAAACTGGCATAGTACAGTGCAATAAAGCCTCTGAAGTCCAATCACTGTACACGTTCACCTGGCATAAAACAGGAACCTAGCATTCAACTTTGGGTCTTTCACAGCTGAGCCACATTTTCCACTATCAGCAGCCAAGTGCTAAATACTTACAGATAAGATATTACTGGTTTTTTGGCTTTTCATTAGCAGATTCTGTAATCTAAACACAACCCATTACAAATGTATTTCAGTGTTTAGAAAGGAATGAGTGCCGCAGGTTGTCAGGGTAGAAGGAAGTTGGCTGTTATGTGCTGTCCTTTCAAAAGAAAATGAAATGAAAACAACTGGATGAATAAAAACCAGATTAAACAAATGAGACATTCTAATTAAATAAAAAGACCTGCTTTGAAGTAATGCACAGGTTTGTGATAGAGACATAAGAAAAAAATTACCGTAGTTATATTGTTTCTTCCAAGGTGTCTTCAAGTATGCTTCACAGGTGCAGTATGCGAGCTGGGTTCAGGTGAAGACAGTGTAAATGAGCAGAGGACATTGGCCAATCAGAAGAGTGAGAGAGGGGAGTGCTGCATGCAGTCAGCCTGAAAGGCTTCAGAACTGTTTCCATGCTGAAAAAAGGGCAAAAACTATGCCCCAGTAAGAAAAAACTGTTACAATAGGAATACAGCTATTTAAAACTACCTATAACACTAGGAAAAAACAGAAACAACTACTAAGAGAAAAATCTATGTATAAAAACTAAATAGAGCCATACAGAGTAAGGTTATGTAGGGGAGGATGAGTGGGAGTGAGAAGCATACTAGAAGACACCGTGGAAGAAATAATATTACTACAGTGAGAAATGTTTTCTTCCTACCCCAAGGGTCTTCTACTGTGATTCACAGGTGCAGACTAAAAGCAGTACAATTGGGAGGTGGGTACAGAACCTACTTTGGAAACAGGATCTGCAGCACCACTGTACCAAATCTAGCATCTGATCTGGACTGCACATCCAAGCAGTAATGCTTTGTGAATGTGTGCACAGTCCTCCATGTTGCCGCTTTGCAGATATCCATCAAGGGAATATCTCTTGCCGCTGCCACTGTGGCAGCTGCACCCCTAGTAGAATGGGCCTTTAAGCCCTGAGGGAGCGGTTTGCCAGCTTGGCTATAGCAAAAAAAAAAACTGGATATAAGAGACAATCTGACGAGAAATGGTCCTCTTAGTAGCAGGTCTACCTCTGCCCACCCCACCATAGGTGAGGAAGAGCTGAGTTTGCTCTTCTCTGAACTGTTTGGTATGCTTCAGATAGTGAGATAGAGCCCTCTTAACATCCAAACTACGCAGCTTGCGTTCACCTGGGGTGGATTTTTCTGTGAAAAAGACATGTAGTGATGGACTGTTTGAGGTGGAACTCAGAAACTACCTTGGGTAGAAATTTTCTGTTCATCCTAAGGACTACCTTGTCCCTGTGGGAAATGTTATAGTTAGGCTCAGTGCACAGTGCCTGCAATTCTGAAATCCTCCTTGCTGAGGTGATAGCAATAAGGAAGACAGTCTTCCAGGTGACATATTTCAGGTCAGCTGCAGCCATGGGCTCGAAGGGAGGCTCCATGAGCTTGGCTACACAGAGGTTCAAGTCCCAGGGAGGGACTGGCTCCCTCAGAGGAGGTTGAAGGTGCAAAAGGGCTTTGAAAAACTTTTTGAAAACAAGCTGAGAAACAATGGATTTCTCCTTTCCCGTGGAAATGTAAGCCGAAATGACTGCTAAGTGCACCTTGAGGGAAGAAGCTTTGAGGCCTGCTGTTTGCAGGTGTACCAGATAGTTTAATAGTGTAGGAGGATTGGCCTTCATAGGATCTATCCTTTTATCCTTATACCAGAGAGAAAACCTCCTCCACTTAGAAGCACAGGTCTTCTTAGTGTTAGGTTTTTTTAGCCATTCAAAGGATTTTCAGGACTTGCTCAAAATACTGGGAATCAGGAAGCTCTAACTCCTCAAATACTAAGCTTTGAGGTAAAGCTGTCCCTGTCAGGAGACTGTGGGTTACTGGCAGTCTGATGGGCTTCCTGATCGACAGGGTGAGGAGCTAGGAGTACCAAGGCTGCCTCACACAATCCGGCGCCACCAGAATCAGGGCGGCTGGCTGATCTCTGATCTTGAGAAGTACTCTGTAAATCAGAGGGAAGGGAGGAAATGCATAAAGAAGCTTCCCTGTCTAGAGTGAGAGCATCTGCTGGGATGGTGCCCATTGCTGGGGACCTGCAACAGTAGTGTGGGAGCTGGTGGTTGAGGTTGGACATGAAAAGTTCCACCTCTGGCACCCCATCTTCTGAACAATGTGGCAAGGACCTACTTGTTTAGGGTCCATTCATGGTGACCCTGGGTGATGCGACTTAGGGCATCTGCCAGAGTGTTGTCCTTGCCTAGGAGATGAATGACTGACAGAGTCCTGTCCAGGGAGTAGACAAGGACCAAATTCTCACTGCCTCTGTGCAGAGTTTGGTGGGCCTTGTGCACCCCTGCTTGTTGATGTAGAACATGGCAGTAGTGCTGTCTGTTTTTATCTGAACCGGATGACACCCCCCCCAGCTGTGAGGCAAAGGCCTTTATGGCAAGGTACACTGCTCTGAGCTCCAATAGATTGATGTGGCATGTGTATTCTCTTGGTGCCTATGTGCCACTTATGGATTGGTTGTCAAGGTGAGCTCCCCGGCTTAGGAGGGAGGCATCCGTTGTCAGAACTTTTGAAGGCTGGAGGCTGAAGAATCTGAAAAGGTACCCCTTGTCTGAAGTTTTCTGCCTCCTTCCACCAATCCATGGCCTGGAGCAGAGTTCTTGTGACTGGCACTAGTTTTGAGAAGGTATCTTTTTTCTGGGACCAGTGAGACCTGAGGTGATACTGTATGTCCCTCATTTGGAACCTGGCACCTAGAACCACAGCGGTCATTGAGGCCATGTAGCCCAGGAGCCTGAGGAAGTGCCTGGCTGTCCTTGGTTGGCCTAGAGTGTACGAGTTTGCCAGACTGAGGAAAGTCTGGAGTCTGTCCACAGAAAGAAAGCCTTCCCTTTTACAGTGTTGAGTTCCGCTCCTATGAAGTCCAGAATTGGAGAATGCTGGAAATGAGAATTCTCTGGGTTGATGATGAAGCCCAGAGATTGCAGGGTTTTTCTTGTTAGGTCCAGGACTTCCATGACTTCTTTTGCTGACTTGGCCACTATGAGTCAGTTGTCCAGGTAGGGAAAAACAAACACCCCCTCTCTTCTTATGTGAGCTGCCACCACTGTTAGACAAAGTGAGTCCGAAAGGCAAGGCTGCAAACTGGTAGTGGCCTGATGGCAGCCTGAACCTGAGGAATTTTCTGTGGAACTGCCTTATTGGGATATGGAAATAAGCATCCTTCAGGTCTAGGGAGACTAGCTGGTCCCTTTGCTTCAGTGAATGGATAACCTGGTTTAAAGTTACCATTATGAACTTTGGTTTCAGCAGATGCTGGTTCAAGAATCTGAGGTCCAGGACAGGTTGCCACTACCCATTTTTCTTTATAATGAGAAAATATCTGGAGTAGAGGCCTTTTGCCCATTGAGGGAAAGGGACTCTTTCCAGTGCTTTGGCTGCAAAGAGGTTCTTCACATCCAGCTCCAACAACAACTTTTTTGTTGGGGTTAGGGGTTTTGAGAGTTTGGAGCCTTGAAGAGAGGGGGAAACTGTTTGAGCTGCAGAGAGAGAGGCCCTGACCCACTAGCTTCAGCACCCATTTGTCTGTGGTGATGAGCTGCCAGTGTTGGAGGTAGTGGGAGAGCCTGCCCCCTACCGGGAGAGGGGAGGCGACCAGAATGCAGTTAGGATGACTGCAGTTTAGCTTGTGCACTAGATGCGGCAGAGGAGGAAGAGGCTCGTCTTTGGCCCCTCCTTCCTCTGCCTCTGAAAAAAACTCTCATCTGTGAAAAATCCATGGGCACTGGCATAGGATAGAATGCCATAGGGAAGTAACCTCTGCCTCTACCTCCCCTGGCCTGGGGTCTTGGAGAAGTAGAGGGCTTTTCTTTGGTCGTATTACTCTTGTATGTGATCTTATACTCATCCATCTTTTTAATGTAGGCCTCAGTCCTATCCCTAAATAGGGAATTATTTTCACAGGGAAAATCCATTGCCTTTAACTGGGTGTCCTATGAAAGGTTAGTGGTCCTTAACCAAGCAAAGCACCTAAGGGATATGGCCTGTGCCATGGCCCTTGAAGCTGCGTCATTGTTGTCCACAGCCATGTGAAACTGATACATAGTAGCTTTTATGGCTGACTTCACAGTTTCAGCAATATCCTGAACCATAGTGTCTCCACCCTGTTGCACTATGGCCAGAATAGATTTCAATAGAGCTCTCTGGTAATGGGCTGCATATGCCATGTAAGAGGACAGGCGTAGCAGAGGGGAGGCAGTTGTATAATAATTTTTTCTCCAAAGAGTCCAGCTTTTTAGAGTCCTTGTCAGGAGGCTGAGGAGTGAGACACACATTAATCTTGTCACAAGCAGCTGCCTGGACCACTCCCTGCTGGTCTGGGTGCACATGCAGAAAATCAGCATTTGCCCTGCCATGCTAGTGTTTCTTTTCAATTTTCCTGTTCACTCCAGTAGCAGAAGTGGGAATCTGTAGTATTTTCATAGTTACCCTTTTATTCACATTGTGGCTGGGCAGAATCAGTTTTTTGGAAGGGGACAGACCCATCATCTCTAGGTAGTCTTCTTCCTCCTCTTGCTCAGTGTCCTCCTGGAGAGGAAGGTCCAGGGTTTCCACCATTTGTTTCACAAAATTAAAATGAGATGAGACATACTCCTGACTATTATGGGGGTTGTCAAAACCTTTATCAGGGTGCCCATCGAGCTCTGGGAGCTCTCCCTCTGCCAAATTTTCTTCCTCCTCCACATAGTAGAAACCCTGGCCGCAGCCAGGATTTTGGAGAGGTGTCATAGGCTCTGAAGGAGCAGAAAATAAACTGCCCATAGATTGTAAAGTCTGATATATAGATATATATATATATATATATATACACACACACACATATATATATATATATATACATACATATATATATACATATATTTTCCTGACAATGCCCCCCGGGCAGCTCTCCACCCAACCATCCCCTCCACCACTTCCATGTCCACCATGCCTAGGTTTAACCTGGCCAGTGCCAGTTGTTTCAATGTTTATCTACCAGAATTGCTCACTTGATACCAACTTGTTTAATACCTGCTATCGATTACATGTACCCTGTACCCAATTGTATCTGTCTGACCACAATGTGACGTGGCACTCTGGTGAATGCCTACTGATTTTTGGCAAATCTTTATGTAACTGAAACGCAATGTATGTCTTTATGTGATGAAGTACTTTGTAAACGAGCCTCTGGCTCAAAGGTTGTAAACTGATTCTTAAATAAATAAATAAATAAATAAAAATATATATATATGCCAAGCCTTAGCCATTTCATTTGCAGAGAGCATATCTTTTAAAGCCACTAGCATCTCCCCTTGCTTTTCAGAGGGAGGGGTAGTGGTGTGTTTTTCTTTCTTTGACTTCTTTGCAGGGACCGAAACAGAACCCTGCCCATTTCTTTTTAAGGCTTGGTCTGTATTTTTAGGCTGATCAGACTTAGTTTCAGTATTGTCCTTAGAGGACTTATCTTTATTTTTAGTAAGGGTGGAAGACCCCTCCTCAGTGCTTTTAGAGGAGGGTTGGCAGACTGAGAGGCCATAGTAATAATAAGTTAGCCCTAAACAGAGCTGTTTCCTTTTTTTTTTTAAACATGGAACTGGTCGAGACCTAGGGAGTGTGGTCATCTGCTTTTGCCACAATTCAGAAAAATTAAGCAAGTATTTAACTGGTTCAGACCTCTATGAGGGCTAACTGACCTGCCAATCTGTCAGAAACCCCCTGAAAACAAAGTTTCTCCACAAGAAGAAAGTGTGGAGAAAGTGGTTCCTAGCTGAAGAGAGCCGCGGGAAAAACGGTGCTCACCAGCAATAAAAACAAGTGAAAAAGTGATAAAACCATAGAAAAAAAACATTCCGCGGGTAAAATAAACATTACAATAAAAAGCCATGGATATTTTTACCACAACCGGGGTAACAATTTGCCTCAAGAAAAAGGCAAACCTCAAAAAATGCAGGAAAAATGGTAAAAAGTCCACAGTTCCCAGGAATCAAATGGAAACCACAAAAAAAGAAAGATAATGCATACAAATACCGTAAAAACTGAAGGCAGCACATAATAATAAGAATTCAGAGGAAAATGCTGGTCTCTGAGGAGGTAGACAAGAGAGAGAGAGAGAGAGCACTCCAGTGCAGTGTTGATCAGTCAGCGTTGAAAAAGTTCTGAAACCCTTCAGGCTGACTGCAGGCAGCACTCCCCCTCTCTCTCTTCTGATTGGCCAATGTCCTCTGCTCATTTACATTGTCTCCACCTCCAAGGCAGCTGAACTCAGCTGGCATACTGCACCTGTGAAGCATACTAGAAGACTCCTGGGGTAAAAAATGAGAGTTTAATTCTTTTACAATCAGAAAAGAATAAGGAACATTGTTATGTATTTAGTTTCTAGTTATTTATTCATTTAGTTGTTTTGACCAGGAAAGGAGGGCTAGACAATATTGTTTATTTTCAGCCTCATCCGGCTGAGGGGGGTATACAGTTGCAAACCAGCTAAAATGAACCCAGATTAAGCTGTTAGTGGTATTTTTAGCAAATGAGACCCAAACTGACATATTGAAGTAGGTTAAGCTGTTAGTGGTATTTTTTGTGAATGGGGGAAAATCTGGCCAGTACACTAGAGAAATTCTCCTACTCTTCCTGAAGCAGGCTTTGCTGCTTCCTGTGGGAAGATGGCAGACGTCGGTGAAGAGAGGAGGAGGAATGGTGGTGAGGGCAACTTCACTCCCCACCTGGAGTACAGAGGAAGCCCCTATGGAGGGGATCAAAGAGCAAATCCCTGCTACTGTGTTCCCTGAAATACCTATGCAAGCTGACATAGGTAATGTTGAAGGTCAAGTTATTTCTCTACCTGTTTAAGGTGAGCCTCAGTGGATGGAAATTCTAGATTCCCCAGACTCAGAGGATGAATCAGTCCGATGAGCGGGGCAATGCTTGGAGTCTGACCTGCAGAACAAAACGGTTCAACTGCTTAAACTGATTGCTGAAGAGGAACAAAAATGTTTGCAGCAGAAACGGCTCTTCAGAACTTCCACTCCTGCAGAAATGAAGGAAATAGTCTGTCCTTCCCAGTCCCAGGGTTGTTGTGACAGGGACAATGAAATTGACATAATCGCCTAGAGAAGCAGCTTCATACCCAATCAGCTAAGAAACATGGGCATCACAGCAAATGCCACAGAGCTGCATGGAGATGGGCACTTAACTCCAATGCTAGGGAGAAGCCCCTGTTTTCAGAGCTATCGATTGAAGAAAGATTGATGAGAGTGGGATGGGAGAAAAGTCTGGGACTAAGATAGGGACTGTAGCTCCAGAGTACATGGGGATGGAACAGTAAAATGACAAAACGGCATTAGAGACTGCAGGGACATCAGCAGGAATACAAACAAATGGGTTGAGTCCTTTGCACCTGTCTTTTTCCATGGGAATGGCCAGCTCTCCTATGGTGCAGCTTTTTATACTGAAGGAACTTTAATTTCTAACAGACTCTGGGCAGGGAAAGGATGTTACTAAATGGAGGAGGGAGACCTTCAAAATCAGGTTAACACAGGTGAAAAACAACAACCACTTGAGGCTGCGGAGATTACTGAGACTACCAAAGTAGTCTAGCACCCTGTCCTGAATAACAGAGAGCACATAGGTGAGACTTGAACCTGGTAGTCCTGAGCCTGAAGTAGAGATGTTATCTAAGGACCTTTCTCAAAATATTGAATAACAGACTATGAGTAACTTGGTGCCTGAAAAAAGGGAATATGAATGATGTTGTTTTGGGAAAGGGAAATAGTGGGCACAGTACCCCTTAGTGCCCTGATCTTGGGCCTGACGTGCAGGATACTCCCGGCCCGAGTAAACCTGAAGCACAAAAAATGTCCAGGACCTGGATTAGTTTCTGATTTCTTTTCAAATACTGCTGAACCAGCTAAGACCCTGTCCACACTATAAAAAGAAGTTGGTAACGGTTTTTAAACTGTTACAGGGCTTACTGCACCGCCACATCCACACTTCCAGCAGAACCGTGTTTTAACAGGGGACGTGCACATCCACATTTTGTAGAAATAAATGTGTGTTTTAAAATGCTTTCATACTGCACCCGAACCATGCTGCCTGGCAGTAGCTCCCCTGTCCCACAATGCACCATGGAATGTCAAGATATTCGTAATAGTTCTCCCATGAAGCACCGGGTGCTGCTTGAGAGCCTCAGTATGCCGCGCACCGTGATTGCTTGTGCATGTGTGATGGGCATAGTAGAATGAGCTGTGTGGTGCAGAGAGTGTACTTCTACATGGTGAGACAATACAGTGTTGCATGCCTGGAACGATGACCAGTGGCTTGCCAATTTCCGCATGTCCAGAACAACCATCAAAGGTCTATGTGTAGAACTACAGCCATACGTTCATAGAAAGGTTATTAAGCTGCATCTGGCAATTCCCATAGACAAAAGAGTGGTAATCACACTGCAGTGTTTGGCACTAATATTGAATACAGAACACGTAGCCATCTTTTTGGAGTGGACTGATCAACACTGGGTCAGATGTTCACTAAGGTCTGCAAGGTTATTATTCATGAAATACTTCCCAAAGCAATTGCCATCCAGAATGTTGATGAGATTGTTCAAGGCTTTGAGTTGGAGTAGGGCTTTTCTGATTGTTGTGGGGCAGTTGATAGTACCCATTTCTCAATCATATCGCCACCTGGCAATGCAGTGGAGTACTACAACTGTATGTCATATTATTTGATTGCAATGCAGGTGGTTGTAGAGCATCAATACCATTTTATTGACATTAATGTGGGATGGCTTGGAAAGGTCCTTGATGCAAAGGTACTAAGAAACAGCAGTTTATTGAAACTGGGGCAGAGTGGAAAGCTATTCCCACCACTGACACATGACCTGAATGGAACTACAGTAACTGCTGTCATAAGAGAAGACCTTGCCTGTCCCCTGTTGCCATGGCTTAGGAAGCCTAACCCGGACTATTGTAATCCAACAAAGCATAATTTCAACTACAGGCTTAGTAAAGCCCATATGATAATTGAATGCACACTTGTCCATCTGAAGGGGAGGTGGAGATGTCTACAGAAACAGAATGACTACAGCATAGAAAATGCCCCATACATCATCAGGGCTTGTTGGGCTCTTCATGATCTATGTGAGACCAAATCTGAGCATGTCAGCCCCAGCCGGATCCCTGAAAATAAAACACTATTTCAGCAGCCTGAGGACAGTGACTGCATACCTGCAGGTGAAATGTTTATTGCTGCCATGAACAGGCAGGCATCCGCAACACATAATGCTCTTGTAGAATTTTTTGAGACTAGTTAATCTATCACCATCATAACCACCCCAGACCTGATGTTACATAAAGACAGACGCATTGGTATTTTTGTGGAATGAAAAGTTTTCTTTACTTAAAACATCAAAGTGTTTTCAAGACTGTTAAAGGGACATGTAAAAATATGCCACACAATTATTTCAGTGCAGAATACAGTAACAACAAGTTTAACAAGAACATGTTTAACGTTGAACATCAGTTTGTCCAAATCTTTTTAAAAGGTTCATTTTAACACTGTAGTAAGCAATATATTTTACCCTGGGATTAAAGTTTTAACAGTGGTGTTGTTTAACTGAAACTTGGTTTAAAGAGCATAGATTGGTCCTAAATCTTAAAAAATCTAAAACCATGCTCTTTGCCCACCCTCAAAACAAAGCTTACAACTCCCCTCTCCGTATCCTCTCCAACTCCAAACAGCAACTGGAGCAAGTCCACTCTTATAAGTACCTAGGGGTCTCCTTTGACTCAGCCCTCACCTACCACACCCACATCAAAGCACTTGCTTCTGCTACCAATATACGGCTTGGTATCTTGTACCGCTACAAAAACTGTCTCCCCCCGATGCCCTCCGGCTTGCAGTTACATCCTCCATACTATCCCTAGTTGACTATGGACTACCTGTCTACGGTGCTGCCAACATGACTGCCCTAAACAAAATCTGCCTCATCCTAAATAAGGCATGCAGGCTAATCACAGGGGCCCCTAGGCTCACACATACATGCCAGCTTTATGACTTGGCAACAGTGCTAAACCTTGACAAACGGCTGCAATACCAAACTTGCCTTATAACTAAAAAAACCCTGCTAGGACTTTCTCCACCCAGTCTGACATCCTCCCTCCTCCTAGCCCAACCTCTAGTCAGTACTCAGACCTCTTGGAAGGCCACCTTCCTGGTTCCTCGATCTAGGACCTCGCAGGGACAGAGGTCTCTCCGCCACAGAGCCCCTTCTTGGTACAACACACTTCCTCGTGCCATCTCTGAAATCCCCACTATCTCCAAATTCAAAACTGCACTCAAAAGTGAGCTGTTCAACAAGCGCTGCTGCACCTGTGCATAACGGGTGTACAAGCACCCTTTGTCCTGACAATGCCCTCTGGGCTGTACCGTCCCCTCACCACCTTATTCCTACCACCTACATTACTGCCTTATCCAACTGCCTACCTTCTCACTACTGTCAAGAACATACCATGTATGACAATCTTATTATACTGCTTGCTAAGTTGTCCTACTAGTATGCACCACTGTTACCGAATCAAACTACCTGCTGTACTGTCCTTGTCACATACTTTACTATCTCTGTAATCTAATACCGTGTAACCTGTTTAACTGTTTCATTTTGCAAATGTCATACATTTATGCTGCTAAACCCTGTAACCAACCCTGTTATCTATTATACCTGAATCTGCACTTTATAATGCAACCAATGTAAACTGTAACCAGGATCCATGTATGCCTGTCTCTTTATGCATATGTTCGCTTATAGTATGTATTTTGTACCTGTATTATCTTCTCTTCTCTTGACGAGGTACTTTTGGAAATGAGCCTCTGGCTCAAAGGTTGTAAACTGATTGCAATATAAATAAATAAATAAATAAATAACAAATACAAATGCATTTCAAGTTCAAATATATATCTAGCAACACTGTCACTTTTAGACAGTCATTGTGTTTATGTCCTAATAAAAAAAAAGGTTCAAGTGTTAAAAGTGTAACTGTATTAACACTTAATAACCACATAGCATATGTGGCTGTTAACTGCTTTGCATTGCTGAACACTTAGTGATACATCATGATAGCCAAAGCGTCTTTGTTTTTGTTTTTGCACAGTATGTGGTAATAACTTACAGTATATTGTGTCACTATCATTTTTAAACCAGCTAAAAAACTACTTAGCAATGAAAATTGTTAGTGTTTAGAAGTATTACTAATATATGTACTCAACACACATTTTATTCCTAAATTGCAAGAAATAGTTGAAAAATTGTTTACTGAACTTCATTTCAAAATGTATAATGGATTATTTTCTTAAAATCGCCTGTTACGTAATAAATGCTGTTTGCTTCTGTGCCATAACTTTCTCTACTTCAAAATGTATACAGTAAGACATACACTTATATTAAGAAGTTTGAAAACATTCATAACAGTAACATCTTTGTAGAATATGACAGTACTGTTAGTCATTGTTTTTAAACATTTAACCAACAATAAAACAGTAAATACTTCATCACAACACTGTGTTCTCTGTAGGTTGGTTCAAGTGAAATCTTCGCTTCAGATGTCTTGGGTAAATGATGTTGCCTGGTTGGGTACACCCACATAATGTAGGTTTGATGAATGACTATTTGATTATTTGGCATGTGGACCATGTTAATATTATGAGAGACACTTGCCACAGCAGGTTGCATAGCAACATGTGCCTGTGCAATCTGGGGATGACCTGGCAGCTGTTGGGGTGTGCACTGATAGGGAACACATTGACTAGAGGGTAACTTCAGCATATTTTGGAAGAAAAGGATGTTCTGTTCTGCTCCTCCCTTTCTTAACTGTTCTTCCATCTCTCACTCTTCCTGAACTCTTTCTTTTTTAAATAAAATATTTTAATTAGTTTTTATATATAAATAACATATAAAGGAGTAAACAATACAGTAAAAACATGAAACACTAGTTTCCAGCTCTTATATATCTATCCACAAAGAGGTTTGCTTGTTGAAAAAGGAAAGATGTTTGCGATCTTCATTCCCTTTCAACTAGATTTGGCTAAACTGGTAAATCTAGAGTACACAGTAGAAAACCTTAATCTCAGAGACATTATACCTTTAAGAATGAGGGGTTCTACTGATGAAACTGGGCCATTGCAACATGTTGTGGGGGACATAAAATGTTTACTTTACTTACGAGTTCTCCTGAACTCTTTCCCTGTACATCATTCCATTTGTTTATGCTGGTCTGGTAGCATTCTGCGAATCAGCTTAAAAAGTGATTCCATCAATTCCTGCATTCTTGTCATTCTCTGCTTCTTACAGAGATTGAACAAGGGCTCAGCTGTTGTGTGATTGCTTGCTAGGCCTTGCAATGGAGGTATTGGCAGACTTGCTAGTAGCAAATGCACTGTTGCCTTCAGAGTTCAGCAATACCCATGCATGCAACTCCAATTTTAATGTAGCCGCTGCTTCATCCAATTTGTCATTTTCCGTAAAGACTACAGAACTAATTAATGTCTGCACCTTATAGTACCCTGAAACAACCCACCAACACCCTTTAATGTGACCTTGTTTATACATCACACATGCTGAAACTTCCCCCACTCCCACCAATGCAGGCAGTGTGTATACATTACCAGTGCACCAACCACTTATGTATACATTCCACCTATCCACTCCCCCAACAAAGTCAGTGTCTGCCCCCCCATACCCTCTAAGGGCAGTTTGTGAACATCACCCACCAGGGCCTTGTGTATAGATGCTGCAAATTGGGGTTGGGGAGCTCAATCTCTTTTTTCAAACAAAGATCAAAGAGAGTCTTTAGAAATTATTTTTCCAGTTCTTTAATGTTGCTCCGACGTTTCATCAGTAGGCTTCCTCAGGGACTTATCTGTATTTGCTGTTTAGCTTGTCCTCTCATAACGTTGTTAGGTACTTACATTTTCTTTTTAAAAGCCTGTCTGCACACCATTAATGAAGTCTGTTTACTGTCACGCTGACAGTACATGTCTGGACAGGGAACTTGGCAAGGCGCTCTGACTGAATTTCCACAGGGGTCTAGTAAAAAGTATAGCACATGACAGTGAACAGACTTCATTAATGGCATGCAGACAGGCTTTTAAAAAGAAAGTTACAAGTACAGAAAAATGTTATGAGAGGACAAGATAAATGACAAATACAGATAAAGGAGGAAGCCTAATGGTGAAACGTCGAGGCAACATTAAAGAACTGGAAAAATAATTTCTTAAGAGTCACTTTGATATTTTTTTGAAAAAGAGGTTGAGCTCTCCCACCCCAGTTTACCTCATAAGTCAGCCAACAGAGGGCAACATACCAAAAGAAACAATACTGGGTGCAGTTACCTATGGACAAACCAAGTTAACTCCCACCATCTGTGTGCATCACACACACACACACCCATATCCAGGGCCTTGTATATTCAGTAACCCCTCCTCAAAACAACATCATTAACAGACCACGTGAAATACCACTGCGACCATATTGTAAAACTCATCTGTTTCAAATGGATCAGGTTCAAAGATGTCATCCACTTCAACTTCTGCAGTCTCTTCAGGGCCTGACTATGGCTCAATTGCTGTACTTTCCAGTATAAATTGAGGGTCAGATATAAGCTTTGTGCCCAGTACCTTATACAGTTCATCGAAGAATGGGCATACAGTTCTTCCCCCAGCAGATAACTTGTTGCTATTCTTTATTTTATAGTATCTAACTTTTAGCTGCTTTATCTTGTCTCTGCACTGCTTAGCCATTCTCTCAACTCCATTGACTAATAAATAATTAGAGACCTTTTGATAGATCGTTGTGCTATATCTGGCTAACTCCTCTTGTACAAATTCTTGGGACCAGTAGTCAGTTAGTAGCTTAGTAGCGTGACCAGTCCAACTAGACACCTAGCACTCATTTTTCTTACTATTTTTGGGTGGTGCACAGTGGATACATGAGCAGGATTCATCAAACCAAAACACTGATGTGTACAGTAAACCTAGGCAACATTCCTATACACTGCGTGTGGAGCACACAAAAGCTTAGCAAGTCATACCAAGAATCTGCCTTTCTATTTTTTTCCTTTCACTTTATGCTCATACAGCCATATTACTACAAGTGACTGATCAATAAATATATATTAACGTAGTATGATCCACTACAAAAATGTTTAAAATCTGGTGCCTACAATCCACAGCATCACATCCTACTTTGCCATTTTTAGCTCTCTCTGAGCATGTGCAACTACAGACACAGCATTGTGGGATTGCTGTGCACTGCATTATGGGCTGTAGGAGCATCAACAACAATGAAGATGAAACAGACTCCCTTCCATACAGGTAATCTCAACCGTGTTTCTACTGAACCATTTCCAAAACCATGCTAAAACCCTGATTTAAACAGGGTTTAAACTCAGTTTTGAAACTTGGTTTGGAAATGTTACCAGTCTGGACACAACCCATGGTTGTGGAACTTAAAACATTACAGGAAGATGGTAACATTTTAAAATCACCAATTTGGACAGGTCCTAAGAGACACAAAACAGTGTGCCTTAAATATAAGGGGGTATGGAAGAAGCACCAGACAGGGTGTTTGTAGGTCACACTCTCCTTAAAGATAGCTTAAAACATTTCATTAATGAAATCTATGTATTGATTCATACAGCAGGATACACTGTCTTTGATATAAGTTTTAAAACTGTCAGTGGGCCTGAGACATTTTGGAAGCGATATCATGAGGTGAAATATACCCCTCTATGGTCCCTGCTTTTTATCAATTCCCCTTACAAAACCAGCTTTCAGGACAGTGACAATTGTTTTCAAATCTGAAGGGGTTTCTATTACTGATATTGTGTATTGGTTGAAAACCAAGTGCATGGTACTGGAGCCACCAGAGCCCATTATGGACTCAGAGAATATCTGGATAGGGGAGGGAGGTGAGAATGCAACTTCCACACACTGACAGTGGCGTACAACATCGGCCAAATGGTTTTATTTGGGTAAGAATAGGGGGTTTGCGTTTTACTCTGGCTAATCAAAAGCTTGCTTCATCTGTGGGTCCAGATGTCATCTAAACATTGCCTGTGATAAGGTAAAATGTGGGCTCCGTAGTGAAGTAGGGCATCTGAGCATATCATGTCAGAATTCCATACAATATGCCCTATGTGAGGAAACTGTTCATTCTTTCAATACCTGCCCGTGGGTGTCTCACAATAAAAATGATCCAATGGATCAAGCAGAGCAGGACTTCTATGTTAATACAGCCTCCCCCCAAAAAATCTGCTCCAAAAATTGTGCCCAGCCAAAGAGTTTTCAAATAGGCAACACCCCCCCAACCACCAAAGGGTGCCCTACCCTTTGGCAAGAACAACAGTGGCAGAGGATAGCCCAGATGGACCAGAAGAGGGTCAATGTTTTATAACCCACTCTGTATGTCATGCTGCGGAGGGTAACCTAGATCCTGAAAATCCTGCTACTAACCTGGTACTGGCACCTGAACACCCACAGAATGTGGAAGATGCTCCAAAGGAAAGCTTGGAGGTGGTCACATCCTTTGTTACTCCCCCTTCAAAGCCAAAGGAATGCCCCCTCTTTGCATGCGTCATCACTGAACAGTTCCATATGGTCACCAGGAGGAGAAGAGGCAAAGGTCCTCCCAAAGCTAAACAGGGGAAGGCATATATCACACCACTATCAACATTTGAGGCCCTGAATACACAATAAAACTGGAGAGATGCTAAGGATGTCAGATTGTTCCTCTCCCAGTTGGACCTCTCTTCAGGCATGGAAGGAAGGTCTACAGATTCTAATTCAATGGTGCATATACAACTGGATGAGATGTATGCTTGTGTGACTTTGATACACTGTGGCTGTACACCTCTCTATCCGTAGGATATACCACCCTGTTGGGGTATGACACAAGGAACCCTAGAGGAGGGCCCCCCCGCCATAGGTGCCGCAGGAATGATTCCTTTGGCTAAAGGTAGCTTAGAAAGAAGCCCATAGGAAAGAGAGATGAGCCGCAGGAGGAGGAGGAGGGGTAGATGGTGGGGCAACGAAGAAACAATCCTGAAACTGTCCAGGAGGAGTGACCTTTTGAGGCCTGATGGGGGAGTGACATTGTTGCTCCACCCATTGAACCTCAGGCTTAAAGCTTTTCCATTCAATTGTGCTTATACAAATGGATGAGATGTATGCTTGTGTGACTTTGATACAGTATGGCTGTTCACCTCTCTATCCGTGGGATATATCACCCTGTAGAGGTATGACACAAGGAACCTTAGAGGAGAAGGATTCCCCCCATAGGTGCTGCAGGAATGATTCCCTTGGCTAAAGGTATTTATTTGCTTTTGTTTACCAGGTAAGCACAGTAGACAGCCAAGTGCCTATTTTCAGGTGTGACACAGGAGATTACAAGGTACATTCAAGAACATCGGGCATATCAGGGTCCATACAAGAACATCAGATGTATACATTACAAGCAGAAGGTAGATAACAGCATGGTACAGGCATGGATGACAGTAGTCAACATAATGGGGCACCCATACCCTAATGGATATAGGTAATAGGTTAAACGAGTAGAACAATTTGTGTTAGAGAAACCGAGGAAAAACATGAAGATAGAACAGTACACGTACTATTCATGAACAGTTGGGCCGAAAAATGGACCCAATACATTTAATACATCTAATAGCAGCTTAGGAAGAAACCCAAAAAGAAAACCCAAAAGGGTGTTGAGCATCAAAGAGGCAAGAAATCAGATGATATCTAGACCGGAAATAAATGTGACAGACATAGATAGGAAGGACAAGAAAATAATGATATAAGGCTAGGACAATGAACTAGGGGAAATCTGATGAGATGCAGAAGGGCAGACTTCCTAAGGAGAGAGGGAACAGCCAGGGCCACCATCCAACACCATCTAACAGCGGAACCTAACTACGGAACCTATGAAAGCACTAACCCTGACTAATATTATGACCATCGGCATGGAGGAGAGGAAAAAACCCTTTGAGGAGGAAGCCTCTGGGGATCCAAGGCCTAGGTCGCCTTCCCTCCAGGTTGAAGAACATTTTGATTAGTGACAGCTCAGCTACTGCAATTTAGAGTCGAGATCAATGGAGGAGGAAAATATTCCAATTTAGAGGAAGCTCTTGCTCAGTCCTTCTAAATGGACAGCTGTTGAGAGTTGTGAGTGATGTCTCTGCAACTAGACACTCAAAAGCAAGAGAGGAGAGAGAGATGACTGCTGAGGCACTCAGCTGGCCTATGCGAGCCTATGAAACAGACCAGGTGAACCAGAGGCGGTCTTGATGGAGAACAGCATAGAGGGTGCCTCTGAACCCACTCGGGCAGCCAAAGGGGCTCTGATGATGAGAGCCCCACCCCTCACAGCTGGAAGTTGCAAATTCTACAACTAGAGGTGTCGACGAGGTGAGGGACGACTGAAGGTACACCTGGAGCAAAGACATCCCCGTTACGGGCCAGGGAGAAGGACTCCACTCCGAGCTTCCCACACTCTAGACACAGACTTCAAGGGTGCAGAGCAAGACTGTCGGCTACAGGCTAGCCCCGAGTCAAGGAGCAATGGACATGGAAGGCATGACTCCAAGTGGACAGCAGATTGATGAGGTAGCATACAACCCTATGAGAGGTATGCTTGCTTAATCAATGTGAATAAGTAGACCTTGAGGTTGGACTGAGAAAAGGAGAGCCAGACTCATGTCATGAGGAAGCTACCGTATTAGTAACTATAGGAGTGAATACCAACCGGGTCCATTGAGAACCAAGTTAGAAATGGATAGAATTGCATGAAGGTATGAGCGAGAGTAGTGGGGCAAAGCCGGCAGCTGACGGTGAGGGTAGGCAGTACCAGGAGAACACCTGAAAAGGCTTGACTAGAATGAGGGAATAGGGTCAAAGGAGGAGGAGATGCATAAGCAGGGCGATATGCCAGAGGGAATATTAGGTGATTGGAATGAGTAGGTATTAGGCAATGTGAAGGAGTAGGGTATGGAGGTATAGCAGGATGGCAGGATAGGGGAGCCCCCCAAAAGAAAGCAAAGGTCCAAGAAGGAGAGGAAAGGGGGCAGAAGAGACATGCAGTGGTAGGCAAGTAAACCTCAAAAGGCCTGAGGCAGGTAGAAGCAAACACCCATGGAAGGCAATACCACCAGCACAGTGAGGTAACAACTGTACAAGTGGCCAAGGAGAGGCATACTGCAGGAGTAGAAGTAGAGAGTCCAAAAGAGTAATGGACAGCACTGGGAGCAGCAACGGCAGGAGCAGCCAGGCTGATTGAGAGTGAGTATGGGGGAGGGAAGGGAGGGAAAGGGGGAATTGCAAAGGTAGGAGTGAGAGTCCAAACTGAGAATGAAAAAAAGAGGGAAGAGAATGGTAGAAGAGAAAACAATGAGGCTCACCATACAGTATAGACGGTAGTCAGTACATGAGAGACACCAATGTCCAGGGTCAGTGCAACCGTGGTGCCTGTCACCTTAAGAGCACTACTAAACCTGAAGCTTCTTCAGAGGGAGAGTGATGGAGCCCCTAGACGGAGTGGCCAGGGGAGGCATGGCCAGAGAAAAACATTGAGGTGCAAGAGTGGTGAAGGTACATGAGGGGAGGACCAGAAAAATAGGATCGATGAGTGCAGCGACGGCGAGGGAGAACTGAGAATCGGAGTTGAGCCAGGTGGGGAACAACACACCCTGAGCACTGGCAATGGCAATGAAGTGGCAGCAGAAGGAAAGTCAAAGGAATGCAGAATGGATGAAAGAGGTACGGGAAAGGGGAAGGAGCAACAAACAAGGGAACGGACAGGGCGGTGCAGGCGCCGATACGCTTGGAGATCGGAGGCAGAGGAGGGCTACAGGAGCAGGCCACTGAAAATAAGCAAGGCAAGCAGCAGAAACGGGATGGGGGGTTTCAAGCAGAAGGCAGGAGCGATGCAAGGGACAAGTATCAAAAAATGCCACAAAAACCAGGGATATATGGAGCAAGCCAGCAGACAGAGGTGACCGCAGGAGCATGTAAAAAAAAATGAGTGGAATCAGGAAGCGAGGAAGAGCAGCACCTCCAGCCGCAACAAAGAAATTAATCCTGAAACAGTCCAGGAGGAGTGACCTTATAAGGCCTGATGGGGGAGTGACATTGTTGCTCTGCCCATTGAACCTCAGGCTTAAAGCCCTCCCAATAATCTGGAAGGAGGGAGATAAAACAAAGGAGAGGATCACAAGGTGGTAAAACATAATTGTGGGTTTGGATTTTCAGTGCTACCCCTGTTTTGTTATAAGGTTGCTTAACCTGCAGGTTTTCTCTGTTAATGTAAATAGTTTAAAGAATCAGAACAGATTAGTAACCACCTTTTCAGTACTTCATTCTAATACTAGTGATAGTATTTTCTTACAGGATGTTAGATTGTATGCTGGGGGATATTGCAAGAGCCAAAAAAACTTTGGAATGAGGGACCATCATTCTAGACAATAGGGGAGGACACCTGTTCAGGGATAGCAATGCTATTTAAGTCCCTGGAAATTACGCTGCAAAGATTAATTGATCTGGTTCCTGACCGGGTGCCAATTTTGGATGTAAACCTTTTTCAAAAAAATTTAACATTAATAAACATGTATGCACCACAGACAAAAGCTGCCAGGGTAGAATTTTTTTCAGCTGATACAACCCTTTCTATATACCACAAAATGGCTATTCCTAGGTAGGGACTTTAATTGCATCTTCACTTTATCTGACAAGGGAGGAGACACAGGAAAATATATATAATGACATGACTTTCCTCAGAAATGTGGCTAAAACAGCAGGACTGACACATGTCTTTGTTGTGTGCCAGTCTCAGCCAAATCACACTTTTTCAAGGAAACACTTTCCATAAGAATAGATTTTTTGATTCTCTTCCCTTGGCTACCTATACAAAAAGTTGTATCTTTACCTCTAGAGACATCAGACCATAAAATGATATCATTATTGATTGGACAGTCCCTAAACCCTCCCAAAACATCCATAATATGGAGACTGAATGAATGTCTCCTTATTACAACATCTGGAAATAAATCCAAAAGTCACGGCTCTCCTGTTACCAAGACAGCCTTTCTTCGATATTTAGAACCTTGCCTCCTGGTGGGAAGACACCAAAGCAGATATCATTGTTTTTTTCTTCAGTCTTATTCAAGCCACCAGGAGAATGAGAAATATGTAAAATACCTGTCTTTAAGATCTTAGCTGCAAAAACTTTAATCTCTGTCATGAGAATGTGAGTTTAATTTTAACTCCCAAACCATAAATATAAAGAAAGACATGAAAGGTTTGCAATATAATGCAGCAAATTCTCTGCTAATGGAGCAGAAAGCTGGCATCCAAAGGACAGCTTGCCAAGTGAATTCCTTCGACAGCTGCAGAAACAGAGTACAAAATAGGTGTTTTTGTCCTTGAGGGATTCTACTGATAATTTGCATATGGATCAAAAACAGATAATGGAAACTGTGCAAGTACATGTTAAGAGGTTTTTTTTTGAGGGGAAGGGTCTAAAGTAATGGTGGAAGAATCTCTAGATTCCTTCATTGAAGGCATAACTCTGCCTACTCTGCAACAACAAGACCAGGACAAACTAACCCTTGGCAGCTGAGATCCAGGAAACCATAAAATCCCTTAACGTGGGGATGTCTCCTGGGGAAGATGGTTTACCTCGTGAACCATATAAAAAGAAAATTCTCCTTTTACTCCCTGAACTAGTAGCAGGATTTAATAATCTATCAGGAAAGGATTTGGAAAATAATAAGCTCCATGGGGGAATGCTGCTTGTCATACATAAAAAGGACAAAGAGAGGACATACAAAACTGGTAACCAATATATTTTTTAAATACAGATTGGAAAATTTTAGTAAAACTTGAAGCAAGAGAATTACCACAGAAACAGGTAAACCTATCAGTCCTGCACAATCCTGCTTGGTACCAGGGAGGCAGATGTGTGATGGTCTGTTCACTATTAGGGAATTTATTGACACATGTAACAGAGAAGAAAAAGACTGTCTTCTCCTCACCGTAGACCAGGAGAAGGCCTTCAACAGCATCTTCCATGCTTAGTTGTTTGTAGTCTTTAAAAAGTATGGGTTTTCTTCCTTGTTTATGGAATGGATAGAGTAACTTTATGAAGCAGTTACTGTAACCCTACTGGTCAATGGGAAACTAGGAACAGCCTGCCAGGTACAGTCTTTACAGAGGGGGGTAAGGCAGTGCTGTCTCCTGAGCCCACTCCTGTACGTAGTTGGTCTGCACCCAGTACTACAAAAGATTGAACAGATTCTGGTGATCAAGTCCCAACAGTCACTATAGGCCTCTTTCCATAAAAACTTACAGCACACGTAGACAACAGCTGCCTTCCAGCCTTAAATGTGCCATCTGGGGAACATGTAATAGAGTGATGGATTTTGGTAAAGTCTCAGAATAAAAAATCTCAAAAAAAGTATGCCTGTTGGACCAGAAATGACAAGGATAGTAGAGATTGGTGGAATCAAAATAGAGGAAGGTCCTTTGTCGATATGGGGTATAGAATTTAGCAAAGGAGATAAGGTGGGGAAAAACTGGACAGAGAAGTTACAAATTGCTGAGGTAAAAGTAGAACAATGGAAGAGCTGGCCAATGACAAAACAGAAAAGAGTATTTTTATGTAAAATGTTTACACTCCCAAGTGGTCCATACCTCGGTTTAGTATACCCACCACCCTTAGGGTTGGAAGCCCAGATTTATAATGCTTTCTTTAGATTAATACAGAGTAGCAAACTGAACCCTAGCAAAAAATAAGACATTATCCCCTAAAAGATCGGGGTTTGTCTACGATAAACCTGGTAGTCTTCTTTTTTTTTTCTTGTGTACATTTTTGTATGGAAACCTGTGCCCTCTTCTCTTTCAAGAAAACTGGCCATGGATTACTTTTTTTTGCCCTAGATGAAGTTTGTTTTAGGGAAATACCTAGTGGTTCATTAAAAACCTTTTAACAGGATCTCTGGGAATTTAGCAGGATATATATTAGGCTGTTTTAAGAAAACTAAACTGGAAGTTGTCAGGCAGCATGGTCCAAAATGACACTAAGAAGGGCCTTCATGAAACCATGCAGACCTCCTTCTTCTCAGAAGACCTCTTTTTTTAATGTTATCCAGGAATCCCAGCACAATGGATAATATCTCAGCTGAGAGATGCCGGGATTCCCATGAGATGTGGGACACAGTGTGGCTCACCTGCTATGATAGACTCGACGTTAGAAATAATCATAGGCATAAATGCCTCGAAGACAGTTACTGTCTGAGACAAGGATGTGCTTCACATCTGGAAACAATGAAACATCTGTTCTTCCAGTGCCTCTATATTAATTCTTTCTGGCAACACTTGGCCCAGAAATAAAAGGAACCACTATTTTCTCTAAGGCGAATTCTGATGTATTGGTATATGGAGTTTTGACAGGAGAGTGGGGGAAATTTCATTCAGGTGCTGTAAGGGCAATGCTGTCATGTATAAAGTGGTGTATTTAGCAAGTGAGATGTTAATACTGTATGTCTTACAGCAGCAGGATGTCCCCTGGGCAGGGCTGATGAAGAAAATTACTCAGGAATGTCTTAGTATTTATGAATCTGATGCACGTTCTTTTTCATACACTGAATTGCAGAAAGTATGGAAATCAGTGATCTGGATTCCACCCTGATACTGAGCAGAAATGTATTTATCAGCTGTGTACATGCCCACTGTTTATGTAAGCCGTATGTGTACGAGTGTCTACCTGTCTTTTTCTCCCCTAGCTAGGCAATATGACCTGTCTATTCTGCTATTATGCCATCATTGTGCTACTATGCAATTTGTATTCAACCACAACTTCTCTATTCCTGATGTTTTCTCTGTGCTGTTATTAATTCCCGTAATCTGCTTCTGCTGATATATTTGTTGCTTTGATAGTTATCTTGCTTTATGTACCTAATTGTTGTTCACTGCTGTATTTTTCGACTTGTACTGTCCCGGGTCGTGCCTGAAAATAGGCAGGTTTTTTGCCTAGTGCACTTATCCGGTTACCAAAAGCTATTAAATAAATACATATAAATTTTGATGGATGTTTAGTTACTATAACCTTTATTTGTTAACTGTATAATTACATGGCAAAGGGCGGATCCAGCTGGGGCCCTTGCAGGTATAAAGAAAAACTGTGAGGAGTCTGCTCCTGACAAGCCACCAGTGAAGTAGGGAACGGGTTAGGAAATGAGACCCACTTAACAAATCATTTATCCTGTTAATACGTATTTTTATTTGGAACCATACAACTGAACGAGCCTGCTTTCTGATGGCCAATATTTTGAGGTTGGAGCCTGTTCTCTAGGGTCTAAGTAGTTATACTAAATTAAAACATAAAAAAATAGTATTTTATTAGTTATATACTCCACTGATAGACAACAATACAGAGAAAATAAACAGGCATCTTGTTATAATCCAATGATAACAGATATTATAAAATGGGTCTCAAAAAAATCCTGTAACCTCATTGGTCAACACATGTCACATGACAAATGTCACACGATCCTGCAACAGATGACCGATAAAGATCCCGGTAATCAAATGTTTACTTTCTTTGAACTTAATTCATTTACATTTAAATTTTTAATAACAGATTCATGTTATAATCACACTTATGCACTTCAGGGCATGTGTAGTAGTAGGATTTACACACTTCTTGTGTGGTTAAAGTCACTCAACTGTGCCTCATGACACACCACACAAGGCATGTGTAAATCCCACAACAACACATGCCCTGTTATGCATTATTGCTTAATTAATCCATGGTGGGGGGTTGGTGGTGGTTGTAAACATTGTATTTTACATGGCATATTACATCAATTATTGGACTGCTGTACTGCTATGTCAGCACAGTTCATGAATCATGAAGTTTTTCAGTCTTATTAATATATTATTATAGTGCGGGGGGGACAAAACCCATATATAAACTCCTTTGAACCACGTTTCTAATGTAAGGTAATACCTATAACATGAACAGGCACAAAAATCAACTGTATCTCATTGGCGACTGGTCTCCTTTCATATAAATCATTTTACCAAAGCAAATTTGAGGCTGGAAATAACAATTAAAAAATTATACATTTGCTATCACTATTCAACAAATAACTCACTACGGTTTCCTTTATATATGTAAGCCCCCCTTCCTGGTCTAGGGGTATAACTGCTGGCACAATGGTTTCAGGGAGGAGATTCACACCAAAAATACAAGCTGCACTTATTTAACCTCTGGAGCCTGAAGCGACCTCCTGGGCTCCACTGGCAGATGGCAGGGCGATCGGAGCAGCAATTTAAGGGGCTGGCAGAACCTGGATATAGAACAACGACAAATGTCTAAAAAGGGAATTAGAAAACAAACAGGATCCGATATTCCTCCCATGTGAGCTCACAGAAACTGATGTTAAGACTTCTTGCCACTCCTTTCCATATTTTATCTGGCACAGTCTTTTATTCCTGGCTTGGATTCAACCTTGGTGGGGTACTTTCATAGCTAAAAACTGGCCCTGATGGAGGCAACTAGAACCTCTCAGAGTCCACCACCCCAGGCAGCATAGGTGGTGACTCCCTGGGCATCTCTGAGCCCATTTTACCCATTTCACTTAAACGTGGCAGTTTCACAGCTCTAGTGCGAATGGTTGTGCAGCACTGCTAGATCCTGTCATGGACTTCTGATAAACTCTGATTTCCCATGGAGTCTATTCCTGTACACCTTGCTCACAAGTTAGACTTTTAAATTGTCACATTTTACCCATGGGGCATCTGTCTGGTGCTAGCTGGCAATATCCAGACCCTTTAGGGCAATACCAGCCCACTACTACACACTGAAGTAAATTCTTGCTTTATGACAGGAATTCTGTAACAACACTGTCACTTGTCCTCACTTGGGGAGGTAGGGCACCGCTGAGTGCCAGACCAGGTTACTTTACAAGAGAAAAATAGAGCAAACATCACCTCAGATCCTTTGCCCACAGATCTTCCCTGAACCAACTTTCTCTTAAACAGACCTCAGCTTCTATCTTCGATTCCTTTTCTCCTGCTGGAGAGGGAGTACAACCACCACCTTTCAAGGCTCTTGTTTAGCAGCAGCTGCCACAGACAATTACTTTTCTTGACACCAGGCTCTAGCAGGAAATTTAAGACCAGTGAGAGCTGGCACTGTGTGCCAGTCGTCCCTTTCCCACTAATTGACTATCACTAGCCCTGCTCTTTAGTAAAGACCATCGACTCCTTCCCTTTGGAATACCAGGTCTGACCAACTGACCCAGTTCTCCAAAGGCATGGAAACTGGCACAACCTAGAGGCTGACAGACACTCTTAAAGGTGTATAGCTCCTGAGAGGGGCTACATACAAACTCAGGTTTTGAATTGTTCTCGTTGTCTAATTTTGTGATGTGATATTTGTATAATTTTTTTTATTTATGTTTTAATAAAGCATTCCCCTACTGTTCTCAAGAAGTGTCATGGGTCTTTATCGTCCACCTGAACAACCACCAGAAAAGGTAGACAGGACCTCAATTTAACATCTCATTCAAAGGGCACCCCAACAGTAGAGCATCCACCTAGTACTGCACATGGGTGCCAGTGTTTATGTATGAACCCAGTCCCAGTGTGGGACTAGAACCCACAACCTTCTGGCCCACAGGCAGATGTGCTACAAACTGAGTCTTGCTGATACCTATCATTCATTTATAGTAACAAGTTTTGTTTACTATTAATTTTAGCCAAAATAGCTCAATTGAGCTTAAACATCTCATTTATAGTAGGGTCCGTCCTGCTTTGGCCCAATATTACAGCTTGGACTGAAGCATTGGGAGGTCAAGTGACCTACTAAAGGACACAGAAAGAGTCAATAGCAGTGGTGCAATTCAACCTTGGGCCTCCAGGGTCATAGGTCAGTACTCTGACCTCCAGACCACAATGCCTCCCATTCATCCTATACGGTACTCCGTTCTCAGGTTCTTGACCCTATCTGCATTACTTTGCACTTTTTTGCACATTATCGTTCGGCTGCCAAACATTCCACCACCTTCCCAAATTTTCCAGATCTTTCTTTATGGCCCATACCCCTCCTTAGTGTCCACTCTTCTGCAGATCTTGGTGTTGTCTGCAAAGGGGCATATCTTTCCCTGAATCCCCTCTTCTACATCACAAACACATACGTTAAAAAGAACTGGAAATCCTTGGGGCACCACCCCTGAGGAATCTCCCTTCAGGATCACCTCCGGGTCCTCCCACTCAGTCAATTGTTCACCCACCCTGTAATCTTGTCCCCCACCCCAGGTTGCCCAACTTCCTTATCAGTCCCCCATGTGGGATGGAGTCAAGAGGGACATCAGCTGCCTGACCCCTAAGCATAGCCTCTGTCATGCAATTGAAGAATTCAATCAGGATCTTTTGACATGACCTACCATTGGTAAATGCATGCTGTCTGGAATCCTGCAGGTCACTGACATCCATGAACTCCACTGTCGTTTCCTTCAGGCATATAGTCAGGGACTCTTACAGATGACCTATGGCTGGTTGCTGATTTTTAGATAGCAATACTGCCTTTTAGTGTATCTGTGTGTGTTTACCTAAGAAATTACAAAAAAAAAAAAATCTTTACTCGCTATGCTGCCTCTACTGTCTATCTATAGAGGGGTGACTCACTAAGGTGTTGTACAGCATTCTGGGATACTGGAGGTGCAGCTCACATCCTCCAGTTTTGGAACAACCTCACAACCAATAAACAGCGACAGTAGGAGTTATAAACTCCAACTACTTGTATAAATACTTTATATTGGTATTTGTACATGGGCAAATAGTGTTTTAATGTCTCTTGTGAAACCAGAAATCCTGCCACACAGTACTTCAGGTCTACCATACTAAAAGACCACCACCATGCTAACACACTCTTCATCTAGTCAGGGACCCTGACAGCTAAGATACGGCTGACTGGGTGATTTCTAGATAGCAATACTTCTTTTTAATGTATCTGTCTGTGTATTTACCCAAGAAACTACAAAAAAAAATCCCTGTCCTCTGTACTGTCTCTACTGTCTGTCTATAGGGGATGACTCACTAAGTGTTGCACAGCATACTGGGATACTGGAGGTGCAGCCCACATCCTTCAGTTTTAGAATGACCCCATAACCTGTCAGCAGTACCAGTAGGAGTTATTAACTCCAGCTACTTGTACAAGCACATAGTACTGGTGTTTGTACCTGGGGAGAATAGTTTTAATAACATTTTAGTGTCTCTGGTGTAACTGGAAGTCCCACCGAGTGACTCCTCTGGTCTTCCATATTAAAAAGCTACCATCTCAAAAGCAAACTCTTCATATAGTCAGAGACCCTGACAGCTGAGCTACTGCTGGATGGTGATTTTTAGATAGCAGTACTGCCTTTTATTTTATTTCTGTGTATATTGAACTAAGAAACTACAACCCTATCCTCTGTACTGTCTCTACTGTCTATTTATAGAGGATGACTCACTGAGATCGTGAGCAACATTCAGGGATACTGGAGATACAGCCAATTCTCTAGTTTTAAAATGACTACATAACCTGTCAACAGCACCAGTAGGAGTTATTAACTACAACTGGTTGTACAAACACCTTTTTCTATCAATCAATCAATCAGTCTTTATTTATCCAGGTGAAACACCATTGAGACAACTCATTTACAAGGTGGACCTGGTCAGGTACAAACAATTTCAGTACAATAAGAAAAAAGGCATGTGCACAAGGCAATCAGTCACAGAGTGAATGGAAACAGTTATTCATATACTAATAGGTTATGCATTTAAAGGTCAATTCCATGGAACTGGGTTCTGTGAGAGGGTAACCATTTAAAAGAGAGAATAGTTTGCACTTTTTTTTTTATACAAATAGTACAGCATTAGTTGGGCAATAATTTATGTGGAAGAAGAGAAAGAAAGGATAAAGGGGAGAGGAAAAGATAAGTAAGGAAAAGCAGCCAGAGTCAGTAAGGTGCAAGAGTAGGGTGTTTTTAGTGAAAACAGTTGCACGTTTCTTTGAAGGCCTGCCGAGGAAGTTTTTTAAAGAGGGTCAACTTCAGCAGAAACTCAGTTTTCAAAGTTTTTTGCACATTGTTCCAGAGCACAGGGAGAGAGTGACTTATAGCCACTCTACCAAATCGCGTTCTGACCTTGGGAATAAGGAGGGAGGTATACGAAAGGCTTCTTAGGGAGTAGTTCCCTGCAGGGCAGGCAGGGATGCAATCGGAGATATATTGTGGAAGCATATTTGATAAAGCTCTGAAGGTCCAGAGAACTGCATTTCTCTGTCGTCAGAGGCTGAGAGAGCTCCATCCTAACATAGCGTAAAGGGTGCAGAGGTGGGTGGAGTATGGTGCACCAGTTATGAACCTGATAGCCCGATGGTAAAGGGTATTAAGTTTCACTAGGGCCAAAGTTAGGGATTGCCCATATAGTATGTCACCATAATCTAAAGGTGGCAGGAAGGTGGTTTGTACTAAATGAATTTTGGCCTTCTGTGAAAGTAGATGCTTGATCCGGTAGAATAAGCCAAGTCTCTGTTTTAACTTTTTTGATAGTTCCTCAACATGTTCCGTGAAGGATAGCCTGTCATCAACCCAAACCCACAGGTATTTGAATTTTGATAAGATTTCCAGAGGCTCACATAGCAGTGATAGTAATTGGGGGGTGGAGCTTGTGATGTTATGCTTGGGTGCGATAGGTGAGGGAGTGAAAATCATTGCTTTCATTTTTTTTGCATTTAATAGAAGTTTTAAATGCAACAGGTTTTTCTGTAGGAGACTGAAGTCATTCTGGAGGTCTTTATAAGCTAGTTCTGTGGTAAATCTATTTATGTACAACACTGTATCGTCAGCAAATAGGTGGATGCTTGATGACTTGATACCAGTGTTTAGATTATTAATATAGATGGCAAACAATAGTGAGCCTAGGATGGCACCTTGAGGTACACCCCTTTTTTAGGGTTTTCATTGTAGATAGATTGCCCTCTGCTTTGACTTGTTGGCACCGCTCAGTAAGATAATTGGTGAACCATTTTAATGCCAGATAATCTGCACCATTGATGCGTAGGGTGTCAAGAAGCAATTCATGTCCACTGTGTCAAAGGCTTTACTTAAATCCAGGAACAATGAGTAAACATAGTTTTTGGAATCCAATGCTGTCTGCCAGTCATTAGAGACCTTAGCGAGTGCCGAGATAGTGCTATGGTGGGATCTAAACCCAGATTGGTCTGGATTTAGAAGGTTATACTTCTCTAGATGCTGTCTAAGTTGTAAGTTCAATACCTTTTCCAAAAGTTTTGACAATACAGGAAGTAAGGAGATAGGTCGGCAGTTATTTAGATCACTGGTGTCTCCAGATTTGAATAGTGGGATGACATGAGCTGTTTTCCATAGGGCAGGGAGCAAGCCTTGCATAAGGGACATATTAAACAGATGGGTAATCGGGGGTGCCAGAACATAATATCCTAACTTTAGATAGGGTTCGATCAGGTCCGCCCCCACACTTTTCCTAACATCAAAGGTTAATAGGAGGTCCTCAACATGCTTCACTGTGACAGGGCAGAAGGAGAATGTTGCAACAAGGTTTGGTGGGCTTGATTTGAGCCATTCAGGTTTCTGGTGAGCTCTAAAACCATTTGTTTGTCAGTAGTAGTACTGCCAGACGTGAAGATTTTATGAAGGAGAGAACTGGGCAGAGCGTAGAAACATAGAAACATAGAATTTGATGGCAGATAAGGACCGCTTGGCCCACCCAGTCTGCCCATTTCCCTACCTAATGGATAAGCCACAGATCCTAGTTAACCAGCAGCCTACTTCTTCCTACCCCCAACCCCTAGAATTGCCTTATGACTGTCCCATGCATGCTTGAATTCCACCGTTTTTGACTCCACAACCTCTTCTGGAAGGCCGTTCCATGCATCCACACCCCTCTCTGTGAAAAAATACTTCCTTAAATTACCTCTGAGCTGCCCCCCCATCTTCAAATTGTGCCCCCTTGTTCTTGCACACCTCTTTTTTGAAAGATGCTACCCTCTTGGACTTTGTTGATTCCCTTGAGGTACTTGAAAGTTTCTATCATGTCCCCCCTCTCCTTCCTTTCCTCGAGGCTATACATATTAAGCTCCATAAGTCTCTCTTCATATGTCTTCTGGTGCAGACCCTGCACCATTTTAGTTGCCCTCCTCTGGACAGCTTCCATCCTGTCTATGTCTTTGCGGAGATTGGGTCTCCAGAACTGCACGCAATACTCCAGATTGGGTCTCACCAGCTGTCTGTACAGAGGGATAATAACTTCCTGTTTTCTACTGGTGATGCCTCTCCCTATGCATCCCAGTATCCCCCCAGCCCTCCTTGATGACCTCTCACATTGCTTGCCCACCTTTAGGTCATCTGATATGACTACCCCCAGGTCCCTTTCCATTATTGTTGTTATTAGTATCTCACCCCCCATTGTGTACTCTTCCCCTGGGTTTTTGTTTCCCAGGTGCATTACCTTGCACTGCTTGGCACTGAATCTAAGCTGCCATACATTTGACCATTCCTCTAACCTTGCCAAGTCCCTTCTCATCCTTTCCACCCCACCTTGTGCATCAACTCTGTTGCAGATCTTTGTGTCACCTGCAAAGAGACATACTTTTCCTTCCAGTCCCTCTGCAATGTCGCTTATAAAGACATTGAAGAGGACCGGTCCCAATAAAGACATTGAAGAATTCTGACAGTGAGTAACCTTCCAGATCCTTTAATGCTTTCCAAAATTTGTTCACATTCTTTGAGGAGGATTCAATTTCTGACTGGAAATATTTTGCTTTTTCGGTTCTAGTTAGCTTGGTGCACTGGTTCCTAGCTGCTCTATAGTGCATCCCTATGCAGCAAGGCAGCTTTTAAGCCACCTGTAACCATGGGCAATTTTTCTTCTTTGTTCTAATTTTTAGCAGAGGGGCATGCTTCTCTATGGTCCCTAGCAGAATGCTTTGGAAGGCCTCATAGGCAGCATCCACAGTTGGTGCCAGGTAGAAATCCTGCCAATTAGCATGATGGAGAGCATTACAGAAAGCAACTGCATCAAAATTCCTCCGCCATCTCTTGTGGATATGCCTGGAAGATGATATAGCTTTCAGCACGGTCCTCACACATGTGATAGCACAGTGATCACTGATGTCATTAAAAAATACACTCTAATGAGTAAACAGTTGTGGTTTATTAACTAAGATTAGATCCAGTAATGATCCATTATCAGGGTTTTTAATGTTAGGCCGGGTCACTTCAGATATGAGCTGAGAAAACCCATGCGTATCACAAAGCTCTTTTAATGGCTTCGATGCTGCAGACAGCCAATCCATACTGAAGTCACCAACAATGACAACCTCAGAGGGTATGGTATTTAGTATATCATTTAGATGTTTCAGTATTTTTAATCCTGCAGTGGGAGGTCTATAGCATCCCATTATGAGGAGAGGGACTGATTGGGCAAGCTGTACCTTTATAGTAAGACATTCAAATTCCTTGTTCATTGTGGTCGAGTCTAATACCGAGAAAGTATACTTGTCCCGGATGTAGCTAGCTACACCCCCTTCCCTGGTTGGTCTATCTGCTCTAATTACATTGTATGAGGGGATATTGATTTCATGGTTATGCGTAGCGGGCTTCAACCATGTTTCTGATACCACCAGCACATCAGGGCAGGTGTGGTTGATCCAAGTTTGGATAGCATCAAGTTTTCTGATCAAGCTGCAGGGGTTGATGTGAATAAGACTCAGTCCTTTCAATTGACTGAGCCGAGAAGGAACTTTAATAGTGAGAGGGGGGTCCAGGATTGAGTTCAACGTTACCTGCACAGATAAGCAGTAACATGAGAATATTTTTTAGTGCTTCCAGGAGCATCTTATGAAAATGAGTTGTTCTTCTTTTGCGGAGAGTAGGTTCAAAGGTTGGGGATGACTGTGCTCGACTAGCCAGAGGTCCCAAGCCAGCATATAGGAGAGTTCTAACTGATAGGGTGAATATGTGTTCATGAGTAAGTAATGTGCAAAGTGCTTATTGTAAGTTGTATGAGGTGACCCAGTGCAACCCGGCATGCAAAATTGGGTGTCCTTCACAAGGGAAGGTTTTTGGGACATCTCAAGATATAATGGGCAAGGTTGGTATTGCCTGGATGCCTCATTATAGGCCGCAGTAAAGTTGTCCATGGGCTGGTTGAGGGAGTATTTGAATGACAGCTCTAGGCACATGAGTATGGGAAGTAAGGACTGCATTTTACATTGAAGGCTAAGCATTAGTGGTGTTCGTACCTGAGGAAAATAATTGTTATAGTGTTTTAGTGTCTCTGGCAAAACCAGAGGTCCTGCCGCATGACACTTCTGGTCTGTGCACAAGCATCAGTGAGCACAAGGAGAGGCAAGTACGTCTGCTGGCATTAGCCACAGAAGATGGGGTGATTGCACAGCAGGCTGCTTGACCACATAAGGTACCAACAAAGCTTTTTCTTAGTTATTACCTACAATAATTTACTTATCCACAAACATGAACCCTACCGGTGATCTATTAGCCCTTCTCTGTAAAGAAGAATCAATCAATCATTTAATGCAATAGGAGTGTGATGCATGCTCTGACACCCTCTATGATATATTATACAGTGGCAAGAAAGAATCCTGTCTTCTGATTGGTCAGTTGGCCATCACAGCAGGGATGTTATCCTGGCATAACATCCCTGCTGATGATCTGGCTGACTACCATCTTGTTTGCTTGCATCTTTTCTTAAAAACAATTTTTAAACACTAAATAAAATTCTTTAAAATGATTTTTTTTCTGTATAAAACTACAAGCCATTGTATAATAGGAATAATGCCCTCCAGGGTGGGTGTTATGCTGGGATAACATCCCTTCTCGGGTGTTGGATGCCAAGGTGGGATGTTATCCCAGCATAACACCCACCCTGTCAGGCATTATTCCTTTAATAGATGATGTCCTCCATGGTAAATGTGTGCCACATCAGGCATTCATAACTGAATTAAAGACTGTAAAGGTGAAATTACAAAGAGCAATGGAAATTAACAAAATTGAAGCTTTTGTCAAATTGCTTACAGTAGAAAACATACTACTTGCTGATATCCAAACTACAACGGATCCAAAAGGAAGGAAAAAGAAACAGAGGATGAGAAGGAGACTACAAACCTTAGCGGTTCAGAAAGGAAAAATAAAAGAGGTATAGAGGATCAAAATGAATGCACCAAAAATGACAGGTGCACAGTGCAACCAAAAAATAAAATTAAAAAAAGGGCGTAGAGCTGATGTAGCCAGTAGTGAGGGTCTAGCCTTACAAAAAAAATTGAAATCCTAGCTCAGCACGTGGGATAACAAATGTATCACCCATGTCAGAAACAACCTCACTCCAAACAAACAAAAAACATATGCTTTTGTTGGGGGATTCAATAATTAGGTTTACAGATACAGTCATTTACAAGGAGGACAAATTAAATACTATGATTTCATGTTTCCGTGGAGCTAAAATAGAGGACATCAGAACCAGGATTCCTAACATTTTAATCAATAGTTGTACAAACCCTGTAGTCATCCTGTATGTGGGTACTAATAATGTTGACAGAAACTACTGTAAGAAAAAGACATCTGCAGTGAGTTTAAATCACTAGGTAGAGAACTAAAAAATAAGGGATGCCCAGCAGCAATATCAGGTATCTTACCAACACCACGAGTGTCGGCACAAACAAAAAAATAAAAATTATTAATATTAGACTTGAAAATTGGTGCACATAGGAAGGGCATGCATTTGTAAATACTTGGGACAGATTCAATGACTATAATAATTTTTTTGCAACAGATAGGTTCCACCTCAATAAAAAGGGGTCTAATATGCTTTCTAAAATTATCAAAGAAAATAAAAACAAACAACATTTAAAGGGGAACAGTCACCAGAAAGGGACCCCACACTCAAGTGTGTGGCTCGTCACAGTGTGCACTTGTGTGCAAAAAACATTTTGGTTTACTTACTGTTTATTGTTGTGTAGTAAATGCATCAGACTAAGTTTGCTTAGTTGTAGGCTGACATCTTCTTTTACAATTACAAGTCACAGAATCCTCTGCAGATGACATCAGAGCAGTAGCCAGCAGTGAGAAGATTCTATAGCCTGTAATGCATGTCAGAGTTTATATAAGTTTTTATCTTTTGTTTGCTAGTCCTGCTGTCCTTCATGGGCTATGTACAGTCACAAGGACTGTATTTAGCCCCTGGAGAAAAGCGGACTCAGAAAACATCTGGTCAGAGATTATAAAAGCTCTAACATGCACTGCAGGCTATTGAATCTCCTACTGCTGCCTACTGGTCTGATGTCAGCTGCAGGGAATGCTAGGATTTGTAGTAAAAGAAGATGTCAGCCTACAACTAAGCAAAATTAGTTTGATGTAGTCTACTATACTACAGTTAAACAGTAAGTAAATCATAATGTTTTTGCTCACAAAATGTTCATTGGGACCAGACCTACATTTCAGTGTGGGGTTCTCTATGCTGAATGTTCCCCTTTAAATTAATAAAGCAGGGGGACAGGGGTGATCAATCTTCACTAAAATCAAGCCATTATCAATAAGAAAACCAGTGGGTTATACGGAACACAGAAATGAAAATACATGGGGACAATCATAACAATGACTACTCTATAATGTAAGGAGCCGAAACAACAAAAATTAGGAACTGAAGGCATTAATATCACTAACTGAGTTAGATCTTATATATATTATAAAAATGTCATGGAAATCCGAAGACACGTGGGGGAAACTAATAGAGGTTATAACCTATTCCATTATGAAAGGCTCCACAAAAGAGGTGGTTGAATTGCAATATTTATAACAGAAAATATGATAACTATGGATGTAACAAAATAAAAAGGCAACACTCAAATACAGAATCATTATGCCATAGAACAGTAAGTAAAGACTGCAGTTGTAAAATTCTGTGATTATGCTGTAGATCCCTAGACTTGATGGAACAAGTGACTGCAGATATATTATACAAACTAGAAACAGCCAGTGACTTAGGAGAAATAATCTTTATGGGTGATATGTGCCTGGGGGTACATTGATTGGAATAATAATTCAGCTAAAACTAAGGAGAGTAAAACACTCTTAGCAATAACTGAACAATTGAATCTAGTTTAGTATGTCAAAAGATCTACCCACGGTGACAAAATACTAAGCATAGCTCTCAGTTCTAAACATTAAAATAACAAAATGTAACATTGCAGCTTCATTTGCTAATAGTGATCATAACCCTGTCAAAAGACAAAGAACCTCTGTGCATAAACACTGAGGCAAGGGTTACCCCAAAGGGCATTTGGCTGGGAAGCCAAGTTTCAAGAAAATACAAAATCACACATGCCCCCACAATGCAAAGCACCATGGGCTGCATATGCAAATCACCACAGAATGTTGTGCTGGCCCAACTTTAAGCAGAATTGCATGGTGCCGGAAGGCCTCTCACACAGTTTGCAAAGGGTGCTAACAGAAGACATAGACACGTGTTTCGTCCTACCAGGACTCATCAGTATGCCTCGTCTGTTTGACACCCCAGTGGAATGGACCAGCTACCCCTAAGGCTGTGTGCCTGGGATATATTGTGGTGAACCCATTAAAATAAAAAAACATTTAAAAGACAAAGAACCTCTGTGCATAAACACTGAGGCAAGGGTTACCCCAAAGGGCATTTGGCTGGGAAGCCAAGTTTCAAGAAAATACAAAATCACACATGCCCCCACAATGCAAAGCACCATGGGCTGCATATGCGGCATACTGATGAGTCCTGGTAGGACGAAACACATGTCTATGTCTTCTGTTAGCACCCTTTGCAAACTGTGTGAGAGGCCTTTCGGCACCATGCAATTCTGCTTAAAGTTGGACCAGCACAACATTCTGTGGTGATTTGCATATGCAGCCATGGTGCTTTGCATTGTGGGATTTGCATATGCAGCCCATGGTGCTTTGCATTGTGGGGGCATGTGTGATTTTGTATAACCCTGTCAGCTGCGTAATTAAAAATTAAACAAAAAACTGCATCTGGGGCAGCAGAAACAGAAATAGACATAGATGTACATGTAAACATAGAAGTAGATGTAGATGTAGATGTAGACAGGGGTGTAGCCAGGAATTCCAGATCTGTACACCATGTGGACTCACTGATACCCCCTCGTTAGGGTGGCCTCCCCCCCAATGTAGCCAGACAATATACAACCATACACCAGGACCATGTTTTTTGTCTCATTTGGCACAACACATACAACTTCTGTATCCCATGCCAGTGGTTATTGACATGCATGGGTAACTACAACTGCCATGCATTGTTCTCTATGACACCCACATACCAGCCCAGAGCCTATCAGGTTGTAGTGTCCTTGGGATGCAAGGAGAGTGTTAGTGACCAGTCCTTCTAGTTTCGACTACTATGAATGACATTACGGAAGGGTTCAGTATTTTATTTGTCAGATTTCATGGGAAACGGTAGCAGTTCATAGCCTATGTGCTACCCCTCTTATATCATATTGCACACCGTGGAGTACTTGGTGTATGCCTGCCTACACCCATGGATGTAGATGTAGATATAGATGTAGCTGTAGGTGAAGATATAGATGCAGATGTAGCTGTAGATGAAGATGTAGATGTAGTTGTAGGTGAAGATGTAGTTGCAGATGTAGCTGTAGGTGTAGATGTAGATATAGATGTAGCTGTAGGTGAAGATGTAGATGTAGATGTAGCTGTAGGTGAAGATGTAGATGTAGTTGTTGTAGGTGAAGATGTAGATGCAGATGTAGCTGTAGGTGAAGATGTAGCTGTAGGTGATGATATAGATGCAGACTAAGATGTAGATGCAGATGTAGCTGTAGGTGAAGATGTAGATGTAGCTGTAGGTGAAGATGTAGCTGCAGGTGAAGATGTAGATGTAGATGTAGCTGTAGGTGAAGATGTAGATGTAGCTGTAGGTGAAGACGTAGATGCAGATGTAGCTGTAGGTGAAGACAGAGATGCAGATGTAGCTGTAGGTGAAGATATAGATGTAGCTATAGGTGAAGAAATAGATGCAGATGTAGCTGTAGGTGAAGATGTAGATGTAGCTGTAGGTGAAGATGTAGATGCAGATGTAGCTGTAGGTGAAGATGTAGATGTAGCTGTAGCTGTAGGTGAAGATGTAGATGTAGCTGTAGGTGAAGATGTAGATGCAGATGTAGCTGTAGCTATAGGTGAAGATGTAGATGTAGCTGTAGGTGAAGATGAAGATGTAGATGTAGTTGTAGGTGAAGATGTAGATGCAGATGTAGCTGTAGGTGAAGATGTAGATGTAGCTGTAGGTGAAGATGTAGATGCAGATGTAGCTGTAGGTGAAGATGTAGCTGTAGATGTAGGTGAAGATGTAGGTGAAGATGTAGCTGTAGGTGAAGATGTAGATGTAGCTGTAGATGTAGATGTAGATGTAGCTGTAGGTGAAGATGTAGATACAGATGTAGCTGTAGGTGAAGATGTAGATGTAGCTGTAGGTGAATATGTAGATGCAGATGTAGCTGTAGGTGTAGATGTAGCTGTAGGTGAAGATGTAGATGTAGGTGAAGCTGTAGGTGAAGATGTAGATGCAGATGTAGCTGTAGGTGAAGATGTAGATGTAGGTGAAGCTGTAGGTGAAGATGTAGATGCAGATGTAGCTGTAGGTGAAGACATAGATGCAGATGTAGCTGTAGGTGAAGATGTAGATGTAGCTGTAGCTGTAGGTGAAGATGTAGATGTAGCTGTAGGTGAAGATGTAGATGCAGATGTAGCTGTAGGTGAAGATGTAGCTGTAGGTGAAGATGTAGATGTAGATGTAGCTGTAGGTGAAGATGTAGATGTAGTTGTAGTTGTAGGTGAAGATGTAGATGCAGATGTAGCTGTAGGTGAAGATGTAGCTGTAGGTGATGATATAGATGCAGACTAAGATGTAGATGCAGATGTAGCTGTAGGTGAAGATGTAGATGTAGCTGTAGGTGAAGATGTAGCTGCAGGTGAAGATGTAGATGTAGATGTAGCTGTAGGTGAAGATGTAGATGTAGCTGTAGGTGAAGACGTAGATGCAGATGTAGCTGTAGGTGAAGACGTAGATGTAGCTATAGGTGAAGATGTAGATGCAGATGTAGCTATAGGTAAAGATGTAGATGTAGCTGTAGGTGAAGATGTAGATGCAGATGTAGCTGTAGGTGAAGATGTAGATGTAGCTGTAGATGTAGATGTAGATGTAGCTGTAGGTGAAGATGTAGATGTAGATGTAGCTGTAGGTGAAGATGTAGATGTAGTTGTAGTTGTAGGTGAAGATGTAGATGCAGATGTAGCTGTAGGTGAAGATGTAGCTGTAGGTGATGATATAGATGCAGACTAAGATGTAGATGCAGATGTAGCTGTAGGTGAAGATGTAGATGTAGCTGTAGGTGAAGATGTAGCTGCAGGTGAAGATGTAGATGTAGATGTAGCTGTAGGTGAAGATGTAGATGTAGCTGTAGGTGAAGACGTAGATGCAGATGTAGCTGTAGGTGAAGACGCAGATGTAGCTGTAGGTGAAGATGTAGATGTAGCTGTAGGTGAAGACGTAGATGCAGATGTAGCTGTAGGTGAAGACGCAGATGCAGATGTAGCTGTAGGTGAAGATATAGATGTAGCTATAGGTGAAGATGTAGATGCAGATGTAGCTGTAGGTGAAGATGTAGATGTAGCTGTAGGTGAAGATGTAGATGCAGATGTAGCTGTAGGTGAAGATGTAGCTGTAGGTGAAGATGTAGATGTAGATGTAGCTGTAGGTGAAGATGTAGATGTAGTTGTAGTTGTAGGTGAAGATGTAGATGCAGATGTAGCTGTAGGTGAAGATGTAGCTGTAGGTGATGATATAGATGCAGACTAAGATGTAGATGCAGATGTAGCTGTAGGTGAAGATGTAGATGTAGCTGTAGGTTAAGATGTAGCTGCAGGTGAAGATGTAGATGTAGATGTAGCTGTAGGTGAAGATGTAGATGTAGCTGTAGGTGAAGATGTAGATGCAGATGTAGCTGTAGGTGAAGACGTAGATGTAGCTATAGGTGAAGATGTAGATGCAGATGTAGCTGTAGGTGAAGATGTAGATGTAGCTGTAGGTGAAGATGTAGATGCAGATGTAGCTGTAGGTGAAGATGTAGCTGTAGGTGAAGATGTAGATGCAGATGTAGCTGTAGGTGAAGATGTAGATGTAGCTGTAGCTGTAGGTGAAGATGTAAATGTAGCTGTAGGTGAAGATGTAGATGCAGATGTAGCTGTAGCTATAGGTGAAGATGTAGATGTAGCTGTAGGTGAAGATGAGGATGTAGATGTAGTTGTAGGTGAATATGTAGATGCAGATGTAGCTGTAGGTGAAGATGTAGATGTAGCTGTAGGTGAAGATGTAGATGCAGATGTAGCTGTAGATGAAGATGTAGCTGTAGATGTAGGTGAAGATGTAGATGCAGATGTAGCTGTAGGTGAAGATGTAGATGTAGCTGTAGATGTAGATGTAGATGTAGCTGTAGGTGAAGATGTAGATACAGATGTAGCTGTAGGTGAAGATGTAGATGTACCTGTAGGTGAATATGTAGATGCAGATGTAGCTGTAGGTGTAGATGTAGCTGTAGGTGAAGATGTAGATGTAGGTGAAGCTGTGGGTGAAGATGTAGATGCAGATGTAGCTGTAGGTGAAGATATAGATGCAGATGTAGCTGTAGGTGAAGATGTAGATGTAGCTGTAGCTGTAGGTGAAGATGTAGATGTAGCTGTGGGTGAGATGTAGATGCAGATGTAGCTGTGGGTGAAGATGTAGATGTAGATGTAGCTGTAGGTGAAGATGTAGATGCAGATGTAGCTATAGGTAAAGATGTAGATGTAGCTGTAGGTGAAGATGTAGATGCAGATGTAGCTGTAGGTGAAGATGTAGATGTAGCTGTAGATGTAGGTGAAGATGTAGATGCAGATGTAGCTGTAGGTGAAGATGTAGATGCAGATGTAGCTGTAGGTGAAGATGTAGATGTAGCCGTAGATGTAGGTGAAGATGTAGATGCAGATATAGCTGTAGGTGAAGATGTAGATGCAGATGTAGCTGTAGGTGAAGATGTAGATGTAGCTGTAGGTGAAGATGTAGATGCAGATGTAGCTGTAGGTGAAGATGTAGATGTAGATGTAGCTGTAGGTGAAGATGTAGATGCAGATGTAGCTATAGGTAAAGATGTAGATGTAGCTGTAGGTGAAGATGTAGATGCAGATGTAGCTGTAGATGAAGATGTAGATGTAGCCGTAGATGTAGGTGAAGATGTAGATGCAGATGTAGCTGTAGGTGAAGATGTAGATGCAGATGTAGCTGTAGGTGAAGATGTAGATGTAGCCGGAGATGTAGGTGAAGATGTAGATGCAGCTGTAGCTGTAGGTGAAGATGTAGATGCAGATGTAGCTGTAGGTGAAGATGTAGATGTAGCTGTAGGTGAAGATGAAGATGTAGATGTAGTTGTAGGTGAAGATGTAGATGCAGATGTAGCTGTAGGTGAAGATGTAGATGTAGCTGTAGGTGAAGATGTAGATGCAGATGTAGCTGTAGGTGAAGATGTAGCTGTAGATGTAGGTGAAGATGTAGATGCAGATGTAGCTGTAGGTGAAGATGTAGATGTAGCTGTAGATGTAGATGTAGATGTAGCTGTAGGTGAAGATGTAGATACAGATGTAGCTGTAGGTGAAGATGTAGATGTAGCTGTAGGTGAATATGTAGATGCAGATGTAGCTGTAGGTGTAGATGTAGCTGTAGGTGAAGATGTAGATGTAGGTGAAGCTGTAGGTGAAGATGTAGATGCAGATGTAGCTGTAGGTGAAGACATAGATGCAGATGTAGCTGTAGGTGAAGATGTAGATGTAGCTGTAGCTGTAGGTGAAGATGTAGATGTAGCTGTAGGTGAAGATGTAGATGCAGATGTAGCTGTAGGTGAAGATGTAGATGTAGATGTAGCTGTAGTTGAAGATGTAGATGCAGATGTAGCTGTAGGTGAAGATGTAGATGTAGCCGTAGATGTAGGTGAAGATGTAGATGCAGATGTAGCTGTAGGTGAAGATGTAGATGCAGATGTAGCTGTAGGTGAAGATGTAGATGTAGCTGTAGGTGAAGATGTAGATGCAGATGTAGCTGTAGGTGAAGATGTAGATGCAGATGTAGCTGTAGGTAAAGATGTAGATGTAGCCGTAGATGTAGGTGAAGATGTAGATGCAGATGTAGCTGTAGGTGAAGATGTAGATGCAGATGTAGCTGTAGGTGAAGATGTAGATGTAGCTGTAGGTGAAGATGTAGATGCAGATGTAGCTGTAGGTGAAGATGTAGATATAGATGTAACTACATTATAAGGCAAGTGTATCAGTGATTACTGAATCACTGAATAAAATAAACTGGAGTAAGAATTTTTTGTTTGTTTGTTTTTTACTTAAAGCTTATTGACAGTTCAAATTTCACATCTTGTGCAAACATTTACAATGCCAGACTGGTTGGTTATGCATTGTATCATATAATAGTACTTATAATTTATGAAGGAATTTTTGTTACATACATATAAAATCATGAGTCCATTTCAGTGGTTGGAGTTTGTTTTGTTGTTTTTCACTTTTTGTCCCTGTGTTGTTGTGTGTCTTCCATACATGGACCTGTGATTGAGATTTCCACAGAACACAGCTGCCAATACATGCATCACATCATCTGTTTACCTGTCTTGCTATTTCATTTCTGTTACCTTTACCATTTTTACTTTATATCCAGACTTGGCAGGTTTCGATAAAAATTTAATTCTGTCAATTACTGTCGATTTTTTCAAAAGTCTTGCTTTCATCAGAAAAATATATCCGTCAATTAAGTTTGCATAATTAGTATTATTATGTTAGCAGTCTCTCCAGATCAATGGTAGTCAATAGCCTTTGACAGAATACAGCAATTAGCATCTATTCACACCTACTTAACAGGTACTGCATTCCTGTGAGCTTTCCTGGGAGCGCTTCACAGTTCTTAATCACTTAATTAAATGCATACCCAGCCTATATCTTGTTTTCTTACCTTCACTCCAGTAACTGGCTAATCCTGACTATCTCAGTGTTTCATGATGGGTCGCAAACAAAAGTGTGCCGATGAGTACTGTAGCGAGTTCCCAGATCTCGAATTAAAGACAGTGAAAAATAACAGCATGGGGGAAACGACTGACATTTTGAGATGCAAAATATGTAAAACTGAGGTCTCCAGTCAAGCGAACTGCATCACAGAGCATTTCAATAGTAAGACCCACCAGATACTAAAGATTAGTCAGGAAATTATCTCACAGCCTCTATGGAATCATTCATGGGACGTATGTGGCAGAAAGAAGGAGAGGCAGTCAACTTTCCCCATGATCTGGTGCAGGCTTTGTGCTATGAGGCTATTCCCATGAATGCTGCCAGGGGCTCCAGTTACCTAATGGCTGTCCTATGGAAATATGCACCAGCAGCTCAAACCTACCCGACGTGAAAGCAAATGGAAGAAAAATATCTTACTGAAGTTTTTTCTCACCACAAATTAGTAGTGAATGACCTTCTATCTGGTGAGCAATTCTCCCTAGCTGTTGACGAGACCCCAGGAGCTGGCAGGTCTTCCAGCAATAAATGTGCTTGGTGTATTTTTCAGTGGTAAAAATAGAGCCATTAACTGTCTGCTTTTGAAATCTACTGTGGTTTTACAGAGCAATGCTGGAGTACTCTCTATCTTACTACATGATATGATGAGAGACTATTCATTATCATGGTCAGACTATATTTCAATTAACACTGACTCTGCCATGTATATGCAGCAACTGATTAAAGACCTGAAAGATATTTACCCCCATTTGTTACACATGCCATGCATATCACATCTACTACACATAGTTATTGACCATGCTATTAAAAGTGATGAGTTTGCAGATGTGAATGAAATTGTTGTTCACGTCCTAGCACTATTTAAAAGTGGCAACAAACAAAGGTGAGCCTTTTTCAAAGTTTGCGCTAATAATGGTGTACCGCCTTCAAGCATGAGAGCCCCCCCCCCGTGTTGTCCCGGATCGGCAGTTTTCATGGCTTGATGCAGCACAATTTATTCATGCACACTGGGACAGTGTTTGTGATTTTCTAATAAATGGGGATGTAGAGTCACAGTCCAAAAAAGCATCAAATCTCCATCAGCTTGTCTGATGATCTCAGCCAAAGAGAACCGTACTGTAATCTAACCTTTATGTGCAGTTTCCTAGGAATAATTCATGAGGTACATTTAAAAATGGAGTCAAAAGCACCATCAAATTGGCAAGCTCCTTAACTGCGATTTGAATGCTGCATCCGAGGTTAAAACATCCCTAAAAGAAGTCAATTTTAAATGTATGCACTCCAGAAGACAGTCTCTTTCAATGGCAATGCATGTCTTTGCTAAAAATGTTAAAAATAAGCTTAACACCACACTGAGTCGCAATATACCAGATGGCCTTTATGGTGTGGGCTCACTATTTGAAAATTGCAGACTTTTTGACCCATTTATGAAGTCTCAGCTTTCAAAGGATGTGTCACAGTACGCTAACATCATAAATACCTTCAATTGCAAAGCTGAAGAATTTGAACAGGACTTCTACCAATATGCTAAGCTTCACGTTCTCTCTGATAGCATGATTACACTGTTAGACTACTGGAAAAGTGAGATGCAAATGCTTCCATTATTGTCCAGTGTTGAGATGCGGGCACTTGCCGTGCCAGTTACATCTACTTTGGTCGAGCGGTCATTCAATCTTTTCGAAAAGAACAAGACAAAAGGAGAATGCGGCTTTTGTCAGAGAGACTTGGTCTATTTAACATCTTGCATCATAATAAGGACATCACAGAAAAGTTTGTGACATTTACTGATACAGAATCTTGATACAGGTATTTATATAACAAATGATCTTGGATACAACAAACAAATTAATGAGGCTATAAATAAGACAAATCAGATAATATGGTCTATTAAAAGAAACATTAAATCAAGGGACCTAGGGATTATGTTGTCACTATATAGAGCCTATACTAGATCACATTTAGAATACTCATCACAGCTTTGGAATCCATATAAAAAGGGAGAGATTGCATCCCTCGAAAAAATCCAGAGGAAGTTTACCAAAAATATAAAAGGACTATTTAATGTTCCATATGAACAACGTCTGGAAAATTTAAATTTGATGCCCTTATCACTTAGACACCTTCGGGGAGATTTGATTTATATGTTTGACATTGTAAATGACCCATACCTGTTTATTCAAATGGGTTTCAAGTTTAAAAACAACATTTATAACACTAGAGGTCATCCGCTGCAGATAAGTAGGGCTAAATTCTATCATGTGTCAAGGAAATATTATTTTACACAAAGAATTATTAATCCTTGGAATAACCTACCTTTTGAAATTGTTACTAGTAACAACAAAATAACTTTTAAAAACCGCCTAGATAAATTTATCCTTAATAAAGCTAAATTTGGGTACTATAATTGATTATGGTGCAGTTATGGGCCTCTCCGCCCCCTTTGCACCTAATTACCATAGTAGTATGAACCTTAGTAGTATGACTCTAAATAAGGGGGGAAGGGTAAATCTTCTGCTTGCACAGATATGATCCTATGAAATTCATAATTTGCAGAGCTTCTACACTACTTTACATAATTTTTATAGTGTTGCATGAATATGTGTGGCAACATCTTCTCATTACATGTTGCATGTTATCTGTATATATGTGTCTTTGTCAATGTCATTTTCAACATTACTCTGAATTTTGCATTTTAGTCAGAATTTTACAAATTAAAAGAATTTTTGTATGCTATTTGATTGTCTGGTTGAATATACATCAAAATTAATTGAAGGTGAGCTCAAAAAATTAAAAACAATTTTTTTATATTGATTTTGCAAAAAAAATAACAATTGAAAACTGCCAAGTCTATTTATATCTCATGCCTTTCATCTCTGTGGTGTTTACAGCATAGTTTAAATTATTTTTCTATTTCAATTTATTTGCTTTAGAGCATGCAGAATATGTAACTACCTCTTGTGATGTTATCTCCCCCTTCCTTTAGAGCACACGTGTCTGTTCTTCCCAAGGTAATGAATTTTGGTACTTACCCCTCCCAGTCTCCATATCACCTGGGTGTTGACGAGCAGCATGCCCAAGGGGTGACAAAGAAAACAGCTTATTAGAATCATTTATCTACTGCCAAACAGGCAGGTTACTACAGAGAACTAGTATCACTGTCTATTATTTTAACAACCAATTCTCTCCCCCCCCCCCGTCACTTCCCCCTTAAAACTAAAGGCATGATCAATAACTAGGTAACATGTTAAAGGTCATGTTTCCTATCTTAGGGCCCTTTGATATAAGCTGAAAGTGCCTTCCATGTCTTCTATTAAGTGTTTAAAAATAAGCCATCTGGCTGGGAAAATGTCTTGCTGTAGGCAGAGCTGGTCCATGACAAATCCATGGCCTTTATTTTTTGGAGTTTGTGAGCCATCTCTCCTTTAACTTTGTTATCTGTTAACCCATTCTGCATTATTGCTATGAGAGTGGCTGCTATCCATATATCAAATACAGTAGGTATTTATTATTTCCTTTGTGTGCTTCCCTGGGGATAGACCTAGGACCATACTCTCCACTGTGAGAGAGTGCCCCTGCACCCAAGGTGCTTGCTGATGTGTTGACTGTTCTTCCTCCAGATGTCTTGGAGCCACGTGCCCTCCCAAAAGATGTGTAGTGCTGTGCCTTTCTCCCCACATTTACGCCAGCATCTGTCTGTATTACTGGTCCTTATGTGCTTTGTCCTTTCTGGTGTCAGAACAAATCTGGTGCAAAGCTGCCATCTGAACTCCCTCCAGTTGCCTGATGCTGTAGTATTGTGTATCGATTCTCATACAGATGCCTATTTTTTAGGATGCTGCTTCTTCCCTAGCTTGGCCTCTCACTTTTTACAAAACCGATCCACTCCCCCCTTGGTTGAGCTCTGTATATAAGTGGAAGATCAATCTGTGGTCCACTTGCTGCACTGCTGCCCAAATTTTGTTAACCACCAGGTGATCTGCTTGCTCCCGGTTCTGCTATTATTTTTCTTTCCTTAACAAATGGACTTGCTTGTAGGAATTTAAAAAAATCTGATCTGGTTATGCAGCATTTTTGCCTTATTTGCTCAAACATCAGAACCCTGCCCTCCTGCATTACTTGGTGGAAGTATTTTAAACCTACTGCTTCCTATCTTTTATAGGTGGGGTCTATTCTGCCTGCTTTGAATTATGGGTACCATCTAGTGGGGAGACAGGAAACTTGTCTGTTTGTGGCATTCCACTTCTTCATTGCCCCCCCCCACATCTTCCCTGTGTGCCTCGTCCAACTATCTGAAAGTTGCTTACTGTCATTTGTGTGTGTAATAAACCAAGGCAAATAAGGGTGTTGATTTATTAGAATGATTTTCAGTTTGTGACCAGGCTACCTCTCTGTTATGTCCCACTATGGTGACTAGTGAGGAAAGCTGTGCTGCTTTACAATATTCTTTGAGGTTTGGCAACCCCATGCCTCTGTACTCCTTCCTTCTTTGTAAAGGGTTCCAGCTAGGGGTTTTCCAGTTCAAGCCACTCTTTCTGAGGGATTTCAGAGGCAGGGAATGGAACAGGAATAAAAGTCTGAGTAATATATTCATTTTGATGATGTCTACATGGTTTGTGAAGGATAGGGGAAGAACTTGCCATCTTGGCATAGATTTCTTATTTAAGTTAGCCATAGTTGGCATAGTATAAATCTTTGATGTCTCTGGGGAACATTGCCCTAAGTATCTTATTTTTCCTTGTTCCCATTTACACAGTGATTTTAATTAGTTAAGTGGGAGACTTTGCCACTTATAGTGACTGCTTCCATTCTGGTAAGACTGATTTTGAAATCTGATATTCTACCATATTCTTTGCAGATATCTAGGAGTTTGTCAAAGATTTGTCTGGGTCTGTTAGGTCATCTGTGTAGAGGGAGGTAGAAACATAAAACATAGACAATAATGGCAGGAAGAGACCCGTGGTCCACCAAGTCTGCCCGACTTCCCTATCAGTACAGGAACCTACTGTTCCTCCAGGGTACTAACCCTCCGTGTCCTCCCTATTCTCCTCCTTGATTCTGTCCTCCAAGCAACCACTATACCCTTCATTCTAGCCAATCCCTGCTTGAATCCCCTAACTGCTTTTGCACCCACCACCTCAGCTGACAGACTGTTCCATGGTTCCACCATCTTCTTCATAGATACAGTGTTCTCTGCCCCCAGCTCTCACCCCTTTAATCTCTGCACTGTTCCATATGGTTTCTGCTACAGGTTCCACGTCTAGGGCGAACAGCAGAGGGGATATGGGGCACCCCTGTCATGTTCCTTCCTTAATGGGGAATTTGCTTGATGTGGTTCTCTTTATCCTGACTCTTGCTTCTGGTTCTGTATATCACATATTTTATACCCCAGAGGAAATCTTCACCAAAACCCATCTGTTCCCGTACAGTTTACAAACATAGCCAGTTTAGCCTATCAGAGGTTTTTTTCTGCATCAATTAGTAGTGTCACTTGTGTCTGTTTACAGGATGCCTTCTATGTGATACTGTATAGCAGGAAATATTAGCTTTCAATTTATTTTCACTATATTAGCTTAACTGACAAAAGCGCTAAAATAAGCTGATTGCTAATATTACAGGGAGCATAGTGCTGTAATTGGACATGAAGCTGATGCGCTAATTCAACAGGGCACTAAATAGTACTGCACCCCACCCCGCGCTAAATTAAGAGGGTGCTAATATAACCTGCTATACAGTATTTTTGAGCATACATCTAAAATTATCCACTATGTGGCACCCCTTCAGGTTTGCTATGGTTTTTTGTAAATCTTGGTTTAAGAGAGAGATGGGACTGTAAGGCCCACACTCTTCTCTGTTCTTCCCTGGTTTAGGAATTACTGATATAGCTTCCTCCTTCCCAGTGCCCAGGCCTTGCTGTCCTCCTGACATCCTGACATTGGTGGAAGAGCCTACATAGCTGGGATACCAGTGATTCTCACAGTTTTTTTTATAAAAGTCCCCTCCAAACCCATCTGGTCCTGGGGCTTTGTTGCTATTCAGGGTCAGCATGGCCTGGTGTATCTCCTCCCTGATGCAAGCATCTAATGCAGCTTTATCTTCCTGACAGAGGACCAGAAGCTTGATTTGTTGCAAGAAGTTAAGAGTGTCCCACTTGACCCGGCCCTCATCTTTGTCTTCATCATACCGCTAGGAGTAAAAATCCTGAAGCCCTCTGCTATGTCTTTGGGACTGACATAGCATCTTTCACGGTGCCTAGGGTCAGCTGTTCTAGAGATGGTGCATTCTGCCTCCTTTTTCTTGAGTCTATAGGCTAATAATTTGGTAGCCCTTCCCCCATATTCATAGTTTCAGTGGGCTGTGCATTTTAGCTGTTCCTCTACCTTCTGATTTAGCAATTCTACAAGCTCCTCCCTGACCTTTTTTAGTCTTTTAGCCACTGTAAGGTCCCTTGTCTGTTTGTGAATCAATTCAGGTTCTTTAATTTTCTTTTCTAGTCTTTTCTGAACACATAGTCTCTGTGTTTTTTTTTTTTATGCCCACTTGATTATCTTTCCTCTGAGGACTGCTTTCATAGCAGCCCAAGTCATTTGGTCTGAGACTTCCTCCCCTTGATTCATTTGGAAATATGATGTGATTTTTTTTTGCACCATCAACAAATTTTGTATCATTTAGTAAAGATTTATTAAACCTCCAGCCTGTGTCGTGTGTATGCGTGCCTGTGTCTAGCACTACTGAGATAAGGCATGGTCTGATTGTGTGATAGGGAGTATATGACTCTCTGCCACTGTGTGTATATGTGTGTGTGTGTGTGTGTGTGTGTGTGTGTGTGTGTGTGTGTGTGTGTGTGTGTGTGTGTGTGTGTTGTTTGTGTGTGTGTGTATGTTTGTGTTTGTGTGTGTGTGTATGGTTGTGTGTGTGTGTGTATGTTTGTGTGTGTGTGTGTGTATGTTTGTGTTTGTGTGTGTGTATGTTTGTGTGTGTGTGTGTATGTGTGTGTGTGTGTGTGTGTGTGTGTGTGTGTGTGTGTGTGTGTGTGTGTGTATGTTTGTGTGTGTGTGTGTGTGTGTGTGTGTGTTTGTGTGTTTGTTTGCTTGGTTTACCAGAAAAAAATCAGTCCGGGAGTATCCCTCATGTGGGTGGGAGAAAGAAGTGAAGTCCTTCTCACCTTTGTGCTGCTACCACTGAACATCCCTAAATCCCAACTCTTCGATGTATTTTCTCATTATTTTGCTAGCTCCTCTAATGGAAATCAAGTTCCCTGAGGTTCTGTCCAGGTCTCAGTTAATAATACAACTAAAGTCCCCATCCCACCCCCCAGTAGAGCTGCCGTCCTATCAAAGCCCTCCTGTACAAAGGTGTTGCACTGGAGTTTGGGGCATACAGGTTGACAATATGGACCTTGGTCCCATTAATGACCCCCGAGATTAGTGCCCACCTTCCCTCTCTACCTGCCTCCTTGTGTGTTATCTCAAAGGGTAGCCCTCTCCTGATACGTGTTGGCATGCCATTTTTTGGAGCCATTGGGTGAGAGGCCCATACACCTTCCCCACCCACATTCTTTGCAGTTTTTGATATTCCAACTCAGATAAATGTGTTTCATGCAGGCAGGCTATATCACATTTTAACTTTTTCAATTCAGTCAGAATCCTAGATCTTTTGACTACTGAATTCATTCCTTTAATATTCTAGGATATTTATTTAATAGTACCCATGAGAGCCATATCTAAATCTGCTGTGCTCCTGTCCACTATCTAGTGACAGTTTTCCTTGAATCTTTTGCCAGCGCCCCGTGTTTATAGTCGACATGTGCTATCATCAGTTGCTATTTCCCCACTTAAGAAAAAACAGTGCAAACATTTATAAACTGGAAACTTGAACTTTTAACTCACAGAAAACAAAACCTTAATTAGCTCCACTACTTTGGAGCCCTCCCTCTCTTCACAAGTTGAACCTTAAAAGGAGGTCCCTCTAACCAACTGTGCTCTGGGACCCCGGTGCCACAGCACCTTTACTCATGATATTCAGTGATTTAGACCTTAATCAGAAAGGATCTATAGCCTTGTCATGGCTTTCTCTGGCACCTGTTAATGCACACCCTTCCCTCTCCCATCACCAGAGTATTATAGGATTGAAGGATTTTTGCTTTCTGTCTCCCCGATGGATTAATTTGGCCCCATCCCACAAGGTGAGGGACTCAGTGCATCTTCAGTGTAATTAACCACGTTCCTTTGTATCAGTCCCCATTCCTCTATTGCAGTCGGGGGATCCATGGAGACACTGAGCACCCAGGCACAGGAGCAACAACTGCTGCCTGACCCCCTTTCCAGCATCAGTGTCTGGACTGCTGTTGTTTTCTTGTTCCAGCTGAATCCTGGTAAGTGGGGGGGGTATCAGGGGGGTAGGCAATGCTGGAGGCATTACTGAGAGTGGGCTGAGCCCACTACAAAGGTGCAGCTGCACCAACCGAAAGTCAGCAGTACCTGCAGCTGAAGACATCTAGCTTGCCAGAGACTGAACCGTTGTGTGCTGTGTCTGCTGGCAGTAGTTTAAACAGAGATCTGCTGCCTGACCTCCTTTCCAGCATCAATGCCAGGACCCCTGCTGTTTTCTTGTTCCCACAGATTCCCGGTCAGTGGGGCGGGGGCTAGCAGGGGTGGAGGCAGTGCTGAAGGCATTATTGGGGGCAGGCCAAGCCTACTACAAAGGTGCAACCATGCATGCAGCTGCCCACAGAGCTGCTGCACATGTGAGTGGCTCATGCAGGAGAGGCATGAGTCACCCAGTAGGAGCCCACAAGCAGGAGGCCACCCTGGAGGTCATAAAACATTTTTCCCCCTTTTTGTTTGTTTGTCTTTGTTCTTGATTTGGATTTTTTTAATGGACTCCCATAACTGCAGGTACTTTTTAATTTTAGATTTAATATTAACTCCCAGGGTAGTGTGTTTAAAGATATTTTAGAATGATTTGGCATTCATGAGGAATCTACTGTACTGATATTCACAAACAGGATCTAGCTTTAGTAAGTCTTAATGTTAGAAAAGCAGAATAATTTTATATTAGGCATTAGCAAGTTAAAATATTTTTATATTTATTCTTTTCATCTTAAACTGGTTTTTAAAGGCTTTCTTTTCTCCCTACAATAATATGACTGTAAGGGGTCTGCTGTTGGTGAGCTTGGTTATCACCACTGGGGGTCTGTTTGAAGTGCCATGGGGTAGCAATTTAACAAATGTAAAGCTAGCTGACTGAAGCTGGTCCTTAGTCTGTACAGTAACTCACTCATTATTTGAGGAGGGGCTTGATGAATGGCAGAACAAAATTGCATCTGGATTACTAGCAAATATAGTAGGTAGAGATTTAATAAAATTGGCTGCATATATGGACCAGTCTCTTAATGGATTAGATAAATGACAGTGTATTTTTAAGCACTTTATTAAACTGGCCCTGAGATTGTTGGGTGGGTTGAGATCTAGTAAACCGAGAGATATTCCGGGCAACTTTGATTTTGTTTTTGTTACTATGTGGAGACATCCACACGAATCAAGGTCCAGTTGAGGTAGCACCTGTAAATGTTGAAGTTTTGAATGGAGGGAATTTCAGCGTTATTCATTTTAATGCAAGAAGCATGTATGGTAAAACTGACCATATTAGGGAATGGATAATTGAGTACAAGCCAGATGTTGCTGTGATTACCGAATCATGGCTTAGTAGTAAAATATTAGATTCCCAAATTGCAATAGAAAATTACCAATTTTTTTCAGAAAGACAGAAACAAAATGGGAGGTGTTTTTTGTTGTTTTTTTTTTCAATTGTTTAACCAGGAGTAGCACACTAAGCTGAAAACTTGTTTACAGGTGCGACCTGGGAGCACAGGGAATAAAGTGACTTGCTCAGGATCATACAGTATGCAAGTGAGGGCTGTGGGATTCAAACCCAGGTCTCCAGATTTGCAGCTCAGAGCCTTAAACCACTGCGCTATACTGCCTCCCTAATTTTGATTTACACTAAGTGGGAGCTAGTAATAACTGATAAAATTAAATGGAACATCCATATGTAGATACCCAGATTAAGAATTTGGGGAAATGTCTGGGCAGACTTTACATAATTAAACACTCAATGGACAGTGAAGTTAGGAAATACAGTATGTTGTGAACACTGTGGTCTTACCGACTTTTGACTATGGCAATATGCTGTATGTGGGGGCATCGGGAATGGAACTGGCAAAGCTAGATGCTATGCATGAAAAATTTGGCATTTCATTCTCGATGCCCCACATAGGGCACATACTATACAGTAGATGTGAACTTTACAAAAAGCTGGGGTGGTTAAGACTAGAGGAGCATAAGACTCCACTGTCTTACCTATATGTATGACTGCCATGCAAATAAAGTCCCAGGTGGTGATATATATATATATATATATATATATATATAAGAACTTACAACAGAGACATATAAAGGGTTCACTAAAGTCAGCAGGTGGAATTGAATTTTTACTACCCAAAAGAAACATGAAGATGGGTAGATCACATTTCCATTATATGGGACCTAAATTTTGGAACCTTGTCCCAATCCACTTGAGACCAACAGAAAATATTATTAGTTTGTGCAACATTAAAAATTGGTGCATTGAACAGACAAAAACAAAAATGTTACCCTGTTGCTTAATAACTGACACAGGGTGATAACTAGGCTACCTTAGCACAGAAAACAGAATTGGATGTACTGTGCACCAGTTCTATGTAAAAACTGTACTGAATGAAACTTGTCTACTGTGAATATATAAGATACTGTAGAGGCTATTGTAGGGGAAGACCTTGCCTTTGTGTATATTTTTTTAGGATATGTATTTGAAATTTTGTAAGCAGTAAGGTGTATGTAATAAGGTGTGAGTGCATGGGACCTCACTGAAAATAAGCTTGCCTTTGCTCAACTGAGTATCCGGTTCATACAGTGAATAAAATATTTTACTACTGCTACTACTAACTAGAATTGAGGACAGCATAAAACCTGAGGACCTAGAAGTACTGTTTGTAGAGGTTGCAGTACCACATCATAAGTCCATCTTATTGGTGTGAGTATATTGCCCACCTAAAACAAACCCCCAAGGCTTTGAAAATTTTACAGATTTTTCTTTTGAACTTTAGAGAGAAATATGAGATACTCTTGACAGGTTGTTTTAGTGTAGACTGCCATCCTATAGACAGAGGGCATAATTTAATAGAATTGAAGGAAAGTTTGGGCTTAACTCAGTTCAAGATTCAACCAGAATTAATGAAAGAAAACCCAAAGTTTCAACTGCTCTGGATCTGTTTTGCCAACTATCCTCACTCCTACACAACAGCAGGAGTTCTCCCAGATGCATTCTCTGATCATCAGGTAATCTTTGCATTAAAAGAAAAAATTCAGACGCAAAATATGGAAAGAATTATTAAGTGGGGATGTTTTAAAAATGTTGACTATATTGCATTCATGATGTGCATTGAGGGGATAGCATGGGACAGAATTGCTTTAATCCCAACAGTTATTTATTTTTCATTTATTTATTTTTTATACCTGTAAACTGATGAGCAATTTTTCCCATTTTCACAAACAACAATTAAAAAAAGCCATATAACATGAATACAATACAGTACAGTACAGACCCCAAAAAAACACAGTATAAAATTGTCAATACTAATGAAACAAACATTAAGTGCATGCATGTTCATGCCTTAATAACAACCAATGTTTAAGTTTAGTATTGAATGTTCTAATGTTTGTGCAATTGGAAATTTAATTGGGTACAGAGTGATATAATACTTGTAATATGGAACGTGCTGCACAATACCTCCTTACCACGCTTTTGAACCTTCAAGACAAATATATCCCAGTAAAAAGGCACTATATCTGGGGATCTGCTACCTGCTTGTTAAATTCTTCACTCCTGTCCTCTCTCAAAAAGAGGGATAAAGCCTGGAACAAAGCTAAGCTAACCCAGTCCCCATCGGATTGGGCAGAGTACAGAAGACTCCGAAACCTATGTAAGGTTTCCATCAGATCTGCCAAAGGAATTACCACCGTCAGCTCCTTAGTACCTCTGTCAATGACTCTTGTGGTTTTTGGAGACATGTTAACACTATCATGGGGAAAACAAGTACAATACCATCTCTGATATGGTTGTGGATGATTGTAGTTGCAATAACCTGCTCACTATCGCTGAGGTTCTTAACTCCAGATTCACTGACCTCTCCTCCTATACTGCACCTCCTGGGACTTTACCTGTCACTCCACAGGATAACCTTAAACCTTCCAAACCATCTTTCACCCTCTGTCCAGTCTCTGAGACTGAAATCTTATGCTTACTTAAGTCCATCTTTCCTGCTGGATTGGCAGGGGCAGATGGAATCTTACCAAAATTCCTAAGTACAGTTGCATCATCTGTAGTCTCTCCGGTGACTAGACTTTTCAACCTGTCTCTTCATACAGGACATGTCCCTTCCCTCTGGAAGATTGCTCGAGTTGTGCCGGTCCACAAAAAGGGGGACACAATTAACCTGGATAACTACCACCCTATTGCCATCATCTCCACCCTCTCCAAAATACTGGAGAAAATTGTTGCTACCCAGGTCTCGGATTACCTCTACTCCTTCAAATTCCTCACCCCTGACCAACATGATTTCCAACATGGGCACAGTACAGTCACTGCTCTCATACAATTTACAAATTATGTCAGACTCGCTATTTACAATGGCTCTCACACGGGGGCTACTTTTGTTGATCTTACAAAAGTGTTTGATTTAGTTGACCACCCGCTGCTCCTATCAAAGTTGTCATCCCTAGGTTTCTCTACCTCCGTCACTGCCTGGTTCCAAAATTATCTTTCAAAGTGTCAACAATTTGTCCAGATCAGAGATGCTAAGTCCCCTCTTGCTCCTACTTGGATTGGAGAGCCCCAGGGTTCAATTCTTGGTCCTCTCCTGTTTACAGTCTTCATAAATGACATTTCACTGCTCACTGGTGCTTGCTCAGTTCTGCTATATGCTGACAATCTTGTTCTTTACTCATCCTCCTCAAACCTCTCAGATATCAACCTGAATCTCAATAGTAACTTCAATACCTTTCAGAGCTGGCTATTGCAAAACAAGTTTGTCTTAAAAATAAAATGGTGACTATGCTCTTCGGTTCAGGTTCAAATATTTGATCCAGCACCCAACCATTAAGTATCAGAGCACTTGATGACTCTCCCCTTAACACAGTTACCTCCTTTAAATACCTAGGAGTAACCGTTGATCCCACCTTGGATTTTGACCTGCACCTAGCCTCAGTCATTAAATCTGTCAATATTCAACTTGGACTGGCATATAAGATGAGACATTGCCTAACATCCACGGCGAGGTTGGCCATTGCACAGGGGATCCTGAGACCCAAATTGGCGTATAGGTAAATAGCCTTTCCAGCAACTACTGGAGGGCTCCTCCGAAAGTAGGATGTCTGCTACAACAGCATCTGCTGTTTTGTTCTGTCTTTACCCAAACGTATTCACCGATGCACACTATCCTCCAGTTTGGGATGGTTTACCCCCTCAGCCTTCCATCAGTTTACTTCCTACTGTTTTATAAAGAATATAATCTCCTCACAGATACCTGACAAATTGGCTCTACTGCTCAAACCTGCGACCTTTGCCTACTCACTGAGATCAGCTGACAAATGCCTTCTTGTCCAACCGAGATGTAAAACCAAAATGGGGAAGAACGCTTTCTCTAACTGGGCCCCAAAACTATGGAACTCCCTTCCACTGAATCTAAGAATCTCCCCTTCTCCATGCAGCTTCAAACAGGAGCTTCATATGGCTCTTCTAAGCTCTGAACCCTGCTCCTGTTCTCTATCTGTACTGTCATTGCTGAAAATGTTGTATAAGTGTACTATGTCTGACTTCTACTTGTTCCCATGAGGTTTTCTTGTATTTACTATTGTCTCCATACCCTTTGTTGTAATCTCCTGGGTCATACCTGAAATAAGCAGCTATGCTGTCTAGTGTACCTACCTGGTTAATAAAAACTAAATAAATTAATAAAATCTAGATGCCCTATATAACACTGACCTTTAGCCAATTACTTTTTTTAAAAAAAAAGGAATGGTATACACATATTTACTCTGGGATCTAGTCCCGTGTGAATTAATAGCTCTGGGCAAAAATTATAGGATTATCTGAGGTAACTGACCTAATGTTCCTTTATGTAACATGGTACCCATCTTTAAATTGGCTTTATTTTCAAGTGATAAACAACCAGCATCCTTTAACAATTTACAGTGAGGGGTCCTATTTGGTAAATTAGTCATAACACTTAGAGCACTGTTATATGAAACTTTTAACTTATCAAATATTTTGTTGTTAGTGGCTGAATACATACTCAACCCATAATCAAAAACACTAAATAAAAAACTGTGTGTTAGTAGGCTATAAGACTCAGGGGCAAGATGGGTTTGTACTCTAAACAAAAGCCCTTATCTCTGATGAACCAGTTTGATAACATTTTTGACATGAAGTTCAAAGGATAGGTTATTGTCCAAAATAATCCCCAAATATTTAAAACTTTGAGCTACTTCAATAGGTTCTCCTTTTAAATCTACTATCAAGGGATTCAGTTCTCTGCTTTTTTATGTGGTCCAGAAAAGACCATGGCCTTTGTTTGTTTAGTGTTTAATACCATATGCCTTGATAGAAGCCATTCCTGAAAAGAACTGAAATCATTTTGCACAGTCCTCAGAGCATCCTCGGACTGTGTCGCAGCATTAAAAATGACTGCATCATCTGCATTTAGGGTCATCTCAGATACTTTGCAAGTAAGGAGGTAGAATTCATAAATAATGAAAAAAGAAAAGGGCCCAAAATTGAGCCCTGTGGCACCCCACATTTAATCTGCAGAGAATCTGAGATGCTTTCTAAGATTTCTGTCCTGTGCCTTCTGTTACCCAAATAGTTATCAAACCACTCTATAACATTATTCAAAAAATGTAATTCCAAAAGAGTCTAACAATAAGCCATGATCTACAAGGTCGAAGGCCTTGGTGAGGTCAACAACTAGTGCTGCAATGGAGTGCCCCTTATCAATGGCACTCTGCACACAACTTGTGAACCTCACCAAGGTTGTCTCTGTGTTATGCTTTGATCTAAAACCATGTTGTGAACTTGTCTTTAAATCATATTTTTCCAAATAGCTAATTATTTCATCGAAAATAATCCTCTCCAGAATTTTTGATGAAGGTGCCAGTAACGAAATTGGATTGTAGTTGGAAACACATTCCCTATTGCCAGATTTAAATATGAACTTTATAGTTGCAAGTTTCCAGTCTTTGGGGAAAACCCCATTGCATAAAGAGTAATTAAATAAATATGCTATAGGGGAGGCAAATTCATTAAATCCCAACTTAATGAACCTAAAATCTATATTATCAGGACCAATATAGAGATGAGGGTTACATTTTAAAACATGGTCTCTAACTAAATCAGGCATGACAATCCAAAAATAGAATTTAGGGTAATTAATATTAGTGTTCCTAAGGGAGTCAACAATTGGACTTGTTATGTTGAAACTGGTCCTAAAACTATCCAAATCACCAAAATAATTATTAAACATCCCAGCCACAACAGAGGGATTGCTAATCAGATTGTTCTCATCAAGCAACAGAATGTTACCTTCATTTGATTTCCTCCCTAATAGGCAGTTTAATGTCTGCCATGTTTTTTATTTATTTATTTAGCTTTTGTTGACCGGGTAAGTGCACTAGACAAATCCTGCCTATTTTCAGGCACGACCCGGGGGAAGGGGATACAGATGAATGCCAACTGACCTTGAACCAGATTAAGCTGTTGGTGGTATTTTTAGTGACTGAGGGAAATTTGGCCAGGACACCGGGGAAATTCCCCTACTCTTTTCGATAAGTGCCATGGGATCTTTAACATCCACCTGAACTACCACCAACCCAGGCAGATGGGACCTCGGTTTAACGTCTCATCCGTTTTTTTGGGATCCCGAGGGAATTGGGAGGCAGTATAGCGCAGTGGTTTAAGGCTCTGAGCTGCAAATCTGGAGATTTGGAGACCTGGGTTTTAATCCCACAGCCCCACTTGCATACTGTGTGACCCTGAGCAAGTCACTTAACTTCCCTGTGCTCCCAGGTCACACCTGTAAACAAGCCTTCAGCTTAGTGTGCTACTTCTGGTTAAACAATTGAAAAGCAAAAAAAAAGTTCAGAGGAAAAAAATAACTGTTTTTTAGCCTTTCTAACTTCAGTTTTACACTTATTTCATAGGGATTTGTAATTCTGTCATGTAACTGAATCCCTGTCCACCTTATATTTTTTCCACATTTTATCTCTTTGCCTCATCGGTTCCAAGAGTTCAGAAGTAATACATTTGTTTTTACTGACCCTAATTCTCATTTTCTTTTTTGGGGCAATTTTATCTATTACCTGAGTAAACAGACTACCAAATGTGTCCAACATACTATCAATATCATTAAGTGTCTCCAAACAGGACCAGTCAATTTCTCTACAGGCCTCATTCATTATCTGAGTATTAACTCTTTTCAAATTCCTGGTTTCTATATAAGGAGGAGGGCTTCCCACTAGTTTAGTTGTCCACTTACAAAAGACTGGGCAGTGGTCACTAATTGAATCTGTTAGGACCTCACACTCAATGATCTCATTAGGATGAGTTACCACAATCCAGTCCAATGTGGTACCCCTACCAGTTTTGTAATTGACACTAGTAGTGTCTGTAATTAACTGCAGGATGCCTAACTCTAGAAATAGATCCTTAACATTATCAATTTGCTTGTGTCCCTAGTTACAGTTAAAATCCCCAAGTAAAATGCATTCCATATTTAGTGGCAATTTATGTTTTACTTCAGTTACTAGTTTAGGTAAAGATGCATGGACCTTTTTTGCCCAGGAGTTTATGAAAGTCTGTGATAGACATTTACCTATCAAAAGCAAAACAAATCTAAAGTAATAAGGCTAACTGATTAAGCAGTGCTTTAAAATGTAAGATAAATAGATATAAGACATGAATTAGAGCTAAAAAAACTAATTTACAAAGTGATTGGGATAATTACAGATGAGCACATAATAAATCTATTTACAAAATAAAGTTAGCAAAGCGAACATGCTATAAACAAAAGTTTGACAGCAGTTCCAAATATGAGTTGGAAAACAATGATAGGTCTCATAAAAACAAAGGACAATAATATAATTAAGCAATAAGGCATGACAAAGTGTGTGTTATCATGTAATAGCGTCACTCCTGGGGTGGATTGAAGCACGAGGCGAAGCCAAGTGCTTCCACCACCCCAGGAATGACATTATTACATGATAACACACACCTTGGAGTGCCTTATTGCAGCTATACAATGGCTCGATGTTATACAAAACAAAAATAAAAATGTTTTTAGTAGATTTTTAGTGAGGCAGTGTATCTTTGTTTATGAAAAAAAAGGCTCAGGCTCCATATAATCAGCACAGTGCTGTTATTGTGTAATATCATCACTGTCTCAGGCACACACTGACCAATCAGAGTCCAGGAAATTTTCTTGCCATGGTATAATGAATATTTTTTTAATTGATGGACATGTCAAATCCCTGGGTAAAGATGTACTTGAAAAATGTTATAGTTATTTTGTAAGGAGGGGTCTGGATGCCCTGGGAAATAAAATATCTGCTTCTTGTTGTGCAACAAATTATCACTCACCTCCTAAAAGTCACATTTTAACTCAGTCACAATTCAAATTTATTAATACAGAGGCAAATGAAGTTAGGGATGTGTTCAAAGTAATCAAGTAACTCCACCCTCCAAACACCTGAAGAAATAACAGCACCTGACTAGGATTGTAGATTTTATATAGTCAAATATTTATTCAAAAGAGTTTCCATTCCTTATTGTATAAAAGTTCATTTAAAAGACAGTCACACTTGTCATAGGCTCATACTAGTTAGCATAGAGTCAATAAATGTGTTTATGAAGCACAGAAAATTAAAGTTGAAGTTTGAAAAAGTCTGATTTCAATATTTAAATATTTCTGCAATTTGTTCAGTTCCAGAGACTTGACAAAAAGTTAAAAACAGTGCAAGTGAAATATAACTAGTAAAGTAATAGGATAGATGTGTATGCCCATGTAGGAAGAAATGTCCAAAGAGACGCCAAAATCAGACAATGGGTCTGACGAAGAGGTGCCCCCAAAATGTCACCATGCTCCATTGGTCTCACTGAACTGTTTGTGGGCAGATTAGTAAGATTAGTACACTGAATTTGGCACGTCTATTCTTTTTTTTTTCATTTTATGGATGCATGGTTTGTCGAGGAACTTATAATCACAGTTACTCCTTTTGAATAAATTTTACATTGTTCTGAATCACACTGGAATGGGCAAGAGATGAGCCTACATACAAGGTAAGTTTGAACTTTAATTTGTTCCCAAATGAAAGCGAGAGAATGCAAATTGACTACTGAGAAATGAGAAAATCATATGACTAATTCATATTATCTAAGCCTGTTATAGATGTGGTTCAAAGTGGACATTTCAAATGAGAAATAATAAGATAGAATTGCATTCTATATTCAAATTGAGATCTGCAGGCTTACTGAAATATACAGCTGCCTTTCAAAGTTCCTAAGGAGTGAGCAGCATTTAGTAGGTGTACTTTCCTTTAGCTAGATGCTGCACATCCAGAACAGCTTTAATTAAAAGGCCAATACCAAATAACTTTCTGCAATATTTTTATTTATTTATTTATTTCAATCTAGGATTACAATACCTTTGAGCCGAGGCTCTTTTACAAAGGTTCCATGTCAGCGTGTGCAACAGTCATCATTTTTAGTTACAAACATAACATCACTGACTTACAGACATGTAATAACCAGTACAAAGACTTGAGCTAAGAGCAAGACAAGGGGAGGAGGGGTCGATGGGGAGAAGTGAGGTAGGAGATCGAGGGGGTAGGAGGTGCAGGGTAAGGGGAGTACGGGAGGTGGGTGGGGGCAGGAGCAGGTGTGGAGATACGGAGGGAGGTGGGCGAGGGTGGGAGACAGTGCAGCCATGGGGTCTTGTCGAGGGAATATGCCAGGTAAGGTGTTAGGGGTGCAAAGACTGATTGTAAGTGCTGGGGCATGTGCAGCTGGAACGGTGGAAATGTTAAGATGGGCAATCGCAGGATACAAGCAGTGAGAGGCGCAGCTTGGACTTGAAAAGGCCGAGTGTTGGAGCGGTCACTATGTCACTGCCAAGAGAGTTGAGCCAGTTGGATGCCTGATAGGCAAAAGATCTTTGTCCTTGGGCCGTGCGACATCGTGGGATATGTAGTAGATGGAAATTGGATCTCCTTGTAGTGACATTCCTATGTCTAGGCTTAAGGAGGGTACAGACACCAGGTGGGGCAAGTCTCATTATGATTTTCTTGGTCGTGATTGAGGTTTGGTATTTTATGCGTTTTTCCAGTTGAAGCCATCCAGATTGGGAATAAAGGTCACAAGTGTGGGTATGGCGATGTGAGCCAGTGATGAGATGACAGGCCTTATTCAGGGAGGTCGTGATACGTTTGAGAGCAGTGGTAGTTGCAGACCCATATATGATAAGACCATAGTCTATGATGCTGACAATGGAGCTTTGGACAGCCACTGACAGTGCTTCTGGGGTTAGGTGTTTCCTGTGCCAGAATAATATGCCTAACCTTGCATTGGCAGATTTTGCCACATTGCTAATATGGACAGCGTATGAGAGGTGGGGATCAAGGGTGATGCCAAGGTACTTGAATGATTGTGTTTGCTCTAGGATGCCTCCTTGTTCGGTTGCAATGGAAAGGTGGAGTTGTGTGTTTTTGTTGTGGGGGCTGCAAAAGACCATAGACTTGTTTTTTTTCTGATTGAGAAGCAGTTTATGATTTAGGAACCAGGATTCAATGGAGAAGAAGGCCCACTGAAGTTTATTTTGTAATTGGTTTGGATCAGGGTCTGAGGTGAGGATCACAGCATCTTCGGCGTAGAGAATTATTTGTTCTGGGCAGCTATCCGGTAGTGAGTTTAAGAATAGGCTGAAGAGGAGGGGTCTCAGAATGGAGCCCTGGGGTACTCCTGAGCAGACCGGTCTAGGGTCCGAGAGTGTATCAGCAATTCTTACTGTTTGGGACCGTTCTTCATGGTAGCTCTTAAACCAGCCAATGGTGTCGGTTTACAGCCCAGTGTTCTGAAGCTGGACAAGTAGGAGGCGGTGATTGACGGTGTTGAAGGCTTTAGTTAAGTCAATGTAGATTGAGCCTAGTAGTTCACCGGAATCAAGTGCGCTGTGGATTGCGTCGGTGAATTCAATTAGGGCTGTGGAAGTGCTGTGACCTTTGTGGAACCTGTGTTGTTGCTTGCACAGGATGTTGTACGTATCCAGGTATTCTGTGAGCTGGTCTGAGACGACGCGTTCTAGTGCCTTGGAAAGTGGGGGTAGGGAGAGAGATAGATCTGTATTTATCAGGGGCAGTTTTGTCACCACTTTCATGGACTGGGGTGACAGTGGCAGATTTCCATCTGTCCGGGAACTGGCTAAGGCTGAGGGAGAGGTTGACAATTCTGGTCAGAGGACTAAGCACTTCATCAAGTGTGAGAGACAGGATTTTGAGATCAAGGGAGTCATTACTGAATCTTGATTTACCAAGGGCTATGGTAACATATTTGCGTACTTGGTGAGCCTTAACTGCTTTGAAGTAGAAGCAGGGGGAGCTGGTGGGAGTAGTGTTCATTCCAGACAGGGGGGCTACACCATCTTTGAAGTAGTCCTGAAGTAGGACAGCGCTGAGGTCGGTAAAGGCTTTGTTAAAGGTATCCGCAATGGTTTTTGGGTTAAGGGTTGTGGTTCCGTTGATGTTGAGTATTGATAGAGGGGTTTTGGGTGGATTCCCAGGGAGTTCCTTTATGTTCTTCCAGAATTCCCAACCATTGCCCCAGGAGTTTGTGAGGGCATGCTTATAGTAGGCGGACTTCATTTGCCGGATGGTTGTGGTGCAGTCATTGCGGGCACGTTTGTAGTTTTGGATGTCGTTTTGCTTTCCAGAGTTTCTGGCCAGCTCCCATAGGTGGTCTCTTGTTTTTAGCATCCTGAGGAGGTCACCTGTGAGCCAAGGGTTACTCAGTGATTTGACTTTGCATTTCTTAATAGGAGCATACGTGTCATAGGCTACAGTGAAGATGTTTATGAAGTGGTCAAGGGCAGTGTTTACGTTGGTTGCATTGAAGAGAGAGGACCAGTCTTGGTGGAGGAGGTGGGATTTGAGTCGAGGAAGGTGACCACTGGGTAGAACCCTGCTGGTGATTGTTTTTGGTGGTTGTTTGATTAATTTATTTGACCAGGTGCAGCTAACAGGGGAGTGATCGCTGAGAGAGTCAGGGAGGACATTAGTGTTAGATATCCGCGATGGGTGACTGGTAAGGATCCAGTCCAACAGTGTGTTGGTGCCGGTCCTGTAATTTTTCCAGGTTGGTGAGTTAACCATTTGTGTGAGGTTCACCGCATCAGCGGGCATCCCTGTGTGCACCAGCATCGGCCGCAGGCCAGTTGATGTTGAAGTTGCCTAGGAGGATGGATTCAGTGTCTGGTGGGAGTGACTTTACAAAGTCAAGCACAGCTGTTAGAACAGTTCCCTGTTCTTTGGGAGGGATGTAGATGGTGGCAACAGTGAAGGTTTTATTTTGGGCACCAAGGAGGATTCTCACTGGCAGTATCTGAGCAGTTGTGGGTTGGATTGAGGTAATGATGTGGTGCCCTTGTATGGAGTCTTTTAGGTAGAGAGCGCAGCCCCCGCCTCTTTTGGAGAGGCGATCCAGCCTAAAGACGTTGTAGCCAGGAAGGCTAATTGCATGGTCCAGTACCGATGACATGAGCCAGGTTTCGACAACTGCCAGGATGTCAGGGCAGTGTTGGCTGGTGAGGGCCTGTAGGGAATCCATTTTAGGAAGGAGGCTGCAGATGCTGATTGATGTGAATGAGAGGGCACCCGAAGGCTTGCTCAGATTAGTGGCTTTAGAGCAGAATGGGCCAGGGTTTGGGTGCATGTTGCCTGACAGCATTAGGAGAAGGAGGAAGACTAGCCTCAAGGAGCTGCGGCATATTTCTTTAGGGAATGTTTTCACCTGCTGGCATCTCGGGAAGTTGCCGGGCTTTGACGATAGTGGGTGAGGGTAAGCATAGACAGGGGGGACCAGAGTGGAGGGCTAGGACCAGTGTGGGTGTAGGACAGTTTCATGGTGGTAGGATGGACCATGCGCAAGGGGCAGTGACCAGTGTGCAGCGTACCTATGTGGAGGAAGGATGTAGAAATGTGGAAGCTGTGGGGGAGGAAGGGAAAGCAGGCTTTTGGGGAGTGCAGTAGGGGAGGAAGACAGGCAAGAAGAAATAGAATAGGTGGTAGAGAACGGTGGAGGTGCATGATTAAAGTATGACTATTCAGGTTTTTTACGAAGATATCACCCAAGTACACTAAATTTGATATTTGCCTGTATCAAGTATTATCTATGGCAAGCAAGATGTCAGTTTTCTTTACAACATTCCATTCTGCCCAATAATGTTCTTTTTAGTCGTATTGAATTAGCAGTGGGAAAACAAAAACAATATGAACAATGCATGCTAGAAAAAAAATATTTTTCAGGATTTTTGGAAACATATTGCATGGTTAAGATGAAAAGGGGATAATTGAATATGGTGAATAGGGGCTTTCGGGTGTCTTACTTCTATATTGTCTTTCAAACAGTGTATTGGAGTGTGGTTGGGGGGAAGATATTGAAGGGGGTACTTTATACTTTTTCTTTTGAAAATGTTTGTAAATACGTATGTTTGGCAATTGCTAAAATGGAGTGTGTCATTATGATTGTTGTGTATTTTTTCAATAAAAAAATTCCCCTACTCTTTTCGAGAAGTGCCATGGGATCTTTACCATCCACCTGAACTACCACTAGAACAGGCAGATGGGACCTCAGTTTAATGTCTCATCCAAACGATGGCACCTCAGGAGTGCAGCACTCCTCTCATGCTGCACTACAGTGTCAGTAATGGGATATTAACCCAAGTACCTGGTGGGGGGATAGAACCCACAACCTTCTGATCTCCCGGCCTCAGAAGCGAGTGTGCTACCTGCTGAGCCACTGACACTTGCATTAGACTTTTCAAACTGCAACCCTAATTTTCTGTACTTCATAAACACATTTATTGATTCTATGCTAACTAGTATGAGCCTATGACAAGTGTGACTGTCTTTTAAATGAACTTTTATACAATAAGGAATGGAAACTCTTTTGAATAAATATTTGATTATATAAAATCTGCAGTTCCAGTCAGGTGCTGGTATTTCTTCAGGTGTTTGGAGGGTGGAGTTACCTGATTACTTTGAACTTGTATGTCCACTATACATTCTGTACACTGACTGGAAGGAGCTGAGAGCCGGGACTCTGTTGCTCTATAGAAGCTGAGAATGTGTTATTGAAACTGGATACTTCTAAAGCCCTGGGGCTGCACAACATTCTCATGTGGCTTTTGAAATCTGCAGCTCCTAGGATTGCTTTTTCACTGACACACATATTTAATTTGTTACTTTAAATGGGAGAATTCCCAGAAGCCTGGAACAATGTGAAAGTTATACCAGTTTTCAAAATCTGGCTCTAAATCGGAAATTGAAAATTACAGACCTGTATCACTGCTCCCACAGGTGTCCAAAATCTTTGAAAACTTGTTAGGAAACAACTTAACACATTTTTGGACACCCACAAGAAATTAAATAGTTGTCAATCTGGTTTCAGATCCAACCATAGTATGCTATCAGCACTAACAAAAGTGGTCAATGATGTTCAGTCCAGCATGGATGGAAGGTAATCGATAGGGCCAACTTTTGTTGATTTGTCAATGGCTTTTGGCACCCTTGACCAAGATGTCTTCCTGTCCAGGCTGACCTCCATAGGACTAAATGATTCCAGTTTGTAGTGGTTTGATCCCTACCTGAAAAGATGTCAACAGAAGATAGTTTTAGGGGATTTTGAATCAGAGCTGACTCCAGTAACCACTGGTATCCCACAGGGTTCAATTATGGGACCACTCTTCTTTAATATCTATATAAACGATGTTAGTTTTAATGATTCAACAATCAAATACCATCTTTACACAGACGATACCATCATATATATAGATGGTAATACAGTTGAACAGTTACTGTTCAGACTCCAACAAGCATTTGATCAGCTCCAGCATTTTTTAAGGAGCGTAAATTAGTACTTAAGTTAAAAAACTCAAATACTCCTTTTTAGTAGGACCCTAAAAACTGGTGCAAATGAAACTTTGAAAATTGTCACATTGGAGGGAACAGTCTTGCAACAAGTTAAATCATACAAATATTTAGGAATGTGGTTAGATGAAAAATTAAAATGGAATATGCATGTTGATAAAATTGTCAGTAATATTGGACAGCGGTTGGGCATGTTATACACAATGAAATCTTGCTTTTCCAGGGAGTCTAGGAGATATATTGTAAATGTAATGGTGCTACCAGTTTTGGATTATGGTGATGGATTGTACACTGGAACATTGGCGAGGGAGCTGGCTAGGTTGGATGTTATACACAACAGACTTGCATGCTTTATCCTTGATTCCCTCTGTGATACACAGTACTGTAGTTTTATAGGCAGACCTGAGCTGATTAAGACTGAATGATCATAGAAATATTCGTATTCTGACATTTAAGGAAATTCCCAAAATATATTATGAAAACATAAAAAAAAAAAAAAGGCGATGGAAAGATAATCTAAGAACTGCTGAGGGTCTGGAATTTATGGTACCTAAATGTAACCTAAGGTGAGAAGGGCTTCCCTGTACTATTTGGGAACAATTTTATGGAACACTATTCCTTATACCCTAAGATAAGGGGATGAGAAACCCCACTAAGGGGAAATAAAAAAAATGGCGTATGCAACATTTCCTTAAACCCTTACCTTGTTGCCAATAGCTAGATATCGATCACTATCTTCAGCATCTCCTACAGATTCATGGGCCCGGATATTCTGAAGGGTTGCACATGGTGCAACACTGTTGCGCCATGCACAACTCAGTGATGCACCCCAGCACGATATTCAAATGGGGATTGTGCCTGGCACAAACCCCGACGTGCTGGAGCACATCAGTAATGCATGCGGCACAGGTGGGGGGTGCATATTCTGCACATCCCGATATTCAGCCGGGATGGGCTGAGCCCATCATCTTAACCCCTACTTGTGCTGCGCTGGTGAGCCAAAAAAAGGAACAACCGGCTGGCCACCCACAGGTGAGCTGCCGTGTTGCAAGATGCTGCTACAGCATGCCGCATATGGAGTGGCCCTAAGTCTAGCTGCCTCATGGCGGTGACCCCAATGCCGATCATGGGCATATGTAGCTGTAAATTTGTCCCATATCCCTGGTGGTCCAGTGGACGCTTGCAGCCCGATCGGGCATATGTTCAAATTTAAATGTCCCATATCCCTGGTGGTCCGGTGGACCGTTCACAGCCTGATCGCGGGTGTCATTAAAACATTAATACCCCAGCAACTGAACCCTGGTGGTCTAGCGGTACCCCCTTCTCCACCCACCCACTGAGCCCTACCACTCCCCCTCCCCCGGCCAGCGGCGGGTGGCAGCTCCCCACCCGCTTGCTGCCTCATTGCCTGCCGACTGACACCATACAGTAGGGCTGTACGCCCATTGGTCCACAGCATGAGCCAATGGGCATGCAGCCCTTACCGCACTACACACTTCAGATATGTGAATGGATCCCTTCACATATCTGTGAGTAAGAGCGGTACAGGCTGCACACCATTGGCTCACGCCAGGACCTAATTGGTGTACAGCCCCGCCGCACAGTGTCAGCTGGCGGGCAGCAGGGCAGCAAGCTGGTGGGAAACCGCCGCCCACTCACTGACCAGGGGAGCGGTAGGGGTTCAGGGCGGGTGGGAGGGGCACCGCAGACCACCAGGGTTCAGTTGCTGGGGCATTAATGTTTTACTGACATCCGCGATCAGGCTGCGAGCAGTCCACTGGACCACCAGAGATGTTGGACATTTAAATTAGAACATATGCCCATGATTGAGCTGTCAACGGTCCTCTGGACCACCAGGGATCTTGGACATTTAAATTAGAACATATGCCCATGATTGGGCTGCGAGCGGTCCACTGGACCACCATGGATATTGGACATTTAAATTAGAACATATGCCTGTGATCGGGCTGCAAGTGGTCCACTGGACCACCAGGGATATGGGCCATTTAAATTATGACATATGCTCGCGATCGGGCAGTGGGGCACTTTTCCGTGCTGTGCAGGGGGCGTCGGTCCCCAATGGCTGCAGTCTGGCAGGGCACCAGGTGCAAGTCGCTGGGGATTGGCACACCTGCTTGCAAATGGACCCATAATGACATGCAAATGGCCCATTTACACCTTGAATAGATTATGGCCCCATTTGCATGTGCACTTTTGAATATCATGGTTGTCGCGCCTAGTGCAATGGAACTTGCGCTAGTGCATCCCCCTGCTCCACTTTGGCTACTTGCGCTGGTGCAGTGTCACTGCGTATTCGCACTGAGGGGTGGCCAGGGTGCAATATTCAGTAATGCTGTGCCAAGGCACAGCTCCATTGAATATCACCCTGTCAACGCCCCTGCGCAGCCCATTTGCGCTGCGCCCAGGCTTGCGCCACAGCCTGGCGCAATCTGAATATCCAGGCCACAGTATTTTGTGTCACATATGCAGTATGCATGGCCATGGTGTATTATTTGTATGTGTATGCACATCTTCATTGTAATCATTTTTATAATATTTTGATACCTTGAAACTAATTGACCAGTGCAGTGTTGACATCACGCTGCAAAATATACTATGGGACCTCACTTGTAAATAAGCCCATGGCTCCATTGAGTTTCTACATCCCTGTTCATTATGAAATGAATAGAACTACTTTACTACTTACTACTACTACCATGCCCCCTAGAGTGGGTGAGTAGATTCCCCCTGCAGCTCTCCCTCTCGGTGTGCTTTAACCTTGCACTGTATCGCTGGTGTTGTTGCCATGCAAGGAATGCACCCACCACCCTTGCTCTGGCCTTGATAAGTATCGCTGGGCTTGCTCAACTGCCCCCCTTTAGTGAAAGGCTCCAGTGCGTGGAGTGGCTCCTCTTTAAATAAAGCATGGTAAATATCTATAATAAATACCATATTTTGTTGAATAGATGCCACCCTCCTATAGAAGTTGCAGGTCATAATGAATTCTTTTAATAAAAGTCACCCTCAAATATAAGCCACAGCTTCTAATTAAGGTTGAAGTCATGTCAGAAAAAGCACTGTAGGTCAGAAGCTCAGTGATATTTTATCTCTGTAAATATAATTGTGCATTTATTTTAACATTTTTGATATTACTGCATGTTTGCTATGCTTAATTCGCTACAAAGTAGACCAGTTGCAATATACTTGATCAAATTCAGTATGTGTATTATCTCACTTAAACATCTGAATTTGCAATATAAGTCATCCTTTAGCAAACGTCACCCTAAAATACAAGCCACAAGTCAAAATAAAAAAGAAATTAAAAGAAGCTGCAATTTCTATTTGATAAAAAACAGTGTATTACAAAAATAAAAAAAATAACAAAAAAAGTGTAAAACCAAAACGGTATGCAAGTTATCTACAACTCAAAATGGCTAGGGCACTGGATCTGTATAAAAAGAAAGCAAAAAGAAAATACAGCTCAACTTAGATAGACAAGTTAATAAAAAGAGCAAATCGTTTTTTAGTTATATCAGTTCACTAAAACTGACAGACACAACAGCTGGACCAATAGCTACAGAAAAGGCACAATAATTGACCTATCTGAAATGGCAAATATCATAAATACTTCTGATCTGATTTTTCCCCAAGTAGTCAAAATAATCAGGACACCAAAACAGAACCATCAGAACTTATTCATATTGGGAGCTAGGCACATACGAGCGCAATGTACATGTGAATCGCGTGTTATGTTGCCTGTGTGCTTATGAGATCATGGACAGGCACAGGATGTGCAGATTCATGTCTGCATGCACTTGTGGGGCACCTGTCCATGGCTCTGCCCACTTGGTGTGCAGAACCACGGGTCTGGTTCGGGGCAGGGGTGGAGTACATGATGCAGGCAGGCATCTAATGGGATACCCAGCAATAGCCCTGTAGTGGAGCCCCTGCTGCACCCATGCAGGGGGGTCCTGGGAAGGTGTGGACCCCAACCATGAACAAACAGCAGGTGTTTGCCTGACAGGTCATCCCCAGCCCTCACAGGCAGCCCATTGTACAGGGGCGGATGTGTGCAGGGAGATCCCAAAGCTGCCACACCCCACTGGTAACCTTTGTGGAGCACGTAAATAGTTATGGCAGGGTCCACCCATGTATACCACTTACTGCCATGGGCTGGTACTACGGGCTATCAGGCAGCACCATTGTGCATGCCGTGCTGTGCAGGCATACCCCCAGAACACCCCTGGCCCACCAGTTTGTAGCCGCAGGATCAGGCAGGGGATCATGTGCACAGGTGGCATTCCGACATAGGATTGCCTACTTGCCTCAGCTACGCAGCGCATTGGCAATCTATGCTATTGTGCATAGGGCTCGTTATGACAAACGATATAAAAAATAAAGTACAAAACTGAAAAAAAATCATAGTTCTCCAGGTCAAGACTCTATCTCTACTCAAATATTGAAAATTATGGGTGACACTATTATACAGCTGTTAAAATTATTAAAAATCAGTTAGGGTAGGGCAGGTCCCGAGCAACTGGAAGACAGCAAATGCTGTGCCGATCCATAAATCCAATCCTGTGCCACAGTGTCAGTGGCTCAGTAGGTAGCACACTCGCCTCTGAGGCCGGGAGATCAGAGGGCTGTGGGTTCAGTTCCCACATCTGGCACTTGGGTTAATATCCCATTACTGGCACTGTAGTGCAGCATGAGAGGGGTGCTGAACTTCTGAGGTGCCGTCTTTTGGATGAGACGTTATACTGAGGTCCCATCTGCCTGGATTGGTGGTAGTTCAGGTGGATGTTAAAGATCCCATGGCACTTATCGAAAAGAGTAGGGGAATTTCCCCCGGTGTCCTGGCCAAATTTCTCTCATACACTAAAAATACCACTAACAGCTTAATCTGGTTCAAGGTCAGTTGGCATTCATCTGTATCCCCCTCCCCTTGGTCGTGCCTGAAAATAGGCAGGATTTGTCTAGTGCACTTACCCGGTCAACAAAAAATAAATAAATAAGGCAGTAAACAAGTAACAAATTACCGACCAATCAGTCTTACATCTGTTAACAGGTGAAATTCTTGAAGCTATGAACAAAGACAAAATAAAAGAACAGATAATAGAACTAAATTATACAGATTTCGAACAACATGAATTTACTTCAGTTAGATCTTGCACAACTCATTCGATCTGCTTTTGTGAAAAAGTAAACAAAGCCTTAGACCATAACATTCCAGTTGACATCACATTCTTCGACTTCTTCAAAGCCTTTGACATGGGCCTTCATTGGGCACTAATAAAAAAACTTGAAAACTTATCAATCAACCCCCTTATTATCAACTGGATAAAAAATTAGTTAATCCACAGAATGTAGAAAGTTATAATAAATGATTACTCATCATTGCCAGGAAGTGTCAGTAGCAGAGCACCACAGGGCTCTGTACTAGGGCCAATTATTTGTCATATCTTCATATCTGACATGAATAAAACCGTACTAAACTGGAGCACTAAATATGCTGACAGAACAAAATGAGGAGAGCTGGGCAGAACACCAGATCAGATCAACAACACTCCGGCTGACATAAGCAAAATCACACAATGAGCGTACAGGTGGGGGATGAAACTCAACTTACATAAAAGTAATGCTATGCACCTGGGTGACAGAAATGGAGTGAATTCATATACACTATGTAATACCATGTTAAAACAATTATGGATGTAAAAGATTTAGGAGTAATTGTAACCCTGGAACCAAACAATGTAATGTGGCCATCTCCAAAGAGGAAAGAGTTTTGTGGTCTATCAGGCAAAACATCAGAAGTCATAACAGGGACACCATATTTCCATTATATACAGCTTTTGTCAGACCACACATAGATTACACAAGTCATTTATGATGTCCCCACAAAAAAAAAATGTTACCAAGCTTGAAAAATCACTACCAGGTCCTAAGATCTCCAGAGCAGTGTAACATCCATGAGGTATGCCCCCTATATGGTGACACCGTTACAGTGAATATGTCGACGACGACAACATCGACAGTTTGCTGTAATGGTCCACCCCAGACCCCAGCACTCTGTCTCCTGGTCCTACATCCCCCCCCAATCAACTCTGACTCAGAGTTGATAATCTTTAGGTTTGGGGAGTGTGGGGGAAGAGTTCCCCGCATGGGGGGTTTGGGGGTGAAGCCCCCTGATAGAAAACCAGCCAGAGCCTCCTGCCAGATTTGAAGGGGAGGGAGTGGAAAACATGGAAAAGAAAAGGAGGAACAGTAAGAAAGACAGGATGGCATAGGGAAGGGCAGTATCAGGGCAGATGATAGAAGCTGGTGGAGGGCAGGGGCTAGTGAGATTATAGAGAGGCAGGGAGTGGAGGTGAGTGGAAATCAAGAAAATGGCAAGTGTGCAAAGAGAGAAGTAGCAAGGGAAGAAACAAGGAAAAGTTGTACCTCAAAGACCTGGTGGTGGAGATAAATGTAGACAGTAAAAAAGGGTGAAAGGCTCCGATTTATGGAGCAATGTTCTTAGCCCACTAGTAGATTAAGCCTCCAAGGAGAAATAATGGACAATGGAGTAAACTCTTATGTCAATGTCTTTTTATGGTAATGACAGCACAATACTTCTATGCATTCAAAATCCATACAAAATCCTGTACCAGCCATGGGTTTATTTCATTTTCTATTTCTGTATGTACTGTTCTGTCTTTGCACTGCGCCAGCATAAGTGGCCAGAGTGGAGCAGGGGGATGCGCTAGTGCAAGTTCCATTGCGCTAGGTGCAACAACTGCGATATTCAAAAGTGCACATGCAAATGGGGCCATAATGCATGCAAGGTGCAAATGGGGCCATTTGTATGTCATTATGGCCCCATTTGCATGCAGGTGCGCTGATCCCCAGCGACTTGCACCTGGTGCCCTGCCAGGCTGCAGCCGTCAGGGACCGACGCCCCCTGCACAGCGCAGAAAAGTGCCCCACTGCCCGATCGCGGGCATATGTCATAGTTTAAATGTCCCATACCCCTGGTGGTCCAGTGGATCACTTGCAGCCCGATCACGGGCATATGTAATAATTTAAATGTCCCATATGCCTCGTGGTCCAGTGGACCACTTGCAGCCCAATCAGGGGCATATGTTCTAATTGAAAATTAATAAAAGGCAAACATGTGACTATTGAAAGGGATGCAACAAGGAAAAGTAGTAATACTGGTCAGTGGAAGGACAGTGAGGCAGCAGTGAAGGGAATGGGGGGGTGAGTGATCGGGTCAGAGTAGGACCTACCTCTGGCAGGGAAGCAGCTATGCCACAAATTGGGGGTAATCAGGGGGAAAGAGACTAGGAAAGGCAGCACCTCACATGAGGTAGGGAACAAAGAAATTGAAAAAATAGTGACTCAGGGAAACAGACTTCAGTGTCATATGAGGACATGGAGGAGGAAAAAGATAGTGAAAGGGACAACACAGTTAGGGGGAGACAACAAAGGAGAGAGATAAACCTATTCACTATAGGGAGATTGGGGGTGGAGAACAAAAGGGGAGAGGGATGGCAGAGTTCTTGGTCATAGGGAACTCCATAGTAAAAAGGGTAGGGTGACCAAAGGGTAAGTTGGATCCCCATTAAAGACGGAAGGTGTGCCTCCTGGCTATGACAGCTGAAAGAATCATCTCAATGGTGCATTCCCTCACTCACGGGGTAGGAGGAAAGCCATGTGAGATTATCCACCAGGGTACAAATGACCTGACAGGGTGCAAGCTAGGAGTGGTCCATGACAGATTCCAGGGCAGACAATAAAAGGGGAGGCAATATCCAGAGCATTTTCATAAGTGCTGCAAGTGTCTACCACCACTCATTCGGCCCCAGAGCATATATATATGTATATATGTTGAAAGAGTCTGTGCTTAACCTTATTCAGAATGGCCGCCTGGGGCTTAGGATAGTGGATTTCAACATCTGGCTCAGGGAGTGATCAATAAGGCGGGCTTCAGCAACACAGGGAGTAGTGAAGGTGTCTGGAATGAGAAATCCCTCTATTCACCAGACAGGCTGCATCTTAGTAGGGGAATACCAGAATGCTTAAGGACAGATTCAGGGAACATAGCAGCAGGAACTTACATTTAAATGGAGAGGGGGTACTACTACAGGGCACAGAAATACAGGTTACTCATTTTTTGTATGCCACTTACCAGATGAACTGGTGGCTGGTCAGTTTGACAATTCAGGGTACCCAATAATACCCCAAGTAATGGGGCACCCCGAACTGGTACTTGTTATTTAGCAGAAATACCTGCCTGCTGAAGTTACCCTCCCAGCCAATCAGAACACCAGCATTTACTTAGCCATTTTCTAAAGTGATACAGTGAACGGAATATGAAAAGACACCAAGCAGTTTGGGATATGTTTACATCACAGCTGGTATGTCACACTAAGTATTAAGCAACAGAGGTCATTAAAAAATTATTTGGGGGGCTTAAAAGCCTAATTGGGGGTTGTGGTTTGGGAGGGTGAGGTGCTGGAACTACAGGTGTTGTCCTTTAACAATAGTTATGTTATTTACTTGATTCTGGTAACTGAGTAGGCTTGCTGACACCTGGAGTCCCTTTTTCAGGAGCTACCTGTGATAAGTTACACACAATAAATGGAATTCACATGATACAACATCAGATACAGGACAAGAACAGAAGCTAGGGGTCAGACTGCTGGGACCACACATTGGCCCCTAACAGAGGCTAGGGATCAGACTGCTGGGGCCGCACACTGGCCCCTAACAGAGGCTAGGGGTCAGACTGCTGGGGCCACACACTGGCCCCTAACAGAGGCTAAGGGTCATACTGCTGGGACCACACACTGGCCCCTAACAGAGGCTAGGGATCAGACTGCTGGGACCACAGACTGGCCCCTAACAAAGCTAAGGGTCAGACTGCTGGGACCACACACTGGCCCCTAACAAAGGCTAGGGGTCAGACTGCTGGGACCACACACAGCGGCCAGAGACAGGGTAGATGACAGTGTGCTGCATACAGAATTGTGCACAGCTTGGCCATTGGCATCATGCCATGCCAGCTCCTCTGCACCATAGGGAAGGGAAGAAAACTGAAAAAAACATCACCCTGGCTGGCAGGATGATTCTCTGACCCCTCACAGACCCCACTGATGACCTGGTGTGACTCCCACTGGATCCCATCTGGTGGGTCGAGCAATGGCTCTCTGCCGCCCTGCCATGGGGGCAAGATGTGGGGGAAGCTCGAGTCAGGTAAGTCCTGGAGATGCTGGGTAATGGGGCTGGGGGTTCAAAGCAGAGAGAAGCCAGCCAGGCAGCCAGGAAGGAAAAGGAGTAACGAAAAAATAAATAACATCTATTGCTAATCTAATTTATATTGTCTCGTAAAAATGATTTTTCATCTCTTTCTTCTTTTACCTTAATGTACTTTCTTATTCAGATTTTCTAAACAGTATTTAAGGACAGGTGAGATTCTTTCCATTTGCTGTAAAAATGGAAAAATCATTGCTTTAAATGTTGCCCCATTTTCACTGCTGTTAATATCATAGTAACATACTTTTTATTTTAACTTCCTCACACATTTACTCACTCTTTTACAAGCAAACTCATTCAATGTAAACGGCAACTTTTTTCTTGCCCGGTTGTGTCTGTTCATTCGCTAAAGGGACAGACAAACCATTATTTTCTATTTGGATCTCAAAATATGTGATATTTAGTTTAACTATTGCTTCTCTCTCTAGGGTTGGCAGAACTTGATGAAGTTCTGACCCTTAGGGTTACCACCTTTTAAGAAGCCGAAAGTGGGATATTTCTTACTGAAACATGTTTTTTTGCAGGACACTACATAACCATGACCAATGCAATAGATGTGTTTTCTCTATATAATTAGAATTAAGGCTAAGTATTCTAGTTTCTTAGTTGCTTTCATTGTCTCTTATCATTTAAGGTATTTTAGTTAAGGTATTGTAGTTTTCTGCAACATTCAATGGAAAGTTAGAAAATATTTTTTATGCTATAAAATCAGGACATGTAGTATTTTTCATGAGTTTTTGCAGGACACAGCTGCCCAAATCAGGACTGTCCTGTGAAAATCAGGACAGGTGGTAACCCTACTGACCCTTAATAAATAAGAACTGGAACATATGGGGGTTCTGATTAGGCCTGATTAGTTCTGATTATTTGTAAATATTTGAACAAATGCGATACAGTTCATCAAAAGGGGCTAAACTCTGTAATATCTAACACAGAGGCCCACAGAGAATAATTTAATTCATTAACTTGTATGAAAAATTAAGTAAGACTGCTAAAGCAAAGCAATCACTAGCTTTTTCATGGCTTCCCTTGGTGGCATATCTGCTTGGGCCCTTGTGAGTGCTGATAGAGAGAGAGAGAGAGATGTTGAGAGAGGGAACGAGAGAGAAAAAGAGAGGACGAGAGAGAGGTGCAAGTGCCTTCTACCTACCAATACCAAGCCACCAAGATATTTTGTATTATGGCTGGGTATATTCTTTTACTGACTGTTTCAGAGGAGACCAGGCCAATAAAATTGCTAATGATCAAGCGAGCAGTGAGTAGTAAGAGCCCACCCATCCAAGGACGCATCGAGACTGTCATTTTGGGGGAGTTTGGGTCCGCTTGTGATATGCAAATTAGTCCGTCACATGACTTATTTGCATAACATGGTGGAGCCTTCTGGCTCCACCCACCATGGTCAAAATGGACAAAGCAATGAATCTGAAGACAGCTGTGCCAGACAGAAGACGTGTGCATAAAATCACTTACGTGGAACCTTTGTAAAAGAGCCTTGACTCAAAGGTACTTGTAATCCCTGTACACGCTAACTAAAATCCTCACCATAGACGAAAGAGTACATTATCAAACATGTCTCCTTACCAAGAAAATCCAATTAGGCCTTACCCCCACTGGAGTCTCTGCCTCTCTCCGCACTGCCCATACCTCAGCAAACACCCGCACAGCAGATAAATTAATGTGGGCTGTTCCCAGGGTTACAACCACTCTGGCATAAAAATCCTTTTCCTACAGAGTACCATCCTGGTACAATGAGGTCCCCCTGGCCATTACCTCTATCTCCAGACTAGACCCCTTCAAAACAGCCCTCAAAAACCACATAATCTCCACCCGACACTACCAATGCTCCTACTAAGTATAGGAAGCTGCCTACATACGGCAAGATTTTTTTTTGTTTTCTTTTGGATTACAGTTCTCTTTATCCCACTGTTGTTACTGTGTATTACTGACAATGTTGGTACCCCAACTGCTCGCACCACCTGCTAGAGTATAGGCCTATCTCAATATTGATTGTACTGTTCTCTGACGTTAGCAAGCCCACCTCAGGGCATGTATAGCTACCCAACTGTACAGGACTGACAGTACTGTTCTAACTCTGTTGTTTGATTGTATTGTTCAGACCTGCTACTCCCCTTTTCCTTTTATTGATATGTATTGTACCCTGACATGGAGGCTTTGGAAATTAGTCCCTGACTCGAAGGTTGTTATCTGATATTCTCAATAAACAAATAAAATAAAATCCTAGATTCAAATAAATAAAAAATCAAGACAATCTTAACTAACCAGCACCTGCATTGCTGGCAGAACTTAAAGGATAAAATCAAGGCATCTTCTTTTCACAATGAATCTCTCCAGTACCTCATCTGCCGATAGAGGGACATCGCGATGAGCAGTAAGTAAAGCCAGGCCGTTCAGCCCGTCTTCCCCGGTGCGATTTCTCCTCTTGGTTTTGATGCGCTCAAGCATAGAAAAGGTACGTTCAGCTTCTGAAGCAGTGACTGGGAGTGTCACAAGGATTTTTAATGAATTGTCAATGGATAAAAGTTTTGGTCACAGCTAGACAAACCATCAATAGCTGTAATCGGAACGGATTCTTTCTTGTCTTTTGCATTAATTCACCTGTCGTGCCAACGACAGAATTCACTGTGTATAATGAGAATATTATCAAGGAGAACATCACTGTAGAAATTTTTCAGTTCTGACAGAAATTCCACCTCCACAGTATTCAAGGAGCGATCAGGGATGACTTTTTCAAGGGAAGTCTGGATTTTTCTCTGTGTGAGAAACATGTCTGTCACTTGCTGTTCGAAGAAATCTAGGCATGGAATAAACACTGTTGTTCTATAGTATTGTTCTATTTCTTGCAAACTCAGTCCTGTTTGTGAATTTCTTGGGACTGTAATCTCAAAATTAAGCTCTTGAGCTAATTCTTTGGCTTTCAAAAAAAGTTCTGAAAACTGTGTTTCTGCATCATGCTGCATGGTATGAATCCGTTTCAAAGCATCATTAGCCATCTGAACACACATGGAGAGATCTCTCTGAACCTTCTGCAGATTTATTGGCAGTATGTACATAACTGAGAGGAGTTTTTCTGAAACAATTCCGAAAGAATGCATGGGACAGACATAAGGCAATTCTGGTGGAGGGTAGAAGGAAGTAGGCTGTTGGTTAACTAGAATCTGCAGCTTATCCATCAGGTAGGGAAATGGGCAGATTAGGTGGGCCAAGCGGTCCTTTTTTGCCGTCAAATTCTATGTAACTAAAGCAACTAGAAAACATCCTTTCTCGATTGTGTTCTGGAGCTGCTCAGCGTTAAATGAAGCATCATCTCTCCAAGTTGTAGATATTTCGTCAAGAGCTGCAACTACTGCAGGGAACAGATCTATGAAGGTGAACATTGCTTTGTGACGTTCAGCCCATCGTGTTTCACAAAGAATGACATGCTTTTTCTTTTTCTCAGTTGGTAATAGGCTTGATATTTTGTTCCTAAGAACTTTCTTAAAAAATGTACAGCAGTCAGATATTGTTGCAAAACATTTTCTGATGCCGTTCACTGAACAGGTTTTTGAAACCACCAGATTCAGTGAGTGGTTTGCACAGTGAATACACATAACCGTTGGATACTCAGCAGCAATTTTAGCTTGTACACCATTTATCCTACCACTAAATGCAGCAGCTCCATCATAGCCCTGCACCCTGAGATCACTAAGATTTAATCCTAAATCTGTTAAAGTTAACATGATGGTATTGGCCAGACTTTCGCCAGTCAAGTTTGTAACCATCAAGAAAGTGAGGAAGTCTTCCCTGATTTGTGGCTTTGACCCTTTAGTGTCAACATATCGAAAGCAGATACACAACTGTTCTCTGTTGCTAACATCTGTTATTTCGTCAGCTAAAACAGCAAAGGGACTGCAGTGTTTTACTCTTATGACTTTTCTCAACCATTATATCTCTAATAATTTCAATGATTTTGTTCTGAATTTTAGGGCTAAGATATGTGGCAGTACTAGAATTACTTTGTAATGATTTTCAGAGTGCTTCATCTCTGTCATTTGCTCTATACTGGATTAGAGTTCTGAAATGTCCATCATTTTTTATCATGTCTTTAAGAGTCAGTGGCCTTGAATCTTCATTTCCATGGAGTGCAAATCTCCTGTCGACCGCATAAAGCTATTGTATCTGATCACAATTCTCTATTGCTAGAGTTCTTTGATAGGAGTCTATTTGTTCTGTAATTGCCATTGATTCACCTCTTGAGATGTGACAAAAATTCTCAGCTTTCAATGAACTGTGTTTATGATATTCAGTACGAGAATGTAAGTCAAAAATCTCTTCTGCGTTTTTCCAGTTTCTTAAAGGCTCACATACAAGCTGTCCAAGATGCTGATGACTTCCTTTACCGACTTTGTCATTGCAGAAAGCGATACATAACTTACAGTAAGCATCGTCTGTCATAGACGAATATGCAAGCCAATGGTACTGCGAAACCCAGTGGTGTTGGAAACGGAGATTTCTCTTGCCACTTGCAGGAGACTTGTAATCACTGTCAGGTTTATGCAATGCATTCATTATTTTAAGCCATTTCTCATCAGTAAGCCTTATCCCTATGTATTCACTTATATCGTTCCTGACCCGAGCACTAGGTGGTGTAGCATGAGTGGGGGGTGGTCTGCAGCATGTGGTGGTTGTGGTGGATGAAAGTGAAGCTACAATAGTGGTCACTGCCACTGGCACTGCAACATAGCCAGAAGTGCTTGCAGATTCAGAATCACAACATGAATGTACTACATTTACGGTTTCAGTTTAAGCTGTTGTGGAAACAGTCCTTTCCATATCCACACCTCCTGCTGCTTCGTTGACCACACTTTCAGTAATGGACTTAGCTTTCTTTCCACTTGCATTAAACATATCAAGCAGAGACATTTGTCTTTTCATTTTTATTTTTTTTTTACTTTAATACTCAGACTCAGAGAGTAACGGTCGTCTGGGCGAGGTTCAGGGTCACTGACTAAGAGTTATGTTACTAGTATGTTTCTTTTTGTACTGGATGGACACTACTGTACTAGATTAGTCTGTTCTGTTTTGTACAGCGTGCACTGGCTGTGACACGACAGTCAGACTAGTGATAGTGCTAAAAAGATATTATAAACTAAAGTGTAGAACCAGAGAGAATTAAATGGTTTTCTTACTTGAATAGTAACTATTTCTTTTTCTTTTTTATACCAGAAAACTTTCAAAGAACACGAACCAGATACAGAAGGGCAGGCACAGAGCAGCATGCACAGATCAGATGGTAAGGCCGCATAACAAGGTGTCAGCCAGCAGTGTGAGACGAGTCAACGACCAACCAGAAATCACCAACGCTACCAGAGTTTTTAAAAGCCTGGGAGGGAAAGGAAGGGAATGATTATATTTGGGATTGGGATGGGAAACAAATGTAGGGCAATGTGGACGCCAGACGGAGCTAACTAATAATCAAGATTTAACAACTGAGTACACTTCAGTTAACCACAAGTTTGAAGAATTATATAAGTTCTCTCTTTAATAAACTTGTTTTGTGAAAAAAGGTAATCTGTCTCCTGTCTTGTCTGCTGACTCTTATTTTTCATTCCAGACAGGTCTCTTTTCCCTGAAGTTCCCCTTGCTCTCTCTTTCTCTCTCTCTCTCTCTCTCTCTCTCTCTCTCAGTCTCTAATCTGACTGTAGTCCTACTATCTCTCTCTCTGAAGTCTCTCTACATACACTACACACACTACTTAGTACACACACACAGACAGTCGCAGCGCAATAGTGCTCTGATCTCTCTCAGACTAATCAGAAAAAATCTAGCAAGGGCTTGGTGGTGGTCTACTTAGTACACACACAGACTATAGTCACAGTGCAGATAGTGCTCTGTCACTGATCTCTCTCAGTTTAATCAGAAACAAATCTAGCAAGGGCTTGGTAGTCTTTGGTCTACTTAGTACACACACAGTTGCAGTGCAGACAGTGCTCTGATCTCTCAGTTTAATCACAAAAAAATCTGGATTCTGGCAGGTAGGCCACAGGCAGACTTAACTTTATGTTATTGTACTGTAGTTATTTCTTCAGTGTCTATTCTCTATCTACTACTATTCTCTCTCGCTCTCTCTCCTCTAGAGTAAGTGCACTGCAGATAGTGTGTGCTCTCACTCTCAGTTTAATCAGAAATAAATCTGGCAGGCCACAGACAGACTTAAGTTCAGACCTCATTTCATGTTATTAATTCTTTAAAATATATATATATATATATATATATATATATATATATATATATAAATATATATATATGTCTCTCTCTGAACTTGAAGTCTCTCTTCTCTACAAAGTAAGCGCAGTGCCCAGAGACAGTGCTGTCACAGTTTAATCAAAATAAATCTGAAAAGCAGACTTGACTAGTTCACCTTTTGTTCTTTCTTCTGTAGCTCTCCAGTTCTCTGTACTATTTCTCTCAGTCGCTCTGAAATCTATGTTCTACACACACACACACACACACACACACACACACACACACACACACTACGTGTACTGCAGACAGAAAGTGCTTGGAGTCTCAGGCTCAGGCTCAGCTTAATCCAAATACATCTGGCAGGCTGAGGCTGGGCTGGCTGGTCAAGACAATATTAAGTTGTCACTACCACTACTAGTTCACTTTTTTCACTAATGTTATTTCATTAAGTCTGTATATTGCTGTCTCTCTCAGTAATGTGCACTCACTGCAGCCAGACAGAGCAGACAGTGCTTGTGCTCACTAGTCTGCTCTCTCTCTCTCTCTCTGTAATTAGAAGAAATCTGGTAGTCAGGGCTGTCTTTGCTTATCTCGTTATGTCTAAGTGGTACAAAGTACTTATAGTACCACCACCCAGCCAGGTGGGTCTTGTTATCTTCTTCCCTGCTGCTACTGCAGCATTGCCTCACACAATCTGTCCCAATCCAGATCCAGCCAAAGAGACAGGCAGTCACAGTCCATCCACCCAACACTCCCTCACTCCCTGTGAGAACCTCAGTCTCTCTAGCCTCTCTCTACTCTTTCTGCCCCCCCCCCACACACACACACTAAGTGTCTTTCTGTCCTGACTGACCTGCAGCTGCCCAACTATTTTCTTTTATAATATTACAAGGTCAGGACTCAGGAGGAAGAAATATAATAAGTTTATATATTGTGTACTCTAGACACTAATGCCTGCTGACTGCTTCTAGCAGCAGCAGTACTATAGTAGCTTGTCTCCTCTCACTGTCTGAGCACTGGCACGTCACTGAGAGAGGAGACATCTCCAAATTTGATGATTTGCTCTTTCACATGGAGTAGAGCCCTTACAAGGGCTTTTTTTTCTTAGATGCAGCATCACACACACAATTCTTCTCCTTCTGCCTCAGTCAACAATGTTGCTTGCTTGCCGACCAGACCCAAAGACTCTCTATGGCAGTCTTGTGCTGTGCTCTGAATTCGTTGCTGGAGGAGGGCACAGAGCATGAGAAAACCCAATACCGATTGGTCTGTAACATAGATGCCAATGGGTATTGGTGCCGTGGATCTTTGGGGCGGGCTTTACATGTAGACTGAGCTGTCAGTCATGGTACTAGAGGGTGGGATAGCGGTGGGCTGCTATCACTTCTCCCACTGCAACTTTGCCATCCCACCATCATGTGACTGTGCAGTCTGCACAGTCTGCACACCATGTGACCCTGTCTGACACTCCAGCCTAAATCATGTGATGTGTGCATCCTCCATATCGCCACCCTGTGCCCGGGACTGGAATCACAGGCACTACTGGCACAGGAGGAGGCAGCGCAGCCACAGCAGTTCCTCATTACAGAAATGTGTTTTTTTAAAAAGACTGCACTTGCCACTGGCTGGTACGGTACACTACCTGGTCCAACAAGTGGTGCTGTTTTCTACTTCTACTCAACAACAAGAGATGAAATGCATCTTACTGATCACCACCCAGGCAGTCACATCAGCCAAGTGCAGTCAATAACAAACAGTGTGTCACAGAGCGCGGTGGTAAATGGAGTTCAATCTGAGGAAGGAAAGGTGACCAGCAGGGTGCCTCAGGGATCAGTGCTGAGACCAGTCCTCTTTAATATCTTTATAAGGGACATTGCAGAGGAGCTGGAAGGGATGGTCTGCCTCTTTATGACTGACACCAAAATCTGCAATAGTGTAGACACTCAGGGTGGGGGGAGATGGAAGGGATGAGCAGAGACCTGAGAAAACCTGAGGAGTGGTCAAGGGTATGGCAGCTGGGTTTCAACGCAAAAAAGTGCAAAATCATGCGCTTAGGGCATAGAAACCCTTGGGTTGAGTACGGAATGGGAGAAATGGTACTGATGACCACCAAGCAGGAACAAGACCTGGAGGTAATCATCTCTGATAAACTAAAGGTGGCCAGGTAGTGTGATAAAACAGCTGGGAGGGCTAGTGGAATGCTGCAGTACATAGGGAGAGGTATCACCAGCAGAAAGAGGGAGGTGGTATTGCCCCTATATAGATCACTGGTAAGACCTACCAACACTACTGTGTCCAGTTCTGGAGACCACATCTATGGAGACAGTGTGGAGGCATACCAGAGGAAGGCAACTAAAATGGTGCAGGGTTTGTATCAAAAGCCCTATGAGGACAGACTAAAGGATCACAATATGCACACCCTGGAAGACAGGAGAAAAGAGGTGATATGACAAAAACATTTAAATACCTCACTGGGGTAAATAAGGTACAGGAAGAAAGTATTTTTCAGAAAAAAGGTGCTCAAGAACAAGCGGGCATGCTACAAAGCTGGAGGGGGTTTGAGTCAGGAAAGATGTGAGGAAGTACTTCACAGAAAGAGTGATGGATTCCTAGAACAGCCTTCCAGAGGAGGTGGTAGGATTCAAGAATTCATGGGATAGGCATAAGGGAATCTTAGTGGAAAGGAAGAGGGGGGGGAGAAAGAGCCGGAGATCAAGTAGGGTCTACAGTGATACTGTGGGTAGGGGAAAAATGTGCAGACTGGGTGGGTCAAGCCATCCTTATCTGCTGTCAGATTCTATGTTTCTGTGTTGCACCTGATGACACACGTAATACATCCTCCCTAGTTGCAAGAAACAATTGTTGCTAGTGCCAAGTACTATGAGTACATATAATAAAATTTAATCTCAGGCCAGCCGGTCACTGTAATCGAGATATAGTATTACATCATACTATAAACAATGAATGAGTGAATGAATGGTAATATTTGTCTCTGTAAAGTAATCGCAGCCAAATATTGTTATGGATGGATGTGAAATACTTATTTTCCAAAGAAGAGTATTCAAGCTTCACCTAAGCCGTCTTTTGTAAGAAAAACAGTAACTACAGTATTAATATCATATTATAGTACAGTACAGGTTGTAAATAACATTTTACACAGTTGCTGACAGGTAGTAGTAGTAGTAGGCAGTTCTCTACCATCCTGGTCAGATTAGTAGTAGTAATACCAAGTAAGTTTGGGGCATGAAATGCAGTTGCTATAGTACTGTAGATGGACTCTGGACCCACTGCTATTGATTTTTTACCCTGTGCTCATTGTGTTCATTCAATTAATCTTGGCCTGGTCTGCCCTAACCTGACTTGTTGCCACCATCTCATGTGTGCCTCATGCATTAATAAGTAGATCATATTCACAAAATATTTTTACCACAGGCACAATGAGAGCGACTGTTTCATGGAGTGGGCCTGCTCAGAGTCAATGTGTTTCATTCAGGTACCATAACTGAAATTAAAGTGAGAAATGTTGACTTTCAGAAATGTCAAACACTCAGGATTTTCTTGTGGCAAACAGGATCTTGTGTTAGTAACAACATTACTAGCTGAACTAAACAATTGTCCTGAAAAAACTTTAGTAGGAGGGCAATTCATGTACTTCATCGTAATTTGTACTACAGCAGGCCACATATTTTGTCTGGATTTCCAATATTTCAAAGTATCTGCATTCCAATCAAAACTGGGCTCTGCCAGGTACATTATAACCAAGGCCCCTGGAATTCTGCGGTTCTGCTGTTGTGGAATTTGCCGCAGAATTTGCATCATGCCACAGAATATATACAGTGCCACAGAATTCATTGTTTTTGATGAATTTTCATATAAATATACAGTTTTTTCATAGTGTCAGGCTTTCTTTCCCACCTCGTTTATCCTGAAGCCCCTCCTCTATGCTCAGCATATGATGTTATTGATGACATCACATCATATTTCGCCAATGACAGGACTGCATTCTGGCAGTGAAATGAATAAATCATGCCACAGAAATCAGAAAATGCTGCCGCAGAAGTCAAGGAGCCCTGCCGCAGAAATCAGAAAATGTTGCCGCAGAACACCAGGGGCCCTGATTATAACAACAGTCTCTGCTGAGGCTGTGTTAGAAGTAGATGAAGAAGTTACAGTGACATCTTGCAAGTAACTCCACGGACCTGAAGCTGAACCATACAATCATGAAACACTGCTATTTTGTGATGGTGGTGAAGAAGAAGATGACCCTGGCACAGTGGGCAAAGAAGAGGAAGAAGAAACAACTGGAATACCAGAGGAGGGTCTGTCTGACACTGCTGTGTTGTAAAGATTGTTCTGGACCTAACATACTGAAGTGCCAGCAGAGTAGGCCTAACGGTCTTTCGTGTCTGCTCATTTAGTCAGACCCCAACCTTGGGCTGACCTTGCAGCCCCCACCCCCACTCCCTCGAGATTCTCCATTTCCAGCCCAGGATATTCCCCTTGTATTGGGCTTTGACAGCACAGCCCTTCTCCTATACCTGTCCCAACCCCTCCACAGTCTCCGCCTCCACTAGTCCCCTGGGCAGTGCATTCCATGGTTCCACCACCCTCTCAGTGAAGTAGCACCACCTCCTTCCCCCCGAGTCTCCCCCCCCTCCAGCTTCCACCCGTGCCCTCTAGTTTCCCCCTCCTCCTTCTTTTGGAACACCCCAACTGAGCCTCCCCTATTTATCCCCTTCATGTACTTGAAGACCTCTATCATGTTCCCCCTGTCCCTTCTCTTCTCCAATGTGTACATATTGAGTTCCTCGAGCCTCGCCCCATAGGTCCTTTTCCCCAGGCCCAAGATAATTTTGGTTGCCCTCCTCTAGACCCTTTCTAGGAGTGCAATGTCCCTTTTTAAGTGTGGCCTCCAAAATTGCACACAGTACTTGAGGTGCGGCCTAACCAAGCAGTTATACAGAGGGAGTATCACTTCCTTCCTTCTGGAGGTAATCCCCCTAGCAATGCATCCCAGCACCCTGTTGGCTTTGGCCGCTGTTCTCCTACAAGTCTCAGAGTTGTTCATCTTGACATCCACCACCACCCCCAGGTCCCTCTCAGCCATCGAGACTTGTAGCATTCCCCCCCAGGTATACGCCTGGCCCATGTTTCTGGCACTTAGATGCATAACCCTGCATTTCCCTGCATTGAATCTCAGTCCCCACATCCTTGACCACATCTCCAGAGCATCTAGGTCCCCCTTCAGGGTCACCCTCCCCATCCACCACCACTCCCAGCTTTGTCGTCTGCAAAGAGACCCATTTCACTATTGATGCCCTCCCTTATGTCCGAGACATAGGTGTTAAACAGGAGCAGCCCTAGGACTGATCCCTGAGGGACCCCACTAATGACCCTCCTTGGAGATGAAACTAACCCCCCAACCACTACCCTCTGGGTACGTTTCAAGAGCCAATTCCCTATCCATCTGATCATCCGTTTCCCCATCCCCATTTCTCCCAGCTTATACAGCAGGCCCCCACGGGGAACCAAGTCAAACACCTTGCTGGAGTCAAGTAAGAGGGCATCCACTGTCTTTCCCTGGTCCAGGGCACTCATCACCCAATCGCAGAACTCCACAAGGTCTGTCTGACATGATTTCCCTGGGATGAAGCCATGCTGTCTATTTTCCAGGTACCCTGACTTTTTCAGTACCCCCCCAGCCTTTCCTTGATAATACCCTCCAACACCTTGCCCACCACCAACGTCAGGCTAACAGGCCTGTAGTTCCCCGGCCTGCCTGGGCTCCCAATCAGTAATGGTTCCTCCCCTCCTCAATTTCACAGTCTCCTCCCATGCATGATGCAGCCCCATTCTCCCTTGTAAAGACTGATGCAAAGTACTCATTTAGTACCTTGGCCTGCTCCCCGGGTCTTGTGCCCATCCCTCCTCTGTGCTAATTCTGCTAATCTGCCCCTTCACCCTCCTTTTTTCCCCGATGTATCTAAACAAACCCCTGTCCCCCCCCAATTCCCCTGATCAGGTTCTGCTCCTTCCTTGCCTTAGCCAATCTCACCACCCTAGTGACCCTTCTCACCATCAGTCCATATTCCCCTCGATCCCTTTTGCCCCTTGAGCATTTGAAGTGCCTATAGGCAGCCTTCTTTTCCCTCACCACCTCTTGAACCTCCCGGGTCCACCAACAGGGTTTTCAGGCCTTACTGCACTTGCATCTCAGTCTTGAACAGGTCTTGGTAGCCTCCTGCACCCCCCCAATGATTTCCAACCGACTGTCGGCGTCCATGTCTGGCCTTATCCCATCTAAATGTTCCTTGGGGATCCTTCTCATCCCCTTGAAGTCTACTTCCCTGAAGTCAATTACCACTGTTGTTGTGTCCTTCCTCCCTCCCAGGTTCAGGAAGACCCAGACTGTGGCATGATCACTCCCTGCCAATGGGTCCCTCACCTCCAGGCCCCTTATCTGGTCACTGTCTGCCACGACTATGCCCAGTATCTGGTCCTCCCTAGTCGGCTCCCCCACCTGTTGGGTTAGGCATGCATCCTGGAAGACATCCAGCAACCTCTGCTCCCTGGCCATCGAGGATGTCATAGCCCCCCGGTCTGTCCCTGTTATGTTTAGACCACCCAACACCACCACCCTTCCCTTGCCCAATCTACAGTGTCTCATAACATTTGCCACCAGTCTCTCTTCCAGTTCCTCTGCCAGCGCAGTGGGTCTGTACACTACTCCTATTTTTACTCTCTTGGCTCCCTTCATTATCAGGGTGACCCAAATCTCCTCCACTGTCCCCTCCACCAATCCTATACCAATGTCATCTCTCTCAGTGCTAACCCCTTCCCTTCCTTCCTCCCTGTCCTTCCTGAACACAGTGTAGCCCTCTAGGTTCAGGTCTCAGTGACAGCTGCCACATGCACTGCCCCATCTGCTAGCATTGTTTGGAGCTTGGGCATCTTATTTCCTAAGCTCCTGGCATTTACCAGGTCCACCTTCCACCCCTTGCCTACCCTCCCATTACCCCCCATGTGTTCCTGTGTGACTGCAGTCTCTCGCCCCCCCTGCACCCTACCTGTTGGCCTTTTCTTATATTCCTCCAGCTCCCTAGGGGGTGGAGACAGAGTCCTTTTATCAGGCCCCTCGCAACAGCCCCTTTCCCCAGCCCTCCCCCTTCACAAGTTTAAACTCCACCTTTCACTGACAAACTCCTCTATTTTCAGCTTAAGATGGAACCTGTCCCTAGATACAGCCCTTTATCCTCCCAGGTTGCCCCCCAATCCCTCACCAAGCCATACCCCCTGGCCTCACACCACTCCCTGAGCTACTGATTTACCACCTTAATTTTCTGCTTGTTCTCCCCACTAGCCCTCGGCACCGGCAGGATTTCTAAGAAGAAAATTGAGCATCCTATGGAATGGCAAACCCTGGCTAGCTCCTGAAACCATGCCTGTATCTCTAACTCACTATTTTCCCTCTATGTCATTCATACATCAGTGCACCAGTATGTCCGGGGAACCCCCACATTCCCTTGCCAGTGAGTATACCTCATGCTTGGCCTTGTACACCGTCAGGCAGGGGAAGCATTTGGTTTTAACTGGGCAGGTTTCACCTTCCCTACCCCATTTGATACCCCTGATCATGGAGTTCCCCAACAGGAGTACTCTAACTACCCCCTCGCCTCCATTCTCACCTCCCAGGTTTCCCTTCCTTCCATACCCCTCCTCAATCTTTCTTCTAGCCACTCCCCCAGCTGGTCCCTTGCTCCTCCCACATTCTAGGTGTCATATGCTGCCCTCTCCCTATTGACCGTGGCCCCCCTTTCCTCCAATCCTTGGCCCCGCCCCCTCCTGAGAGTCCTTTTTGCTTTGCTACCCCCCATCCCTGCTCGTGACTGGTCCTTCTACCCCTTCTGTTAGCCTAGCCTGGCTTGTCCCCCCTTCTGTCCCATCTGCATTCAACACCTCCTTGCCTGTCATGCCCCTGACCCACCCCTTAGCCCAATTTACTACATCCTCCCCTTGTACGCCTGTTCCTTCTTCCTTCCTTCCTTCCTTTCTCACTACCTCTCTTCCTCCTTGCTCTGATCCCCCGGCCATTTTCTAGCACTCTATGCTCCCCCTATTTTTCATGATATCTGGGCCCACCAGTTGTCCCTCCTCCCTTCCCCTCTCTAACCACTCCTGTCATAGCTGCATCACCCTCCCCAGTGCTCCCTGCCTCTCCTAGCAGGCATAGAGGGCTAAAACGGTTGCTGATCCTAATGCCCGACCCCACAACCCCCCCGCCCTGGCTCCTTCTGTCCAGCCCCAGATGCCTGCCTGATAGTTTGGGAGTGCCCTCCTTTTGGACCCCCTCTGCCTGGTTCCCCATGTGTCCCCCAGGTACTCCCCCGCGCCTTTCCCCATGCCCCTGTCTTTAGTACTTGATGCAGCCCTATGACTGAGCCCTTGCCCTTTTCCCTCACCCCCAGATCCCCTAGCTGCCTCCTTTTCCCCTCAACCTACTTCCTGAGCTGTGCCAGCTGGTAGCACACTGGGCAACCACCGAACTTCCATGCCCAGTCAAGTACCATGGCCGCCACACACCCTGTGCTCCCCACCACCCTCCCAAAGATGCCAGCTCTAGCGACATGTGGTCCCATCCCCCTCCTAGTAGCTTTCTCTCTGTGAACTTCCAGGTTCCCCAATGATCAGAACTACAGCACCTACACAGTACAAGGTTACTACAACACCTACACAGCATAAGGTTACTACAGCACCTACACAGTACAAGGTTACTACAGCACCTAGACAGCACAAGGTTACAGCAGCCAAATGATCTACTGCCAGGTCAGGCCACTCCTATCTCTTGACTCCACCCCCTCCAGCTATTTAATAGTGGTGGCAACCAGGGTGGGGGTTGGAAACAATTACAGGTCCTTCTGTGACCAAGTCCCTGAGTGTGGCTGGGCCTGCCCTTTATAGCCCAGCCGCGAGTTTGAAATTGGTGCCCTAGCCTTCTATTGGTCCACAGTCCTCCAGGTTCTCAGCAGCCCTGCTCTCCCAGGAATGCCTTGGTCCTCTCCTGCTACTGATGCAGCTCCAGCTCCTCCTGCCACCAAATGCAGCCCCCGGTGTGCTAGTCCTTGCCGCTGATGCAGCCCCTGGTGCTCCTTCCACGCCGCCAATGTGGCCAGCAAATGCCCCTGCTCCTTTGGCGCAATTACAGCTCCTTCTGTGACCAAGTCCCAAGGATCTGATTCTGTCCTTTATTCCATGGTAACATGGAGTTCAATTATTTCTCGTCCATCTAAAAAAAGTGTCATCATCATTCAGCAGTTGCTTTGACTTGTATCCTGGATCCAGGACTGTTGCTTTAATGTAGTGGTCAGACGACATTTTACCTAGTTTTTCTCCTTCATCAACTTTTTTGATCACATGTTTGGTCAGATTTTTTTTGTATTCTGGTGGGCAACCTGTTTTTGTCGGTAATGGAAGTAGCATGTGGGATGGCACTGTCTGCATTCTCTAAATAGTCCCTAATCAGATTTAAGCAGTATTTTAAGATTTTTGTTAAGGGTATAACCTGTCTCAGAGTTGCTGTGTTTTCACTCACCTCTCTGGTAATTTTCTCAAATGACTGGGGAAGTAAAATTACAAACTCCAGCATAGCCCACTGTGGTGGAGTGATATAAACGTCTGCATCACCAATTTTATTTTCCAAGGTGTACTGTCTGACAGCTTTTTTTTGTTCCAACAGCCTCTGGGACATAAGAAAACCATAAACACACATGTTGGCCTACTGTACCGCCACAAGAGCTGCCTACCACCTGCAGCCCTAAGGCTGGCCATCACCTCCTCTGTGCTATCCCTAGTGGACTACGGTATCCTGGTGTACAGAGCAGCAGACAAAACCGCACTTAATAAAATCAAAAAGTCCCTGAACAAAGCCTACTGCCTACTTACGGGCTCCAGAAGACTCACCCACACATGTACCTTATATGACCTTACTGATTTTCTCAGCCTTGAGGAAAGGTTGTGCTACCAAACCTGCCTCCTAACCAAGACAATTGTTGCAGGCCTTGCACCTCCAGGCCTAATTTCCATCCTCACCCCCTCTGTCCCTGCCATTTCCACCCAGAGCACTCTCAAGTGTACACCTCAAGTGCCCAGAGTCATGACATCCCTGGCCCAGAGGTCCTTCTGATACCATGCCCTGACCTGGAGCAATGCCCTCCCATCTGATATCACATCTCAACTAAGAATAGGGCCCTTCAAATCTGCCCTTAGGCAACACCTAATCACCACCCGCAGCTATAACTACACATAGTTGTTTGCTTCTTCAACTCACTGGGGACCCTCCCCCCACTGTCTCATGCCCTGGCAGAACATCTAGCTGCCCAAGTGTCACCACGTTTGTTTTAAGTTACTACCTATTTTATTTAAAACAGAACCGAAATTGCTGTCTCCGGTGTACTAGATGGTTTAGCTACATCACTGTATAGGACCTGTATAGAGTTTCACTCTCTTATGAATTGTATTCCTGGTATTTATGTACATACCTGTATAGTGTTTTCCTGTATAGAGTTGTTGCTCTTGTATGAATTTCATCCCTTGTATTTGTGTACATACATGTATAGTGTTCCCTACGTCAGTCTGTACTCTATGTAACTATGTCTGTATTTGTATATACTATCTATTTCCTGATGAGGAGCCTTTGTAAATGAGTCCCTAACTCAAAGTTTTGCAATTCTGATTTCTACTAAATAAAATAAAATAAAAAAGTCAAATTCCACCTAATGTGTCTTGGATAAGTCTGTGCAAAGGTAGTTTGTGCCCCTCCTGTATTTTTTCAAACAAGTGATGGGCTTTGCTTGAGTGACTGAAATGAGTGAAGAATCTTGTAGCAGTGCTAACAAGAGCCTTAATTGCCCTGCCCTCATCAAAAAAAATGTGAACTATGAAATTCAAGCAATGTGCAAAGCAGTGGAAGTGAACAAAGCCCCCTCCTCCAAAGTCTTCCTTATGTTTGACCCATTATCTGCAACTATAAAGCTAACTGGCAGTCCCTGGGATGTGGAGCCATTCCTGAATTGGTTGTTGGAGCTCCTCAGTGATGTTGTATGAGTTGTGTTCAGATGGAAAATAAAACATTCTTATAACAGCAAATTGAGTTTCACTGCCCCACCAGAGTTATGAGCAAAATATGCTCAATGTGCAGTGACAGACATAAAGAGTGCAGGCTGACAACTTTTCCAGATATCCACTGTGAGATGCAGCACCCTCCCAACAGCACTGGCCAAAACTCATCTGAGTTTTTTACATATGACATCACAGAGATATAGAATTCTTGCTATGAAGAAGTATTTTCTCAATGGTATATTATATTGAGGTTCAAGGCACTCTAGCAGCCACCCGAATGGTACATGTTCTATCATGTTATACAGCAGCCAGTCAACAGTTATTATCTCTGAGATTTTCTTTGTTATTGTAACAGCAACGGGGTGGGTCAAGGGCCAGTTGGCTTTTCGTTTGTGTGTCTCAGAGATGGTAAGCTGTTTCCTTGAAGGAGGGGGGTTTTTGAACACATGGCCACTATCAATATTAGTAACACCAGGAGTCAGTCGAATGGAAGGAAATGCTGAGGGTGTTTCAGTATTGCTGCTGGGGCTGCCACTGCTGTCGTCTATCGCACATACCCCTGAGTGCAGAGAGCAAGTATAATCACTGACACTTTCTCTACTATTCTCAAAAATAGATTTCTCACTAATGTTATGCCATATATCTAGGAGCCCTTACAGTGCTAAAGTTCCCAACACTCCTTTCTTTTTACTCCTGCAGATTAGACTGCCTGTTTACAAACAGAGCATGTTGCCACCAACTCACTAAAAGCACTAACCGAAAAGTATGACCAAACAAAATATGTTATTGTTTTAGGTTATTCTTGTCAGGTAGGCACTGCAGCTCAGTCTCCTTTTTAGGAGTTTTTTTTCCTTTTATTGGATTTTTCTTGGGCCTGTTCCTATTGTGCTTTATTCTCTTCCTCTAACCCATCCTTCTCCACCACAGAAACATCTGCTTCCACTTCATTTGCAATTTCTATCCCTTTCCTCTGCCTGTACACCTTGTGCCTGATCACTGCCTTTATCCTCATCAGGCTCAGCCTCAGAGGAATTGGATATCCATGGGGGACTAACATTAGCAGAGTATGCAAAAGTTCCATACTTGGGAGTGCCTCTCAGGGTGGTACCTACCAACCCTTTACTTTTAACTAAATATGCTTTTTTTATTGTGACTGATCCAACAGATGCACATTTATTGGATTCAGGCATTCACTTGGAAGATGACACTTTAGCAGAATCACTTTTTGAGTTTAGGTTTGTTTGCCCTGTGCAGAAGGATGACTGCTTAGCTTTGCACTTGACACTCCCTTTTGGATGCCTGGAGCTGCAGTACCTACCTGAGATTCAGAACTAGTCTGATTGTAAACACATTGATCTGTTCTTTTAGTTTCTGGTATTTTTTTATTTTCTAAAAATATCCCTCCCTAATCCCTAGCATCTTGACTCCCACTCCTGTCCCTACAGGGCCCAATTTGGGTTCCATGTGATAACGGTGACCATGTAATAGCGATCACTATTTGGGCAGTCTACATCATCCAAAATGAATTTCGGCGATGCAGACTCGCAGCGAAGAGTAAAATGGCACCCAAGATGTAGGATTTGTGCTCCCCTTGCACCCCCCCTACTAAAGGATTCTCAACTCCAGGGGGCTGCTTGTTGGGGGGTACAAAAGTGGCAGAAAAAAACCCTGACCTGGCACAAAAACGAGGGTGCCCAGAACCAGACACAGCACCCTCCCAACACCAGAATGCCACCAACCCACCATGCCACATGGCCAACTCGGCAGTCCACCACCGCACTACACCCCACAAACCCTCCCTCCCCTTCTGCCCTTCACATGGTGTGGTGCCTCCCCACCCCCACACGCGTGTATACATAGTGACAGGATGTCGCTATAGTCACCAAACCCCCTATCTGGTTTCCCTCCCTGCAAGGTAACCCTGTGGAAAAGCTCTGTGGTTGACATGCCCTTTTTGAAAGTGCTCAATCACAGTCGCTTTATACATGGGATACCCCCAATTTGTACACAGCACACCCCCCCACACAACAATGATGATGACCACCACTTCTTTCCACAGAAAACAAAGAAGAGTGACTCCTAGTGTCACAAATTCACTCAGCAGATCAGGCCCTCTACTCCCAAAGTGCCAACCTCTGAGCGCAGTCTTGTGAACAGTGTAACAGACAAGGTAACCCTCTTGTCTGTTTTTGTGAGTTCGGATCAACCTTTGGTCTCAGTTCTGGAGGGATTCAAACTGTTAACCTCTTGCTAGCATACCCAATACACAGGCTCAGATATATCTGTCTTCAGGGGCCAGATATCTTTGCCTATGGGCACCTAACCAGGCATGCAGAAATGAACCCTTTAAAACTTTAATAAAGACCTCAGATTTAAAATGCTTCTCTTTCCAGTTTGGTGCCACCATACAAGCTTATGTCTGCTGTCTGCTATAACCATAAATATTTATTAGCAAAAGAAAGCAATTCAAAGACAGACCAGGTTTTCTCTAAAATTAGAGTTTTTACTAAAATATATAATAATACGTCAAACATACAATACAGAACTCTTATATTACAAGACATACATATCTTTAAACAAAACAAGGTTTAAAACAGTGCAATTCCTACAACAATATTTAGATTTTGTCTAGCTTTCTGAATACCTGTTTTCAGTACTCAGATGTTCTCTTGGTCAGAGTCAGCTAAAAGTGTCTCTATCGTGAAAAAGAATAATCTTTACAAGCTGTATCTGCCAACCCCTTTTGGATGAGGTCATCCAGCTCCTCCTCTGTCAAAATATCCAAAAAATATATATTTCTATACAACCACAGGATGTCATTTCAAGTATTAATTCTGCAACCTTAGCATAACTCAATTTCAATGACACCTCTTTTAATCTCATGCTGTACCCTCCTCACACAGGCCTCATATGAGCATTTACAACCTCTCACCTCTGTGTAATAACCTGTGTTTTCTCTTCAACGTCATAAACCTTTTGTATGATTTTCCCTCTTAACAAACTTGACCCAAAACAACTCTGTAATTAACTTAGAGAAACAGGATCCTGATTAAAGTCTTTCAGGTAACACACTGTCTCTAAAAACTGAGCGTGTAATACATGCTGTCAGCAGTTCTCTTGGCCTGCAGCTGTGAGCTGAAATCTGGGGAGATGGGTGAGGTCATTCCTAGAGCATTTGATTTTTCAGCAGAGACAGTCATTAATACATTTTATATAAAAAAAATAGTATACAGCACTCAGAACAGGCTGTCTACATCACACCTAGTGTTACGTTCAATGACTGTATTCAGTAGTTCAACAATGTAATGCTACGATGGCCTTGGAATGTAAACTGGTGATGTAGATGTTTAATTTATTATTTCATGCGGGCATACTGGTATGGTGGTGATGACAAAAATATGGTGGATAGGGAATTGGGATGATGACTGCTGATGACTCTTCTTTATGCATAAGCAGGCCTCCACTCTCAACTCCGTAAATTAACGAATGTCAGAATTAAACACCTGGCTTGTTGTTCCTCCTTCCTTTAACAAAACATAAAAAAAAATGTCTGCCATGAGTCAGGTCAGGACAGGAAGAGTATGTTAACTAACTGATCTCTCTACATCACTTAGTCTCTCTCTCTCTCTCTCTCTAGTTTCCTTCCCTTTTTAAAGCTACTTTTATGTTGGGGTCTTGGGGATGGGATATTTAATTTTTTTGTAACCCCCAGTACAGTATCCTCGGTCTTTCTCTCCCCAAGTCCATCCTCAGCAGCCAGAAGCCATTTTTATGTTGGTGTCTTGGGGACAGTGTATTTTTTATTTTTGTAACCCCCAGCACAATCTCCTCTTCCTCTCTATCTCTCTCTCTCCGACTCCATTCTTAGCAGCCAGAAGCCACTGGGGTATTTTTTTTCAATGGCAACCTTTTTTAAGGGTTGGGTGAGGAAGATTTTTTTTATTTTTTTATAAGTACACTCTGCTGTTCCCAGGAGGCTGCACAGCAGGATGACATAGGGTTTCTCTGGGTCCCAGTGATTTTAATGGGACCCTGAGATGACCCTACGTCATCCTGTCCTGTGGGAAATAGTGTGGGAATATGCAAACTGGCTTGGGGCTCAGTTTATTTGAAAAAAAAAAAAGAAAAGAAAGAAATAGAAAACTGCCCTGGTTGCTCATCTTAGTAAATAGGCAATTGGAGGTCAATACTTTGCAAAATCGTGTCCCACTATAGAATTGGGGCCCTTTCTTAAAGCAGAAATACCTGAATGCATTCAGTGTTCAATTAGCAAACTTTTGTCAACCAACTCAAACAAATTGAACAGTAACCTTGTAAATAATAAATGCATAATTGTAGCATACCAGACCTTAAGCAGTTGCTCTAAGAAGACACACACACTGGTAGTCTTCAAAGAAACAGTTACATTTACTTAAGAAAAGCAGGAAACATACATGATTGTAGAGGAAAACACAGGCTGCTTTCCAAAGCAGCTGGATCCAGCAGCACAGAGAAAATTTGGATTGAGGCACATGATTAGCATAAGATTCACCATATGTAATGAGCTAGATAAATCCTGTTCTGAGTTCTGATATCTGCTGCATTTCACTAATCTCATGCATTCTGTTTCTTAAATGTATTTTCTTCCAACCATGCAATGTAACTCATTAGACATGGGTGCCTGTTAAGAACTCAGTAACTGCTGGCCCGGTGGTGCTGAGGGCTGAGGCGCTGGCCACCGCACCTCGCTCCATGCCGGTGACCGCTGTTCAGGAACGAGCACGGGTCACCAGGGGTTGGCTGGGGAGGAGAAGGATTGAGCATCCGAAGAACTGCTCTCCTTCTCCAGGGAGGGGGGCCCACGGCAGTTGGTGTGTGGTTGCCTCCTGGTGGAGGCTGGGAGACTGCTCGCTTGCTGCACTTAGGGGTTAAGCTGAGGGCAGATGTCTGGAGGGAGTGCGTGCCCCCTCCACTGACATCATTACATGCCTCTGGTTCCCAGGGAAAAAAATAGGTGCCCAGTTGAGCGGCTTGATGGCCGTCCATGAGCTTCACCCGGTAGCTGGGCACCCAAGCTGGATCTGTGTTTCTTGGGGAGTCTGGGGGTCTCCCTGCAGCCCTGCTGTGGAGGGTTCAACCACAGGGGTATATGGGTGCCTGGGGCCACTTGGGTAGAGGCGGACGGTGGCTGGAATCCCCAATCCGATACAGGGATGAGAAGGGGAGCAGACTGAGGCAGCCAAGAAAAATAAGATAGAAACATCAGTAGCTAAAAAAAAAAAAGAACTCAGTAACAATTTAGTGAAGCTGGGGGCAAAATAAGCCCCTGGCTTCACTAATTAAATTACCACCTTGTTCTTCACAGGCACCAACTGTATGTGTAATCCTCTATGTATTGCACTGGTTGTATGAAGACAAATGGAGAAGCCCATATTAAGTCAACCATGCCTCATACACAGTCATGGACAACAACAACCTGTTTTATTGATAGAGGGAATGTTGATCAGGATACCTGGTAGCAGGGCAATTTACTGATTTTGAGAAGTGTCATGAAATCTTTAAACTCCTGCTTAGATGACTCCCAGAGACAACTAAGAGAGACCTCGGTGTGATGTATTCAAAGAACAGCAACTCCAACAGGGCAGAATTCCCTCAGCACCATGCTGTAGTGTCAGCATAAGTATGGGCCAACTGAAATAATATTTAATGTCCCTTGTCCTCAGCATGGGAAAACAAGAGAGCACATAGAGACTTGCTCTGGGTCTGCATAACCAGATATTCAGTTGAAGCACGGGTTCCACGTGTGGACCCACACCCACAATAGTAAATAATGTTCATATTTTTCTAGTTCCTTGTTTAGAATCTACTGTACAAGCCCATACAGAGACTGTACTGACCCCTATGTGATTCTACAGACTGGTGCTAGTAGACCCCCAAAAATGGAATTAGAAGTGAAAATTGTACACTTACCATAATTCTTGATCTTCTAGGAATATCTTTACTTGGTTTTGTAAGGCAAAAGGAGGCCATACACCCATTTGAATTGTCTCCCAGTCCCAGTGGGCGAATTTGTGTTTGTTGCCTTTAGAAAGCAAATAGCTATCTATCCCATGTTTGAAGCTGGTAAATGATGTTCACCAGATCATAAGGGAGTCTGTTCCACAAACGGGCGGTGCAAATAGTCAGGTAGTTGTTTCTTTTATTAGTATTAACTTTAGGGGGCATCAATTGTCTGTTGTGGGACCTCAGGGTTGTTGTCCTGATGTTGTAATCAATACCACAGTGGGCCATAAGATCAGGGGGGTTTGGGAATATTGAATATTAGAAGTACTGTATGTCACTTCTACTTCTGCTCTCTTCAAGGCTAAATAGTCCCAATTTAGATAATCTTTCCTCATAGCTCAGGTTGCTCATCCCATAAATCATTTTTGTTGCATGTCTCTGGATCCTCTCTATTATATAAATGTCACGCCTGAGATACGGGATCCAAAAAGGAGATGCAAAGTCTACCTGAGGGATTACGTATGTCCTATAGAGGGGCAAGAGACACTGTTTACTTCAGGATACAAAGGAATGCTGGATAGACGTTATTAGTATAGCAGATGTTTTTGATACTTGTATACAGTGTTCCTGTGATGACAGCCTGTTATAACTCCTAGGTCCTTTTCTTTGTCTACTGAGCCCAGCTGCACATTATTTAAGTAATACAACAATTTGGGATTACTTTTTTCCAAAATGCAGGACTGAACACTTACCAGGGTTGAAGCTCATTTTGTTATCTGAAGCCCAAGCCTGTATGGTTTTTAAATCTCTAGTTAGGGTCTGATATTTGTCGTGAGAGTCCACCTCTCTTCCAAGTTTGGTGTCATCTGCAAACTTTGAGATATGGTTTATAAAATTATTATGCATACCGCTTATGAAAAGTCTGAAAAGGACTGGATCCAGCACAGAACTTTTGTTTGATAAATGGTCATTTATTCTAATGCACTGAATGCGATCAAGAAGCCAGTGGTCAATCCACCTTACTGTGTCAGGACTAACACCCATGTTAGTAAGTTTTGTTATCAAGAGACTGTGGGGCACAGTGTTAAATGCCTTCCCAAGATCTAGCAGTATCACATCAACTGGTATTCCTTTGTCTAAACTCACACTAACATTACTGTAAAAAGTAATCAGGCTTGTTGAGCAAGACAGACCACATCTAAGACCACGCTGGAAACCGTCTTCCACTCCTAGGGCACTAATTTCCTGATCCAACAGGTGTTTTATTGTTCGATGGTTTTACTGCACAGTGATACGATACTAACTGGTCTATAATTTCCAGTGTTGTTCTTGCTGCTGTTTTTGTGAATAGGCACACAAATTGCCCTTCTCCAATCTTTAGGAACCATAACCAATTCAAGTAACTTATTAAATAATATCATAAGTGGATAGGCCAAGACATCTGCCATGTCTCTTAGAAACCGCAGATGTATATTATCCAGGTCAGGTGATGTAGTTCCTTTGGTTTTGGTTAAAGCCAATAGGAACTCCTCTTCAGTGAAGCGCAGCATTGTGACTGTATCAGTTACTGACTGATCGATATCGACTATTTTATTATTATAAATCAAGCAAAAAATAGTCGTTGAATATGTCTGCCACTTCTGGTTCAATTGTTACAGTTGTACCTTTACGTAGTAACGGTCCTACTGTTCTGGTGGAGTTTTTCCCTTTATTTATGTAGGCATAAAAGAATTTATTATTGTCTTTCATGTGACACAATCTAAATTCGATTTTCTTCTTTTCTTTTTTGATTAGTCGCTTTAGTATTCTCTGTTCTAATTTATATTTATCATAACTTCTGATCTAGCAGTTTTGTTTAGTGTATGCTTTTTCTTTAATTCTAATTTGTCTCTTGATGTTATGAGTGAGCCATAATGGAATTTTACCAATCTTATTATATTTTAATTTAATAGGGACATGATTCTGTTCTAGCCCCAGAATAACCGATTTTATTTTATGCCAACCTCCGTCTACATCACATCTAGCTAGTTCATCGTCCCAGATGATAGATCTAAGGGACTCTTTAATGATGTTCAGATTAGCATGATCATAGTCTCTGAAGAGAGCAGTGCTGTTAGATTTAGGATTGCATGTCAGTAGTGAACACATTACCACGCAGTGGGCACTAGTGCCAAGGAGATTTGATACAGAGACTTTGGAAATTTCATTTTTCATGTTTGTGATTATGAGGTCAAGAATATTGCTACCCCTCATGGGCTCTTTTACTAGTTATTCAAAGCTATTTATAATTGTGTCTACTAGATCCCTTTTGAATTCTGTACCTCTCAATTCATTCCAAGTAATGCCCAGTGCATTGAAATCCCCTAATATTACTGAATTGCCTGCAGCTACAGCTGATTTGATTTTGTTCATTGATTTACAGTTGTAGTCCTTACTACTGGATGGAAACCTATAACAGATACCCAGCATGGTCTTAGGCTCATTACTAAATTGAAGTTGGAGCTATATAGTCTCGGTGGATATATTATTTTTGTTTGTAAAAGTGATATGATGACATTTTATAGATTCTTTGCTTAACAGCACCCCTCCCCTTTCTATCAGATCTATTTTTATAAAAGAGATTATAACCATGATTATAACCAGGGATGTCACTCATCAACATGTTTGTGCCATCCCACCAGGTCTCATTTATTGCTGCAATGTCAATTTTATGTTCCAATAAATAAGCTTCTAGCTCAACTTTTTTTAATCAAGTTAAGACTCCTTGCATTGCACAGCAAGAATTTACAAAGCTTAGCATCCTGATTTAAGCATTTACTAGAGTGATTTGGATTTTTACTCACATCCTCCTTCTCGTTTAGTGTAAAGAGCCTACGATCATTTTTTCAAATTTTCTTCCTAGCAAGCGGCTACCTTTCCTGCCAAGTGCAGGCCATCCTAACTGAATAGACTGGGATCGTTATTAAAAGTTTCCCAATGTGTTACACACCTGAGGCCTTTCAAAAAGGTCCATTTACAGAGCCGTTCGATTACCACTTTTATTTTTTTCTGCCTGGAAAAGCTTGCCCTTGGGACAGGTAATAGTTCTGAAAAATAGATAACACAGCCCCTTTCAACTAGGACCTCACTAAGTTCGATGGTCTTTTTTTAATATCAGTAGTAGAAATGTTTATGTTGTTTGTGCCGATGTGAACAATCATAAGGGGATTTTCACCTGCATTATGAAGAATGTCCTTAGACATGTGAGTAATGTCTATATTTTTTGCACCTTTAAAACTGCTGCAGATGTGATTTTGTTTGTCAGGGTTGCATATAATGTTATCAGTGTATTCAATTATTGAATTCCCCAGAACAAAGAATTGGAAGGTGGGGTAACATGATCCTTGACAGACAAAGTCAGTGGGATAGTTGGAGTGTCCCTGTTTGGAGGTGCTGTATATTCCTGTGTGAGCCTTGTAGGGTCAGTGACTGCAGGAGCTCACTGTGTGTGGGGATATATTAATCTTGCCTCATGAGACTTTATTGCGCCAACTAAGGATACTCCTAGTTCTAAAGGGGAGACCTTTCTTTTGTTAGAGCCATGGGTTCTGGGTATAAGTTAGGGATGTCAGGTGATGGAGGAAGTACAGTTTGAGGTCTAGTACTTTGCCCACAGAATGAGGAGGGGCCTATTTCCTTTGGTATATGAGGTCCCTCTGTAGAGGAATACTGGGGCTCATCTTGATTGCTAGGCAGGGTGACAGTGTCATTTTCCTGTATTACATTTTTCTCTAACATTAAAAGCTAGAATCTGTTTGTGAGTTGCAGTGCAGTGCTCAATGCTTCGCGACCTTTTTTTAGCCTGCATTTGTATTCCACTATTGCCCAATCTTGGTCGCTAAGTTCATTGGTTTCCTCCTCCTCCCTGTCATGTTTTTTGTTTAAGAAAGTAGTACTTGCTTCACTAGGTTCCCCAGTGACTCTATTTAGACCGGTTTCTTTTAAAGTCATTAAGTCAGGACCACCCTTATCAGAGGAATTATTGCAGCCGTTACTTTGTGTACTAGGACGGGCAGCAGGAGGAAGCTGGATAAGTACTGACTCCTAGGGCAGAAGGGGATGATTGAAGGGATTGATCCCTAGTGTTAATTGTTTTATTTTGGAGGCCATCTCCTCCTCACTTTTTTTTAGATACTCAAGCTTGTTGTAGAAGGTCTTCATTTTATCTATCAGGATGCTGTTGTTTATACATTTGTCACAAATAAATATACTATTGTTTGGTAGTACATTAAACAGTCTGTACATAGAAGAATTTTTGCATTTCAGCCCTATGTCACCATCTAAGGTCATTACTGAATCACCCATGTTATGCTAGACCAAGGTGAAGACAAATGTGCTGAGTGTCCTAACCTGAGTAATAATACTAGCCCACTGATGACTAGAAGATATCTGACACTCGATACTAGAGTACTAAACAGCCCATTGCACAGTGGATTTGATGTATAGCTTAAGTAAAAATAGAGAAAATAAAACACAGAAACACAAATACAAGTGTACCTTGGCCCAGTTCCCACAGGACATGCTAGACACGCAGTAAAACGCGCATCTTCACGTACATCGCTGCGCAGTCGCCCGCTCAAGATCACCCCACTTGCTCCAAGTGTTAGATATAAGACACAACCTGAAGGTTAGGCCAGGTCATGTGACATCCTGCCTCCCCCAAAAGGTAGTACAAAACCACATTAAAAATAAATAAAAGTAGGCACAAACAGGATATAGTGTTGAGCTGTATCGCTCAGTCTCATAGCAGCACAGAATTTGCTTTGCCTCAATGTTTGTAGTTCTCTAGGTCACTTCTGTGGACTACATTATTCAGATGCCTCCTGTCTCCAGCACATAGATTGGTGCCTTGGAGACCAGTACAGGATCCCTTACCCCATGTATCGCCACACACTACAGAAAAAAATAAAAATGAAATAAAGCACTTGTGGCATCTGTCTCACTGCACTTAGCAGTCACACAGCATGTCAACAAGCAATAATGAAAGATGCCCTTCTCACTCCGAGCATTACAGATATAGCATGCAACCTGAAAGTTAGGCCATTTACCAATGATTCACACTACTGGGTCTTAGCCAGAGGTGCTACGACCCCACAGGAGCCAGAACATTTCAGGAGAGCTGGTGCTGAGACAAGCTACAAACATGCGTGGCACCATAAGACCAGACTGTGCTGCATGGCTTACCTTGGCATCAACCCTCAACCACCTCAATACTTTTTTTTTACTGAGGAGGTGCAGTATAACCTAACAAATACTTGTGCACTTAACCTAAGGGCATAAGGTAGCCCCCGTGACCAATGTAAAAAGGGTCAACAAACCAGTTACAGTGTCTTCACAGCTCAAAACAAGAACAAGGGGTGAAGACAATTAAAACAGACTGGAGTAAGCCTGTGAGATGGTGGGTGGGCATGTGAATCAATCCTCATCACGGATTCACACTAGTGGGCCAGAGTACCACACTCAAACAAAATCCCCAGGACTTGGGTGGTAGCAGCCAAGAGCTCACTCAAGACAGAAGTCCATTCAAGATAGTCCTGCCAAAGGTGGCATGCTGCCTGGCATGGACATCCATGGCATAGTGATTAACAAAAGTGTGCACTGTACTCCAGGTTGCAGCTCTGCAAATAACACTGATAGGCACCGAGCAAATCTCTGCCAGGGACGTGGCAACTGCTCTAGTAGAGTGAGCACATACCCGATCTTCCAGCTTAAACTGTGCCATGGTACAGCAGATGTATAGGCAGCTCACAATCCAGGCAGAGATACACATGATTGTCACAGGTTGACCCTTTCAATTGGGATCAAAGGAGACAAAGAGCTGTTTGGATTGCCTGAAGTCCTTGGTTCTATCTGGGTGAAACTTACAGACTCTCAACATCCAGAGAATGGAAAGTGCACTCTCCTTCATTCCAAAAGATGGAAAAGTAGGTAGGCAGTACTAGTGACTGATTCAGATGGAGTTCCATAAACAGTATACAGAGAATCTGTGACCACGGCATGGATTTCAGACACTCTACAAGCAGATGTGATGGCCACTAGAAAAGTTGCTTTCCATGTTAAAGATTTCAGCTCACATCACAAGATGCTCAAAAGGCTTGCAGGTGAGCATATCCAGCACAAGGCTGATATCCCAGGCAGCCACCAGCTTCATGATGGGAGGCCTTTTGTGTAAAATGTTCTTATGGAACCTTCTGAAGCATGGCAGCTGTACCAAGTATAGAGCACCAATGGGCACATGGTGTGCAGAAACAGCACACAAGTGGACATTACTGTGCAATACTGTAGGCCAGCATCAGAAAGGCCCAGCAAGTACTCCATAACTTTTACAGATGGGCACCCAAAGGGGTCCATGTAGGTTTTGGAGTAAGATGGAAAACCTTTTCCATTTGACTGTGTAAGTCTCTCTAGTGGAAGGCTTACATGCAAGCAAAAGTATTTCAGAGACCCTCTGAAATTCCTTATATCTGTTCATGTCTATCTCTTCAGGAGCCAGGCCTGAAGGTGCAGGCAGTGCAGTTTAGGCTGGACCAGGTGCCCCTGAGTCAGTAAGTCCATCCTGAGTAGCAGGAACCTCAACTTGCTGACTGATAGGCTGTTCAACAGAGGAAGCCATATCTGTCAAGGCCAGCAGTGGGGCAATCAGTACCATCTTGCTGTTGTGTGCCTCCAGTTTGAGCAAGACCTTCTGCATGGGCAGGGGGGGTTGGAGTGAATGCATACAGAAAAAAGATTTTGCCATTGCAGTCTGAATGCATCCTGACAGAAAATGCCACATCCTGGATTTCAGGAGCAGAATCCAGGCAATTTGGCATTGAGTAGGGACACAAAAAGGTCCATATCTGGGGTGCCCCACTCGTCGAATAGTGATCTCATATCTGGAGCTAGTGACCACTCATGGGGATCAGCTTCTCTTCAGTTGAGCTTGTTTGCCAGAGTGTTCTGGACTCCTGGCACATAAATGACCTGGAGTAGGATCCCCTGCTCCAGACACCATTCTGATGCTCTTATTGCTTCGCTGTTTGTTGATGTAATACATTATAGACTTGCCTGTCTGGAGGAGGACTGTTTTGTGGCCGAAGAGATCCACTTGTGTTCACAGGCCATATAAATCAGCTCACATCTCCAACACACTGATGTAGAGATGAGTCTCTGATGGGTCCCAGACACCTGGGGCCGGATTTTCAAAAGGGCGAGAATTCCGCAAGCCCCAGGTGCACCAAAGATGTGCTGCACCAGGCTTGAAGCATTCTCCTGGCCAGTGATCAGGGTTTTCTATCCCGTACACCAACTGCGACAGGTTAAACCAACTTTTTTTTTGATCTAGCTTGTGGAAATCCCGGGGGCATTTTTCACCGAGCTTCCACCAGATATTTGGGGCAAGCTGACGTAAATCATGGAAACTCTTGCAACTGTGCCCGAGATTGTAAAATCAGGCACAGTTGCGGCAAAGGGGTACGGTGCACCGTTAGAACCTAAGTGTTGTGGTGCATGGCTCGGTGCAAGCCCTGCACCACACTTTAAATAATCCAGACCCTTGTGTTTGGAGCCCCTGACAGTGGGTCTCACACCCCAACAAGGAGGCATCCATGGTGAGCATCACTGGAGGCTCCAGTTGGGAGAAGGCAAAGTTCTGGAGGAGACTGCCCCTCCACTGATCACCATGCTGTGTGACTGAACCAGGGGCTTCATCACCTGAATGAGGTAGGTCTGAGGATGGGATGCTTGTGACCACTGTGCACTAAGCATCCATGGAGTAGTTCTGATGTGCAGCCATGACAGTGGCACTGTGAACACTGAGGAGGCTATCAGCATGCATTGCATGGAGTGAGCTTGAACAGATTTGCACTCCATAATGTAACAGACCATCTGCAGGTTTGCATGCATTATGTTCTCTAGAAGGAAGGCTCCGGCCTTGGTTGTATCCAGAAGAGTTCCTACAAACAGCAGCCACTTTGAGGGTTGGAGCACAGACTTCTCTAGATTCAGAAGACCTCCTATGTCGGTAAGGGGCCGATAGGCCATGGCCATTGCCTGTTTTGTTCCCTGCTTGGATGGACTGCAGCCAATCATCCAGGTAAGGGTAAACCTGAAGTCCCAGTTTTCGCAGGTGTGCTGCAAGTACTGCCAAGCACTTTGTAAAGACTCAAGACTCCAAGGACAACCCAAATGGTAGAACTCTGAATTGGTAATGCTGACCCAACACAATGAATTGAAGGTATCTGTGGTAACTGGGGTGCACTAGTATGTGCTGGAATGCATCCTGCATATCCAGAGAAGCTAACCAATCCTGAGGTTTCAGCAAGGGAAGCAGAGACTCTTCTGAATTTTTCTTGAGCCATGAACTTGTTCAGGTTTCTGAATTTGAAAATGGAGTGCATGCCCCCTCATTTGTTTGCAACTAGGATGTAGTGAGATTAGAAGCCTGTGTTTCTTTTCTGACTGTAGCACTGCTTTCACTGCTCTGTTGCTCAGAAGACCTGCAACCTCCTGTGCCAAAAGCTCCAACATATGAGATGATAAGCGATACTATCCACTGGATGGATAATCTAGAAGGATTTCTGTGAAGTCCAAGGAGTATCCCTCCTGGATGATCCTGAGGACCCACTTGTCCATCAGAATGGAGAGAGGAAAGAGGAAACTGTTTAACCAGGAAAAGCACACTAAGCCAAAGCTTGTTTCCAGGTGCGACCTGGGAGCACAAGGAAGTTAGGTGACTTGCTCAGGGTCACGCAGTATGCAAGTGGGGGCTGTGGGATTCAAACCCAGGTCTCCAGGTTTGCAGCTCAGAGCCCTAAACCTCTGCACTATACTGCCATGGGTCAGGTGCTCCACCACTGGAGAAGAGAGGTCTGCCTTGGGCAGCTGAGTGAGGACCAGGGTCGGAGTTTCATAGGGTGGCACTGGGTGCTTTCAGCATCTGTGCTTTTGACTGCACCTTCTTCTGAGGCTGGGGAAGCTGAGATTTTTTTTGAGTTCCCCTGCCTTTCCAACAAAAGGACTGCTGGTTCTGAAAGAAACCACATCCTTTCCTTCCCTGAGGGCTAGCAGGAGCTGGCCTGAAAGTCTTAATGGTCAGTTTAGTTTTCCAAGATGCCTCAAGAGACTTCTCTACCTGCTGTCTAAACAGGTAAGTACAATCAAAGGGAATGTTCATTACCTGTTGTTGGATATCCTGAGAAAACCAGCAGTACATAGCCAGGAATGCCTTCTGATACAGATGCCTGCTGCAGCAGAGCGGGAGGCAGTATCAAAGGCATCCACAGCAGCTTTGAGCTGATGACTGTTGAATTCAATTCCTTGTGTGGCAGTCAGCAGAATATTTTGTTTAGCTTGCATAGTCTCTGAATTAGGCAGTGACTCTACTAGAGAGTTAAGTGAGCTCCAAAGGGTATAATCATATTCAGAAAAGTGCCCTTGGTGTCTAGCAATCTGCATGCTAAGAGTAGCTGTTGTGAAAGCCCGCTTGCTCACGGTGTCAGTCTTGCATGACTTCCTGTTAATAGGGTATGCAGTGACCTCTTGGGGAAGAATGGCATTGTCATGCTCAGGGAGAATAACAATGGCATCAGCTATAGGTTGAGAAATGTACGCTGATCTATACTTAGAGACCATGTATTTCTGATCTTATCTGCTTGCAGACAGAAGGGACAGAGGCAGGTCTATTCCAGACTGCATTCGACAGGGTCTCAAATGTGAGGGAATGGCAGGAACTAAACTAACTGGCATGGAGCAACATTTAACCACTGCAGATGAAAACCTACCTGGGTCAGTGGCTGAAGGCTCAAAATCAAGTGCCGAATGCATATTTCTGATCAAAGCCTAGAAAGTTAGATCTTCCTGTGGAACAGAAGACGGGCCTGGGTCTGTATTGTTTTGTGAGATACTACTAACTTTGAGCCTATAAGATTCATCATTTACTTTTCTAACACATCCTTCTCTTCTGATTTACTTACAGGAAGAATAATAGCTACACTTAGCATTTTTCTACCCCCTTCCCTATCTTCACCCTGATCATGGCTAGAACACAACTGTGGATCCCCAAGACTATCTGAAGAGAGAGAATAAATTACGGGTGATCACTTTGTTTATCCTGAAATAGGCTACCTTTTCTCTGTCTAATTGCTCCATTTTAGAGTCAGGAATTGCCTAGCAAATCTGTGGTCTGTATTATTGTCAATTAGTATTATATGTGTTTTCTTTTCACTAATGTTTTATAAGCACACTATGATGCCACTGCTGTCGTCACCATTATTTCTGTATATAAATGACTGACAGTCTCTGGAACCCGGCCACCTGATGAAGCCATGACTGGCAAAATGCTGGGGCTTCATCTCCCAGGTGAACAGCCTGAGTCGGATTACTTGCACGTATCACTGCGTGTTAAATAAAAGCAGCCTTTTTCAGAGCTTTGTTGCCCCCGCCCAACTCTTTTGCTGCTAAGGAGTACAGCACCATTTTATTTTTCCCTTTTTCTGAAGAATCCAGACTAAAGAAAGTCTCCATCACCACTCTCAAAAGTGACGAGGTCAAGGTCAGGCCCCCACACACACACACATCCTTCCTGGAGGGAGGATTATAGAGGGCGGTGGATCCTACACCCACCAATCCAGAATGTTGCCTTGACAACACCAGTGACAGTGGCCCCGAGGGACAAGGGGACAATGCCAGAGGCGACGCCGTAACCTGAATAGAATCCAGTGTCAGGGAGATACCTAGTATTGAGGGCAGCACCCAAGCTAGCACCAGGCCAGGCCCAGAAAGGCCTAAAGTCAGCACCGACAGCAGCCCCGACCCTCCGGCACTGAAGTGACCAGCGATGGTACCACCACCAGCCCCATCACACTGACACTGAATGGAGGTGTGACCAGTGGGACAGGAGTCAGTGGTGTGGTCACCAGCAAGGGCCCAAGGGCTGTTGCTGGAGCCAAACACTCTACCTGGCTTGAGGGACCTAACTGCAGCTCCAGTTCCACTGGTCCCAGAAGACCTGGGACCGGCAATGCTGGCAGAGACAAATGAGCCAGACGCTACACCCACTGCTCCATAAGAGCTGTCCAATGGCAGAACAGCCCACTGGAGTCCCCATATACAGAGACAGGCTCCAGGCCCGAGAAATTGACTTCCTAGAGCCAGAGTTCCCCAGTGATGCTGATGGCAATAGTGAGGGCTTCTTACTGTGGAAGACTGAGTGAGGATCCTGTGGTAGACCTCACAGACAGCAACCTTGAGCTGTACCACTTCTTCCCTTTCCGACAAGAAGAGGAAGAACTTGAGGCTGAGAAGTGCCAAGAACCTGATCAGGATCAGGAACAGGCATGCTTCTTTTTGTGCTTTTGGGAGGACTGTCCTGCCTCCCAGGCACAGAAGTGCCCGCCATCAGAACCCTTCCCTGATGGGGAAAGTGGACCGGACATGGCCCTGCTGCTGGAGCAGCTTGCTTGAGAAGGCCCCCTGCCATCATAATCCATGGCCGTTAATCATCGACTCAGTAGGGCTGTGGAGAGAATGATAAAAAATGTTTTTGTAAAATAACTAAACCGACACAGAAGTAACAAACTCTAGCTTTAAACATTGAAACTAAGAAGAACCGAACACTGTTGTTGTATAGTCGTGAAGTTCTGACTCCTGGTGGGTGAGCAGCGTAACTGATGTGCAATCAATAGTGGGAAAAAAGTAAGTGAGGCGGTTGAGTGCTGGTGCTAAGGTAAGCCATGTGGTGTGAGCCAGTCTCTTGGTACCACGCATGCAGCAGCTTTCCTTGTCACTAGCCCACCTGAAAAGTTCTGGTTACCATGGGGTCCTAGTACCTCTGGCTAAGACCCACTAGTGTGAAACAATGGTGAAGGTTAATTCCTAGAAGATCATGGATATGTAATGTAATTTGGGTCAGCACTGCAGGGCTCAATGATTCTCCAAATGATCACCTTTGTCTCCCCAGTTTTATTATTCGATAAATCCCTTTCTTTATTTGAATCTTCTTCATCCCCAAGGGGTGCAGTGGTTTCATGTGTGTTTAAATGCCTAATATGCATGCAAACAATTCCCCAAAGGCTGCAACACACCAGCAGGCACCATTCCCTCCTATAAAATGGCCTGCATGAGTGGTCTATGCTCCACCCCTTTTCCCATGTCACAAGCAACCCAAGTTGCTTGCACAGGGAAAAGCAGCAGCCAATATTAAATGTAGATTGGTCATACAAGGTCCTGTTGAGTGAACAAAACACTGTTTTGTCAAGCAAAATGGCAAGTCACTTGTGTGGGACTTACAGCCATGACCTTGTGGTTCAGAAGCAAGGATACTACTACAAAGTAATAAAAATCTATTTTATGTGCATTGTTTTTGCACTATATGAATCAGTCCTTTTTGCTGTATTATCTTACATTCTTTCCGAGCAGTTAAACTTAGTGACTACCTGTTAAATTTTATCTTATGGTTGCTCACTGGGAGTACTGTAAGGTCATCTACCTGTTACGGCATGCTTGGCTTGCTATTTTAAGGTACCTTAGTTGTCATGAAATACTTTGTCCATATTCCACATCATCATATGAAAGGATTCCCTGGGTGTGCTGTGTCCTTATCTGTCTACAAACAAGGAACACCTTGTTCAGCCTATGTCACTGAAGAAGGGATTCTCTTCATTCTCACGCGAGGGCTTCCCTCCAAGTATGCCAGTTGCTAGGAAACGGACTGCACAAAGTCATAACAACTAGGTTGTGGTTTCATGTCACTGCAGACAGGTATAACACAATGTACTTTCTATTTGCTATTGAAACGCACAGCAATAAACAGAGATTGTGGAATCCTACAGTTACGCCTTTCCTTCTATGGATTGCGTCCCTAAAGGTGTCTCTTTACACTGAAACTTAATTCTAATAGGTTAAAACTCAGTGGATGCACTAAAGGCAGGTTCCCATGCTAGGATTACCTTTTCCCTAATTAAACAGTAATGACCAAGGTCCACAATATTTCCTGGTGATAAATGGCTGGCTGCTGGGGGGGCCGACATACTTGATGCAAAGGCCCCTGCCACCAGGAGCAACATGCCTCACTTTTGTGAAATGAATGTCTCCCACCAGTCTAATGAGAAAGCCAAATCTGCATGCACCCTGGTCTAAATGTTAAAGGGGGGGCTAGCCACCAGCAAAATAACCAACACATCCGACATCATCAGAACTCAATTACAATACATGCCACATAATACCCATGATTTTCAGCTGTTCCATTCTTATGAAAAGAGGTTTTGTCCCTTAGAGGTCATCTACAGCTAAGAAATACAAAAATCACACATACCCCCAATAATGTAAGGCATCATAGGAAGTATATGCAAGTCACCTTGAAATAATTTATACCGATTCTGCTTTAAGGAATGTATAATGCCAAATGGCCTCTGACATAGTTTGCAAAGGCTGAAAACAGAAGGCACAGACACGTGTTTCATGCCTCATCTGTATTTCAGCCCAGGGAAAGAAGGAATGAGACCCCTGATCATCTTACGGGTTTGGGTCACGGTGAGCCCAAAACAGGAAAGCAATCCAAAAGACAAACTCCTTCACCGTGAAAGTATTAGCAATATAGCCAGGTTTTAAAGAAATACAAAATTACACACATCTCAATAATGCAATGCACCTACAACTAAGGCTTACTGAGAGCCGATGTCTTAATATCTTGCTTGTGACATCATAATTTCTACAGCAGCAAACTATGATGTCACAAGCTTCAGTTCCTAAATGAGCGACAAGCTGTAAGGGACACAAATCCAGTCCATATGTAGACACCCTTAATATTAAAGAACAGAATGGCTTAAAATGTATTTTTTTTTTTTTTTTAACGTATTGTGCAACTGTGCTGATGCCATCAACGACTGTATTGCTGGTGGCAGGAGCTCTCTTTAAAGAGCTAGTTTACTGCCTGAAACTAATACTAGTTTTTAAAAGGGGTCAACCATTATCTTTTATATCTGGGGTACTTTTTCTTTTCCCTTTGGTTAAGTAGAAGATTGTTTACCTGATGTTGGCGGTGTAATGGTGGGACAGTACTCTGGCGGGCAGCTGACATCTATCTCTCCCCTCCCCCAAATACCATCAACATAGTGATCTCACTGATTGTGACATCACTGCTTAGGAACAACCGCTTAGTAGCTGCCAGGTCAGTCACCTGTGATGTTACTGTCCGTGAGATCACAATGCTGGTGATGTGGTTGGGGGGACAGAGATAGATGTGTCAGATTCCAGGGTGAGAGCTATTCCACATATCCAACTCATTATCACATATAAAACTTTCAAATGAGCAAAAAGAAAAATAGAAATACTTCAGAAATAAAGTTACACCTGACTACTTCTTAAAATTGTATTATTTTCCTGTCTGTTCTTGTTCCATTAGCTCTTCAACACTGCAGTATGTCATTAATCTCAAAAGACACTAGGATGGGTCTTTAATACTGTGTGTGCCCCATTCCCACAACTGTCACCAAAGTGATGATGCTAGGCTACCGTGGATAGTGTACTATTTTTTTTTTCCACCAGACTATCTAAAGGGTTGGATAGATGGAAACATCAGGCAGCACCAGTGTCTGAGTAAAGGAAGCACTAGTCCTCCTCTGACTCATGTCCAACTAGAACCGTCTTCAGTGTGTTGACTTTTTGATGACTCAGCTGGTAACTCTGTTCAGTGCACCAATGGAGTTACAATGACTTCCTCAACTGAAAACGATCTTGACCAAGGCTGAGCATTCAGGGGAACCAAAGAATTCTGAAAGAGTGGGAACATTCCCCTTCCCAGGATCGACATTGTTGCTTTTTGTGCTTTTGACAATAAGGCATGCTTTCTGTTTGAAACTGGAGTGTAAAGAGAAGAACATTTCTCAAAACTCTGGGTAGTTTTGTAGAGGACTGGCTCCACGGTAGGTTCTCATACCCAAAGTAATGCCAGAGCTGAAGAGTCCCCTGTCAATATGGCCCTCTCTAAGCCTGCAACTGCTCTGTAGATCCAGCAACCAAGGCCTTCTCTTCTTTAATCTTACCTTAGAAGAAGGGCAAGATGGGTGCATGGCCCAACACCAGGTACAGTCACGGATACTGCACAGTGCCCCAGACGCACATGCATAATGTCAATCTGTGGCCGATATTTTCTGCTGCCACAACAGACATCTCTTGAATCCTGGCTTCTTGCATTCCATCTTCAGTCATCGACAGAGCAGAAACAGGAAAATGGAGTAAAAAGCTGAACAAGATTTGGCTGGTGCCAAGTTTGTTTCTGCTTTATGTCGTTATCTTCATTTCTGTAGCAGATTTTACTGTCTCACCAGTCTCACTGTCATAATCATAGTTAGGAGAACTACACTCAATGTCAGTGTTACAGATTTTTTGTAAACAATGCCCACAGGGAGGGCTTTGATGCAGCAGTACCGCTTTTCAGTAATGCTCCCTACACTGTACACAGTGGTGCAAGTACACCTAAACTCAGGCGATTAGTTTCATCCCCAGCACAAAACTCACTTATAGCACCCCTCCCCCCCCACCCAATGTCACTGTTTCTTTATGCTCTGATGGTCCAACTGGACACGGGACCATTCAGGGTAGTTGGGGAGAGGGCCAGATGTTTCTATATATCAATGAGTCAGGTCGGGCATCACACCTGTCAGGTAGTTTGGGGGAGCAAGACCATTTTTTCTTATTCCCAGACAGCGTGTGTTGGGCTTGGGATTCATAAGGCTGTTGAGGGGAGAGGAACAGATTTTTTTTTTTTTTATTCCCAGATGGTCCAGGTTTGGCCCTGGACTCATTAGGTAGTTGAGTGGAAGAGGAGGGACAGAAGAAAAAAATACTCACCATAGTAATGTTGTTTCTTCTAATGGAGTCTTGCTGTATTCAGACATAATGCAGTTAGCCCCAGCACTTGAATTGCCCAGGAGATGAAAGGGTTAACTCTATGCAGAAGCATAGAACGTTGAACTCGAGCTCGGCCTTCAAACCTCTGTCTGTGGTACTTCCCAGTGTAACCATCAGATTCTTACGAGCTAACTAGTAACTAAAGTATGAAAATTATTCAAATATAGCCAAAGGGCAAAATATACCTTGTTGGGCCCCAAAAGACTCAAGTCGAGAACCCAAGAAGGAAAGGTAGTGACAATATTTAGTAAAACACCAGAAAAAACAACAATATCTACCCCATCCAAGAGGGAGGGAGGGTACAAGGTACAGCCCTGAGGTGCAACACTGTACCTGCCAGCCGACTTCCCAAAACCAGGTTCTGAGAGGGGAGGCGGGGGGGGGGGAGGTCTGAGCACAGCAAGACTCCATTAGAAGAAACAACATTACTATGGTGAGTAATTTTTTCTTCAAACAACATGAAGTCTTGCTGTATTCAGACATAATGCAGACTACCAAGCAGTTCCCTATGGAGGAGGGAATGCAGAATCTACTTTGGGAAGAGGCTCTGCAGTACTGCTGTACCAAACCTAGCATCACTCCTAGCCTGGATGTCCAGGGAGTAATGCTTGGTGAAAGTATGTACTGTTTTCCAGGTGGCTGCTGTACAGATCTCTAACAAAGATATATCTGTGGCTGCAGCTAGAGAAGCAGCTGTACCCCTGGTCGAGTGAGCCCTCAGACCTGAAGGGGGCGTCCTAGCCAACTTGTCATAACAAAATTGTATACAAGAAACAATCCACCTGGCAATAGTTCTCTTAGTGGCAGGCTTACCCTTTCCCACTTCACCACAAGTGAGAAACAATTGAAGACAGTCATTTCTATGTGCCTTAGTATGCTCAATGTAGTAGAGTCTGGGTATCCTGTGAAAGGCTAGTACATCTGAGCCAAGCATGTCTTCTGAGAGACACAGATGTAGCCATGACTCTAGATGCCACATCATTGGAGTCCACAGCAGCATGAAATTGCATTTTGGATGCCTCAGTTCCATCAGCAGCCACCACCTCCAGCTCCAGGGCTAGCTGGGGAGAGGCCTGTTTAGCCAGTTACAGAACCGTGTCCCATCTGGATTTCTGGTACCTGGCTGTGTATGCCACATAAGTAGCCTGCCTGAGTCCCAGAGAGGATGCAAAATACTGTTTGTTGGCCATGGCATCCACTTTCCTGGAGTCCTTATCCGGGGGTGAAGCCAAAGGAATGTTAGCCCTGTCACAGGCTACAGGCTGCAGCCTGCACTACCACAACATGGCTGCAATGACTATAAAGGAACTCCGCAGCTGAGCCTGGTAACGAATACCTCCTGTCCTTTTCTTTTCTCTTATCCACAGGAGGTATTGAATTAGGGGTTTGTCAAATTTTGTGTGTCTGTTTCCCCAAAGATTTATGAAGAGGGATAGACAGCTTTTTGGACTCTGGGAAGTCCATTATTTCCACAAAATCAGGCTCTTCATCCTCCTCTGCTGCTTCAACCAAGGGAAGCTGCAGGGTTTATGCCACCTTTTTGTAGAACAAAAAGTGTGAAGGGGACTCAGAGAGTCTGCGGGGAGAGACAACTGAGGGACTGTCTGGGGAGATGTCCAGTTCAATGGGCACATCCAGACCCCCTTCATCGTCATCACCGAGATAGTCTTTGTCTCCCTCCCACTCCTCATAATAAGCATCTGGGTCATAATCCGGAGGAGATGGATCTGACCGAACTGAGCGACGAACTGGCGGTATCGATTCAGACGAAACCGGTCTAGGCGACTGGACAAGTGGGATACAGGATCCGAACCAGCAGACTTGCGCTTTTTCTTTGACAGAACCGACCCCTCGGGGTCAGCTCTCCTTTTGGCCGAGGAGGTATCGCCTAGGTCAGTAGGCACCTCCCCAGGTTTGGCTGCAACCGAACCGGGCTGGCCATGCAGATCTACGGACTTCTCGGCCTCCCTTTCCTTTAGCCTACTCAGTCTTTTATCTAGAGTGGTATTAGGAAAGTTCTTACAGATTTGGCAGTCTGACTTGAGGTGGTCAAACCCCAGACAATAAACACAGATAAGGTGGGGGTCGGCCTTAATAAAGGCCTCCCCACACTCAGTACAGTGTTAAACACCAGTAGGACCAGTTTTCTTCTTGGGTTTCTCAGATATGGCCAACCCAACAAATTACCCTAGAGAAGCTTTCAAGCCAGGTAATAAAGCAACCGATCGATTACAAACCATGTCATGGGCTTTTTAAAAGAACCAGCAAAAGTCTGGTTCTTTTGAAACCGATCGGTACCGGAACACCATACTAATCCCAGAGAGAGAGAGAAAAAAATTTTGCAGTCGGTTTCAAACCGGACTGACCAGAAAGAAACCGAAGAAAGACAATTTCCACTCTTTTTAGCAAAATAAAACACAGTCACTACCTATCTACATATTACCTGTACCGTAGACAGAGGCTGGAAATCCAAAAAAATTAAAATATGTGGTTTAAACTGAACGCTTTATTTTTCTTTTACCGAACCGAGCAGAGGAAATCTCCGGAGCGACTTCACTGTTATGCAGAGTAAAGAATCTGATGGTTACACTGGGAAGTACAACAGATAGAGGTTTAAAAACTGAGCTTGAGCTCAGTGTTCTGTGCTTCTACATAGAGTTAACTCTTTCCTCTCCGGGGCAGTTCAAGTGCTGGGGCTAACTGCATTATGTCTGAATACAGCAAGACTTCATGTTGTTTGAATCTTTTATTCTCTAATAGATTGTGTCAGGCAATAAACCCATTAGGTAGTTGGAGAAGGGCACCAAATACTTCTTTATTTCAAACAGCCAGTTTGGGCATAGGATCCATCAGGTAGTTTGCAGAAGGGGCAATTTATTTTTATTTCATTTCAATGGCCCAGGTTGGGCACTAGACCATTCTGCTGTGCAGCAGGCTGGGTTGGAGCATGCATGGCAGTGAGATCTCTACGTGCATGTTGGGAAGAGTGCAGAGTTGAAACTGAGCCACCAATGTGGGACTACAATATCTTTTATTTTTTATAAAAACAGAGCTAAACAGAACCCACATTGCAGCCATACACTGCTGCTCCCACCAACATTATAGGACTGCTGCAGTGCTGGACTGCCATCCAGAGAAGAGGCACTACAGGAAAGCCAATGGAACCGGCTTCAACACTAAAGGTAAGCTACTGGTTCCAATCACTCTTACTCAATCCTGCTCCTTTCCCCAGCTTGGCAACAGATTCAACTGCCCCATGAAAATTGCTTTTTTTTTCTTCCTCAAATGCTCAGGGTCCCAACTCTTGAACCACAAGCCTGCATCCAACCGGCACTTACAAGAATAATACTATATACTGAGCAAGGACAGCAACCCCAATGTGCGGCCAGCCCAGCTCATGCTGCATGCTCGGGGGAGGGGTTCTAACCAGACACTAAATAGGTGAGGAAAAAAAAAACTATTTTGTTATTGCTCCTGCCTACTTCTTCGTGTGGGGGAGACAAATTATCTAAAGGAGGGTCAGTTACACATTCATGACAGAATCACAACTTGCTCATCAAGCTCTCATTCACTGTTCTTTCAGTCAACAAAAAGTTAAAGTGTTACAGACAGCTGCAAGGGGCAATAGTAAGGATCACTGCTCACTCACTGACAGCAATTTAAAAAAAAAAAAAAAAAAAAAAAAAATCGAGCTCCAAACCCTCAGTGTATTTTAATGGGCCAGCTGCAAAATACTTCTTGACTTTGATCACGGTAGGAATCAGACCAGCCCTAAAAATGAATTTTTCAGTCAAAAAGAGAAAAATCACTCGAAACATGTGAAACCTCTATTCACTGCAGGGCCTGTGAACAAGAACTGTCCCTTCCAGTGGAAAGAAGGAGCCGATATCAAGCAGGGTGGAGCCAGAGGATGACACCACAGGTGGTGGGAGGCACTATGCTTAAAGACATCCAATGACTGCGTTAAGCCCAGTGGAACTATGTAAGTGTGGGTGTAAACTGAATCCAGGTAGCTTAGAAAACATCGTGACTATAGTTAGCAATATTTTCTCCAGGCCAAACTGGTAAGGATATAGTCGACCTTCTGCCCAACCCAGGGACCACTATGTCTGCCACCCCTCCCCCATGGAATGCTTAAGCAGAGTCAGAGTGGATGGACCTTGGTGGGCTCCAGCAGGGTGTGGTGGAAAGGGTGCACACTCCTCCACCTATACCACTGCAGAATTCGTTCACCGTACAGACAGCACAGCCAAAAGGTGGCACCCATCACTGTGGGAATTGAGAAAGTGGAGGTCCTCAGAGGTGGAGACCCCAACCCTGGTGGAAGTGGCTGCTGGTGGGGGACTCTGTCAGGGGGACAGATATGGGAGCAGGGGGAGGACAGGACAGGGAGGTGGTGTGCCTGAGAAGAGCTTCAGTTTGCAGGGATGGAGAGCATATCCATAGGATTGCTAGAGCAGCAGGAGCTGGATGTCATCGTCCACCTTGGGACGAATGCCCATAAGGCAAGTGTAATGCAGGATAATTTCAGGATATTGGGTAGGGTTCTTATCCAGGTGGCTTTTTCCAAGGTGTTACCTGTGTACAGTGGGAAAGATGCAATAGTACTCCACACTAGGGCACTTAACCAGTTAAAGGCACAGTGCATGGTGGAGAACTTCAGCTACATCAGGAACTGGGGGGCCAGCTTGGAAGAATACGAGACTCTGGAAGTGAGATGGCCTGCATCCTTGTAGGAAGGGGACCATAGTCCTTGGTAGGAGGTTTAAATGCTACTTGGATTGGGATTTAAACTGGTTCTATGAAATACCGACATTTACAATCCAGACATCCACAAGCCCCGAGACAGACATCCCGACGTGGCTCTTACCTGAGAGATTAACATCCCGACCATGGAAAGCCTGACACTGGACTTCTGCCAGGTTTGTGGTCTGGCAGGGGGCTACATACCCCGCAGCCTCCGTCGCAGAGGGCTTCGCCAGCCGCACCTCCCGAAACTATTATAACCAACTCCAAGCCCTGGCAAATTCCACTGTCGGGCTTTCCATGGTTGGGATATTAATCTGTCTGGCAAGAGCCATTTTGAGATGTCGGTCTCAGGCTCATGGGTATCGGGATTGTAAATGTCAGTATTTCATAGGAATACCTTTAAACTAGCAAAGGGAGAGGCAACAACTCTTCTCCTGAAGGATGGCGCAGAAGGGAGAGAAGGCATTGGGGGGGGGGGGAGAGAAACACTCCTGGGCAGAGGTGCAGAAAGGCAGGGATGAGAACAAGACATAAAAGGAGGGTAAAACAGGTAAGCGAGGGGAGACGACTGAAGGAGACAAGGAATGGGGAAGGCAAAAAGGGAAGAAGAGTATCAGAGGAAGCTTCAGGGGGAAAATACAAGCAGGAATGGAAGGGAAGCATGGCAGCAGGCAGGGGGGAAGGAAGGTGTGGGGAGAGCTATGTGCACCAAGGCAAGGAGTCTTGGAAACAAAATTCCAGACCTGGAAGCCATCATGGTGGAGGCTAACCTGGATTTAATGGCCATTACGGAATCATAATGCACTGAACACCAAGACTGGGACGTGGCTATACCATGCTACTCCATGTTCAGGAAACAGGGCAGGTAGGAGGTGCTGTTTTATACGCGAATCAGGAACCGTGAGGAAAAGAAGGGGCTGGACATGTTGCAAGTCACCCTGCAGACAGGCTCCCGGGCCATCATCCACACAGGAGAAGTGTACAGACCTCCAGCACAGGTAGAGGAGTTGGATAAAGCACTTTGGCAAGCCATTATCAGAATGGCAAGTAATCGTGAGGTGCAGCTAGTTGGTGACTTCAATATCCCACAAGTGGAGTGGAGCCTATCACCTTAAGTTTTGGCAGGAGCAGGGCCCATCCTAGTCACTCAACAAGATGCTTTTCTCAGACAGCTAGTCAAAGAACTCAATAGAGATGGCAGTGCTGGACCTGGTGCTTACAAACAGGGACAGCATTGCAGACTCTGCAGTGAGCCATAGTCAGAGTACCACTGAACGGTGCGATTTACAAGACAGAAACAGAGGCTGACCATACAAAGATGAGGGTCCTGGACTTTAGTAGCATGGATTTTAAAGAAATGGAAGGCTGCCTCTGAAACTGCCTCCAAGGAGGGATTCACAGGGAAGAGCAGAGGCACAGTGGGGGAAAAATAAAGGAGGGTATAATTAAAAGCAACCAACCTCTTCATGAAGCAAGTGAATAAAAGCAGAAGGAAAAAGCGACCATGATGGTTCTCTAAAAAAGTGGCAAACATGGTGAAGGAAAAAAGGGTAGATTTCAGGAGGTATAAAGAAACACAGAGTGAGGAGGATGGGGGGTAATCTCTAGTAAAGCAGAAGGAAGCAGGTAAGGTGGTAAACAGAGCAAAGGCACAGTCGGTGGAAAGGACTGCAAAAGGGATCACTAAGGGGGAGATTAAACTTTCTTCAGATACACAAGTGAGAAAAAGAAAGCAAGGTGAGGGATAGTAAAGATTAGAAAGGCGGACGGGGCAGGCCACCAGATGGCTCAGCAGAAGTGTTGTGCACTTCTGTGCTGGCAACTGAGGTTCAGAAGTGAGCCTGTGAAGCAGAATCAGTACGACCAGGATGGGGAGTGCTACCATGGAGAGCGTGACCCAGCCCAGGGAGGGAGACATCTGGGTTCCAGAGCTGCAGCAGTGGGGAGGTGGCATCAGACCAACATGTGCAGCTGCAGTTGAGGACACCAGAGGCACAGCACAATGTTGGGGAAGAGGAAGGATTCAAAGGATGGGGAGAAAAACTTACAAAGAAATGCACCTCAAGCCGTCCAAATGGGGTCTAGGTCAAAATAGCACGGATAGAACCGCACGGGATAAAACCATGCCACCAAAACAGTGCTGAGTAGAAAACTTAATTAAACTAAGCCTCAGAAAGGACATAGGGTGGAGTCAGTCCAGAGGGGGAGCAACTAAAATGTTGCAGGGGGTTGTGCCAGAAGCCTATGAGGAGAGAGTGAGGAATCTCAGTATGTACACCTTGCATAAGTGATACGACAGAGACCGACAAGTACCTCACAGGGGTAAACAGGGTGGGGAAGGGGAGTCTGTTTCAAATGAGAAACAGCATTGGGGGCATGTGATAAAGCTGGAGGGGGGTGTATAAAGAACTACTAATACCTCAAAGGAAACTTTGAAAAACATATTTAGATACCATTCAGCTTGTATTCCATGCATATCCTATAGATTTCTCCATCCCAATTATTCACTTTAAAGTTGGTAGCTGGGAAAGGCTCATTCAGCAGAGGGTAGTTTCCAGGTGCGACCGGGGTGGGGGAGGAAATAAGAGAAACAACTTACGTAACAAAACATGAACACAAATTACATATCAAAAATGGATATAGGCATAAAAATACAATTGTAGCAGCAAATGGAGTAGAAACAAAATAGCATAAATACAGCAATGATATGGTAGCTAGACATAAGCAAAGTGCATAGTGTGTGCTGGAGTGTGGACTATGCTAAAGAGACTCAAACGAAAGGGAGCCAACAGGAGATGGTCAGCATCCTCACATCTCATGCCGACTGTAATCTGATGCACGTTTTTGTCCTGTCCCAAAATTACCTCTTCATGGGATAACATTTCTGAATCCCTGAAGGATGTTTCCTGGCTTGAAGGAAAACTCCATGAAAAAATGACTCTTGTCAGTCACTTCAATGAATCAGTTTTATGGAGTAGAGAACAACAGTGCATCATAGCCCTAATCTCGGTCACAGTCAGGAACTCTGTACTCAAGCTTTGGCTAGATATCCGTGCACCATCTTTCAACCAGCGGAAGTCGGAATATCTGGAAGTCTTGAGATTGGAAAGGCTTGCTCATCTTATGTTAGACCACACCAACATCTTTAACTTGAAGTGGAGCACAATCTATAACCATTTTGCATCCCCAGCTCAATAGTCTCCTGCTTTATACTGCTAGTAACATGCTGTCCAATAGGTCTTTTCTTCGCTCTATTTTCTTCATCCATTTATTTTCTTACTTTGATTTTTCTGTAAATTTGGGGAATTTTGATATATTGTATTGTGGAGTAATATCCTTTAGTGTTTAACATGTTTTTCTTTCTGTAGTGTTTATAGTCTTATATTTATTTGCTGCAAGATTTATCTGCCGTACTCACTCGACACTCATGTCACCGTCCTCACCAAATCAATAAACCAAAAGCTTGTCATGCCTTACCAGATCTGTCCCTTCCTTACATCGGTCCGTTGTCATAGGAAGGCAGCTGCTTCAATCCTCCCCCTACTTAATGTGCACCTTCTTTGCTGACTACCAACTCTACAGTCCTGACCCATCTTAAACTGGCCCATCATGGGGTGGGTAGATGCGCCTTGGGGGTTAATGCCCGTACACATCACTGTCATGTCCCTTCTTCCTTGGGCTGGTTAACCTATAAATCCAGACTTCATTTTTCCACCCTCTGCCTGACGCACAAACTGGTCAATAAATACACTCCTCCCTGCCTTAGTGAGTTCGTTTGACTTCGGCAACCACAGTGAGCACTTGGGTCTGCCTCCCTGCCACTGCTCGTTATGCCCAATCCACAGCTAGCTGTGGCCCAAAGATCTTTTGCCTTCTATGCCACTAATGCCTGGAATTCCCTGCCGTACCCTCTACTTTTCTGTTCATCTTTCCCCATATTTAAATCCTCATTGCTATCCCACCTCTCTGCCACCTTTGTGCCTGCTCCTGATGACTCGACTCAAACTTTCCCTGAACAGCAAATCTACCATGGAACTACTCCACTGCCTGTCTAACTTATTCTTGTGTGAAGCTACAATACCTTGACTGAATACTTTGGTAATCTGATCCTCTACTCTGCCTGCGCTGCTGCTTTCCCTGCGCTGTTCATGCCTGCTCCTGCTATGTTAGCTCTTTCATAACAGACTTATTATACAGTCTTAGCCTAATTCTTTTTTGTTATTGCACATCCTATGTGATGCATATACTGCGTGTGTATAGCTATCCTTGAAATTCTTATAACACAATTGTAAACTGCACTGTCTCTGTAAATATTGTAGTTTTTTTTTTTCTTGTTTGTATCGCTCTTCCCGGGTCGCCCCTGAAAAAGGTCCAGTAATGTCCCATTGGGCCTACCCGGTTACCAAAATTCAATAAATAAATATTTAATGTTAGTGTAGCATTAAATGACTTATGATATACTGATGTAATGTTTACATTTTTAATGACTGTTGTGCATTTTTATCTCAATAAAATTTCATTGACAAAAAAGGAGATGGTCAAGGAAGAGGATATGAGATTAGGAAGGGGAGTTACAGGAACAGGACAGTGCAAGGAGTTGTCTTAGTTGATAACCTAAAAGCAGAGAGTGAGGGGAAGAGGTGGAGGTAGAGGGGAGCAGATTCCAGAGGAAAGGGAGTCAGTAGAAGAAAGCAGCCTGACCAGCACGAGTGACAGTGCGGAACGGAGAAGATGTGGGAATCCCTGGAGCGGGGGAAGGGAGGTGGGAACAGGGGAGATGAAGGATAGGTAGGATGGGAGTAAATCAGAGCCAATATTTGGCGATGAAGGTGGCACAGTGGAACAGGTGACGTGAAAAGAAGGGGGGGGATGGAGATGGAGGCATAAAGGGAGTAGTGATGCATGCGGAGGAGAGAGCTGGTGGCAATATGGCAGAAGGCATTACAGAGGGTACCCACTGGGACAAGGGAAGAGGAAGGGTAAGCTTCATAGACCACATCAGCATAATCAACGACTGGGAGGACCATTTTGGTTACCAGCTCCTGGTGGGTCTCAAGGGAGAGGCAATCCTTGCTATAGTACAAGACACCAAGATCTGGGCACAGTTTAGCATGAATGGCATCAACGGGAATGGAGAAATTGAGCTTGCTGTCAAGCTAGACTCCAAAGTACTTGTGGGGACAGACTTCATGGGGGTGCCATCAAGCATGGAGAAAGCAGGGGGATATGAGAGCCTAGCCAGATCCTGACTGGTACTGAAGGTCACAGTGACAGTCATCTGTTTTTAGCCCGAGTTGGTTGGTGTGGAACCAATGCAGCACACAGTGGAAGTCCTTTTGGAGTGGAACTTCCAAAGCTGAAGTTGTCGGGATGCAGATGTAAATGACCGTTATCATCCAGATACATTTGGATATATGAAGAGACACAGATAGAGGGAAGGTCGTTTAGGAAAATGTTGACCAGAACAGGCCCCAGGATGGAGCCCTGAGAGACACCTGCTAAGGACGCCACCCACTTGTACAGACTAACGGCCCATGAGGTATGCATGGAACCAGCGAACAGCAGACGCTAAGAGGCTTGCAGAGTTCAGCTTGTTGAGGTTGTAATTATTTATTACTGAGGAAACCTGCATGAAAATATACTCTTTGTCACTTAGAGTTCATTCGTATCAAACAAAAAAGCAGCTGCTCCACTGCACCACTATGCCATACAAAACCAGAACAAATGGCAAATTTTATCCCTTAGAGTTCATCTGCCTGTTAGCTTCCTCCCTACTTCAAGTGATAATCCTCTGTTGTGACATCAGTCTGTTGCCATGGGAGTAACTGTGATGTCACAAGCAGTGCATTTATGACTTCAGGAAGGGAGCCCACAACAACAATAGATTAACTCTTCTGGAGCAAAGCTGTTTTCATGCAAATGACCTCAGTAATAAATAATTAGGAGGAGAAATAATGTGAAATTCAGGCAAAAATGAATGAGTCAGCTACTCTAAGAGAGATGTGAGAAAATAGTTCTTCACTGAAAGGGTGGTAGGCACCTGGAACAGACTTCCACCAGAAGAGAGTGAAAACAGTTGGGAGCTTCTCACATGTGTAGGATAGACACTGAAGTATATCAGAAAAGAAATGGGGAGGCAGGAGGGTCACTACAGACCAGTTAGGGTCTGCAGACAGTTTAGGCAGCAAGGAAACATCTAGGCAGACTGGGTGGGACAAGCAATCTTTTTCTGTGGACAAATTCTATGTTTCCTCTCAAATTAAGGTATTGGAGATCTGGATGAGTCAGCCTGTTCAGGGACAGGATCAGCTACCCTGTCTCAGTGTCAGGTAAACTGGTGTTCTGTCAGCAGTGACCACCAAGACTGTCTTAGTATGGTGTTATAATCATTGCAACAGCCTCCCTTCTCAATTTCAAAAGTACTTTAGGAATCAATGGAAATTGAAGGAATGCATACAGGAAACAGCTAGTGCATCCCCATGTCAACTGAGTAACTCTTTTGCCATGAGGCAAGCAGATCTGTCTTCGGCATTCTCCGTCTCTAAAACACAGAGTTTAGAACCCCCCGGCTCAGAGACTGTCCACAAGATGCATATCCCATTGTGCGGACTAAATGTGCTAGTACATTTTCCTTTCCTGCTAGGTATACTGCAAAAATGGTTGCATTTAAGTGGTGAGCTAGGTTCCAGATCAATACTGTACAGAGTTCAGATGACCAGGTGTCTCCCTGTATTTATGTTGCTTAACAGACCTAGAGAGCCAGAGGATAACAAAGAGGAAAAGGGCAAGGGGGTGGAGGTTAAGAAAAAGGTTACGGTATGCAGTAGTGGGAGAACTGGTCAGCTGGGTTTGCAATTCTGTAGGCATATTGATCCAGGTTAACCCAATTAAGGTAGCCAGCGTATGGCATTATTATCAGCTGATGGCCATGCATGTCAGCAAGCAGGGAGTGACTGGCTAGAATATGACAAGTAATTTTTTTATATAAAGGCAAATGACCAGACCATGCCCTGGGACATGTTGGACCTTCCACTGCTGTGGACCACTGATCTCCCGGGGGGCAAACAAACTAACAGTGACTTTTTAGTCAGGCTGCCACAGTCACTGAAAAAAGGGGGTTAGGGCACCATCGGGACAGGGTAAAGGCGGTGGGAAGTGGTTATAATTTTAATCAAAGGGCACGTAAGACAGAACTTTGCAGGTTTAAGCATGAGTGCATGGCATATGGTGTCCTCACTTATTCACTCAATACAAACCAGGCAACTTCACACCTCATCCCTTTCAGAAGCGGCAATAACAAGCCTCCCAACAGCCATGTGGGTGGATCACATTAAGGCTTGCCTGGTTAATTACCAGGCTTGAGCAGCTGCTCGCGCCTGGTGGACAGCTTCAGGGAGGGTTTTAGAATACTGTAAGATGGCCCCTATAGATCATACAAGGCCAAGAACCTTGCAGCAGTGAGGATCAGTGAGCCCTTCTCTGTACCACCCCCTGCCACATCTCAGGGTATCACCCATGAGCCTAGTCCCCAAGAATTGCCATTGTTTCTTTTTATTGTTACTGCTGTTGTACCATGTTAGATTTGTACACTGTTTGCACTGTCTCATTGATCCTGTGTATGTTTTATTATGTTCCCTTCCCCCAGGTCACACCTGTAAATGAACCACAGCTTATTTTGCCTTTCCTGGTTACCAATTTTCGAAAAAAAGAAGATGCTTGGTGAGTTCAGAACAATTTATTCACTTGCCTTATCCAGGAGGCTATCAATGACCACACAGACCCATACTACACAGTAGTGTCTTATGTACTGTTCAATAGGGCAGTGTAGATGCTCCAGGTGATGGGAGCGTGGGGCCCTATTAGTGAAGACAGAGTCTGCATTCCAGCTGTTGCTGGTTCACCCACAGGATAGGGATTTACTGGGCATTAAGTGTAAGGGCCAGTTCTATGCTAACAACTGCATGCTAATGGGGTGTGCGCTACGTTTGAGCAGTTCATCACGTTCTTGTACTGTGAAACCATGTGCAAGGCAGGTCATTTGGAAGTAGTACATTACCTGGACAACTTCCTGTTTGTGAGCAGGCGAGGGACTAGAGACTGTAGGCACTTAATGGGTTCTTTCCAGGCAGTATGCACTGACCTGGGGGTGCCTCCTGCTCAGGACAAGACAGAGGAACTATGCACCATGCACTCCTTCCGGGTACCTAGACTGTGGCCAGTTTCTCCTATTGCAGAAGGATGTGGCACTGAGGCAGTTGCTGGCTCAGGTGCCAAAGGCACACAAGATTACCTTGCGTGAGCTACAGCAGGTGCTTGACCACCTCAACTTTGCTTGCAAAGTTAATTCCCAGGGGTAGACTTTCCCATGCCACTTGGTGAACGAAGGCACATGATGCCAAAAACCTCACTACAGGCTCCAGGTGACCAAGAGCATAAAAGAAGACCTAGGGGTTTGGCTGGCTCACCTGAACTGCTTCAACTGGGTGTCAATCTGGCCTGAAGTAACCACCAGTCAAGAGCCTGAGCTGTTCATGGGTGTGTCCAGGGCTTCTGAAGCTTACTTTCAAAGGGAATGGTGCATGGGGCAGTGGCCCCCTTCTTAGAGTGGGAAGAAGGCTTGACCAAGAAAATCTCCCTGCTGGAATTCTTTCCACTATGGTCGCCTTGGTTGTATGGGGCAAGCATTTTTGGGATAAGAAGGTAACCCTTTAGGAAAGACAACACTGGGGTGATTCGCACTATTAATGGGCAGTTGGGCTGACTGGCTGACCTCATACAGGTTTTTGTGCTCAAATGTTTCATGCTTAATATCCAGTTTAAAGCTGCACATGTGCCAGGTGTGGCCCAGTACTGCTGACCCTCATTTGCAGAGGCAGAGGATCAGGAGATGGCCCCAAAAGCAGAGACACATCCCAGGAAAGTCTTAGCCTACATCTGAGAGTTCGTCATTCAGAAGCCTGGAAGTTGCTGAGGAATTCATTAGCACCTACCATGCAGGCGACATATAGAAGAGGTGTTAAAAACTTCCTAAATGTGCGTCAGGCCCAGGGAGGCAGAACGTGTGGCCCATTCTGGTGGACCAGCTATGCCTCTATTTAGTGCAGATGAAATGCAGTTTGATGCCAGGGCAGTGGGCCAGAATTTGGCAGGCATTTCGTGGGTCTTCAAGGTCACTGGTCTGTAGGCCAACTAGTGGGCTTTTAAACTCCAAAAAATGCTGATGGCATGGTCCCGTGCTACTCCAGAACTAGACTGTCAGCTCGTCAGTCCAGCCCTGCTGGAGCAGGTGTGGGGCAAGCTGCCAAAGGTATGCTCCTCGTCACTGAAGGCATCGCTGTTCCACATGGCATTCTTGATGGCTTTCTGTGGGGCTTTTTGGGTGTCCAAATTGGTCCAGCTAAGTAAACCACTGGGGCTTGTGGTGGTATTGGGGGATGAGAACATGGAGGTGGTGACAAAAGAAGGGGTGTTTGTCCAGCTCTGGAGGAAAAACAGACACAATAGCTCAGGGGTGCTGGTCAGCCTGGGGTGCAGTGGGAAGTCCATGCCCTCGTCCTCAAATTCGTAACCCAGAGGGCTGGTGGGGCTTACATTCTTCTGGCATGGAGATAGAACCCTACTGATGACACTTGTTTCATCACGTTCTAGAAAAAGTCATGATGGGGTTGGGTGTAGACACGGCTAAATCAAACACTCATTCCTTCTGCATCAGGGCTGCTACTTAAACTAGGGGCGATGGTTTTTTTTTTTTGTTTGTTTGTTTTTTAGTTGTTTAACCAGGATTAGTACACTAAACTGAAAGCTTTTTTACAGGTGCGACCTGGGCACACAGGGAAGTTAAATGTCTTGCTCAGGGTTACAAAGTACATAAGTGGAAGCTGTGGGATTCAAACCTAAGTCTGGTCTGCTGGATGTCACCAGATTTGCAGCTCAGAGCCTTAAACCACTGCGCTATACTGCCTCCCTGACAGATGGTCAGAGCCAGGTGCTTGGCCGATGGAAGTCACAGGCTTTTGAAGGGTACATGCAACATTTGCTTTAACCTCATTTTTGTTTCCCAGCAGGTGGGGTTTTCCAGATAAGGCAAATTTGGTTATTCAGGGACTTCATCTACTGAGCAGCTGTTTGATTAAAGCGTATCCTTGGGGTGGGGGGCGAGAACAGTTTCCTCAACCTCAGCAGCAACACGTATGCAGTATAAGATGTCCAGGGATGAAATGGGATGATTTGCTCTCATGGGTCACAGCCAAAGCTCGATGGCAGGGTCCTCCCAGTGTTTTGGTGGTGCACCTGGGAGGCAACATCCTGGAAATGGTGAAGTCACTGAAGCTGCTGCACCAGATGGAGGACTTGGTGCTGCTTCAGGAAATCTGGATGGGGGTGCACATAATCCAATGGCGGCATTAGTGACATACAAGATACCCTATTGCAATCGAGTGCGTCTGCAGGTCGACCAACATGGCTATGTTGAGTTTTATGGACTCCATTGGTGGGACTGCCCTAAGACATGAAGAAATCAGTAGCATGAAGTGCTTAGGAGGGATAAGCACCAGGAACAATGTTCCTCCTGTGATGGCACAATAGTCTTGCAGGAAGTGTACAATGGGGTTACCTGGGAAACTCATCTTCTGCAGATTTTTCTCTCCAAGGCTGGCAGGAGGTGAGGGCCCAGATGGCTGGAGAACCCCTTGCAGGGGTGGTTGTGTGAACAGCCTTTTTGAACGCAGTCTGTGTGCAGCATCAACAGGTGAGGGGTGCATGTTACACAGCCCAGGAACCACCTTTTGTGTCTCGAAGGTCGGAGTCCCTCCAGGCACTGTACCCTTTGCCGGATCCCCTTTGGGATAAGGGGATGGCCGAAGTCAAGTTTGACTATTCAAAGCCTTGCTACGACTTCCTTGCTGTGCACAATCACATGGCTAACACAACTCTGGCTACGATTAGGATTTCAATAAACACATGGCAGCTGTGGCTATTTTTCTACCAAGCACTGGGTATGTCTCAGTCTGTCTGGGTGAGGGAAATGCAGCCTATTAAGATAATTTATGGATATCTCAGAATCAGTTTTGTATTACTGTTTTGTTTCAAGTTGTTCTGCTTGGTTACCTAAGGTGCAGCATAACAGGTTTTGATACTTCTTACTATTTTATAGCAGGTGTACAAGAATCCTATTTGATTCTAGTATCCGTCAGACCTGCACTAAGCAGAGGTTCTCTTACAGTACCGTTAACATGTGTACCCCTGGTGACTTATTGACTACGTCTTCTGTCTGTACTGTTGAGAAATCATTCAATAAAAATGTAATTTAAATAAAACACAAACACACACACACACTCTTGTTGCTAGATTCTTGGGTTTCTGCAAGGCATTACTATGTGTTGTGTCTGCAGCAGCGAGACAGCTAAAGGATTATTCTTTTAAAAAGTAAGGAAATAAAAAGCATGGTTTAAAACAAGAAATGCATGGATGATCACTACAAGTATTCATACTTGCATACTGTCAGTCACTGGCAGGGTTATAATTAGCTAAAGGAAGCTACTAGGTCAGAGTAAATGTACTGTATGCACACAGATTGTAATGATTTCCAACTTAGTACTCGCTATATAATAATGGCAGTAGCAGGATCTCATGGGGGGGGTGGCAGTGGTTTAATATCAGAGACCCTCCAGAATACAGCACTGATGTGATGACTAGTTACTCAGCAAATGTATTAAAGATGGAAGATGCATGCACAACAGAAAACGATGTGCACTGTTTATGCACATACATTATCTAGCCTTATAAAATGGGTCTGAACAATGCTACATCCTGATTGGCTGAGAGGTGCCTCTGGCCGTGTCCTTATCAAGACATATTGTGCAAACCGGCACCTCTTCAGCCAGTCAGGACGCAGCACCTCTGGAAATCCATACATGCCAGAAGAGATTAACAAAAGTATAGAAGCTGCTGTCCTGGCGATCTATGGTCACTGCCAGCCAGCACCCCCAGCGGCATGGTCTCTCTCCTAATTCAGTGAAACTCCACCCCAGTGTCTTTAAAAAATCTAACCTTGCCACTTTTGGTCAGAAGTTAGTAGTCGTAGCATGACCGAGATGAAACAGACATCCAGCGTGCTGCGACAGCGCAGCTTTCAAATCACAAATGCAGCTCAAAGCGATGCCACTGTCTGCACTAACATGCTGCGCTTTCCCTTCTGCTCGGTCACACTGCACACGGACACAACCCTGAAGGACGAGCTCCTACTTAACCACTACCTAGTACCGGAACACAATTCTCGCACAACAGATACTCATCATTTCCACTGTCTGAGTGAGCAAGAGGCCCTTACCTGCACTTTTGTCACCATCTTGAGCTGCTGAGTGTTTCTCCTGGCAGCGGGACATGGGGGGGGATTGCAAGAGGAGCATAAAGATCTACTATGTGACTTAAAACAAGAAGTTAACATGCTAAAATGAATGTTAACATGATCTACTGTTACAATTCTCTTTTCGCGGACATCGGCGGTAACAAACAGCGCAGCTTTAAAATCATAAACGCAGCTCAAAATGCGGTGCCCTCTCTGCACTAACATGCTGCCGTTCACCATCTTGACCTGCTGAGTGTTTCTCCTGGCAGTGGGACGTGGGGGATTGCAAGAGGAGCATCAAGATCTACTATGTGACTTAAAACTAGAAGTTAACATGTTAAAATGAATGTTAACATGATCTACTGTTGCAATTCTCTTTTCTTTTTTTAGAAAACTGATTCTAATGAATCCAGTTAGGAACTATTTTATCTTATTTTTAAGATTGTTGTCAAATAAATATCTTCAACTTTTAAACCAGACAACTCTGTTTCTACTTTATTTACAAAAGTGCAGTGCCCATTTTATAAGTGGAATAAGACACTCCGAGGTGTGGTTTATGGCTTGATAAGAGCACTTCCCAGGTGCTAAAGTCACTCGGCGCAAGCGCCTCGTGCCTCATTACGCACCTGGGGCATGCTCTTATCAAGCCATAAACCACACCTCGTCATGTCTTACTCCTTACATAAAACACAAACTGCTCTACAGAATGAAGCCCAAACCATCTACATTCCATTTAGTCAACAGCAAGGAGATGAAAGAATTTTAATTAGTAGCAGTTACTTTAATGGTGTTAAATACAAAGTGCACTACAGTTTCTATACTTGTAAATGTGGTTAAGTACATTCACGTTGATGCTTTATTACTTGTGTTAAATGTCAGTGTTCTGTATCTGTAGTCAGTATGCCACAAATGCTGTCATAGTTCAGCACCACCAAGTAACACCCAAGTATGCGATTCAAATGCATTATCTAAAAAAACTACATATTAATCAGGATTCATATTTTGTGAAGTCTATCCAAGCTTATAAACCTCACAGAATATGGAGTGCAGAATCCCATATTCTGATGGAGTTACTAATAGTCCTTATCCAACAGGCAATGAACTGTAAGTGTAAAAAGAGGTCCCGGATTCGATCCACATGCACAGCTCTACAATCATTTTTAAATTAAAATCATGCATTTTTAGCCTTTTAATTTAAAAACACTCTGCAGGTGTACAACAATAATAAGGACCTCTGCACTGATACTGACAGAAAAAAAAGACCACTGAAACATTTGTGCACAAGGCAAAACCTCTCCTAACCAGTCCGGAGTCTGTGGCGATTCTTATTTGGAAACCACATAAACCAAAACTGGCTACTAAAAAAAAAAAAAAAAAAAAATGTTAACCATCACAATGAATTAACTACAACATATTCAATAAAGGGTCTATATACTATTCAGAGTAAGAAAACACGAATGCGAAAATTGGTAACTTTGATACAGGCTTTGATACTTCAGGTTGTTGGTACTAGGGTTTAGTAGGCTTTAAATATGGGGTAAGCAGCACCCCTTAACCACCCCTCACCCGTCAAGCCCAGCCTCTTCCACCCTTCCCTGGTCCTCCAGTTACATGTAAAAAAAAAGCATAGCACCTGGCAGTCCCTTGAAGAAGAAATCCTGGTCTGTGACTGGTTGAGAAAGTCACTTGATATTTAACGTTTTTAAACTATTCACCAGTTTGGCACCAACAACTAGACAATAGTTCTCAAAACTGGTCAATAGTATTAAGAACTACTGACACTTCTATCTGGCAATCAAACTTTGTATTGCCTCATTCTTGCATTTCTTTATTATGATAATTAATTTACCAAGTTGCAAGGTGTTATTAATATGCATATATTGACCGGAATGATTTGGGCTACAGTAGGAAAACCTTGACCCCTCGGGATGAACTGTTGCCTTCCAATAGTCATAGTACCCTCAGCCTTCTGCTTCGGGCAATATACCAATTGTCAGGCAATAGTTTATTCCTTGGGGGTCAAGTTTTTCACACTGTAGCCCTCAATTCCGGTCAATATTTGTATGATATAAAATGTATGGAAGGGGCAGGAGGGTGGTAAATGAGCAAATGGGTGAAAGTTGTAATGGGAGTAGCCTTAGCCAGCTAAGAAGGGCAAATTTTTTTTTTTTTTTTTTTAAACATACACACTACCTCCTGGGCGGCCATTTTGTGTCAGGTAAACAATGGCTAGTTCAGACTTCATATGGAGCTACTGGAGGTAATGAGTTAACCTGCTGAAGGTCAAAGTGATCCCATAGTGGGCAAAAATTTCAACTGGGCCAAAGTGAAGGTACAAGTGCTGAGTTTAGGCACATTCATCAAATACAAACTTACATCACCGCTCCTTAATCCAGAGTCAGGTTCCAATTAAAACTGATAACGGGACAGAAAAGACCCTCTGCAATGCGTATCGTCATTTTGCTCAACTATAACACTTTGGTATAATTATGAAAGTTACAACAGTCATTGTATCGGTTTTCTGAAACAGTATGAAGAAAACCCAAGTAATGATCTGTTGGCATGTTTTTATATAAATGTTAAGCCACCAAAAAAAACTTATATAATTAATACTTTTATAATTTGAACAAAATATACAATCCAAGACAAACCATCATGCATTTGTTTCTACTACTGGTGAAATCTGTGTTTTTGTTGGGATTTATAGCGGTGCTATTCCATCACCATGAGTTTTCTCGCTGTTCTGTATTATTTTACTGTAACACATTTGTTAATGGAAGAATCTATTAGGCAATTAGCAAACATTTATTTTCTAAGTACATAAAACACTAACACGCTGACAGATACCAAATAAAAATAAACTCATAAGAGAACGGAGTATGTTGTTATAACCAGAAACCCGACACTTTAAAAAGCTGTTCTGTTCATGTTTTTTAACCAACAAAAAAAATATTTTTATAGAAGTGACATCCAGTCTGACTTTCTTTAATAACCAAAGCAAATTAAACAATTCTCTATGTTCTTTATGTGACTATTAAACAGCTACTAAAATGTGGCTTTGCAGACCTCTTACACAAATACCTAAATAGTTCCAAAAAATCCAGGTACACAGACTTGGCCAATTTCTTTCTATATTGCTGCATACTCATATAACCCAGGTATTTGGTGTATATTTGCCTCTCCAAGTAAACCAATATAACAGAAATGTATCCAATTTATTTTTAAAATAAGCTATTCCATCATAGTTGCTAGTTTTGTAACAAAATGCAACATGTTTCACTCATCTGTATTCCAATTCATGTTTAACCAACCAGCAATGACGTCCCTTCTTTTTAGAACAGTGTCACGGTATGGACTATAATTTTAGATCAAGACAGAGTGCTTCATTATCATCAGATAACAGCACACACAGGGAGCACGGTGAGCCATGAAAATTACCTGCCACCCAGACTACCATTTCACAGCAACAGCATACAGCAGTACCCTACAGTGCAGTCATTACAATGGGGACAAAGGGGTTGGGGATGGATAAAAAGAACTGTACTAGTGAGAAAACAGTGGGCAAAAAATATAATTGATAGGCTGGTGAAATCACACATGTGCTACAGTCGAGAGTATTTTGTACACCAGCAAGTCAATCACTGACCAAGAGAAAAGTCACCCATTCCATAACCCAACGTACTAAAGTTTGTTTATACAGTCTGAAAAGTGAAGGATGTTGCAAGAAGAAACAAAATGCTTTATTCATGGTGAACTTTTATTTATTGTAACATGAGTTAAAACTGTTCTTTGTAAACCTGTGTAAATAATGTGCAGGTACATGTGATTCAGTACTGCATGTGCAATGAGGGCTGGGCTAATTTGGGACATGGGCTGTGATAACGTACTGATTTGAGTAGAAGAGACAATAATTCAGATTTTGTTTTCCTTTTTCCATGAAGGGGGTTTAAATATCTAAGGGAGTGAAATGTGTGTATCCTTCATTACTGACAGAGCTGCTACAGATTGATTACAATACTGTAAACGTTGCTGGTCGCTATGGACCACATCGGCCAGCTACATTTGAAAACCGGTGGAAACTGTCTCATTGGTGTAGAATATGGCAGCTGGTTTTCAAATCATTGTTCCATGGGTAAGATGGCCGAAGAAATGCTCTTTTCTTCTTACTGCGTTCGTAACTGATAGTCTGAAAAAAGAAATAATAAAAAAATTTAAATTAAACACAAGTAGCACAACTGAAGAAATGTACAGATCTTATAAAAGACATACAATTTTAAGAGTTGACACAAATCAAGCAACAGTGCGCAATGAAAAGTGTTTTCCCAAAAGGTTAGTTTCAGCTACAATTAATAAATAATATTAGCATACCTATTAAATCTGCTTCCCTATGTTTCTCCTTTTCTTTGTGCCGCGAGTTTTTTTCCTTGAGCCTAACTCTTGCCAGAGCTATAATGCTATTTCTAAGCCAAATATGACAGCCATCTTTTTTTTTGAGAAATAACTGCATTAAAACATTCATGAAACACTCAAATGTTGGTGAAATTAGAAAACATTATCATCAATTAAAATGGGAGATGCCTGAATATTTTATATTGAAAGAAGGCATGGTCAAATTTTTTGCCCAATTGTGTTGCATAATTGTGTTACACTGTTGTAAGAGAAGGAAGGAAGGAAACCAATGTCCGTCACCCCCACCAACACTTGCAGTACTCTTCATCCTGAGCCCAGGACTGGAATGTCACTTGAGGCCTGATGAGCCCTAGCAGACCTAAGCAAATTCTTGTGGAGGTGGTTAAACCATTTAGCACAACAAGGGTTGACTGAATGACGATGACTACAGTCTGCAATACTACAATCCTGCCCCACCAGAGTGCCTCAGAGGTCCTCCAAAGGCACCTGATCAGACAAAGTAGAACCAAGAACAATGCAGGACATGACCTGGCTGCATATCTGAACTTAATGAACTCAGAGTAAGTTACAGACAGCTGGCACAGTCACCCCATAACTCAGCTGTATGCTGATGGTACAATATCGCCTTGCGCACATCCAAAGTGTGTAAGGTTTATTCCTGTCTTGAACCAAGCAGTTTTAAAAGAAAACAGAACCAAGGTTCGAGCGTGATGAAACTCCAATATCACACCCTGGGTACGAACATAGTATGAGACCACAGAACTACTTAATATCTGTTAAAAAGCCAGATAAGAGGAATCTTCAAATGGAGCTGGCAGCTCAGGAATCCATCTGGCAGAAGAAATAGCAAACAAAATGGCAGTTTTCTATAACAAAGTGGAAATGTGGAAAATTCATCCGCTCAAAGAGGTGTGGACATGCATTTGGACGAAACCAAGGTCAGATTCCACGAAAGAGAGGCTCACAAACTGGTCTAACCCTTATGCCTGCTTTGGCACAGTAAGTCAAAATGCCATTAGAGGCACCTTACAAGTAGCCCAAAAACTGGACTGGGGCCAAGACCAGAGACAGTCAAGGATATGCCCAATAAAACAGACCAGGGGAGATGAGGACCTTTCTTGGCACCAGCAAGAAAAATCTTTTCCTCTTAAAGAGCTAGTGTCTCTGCCTAAAACTAATATTAGATTTTAAAAGCAGACAACCATTACTTTTTATATCTGAGGTACTTTTTCTTTTCCCTTTGTTTAATTAGAAGATTGCTTAATTTACTATGGTTTTTAATCTTGTTCCCTGGCCATGTACTATTGTTATCTGCTACATTATACAGTCCTGCCTATCTTGTAACCTCATGGGTCGTACCTGAAAATAGGCCTGTGTCTAGTGTCCTTATCTGGTCAATAAAAGCTAATAATAATAATGTGCCCTAATACTCGCAGATGACATACATGAGGCCAGAGAGTGTATGTAGTAGAACAAAATTTGTTACACGATTCATAAAACAGATGGTCTGCTTAGAGGGAAATGTCATTAGGATGACTCAGTGTAGGTCTTCAATGGCAGTCTGGTGGCTCCCTACATTTCCATTCTCGGATGGTTTAAAAAAAAAAAAAAAAAAAAAAAGGAGCACCTACGTGATGACCAACCTATGCAACCTTTCAGCACTGGGGCTGTCATGTGGTCAGGGAAAAACACACTTGCAATTCTAAGGATTCATTCACGAAGAACAACTATGGGTAGAAACTTCTGATTGGTGTGTACTTTGTCCCTGTGAAAAACCAAATAAGCAGGGTTGTATCAGGAGTTCTTACAGATCAACTGACCCATCAGATAGTGAGTACTACGGAATTTGGTTTCCGAGGGGGGAAAAAAAAAAGAAAACAAAAAGAGTTCTCACGTCACCAGAAGCTCAAAGGTCTCCAATGAAGATTAGGTACAGGATCCACACAGGAAGAGGTTTGTAGAAAGGGGCACAAATGGCTGAGCCTCTTCAGTAAGCAACCAGCAACTCTATCTGAAACCACTAGTGCGAGATACCCTACTTTTGCAAAGTAGGGTCAAAACAGCAGCTAAGTGCACCTTCAAAAAAGGGAGGCTGGTGTGTGGTTGAAGCCAATAAAAAAAAGTAAATTAGATTAGAAAATCAGTGACCGGCTATGCTGCAGATGACAGACAAAAATCTTCACTTCAATACAGGTTTGTCAAGTGCAGAACTTCCATGAAACTTTCAGCACAGAAAGAACCTCCTCTCAGAGAGGCTAAGACATGATTCCAGCCTTTTATGAATCATGCCACTGGCAGTAGGTACACTACGTCTATTTGCAGTACTGTCCCCTTGGAATGGACAAGAAGGAAGGACCTGGGCAGGAAGTATTACTGGATACTAAGCTTTAAGGCATAACTGTTTCTGAAACCACTGCTAATGAGGGAAGCCAGTGCAATTAACATTAGCCAAGCAAGTGCTTTTGAAAGACCTCAAGCACCAGACCAGGAGAAAAGGGTGGAAAGGTGTAGAGGAACTTGTAACTCCACTCGGGGCAAGGCTCACATCCTTAACTGCATCACTCACTAAAGGATGTGGGTGGGAGGGCAGGGGGAAGCCCTGTTGATAAGGCAAGAGGGAGCAAAATGCCATACCCACACAGCTAAAGGTTAAACGGGCAAAATATATAGGGCGGGAGGAAAGACGGGGGTGGAGGGTCCATGTGTGCAAATGCCAGAGGTCTGGGTAGGAAGATCCCAGATCTAACAGCCAAAATGGTGGAGGAAGGCCTTGACATTGTGGAGGTAACAGAAACATGGTGCCACCAGGAGCAGGGAAACGGAGATACCAGGGTACAAATTGTTCAGGAGGGACAGGGTGGAAAGGGAACAGTGGTTTGCACTCTACATAAAATAGTGTATCAGGGCATCAGAGTTGCAGGGTAGGTGAGGAGGCGAAGGACTCTGGGTCTTGTTGGTGGTGGGAGAAGGGAAATAGTGCGTATGGGGTGGTTTACAGGCCCCGGCACAGCAGGAATCAGTGGATAGAAGCATGGCTGATGAGTTTGTGAGAATGGTGGCGGGGAATGGTGCTGATGGGGAACTGAACCTACCGGATGTAGACTGGGACACCCTCTGCTGCTTCAACCAGCAGCAGAAATATTGGACTCCTGCAAATGGCCCTCCTGAAATCAACTGGTCACGGAGCCAACCAGGCAGGAGCTACTCTTGATCTAGTCCAGACAAATGGGGATAGGGTAGGAGATGTATCAGTGGGGGAACATTTTGGTACGAGTGATCACAACACGGTCAGGTTTACAATAAGGAACACTGCAGAGGTTCACCGGTCTAGGTTGAGGGTGCTGGATTTCAAGAGGGCAAACTTTGGGAGAATGGGGGAAAATGGTGGAGAGGGCCTTGGAAGGGGTGCAGGAGTTGACAGAGGTGGAGGTAATGTTGGGGAAGATAAGCTATTGTAGAGGCCACTGACACCTGTGCAAAGATAGCAACTAAAAATAAGAGGAGGAGGAAGCCTCTGTGGTACACTAGGAAGGCAGCAAAAATGGTAAAGGCAAAAAGGAAGGCCTTCAGAAAATTCAAGGAAACGGAAGTGGAAGTGGACTGGGGAAAATACCAGGTGAGCCAGAGAAAAGCCGGGGTAGAGATAAGGAAGGCAAAGGCACAGACAGAGGAGTGCATAGCTAGAGGGGTAAGAAAAGGGGATAAGACTTTCTTTCGGTACATAAGTGAAAAAAGGAAGACTAAGCAGGGAATACTCCAGTTAAAAACAAACAAGGAGGAGTTGCTACAAGGGGACAGAGAATAAGTGGACCTGCTAAACAGTTATTTTTGCTCAGTGTTCACTAGGGAGGAAGACGGTGAAGACAGCAGAGCAACAAAAGTAATGGCAGGGGAGGGGGAAGAGGATATGAGGCCATTCCTCATGGAGGAGATTTTGGGAGAACTAGGCTGCATGAAGGTGGACAAGGCAAAAGGGCCGGATGGGGTGCACCCAAGGGTGTTAAGGGAACTAAAGGAGATATTGGCAGTGTCATTGACTGCACTCTTCAATCAGTCCTTGGAGACTGGGGTGGTGCCGGAAGATTGGAGGCAGGCAAATGTGGTCCCACTGCATAAGTAGGGAGGGAGGAAGTGAGAAATTACAGGTCCGTGAGCTTGACATTAGTGGTAGGCAAGCTCATGGAGAAACTAATAAAAGGCAGGATCACCAGCTACCTCGAGGAAAGCGGCCTGATGGATCTAAGGCAACATGGTTTTACAAGGGGCAGATCCTGTCAAACAAATTTGAGAGTTTGACGTGGTCACAAAGGAGATGGATCAAGGGAGGGCGGTAGATGTGGTTTATCTGGACTTCAAGAAGGCTTCTGACTCAGTGCCCCACAGGAGACTGCTGTATAAAATGTCAGGCCTGGGGCTGGGTCAGAGGGTGGTTAAGAGGGTGGGAAGCTGGCTGGGGACAGGAAGCAGAGGGTCATAATAAATGGGATGGCATCCAGAGAGGGCAAGTTCATAAGCAAGGTCCCTCAGGGATCAGTGTTGGGACCCCTACTATTCAATATATTTGTAGGGGACACTGTGGAGGGCCTTGAAGGTGGTGTGAGTCTGTTTGCAGATTTTAAAATCTGCAATAGGGTAGACACTCAGAAAGGGGTAGAAAAAATGCAGAGAGATTTGGGGAGGCTTGAGGCATGGTCACATCACTATATCGGGGGGCATGAAGGTGGAAAGACAGTGCGGAGGAGCAGTGGCTAGGGGTGGAGGAAGGCTAGGATGCATTGGAAGGGGGATCACCAGTAGAAATAGGGAGGTCATAGCACCCTTGTACACCCATCTGGTTAGACCGCATTTGGAATACGGAGTCCAATTCTGGAGGCCATACCTCAAAGAGGATGTGGGAAGGCTGGAGCATGTTCAGAGGAAAGCAACAAAGATGGTTAAAGGGTCGAGCCACCTACCCTATGAAGAAAGGTTGAGGGATCTAAACATGTACTCCCTGGAACTGGGGGGACATGAGCAAGACCTTCAAGTACCTTAAGGGTATAAACAGGGTGCGGTGCAAGCATCTTCCAGATGGAGAAAATCAGAGGATGAGGAGGCATGGCCTGCAGGTTGGGGGCAGTTAGGGGTTAACATTGGAAGTACTATTTCACAGAGAGAGTGGTGGAAAAGTGGAACGAGACTCCGGAGGCGGCTGTTGGAGAAGAAACAGTGGAGAGAGGATTCATAAGGGCATTGGACAACCACAGGGGTGCCGGCGGTGGGGGAAACGCGCAGGTCCAAGCAGATAACTGGACAAATGGGCAGACTCAGTGGGCCTCAAATGGTCCTTTTCTGCCGTCACACTTCTATGAATCTATAAATCTAAGGGCACAAGAGTGGCAATTTGCTATTCTCCTAGGATGCAAAGATGTGGGTGTGTTCCTCATCGTTGAAACATGTGATGCACAACATCCAGTAGTGACAATGTGTGGGACATGTCCCTCATGCAACTAAGGCTGTCCACTAACTTTTCAACTCCTGCCAGGTGATTCACAAACATACAGATGTTGAAAATCATCAGGTTTCATGTCTCCCAGGCCTCTTCACAGTCTTGATCACAAGGCTCTATCCAGCTTGTTCATGTAGAACATGGTGGTTATGTAGTCCTTGTTGGTCCAGATCGCCAGTTTGGCCATTGACAATGCAAATGCTTGTAGTGCCAATGGAATCACCATAAGCCTGAACACAGTGATGTGCAGCTGTTGCTCCTGCAGAGTACATAGCCTGTATTCCCTGTAGGTCTGTCAGGTGAGCTCCCCAACCCACAAAGGAAGTGCTGGTAGTCAAAACCAGTGTTGGAGAAGCTGGATAAATGGAACTCTCTCAAACAGATGGTCCAAGTACAGCCAACAGAAAATCTTGCTGGTCATGACGGGGTTCACCATTCCTCACTAGGACAAAGATGCCATCTGCAGTGACCAGTGCACCTTCAATTCTCAACAGTGCTGACGCAAAGGCAGATGGCACCTGAAGCACCAAAGGCAGAGGTAGCCGCTATCAGACCCATAATCTTCAATAAATCTCTGGATGGAGACGTGCCCCATGTACAAAAGCAGCAAGCATACACCACCCGATCCTGTGCCCTCTGTAGAGGTAGACAAGCTTTGGCTTCTCCGGAGCCGAACTCCGCCTTGATACACTTCTGGTACTGGGTTAAGGTGCACTCAAGACTTTTCCAGGTCATTAGCCTGGACCTTAAACTGAAGGTCTATATGGTAAGCTGGCCCTCCAAAGTTACCTGGCCTCAGATTAGCGAACTGTGATAGATGTTGGTCCCCCAAGCAAAGATGACGACCACCCCCCCCCCCATGGTAGCCTAATATATCTTATTCAGAAGCCATGCTCCAACAAGAGTAAACCAGAAACCTACACTCTTCTGTGAAAAACCAATTATTCCCACCTTGGGCTGTGAAGCAGGAAGGATAAAAACACAGTGCCCAAGGGGACTTTTACTCTGTATATGGATAAGAGGCTAGGACACAGAAATCTACTATGAAAAAGTCAAATCTGGGGGCGGGAGCCACAGGTACTGTCCAGATCTTGCTTAGACTTATGTAAATTCTAACTCTGGACCTCTTATAAGATTTATGCAATAATGCCACTGTAACAGGACAGGACTGTAAAACAGGGCTTCTAGGCCCAGCAGTTATGTCCTGTAGAAAAATAAAGGTCTTACTATTAATTACAGTATATGGGGTATCTGTGGAGACTCAAGTACATATGTTTAGATGGCATGAGGAGGAGTCAATCAACCTCCGGAGGCTTTGAGCATACTCTGAGGAAACTGCCAAAGTGTTAATCGCAAACTGAATCCTGGCAGTTAAAATGTAGATTTATGCATCAGTCAAGGATACATTTTTGTGATCCAAAGCCATGGACTCGCATAGGTGTTTCCCCATTTCTGTTCAGGTGACAGTATCAAAGCCAGACAATGCCAAGCAGTCATACTAGTACCAAAGACTGGAGCTGCCTCTGTCCAGCCAGCCTTCTGGTGGTGCAGTAGCACTACTGCCCAACCCAAGTTCAGAAACAAGCATGGGCCGGGGGGTAATAGAATCTTCAGAGGACACGCAGGTCCTCCAGGGAAATGTCACTGCCTCCACTGCAGTTCTGTCACCTGGGTGACCACAAGTGGTGGCATGATTGGGGGGTCCACTGGCATGCGCACCTGCACAGAGCACCTTGTGTGCAAACATCCAAAGGGACTGGGTGAAACCAAGAAAAAATGGCCTTGGTGCAGCAGATAGCAGACCTCAGTAAATCAGTCTCCTGCAATGCCTCCTGTGTGGCCTGGCGCAGCACTGGCACGGGGATTGTCCCTCTTCTGTCCCTGCTTGTGGCGGGGGGTAGCCACCAAGGTTCTATGGAGACAGTTGGTGGGAGGCAGGAGAGACAGGTGTCTGGGTAACATAGAACAACCTGAAACATGTTACCTGGAGGATGGCAGGGAACATAAAAAGTATTAAAAAAAAAAACTGTATAGTTTTTTTTTATGAATAACATTATTATTGAATTTTAACATCAGAAACATTCAATAGACAGAAAAAACTGAACAATCTTAATAAATTACAAGAAAATATCTCCTATAGTTATTTAAATGTAGCATATCAAGTCTGTTACTACTGTAGAATGCATTTCTGAGACATACTCCCATATTTGTATATACACAAATGAAAAATGCCATTCCATTTCTTTCTTTGATCACCTTGCAGGTTGAAACAAGAGAAGGAAATGGGGAGAAGTGAAGAATCTAGTGAAGTGAAAACACAGAAGTGTAAGGGAAGAAGTGTAGAGAGAATGAACGAGGCATCTGTTAAATAAAAATGTGTATATATTTATCTGTGGTTTGTCTTTTTCCCCCTAACCAGTGAAAAGTCCAGTTAAGTAAGAACTTACCGTAACAGTAGCTCTTCGAGAGGAGCTCTTGCAGCAAGTAATAGCATTAGGACTAAGGCCGCCAGGTGCTAGGACCCCACAGAAAAGTTTTCTAGCTAGCAGTCTACGGCGGGGGACCGCCCCAAATGGCGACTCCACCCGACATCAGACGTGGCATAAAGGGGGTGGTCCCCGGTGCCATCTCAGTTCTCCTTCCAGAGACCCGGATGAAGACAAAATAATGGGAGAACCAAGAGGGTCTCCTAATCCCAAAGAGAAAAAACAAAGTTTTGTCCCGGGGAAAGCCACTTGCTGCAAGAGCTCCTCTCGAAGATCTACTGTTACAGTACGTTCTTACGTAACTGTACTATCTCACTTTGCGGGGGAGCTCTTGCGGCAGGTAATACCATTAGGACAGAGTTCCAAGCAGTACCCCCAAGAAAGACCCAGGTCAGAAGGGTGGAGGACAAAACAGATGTAGGCAATTAGGAGAGGAGTCCTTGAAGGACTGCTAGGCCGAAACCTGCTCTCCTCCTGAAGGCATTGTCCACACTGCAGTGCATAATGAATATGTGTACTGAACTCCCAAGTAGCGGCTGCACAGAGGTCCGCTGATGACACTTTCCTCAGGGAAACAAAGGAAGTAGCCACTCCCCTAGTGGAGCGTCTCTTTACCAGTCCCAGCAAAGACTTCTTGTGGTGCTGATAACAAAACATAATGCAATGTACTAACCACTTGGTTAGTGTTTGCTTGGTCCCAGGAGCCCCCATCTTCCTGTGGGCAAGAGAGACAAACAACTGTTCTGTCTTTCTAACAGAACTGGTTCTTGACAAATAATGCAGAATTCTGTGTACATTCAGAGTGTGCAACAAGGTTTCTCCTCTATTGGAGTGCTCTGGATATACACGGGTAGCTGGATGTCCTGGTTCAATGTGAAGTCAGATACTACCTTTGAAAGAAACTTAGGATTTGTTCTCAGGGCCACCGTCCCTGTGGAAAATAGGGTAAAGCTCGGAAACACATAAGGCCTGTAATTTGGAAATCCTCCGAGCCAAAGTAATAGCAATTAAAAATAATGCCTTCCCAAGAAAGAAGGCGATGCTCGCAAGTCGCAGCTGGCTCAAAAGGGGGGAAGGTGAGCTCTTCCAAGATGAACAGGAGATCCCATGGTGGCATGGGATCTCTCCTGGGTGGTTTGATATTTAAGATCCCCCATAAGAAGGTCTTGCAAATGTCCAGCTGTGCTAGAGTCTTCCCATCCAGAGGTGCGTGGTAAGCTGCTATGGCACAGAGGTGCACCCTGATGAACGAGTAGCTAAGGCCCAAGTCCAAATGATGGACAAGGTATTCTAGCACAGATTCCAGAGAGCGCAGAGTTGTCCATAAACAGAATCTCTTCCATTTCATGGCATAGGTTGCCCTGATAGATGGTTTCCTTGCCGCCACAAGGACCTCTGCTACTCTCTGGGACACCCCAAATCTGTTCTGGGCTAGGACTGCAGCAGCCAAGCATGCAGGTGCAGGGTCTGAATCATTGGATGGGCTAATGTCCCTTGGTCCTGGGACAGCAAGTGTGTGGAGAGGGGGCAATGGGAGAGGTGGTTCCGATCCTAGCTCCTGCAGCAAAGTGAACCAGATCTGTTGGGGCCAGAATGGAGCTATATGAATCATTCTGGCCTCCTCCACCTGCAGCTTGATAAGAACACTGAATCAGTGGGAAGGGAGGAAAAGCATAAAGGAACCTCCCTGCCCAAGAGAGGGACAATGTGTCTCGCCAAAAAACACCAGGCCCTGGATCTAGTGAGCAGAAATTTGGGCAGTTTGGCATTGCGTGGGGATGCAAAGAGGTCCAGTTCTGGCTGGCCCCACCTGTTGAAGAGGTGCTCTGTGACCTCTTGCTGCAACTCCCACTCGTGGTTTAGAGACTGAGAGCGACTTAGGCAGTCTGCAAGGTCATTCTGAACGCCTAGAATGTGCACTGCCATGAGATCCAGGTTGTGTTTCACTGCACAAGACCAAACTGTCGTGGCCTCCCTGCACGGGGGTAAGAATGAGTCCCTCCCTGCTTGTTGATATGGAAAACCACCAGGGTGTTGTCTGACTGGACCAAGAGTGGACCCGGGCTGAACAAGTCCTGAAATGCCTGTAGGGCATACAGCACCACTCATCTCAAGAACGTTGATGTGCAGAGACCTTTCTATGGTCTCCCCAGGAGCCGCTGGTCTGATGGGTACCTAGATGCACTCCCCACCCTAGGCGTGAGGCATCCGCAGTGAGAATTTGACTCTGGCTGGGTCACTGGAAGGTCGTTTCTACACTTATGTGAGCTGGGTTTAGCCACCAAGTCACTGATTGACGAACCGCTGGTGATGCTCGAATAAGCTGGTCCAGTTCGTCTGTGCCCTGGTTCCACTGAACCCTGAGGTGCCACTGGAGGATCCTCATGTTCAGGCGCACCAAAGGAGTGTGGCAATGGCAACGGCCATATGGTCCAGTAGCTGAAGCACCAGCTTTGCTGAAACCAGGTTGGAGTTCTGAATCCTGTAGGTGATCTCTCTTAGCCTCTGTGCTCAATCTGTGGGCAAGAAGGCTAACCCTTGCGCCGAATCCAGGATCGCTCCTATGTACTGCAGCCTCTAAGTGGGCCCTGGGTGTGACTTGGATAAGTTCAAGGTAACTCTCCGGGAGTGGAACATCCTGTTCTCTTCCAAGGACTTTGATAACTGGCCCTCTGACTGGGCTGTGAGGTGCCAATCATCCAGGTACGGTAAACAAAGTGTGACCCCTTCTCCTGAGGGCTGCCCGCCACTACTTCCAGGCACTTGGTAAAAACCCTTGACACTGACCAGAGGCCGAAAAGTTGGACACTGAACTGATGGTGTTTGCCTTGGAAGGTGAAGCATAAGAACCTCCTGTGGTACAGTAGAATCTTGATGTGCATGTATGCGTCCTGCATGTCCAGGGAACAGAGCCAGTCTCCTTGATGAAGCATGGGCAACAGGCTTGCCAGTGTCACCATCCTGAATCTCTTGTACTCCATGTACTCGTTCAGTTGGCTGGGATCCAGAATGGGGTGGAAGCCTCCCGTTTTCTTTGGAACCAAGAAGAAATGGGAGTAAAAACCTCTGTCTCGCTGGGAAAAGGGTACAGCCTGGATGGCTAATTTCTCGAGCAAGGCATGGACTTCTGCTCCTAGGATAAAGGTATGGGAGGGCGAACAGTGGGAGGGGACTGGTGAATTCCAGAGAACAGACTCTCTCCACCACCTGCAGGACCCATTGGTCTAACATTATATTGGACCATCCTGTCAGGTAGAGGGAGAATCTTCCTCCTACCACTTCCCCCTGCATTTGCTGTAGGAGGGGGAGGGCTGGTAGGTAGTCATGCCATGGAAGGCGGAGTTTGGGCAGGGGAGGTCTGGGTGCTTTGGGTGTTTAGGGCCCTGTGCACCAGAAGGGACATGGTGGCCACGCCTCTTGAAGACTCCCTTTTGCTGAGTTTTCAGTTTCCTCTGTTGTCCTTGTCTACAAAAGGACGGCGTACAGTCTGAGGCTCCGACCTCTACATTTTGTGGACCTTGGAGACCGCCTTTCCTGAGTCTTGTAGACCTACAATTACTTTCTCTGCCTCTTGCCCAAAGAGGACAGGACCCTAGAAGGAAGAGTTCAAGATGGCATCTTGGAGGTCCTGATGAAACCCCAAGACTCGGAGCCAGGCATGCCGCTGCATGCAGATACCAGTGGAGGCTGCTCTGGCTGCTGTGTCTAACGAGTTGTACTGAGAACATGTTTATCCACGTCCATTCCAGATTGTAAAATGGCTAGGAGTTCTGCTTGGCCCTCTGACTCCGGCTGAGCTAAGGCGAGGTCCACGGCTCCTGCCCAGAGAGATTTTTGATAGGTCACCATGTGAGCCACGAATTTCAGGGAACAAATTGCTCCAGTGGCTGATGCACAGACCTTCTTGCCCATATGGTCAAGTTTCTTGAATTCTGGGTCAGAAGATTGAGCACTCATATGCCTTGGCTGTTGGGCCCTGCCATGGGCAGCCATGAGCACCATCGAATCCACCTTCGGATTTTCTCCTAGGAATGGCTAATCCATCGGACATCGATAAAGCCTGTCTGCCTTTCTTGGCACCGCTGGCGTAGTAGCTGGGTGCTACCAAGTGAGTCTGGTGACATCTTGGAAAGGCTCCACCGGGGGGGGGGGGAGATGACCAGAGGCTTCGGGTCAGTGGCCCCTAGGAACTTCACCAAGCGTCACCTTTCCGTGTCCAACTCCTCTGTGTCCCATTGGTACAAGGCTTGAACGTGCCACATGATATCTAACAAAGATGGATCATCCATCAGGGATCAAGGAGAGTTTCTTGGCCCTGAGGGAGGAACGGGAGGCTCCTCATCTGAAATGTAGTCCAAGGAGGATTCTCCCGCATCATCACAGGAGGATGACTGCGGACGTCTGCTGGAGGGTACGGACAACAGGTGACGTTTCCTGCCCCGGGAACCTGACGGCAGCTGATATTCTTTCCTTGGTGGCCTGTGACCCTTAGGGGAAGGAGGAGGAAGGGGCAGCTTGGGACAAGGGTCCCTGGGTAGTGATCTTACCGGGGACAGATCTCTGGGCCTATAAAGCAGACCCCCTTTCACTGTATTCCACCAGGAGGTGAACAAGGCCCCGACGTCCACAAATGGGACGATCGGGGGCCGGGGTGTAGGGTGTGACGGACCTGGCATCTGGTCTGACGTTTCCTTGGGAACTGGCACTACATCTATAGGCACCTCCTCGGCAGGTGTCTGTGTTAAGGGTCTGGTGTAACCCTTGAGGCTGCTTCTTCCTCTGTTCGGTCATCTGGTTTGTCAGTCGGAGGTGGCCTTGTTTCTTTGGGCGGCTTGTCGGTCGCCTGGTCCTTCAGGGCCGACAGCAGCTTTCTACCAGGGGCATCTGTCATGGTCTGAGGCAGGCGTCATCTTTTCTCCAGGGGGCATCTGGTGCCTGACTACCTCCCAGCATCTGATGGAATTGTCATGCTTCTTGAGTTTTTCATACGAACCACCGTGCTTTCAAGCAGCGTCCGAAGACCTGCTCAAGGCAGACGCCCGTCCCTCTTGGGTCGACTCGTGTGAGGACTTGTGGGATCAGTGGGCTAAGGGGACCTGGGTAGAGGAATGCCCTGAAGTAGAAGATTCCCTACCTTTCTTGTGGGACGAGGAAGAAGTCTTCTTTGAGGTAGGCCCCAAAACAGTTTTGCCACCCCAGTGGAACCGACTGACCTCCTGCCGGAGGCAGCTGAAGCAGAAGTACGCCTAGGAGACTTTGGGTGGGATTCTGACCTGGCCCTTTCTTTTCTCTATGATGATGTTTCCCTCCCGACTTTTTCTCCTTGGGGGAGACTCTAACCAAGAAGAATAACTACTGAGTGGGGCTTCTGCATGGTGGCCACTTTTTGTTCCAGAAGGTATGCTTTCAATGCGTTAGTTCTTCGAATTTGTGTCTTCTTGTTGAATTTCTGGCAGTGCGGGCAATTGTCGGGCCAGTGGTCCAGACCAAGGAAGATCAAGCAGGCAGAGTGTCAGTCTCTCGGCGGGATCTGCTTGCCACACTGATACTTCGACTTCCGTCAAACAACAGATGGTGAAGATGTGCAATTAACTCAAAAAACAACAATTTCAAAAACGAATTAACGAACTGCGCGAAGGCACACAAATAGCGGTAGACTGTGACACAGATGTCCGAGGATCTGATGTAAGTGGGTCGACGGCGGGAAAAGAACTAAGATGGCGCCGCGGGACCACCCCCTTTTTACCACGTCGGCCGTTGGGCGGAGCAGATGTTGAGGGCAGTCACCTGCCATAGACTGCCAGCTAGAAAATGTTTCCGTGGGGTCCTAACGCCTGGCGGTCTTAGTCCTAATGGTATTACCTGCTACAAGAGCTCTCCCTCGAAGCGAGATTTTCTGTTACAAAAACTAGTCCAAATTTATTTATTTATTTAAATTTTGATAACCAGGTAAGCCCACTGAGACCACACAGTCCCTCTTTGAGGGGCGAACCAGGGGAGGGTACACAGGACAATAGTCTACAACAAACAGAGAGAGACACAGTGTTATATACATAGTCAAAAACAATGTCACAACTACGTAAGGAGAGTTACCATTCTGTATACAGTCTGCTGTAGTGTCACAAGTGCAGTACAACGTTTTGCTTAGACAGGACAGAAAGAGGGTACAATTTTTTTTAGATGCCTGCACTGGTGGTCCAGTATTCACAATTGCAGAGCACTGTTGTACAATGCAGTATAAATTTTGCTTTGACAGGACAGAAATTGTGTACAATCTTTAGGATGGCTATACAGTTCAAGTATTCATGCTGTAGAACACTGATATACAATACAGGTGTCGAGGTTATAATGCAGTAGTAACATGGTAAGAACACAATCATCTAAGTCAGATAGGCAGGTACAAGTTCCAGAAACAAATCAGTAGTTATGCAGAGCATGTTTGAAATGACATCACTGCACGTAGAATTCCATCAGTTTCCTTCACATCTTATCAAATCCAGACCCGTTTCCTTTAATCCCATAAACTAGTTTCTCTAGCATTAAATACTCCATCAGTTCCTTGCGCCATTCTTCTAGTGATGAAGGTCTATTCTTGATCCATAGTTTCAGTACTAAATTTTTTCCTGCCATAGTTATTATTGCTATTATGTGTTGGCCAGCTTCTAATAAAAGTTCTGACATCCTTCAAACTATCCAATTATACATGTTTTGAAGTTCTCTCTTATTTTTGGCAGCCCCCCAAAAAAGTCCTTAGAACTATCCCAAATCCTTTACCATATCCCTACAAAATGTATAATTAAAAAGAAATCTATACCTCAGATCTAAACTACAGTATGCTGCAGAATTCCCACATTGCCAGTACTTTCAATTTTTTTTTTTCACCAGGAGCAGTGGGCTGGTGTCACCTTGCCTACAAGGCATGAAGATAAACTGGTACACAAGGCAAGAAGATGAACTGGTACTTATGCAAACGTAACTATTAATGGTGGCAATCTTAATGTCAGTTCTGGTCCTCCTCTGACAGGACAGGCTAATAAGAAAAAAATTACTTACCATAGTAATCTTGTTTCTTCCAAGAGAATCTTACTATAGTCTGACAAATGTAGACTACCCAAGCAGTACCTTTGCAGGTGGGCAAATAACCTATTTAAGAAACAGGATCTGCAGTACTGCTGTGCCAAACCTGGCATCACTTCTGGCATGGGTATCCAAGCAATAATGCTTGGTAAATGTGTGGACAGTCTTCTAGGTAGCTGCTTTGCAGATTTCCAACAGAGGAATATCCCTGGCAGCTGCCAAGGAAGCAGCTGTCCCCCGATACAGTGTGCCCTGAAACCCGCATGGGGCTCTTTACTCACCTTACTGTAGCAAAACTGGATACAAGCAACAATCCAACGTGCAATGGACCTTTTTGTAGCTGGTTTTCCTTTCCCACTTCCACATAGGTCAGGAAGAGCAAAGTACTGCCCTGCCTATGGTCCTTTGTGTGGTCGAGATAGTAGCTGATAGCCCTTCTAACATCCAAGCTGTGCAGTCTATGCTCCCCTGAAGTGGAATGGTCAGTAAAAAAAAGACAGGCAATGTAATGGACTGATTAAGGTGGAAGTCAGATGCCACCCTGGGGAGAAACTTCCTATTGGTCCCGAGAACTACTTTGTCCCTATGGACTGAGATGCAGTTAGGCTCTGTGGACAAGGCCTGGAGTTCACTAATCCTTCTGGCTGAGGTGACTACTACCAGGAACACTGTTTTCCAATTTATATACAGTACTTGAGCTCTGCTGAAGACATGGGTGCAAAAGGTGGCTGCATGAGTTGGGAAATGCATATGTTGAGATCCCAGGCTGGAGCTGGCTTCTTGTATGGGGGATGCAAGTGCAACAGCCCTTTGAAAAATTAATACCGAATCTGAAGCCAGGGATGAGCCCTTATCTGCTGAGAGGTGAGAGGCTGCCAGGTGCACCTTAAGGGTAGATGGTCTCAGGCCAAGGGAATGGAGGTGTCAGATAGTCTAGGACGACTTGCAGACCTGCCTAGTTGTAGTCTATATCCTTTTTCTAACACCAGACGGAAAACCTTTTCCATTTAGATGTGTAGGTCTTCCTGGTAGAGGGTTCTCTAGAGACCCCGAGAACCACCAAAACCTCTTCGGGAAGATGTAAGTTGGCATACTCCAAGTCCTCAAAAGCTAGGCCTTGAGCCTGAGGGACTGGAGAGTGGGGTAAAGGATTCTGCCCCGAGATAAGGTCAGTAGGCTGTGCCTCCTGGGGAGGCTGAATGATCTGGCAACTGACAGGGACCGGAGGAGCAAGTACAAAGGCTGCTGGCCCAATCTGGGGCAATGAGCATTATTGTTGCTGGCTGAGTCCCGATTTTGTTCAATACTCTCAGTAACAAGGGGAAGGCATACAGAAACTTTCCTGTCCAGTCCAGCAGTAATGCATCCAATGGCACTGTGCCCACCAAAGGAGGTCTGCAGCAGAACTGTGGAAGCTGGTGGCTGTCTGGGGCTGCAAAGAGGTCCACTTCTGGAGTGTCACACCTCCTGAAAACAACCTGCATGACTTGCCTGTTGAGTGACCATTCATGATGATTCCGATTGATCCTGCTGAGAGCTTCTGCTAGAACACTGCCCTTTCCTAGTAGATGGACTGCTGAGAGACAGATTCTGAGGGAGTAAGCTAAACTCCAGATTCTCATGGCCTCTGTGCACAGTAGGGTTGACCTTGTGCCCCCTTGTTTGTTTCCATAGTACATGGTGGTTGTGTTGTCCGTCCTGAACTGTACCACCTTGCCCTGCAGCATTGTGCCAAAGGACCGTATGCCCAACCAGACTGCTCTGAGTTCCAACAGGTTTATGTGCAGCAGTGACTCCTGTTTGAGCCATGTACCATGTGCAATGTGTTCCCTCAAGTAGGCGCCCCACCCTAGTAGGGCGGCGTCTGTCATTAGAATTAGTGAAGGGGGTTGCTGCAAGAATGGCACACCTTGCCTGAGGTTGTCCCGTTCCTGTAACTGGCACTTGCTTTGACAGAGTCCCTTTTCTGGGACCACTGGGATCCGAGGTGAAACTGAATGTCCCCGATACTGTTGCTGTTGATGCCGCCACGTGTCCCAGCAGCTGTAAGAAGTGCCTTGCTGGCCTGGGAACGTGCAGCTAGAAGAAACTGGCTAGCTGTACCAGGCTGTCTGCTCTTCCCTGAAGAAGGAATGCCCTTCCCCTGTGAGGTATCCAATTCCGCTCCTATAAACTCCAAGAGTTGGACTGGTTCCAGCACTGACTTTTTTGATTCACCAGGAATCCTAGTGACTGCAGAGTGTCCTGTGTGACAACCAGAGCATCCCTGACCTGCTGAAGTGATTGACCTACAACTAGCCAGTCGTCCAGGAAGGGAAACACTGTTACCCCTTTTCTCCTTAGGTGTGCCACAACCACTACCAAGCACTTTGTGAACACCCTTGGGACAGAAGTCGGCCGAAGGGCACAGCCCTGAACTGATAATGACCTGATGGCAATCTGAACCCGAGGTACTTTCTGTGGGATTGCCTGATGGGGACATGAAAGTAAGCATCCTTTAGAGTCAGAGATGCCAACCAATCGCCCTTGCCTTAATGTTGGGAGAATGGTTGCCAGGGTCACCATCTTTAACTCTGGCTTTGTCAAATCCCTGTTTTAAGTGTCTGAGATCCAATATGGGTCACCACTCCCCATTTTCATTATTGTGATGAAGTATATGGAGTACAGGCCTTTTCCCCTTTGTGCCAGAGGAATAGGTTCTATTGCCTTTTGCAACAGAAGGTTGGTTATTTCCTCTTCCAGCACAGGAGTTCCTGATGAGGTGGTAGGTCTGAAAAACCTTGCCCTCAGCCTGGGCATAACTCTAAAGCCGAGAGCAAGACCCGGGCCCACTATCTCTAGGATCCACTTGTCTGTGGTGATGGCCAAGCCTGGAGGTAGTGGGCCAGCCTGCCCCCTACTGGAGATGGGGAGGCGGCCCCAACAGGCACATCAGGGGGTTCTGTTTTGCCTGTGCAGCAGGCTGCGGGCTGGGGCCAGTTCGACCACTGCCCCTCCTGCCCCTGCCTCTGAAATACCCTCTCTGCTGCTGACAGGCTGGGAAAGCCTAAGGCTGGAAAAAGGGTCTCTATTAGGTTCTACCCCTACCATCTGTACTCTGGTGTTTGTGGGGTGTGGATGCCTTTTCTTTAGCAGCTGCACTTTTGTAAGCTGCCTTGTACTTGTCCATTTTTTTCCATGTAAGCCTCTGTCTGCTCCCCAAACAGAGATGTGAGTTCACAAGGAAGATCCAAGGCTTTTGTCTGGATATCCTGGGTCAGATTAGTAGTCCTGAGCCAAGCAAACCTCCTCAGAGACACTGAAGTTGCCATCTGCCTAGCTGCAGTGTCACTGGCATCCAGTACCATCTGAAACAGACACCTGGACGCTTTTACGCCCAGTTTGGCAACCTCTGTCAAATCAGATGCCATGGGGCAGAAACAGCCTCAACAATCTCCAATATGGTGTTCCAGATATTTTTCTGGTATCTGGAAACATAGGTCATATAGGAAACCTGCCTAATGGCCAGGGAAGACCCCAGATAAACCTTCTTAGCCACAGAATCCATTTTTCTGGAGTCCTTCTCAGGAGGATGTAATACTGGTGGTATTCCTGCTTTGTCACATGCAGCAGCCTGCAACACCCCTTCATGGCTGGGATGTCCAAAAAGGAATTCAGCTCCTCCCTTGGCCACACAGTACTTCTTTTCAAGCTTCTTGTCCACAGGAGGGACAGAAGTGGGTGTTTGCAACATTTCTGTGACTTGCTTCTTAAGGGACTTGTGGATGGGCAGTAGCAACTTCTTAGCTGCTGGCACATCCATCATTTCTATATTAATTAATTTATTTATTTCAATTATGTTAACTGGGTAGGCCCACTGGGTCCCGAAGATTCCTTTTTTAGGAGTGACCCGGAGTTAGTTAAAAGTACAATCATTCATTTAAGAGAAGAACAATACACTTGGTGATAAGCAGGATAAAAATACAGTATCGACAGTGCTGAGATCTGCGTATAATCTGGCTCCTCCTCCTCCTCAGCCGATTTCTGAGTGGGGAGGTCCAGAGTTTGTGCCACTTACGAACATACAAAATTTGCCAGCAGATAAAGGCCTAGAGGTCTGTCAAGTCTGCTCGAATATGCAGGTAGCACCCCTTATTCTGCAGCTGCCCCTCCCTTCCACCCTTCCCCTTCATTAACCCTCCCCTTTGTCCTGTCCCATCCTCGTTTGACGCAGTCCACTGTTCTACTGCATACCACTTCAGCAGGTAACGAATTCCACCCAGCCACCACCCTCTCTGTAAAAGTGTCTCCTCATCTCCCTCCTGAACCTTCCTCGCTCCAGTCTCATATCATGGCCCCTGGTGGCCCTCCCCTTCCTTACTTTGAACAGCCTCTCTGTACCTGTCTTGTTTATTCCTTTCATGTATTTAAAGGTTTCAATCATGTCACCCCTGTCTCGCCTCTCCTCCAGTGAGTACATGTTCAACTCCTTCAACCTCCTCTCGTATGATATGTCCCCCGGCCCCTTGATCATCTTTGTCGCTCTGTGCTGCACACCCTCCAGTAACTTAATGTCCCTCTTCAGATACGGACGCCAGTACTGCATGCAGTACTCCAGGTGTGATCTAACTAATGACCTATACAGTGGCAGAATCACCTCCTCCCTCCTCGAGGATATACCCCTTGCAACACAACCCAGCATTTTGTTGGCCTTTGCAGCTGCCTTCCTACATTGTGCCGAGTTGTTCATTGACCCTGTAATGAGCACACCCAGATCCTTCTCCTCCTCTGTCTGGGCTAGCTGCACTCCACCTAGCTGGTAACTCCTCCTTGGGTTCTTCATCCCAAAATGCAGCACCTTGCACTTTTTGGCATTAAAGCCCAGTTGTCAGGTGTCTGACCAGGTTTCAAGCTTTGCCAGATCATCCTGCAACCCCTGCCATCCCCCTATATCATCCACCACCGCGCCTACCTTGGTATCATCAGCAAACAGACTGATCTTGCTCTTGATGTCCCATGATATGTCTGCAATGAATATCCCAAACAACACTGGTCCCAACACTGAACCCTGTGGAACACCGTTCGTCACTGCCCTTGGGTGAGCTCCCCACCCACCACCACCCTCTGTTGCCTTCCCTGCAGCCAGTTTCCTACCCATCTCACCAGCTTTGCACCCGCCCTGTGCCTACTAACTTCCTTCTCAGCCTTCCATGTGGCACTGAGTCGAATGCCTTACTGAAGTCCAGATACAGGACATCCACTGCATGGCCCCTGTCCAGCTGCCTAGTTACCCAGTCATAGAACTCGACCAGGTTGGTTTGGCAGGATCTGCCACGTATGAAGCCATGCTGTCTGCTGTCCTGTAGTCCTCTGACCTCTAGGAGGGCCACCAGCCTCTCCTTCAGGATAGTCTCCATTAGCTTACCCACGATGGATGTGAGGCTCACTGGTCTGTAGTTTCCCAGTTCATCCTTGGGGCCACTCTTGTGGAGGGGCACCACATGAGTCATCCTCCAGTCCTGAGGTACACACCCCGAATGTAGTGAGGCATTAAACAGGTCTGCCAGAGGTCCTGCAAGGACCTCTGCCAGCTCCTTCAGTACCCTGGGTGGATGCCATCTGGGCCTGGCGCCTTGTCCACCCTCAGTGCCTTCAAACCCTCTAGACTCTGCTCTCCATGATTTCCCATCTGTCACCACTCCCCCCTTGCTTCTGCCATTTCTCCCTCCTTGGGTGTCACCCCCCTCTTCTCTTTAGTAAATACTGAGCAGAAGTACTCATTTAGTGCTTTCGCCTTATCGCACCCTGCTTCCACCCAACCCTCCTCCTTCCTAATCCTTACTATGTGGTCCTTACAGCTCCTTTTCTCCCTGATGTACTTAAAGAAGTCCTTCTCCCCCTTCTTAATGCCTTGTGCCAGCCTGAGTTCCGTAGATGCTTTGGCTCCCCTTACTGCCCTTGTCACCTCCTTCGATTCTGTCAAGTACTCCTCCCTGTCCTCCCCCCTCCCTGTTTTCTTGTACTTCCTAAAGGCAGCTCTTTTCCTCCTTACCTTTTCCATGACCTCCTTGCTCAACCAGATTGGTTTCTCAGCCCTAGCCTTCTTGCTCTGGGCTTTGCAGCAGGTTTTGGTTGCCTCCACTATCCCCAGATTTATGAGCTCCCACCTCTGGTTAGTGTCCATACTAGACTGAATTCTGGCCAGGTACCCTTTTACCACTTCCCCAATACTCCCAAAGTCGGCCCTCCTGAAGTCCAGCACTATTGTACCAGATTCCACTCCTTCCTTGCCCATATCCAATGTGAGCCATACTGAGCGGTGGTCACTCCCTGACAGCGGTTCCTCCACTGTAAGTTCTCTCACAAAGTCCCCATTTGCCAGCACAAGGTCAAGGGTATTTCCTAACCTGGTTGGTTCACAGACCATTTGCAGCAGGAAGCTGTCCTGGAAGGCATCCAGCAGTACCTGCTCCCTTCTGTTCCTGGTTGTTGGGGTGCTCCAGTCCACTCCTGGCATGTTGAAGTCCCCCACAATCACCACACTATCCTTCTCGCAGGTCCTCCTGATCTGTCCTGCTAGTTCCCTGTCTAACTCCTCCGTCTGAGTTGGTGGCCTGTACACCACTCCCATTCTAAGAATCCTATTCTTGGAATCCTGGATTTGCATCCAAAGTGACTCCGTACTACCGTATGACTTGTTTCATGAAGGCAAAATGGGAGGTATAATAATCCTCAGATTCCTTGTCAGGGGAATCAGGACATTGAGGATCAGGAGAAACATCTGGTTCAGGGGTTCCCCATAGTCCTCATCAACCTCCTGCTCCTCCTTCTCATAGTATTAAAGACCTGGTTCAAAGGAACTGGGAACCGATGAGGAACCCAAGTTCTGAATCAGAGTCTCATGAGGAATTTGTCGCTCAGCCACAGCCGGGATGCCAGATTGTAGCGACTGTATTATTCTAATAGCATTAGGAATCTTCAGTGGTGGGAACAGATGATTTTGCCAGTTGCAGTTCCTGCGCTGTGTGCTTTTCCTTTTTTCTTTTGGTTGTGGTAGACAGAGGGACTGGTTCTACAGTGCGCTTCCTTCCTGAGGAAGTTTCACCCTTGTCAGAGGGCTGTTCCTCCGGTTCCTCAGGCTCATCTTTGCCGTGAGGAGGAGCCAGTTTATCTGAGGCCGGGTCAGCAGCCTTATTGAACATTTTTTCCCCTCAGTCAGTTAAGTCGCCTTCGGTTAAGTAGCCTATCAAGCGTTGACTAAGGAAAATTCTTACAAACCTCACAGTCTGCATTCAGGTGGTCAAACCCTAGGCAAACAACACAAATTACAAGTGGATCAGCTTTAGCAAATGGTTTCCTGCATTTGGTACAATGCTGGAAACCTGTAGGGCCGGTTCTTTTCTTGGGCAACTGAGACAGAGCCAAATAAGTGGGCTTAGCTCGTAAGCTCCCCCCTTCAATGGAAGTGCACCCACCCCCCCTCTGACCTTTCCCCTTGACAAGGCATAGCCGGCTGCCTCCCCCCCACCAACTCCTCTCTTTCTTCCACTCTCCCCTGGCTCCTTAATTATTGCTATGTCTAACGACAATGGTACATTTAGGTACTGTATTTTGCCTAGCTGTAATAGGTGTTCAATCTCACTTTGTCTATGTAACTTTGTGCATTTTTGTTGTTGCTCTCTGCTATGACGCGGAACCTTTGTAAATGAGCTATTAGCTCAAAAGTGTTTTCTCCTAGTAATAAATAAATAAATAAACCCCATATCTGGGTTTCAGTAGATTTATAACCCACAGTCTAAAGAAGTGACTGCTCTGGAAAATGTAAATTTTTTTCCCCCGGTCGGTTCAGTGACCAAAATAAAAACTGAGGTTCAGCCAAGTAAAACAATACCCAAGAAAACCGGCCACCAGGGAAGGCAGATTAAATAAACACTGAAGTTTACTTCAACAAAAATATAAAGAAAGTCCAGTTCCATCCTGGTTGTGAAGAACCGACAAGGAACCAAGAAAATTACCCAAACAACACTAAATCTATAGTCTACCTGTAAACCGAGGACAGTGCTTCAAAAAAAAAAAATAGAAAAACGTTAACTGGGAAAACGATAAAAACAAATAACTTCAAGAAAGTGAAGGAGAGCTCTCTGGAGATGTCTTACTGAGGGCAAGCAAAGTAAAGAATCGGACGGTTGCAGGAAGTACAACCAGGGACAGTGGTTTGAAAACCAGGTTCAAGCCTAGCATTCCACCATTTGCATAGGTTCTATTAACCATTTTGGCTTTGAGGCAGTCGTATGGTGAGATCATACTGCATTTGGCAGAATACAGTAAGATGAGCCAGCCCGCTAGCACAGCGGTAGTGCTATCGCTCGCGATGCCGTCAACCTGGGTTCGGGAATGAGCCCGCGGAGTTGGAGGGCCAGCCGGGGGAGGAGGCTGAGCGTCCCAGGGACTGCTCGCTTCTCCGAGGAGGGAGGGAGGTTGCGGCTCGGCGCTAGACTGGCCCCAGACGAAGGCCTGGGGTACAGCAAGCGCCCAGCCACGCTACATGGAGAAGGGCGTGACAGACGTCAGCAGTGATGCCTTGATATCAGGGCACACAGCACGTTCGCACAGAAAAGTGGAAAAATGGCTCTCTAGGTGCTGGGTAGACGGAGCACACCCCACAGTTCTCGTATGTCTGTCCCAATCGCTGGATCCGACGAAGACTAGAAGTTCAGGGTGTACGGGCCTCACCTCGTCCCCGCCTGGGGGGGGGGAGGGGCAGAATCATGGCTACATGGGGGTACCGGCAGGGCTCCAGGTAGGTGCAGGAAGCAGGGGCAGATACGATAGGCATCTCCTGAAGATGCGGAGCTTGGAGAGCCAAGGAGGGGGGAAAAAATGCAAGTAAAAAAAAAAAAAAAAATACAGTACAATTTCCTGGGGTTTGAACCACAGTCTGGACTTTTCCAATCTACAAGGATACATTGGATGCATATCCCTTAAGTGACCCTCATTTTCTAAACTGTTCCATAGTTTGCCTCAAATGTTTTCTTAACCCTGTAAGAACTTACATCTTAAAATAATGCCAGTCATTACTGTTAAAGTCTACTTCTTCCGAGAATGCTTTTCTCACTAAGTGACAATGGGGTCATTCATCCTTGACTTTTTTACGCCTTGTACTAGATTTGTAAAGCAAGTGGTTGGGAGGTATGATGAAAACAGAAAGATCCGTTTACAACTAAAATGAAAACCTAATTAATTTCCCCACCCCACCCCCAAGATGAGATACACTGAAGACTAAGACACCTTAATTGGACCAACAAAGCAACTCTGTATAGATGTTATAGTACACAAACTTTCAGGGCCACAAAAGTCCCTTCATCAGGTGCATTAGCCTGCAAAAGCTATGCTCTTTCGTGGTTTCACTGTATGGTGAAACTTTATGATGCAAGTTGTGCACAGTGAATTTCTCCTAGAATATGTTGGTTTACTTGATCACCCCATACTTTCTCCTCTCCTCTAAATATCAAAAAAAACTAGGGCTTTCAGTAGGATTTTCATTTTTTTGGGTGCAGGATTCCCTGTGGAAATAAAAAATTGGGGACCTGGAAAAAACATAGTCCCCAAAATATATATATATTTTTTTCAGTTTCTATTTTTCTCCTCCTAGGAGTCCTCTGCCATCCTCTGATGTTCCCCGCCCCACACGGCTCCAGGTATGAGGTCCCCTCCCATGAACCCCACGATTTACCCTTCATGGCAGGGGGTTGGGAGCGACTCAACCCACCAGACCGGATATGCATTCAGAAGGTGCCATCCCAGACCACTGCGGCGGAGGACCATCGTCATCCTGCAGAGGGCTCCTATTTTTTTCCATTTTCTCCCCTCGAGGTTGTGACGTGCAATGGCACCAGCGGCGGTGGCGTGCACGCTCCCGTGCGCATTCCGCCAAGTGCCTGCCGCAACTGTCGCCCCAAGCTCCAGTGCTGACATGCCACCCCACAGCCTCCGCTAGGTGGCAGGCAATCGCCAAGCGCTGCAATCCCTCCTCCCTGCAGAAGGAGAGCAGTCTTTTGGATGCTCGATCCTTCTCCTCCCTGCCAACCCCCGGCATCCCATGTCCATTCCCGAACATGGGTCACTGGTGCAGCGCGAGGTAAGGTGTCCAGCGCCTCAGCCCTCCGAGCCACCGGGCTGGCCCCAAAATATTTTTAAGGGGTCCCTTACTTCATCTCTAATCCATCTCTGTCCTTTCCTGCACACTGAAGTGAACATTCTCTTCCTTTCCTTTCCTGCTTAGAACTGTAAGTGTGCCCCCACAGCACTTCTATCTCACTTACTGCAGTCATATGGTAACCCACTCCAACCTTACAAACCCCTTTCAGCACTCGGTATTTTTAAGAATGAATAATTTCACTTAAGTTTAACAAAGTATGTTAATCCTCATCCTTGTCTGCCTCATCCCTAGGCCTGAATGCTGGTATCTCGCCCAGTTATGCAAAGTACTACTTGGGCGAGATACTGTCTTTTGGCCCTGGTAGTTAGACAGAAGAGGAGGATGAGGATCAGTGCACCATGTTGGAGTTAAGTGAAATATTCATTCCAAAAAAATAATAAGTGCTGAAAGGGGTACTGAAGGTCTGGGTGGGAAAGATGTTGGGGCTCAGTTGGGTGGAGGGTGTGTTTAACAGTAAATGATACAACTCACTGGGGGCAGAGGTCTAGCTGCTATGCTCTTGCATCTCAAGGGCACACAACTGGTATCTGAGCGTGTCCTGACACGGCCTGTGTACTTAAATAACATGGGAAGCCATGTCCCTTATAGCCCTGAGAATATGGTGCAGTTACAGTAAGAGAACACACAACATACTTTTCTGACTTTGCTCCATCAGTATCTACACATTGGGTAAATAGTCTCCTAACAATAAAAATTTTCCTGACTGAAGCGACAGGAACAAGTACTTGTACTGTACCTCATGAAAGTTAAGAAAATATGTTACTCTTTCTCCTATATACTAGGGTACCCTAAATTCTACTTTAAAGGAGATCTATGGGCATACTTGAAGCCCTGATCCCTGTACACACGTTGGGGCTTCGGTACCCCGATTCCCCCTGCAGGCACAATAGTAATCAAAAAGTTTGCTGACCTGAATACTCTTAAAACTGGTATAAAGCGCTGTACCATCCAACATTCTGTAACCCCGCAGTGCCCACCCAGAGATCTCGCTGATGACCATGCAAGATGATGACACACCTTTGTCTCTTGCTGTACTGTGTGCCCTTATGTACAGAGATTTAATAATCTCCGTATCTGCCATGCCCTGCTTTATTTTTTCACAAACTTTGCCTAAATGCCATATGTATGCCATGTATGCACATGGCATTTAGGCAAAGTCTGTAAAAATAAAGCAGGGCATGGCAGATATGGAGATCATTAAATCTTTGTACATGAGGGCACAGTACAGGAAGGGGAAAAGGCATGTCATCAGAGAGATCTTGGGGAGGTGGGCACTGTGGGGTTACAAAAATGCCGGCTGGTACAGCGCTTTGTACCAGTTTTACAAGTATTCTGGTCAGCAACTCTTATTTATATTGTGCCTGCAGGGGGAAATCGTGGTACTGAAGCCCCAATCTGTGCAGCAGTTGGGGCTTTACGTATCCCTGTAGTTCTCCTTTAAGGTAATTTCAGTCAAAGACACCTTGAAATATACCAGTAGGGTACCTGGCAAAACTAGGTGCAGGAGTGATTTGGTTGATATGAAACCTCCTGCCCTGGAGGTACAGTAACATTCCCACCTCATCCCTAGAATTTTTAACTTTTCCCATGCTACTCGCAGTTCCCCAAGAAGTGGAAATCTGCACTGGTTACACCAGTTTTCAAAAGCGGAGACCGCATTACCCTTGCCAATTACAGACCCATTCCTGTTCTCTCCCCCCATCCAAGGTCCTTGAGAGAATAGCCTCTGACCAACTCATCACATACCATGAACAATACAGTGTCCAGTGTGATACAGCAGCATGGCTTCCAGAAGTTCCACAGTACTAACACAGTGCTATTGGAATACACCAACTGTGTTCATGCGGCCCTTGACAATGGTGACCTCATCAGAGTTAGACATATCGACCATTCTAAACCCTTCAACCTGGTCAACCATAAGTTCCTACTTAAACTCCTTGACCTGGGTTTGTCACAGAACACAGCCAACTGGTTCCACAGCTATCTGACCAATCGCTCCCAGCATGTGAAGATCAATAAATCTTTGTCCAACATTACGGGAGTATCTACTGATGTCCCCCAAGGATTCCATCCTGGGCCCATTCTTATTTAGCCTCTTCATAAATCAACTGCCCAAAGCCTGTCAGACAGCCAACATACTCCTCTAGGCTGATGACGCGGTCACATTCCGAAAACCTTGACCGCCTTACCACCGCTCTCTCCATAGTAACTTTGGGTCACTAGAAAGTTGGTTCTCCAGCAACAAACTGGTTCTCTATTACAAAAAATAAATAAATAATAATAAAAAATGACCATGCTCTTCTCTAGCCTCCAACAGAAGAAGAAGAAACTTCCACTCTTTGTCATCCAAAACATCCCAGGACAAAACCCTGAACAGGTGGAGAACTTGAAATACCTTGCAGTAACTCTGGATGATATGTTATCTTTGTGCACCCCCACCCCACCCCATTGCGAACATTCTGCTGGCCATAGTTAACAGAAGACTGGATGTCCTGTACTATAACCAAACAATTTCACTGGGGATGCCAGATGCCTTATTTTGGCCAACTCTGTTCGGTCACTTAAGAATTATGGGCTTCCTGTCTACACAGCTGCCTGTAACATGGTGCTAAACAGAGTAAAGCCAATCTGTAATGAGGCGTGTCGCTTTGTACTTGGTGCAGATAACCGCACTCACAGTTGTATCCTTTAAGCACTCACTAACTGGCTACTTTTACCCAGCAGAATAAAACTCCAGACCTGCTTGCTAGCCAAAAAGGCACTCTTGGGCCTAACACCCCCTGCTTTAACAAACTGCTTCCGCACTGTCTCCAACCAATACAACACCAGAAACATGGCCAGAAATGCCCTCTAGTCTCTTTTCTGGTGTACTCAGCTGGACAAGCAGTCATTTGTTGTCAGGGCTGCTAACTGGTTAAATAAACTGTCAGATACACTGCTAAATCTCCCCAAGTTTAATCAGTTTAAGAGATTTATGCAGTCTCTTTTTGCAGTCCAATGCAACTGTAACCATTAAACAGTTTCATCTGGTTTCTCTCTGTACATAACCTGTGACTTTTTATGCAATGATCTGTATGGATTTTTTTTTCAGCACTGCACGTAACTGTTCTGTCTTAAGTGGTTTGAGCCGGACTCAACTGCCATTTTCTCTGGAACTGCTTACTGTACTCATGATGTTTTTCTGTGACTGTGTATCTGACGTGGAACCTTTGCAAATGAGCACTTGTGCTCAAAAGTAATCAAAGTTTTCAGTAAAAAAAAATAAATAAATAAAAATACATAAACTCTAAGACTGTCTATTGTGCTGAAGTGCTCTTTAGCAACAATTTCAATAAAGCTACCAGTTAACTGGCATGCTTAAAATAACTAATCACACAATTAAATCTACCTATTGAAATAACCATACACTTGTGAAATAGTTACCTCCATTTTGGGTAATATATCGGACCCAAGGCAAGGCCTGATAGCCACTCTTTTCAATGATCTTTAGGTAGCGAACCTGGAAAAAAAAAAAATCATCACATTATTGTGGTAGATTTTTTGTTATTGTTTTAAAAACTGAACACTTACTGAAAATCTGTAATTCCTCTATTTCTGCACCTTGAGGGGAGCATGCCAATGATTAACATTTCAGGTCTGTGTGTGTGTAAAACTACAGAGCCCCATGATCTGCCCCTTATATTGAGGGTGTAAAAGGATATAAAGGCCCGGCTGTTAAAGGACAAAATCTGAGTGAACTTACATGTATTGTATTATATGCATCCTAGCTATAGGTGGAAGTTGCTGAACGGTAGATGAACACTGGGCAGTTATCTTTTCCACGTTATAAATCTGTATTACAAATCTTGCCATTCATTTATAGTTAGCATCTTATCTGTCAACCATTTTCATAGTGGCTACAAAAAAACCAAAAAGTATGGCTAACAGTTTTTTTATGTTTGCTTGCATGCATGTGCAAGAAACATAGTGCCATCATCCGAGTTTTCGGAGGTATGTCACCCCCTCTTCCAATTCAGTCAGTGTGTTGGCAGGCGCGGCCCCAGTCCGCCAATGCATGCTGCAGCTATGACAGCTCCAAAATGCAGTGGCGTACAGTTGAAAGGGGGAGCTACGCTTCAGTGAGCAGCAATCAGATATCGCCTGCTCATGCACAGCTCCCCCTACACACACATACGCACGTAAGCATACTGCGTGCTCCCACGCACACACTCTATACCCCCGTCGGCTATGCTGCGCCACCCCAAAGCCATCAAATGCCACGCTGGCTGCCCACCTCAGCGTGGCAAGTCAATAGGTATAGCCGATGGGGTGCCCAATCCCGTCGGCTCCACTGTCCTCCCCAGAGTTACAGGGTGCCACGCTGGGAACCCACCCAGCGTGGCAACTGATACTATAGCCGACAGGGGTGCCCAATCCCGTCGGCTCCACGCCCCCAGCATGGCAAAAAATCGCGTTGTCATGTAAAAAAAAAAAAAAACACGGTCCCAGTCTTCCTGCCCCCCAAACAACCCGCACCCACCCACTGCACACCCTGCCTCCCCCAACCCCATACTTACCTCCGGACCTCGCGCGGCGATCTTGGTGGACCTGGAACACGTCTGCACTCTTCAAAGCCGACCGTGAACTGAGAAATGCCGTAAGCTGTATAATGGGATAGATAGGGTTTTCAACTTTGTTGCATATCTCAGGCATTTTGGAATTTTTGCACCAAATTTTCAACATGGGGTTTTGGGACCCTTCTCATGAATGATGTCACTGTCATGGGGTTATTCGGACCCAAAAGGTGATTTCGCGGTCACTGCGGCGAAATCACCTTTGAACAATTAACAACGACACTGCCAGCGTTCATAAGGTGGGCTCTTAAGAAGCCTATTTTGAAAATTTGGTGGAAAAATTCCAAAAATGACTGTTTTACAAGTCGTGCAAGGCTATGCAATTCCTACACACGTCAGTAAGTTCAGCGAATTTTCAATATTTTCACCCAGATTTTCAACATTGCCATTTTACCACCTTCTTATAAGTAGTACAGCTGTCATTTTCACATCTCCCCAAAGCGTTGCTTCTGCCCATGTGAGCTGCTGCTTGGCGCGGTCGGTGTGCGAAATCAATATACAGGACAAATTAAGAAAATCTCAGTAACACTGTTTCATGAGCAGAGGTCCTAAAATGACTATGTTGAAAATTTGGTGAAAAAATTCTAAAATGACTTTCACGGCGTGCGTTGCGCGGTTTCTATGCATGCTTTCGTAAGTTTGCAATTTAATATTTTCACTCCAGATTTTCAACATTGCCATTTTATTATACTTCCTTATGAACAGTACAGCTGCCATTTTTCATATGTCGCCCAAAATGTGTTTTCGCACATGTAGCGCACAATGGTGCTGTTGGTGTGCGAAATCAATGTTTGGGACAGATTAAGAAAATCACAGTTACACTGTTCATGAGCAGAGGTCTTAATATGGCTATGTTGAAAATTTGGTGACAAAAGTCCATAAAATGACTGTGTTACAAGTGAGCATTGCGCAGTTTCCACGCACCCTCGTAAGTTCATGACTGTAATATTTTCAGTCCAGATTTTCACCAGTGGCATTTTTCCACACTTCCTTATGAACAGTACAGCTGTCATTTTTCACAACATGGCCGAAGTGTGTTTTCACACTTTCAGCGCAGAGATGCGTGGTCGCTGTGGGAAATCATTGTTCGGGACAGATAAAGAAAATCACAGTGACACTGTTCATGATCGGAGGCACCAAAATGCCTGAGTTGACAATCTGCTGTAAAAATCCCCAACCTAATTATATTACGGTGTCGTTGCACAGTTTCTATATCGCTCATGACTTCACCATTTTTTTAATATTTTATTGCAGATTTGCAACATTGCCATTTTACACCTCCCCATGAACAGTACAGCTGTCATTTTTACATCCTGTTGGAATGTTTTTGCATCTGTGGTGCTAAATGTCATGATCGCTGTGCATAAGCAGCTCGCTAACAAACTGATATTCCCCTGTTCATGAGGTGGGGTCACAAAAACATGTTGAAAATTTGGAGTGAAAATACCAACGAATGCCTGAGGTATTAGGGTTTCCAACCATAACGCCCAACCCTGTAGAGAATGACAGGCATCAGGGGTGTGACTTGGGATTCTTGCCTGTAATGCTCATACCATTCCACACCCTGCAGCCAGTGAGAGGCATCGAGGTATGCCTTGGACTCTTCGGCCCCAAAGTTCACCCCATTCTCCTATATCGCACCCATCTCACCGTATTTCCTAATAGAATGGGGTGCGCATAAGGGCCAAAGACCCCAAGGAACACCATGACACTTATCAGTGTCTGCAGGGTGGGGTGTGGTGAAATGGCGTGGCCGTTATGCCTGACGACCCAAAGGCACACCCCAATGCCTGTCACTCTCTGCAGGGTGGTGGTGGGGTTGGCTTCAGTTCAATACTTCACTGCCATTCCTATTACGCAGCTCTGTAACTTCTACACTACCACTGCCAATGCCAGCAAGCAAACATTCGGCATTGACAAATGCTTGTTTCTTATGTCTTGCTTTACATCCTGGCAAAGTGGCCCTAGGATCACTTATCAGATGTCCTCCAGGCAAGTAATGCCAAGTAGCTGAATACTCTCCTATAGACAATTCAGCCTAAATGCCCGTATTTTTGCACACATCCAGATGATGTGTGTGTTGCCTTACTCTCCCCACATAATCTCCAGTATGCATCTGTGACAGTTATGGTATACTTCGCCTGGCATGCAGGAGTGTTACAATATCGGATGTTGTGCTCCCATGCATTTTGCCTCTAAGTGGGTGAATTAGCGGTCTTGTGTCAATTCATACACACAGCCAGAGTTTTGATGGTATCTGTGTTTCAGTTTCCTTTTCCCAAATCTGTCTTGTGTATTCCGTATCAAAGACATTCATGTCCAAGAATGCTCACCAGTGTGGAGAGATGAGCTGACTTGACAGATGTTCATCCATTACCTATACAACTACGACTATCAATGGGTTAGGTTCCATCTGGGTTTGCTTCCAGCCAGTCTATATATAGTGTCTTGCTGCAACAGAAGTGCTTGGACCTTTGTAGCCCAGATTTCTGTTGTTGCCGTTTGAAGGACTTGTATACTCAGTTGTGCAAAAAATATCAAGGAGAAATCAGGCCTAATCACTACTAAGATTTATAAATGTCATGGACTTGAGCTGGAAGAAACAGCAGGTCTGCGACAAGTCTCCTCAAAAGTGCAAACTAGTCCCCTATTTTGTAGTGAGGGGTCTGTCTCCTCGAAATATCAACCAACTCCTCCATCCATGGTTGCAAACAGAGGGATAGCTCAGAAAGAGTGGTAGGCAAGTGGAATGGGCTGCCCAAGGAGGTGGTGGATATGAAAACTGTGGAGAGCAACTTGAGGGGGTTGGACTAACGTAAGGGGCTGAGCTACCACTAGGGGTCCCAGCCATGCATACAGACAGCTAGGCTGGTGGGGCATGCAAAGGTAGAACTGCACAGACTAGATGGACTCCAGTCCTTTCCTTCCTGTAAAAAATGTTCTCTGTTTTCTATTATTTAAGCAATAATGCCCCAACAAACAGGCACTTTTCAGGGATTAAAATGCATAACTTGAGGGCGGCAGCCGAGGGCCATTAACCCCAGCAAGCACACTAAGCCTATGAAGATGCCTGCTTGTGAGGGAAACTCCCAGCAAGGGCATTACACCCATGGAAATGCCTAGCTGTAAGTGCATTATTGCGATTAGGAGTCTACTTGTGTTAGTAAGGAAAAACTGACATTAAAAAAAAAAGTTTACACACGCCAAACGCTGCTATGAGCTGTACCAGGCATTTCTAAGAGATTAATGCCCAGTACAGCGGCCAATAAAAGCATGTACTGGCCTCATAAATAATTAGACTTATAATGGTACAGTGGTAGATTGGGGTACCTCTGTGGTAGAATGAGGCAGGATCACATTACACTCAATGCAAATTTCCTTAAGTGGTAACACAGTGGTGCCTCAATCTACCACTAGGTAGTCAACTTGTAGATAACATTTTTATCTTCTTTGAGGACCTCTCCTCCATAAAGATCTACACTTTGGATAATTTCAAAGTAGTACCCCAGGGAGGGTAAAAAATGTTCCACCCAGTGCAGTAGGTGACAAGCAAACATGAGTAAGATATAAGGCCTTGCAACACAGCCTGGCCAAAACGGTCTTTTCCTGGAAGCAATATCCAGGCTGTACTGACACGTGAAGACAGGGATTTTACTCTATACAGTCTCATTACAGATTTCTGTTGCGGAGGCACAAAGCAAAGGCAAGATACCAATGCTGCAATCGCTTTGGTGGCATATACCACCCTTTTCTCAGACACCTGTTTGCCAGACTTGTCATAAGCTAATAAAATATCACTGGACAATCACTGTGACAAACACCAGTTGATCAGTGGCTTGCCTAAGGCTTGAGGGGCAAAGAGACAAACATCTGTTTTGACTGACAGAGCAATTTAGTGAGGTCTGTGACAGAGTGGAACAGGACCTTGTCCCAGTTGTTATGGAAAGTGTTTAAATGCAAGGATCTGTTTATTCCTTTCCTGTCTCTTTGTCTGGTTGCACAACCAAATTTTCCTGTAAGACCTAGGATTTGATCAACCCGACAGTCTTGCAGTTCTTTGCCCCTTGGTATCTCTCAACCTTCCCTTGTTTTTCTGTCTTTTCCTCCCTTGCATATCTGCTGATATAAAAATATATGCAGATCACTATATGGAAATGTAACTGATATTGGGATCCCTTTTGTTTAGAAATCATATAGTGTTCATTTTTGAAATGTATATAACTGTGGTTTGAGATGATTGCAAAACGCTATTTGAAACTCAAGAGGTTACCTGAGTGCAAGTTTTAAGCTTTTTGCAGAAGAGCTGTGAAAAATGGCCTCAGCTCAGGGACAATGTGTTTCTGCCAGCACCTGCATGAAACATACAAGAACAGAACACTTTGGAAGAAACAGGATGCTTATTAAGAATGGGGGTTGGAAGGACTTATAAGAGAGCTGAGCTGCAATTGCTTATAAAAGAGAAAAGGGACACAGAGATTGAAGGAAAACTTTGATCTTCTCTATTTCATCTTGCCTTTGTAAAATAGTTATACTGAACAAGTTTATTTTTTTTTACATTACTGCTAGCACAAATAAATATTTTTGGTCAATTCTACAACTGCTTCTGGTTTTCCTATGCTTCCTGACCTGTGCCTCGACAAGGTCAAGGTAGAAGCTAAACGCTACCTTGACATCTAGGTCATGAAGCATCATCTCATATTCTCTGGGTTAGGGACAAAATCCTGGAAGATTAACAATTGGTTATGTGCAAACTTAAACTACTTCTGGCAGGGATTTGGGATGTTCCAAGCACCACCCCTTCTCTGCCTGCTCCTAGGTTTGCCTGAAAGGAGTGAAAGCCTGGTCTGAAAAAGCCCCTATAACAGAAGGCAACATGGGGAGTGTACAGAACTAAGCATTTGCCTAGAACACTTTAGCTCCATTAAGGTAATTTCTGCCATACTTCAGGTTAAAAAAAAAAAAAAAAAGAGTCCCCTTCGACAGGCTAGTTCTGCTATAGTATCACAAACTGGATGCACATTATAATGTTTCTTTGTTACTGATAGACTTTTCTGTTATCGTACTGAAACCAGATATTGTGGCCATGATGCACAATATGGTCATTATTTTTCTTTTTTTCACAAATTACTTATGACAAAATAAGAAAGACAGCACCAAGACACTAACCCATTTCCTTAACATCACACTGTAAAGTGATCACTAAAGATCTTAATATTTATAAAACTGTATAGGATGTTCAAAAATGTTTACTATAGCTCAGACAGTGAAAAGGATAACTTGCAATTCAGTGCCACTTCAAAAACTTTAATGCTAGGGTTCTCCTAGTACATCCTGAAGACATACACAACTAGAACCAGTCATAAAAGTGCATGCAATATGCTTCAGTGACTTTATACTGTAGATTTGATGTGGTTTATGTCTTTCATTATCGCAAAATGTTCCAAATTAAAAAATAATTTTATTACGCTATTATTACATACTTAGCTAATGACATCAAGGTTTATATTGAGACTACTACTACAGTTAGTCTGAAGTGGTGCCTTCTCTGTCATTATAGCACAGATATACTACAGTGTAGGCTGTAACAAAGTAATGTTAGTGTTAGTGGACTAGACAGTGCAATGAATAGGTCAGAACCACCAGAAAACAGACAGGTGCTATTTCATATATTTTGAATCTTCTTTGTTAAAGCAGCAGTGTATGGTAGCAATGAAAATGTTGACCTGTACTTTTTTATTTTATTTTACGATTGCTCCTTATCTCCTGACTTGTACGATACCCCTTTTTCCCCATTTTGAGTCTGCTTTAGCACTTTTTTTCACATTTGAAATAATAAAAGGAGTGCTCATTTTATTATTTCAACTATAAAAAAATAAGTGGTAAAGCAGACTCAAACTGGGGAAAAAGGGGTATCGTACAAGTCAGGAGATAAGGAGCAATCGTAAAATAGAATAAAAAAGTACATGTCAAAACTGTTACTACTATCATGCACTGATGCTGTACTATCTATTTTAAATACACAAATTGCTGGACTGATTGACTGGACCCAATACTAGACAAAAGTTACTCATTATGTCAATTATCCAACTGGATCTTCTTCACGAACACATTTTTGGCTCAGATATTTAACTGACAAAATGCATGACTTGCACATCTGAATGTGTACAGTGTATAGCTATGCACAGACATTTTTTTTCTTTTAATTCCATGTTTGGTCACCCCAGCAAACCTCTGGTTCGGGGGACCTGACGGGATACACCCCAAGATGCTGAAGGACGGGGCCCCAGCCAGACCCGTATCCTGGCTCATCACCCGCTCTCTGAAGGAGGGCACCATCCCTACACAGTGGAAACAGGCCCATGTGGTCCCAATCCACAAGGGTGGCCGCTGGGAGTCTACTGGCAACTATGACCAATCTCCCTACTCTGCATCCTGTCAAAAATCAAAGAAAGGCTGATCTATGGACAACTCCACGACTATTTGGAGATCCATAAAATCCTGGCACCCTCCCAACACGGCTTCAGAACCGGACACGGGACTGACACAGCACTGACCAAATCTGCAACAGATGTACTCCAAGACATGGACATGGGCACCCCTACGGGTGCGGTCTTCATTGACCTTTCCAAGGCCTTCGATCTGGTCCACCATGATCTCCTACTCATTAAGTTGAGCAACACAGGCCTTGACTGCCAAGCTCTAATGTGGTTCGAGAGTTACTTGATCGGCCGCACACAAAGGGTAAAGTGGAAGGACACCATTTCTGGGCCACTCCCACTAAAAGAGGGAGTACCTCAAGGGTTGATACTCGGCCCCCCTCCTTTTCTCCCTGTTCACTAATGAACTAGTGGACCACTGTGGCGGGAGCTCTGTTGTCCAGTAAGCAGATGACACAGTCGTCTATCGGTCCACCGCCAATCTGGGAGGTCTTAGCCCTGTACTCCAAGATGACTTCCAGACACTGGAGCACTGGTTCACTGAGAACAGAATGGTCCTCAACACGTCCAAAACAAAGGCAATGCTGTTTGGCCCTAGATCCCTTGGTCAGGACAGGACACAGTACCTACAACTCACCACTGCATCTTGCAACAGCCTAGATGTAGTGCCCTCCCTGAAATACCTCGGCCAAACCCTGGACCAGGGTCTCACCCTGAAGGGCCACGTGGATTCAGTCACCAAAACCTTACACGGAAAACTGGGCATCCTTTATCCGCTAAAAGACCAGCTTGTGCCTGAAGCCAGAATTACAATTGCCACCAGCATCCTCCTCCAGACAATCACAAAGGCCGCCCCAGTCATGCAAGGGTTGGAAAGCTGAAGAAGTGCAGACTTCAGGTGCTTTACAACAAGGTGGCTCGCTTCACATCCCAAGCCAACCCTAGGGATCACCACTGTGACTCCTATCCTTCCTAAACTGGCCCTCACTGGATCGTGCTCCAGTACCCCTGCTCTGCTTAGCGTACCAAGTTAGTCGGCCAATCCCCAGTCTCTGGCCAATGACAGACACCTCCACACATCTGGCCGAACTCTCCTAGATGTTCCCAGGGTCAGAACCAAAGTGGGCGGTATGTGATTTGCCCTTACCGCGCTCCCACTCTGTGGAACCAGCTCCCACCTGGGGTGCAGGAAGCCCCTACAATCAAAAACTTCTGTACTAGGCTTAAGGCCCACCTAGTGGTCGCCAGCTCCTGTCACTGCACCGGCTCCTGATAGGAACCGAGAGATAAATGACAAACCAGGTTCCTATCCTCCACCACTGCCCTAACTATATCGCAAACTGCTAATATTTTCACAATGTTATTACTGTTGAACAACCTATGTATTACATTTGTACTGCTATACTTCTGCTCTGACAGCTGGATGCTGCACCGGTGACCCGGGTTCAAGAACGAGCCCGATTTGTTGTGGGTCGGCAGGGGAAGGAAGAGACTGGGCATCCGGAGGACTGCTCTCTCTTCCCGGGGAGGGTTGGGGATAACGCTCCCTCAAGGTGCAACCCCTGGTGACAGCTGGGGTAGCCAACTGTAGCAGCGTGGCGTATGCCTGGGGATGGAGCCACGGCAGCACGCTGCCATGACAGCCGGGCTTCACTGGGGATCCAAACTTCAAAAATTCCCTCTCCCACCGATAGGTGATGGCACCTCCCAGTTATGGCCCACACTCCCATAGTAGGGCTCGGTTCTCCGCTATCCTCCCTCCCCAGCCGGAGTTCAAACCTATAAGAAAGAGCACCCTGGGTGGGGGCGGCCCTTCCCTGGAGGGATCTGGATGTGCCGGGCTGGGGGACAGCAGAGTCAGGTCACAAAGGGAGGTAGAGACCATGGCCTGGGAGGATGCCGGAAAGAGTTCGGTGGGGCTCAGAAGGGCTAAAAATACAATTCGAACAAGGAAAAAAAGGTTGTGCATAGCACAGCAAACCACTGAGCCATGTCACCCTTGTAGATAATGGAAAGTGCCCCAGGGCAACTGAAAAGAGGGCTTGATGCCCCAAATGCAAGGTATGGGTAGGAAAGAGTTCAGCAGACTGACAGAAAGATAGTTGTGGAACTGTCTTTTACTATGAGGGTGTACTGGTTACAAGGGAAGGTGGAAATACTGCAAAACAGACTGTAGCAAGGCAAGAGGTAGCGTATTTTCACCCCACCAAGGTTACTTAAGGCCTGCCTTGCAGTATTTTCCTCCATTTTTTTTGTCCCTCCTCACAGCTGAGGCACACACATCTCCAGGTGCATGTGGAGGTATGCACGCACTGCAGACATCTCACAGCTCCCTCCTATTCAGTGTTGCTCCTGACCTCTCCTACCATCAGGCCTCTACCTGGTGACAGATGTGCAGCAAAGTAAACACGCCTCCCTCCCTGGGACAGGAAAGCAGTCCAGCCAACACTCTATCCTCTCCCTCCTCTGCTCCTAATCCCAGGTCACCAGTGCGGTGAGTGGTAGCACTACTGCCACACCACCAGGCCGGGTAAGGAAGGATATTATTATGACCCCAGGAGTAGGACTTGCTCCACTGGTGACCATCACTAGTCATGTAAGTTACCCAAAGTCTTCAACCTGGTTGGGAGGGGGGGAAACGAGCTTTACAAATTGCGGAGATGCAAACTAATTTAAATAGAGTTTGATTTTTTTTTTTTTTTACCCCAAATCTTGTTTCTACCTGACAAAAACAAACAAAAAGTCCTCCGCAGTTACAGTACCTGTCTGCCCAGGAACAAAGAGAGGAGCTCTAAAGAGCAGGATATTCTTAAAGTAATTCTTTCAGTGCAAGTTTATGCCCCATAATTAAAAAAAGAAAAAAAAAAAAGAACTTCATAAAGGGCCTGGTTAGTAACAGAGGCTAGTCACTAAAAACACTGCCAGATGTTGTAGATAAGGTGGTCATCTGTGTTTTATAACCCTTTGATGTGTTAAAGCAACTGGCCAGGTTGAGTTGTTCTACGGGCTTGCTAATCTCCGACACAGCCACCTCAAGTGATGTACTCAAGGCACCACTGTGAGACTAGATTAACCCAACTTCTTGTGACTGTGCTATACTGAATGCCTTTAACTGCACTCTGTATTCTAATTCTTGGTCACTGCATTACTAAGATTGCCACTAACTGTTACCTTTCCCCTTCATTTCTGTATTTCCTGTACTTTAGAACTACTATGAAAAAAGATTCAGTTTTTTTTGTGTACTGCCTTATCTCCCTTACCCTTTGAACATGCCTGGAAAAGGGTGGATTGTTCAGCTTAGTACACATTCCTGGCAAAACAATTTACCACAGAAGGGGCAGTGATAAAAAAACACTTGGTACAACCCCACAGTAATTCTTTTATTTACAACTATATTTGTTTTCTAACCAAAGTTACTAAACCAGCAGCATATTGTACCTACTAAAAAGGAACCACTGGACGTCTGCAAACGCTGTAGCTGGCAAAAAGTGTTATAGACAGCAAAGCTGCAGTGACGGAAATTCTGTCATGAACTGTAAATAAGTATATTCTTCCACAGAAGAGAGGCTCCTGCCACCCACAACAAAAATCAGTGATGGCAGGATCTTTGTATCTTTAATGTGCTCCAGATGATTACTCCCTAGCTGAGGTTATAATAATCCTCAGTTTGTGGCATGACAATCCTTTCCAATGCAACAAACTTTGTGGTGTCACAAGCAGGGCTTTTTATGATCTCTGCTAGAGGAAGGAAATGTGGAACTTGACTTTACATTTCAGGGCCTAACCCCTTCCTTCACCCAGACAAACAAGACAATGTGCCTGGAGGAAAATGGCAAGTGCCATTAGAACTGGATTGGTAAACTGCTATAGATATAGATACAGATATAGATATATCTATATATATATATATATATATATCTATATCTATATCTATATACACACACACACACACACACACACACACACACACCACTCACTCACTCACTCACTCACTCAAGGGGTGAGCTGATACACAATGCGATAAATCCGTTCACCCCATGTGAGAAACGGAAGATGACTTGTACACTGTGAAAATACTAGGCATTTATACACACAGAGCCATTTATCCACAGTGTACACGTCATCCCCCCAGCATTCATCATGCTACACCATGCCATGCCGCTGAACCAAACAAAAAGAAAACCAAGTCTTTTCCAGTCGAATCTGCAATCTCTCCTTGCTGCCACACAATGCAACTGCTTTCACTTATTCCTTTTGTCTGTCAATTTCCTTCTTGCCAACCTGTGTTTCCATAATAAATCATGCTCCACCTTAACCAATACCAGGTTACTCCTCCAGCAGGTTCTATTTTGTTAATTGCAATTAATGTTCAATATTTAGTGAATGCCTGGTATAACAAATCTGATTTCTTGCTAAAGGTAACTGTATAATCCAATTACTGCCTGTCTTTGAATTGCCCATGACTGTATTTGTTTGATCTAAAATTGCTGTATTACTTGATTTAAATGTATTTTGCTTCTGTATTGTTAGTCTAGCCGGAATGGTTTCTGTCTGCTGACTGCTAGACAGCGGTCTTTAATTTTTTTTTTGTTTTTTGTTTTTTGCTTTGTATGTTCTCAGTATCTTAGCGAATGTATTGTTTTCAATGCATGGCACTGTCAATGTACTGCACTTCCCGGGTCACCCCGGAAAAAGGGACCGTCATGTCTCAGTGGGCTCACCCAGTTACCAAAATTCAATAAATAAAAGCCCTATTGCATATATGGGACACGCGATGCCCTGGCATGTGATACCCTATGTATCTCAACTCATGGACAGTGACCTCGGAAACCATCACTCGTGGCTCCGCTCCACCACTCATGAGGTTTCACGAGGTCACTGTCCACTTGTGATGCATAGCGTAGCACACGCCGGGACAGCGTGTATCCCTTATTCATACATTATATATATACACACACACACACACACACCACATATATATATATATATATATATATATAGCTTTTGGTGCAACCTATGCAGCAGGGTAGTCACAGCAAACAAATTAACCAATTTATTTTACTGAATATGTTATAGACCCTCCCTCCCCTTTGGAGGGGACCACACACTTTACCAGCTCGTGAGGGCCATAGTTCACCAAGATGCAAGGGGTGGTCTTAATAGGCCAGTCTAGAGAACGTCCTCACACATTCGAGAGCACCGCTGACTCGTGACCTACGTCAGAAAATAGAAATTACGTACCTACGTAATTATGATCTTTCTGTGTATCTTCGCCATTCATCACAGATGGGTACTGGCACGGAGATCAACCTCATGAAGACCCTTTTTTTTTTTTTTTTTAAAAGGATAAGGAGTCGAAGCGCCTTGGCGGCCACCCTCGAGGCGACACATACCACGTGGCCGAGGATTAGCCGTTAAGCTGTGTCGACCCGCCTGCCTACCAGTTCTGAGTCGCCGGAGAGGTAAGAGGAAGGGATGGAGGGTGGGACAAGAGAGTCCAAGGGACAGAAAAAGGAAGAGAAAAACTGAACTAAAAGGAGAAATAACAACTGAGAGGACAGCATAGAAGAGATGAGACTAAGGGGACTGGGTAGGGGCCCCAATCTCTGGAAGCGGAAGAAGGGAGGGAAGGGAGGGGAGAAAATTTAGGAGAGAGTGAGAGGTAACGAGGATCCGGGACCCTTGTCCGTCACCAGACTGTATAGGAACTGCAAGGAGTAGCAAAGCTTGCTTGCCAAAATTCAAGGCACAGAATGTGTGGCAATACCCCAAAAGCAGAGTCGGCTATACTGGAGAAGGACAGGGTACAGGGATTAGTACTCTCTCTGTAAAGATATTTGGTGAAAAGAAGGGAATTTTTTTTTTTTGAAACAATTGGATAACAGGAGGAGGGCAACCACCAACTCCACCCTGTTAGGGTGGAGATATGCAGTAAGAAGGCGCCTCGGAGCTGTACACTTTAAGGGAAAATTTACACCCCTGTGTGTCCTTACTTTACCCTGCTCTAAAAGAGAGGAGAGGCACAGAGGGAGGAGACCCAGAGACTGAGGCCCCAGGGGACGGTGGGGAGGGATTAGATGAATGGTGAAGATACACAGAAAGATCATACTACGGAGGCACGTAATTTCTATATCTTATCTGTGTCAATCTTCATCCATTCATCGAGATGGGTGATGCCAAAGCCCCCCAAGGGGTTGATTCAATGTACCCTAAGGGACAGGGTCCCTTAGCCCTCAGTGGGTGACACACTAAGGGGAACCTTCTGGGCCTGGAGAGGCCCGAGAGTGGGGAGAACGAGACTGGGTCCCCCCGGAGGGGGAAGGAAGTTGCCCGACAAATGCTGTCTCGCCTCACGGGAAAAGAGAGAGGTTCCTGGTGGGCGGAGCAATCACCCCACGCCGGGCCAAGGGTGACAACCGAAAGGCGAGTTACCGCCGATCTCCTGGTGCAGATCGCTGTCCCTACGAACCCTGGTAGCTACCTCATTGGCGTCGTAAGATGCCCTTGCTTGGTGCCTTGCTAGCTCCAGGCCACGTGCAGAGAGTGCGATGGCTTGCCTGGTTTGCTCAGAGTCCGGCAAGGCGGCTAGGATCTGACCTAGCGCTGACCACAAGAACCTGTTGTAGGTTGCATAGTGAGCCTGATGAGAAGAGATGGAGAGAAGTAACCGTGCCGAGTAAAAAAAAGTCCTCCTCCCCCAGAAATCAAAATCCAAAGAGTCCTGATCTGGGGGCCGGTCACGGTGGAGGGCGCGAAGCCCGTCAGGGGTGTCCAGGTGCGTCAGTCCAGACTGCGGATGAGGCATAGAACCTGGAGGCTCCGGGGGAGCGCAATACCTCTGGCTGAGGTCCCTAAGGGCAGGAACTCCGGAGAAGGGCCTCTGCCAGAAATGCATGGACGCCTCCCGAAAGGGAGCAGGCCAGGGCAGCACCACAAGGGTGGCCACACCGAAATCGCCTAGAAAGGCGTGCGCCGCATGCTCAGGATTGCTCACGGACAGGGGAGAGAGGTGAAGGTCCTCCATCATCCTCACAAGGAAACGCTGATACTCGGAGAGATCAGTGGCAGGAGACATATGGACAGACGGTTCCTCTCCCCCTGAAGAGGGGGATGAGGAGCTGGAGGTCACCATGCGTTCCGAGAGGGGCTGCTCGGGGGGAGGTTGAAAAACCTGGCTGTCCATGGCCCTAACATAGGCAGGGAACCAAGCAGCCACCGCTCTGAACTGTTCCCAGGTGAGAGGGCCGCTAGGACCAAAAATACCTGGGAACGCTGGAGAAGGCGGCAGAAGGGAGGGGGCAGAGCCGAGAGAGGAAGTCTGCTGACCTCTGCCGGGGCTAGGGAGCGGACCAAGGACCCCCGCAGAGGGCATCCTGGAAGACTCCGCAGCAGACAGCTGTACAACCACGCTGGTACCGCCTAGGCTGCGCCCAGAAGAATCCCCCAAGTGAGGCGACCGGGGCCGTATAGATCCAGAAGGACGGTCCCCTGCCTCCAAAGAATGGGATCCCTCAAGGAACCATAAGGGGAAGGGCGGAAGTCTGCACTTCGGCTTCGTCCAGGGCCCGGGTGGGTCCCAGAGAAAGGCCGACGCGCCAACCCCACACCCCTCGACCCCTCGGAGTCCGAGAGGGTCCTAGTCCTTGAAAGGGCCAGCCTAGGAAGCTGGCAACTCTGGGCTGCCCCCGAAGGGGAGACCCAGGGAGCAGCACCCTCCCCTCCCGTTGGCTTCCCGACAGGCCCCAAAGTTGGGCGATCGAGACACACCACCGGAGGGGGTACCACCGCTGAGGGGGTCAAGGAACCCCTCAAGGCCAGGTTGCATGGCAATGGTGGCACGCACCACAGCCTGCTGGTCAGTACCACTGACCCTAACCTTGGGGGGGACCAGAAGCACTTCAGTAGGGGGCTGACTGAGACCCGTCGTGGAGACCACCGGCTCTTCCTCCTCTGCAGACAACCCCGAAGGGTGTGACTGCCCGTTCGACTCCGAGCCTGACTCCGACGAGGTAGAGTCTGAGGCCCTAAGCCAAACGGTAGGAGGGCGAGGGAAGGCAACCTTACCAAAGGGCCCAGAAGTCAAAGCAGTGGCCAAGGTGGCACCTGCACCCTCCACAGACCCGCTAGCGGCGCTGGCAGAAGGCAGCAGGGCAGCACTGGCCAAAGGTCCTGAACTAGGGCCAGCTGCGGCACCGTCAAGCCCATCAGCACCAGGGGCGGTACCAGGAACAGAGACAGCGCCGACAGAAGCCCCAGAAACAGCCTCAGTGCCGACGACGCGCCAGGCCCCGTTGGCGCCCGCGGCAACACCGAGGACCGAAGCAGCGCTGGACGACTCCGGCGAGACTCAGCGCCGAACACGGCACTGCCAGACCTCGGCGCCGTGGCGCACCGAGCACCACGGCGCTGAGATGGCACGGACAACTCCGAAGGCCCCACGGCCGTGCTCAACCTCGGCGTGAAGCGGCGCGAATCCAGGGTCACGGCGCCGCAAACAGGGTCCGCGCGTTCGGCGCCAAGAGCCTGGCCCGTTGAGAACTGGGCGGCACCGACAGGCCCATGGCACCGCTGAACGGCGCCAAAGGCCCCGACGGCACCAAGCGACGGCCGAGGACAGCGCTGGACCCGGCCTTCCGGACCGCGTGAGCGACACCGGTGAGCCTTCACCCGAAGGGTGATAGCCATATGGCGCCTCCGCCCGCTCCGGGAGGAAGCGGACGGGCCTCTGCGCCAGCTGGAAGAAGCCTCGGCCAAGGCTAGGCTCCAAGAGGCCGAGGCTCCCTCCTCCTCGGTCCGGATAGAACCGGGAGGAGACCCGGAGGAAAGGCCGAGAGAGCGCGGCTTAGCCTGACAAGTGCGAATCCTGCCCCCGAAAGTCGGCGGAGCTCGCCCTACTTTAAACGCGCGCTGTTAGAGGACGCGGCGGTCCATGGAGAAGCAGGCGTCACACGAAGCCATGTCGTGAAGCAGGCCAAGACACAAGAGACACCGGTCATGCTGGTCGGTAACGAGTACCGCGGTCGCACAGGCACTGACGCATGGGGGCAGTCCCGCCTTAGACCGACTTCGCCCCTCATGGTTACGACCTATGCGGAAAACCCACCAAAACAGACTCGACGCCGCTTATACTGTAAAATAAATGGAAAGATCTTACCAGCGGCGTGAGTAGGGCAGCTAGAACATAGCAGAAACCGACGGACTGTCGATGACAAAAAGCTAAGGCTAAAAGTTTAAAAATTTCTTCAGCTGGCTTCCACGGCGACCTTGGCCGGCGGGAGGCGAAGAACTGGTAGGCAGGCGGGTCGGCACAGCTTAGCTAATCCTCGAGCCACGTAGTACACCGACTCGGTGGGCGCGCACGATGCTGCGCCGACTCCACCTATCCTAAAAAAAAAAAGGCTCCCCCGGGGTCCTGATCTCCGGCCAGTACCCATCTGTGATGAATGGTGAAGATTGACACAGATAAGATCTTATCCTTCTCCTATGGCTGGCATTCCTCTGGTACCAGCTGCAAAGACCTCACCTCTCCCCAGCATCAGGGCCTGCATAAAAAGGAACAACAACCCTGTTAACCCCCTGGTACAATACTACGTGACTACCATGCCACCAATCTGTTGCACAACCCTGCCACCATCATACCTACATGACTGTAACAAGACCTGCCTACCAACTCACCTAGGTCTACGAAATACCCTGCCAAATAAATAAATAAACAAAGGAAAATCCAGTGGGGGGATGGTAGAATTCCTTCCTGACCCTAAGACTATCTGCCACAGTGGATTCCATAGCCATGGCTCTGTGCCCCTGCTTTTCTGAGGGGAGGGACTGATGGGGTATATGCTGCAGGTAAGGACAAAACAAGGCAGAGCCTTCGTTGTAGGCCACTTAAATAACCAAAGCCCCTCCTACAAGCAGGTAATAGCTCCTGCTTCCTGGGAACCCTACCCCCTACCTAGCCCTGACCTTAATAGGTGGAACTACCACCTGTCAATCCAAGTGTCATCCAGGGCATTCCAAGACTAACTCCACCAGCAACTATTCACTGCAGACTCAGGCACTGTCTTTTAGGTGACAACCCCTTCCTTCACCTGGACAAATGACATAGACAATGTGCTTCAAGGAAAATAGCCATGTTAGTAATATAAGACAATTAGAACTGGATTGGTAAACTAATTGCTAATGCTAACACACACACACACGTGTATGTGTGTGTGTGTGTGTGTGTATACATATATATATATATATATATATATATATATATATATATATAAACTATTTGGCATGACGTGCACAGGATAGTAGCAGCTAACAAATTAACCCATTTATTTTACTGAATACATATACAGGCCCTCCCAACCCTTTGGAGCACACCGACATACTGATCACCACCTCGCAAGGCCCACAGACCGCTGATGTATGAGGGGTGGCTCGTAACAGGCCAGTCTTTAGAGTACCCTCCCCGTCCAAGGACACCACTGACAGGTGACCTACGTCAGAGAGTTATCCTTTGCCTATGACTGGCAACCCTCTGGTACCACCTGCCAAGGCCTCACCTCTCCCCAGCCTCTGGGCCAGCATAAAAAGGTGCGATAACCCCATTAACACCCCCGGTACAATACTGAGCAACTACCATGCCACCACATGATGAATGTCCTGCTGCATTTAGATGGTCAACATCCATTGAACCTTCTGACAAATTGCAGCTAGTCTGTGTGTAAGACTTTCAAAATGAGTTTGCCATGTGATACTGCTGAAACATGATAATCATGCAGGGAAAAACTGCCAATGTAACTTTGGCTACAGCTATGCTACATATTTATTTGCAACTGATATGATGGACAACAAGAAAAAATTACTCACCTTAGTAATGTTGTTTCTTCTAATGGAGTCTTGCTGTATTCTGACTATTGCAGTGATATCCAACCTTTGAACTGCCCCGGAGAGGAAAGAGTTAACTTTCCATGCAAGGCATGGAACGCTGAGCTCGAGCTCAGTTGAGACTCTGTCTGTTTGAACCCAAACCGCCAGATCTTTACGAGCTAAACTCACTGGGCGTCCTGTGTGGAAACTGTAAACTTACACTAGCCAACTGGAACTAAATTTAATAAAAAGGTTTTTTGGTTCCAAGGCAAAGACTCAAGTCAGGAAACCAAAAAACAAAACACAACACATACCCAAAAATAAAGGGTGAGGAAAGGGGGCACCTCTAGGGTGCCAATATGTTCCTGCCCACCCACATCCCAAAACCCAGGTTCTGAAAGGGGAGGCGGAGGTCAGAGGATACAGCAAGACTCCATTAGAAGAAACAACATTACTAAGGTGAGTATTTTTTCTTCAAACAACATGAAGTCTTGCTGTATTCTGACTACCAGACTACCAAGCAGTACCTCCATGGAGGAGGGACAGAACCTCCTACGGGAACAGGCTCTGAAGCACTGCTGTGCCAAACCGAGCATCACTCCTAGCGTGGACATCCAGAGAGTAATGCTTGGTGAAAGTATGTACTGTTTTCCAGGTGGCTGCTTGGCAAATCTCTAAGATAGGAATATCCCTGGCAGCAGCCAGGGAAGCAGCTGTACCTCTAGTAGAGTGAGCCCTCAGGCCTGAGGGTGGGATCCTACCTAACTTCTCATAGCAAAATTGCATACAAGAAACAATCCACCTGGCAACAGATCTCTTAGTGGCAGGCTTTCCCTTACCAACCTCCCCATAAGTGAGGAACAGTTGGAGGGAGTCAAACCTGTGACCCTTGTTGCGCTCTATGTAGTAGCTAAGGGCCCTTTTCACATCCAGGCTGTGCAGCCTCCTCTCCCCAGAGGAGGAACGGTCAGTGAAGAAAACAGGAAGAGACATAGACTGGTTAAGGTGGAAACCTGAAACCACCTTAGGCAAAAACTTCCTATTAGTCCTGAGGACCACCTTATGTCTATGGAAAGAGATCAAATCAGGCTCCACTGACAGGGCCTGTAACTCACTTATGCGTCTGGCAGAAGTAACGGCTACCAAGAACACAGTTTTCCAAGTCAAGTACTTAAGCTCTGCTGAGGACAAAGGCTCAAAGGCTTGTATAAGCTGAGCAATGCAAACATTAAGGTCCCAAGCAGGGCAGGGTCCCTGAGGGAGGATTGGTATGCAGCAATCCCTTGAAGAATTTGCAAAATACAGGATGAGCTTAAAGGGAAGAGTGCTTGCCTGCTGACAAGAAGGCAGAGACAGCTGCCAGATGCACTCTAAGTGTAGCTGGTCTGAGTCCCAAGCTATTGAGATGAACCATATAGTCAAGGACTGTAGGCAACCCAGCAGACTCTGGAGAAATATGCTTCCCAGAGCACCAAATAGTAAAACTTTTCCATTTGGAGTTGTAAGTCTTTCTGGTGGAAGGCTTTCGAGAAGCCTTTAGAATATCCAGAACACCTTGAGAGACATGCAAATCAGCAAACTCTAACTCTTCAAGAGCCAGGCCTTGAGATTGAGAGATTTGAGATTCGGATACCAAACCCTCCCCTGAGAACATGTTAACAGGTTGTAATTCCTGGGAAGAGACAGGGGAAGGTGGACTGCTAAGGACAGCAAGAGAGGGTACCAGTGCTGTCTGGCCCAGTCTGGAGCAATCAGAATCACTTTGCAGGGTTGAGACCTGATTTTGACTAGTACCTTGAACAGGAGAGTGAAGCATACAGGAACTTCCCTCCCCAATTGAGAACTAGGGCATCCAGGGGGACTGAGCCCAACACTGGGGGTCTGCAGCAAAAAAGAGGAAGTTGATGATTGTCTGGGGCTGCAAAAAGATCTATCTGTGGGGTGCCCCATCTGGAGATCACCTTCAAAATCAGGGGATCTAGGGACCATTCGTGATGGCCCTGAGAAATTCTGCTGAGAGCATCTGCCAGGACATTGTCCTTCCCTGGGAGGTGCACTGCTATCAGAGAGGTATTCAGGGAATAAGCCAGAGACCACAACTTCATTGCCTCTGTGCACAAGGCTGTAGATCGAGTGCCCCCTTGCTTGTTGATGTACCACATTGTGGTGGTATTGTCTGTTCTGATCTGAACTACTTTGTTCTGAACAAACTTGGAAAAAACTTGAAGTGCTAGAAACACTGCTCTGAGTTCTAAGAGACTGATGTGAAGCAGAGATTCATGAGGTGACCGCAACCCTTGGGTGGTCAGATCCCCCAAGTGGGATCCCCAGCCCAAGAGGGAGGCATCTATGGTAAGGATTAGAGAATGAGATTGAGTGACAAAGGGAACTCCTTGCCTTAGGTTGTCCTGATCCTGCCACCACTGCAAAGCCTGGATCAGGGTTAGAGTCACTGGGATTAGCTTGGTCAGAGAATCCTTTCTCTGGGACCAGAAGGCTCTTAAGTGGAACTGAATGTCCCTCATCTGAAATCTTGCTCCTTGGACCACTGCTGTAGAGGCAGCCATGTGGCCCACGAGCTGCAGAAAATGCCTTGCTGGTAGACACACCTGGAGGGTGAATGAAGAGGCCAGTGTAACAAGGGTCCTTGCCCTGTCCAGGGGAAGGAAGGCTCTTGTCCTTATTGTATCCAGCTCTGCCCCTATGAAGGTGAGGAGCTGCACTGGCTCTAGAACTGACTTTGAAAGATTCAGGAGGAATCCTAGAGAAGTGAGCAGTTGCTGAGTTATCTGTAGGTGTGACTTGACTTGGTCTGGAGACTGACCCACTATGAGCCAGTCGTCCAAGTATGGAAAGATGGAGATCTTTTTTCTCCTTAGGAAAGCAACCACTACTGCCAGGCATTTTGTGAACACCCTTGGAGTTGATGTTAGGCCAAAGGGCATTGCTCTGAACTGATAGTGGCCTGAGGGCAACTCGAACCTGAGGTACTTTCTGTGGGAGCATCTGATATAGGCATCCTTGAGGTCCAGGGAAACTAGCCAGTCCCCTGGGCTTAGAGAAGGAAGAATTATTCCCAGAGTCACCATTTTGAACTTTGGCTTTAAAAGGTGCTTGTTTAAATATCTGAGATCCAGGATGGGCCGCCATTCTCCCGTCTTTTTGGGAGTTAGGAAGTACCTGGAGTACAATCCCTTTCCCTTGTGGAGGGGTGGAACCCTTTCTATGGCTCTGAAAGCCAAGAGGGAAGAGACCTCTGCCTCTAGGGCAAGGGCCTCTGAAGGATTTGCAGGTAGAAAGGATCTGGTTCTCATCCTGGGAAATTGTTTGAAGCCGAGAACCAGTCCCTGGCTTACTACTTCCAGGACCCATTTGTCTGATGTTAAAGACATCCAGTCCTGGACAAAGTACGCCAGCCTGCCCCCTACGGGTAGTGGAGAACTGGCCCGGGCAAACCCATCAGGGTGCCTGTTTGGCAGGGGCTATAGGCTGAGGGGTGGTAGCTGGCCTGCTTATACCCCGTCTGCCTCTCCCTCTGAAGAACCCCCTCTGGGCAAAGGCGGAAGAGGAGGCCTGGGCTTGGTAGAAAGGCCTATGAAAAGGCCTGCCCCTGCCCCTGGAATGCTGCCTCTGGGGAGTGACTTGCCTTTCCTTGGCCTGAGCACTCCTATAGGTGGTCCTGTACTCATCCATTTTCTTCATGTAGTTCTCTGTCTGCTCCCCAAACAGAGAATTACCAACAGGAAAATCCATGGCCTTAGTCTGGGTATCCTGTGACAGGCTAGTACATCTGAGCCAAGCCATCCTACAAAGGGCCACAGATGTAGCCATGACTCTAGATGAAACATCACTGGAGTCCACTGCAGCATGAAATTGCACCTTGGGTGCCTCAATACTATCTGCAGCCACCTGCTCCAGCTCCTTGGCAAGCTGGCCAGGGACCTGTTTAGCTAGAGCCATCACAGTGTCCCACCTAGACTTCTGGTATCTAGCTGTAGTAGCCATATAATTAGCCTGCCGAGTCTCAAAGATGCTGACATGTACTGTTTCTTTGCATGGCATCAATCCTCCTGGAGTCCTTATCTGGGGGGTGTAGCCAAGGGTATAGTTGCCTCATCACAGGCAGCAGCCTGCACTACCCCAACATGGCTGCATTGCTGGGAAAGGAACTCCGTATCTGAGCCTGAAAAAGTATACCTCTTGTCCATTCTTCTGTCCACAGGAGGTATAGAATTAGGAGTCTTTAAAATTTTAAATGTCTGTTTCCCAAAAGACTTATGGAGGGGAACAGACAGTCTCCTGGACTCTAGGATGTCCATCGTCTCAACATAATCAGGCTCCTCCTGATCCTCTACTGCTTCTTCCATAGGAAGCGGAAGAGTTTCAGCCACTTTTTTGTAAAACAAAGTGGGAAGGGGACTCAGAAAGCCTAGGAGGAGAAACCCCTGAAGGTCTGTCTGGGGAGATGTCCGGGTCAATAGGCACATCCAGACTTTCATAATCACCATCACTATCCTCATACTCTCCTTCCTCCTCCTCCGGTTCATAAAAATCCTCTAAATTATAATCCGGAACCAAGGGGAACCGACCGAACCGAGCCCTAATCGATGTGGTGCCGGTTCGGTCGGAACCGGAGTTGAATATTGAACAATCTTATCGCTTGGTCTATTTCATCAGCGGTCGGAGAAAGAACTTGTGGATCCGAACCGGCTGACTTATCCCTTCTTTTTCTTTTAACCGGAACTGACTCCTCAGAGTCGGTTCTCCTTTTGCCTGAAGAAGTTTCGCCCTGGTCAGAGGGCACTCCTTCTGGTTCGGTTGGAACCGAACTGGGCTGGCCATCCGGGTCAGTGGACTTTTTGGCCTCCCTTTCCCTCAGCCTACCTACTCTCTTTTCCAGGGTAGCTGTGGGAAAAGTTTTGCAAATCTGGCAGTCTGAATCGAGGTGGTCAAACCCCAGACAATAAACACAGGTGGTGTGGGGGTCAGCCTTAGCAAAGGCTTCCCCACACACACTACAGTGTTGAAACCCAGTGGGCCCGGTTTTTCTCTTGGGTTTCTCAGACATGGCCAGTCCTAACCAAACTTACCCTTTTTTCGGCAATCCACCAGGCAAGACACCCCTATCGGTTCCTGACCGTGTTACGGGTTGTGGAAAAAAACGTAATGAAATCTGTTTTTTTTTTTTCTAGAACAGATAAGGACCGGTTACCACACTCTAAAAGCAGAACAAACTTTTTTTTAACAAACCTGATCGGTTCAAATTGAACCGATCCGACGTTACAAGTTCCACACAGAAGCTAACAATAATAAACCTATCTAGTACTCACAGTACCACAGACAGAGACTGAACCGACAGGTTAGATGGAAGAAATTCGGTTGAAACCGAGGGAAAAAACAACACTTTAACCGACTAAATTGAACCAAGCGAAGGAGAAATCTCCGGAGCGACTGTTCAGTGAGGTGGAGTAAAGAATCTGGCGGTTTGGGTTCAAACAACAACAGACAGAGTCTCAACCGAGCTCGAGCTCAGCGTTCCATGCCTTGCATGGAAAGTTAACTCTTTCCTCTCCGGGGCAGTTCAAAGGTTGGATATGACTGCAATAGTCAGAATACAGCAAGACTTCATGTTGTTTGAATAAAAGACAAGCTGCCTGCATTTTCCTGACCATAAGGTGTAGTCTATCTGAGGAACAGGAAGTCTGTCTGGGGAACAGGAAACCAGGACGGCATCCTTGACCCACCACGTGGCAGTCGGCATTCTCCACGGACCGTGCTCCCCTTGCCCTTTCTGGAAAAACAAAATTCAACAAATCAACCTCTGCCTACCAGCAGTGAGAGGGGCAAAGGAAAAAAATAATGTTTTACATACTGCAAAATCATCTACAGGAGTGAGGGCATCTAGTGACCACCCCAGCTCACCATGCTGTGGGCCAACCCCCAGGTGACCAAGTATGGATTCCCTCTATTTGCCCTCCTGAAATTATTTACAGTAAACCCAATGGGAGGGAAGTGATACACCACATAACCTTTGTGGAACCCAGTAACCTGAAACAGAGGACACCATCCCGTCCAGCATTCTCCGCTGACCACACACTCTGGCTGCAAGCCTCTGCCGTCTTGACCTTTCACCAGACTGGATCCATTAGAAGAAGCCACAACTGAGGAAATCAGCAGCTTTCTCCAATTTACCAAGAAGTGAGGTGGCTACAACATTAATATTCCACAAACAGGAGGCCGTCCCTTTCTTTGAGCTGCTTGAGCGTCAATTTCCCACAGGGCCCAGTACAGCCTCCATACTCCCAAATACCAGTGCCAGTTTCTAGTCACTCCTACATCTTTTAATTTTAGTATATTTCCTTCTTTTCTTTTTTTTTTTTTTTTTGGGGGGTAGTTGAGACTGTGGAAACTAAACAGGTAAGATGCCCTCCCCACCCAGTCTGGTGCCAGGCTCAGCCTTTGGGATTCCTTACTTACATGAAGCCTTTCTTTACTGGCTGGAACTGATCTCTAGAGCAATTATCTGCTGCAGTTAGGGGCAAAGGCAGAGTCTTCGTTGTAGGCCACTTAACCTCAGCCCTGCCTACAAGTGGGTAACAGCATCTGCATCCTAGGAACTCTACCCCCTGTCTAACCCTGCCCCATCCAGGTTTCATCCAGACGCTCCCCCAGACAAACTCCACCTGCAGCTATCAACCGCAGGCTCTGGCATGATACAGCACCTTTCAAACACACCCTATTCCAAAGCTCTTTACCAGTCAGGCAATGAGACAGGGAAGCTTAGCAGAGCACATCATGTTTACAGGGGACATGACATTTCTGCTAATTGGCAGATGTTGCTGTTTAAGGAAATATATTTAAAGGATGGGACTTTTTCACCACTGAAATGGTTAACACTTCCCTGCATGTACAACTGATCTAGCTGGCCTCCCTCAATGGGATTCTTTCTTTGCATACCACACTTATCAATCATTTATTCTATATGTAATTCATACCACAAATAGAGTCAAATTAAATGGTACCTGAATAAACTCAGATATGCACCAGACCTGGGTCTAAGTCCCCCAGTCTCCACTTGCACAGTGTGCGACTCTGAGCAAGTCACTTAATCTCCCCAGTGCTCCCTGGTCATCCTTGAAAACAGGCACTTCTGCCTAGTGGGCCTTGCCGGATTGGCAAAGAATAAGACTGTGTTCTGCATTTTTTTTTTTTTTTTAATGAACAACTTTTTATACAGTTCTTTTCATGGGACAAGTGTTTTGATGGTCACCACTTGTGTACAGAATGTTAATGTGGTGTTGCCCCACCAGAGCAGAGCTTAAAGGGACACTGTCAGCTTTTTAACCAATCTTTTGTACCCCTGTAATAGCTGTGCCTGTTAGAGCTCTACCAAGTAATTGCTCAGATCACATTTCAAATGCATATCTGCTATATTTGATCATTCTTTTTCACTAAAAACACTTTTACCCGTCCGGATCTTATTACTGTGGTCTGCTCCTTCCCACGTATCCCCAACATAGGTATGGTGCTGAATTAAGCCGAACTCGTGCATGAATGAGTTTGCGATTCTGGAGGCTTATTAAGTAAATAGCTCTCTGTATAATATTAACTGTACTGACTTTGGCAATGTCAGTCATCTTTAATACCAAGGGCTATTTCATATAGAAATTGTTGTATGAAAAGTGAAACCGGGACTCAGCGCAAGTGCGCGCATGCGATGAATACCAGTTTCACTTTTCAAACAACAATTACTATATAAAGTAGCCCCTCAGTATTAAAAAATGACTGATACTGCCAAATATCAGCACAGTCAGTATTATACAGCCAGCTATTTATTGGCCTCAAAATTGCCAAACTCATTCATGCATGAGATCGGGGTGATTAAGTGTCATACCTATGTCGGGGATGTGCGGGAAGGAGCAGACCACAGCAATAAGGTTGGGATGAGTAAAAGTGTTTTTTTGTGAAAAATGATTAAATACAGCAAATATGCTTTTGAAATATAATCTGAGCAATTACTGGGTAGAGCTCTGTTAAAAGGCACGACTATAACCGGTACTAAAAATGAGGTAAAAATCTTCGTGTCCCTTTAAGACTCCTGTACACAAACTGTGACAAAATTCTGATTATACAATGGCAAAAAAATGTCCTGGTCTCCGATTGGTCAGTGTGTCCCTAGCACAGTGAGGTTATCCCAGCACAATCGCATTGTATTGCTTTGGATGCTGATCATCTGGATGATGAGTTGGATGCCATACACTTAAGAAACAGAGATATACTGCCACACTAAAAATCTACTAAAAACATTTTTTTTTTATTTTGTATAACAATGAGCCATTGTATAATAGCAATAATGCACTCCAGGGTGTGGGTTGTGCTGGGATAACCTCAATTCTGGGACGCTGGATGCACGCGGTCTGCGGCCTCATGCCCAGACGTGAGATTATCCCAGCACAACCCACACCCTGTCGTACATTATTGCTCAAATTACTGGTTCCATGCAGGAAAAACGTGCCAAATGTTGCTCAAAGAGTGATACAATTCAAAATACAGTGTTTCAGAAAATGTTATTCGGTTACTGTTAAATATGTATAATTTGGGGACATGAGTAACATTTCTGAAACAGTTGCCAACTAGAAATAATTTTACACACACACACACACACACACACACACACACACACACACACGAGGTCAAGCATAAAGAGGTTATGTGACTTGCTAAAGGTCACTCAGTGAGGCACCTGGTGCTGCGGTTAAAGGAAGGCTGTCCTAAACTGTGGGGGCAATCACCAGGGCTGCAAAAACGCCCAATTAAAATAACCAATATAGTTTAAAATGAATAGCGCTAACCTTTTATTAGTTATTTATTGTTGTACAGTTGCTCCTAGGCCTTTCATTTGAAACTGCCGCCCTTTGAAAGAAACAAGTGTAGCCAGACATCCGGTCCTGTGCGGAATGCTACGTAAAATATGACGAGGGCACATTACAGTGGATAAAAAGAAACACTGTGCCATGTAGAGGTCTATTAACTGAACCTCTAGAAGTAATTCCCAGTTAAAGCAGAGCAGTGTAAGGTATTAAAATTGTTCTTAAAGTTGGGCTCAAGCTCAGTCATGCGCAGTAGAACCTGGCGCTAATCGCATGACCAATGCCATGTCCGACCTGGCGCGCCAGGCCCCACTGCATGACTGAGCTTGGAGCCCAACTTTAAGAACAATTTTAAATACCTTACACTGTCTGCTTTAACTGGGAATTACTCTAGAGGTTCAGTTATTAGACCTCTACATGGCACAGTGTTTCTTTATCCACTGTAAATGTGCCTCGCCTATTTTATGAGCATTCCGCACAGGACCCGATGTTCAGTCACACTTATTTCAAAAGGGCAGTAGTCAAAATGAAGGTTCAGGAGAAACTGTACAACAATAAATAACTAATAAAAGGTTAGCGCTATTCATTTTAAACTATATTGGTTATTTTAATTGGGCGTTTTTGCAGCTCTGGTGATTGCCCCCACAGTTTAGGACAGCCTTCCTTTAAGCTCTGGGTCGTCAAGTTCACAGCACTGTGCTCTGATCACAAGGATACGCAGTCTTCAGGGAATAAAAAAGAGCAGATAAACTCTGTTCAGTTCAAAGTTCACTGAGCAGATGAACAGCTTCATGCAAATGTCTAGTAATAAAGGCCAGAACAGCTTGAAATCTGCATTTTTTTTTTTTTTTTTTTTAACATTGTTTAATGGAATACTTCAGATGCCAATGGTGACTTCTTTTCTGCTTGAGTTCCTCTTTAATGTAAACAAACGTCATGTATATGGACATAAAATACGTACGGAATTACAAAAATAGGTGCAATGTGAAAACAAAATGTACCTGCAGCTTTCTGAAAGGCAGGCATTTTGATAACCAGCCTTTTTGATATTTTGAACATAGCTGACCCCTTTCTTTAGTACTGGAAGCCTTGCTTCATACATGTTTGCTTGCATATCATTGAAGGCCTTTAATGTAGTAAATGTCTAAGTTAGCAAGGTAGTTTCTTGTTGTAAGACTTCCTTGATAAACTACTTTTTGTAGTTACTTTTTTTTAGTTTACTTTTATCGCAAGAGATGTGTGATCAGTTTGCTCGATTCTTCACAAATAAGATTGCCACCATCAGATCCGAGATTCAATCAGCGTCTTCTTTTAGGTGTTGCAGTGATCGGCAAAAGGTGACATGTTCCCGGTTGGTCTGGTCTGACTTTAGCCTGGCTGCGTTTGAAGATACTGTGCGGATCATCAAGAACTTGTGTCCTACTTCTTGTAGTTTAGATCCAGGCCCTACACGCCTCTTAATAGAATGTGCGGAAGTCATTGGCCCAGTCCTTGCTAAGATAGTCTGGTGTTCATTGGAGTATGGAACATTCCCAAACTCCCTGAAGTAGGCAGTAGTATTTATTTATTTCATGTTTAGGATTCAATACATTTAAGCTAGAAGCTCGTTTATAAAGGTTCAGAGTCAGACAAGTAACAAGAACACATCAATGGCAATACACAACAGGAAATAACTGAATGACAATACATACGATGGTTAACCGGTTTGTTAACCATGGAGAGGTTGCCAGGGTGACCATGTAAACCTCGAGATCGAAGCTTGAGAGGTTTATGTCGCCATGGCAACCTCAAGATGGGCTAAAAAACAAAACGGTTAACTTTACCATTTATGTTTTTTTTTTGATTTTGTTAAAAAGCAGTTCCTTTTTAAATGTCACCGCCGCTCTGCTCTCACCGCCGTGGCCGTTTCAAAGCTGTCCGATCCAGTTGGGCGCATGCCTAGACTGTTCCCAGTTGTTAATCCATCGATGTGATGTATCACTGATTGGTTAACAACATCGTGATGTCGCATCGATGGTAAAACGTTGTTATAAAATGGTAGATTTCTACCTATAACAACGTTCTACCATACATTATAAGATTACCTCATAGTGCAAATATACAGGTTACTCACCTGTAACAGGAGTTCTAGGAATGGTATATGTTGTTCATCCACACCGTCTGGCAGGTTCCTTGCCGCTTTAAATCTTGCCGGAAGATCTTCAAGCTGGCTCCTCCCACCCACCTGGGTGGTAAAACTCTCGGCTCCGCCCCATGATGCCAGATCTAGCCCGCTGGAAGCCAGGTTGTTCCTCGAAGCCGGGGAGGCCAGGTGGGTCGTGGATGAACAACATATACCATTCCGAGAACTCCTGTTACAGGTGAGTAGCCTGTATTTCTAGGGACATGGATATGCTGTTCATCCACACTGTCTGGCAGATTCCAAGCAGTTCTCCGGGAGGAGGGAGGCAAGGCGCACACCCACTACTTAGGAAATAAGGACTGGAGAACCGAGGTCCCAAAACCAGCATCCCGGCGTGACTCAAGGTCGATGTGGTAATGGGTAATAAAGGTGTGTGCTGACTTTCAGGTAGCAGCCCTGCAGATTTCCTGGATAGGGACGTCTCTGGAAGCAGCCACCGAAGCAGCGGTATGGTGGGTAGAATGAGCTCTTATCCCTTTGGGAGGCTACATGCCCGCCAACCTGTAGCAGAGATCTATGCAGGAGGTGACCCACCTGCCTATCGTCCGCTAGGCTGCAGGTCTGCCAGGTGCGGCTTCAGCGTAAGTGACAAACAGCTGGCGAACCTCTCCCCAAACTTCAGCCGCTCGCTCCTTATAATAAGAGAGCTCTCTTCTAGGGTCCAGAGTATGAAGCCTATATTCGGCCTCCGAGGTGTGACTGGGGTAGAACACCGGCAGAGTCAACACCTGGTTAAGGTGAAACTCTGACACCTCCTTCAGAAGGAATTTCGGGTGGGGACGCAGGACAACCTTGTCCCTGTGGAAGACCAGATAAGGAGACTCGATGGAAAGCACCTGGAGCTCTCCCATCCTTCTGGCTAACGTGATAGGCACCAAGAAGGTGGTCTTCCACGACAGGTGAGAGATGTCACACCTGTGCATCGGTTCTAATGGTTTGCCCATGAGCTTAGCCAGTACCAGCAGAAGATCCCATGGAGGTGGAGGTTCTCGCACCGGAGGGGATATGTGGTCAAGGCCTTTGAAAAAGCGCCCGACCACCTTCTCCTGCACTACCGACTGCTTCCTGGCCCGTGCCCGTGGCAGAGATGGCTGCAAGGTGCACCTTAAGGGTCGTCGACCGAAGCCCTAGCTGAGAAAGGGACCACAGGTAGTCCAGAATGCTGGCCAAGGAACAGGAGGAAGGGTCCAACCCCTTGCCCTGACACCAAATGAAAAATCTCTTCCATTTAAAGGCATAGCATTTCCTGGTCAACTCCTTACGGGATGCCTCAACGACGTTGAGGACCTCGTCGGAAAGACCCAAGGCCTGGAACTCTTGCCGCTCAGGAACCAGGCCGTCAAGTGCAGGGATTGAAGGTCCAGATGGAACACCTTCCCCTGGTTGACAGACCAGGTCCGGGTGGGCTAGAAGCCGCCTCGGGAGCCTGGAGCAGAGGCTGAGGAGATCTGGATACCAGAACTGGCGGGGCCAGTATGGGGCTACCAGAACCACCTGCGCCTTGTCCCTCCTCGCCTTGAGAAGCACCTTGTGGATCAAGGGAAATGGGGGAAAGGCGTAAAAGAGGCCCGGGGTCCACAGCCTCGAGAACGCATCCCCCTGCAGCGAGCCCTACTGAGCGGGGCGGGCATGAAACAGCCTCAGCTTCGCATTCTCCCTGGAGGCAAACAGGTCCACCTGAGGTGTGCCCCAGTGGGAGAACAGATCTTGTACTACCTCCAGCAGGAGAGACCACTCATGGGACACAGCTCCTATCTGGCTTAGAGCATCGGCCAGAATCTTGGAGGCTCCTGCCACATGGATGGCTAGGAGATCCGCCTCCAGGCTGCGCACGAGGGACCAAGTGCGGAGAGCTTCCCTGCACAGAGGCATGGAGCGCGTCCCGCCCTGGCGGTTTAGGTAGTACATGGTTGTGGTATTGTCCGTCTGGACCTGGACCACTTGACCCCGTACAAACAGAGCGAAGGCAGTGAGGGCTAGATGAACTGCTTGAAGCTCCAGCAGGTTGATGTGGCATCGGGACTCCCGAGGGGACCAGAGGCTGTGCGCTCTGTGCTCCCCCAGATGGGCACCCCAACCCATCAAAGAGGCATCGGTCGACAGAGAGACCATCGGCTCGGGCGGACAAATGGGATGCCCTCCTGCAGATGAGCTAGAACGATCCACCACTGGGTCACTGCCACTGGCTGGTCCAAAGGACCGGAGCGCTGTGACCACTGGCTGGCCAGTCCCCATTGTAGGGGACGCATGTGCCAACGGGCCCAACGGACCACGCTGGTGCAGGCTGCCATGAGGCCCAGGAGGCGCAGGAAGTCCCGGGCAGGGCACAATTGCCCAACCTGAAATGATTGGGCAAAGGAGGAAAGGACCTCGGCCCTGTCCGCTGGGAGCCGTGCTCTGGCTCGCAGAGAGTCGAGCTCTGCCCCAGTGAATTGGATCACCAGCTTTGGCACGAGTTCTGACTTGGCCTCGCTGATGAGGAGGCCAACCTGAGAGCAAACCTGGAGGGCCAGATCCCTGGACCACTCCACCTCCGGTCTGGAGGAGGCCGCAATCAGCCAGTCGTACAGGTACGGATACACCTGGACCCTTCGGCGCCACAGGAATGCTGTTACCACTGCCATGCATTTGGTGAAGACCCTGGGAGCTAGAGAAAGGCCGAAGGGCATGGCCCGGAACTCGTAAAGGGACCCCTCTGCTCTGAAATGGAGGAATTGCTGATGAGACGGATGGATTGGGATGTGAAAGAACGCGTCCTGGAGGTCCAGAGAACAGAACCACATGCCTCGTTCCAAGGATGGAATGACCTAAACTAGAGTGACCATCCTGAAGGTCTGAGACCTTAGGAACCTGTTCAGGTCGTGCAGGTCTAGAATGGGGCCCAAGCCCCCCATCCGTTTCGGGATGAGGAAGTACATGGACACAAACCCTGGGTCTGGTGGAGGATCCACCACCTTCCTGATCACCTCCTTCTGGAGGAGCAGGGCAATGTTGGCTCAACGGGCCAACAGAGAGGCTGCGGACCCCGTAGCCCCCCGTGGGGCGACGTCTCAGAAGGGCAGGGTCTGCTCTAACTCCAGAGGCAGACCCTTTCCTACCACTTCCAACACCCAGCGGTCCGTGGTGATAGTGGACCAGGCGGAAAGAAAGTGGCGGAGCTGTCCCCCCATGGGGGGAACCCAGGGGGAAGCGACGCGGCTGGGGGTGACACCCCTCAACCCGTCACCGGGCAGGCTTGGAGGAAGGACCGCCGAGGGACCTCCTGGCCTTTTCCTCCCAGCTTTGCTGGAGGAAGCTGCAGGCTTGGCTTTGGGGTGCCAAGTGCGAGCCTGCTGGCCCTGATGCTGGTGTTGCTGGGCTGGACGGCTGCGAGGGGCAGAAGGGCAAAGGGCTTATGCTGCTGCTGGCGGCCTTTGTCCTTCTGGGCAGACATGACAGAGTCCAAGGTGGCATTGGACTTCTCAATTCTCTGGAGGTGACCTTCCACCCCAGGCCCGGACAAGTCGGTACCCAGGAAGGGGACGTCTGCCAGCTTGTGCTGGGTATCCACCATGAAGGTGGAGATCCGCAGCCAAGCTCTGCGGCGCATGGCCACTGTGGCCTCTACTGACTGGGCACAGGAGTCTCCAATATCGAGTGCCGTTTGGAGCTGCTGTTTCGCCACTGCCCTTCCCTGTCCCGCATCTGCTTGACCGTAGTCTGGAGGTCAGCCGGGAGATGAGGGATCACCTCATCCAGGAGCCCATAAGGGCGTGGGAGAAGTGCGTAATCAGTACGGCCAAACCTGATGTGGAGGACCCAGGCGCACTTTAAGCGCCCGGCTACAGTCCAGCTTTTTGGACTCTTTATTGGGGCTTGTCCACGTCCCTGGTGTTCCGGGAAAGCCAGAAAACACTATCGGTAACCAACCCCTCCGCAGAGGGGTGCTCCGAGAAACCGGACAGTGACCCGGTGGGGACCGCATACTTGCTGGCCATCCTGGCCAAAGGAGCAGGACAAGAAGCCGACTGCTGCCATAACTACAAGGCTGGGCCAACAATGGCTTCAGCCACCGGAAAGGTCTCCGTGGGAGAATTCCCTCAGTCCAGTATCTCCGTGAGGGGATACCTGGCCCACTTGGATACGGGCTCGAGCTGCATCCCAGTGGACTCTGAGATGAGCCGAAGTAAACCCATGAACGAGGATGGGCTTTCGTCCATCGACTGTCCCCCAGAGGGCTCCAGGTCAAGGGGCCTGGAGAACAGGGAAGAGTCGTCATCAGACTCCGAGGAGTCTGCGAATAGCTGCCTAGGGCCTGAGCCACCCTCCACCTGCCGAGGACGGTCAGAAGTGAGGGTGACTGACACCGATGGGGCAGTCCCTGACCAGACTGAGAATCCTTGGTCGGAGCCCCATATTTAGGTTGTGGAGGCGGGGGTTCCACCACAAATCGGTGGGGCAGCTGGTTTTGGCCGAACATCCGGCACCGGTTTGGGCTCCTCTACCACTGTGAGGGATTGTTTAGGCCTTTCAGGTGACTGCTACTTAATGGCCGTGAAGGAAGAAACAGACCGAAGTCGAGTAAACTTTAAAATTAGTTTCAGGTAAACCGAAGAGTTTGGATCCAATCTAAACGCGGAGCGCTAAGGAGGGAACCTGAGCTTCCAAGCAGTAAGGAAGATCTGGCGTGATGGGGCAGTGCCGAGAGTTTTACCACCCGGGTGGGTGGGAGGAGCCAGCTTGAAGACCTTCCGGCAAGATTAAAAGCGGCAAGGAACCTGCCAGACAGTGTGGATGAACAACATGTCCATGTCCCTAGAAATTTATTTACAAGGAGCCATGAGCAAAGATTATTACCCGTCTTAAAAAAAAAAACTCCCTTGGCCCGGATTGCTTGGCAAAACTACAGACCGTTCTCTAACCTACCCTTTATAGGTAAGGCTGTAGAGAAAGTGGTTGCAACGCAGTTAGATGACCATTTAACAACGCATGATATCTATGACCCTTCTCCAGTCTGGGTTCCGGAAGAGGCACAGTACTGAAACCGTACTTGTCTGGGTTCTTAATGCTCTCTTGGTAGCGAGCAACAAGGGGAGACGGTTCATTTCGGTTCTTCTAGGTCTCTCTCTAGCATTTGACACTGTTGACCATGGGGTGCTGCTAGACTGCCTGCGGACCGTATGTCGACTGTCTGGAACAGTGCTAAGACGGTTTCATTCATTCCTCATGGGCAGGACTCAGAGCTGTATCAGGGATTCATTCATCTGCTCCTCTCTCTGTCATATGGGGTCCCGCAGGGTTCTGTACTCTTCCCCCATGCCATTCACAGTTTACATGCTGCCGCTGGGAGACATTAGGAAGTATGGGTTGAACGTCCACTGTTATGCTGACGATACTCAGCTTTACACGTCTTTTACACCGATCAAAGTGACGCTGTTTCGATCTTTCAACAACTGCCTATCCAATATTCAGGACTGGATGAGTGCCAATTGGCTATGGTTAAATCTGGACAACACGGCTGTATCGGTAGTAGAACCAGGCCGCCTTAGCTTGGAATCCTCGGCAGGTAAACCTTACGGGCTATGGCTTGGTGGTACTCAACTGCTATCCTCGAATCGGGCACGTAATCTGGGTGTTATGTTGACAGCAGCCCAACTTTACAATCTCAAGTGTCTGCTGTCGTCAAAACCTCTTTTTTCCATCTGAGAAACAGCTTGGATCAAGCGCCTGGTGATCTTCCCACATTAATTCACGCCTTTGTTACCTCTCACCTTGATTACTGCGATGTCCTTAATCTGGATTACCAGTGGTTGATATCTGTCAGCTACAGCTAGTGCAGAATGCAGCGGACAATCAATTGACTTGCATACCAGTTATAAATTTATTATACCATATCACGCCGCTGCTCTGTGATCTGTACTGGCTGCCAGTACACTGGAATATCCTCCTCAAAGTAGGCTTATTGACTTTTTTTTTTTTTAATAGTATCCTCTCCCCCCCCCCCGCTGGCACCCCTAGCTTCCCCCACTGGCACCCCTAGCGCCGCGAGCTGCTCGTCCTGGGCTCAGCGACTCTGCACTTCAACCCCCAAGGGCCAAGCGGAACTGAAGGTGGCTGGGAGGGTTGGGCACCAAGCTCCGGCTCATACACGGGCCAGCGAATTTTCTAGTGGATTCCCCATTGGGCTGGGAACGTGCAATGACGCTCAACGCCTTAAGGCAAGCATCCGTCCCAGCTCCACCCACAATGTGACGAGACACCGTGCCCCTCAGCCTCCACGAGGGGCCGAACAACGCCAGAATCAGTTCCACTCCCCGGAGAAAGAGAGCAGTCCTCCAGACGCTCAATTCTTCTCCTCCCCTGCCGAATTCTGGTGGCACGTGCCCGTTCCCGAACATGGGTCGCCAGCATGGCGCGAGGTATGACGTCCAGCACCTCAACCCTCAGCGCCACCAGGCTAGCAGGCTTACTGACTTTTAAAGTGCTACATGGACAAGGTCCAAGTTACCTACAGCATTTCCTCCATCCTTACCGACCCCTGCGCTCCCTCCATTCAGCTGATGAGGGATTGCTGGAGATTCCCAGGGTATGCTTGAAAAACTCTGGAGCCTACCCCTTTGCTTTTGCTGCTCCTACCCTATGAAATTCGTTGCCTCACCAGATTAAAGAGCGCCAGACCGCTGATAGCTTTCAATCTGTCTTAAAAACTCACTTATTTAATTTCGCACACCCTGAACTCAGCTACGATTAATGCTTGACCTTGATTATTGTCTGTCATTTGGATCCGGTTTATGTTATATTCTGTTGGTTCGTTTTCATATATCTGTAAAGTGATGTGGTCTTCTTGGGACAGCGTTTTTAAAGTTGGCTTGACTTGACATTTCCAAGCTTTAAAATCTATTTCTGGCCCACCCGTTGGTGTGGCAGCACTTTCACTCGCAACACCAGACAACCAGGTTTGGAAATAAGCCTGGGGCATCTGAGGGCCAGCAGCGGGAGGAGGATCAAGCATCACAGAGGATGCTCTCTTCCTCCTCTGTGGAAGAAGTGTCCCTGCCTCTGCTGCAGTACTGCCACCAGGGTGACCACAGGTGGTGATGACGTTCAGGACTCCAGCCAGGTTAAGTGTTGGCTTGCCGTTGTAGGTGCACATGCACCTAGAGCCTCTTATGTGCTGGCATCCAGAGGCTCAGAAGCAAAGACCCCATCCCAAGCAGGATGATGACCCAATGCACTTAGGCCCTACACAGCCTCCTGTTGCCTCTGAACAATCTCAGAGATTCCATGGAGGGGAAGCAGCCCATTGTCCAAACCAGTTCTGGGGAGGAAAAAAAAGTACAGCTATGCAAGAACTTACTGTAACAGTAGATCTTCGAGAGAGGCTCTTGCAGTAGGTAATTACATACAGGACTGAAGCCGGCAGGCGTCAGGACTCCATGGAAAAATTTCTAGCTAGCAACCTCTGGCGGGGGACCGCCCCCATGTCAGTATAAAGAGGCGGTCCCCCACGCCCACCTTCCAGCTCTTTCCCGCTGTTAGCTTGTGAAAGTGCCTCACGGTTAAGTTCACCTGCTCGTCAGTCTGTCATCGGTAATTTTACCATTGTTTTTTCTTCGATTTCTTCTCGTCATCGCGTCGGTATATGTCATCCTCTACACCCTCCGAGCACAAGAATAAGTGCGACTCGTGCAGGGCCCAACTCCCGCACAAGGACAGTCACTCCCAGTGCCTCTTCTATCTGGGCCCGGATTACCCTGTGGAGAGCCAGTTTTGGGGAGGAAAAAACATGGGTACCACTGAAGAGCCCCACGATAAGAGGGAATAAATGGGTACCAGGTCAGAAATAGGGGCCTACCAGTGAAAGGGGCATAAACAGAAAGTTAAAAGAAAACCATTTCCTACATGATTTATTCCACATCGCTTTAAAATCTCCCCTATATAGAATTTTCTTGTACTGCTGGTTACAGCAAGCCCACCTGTCAGCAGTGAGCTGGATTTAGCATATTCAAAGATCTATTGATTGATTTACTTATTTGAAATTACTTCAGCTGGGATAACCCCATGAGATGCAGCATCTCTTTTTCATGAGGGTCCCAGAGTGGACAGCAGCAATCAGCAGGTTAACAAAGTCCTGCAGAAATAGTTACATACAGCCTAAAATATACACAGAAAAAAGACAATTACTAAAAGTAACTACATGCGAAACAAAGTGCATGAGCTTTGCTATACAACATGATTATGGTGAGTCAGGTGGGGATTCTGGACCAAAACAAATACCCGGAGTTCGGAGGTGGCTAGACAAACTAGACTTGGGCACTTGCAACCCTGAAGCCCTAATAATGCTACCAGCCAAGTCTCAAATGACAGGATAGGTTCAACAAAACTCAGGTGGCCCTATCTCTAGATGGCAGCAGTACTGAGGAAGCTCTGACGAGCAAAGCACAGGGGCAGCAACTAATGTGCTGTATCTGTTGAAACTCCAAGCAGGTACTGTCCTGCAGGAACTACTGCACGAGCACTTTTTGGAATGAGCAAATAAAACATCTTCAAGGTAATTCTTTTGTTTATGCTTATCTCTGGCATCTCACTCAAGGTCAGGTGCGGTCTGCTTTTCTTGTGCTTTCTGTAAGTCAACAAAAGAGTTCACTCTAGCAGTACCTACTTTAATCCCGCTATTTGCAATGGTCAGTGTCAAATGATTAAATAAGTGATAAGACAATACAGGGAGATAGCAGTCATCGGATAAACACCCAACCAGGTGCGCAGTAGCCTTCAGCACCTGGAAGGTTATTTCTCCCATGACACACATACACACAAAAAAAAGCGCACTGTAAAAACAGGCTGGACGATAAAACAGGAATTACATGGTAATACACATTTTAACATGTTTTCAATTACTAAGAAAAACAGTTCGGTTCCAGCCTTGTGATCTAGCTAGGACATATTGCAAACACTAGTTTTTATAGTGGCCTTTTTCCCTATATTTGCTATATCGTACTGTATCTGTTTTAGAGGGGGAAGAGAGAGCAAGAGACCAACTGAACAGGATTACTAGTTTGGTGATGGCGAATAAGGACATCCAAATCCATTCCTAGAAGTGTCTGGTGGGCCTGCTCCCCAGGAAATACTTTAGGGTGCAAATCGTGGCTTGTCCTGTATCTTAACCTCACATTGTCAGTTACTGTACAATTGTACAATGCCCCTACCCACTGAACAAACATTATCTGCCAAGTGCCCAGAACCCCCCACCCACCCATATCCAACTGTGGAAGATTATCACCATCAGAGCAGTGGAAGACAAGTCAAGCTCTGTGTATCGTGATAACAAAAGACTGCAACGATGTGCACATGGCATGTACTTTTGTAACTGACAGAGGTGGGATATCTGTGGGGCAAAGGGGCTGAGAACAGGCTTGACGGGGGAGGGGAGATGGGATGGTGGGAGTGCACAAGCAAAAGTGGGACAATCCCAACTACAGCAGGATACCTGGCAATCCCAAAGAGAGAGAGAGAGAAAGAGACAGCCATGCAGCCTGGTGAGCGAAACTGTGGCGCTCGGATTGCTTGCTGTTGCTGAGGCAACAGTTTACTACTACAGTCGTGAATGCCTCCAGGAGGGTTTTCAATTTACACCCAGTCTCGGTAGGGAGTTGAATTTTTTTTCTTAACAAAATAAAAAAAGCCACGTAGTGCAGGTGATCTCCGTCCCACTACCACATTTAAAGTTTTTTTAATTTTTTTTTTTTTTTTTAAATCGCTAGGCTGCAGGAATGGCATTTTGCGTTTACTTCAGAGATAAGTGAAAGGAAAAAAAAGGCAAAGCAGCATGCTCAAGATTAAACAAATGCGACAGCATGTATTTGAAGGGAAGGTGGGTGTTTGGAAGAATCAGCAGCAGCATGTGCCAGCCAGAGTAAAGACAGTGGGAGGTGTCAGGGGCTGGCATCTGACTAACTGCAACATGTCGTCTGGACATACAGTGGAGGAACTTGGCAACAGAAGTCAGAGGTCTGCAGAAAGAAGGAATAAACTGAAGATAATGGGTGACTGGATGGGCTTAAATATTTATTCTGAATATCTGATATGTTACGGGGTGGAGTGGGGGAGGCTGGATTATTGAAACATGCTAGTATGTTGCCTTTTAGAGTTATTGTAAATTGTTACTTATTTTTATCCTTACAAACACGGCTGCCAGAAATGTCTCTAGCAGGCACAGATATCTAGATAAGTTACATCCTGAATGACAAAAGGGTTCCCAGACAGGTGGCTGTCACCCCATAAGGACCAGAGCTCTGAACTCTCTAAGCCAATCACGATGCAGGAAATTTCCTTTTACCACCATTCTGAAAATGGTATAGCAAACCAGGCAGAAAATCTAGCTATTACTTTCTTCAAGAAAGAATCGACCACTATTTCCTCAAACAAGTTTCTTACAAATGCAACCCCCCCAAAAAAAAGCAATAGCCCTCCAGATTTATATCATTTACAAAAAAGAACTGTTCACACCTTATCTGTATGGCTTACCAGAAAAATAAGATGAGTAGAGATGCACAAACCCCAAGCAAGTAAAACAAGAACACAAACATTTTTCAAGCCAAAGTATACTCTAGTTATTAGTGCCACCTGCTGGATTTTGACTGTATAGAAATAAAAAAAAAAATACAAATGATGGCATGCACCAAATGTAGCAGTTTTGCAGTGCTCTAATCCCCGAAGGCCATAAAAATTAAAAAAGCACATGGTCTCCGTTCTCCACAAAATTCTCCTTAGGCCCCCTGCTGCTTCTCATCAATTAGATCTTTATATAAAATTCAAATAATGAAGAGGATGATAGACCATGAAAAGATTTCTAGATGGGCGCCTTGCCTCTGGTCCTACAAAAGTTAGTATACAAACCTACCACTGCCTTTTGTAAGTTCGGTTTAGAACTCCATCCACCTAACATGAGAAGAAAAAAAAAATGGGCCATATTAATCTACAAATGTGTGCATTACTCCTTGTCAGGGAGACAACATCCGGCTGATGTGGTAAGCAGAGGAGCTGCACCAGTCACCATCTCCAGATGGCAACGGCTACTTGAACTATTTGAAAGGGGTGAACCGGGACCCAAATGGAGTGGGGTGGAGAGTGTCGAGTTCACGGGCTAAGGAGGTAGTGTTTTACGGCGATCAGGCGGGAATGGGTGGTCCAGTGGACTACCAGGGAAAAACAGGTTACTCACCTGTAACTGTAGTTCTAGGAGTGATATATGGTTTACATTCACACTCTGGCAGTTCCACTGAACAGTCTGATTGGCCAGATGTCTTTTTGCTAAGCTCTTCTCACCACCCAGGCAGTCAATCCCCCAACCATACCCTGTGACGTCAGATCTTGCACACTGGAAGCAAGATCCTGTGTGCCACCCGCCAGGGGAAGGCAGGTAGCTTGTGTGGATCTGAGCCATATACCACTCCTAGAACTACAGGTACAGGTGTGTAAATACAGGTTACTCACCTGTAACAGGAGTTCTAGGAATGGTATATGTTGTTCATCCACACTATCTGGCAGGTTCCTTGCCGCTTTAAATCTTGCCGGAAGGTCTTCAAGCTAGCTCCTCCCACCCACCCGGTAGGTAAAACTCTCGGCTCCGCCCCATGACGCCAGATCTGGCCCGCTGGAAGCTCAGGTTGTGCGTCGAAGCCAGGGAGGTCGGGTGGGTTCGTGTGGATGAACAACATATACCATTCCTAGAACTCCTGTTACAGGTGAGTAACCTGTATTTCTAGGGACATGGATATGTTGTTCATCCACACTATCTGGCAGACTCCTAGCAGTTCTCCGGGAGGAGGAAGGCAAGGCGCACACCCCCTATGTACTTACTTGGGGAACAGAGATCGGAGAACCGAGGCCCCAAAACCAGCATCCCGGCGTGACTCAAGGTCGATGTGGTAGTGGGTAATAAAGGTGTGTGCTGACTTCCAGGTAGCAGCCCTGCAGATTTCCTGGATAGGGACGTCCCTGGAAGCAGCCACCGATGCAGCACTATGGCGGGTAGAATGAGCTCTTATCCCTCTGGGAGGCTCCATGCCCGCCAACTCATAGCAGAGATTTATACAGGAGGTGACCCATCTGCCTATCGTCCGCTTGGCTGCAGGTCTGCCAGGTGCGGCTTCAGCATAGGTGACAAACAGCTGGCGAACCTCTCCCCGAATTTCAGCCGTGCGCTCCTTATAATAAGCGAGCGCCCTTCTAGGGTCCAAAGTATGGAGCCTATATTCGGCCTCCGAGGTGTGATTGGGGTAGAACACCGGCAGAGTCAACACCTGATTAAGGTGAAACTCGACACCACCTTCGGAAGGAATTTCGGTTGGGGGCGTAGACAACCTTGTCCCTGTGGAAGACCAGGTAAGGAGACTCGATGCTAAGCGCCTGGAGTTCTCCCATCCTTCTGGCTGACGGATAGCCACCAAGAAGGCGGTTCTCCACGACAGGTGGGGAGACCACACCTGTGCATTGGTTCAATGGCTTGCCCATGAGCTTTGCAGTCACCAAGCAGTAAATCCCACGGAGGTGGGGTTCCCGACTGGAGGGAATGTGATCAAGGCCTTTAAGTGCAGTGCCCGACCACTTTCTCCTGCGCCACTGACTGCTGACCGGCCCGCACCCGGTAAGCAGAAATGGCTGCCAGGTGCACCTTAAGGGTCGTCGACCTAAGCCCTTGACTAGATAGGGACCATACATAGTCCAAAATGCTTGCCACAGGACACGAGAAAGGGTCCAACCCTTTATCCCGACACCAAATGGAGAACCTCTTCCATTTGAAGGCATAACATTTTCTGGTCAACTCCTTACGAGACGCCTCAACGACGTTGAGGACCTCGTCGGAAAGACCCAAGGCCTGGAACTCTAGCCGCTCAGGAACCAGGCCGTCAGGTGCAGGGATTGAAGGTCCGGATGGAACACCTTCCCTGATTGACTGAGAGCAGGTCTGGGCGAGCTGAAGCTGCCTCGGAGTCCTGGAGCTGAGACTGAGGAGTTTGGTACCAGAACTGGCGAGGCCAGTCTGGGGCTATCAGAATCACCTGCGCTTTGTCCTCCTCGCTTTCAGCAGGACCCTGTGAATCAGGGAATGGGGAAAGGCGTAAAAGAGGCCCGGGGTCCACGGCCTCGAGAAGGCATCCCCCTGCAGCGAGCCCTGCTGAGGGGGGCGGGCATGAAACAGCCACAACTTCGCGTTCTCCCTGGAGGCAAACAGGTCCACCAGAGGTGTGCCCCAGCAGGAGAACAGGTCTTGTACTATCTCCGGCAGGAGAGACCACTCGTGCGATGCAGCCCCTATCCGGCTCAGGGCATCGGCCAGCGTGTTGGAGGCTCCTGCCACATGAATGGCCAGGAGATCCGCCTCCAGGCTGCGCACTAGTGACCAGATGCGGAGAGCTTCCTTGCATAAGAGCATGGAGCGCGTCCCGCCCTGGCGGTTTAGATAGTACATGGTCGTGGTGTTGTCCGTCTGGACCAGGACCACTTGACCCCGGAGAAACGGAGCAAAGGCGGTGAGAGCTAGGCGGACCGCACGGAGCTCCAGCAGGTTGATATGGCATCGGGACTCCCGCGGGGACCAGAGGCCGTGCACTCGGTGTTCCCCCAGATGGGCACCCCAACCCATCAAAGAGGCGTCGGTCGTTAGAGAGACCGTCGGCTCGGGTTGGACAAACGGGATACCCTCCTGCAGATGGGACGGAACGGTCCACCACTGGAGAGCGCTCCACATGTCCTCGGTCGTCCACACACACTGGTCCAAAGGATCGCAGCACTGTGACCACTGGCTGGCCAGTCCCCACTGGAGGGGACGCATGTGCCAGCGTGCCCAACGGACTACGCTGGTACAGGCCACCATGAGCCCCAGGAGTCGCAGGAAGTCCCGGGCAGGGCGCGATTGCCCAACCAGAAATGACTGGGCAAAGGAGGTAAGAACCTCGGCCCTGTCCGCCGGGAGCCGTGCTCTGGCTCGAAGAGAGTCGAGCTCTGCCCCGATGAAAGATATCACCTGCTTCGGCTCGAGTTCCGACTTGGCCTCTTTGACTAGGAGGCCGAGGGAGAGCAAACCCGAGGCCAGATCTCTGACCGCTCCACCTCCGACCTGGAGGGGGCTGCTATCAGCCAATCGTCCAGGTAAGGGTACACCCGAACCCCTCGGCGCCGCAGGAATGCTGTCACCACTGCCATGCACTTGGTGAAGACCCTGGGAGCTGGAGAGAGGCCGAAGGGCATGGCCTGGAACTCGAAAAGGGATCCCTCCGCCCTGAAGCGGAGGAATCTCTGATGAGACGGACGGATAGGGACGTGAAAGAACGCGCCCTGAAAGTCCAGAGAACAGAACCACACGCCGTGTTCCAGAGATGGTATTATCTGAGCCAGAGTGACCATTCTGAAGGTTCGAGACCTTAGGAACTTGTTCAGGTCGTGTAGGTCGAGAAGGGGGCGCCAGCCCCCCGTCCGTTTCGGGACCAGGAAGTACCTGGACATGAACCCTGGTTCTGATGGAGGGTCCTCTATCTCTTTTATCACCCCTTTCTGAAGGAGGAGGGCGATGTCGGCTCGACGAGCCTCTAGAGAGTCTGGAAGGGTAGAGCCTGCTCGAATTCCAGAGGCAGGCCTCTTCCCACCACCTCCAGAACCCACCTGTCTGTGGTAACAGCGGACCAGGTGGAAAGGAAGTGCCGGAGCCGTCCCCCCACGGGGGGAACCAGGGGCGAGGTGACGGGGATAGGAGGTGACACCCCTCAGCCCGTCACTGTGCAGGCTTGGAGGAAGGACCGGCCGAGGGACCACCAGGGCCTTTTCCTCCTTGCTTCCTATTAGAGGAAGCTGACGGCTTGGGCTTGGAATACCAAGGTCTAGCCTGCTGGCCCTGACGTTGTTGGGCCGGGCGCGCAGCGGGAGCAGAGGGGCGAAAGGGCTTAGGCTGAGGCTTACGGCCCTTGTCCTTCTGCGCGGACGAGACCGAGTCCAAGGTGGCATTGGACTTTTCGATCCTCTGGAGGTGGCCTTCCACTCCAGGGCCGAAGAGGTCAGTTCCCAGGAAGGGAACATCCGCAAGCTTGTGCTGGGTATCCGAGGTGAAAGTGGATATCCTCAGCCACGCCCGCCGGCACATAGCCACTGCGGCCGCCACTGACCGGGCACAAGAATCCCCAATATCCAGCGCAGTCTGGAGCTGCTGCTTAGCTACTGCCCTACCCTGGTCCCACACCTGCTTTACTGTGGTCTGCAGGTCCGCAGGAAGATGAGGGACGACCTCATCCAGGGAGCCCAACAGGGCATGGGAAAAATGTGCCATCAAGACGGCCGAACTGGCCTGACAAAGGCTGAGGGAGGAGGAAGCATACACTTTCCGCCCCGCATAGTCCAGTTTCTTGGACTCTTTGTCGGGCGGTTTGTCCACGTCCCTGGCATTTCCGGCACGCCGGAAAACACTGTCCGTGACCAACCCCTCGGCCGAAGGGTGTTCGGAAAAGCCGGACAGAGAGCCTGTAGGGACCGCATACTTCCTGGCCAAAGGCGCAGGACAGGAAGCCGGACGCTGCCACAATTCCAGGGTCGGACCAATAATGGCTTCGGCCACCGGAAAGGCCTCCGTAGGAGAATCCCCTCGGTCCAGAATCTCAGTGAGGGGATATCTAGCCCGTTTGGACACGGGTTCGAGCTTCATCCCAGTGGATTCTGAGATGAGCCTGAGTAGTCCAAGGAAGGACGAAGAGCTATCGTCCATCGACTGCCCTCAGAGGACTCCAAGTCCAGCGCTTGGAAAACAGGGAGGAGTCGTCGTCCACCGACGAGTCGCTGAATAGCTTCTAGAGCCGCGCCACCCTCCACGTGCCGAGGCTTATCGGGAGTGAGGGTGACCGACAGCCTATGGGGAAGGCCATGAGCCGACCGCGAACTTTTTGTCGGGGCCCCGACTGTCGGTTGAGGCGGAGCCGGTTCCACCAGTATTGGTGGGGCAGCAGGAATAGACCGAACAACCGGCCTGGAAACAGGCTCCTCGACCACCGCGAGGGGTTGTTTCGGCCGTTCCGGTGACAACCATTTTATGGCCGGAGAAGAGGCCTGAGCCGGCTTGTTTCCGGCCAAAATTAGTTGTTGCCACATAAGTTCCTCATATTTTCAGCGCAACTTACGCCGAAGCCTCCCCTCGTCCGAGGAGGAGGAAGATGAGGAAGAGTGGCGACGCCGTTTACCACGGTGCCGAGACCGAGACCGCCTGTGTCAACGGGATCGGCTAGACCGCGAAGATGTCCGAGACCGGGACCGAGAATCTCGGCTAGGCCGAGGTCGGCGCAGCGGGGAGCCGAGGATCGGCAATCCCCTCAGCTCGGTTGACAAATCCGACGGCAACGGAACTGGAGGCGCAGATGAGCCGACGGTATCCACAGTCCTCGCCGGGGGAACCGGGAAGGAGGGATTTTCGGCTTCTCCAGCCGACAACCCGTCTGACAGGTCGAGAAAAATCTCGACCACGTCGTCGGGTGTCTCGGTCACCTGACTGGATGGGGGCACCGTGAAACCAGTGGCCGAAGCCGATAATTCGACCGAAGTCGACTGTCGACAAGGGAAGGAGATCTTCCCGCCCCAAGCGTCGACGATGGACTTACCTTACTTTCTTCTACTCATTAAACGGTCCAGAAGAAGTTGGACCCCACCTTTGGTCGAGAGGGTCAAGCAAAGCTCCTAAAAGAAGCCGAATAGGAGGCCCGGCGAGGCGGGAGCCGAATGCCGCAGCCGAAGATGTGGCGGCGTGAGCCACCTCCTCCCTCGGTGATCATCTGCTCAAGTTGTTCTCTTGAACCCGCAGCATGGTTCCACCGCCAGTCGGGCCTCCTTGGATTTAACCGGAGGAAATCTCCTTCGGGCGCCAAGTTGGAGCGGGCAGCGCGATCCTCAAGGGCGTGAACCGAGAAAGATGAGCACAGTTCGCGAGGCCTGCGGGTCGGTGCTCTTGGCCCTAGGCAAGTAAACGCACGTGGAGTGCGGATCCGTCCGAGACATCTTCTGCCTACAGGGGCATCTCCAAAACCGAGTCGACGGTCCATCGTACGCGAGGGATGAAGACCGTGAAGGTATAAAAAGTTTTGAAGAAATTTTCAAAATCGAAGTTTTAGGCCCAAAGCTTAATCGCAGAGCGTTAAGGAGGGAACCTGAGCTTCCAAGCGGTAAGGAAGATCTGGCATCATGGGGCGGAGCCGAGAGTTTTACCACCCGGGTGGGTGGGAGGAGCTAGCTTGAAGACCTTCCGGCAAGATTTAAAGCGGCAAGGAACCTGCCAGATAGTGTGGATGAACAACATATCCATGTCCCTAGAACGTATTTTTCTAGGGGCATGGATATAGTTTGCTTAGCCACACTTTAGCAGACTCCTAACAGTTCTCCAGGAGGGGGGGGGACAAGGCACCCTTACGTGACTAAGAGAGACTGGAACTGAGGTCCCCAAACTAGCATTTCAGCGTGACTCAAGGTCGATGTAAAAGCGGGAAATGAAGGTGTGTGCTGACCTCAAGGTAGCTCCCCTGTAGACTTCCTGGATAAGGACATCCCTGGAAGCAGCTTTCTAGGCAGCGGGTATATCTGGTGGAATGAGCCTACAGGAGGCTCCATACCAGCCAACCTATAGCAGAAGTCGATGCAGGATGTGATCCACCTAGCAACTGTCTGCTTTGCTGCCAGTATGCCAGGCACAGTTTCAGCTTGAGTGAGAAACTACTGGCCAGCATGTCCCCGAACACCAGCCTTGTGCTCAACGTAATATTGAGTCCTCCCCGCAGGTCCATGGTATAGAGCCTGAGGTCTGCCTCCAATGAAACACGCCAGCAAGTTAATCACTTGTTAAGAAAAAACTCCGCCAGCCTGGAGGCACTGAGGGTTGAGGCGCTGGATGCCACACTTCGTGCTATGCCGGCAACCAGGGTTCGGAAATGAACTCTGGCTGTCGGGGTGTCATCACGGGGGTGTGGGAGGAGTGGGATTGAGCATGCTGTCAGGCTGCTCTCCTCTCCTCTCCTGGTGGCAGTGAGGGTAGGTTGTCAACCCTCCCGTATTCCCATGCCCACTGGATGGAGGTCCAGTGGGATAACACAGGCAGGCAGTGCGTGTGGGAGAACGGGCTGAGCTTGCTTCCGTGCGTGCACGCCCACACCCATGTCACCAGAACAGATGGGATTTTCCTGTACCCACAGGAGAAAATCCACACAAAAAATCTAAAAAAATTAAAGCCTTCCAATACCACCTTTGGGAGGAACTTCGGGTTGGGGCAAAGGACAACTTTGTTCCTGTGGAAGACCAGGTTAGGAGACTCCACCGAGAGCACCTGGAACTCCCCAATCCTTCTGGCTGACATCACAGAAACATAGAATTTGATGGCAGATAAGGACCACTTGGGGCCACCTAGTCTGCCCGTTTCCCTACCTAATGGATAAACTGCAGATCCTAGTTAACCAATAGCCTACTTCCTCCTACCCCCACTAGAATTGCCTTATGTCTGTCCCATGCATTCTTGAATTCCCCCACTGTTTTTGACTCCACGACCACCTCAGTAAGGCTGTTCCATGCATCCACAACCCTCTCCGTGAATAAATACTTCCTCACATCACCTCTGAGCCATCCCCCCCATCTTCAAATTGTGCCCCCTTGTTCTTGCACATCTCTTTTTGTGAAAGATGCTACCCGCTTGGACTTTGTTGATTCCCTTGAGATACTTGAAAGTTTTTATCATGTCCCCCCTCGACCTCCTTTCCTCAAGGGTATACATATTAAGCTGCTTTAGTCTCTCCTCGTATGTCTTCTGGTGCAGACCCTGCACCATTTTGGATGCCCTCCTCTGAACAGCCTCCACTCTATATTTTTGTGGAGGTGGGGTCTCCAGAATTGCACGCAGTACTCCAGATGGGGTCTCACCAACTGTCTGTACAGAGGGATAACTTCCTGTTTTCTACTGTTAATGTCGCTCCCTATGCATCCCAGTATCCCCCCAGCCTTCCTTCCTTACTGCCTTCTCACATTGCTTGCCCACCTTTAGGTTATCTGATATAATTACTCCCAAGACTCTTTTTGTTGTCATTATCTCACCCCCAACCCCCCCTTTGTGTACTCTTCCCCTGGGTTTTTGTTTCCCAGGTGTATTACCTTGCACTTCTTTGCATTGAATCTGAGCTGCCATATATCTGACCATTCCTCCAACCTTGCCAAGTCCCTTTTCATCCTTTCCACCCCACCCTGTGGTACCCCACTAGTAAACCCCCTTTCTTCACTGTGGACTCCGTTTACTATTACCCTCGGCATACTGTTATCTAGTAAATGTTTTATCCAGGCTACCACCCTGGGACCCACTCCTAGGCTGGCTAATTTGTTTATTAATCTTTTGTGTGGGACTGTGTCAAATGCCTTGCTAAAGTCTAGGAAGGCCATGTCCACAGCCCCTCCCTGGTCTATTACTTTGGTCACCCAGTCAAAGAAATCTATTAAATTCGTCTGACATGACCTTCCTGCTGTGAATCCATGCTGCCTTAGGTCCTCTGCCCCACTGGCCTCTAGGTACTCAACACTTCTTTCCTTCAGAAGTGATTCCATCATTTTCCCTACTGAGGTCAGACAGGTCTATAGTTTCCTGCCTCTGTCTTGCTCCCACTTTTGTGAAGGGGAATCACATCTGCCCTCCTCCAGTCCTCAGGTACCACACCATCCTCCCATGATTTGTTAAAAAGGGTAGCCAATGGTGCTACTAGTTCTCCCCTTAGTTCTTTTAGAATTCTGGCCACCAGGAATGCAGTCTTCCACGATGGGTTAACATCACGCACCTGTGCACTGGCTCAAAAAGCCTATTCATGAGCACTGCAAAAACCAGCAGTAAGTCCCATAGTGGAGGAGGTTCACACCCCTAAGGGAACAGGTGGTCCAGGCCTTAAAAAAAAAAAAAAAAGGTACCCGACCACTTTCTCCTGGTGCACTGTCTGTGTACCAGCCCACGCACGGTAAACAGAGATGGCTGCCAGGTGCACCTCAATGGTCGTCACCTGCAGCCCCAGCTGGGAAAGGGACCAGAGGAAGTCCAGGATGCTAACCCAGGGTGGCACAAATCAGTTTCAGAGCTGGTGGTCAATTTGGCAACTAGCTTTCAAAATCTGGCAGCCAAATAAATTATTTATTGCCACGGTTTTTAGGGCTCATAAATCACTTTCTGGGCAGGTAGCCAGTTAGCCGGTAACTTTCAAAATCTGGCAACCAAACCAATTTTTTAGTGTCGACTGGCCACCTGACTACCTAATACATCCTGCCCTGCGCTAGCCACAGGGCAGACAAGGTGATTAAGCCCCCTGCTCCGACACCAAATGGAAAATCTCTTCCATTATCTTTCACAAAGGCCTCAATAATGTGTAAGACCTCCTCCGAGAGACCCAAGACCTGGAACTCTAGACGCTCAGTAACCAGGCCAAGAGAAGCAGGGACTGAAGGTCCAGGTGTAGAACTGTCCTTTTTTGTCCGGCCAGCAGGTCTGGCTGGAGAGGCAGCCTCCAAGAGGGCCTGCTGCTGACGCTGAGGAGATCCGGGTACCAGAACTGCCATGGCCAGTCTAGAGCTATCAGGACCATCCACACCTTGACCAAGACCTTCTGGGTCACAAGGAAGGGAGGGAAGGTGTATATGTGGCCCAGCCTCCAGGGTCCCCAGAAAGCATCCCCAGCAGTGTCCTGGACTATAAAGTGCAGGTACAAAACAGCCTCAGTTTGGCATTCTCCTAGGAGGCAAACAGGTCCACTAAGGGTGTGCTCCATCAGAAGAACAAGTAGTTCACCACCTCCTGATTCAGAGTCCACTCGTGCAATGTCTCTCTTACCCTGCTGAGAGCATCTGCCAGCTGACTGGTCTCCCCCTCAACGTGAATCAACAGGAGATTGGCACCTAGGCTACATAAGAGGGTTCAGGTGCAAAGGACCTCTGACACAAGAGCAGGGAGTGTATGCCACCCTGTCTGTTCAGGTAAAAACATGGTCACGGTATTGTCTGTCTGGACTTGAATGACCTGACCCTGATTAGCAGAGCAAATTCCGTCAGAGCCAAACGACTGCACAGAGCTCCAGCAGGTTTATGTGGTGATGACCTCCTGGGGGCAGAACCAATGGGCTGTGTGGTCTCCCAGGTGTGCTCCCACCCCACCAGAGATGTGCCCATTGTCAGAGTGATGGTCAGCTCTGGGAAGATAAATGGGACTTCTTCCTACAGACATTCTGGGACCAAACAGCACTGGAAGGCATTCCATATCGGCTGGATCATTATGACTGGCTGGTCCAAGTGATCTACAGTCGTGGCCAAAAATATTGGCGACCTTGCAGTTTTTTCTAATAATGCACCATTCCTTCCAGAAAATTGTTGAAATAAAAAAAATATTTTGGTATCCACATATGTATTTCTTTGGTTTGCAGTGGAATAAAACACAAAAAGCAGAAAAATTTACTAAGTCTTAGCTTATTCCACACAGAAATCCTTAAATGGCCCGGACAAAATTATTGGCATCTTTTAGAAGTAGTTAGAAATAATTAGATTTCAAGCAGGTGACTCTCCTTCACTTTGGAATTGAACTCACCTGTGGTGAGTTGCAGGTGCCTGCAATATAAAAATCACTCATTCAACCAGTCTGAAAAGAGAAAAGGACTCATTCTCCTGTTTTGTGTCACTGTGTGTACCGCAATGAGCATGGATAAAAGAAAGACAGCCACAGAATTGTCTGAGGAGGTCAGACAGAAGATTGTAGCCAAGCATGGACAATCTCAAGGCTACAAATCAATCTCCAGAGACCTTGATGTTCCTGTTTCCACCGTACGTAATGTTATCAGGATGTTTAAGGCCCATGGCACTGTAGCCAACCTCCCTGGACGTGGCCGCAAGAGAAAACTTGATCGAAGATTGCAGCGCAGGATTGTTCGAATGGTGGAGAAAGCACCTCGATCAACTGCCAAAAGATTCAAGCTGACCTTCAGACACAAGGTACGACAGTTTCAACTCGCATCATCCGTCGCCAACTCAATGAAAGGGGGTTATATGGTAGGAGGCCCAGGAGGACCCCACTGCTGAGAGAGAGAGAGATATAAGAAAGCCCGACTGGGGTTTGCCAAAACACACCTGAACAAGCCAAAATCCTGTTGGGAGAATGTCCTGTGGACAGATGAGACCAAATTAGAGCTTTTTGGTAAAGCACATCATCTCTATGTTTACAGAAAACAAAATGAAGCCTTCAAAGAAAAGAACACCTTCCCTACAGTCAAACATGGAAGAGGTTCAGTGATGTTTTGGGGTTGCTGTGCTGCCTCTGGCACTGGGTGCCTTGAACGTGTGCATGGCATCATGACGTCTGGAGATTACCAGGCCATTTTGGAGTGCAATGTTGAACCCAGTATCAGAAAGCTGGGTCTCTGTCGAAGGTCATGGGTCTTCCAGCAGGACAATGACTCCAAACACACTTCAAAAAGCACACAGGAATGGTTCAAGACAAGACGCTGGACTGTTCTGAAGTGGCCAGCAATGAGTCCAGATCTAAATCCCATTGAAAACCTGTGGAGAGATCTGAAAACAGCAGTTGGGAGAAGACACCCTTCAAATCTGGGAGAACTGGAGCAGTTTCCACAAGAAGAGTGGGCCAAACTGCCAGTAGAGAGGTGCAGGAAGCTCATCCATGGCTACAGGAAGCAGTTGATTGCAGTTATTTTGACCAAAGGCTGTGCTACCAAATATTAAGTCTAGGGTGTCAATAATTTTGTCAATACCATTTCTTTTCATTTTCTGATTTAAAAGGATATATTACATTCTGAACAAAAACAAAGGTTCTGTAATATTAACAGAGAAATAAAGAATTATGGAGACCACATACTGTACTGTTGTCAATTTCAGCTTATGTTTAGAGGAAATTTGTGAGTTATTTTGAAAAAGTGCAAGGGCGCCAATATTTTTGGCCACGACTGTAGGTGCTTGGATCACTGACAGCCAAGCACCCACTGAAGGGGATGCATCCGCCAGTGGGTCTAGCAGACCATGCTGGTGCAGGATGCCATGTATCCCAGTAGCTGTAGGAAATCCTGGGCAGGGCGCAAGAACCCAACCTAAAATGATCGGGCAAAAAAGGTAAGATCCTGTGCCTAGTCCACCGGGAGGCAGGCCTTGGCCCACACGGAGTCTAATTCTGCCCCACTGAACTTGATCACCTGCTTAAGTACTAGTTTGGATTTGTCCAGGTTGACCAACAGGCCCAAGTTTGTAGGTCTGGACAGCCAGGTCTGTGAATCTCACCACAGCTTCTCTGGATGGACCGGCTATCAGCCAGTCGTCCAGGTATGGATACATCTGACACCTTGGCACCACAGGTGGGCTGCCACCACTGTCATGCACTTGAAGATCCTTGGAGCTGAGGAGAGGCCGAAAAGCATGATCTGGAACTGGAACAAGATCCCCTCTTCTTGGAACCAGAGGTACCGGCAGTGGGACCTGCGGACGGGAATGTGGAGGAATGTGTCTGGAGGTCCAGGGAGCAAAACCACATGCTCTGCTCCAGGGCTGGCATAATATGGCTCAGAGTGACCAATCTGAACTTGTGCATCTGTACATACTGGTTGAAATGGTGAAGTTCCAGTATGAGGCGTACCTGAACACGTAACCCTGACTGGCCAGGGTATCCAGAACACAGGCTATAGCCGCTTTCAAAAGGAGCTAAGTGATGTCCTTCCTGAGGGTGGACAGCGTGTCGAGACACACCCTGGACTCCTGAGGTATGTAGAGGCCGTGGATGGGCAGGGGAGAGCCTCAAAATCGAGAGACAATCCTCTGCCTACTGTGTCCAATGCCCACTTGACCACTGTGATAGCGGATCAACATGGTAAGAAGAGACAGAGCCTCTGACGGGTAAAGCAGTCGGGGACAGGACAAGTGGAAGGATGAAACCCTCCAACCAGTCACTGGGCAGCTCTTTCAGGGGCACTGGTGGCTGCTGCTGGAGGGGCACCATTACCTCTGCCTCCCCCCCTCTGAACCTTGACCCCCAGACTTCTTGGTGTGCCAGGTCTGAAACTGACCCTACTAGGGCTGCTGCAGTGCAGGCTATGACTGGAAGGGCCGGTACTAAATGCCAGCTTCTTAGGCTTCTTCCTCTTCTTCAGTTCCTTCTGGGATGAAGTCACAGAATCAAGGATGGCATTGGACCTCTCAGTCCTTGTGTGATGCCTTTCCACTCCAAGGTCAAAGCGGTTGCTACCCAGAAAGGGAACATCCGCCAGCCTATGCTGGATATCCACCATCGACGAGCACAGCCAAGCCCTGCAATGCATGGAGACAGCCGCTGCCACAGCATGGGCGCAAGGGTTGCCCATGTCCAAATCTGTCTGAAGCTGGTGTTTTGCCATCAACAGACCTTGGTCTCTGATAAGCTCCACTGCCACCCACTGCTCTGGGTGGAGGTGGAGGAGGACCATATCAAAACACTTCCATCATGGAATGCCCATAATTCACCATCATAATGGCACAGCTAGTATGCCAGAGACACCGTAGCCATAACATATCCGGTGCAAACAAGGCATTTATTAGTGCCTTGTTTGCATTGGATACTGTGGTGCCGTACTTGTTTTTCATTTACTCTGCCTCTACGTGCACAGACATGAGAGGAGCTGGACTGGTTTTCTACATAACCACAGCATATACCTTTTTAGCGGTGTGGTCAGTCTTACGGGACTCCTTGCCTGGAGGCTTGTCCACATTCTCTGGTATCCTGATTTATGGAACACAGAGTCCATAACCAACCCTTCAGCCAAAGGGTGGTCAGAAAACCCCAAAAGGGAGCCCGTCGGGACCACGTACTAGTTGACCACAGGGACTAAGAGTGCCAGACAAGATGCTGGATGCTGCCAGAGTTCCAGGGCCGGTTCCAAGATGGCCTCTGCATGGGGAAGGCAATGCCGGGAGTTATCTGGTCCAAAATGTCTAAGAGGGTACTTAACCCACTTCTGGACTGATTCCAATGGGTTGTACATAGACTCCACAATCAGGCAGACTAGTGCCCCAAACAAGACTGACCCTTGGTCGGTGGAGGGCTCCTTGACCAAGCCATGGTCGGAGAGTGAAGCCCCAGAGGAGGCCATGGACTCCTGATCCGAGTCGTCTGATGAGCCCTCGTAGACGGCCCCTGGCCATATTTTACCACAAACCTCAAGGGTCTCCCTGGTGTTGGCTGTAAATCACATGCTGGGCCACATTCAGCAACATGGGCGAAGACCTGACCTCGGCTGGAGGCTTGTTCCTAACAAGATCAACCGGGAACACTAATTGAACCACATCCTCCCGGGTGAGGACCGGAAGCATCGAGGTTTGCAAGACCAAATTCTCTGCCTCATCCAACAATGGACTGATTGGGTCGAGAAAGACTGACAGGTTTTTTAACCAAAGTCAAGGTTGATGGACTAGCTCACCGGCAGGGCCGATGAGCCTTCGATCTGCTCGGCCTGCCCCTCGGCCAAGGAGCGCCCGAAAGCCCTTGAGCAGTCAGGTAAGTTGCGGGACCAGGAGGACAGTGATCTCTCCCTGTCCCACAGCTGGCAACTGGTGAGAAGATTTCTCTGGCTTGGTCTTGGACCGAGAGTCACGGTGGGCAGGACTCTTCCCCCATGATCTGGAGGGACCGGCACAAAGCATAGAACTGGTCCATGAAAGCCCTTAAAATGCTGGCCCCAAGTGGAAACAGCGCTGAGGCTGATGAGGTGCCGGCTGCGGCCCCTGCCACTTCAAGGGCTGTAAGCTGTGCCACAGACCCAACAGCCACGTAAGCCTTTTTGCCACCACTGAAGCAATCCTTTGGATCCTGTTCTGAAGGCCAGTCCAACAAGAGCCACTGCTTCTGATCCTCAAGGGACTCCAGAAGCATGGATAGACAAAGGCTGCACCCATCCACATCGTGTTGTCCTCACAGGCAGAACACACACACACACACACACGTGTGAAGCCAAATGGCATGGCCTGATGGCAATCTGAACCTCAGGTACTTTCTGTGAGATTGCCTGATGGGAAATGTGGAAGTAGGCATCTTTTAAGTCTAGAGATGCCAGCATATCTCCTCTCCTGAGTGTGGGAAGAATGGTAGCCATAGTGACCATTTTGAACTTTGGCTTTGTCAAATGCCTGTTTAAATGTCCGAGATCCAGTATGGGTCACCACTCCCCTGTTTTCTCTAGGGTGAAGAAGTATCTTGAGTAGAGACCCTTTCCCCTTTGGGCCAAGAGAACAGGCTCTACTGCCTTGTCCTGAAGAAGTTTTGCCACTTCCTCCTCCAACAGAGCTGCTTCTGATAGTGTGGCAGGTCTGAAAACTCTTGCTCTCAGTTTGGGTAGAACCGTGAAACTGAGGGCAAGCCCTTGGCTCACTACCTCCAGGACCCACTTGTCTGTGGTGATGGATTCCCAAGCCTGGAGATAGTGAGCCAGCCTGCATCCCACTGGAAGTGGCGAGGCGACCCTGGCAGACCCCTCAGGGGTCTGTTTTATCTGTGCACTTAGTTGAGTGCTGGGGCCAGCATGGCTGGTGCCCCTGCCTCTGAAGTACCCACTCCGAGACTGGTAGGCCAGCAATGCCTGAGCCTGGAACAAAGGTCTACAAATACAGGTTACTCACCTGTAACAGGAGTTCTGGGAATGGTATATGTTGTTCATCCACACTATCTGGCAGGTTCCTTGCCGCTTTAAATCTTGCCGGAAGGTCTTCAAGCTGGCTCCTCCCACCCACCGAGTGGTAAAACTCTCGGCTCTGCCCCATGACAGATCTAGCCCGCTGGAAGCCAGGGTTGTTGCCGGAGGTTTGAAATGTGGTGGATGAACAACATATACCATTCCTAGAACTCCTGTTACAGGTGAGTAACCTGTATTTCTAGGGACATGGATACGTTGTTCATCCACACTACCTAGCAGACTCCTAGCAGTTCTCCGGGAGGAGGGAGGGAGGGAAGGCGCACACCCCCGATACTTACTTGGGAAAAAGAGACTGGAGAACTGAGGCCCCAAAACCAGCATCCCGGCGTGACTCAAGGTCGATGTGGTAGTGGGTAATAAAGGTATGTGCCGACTTCCAGGTAGCAGCCCTGCAGATATCCTGGATGGGGACATCCCTGGAAGCAGCTACCGATGCAGCGGTATGGTGGGTAGAATGAGCTCTTATCCCTCTGGGAGGCTCCATGCCCGCCAACCTACAGCAGAGATCTATGCAGGAGGTGACCCACCTGCTTATCGTCTGCTTGGCTGCAGGTCTGCCAGGTGCGGCTTCAGCGTAGGTGACAAACAGCTGGCGAACCTCTCCCCGAACTTCAGCCGAGCGAGCGCTCGTCTAGGGTCCAAAGTATGGAGCCTATATTTGGCCTCCAGGGTGTGACTGGGGTAGAACACCGGCAGAGTCAACACCTGATTAAGGTGAAACTCCGACACCACCTTCGGAAGGAATTTCGGGTGGGGACACAGGACAACCTTGTCCCTGTGGAAGACCAGGTAAGGAGACTCTATGGAAAGCGCCTGGAGCTCTCCCATCCTTCTGGCTGACGTCATAGCCACCAAGAAGGCGGTCTTCCACGACAGGTGGGAAAAATTGCACCTGTGCATCGGTTCGAATGGCTTGCCCATGAGCTTGGCCAACACCAGCAGTAGATCCCACGGAGGTGGAGGTTCTCGCACCGGAGGGGAAATGTGGTCAAGGCCTTTGAAAAAGCACCCGACCACCTTCTCCTGCGCCATCGACTTCTTCCGGCCCGCGACCGTAAGCAGAGATAGCTGCCAGGTGCACCTTAAGGGTCGCTTGTAATCGGGCCCTTGCTGAGAAAGGGACCACAGGTAGTCAGAATGCTTGCCAAGGGACAGGCAGAAGGTCCAAGCCCTTCCCCGACACCAAATGGAGAATCTCTCTCCATTTGAAGGCGAGTATTTCCTGGTCGACTCCTTACAGGACGCCTCAACAACATTGAGGACCCCGCGAGAAAGACCCAAGGCCTGGAACTCTAGCCGCTCAGGAACCAGGCGTCAGGGTGCAGGGATTGAAGGTCCGGATGGAATACCTTCCCCTGGTTGACTGAGATCAGGTCCGGGCAGGCTGGAAGCCGCCTCGGAAGCCTGGAGCTGAGGCTGAGGAGATCTGGATACCAGAACTGGCGGGGCCAGTCTGGGGCTACCAGAATCACCTGCGCATTGTCCCTCTTCACCTTGAGAAGCACCTTGTGGATCAAGGGAAATGGGGGAAAGGCGCAGAAGAGGCCCGGGGTCCATGGCTCGAGAAGGCATCCCCCTGCAGCGAGCCCTGCTGAGGGGGGCGGGCATGGAACAGACTCAGCTTCGCATTCTCCCTGGAGGCAAACCGGTCCACCTGAGGCGTGCCCCAGTGGGAGACTAGGTCTTGTACTACCTCTGGAAGGAGAGACCACTCGTGAGATGCAGCCCCTATCCGGCTTACGGCATCGGCCAGGGTGTTGGAGGCTCCTGCTACGTGAATGGCTAGCAGATCCGCCTCCAGGCTGCGCACGAGGGATCATATGCAGAGAGCTTCCTTGCATAACAGCATGGAGCGCGTCCTGCCCTGGCGGTTCAGACAGTACATGGTCGCGGTATTGTCCGTCTGGACCTGAACCACTTGACCTCGTAGAAACAAAGCAAAGGCGGTGAGAGCTAGACGGACCGCTCGGAGCTCCAGCAGAATGATATGGCATTGGGACTCCCGAGGGGACCAGAGGCTGTGCGCTCGGTGCTCCCCCAGATAGGCACCCCAACCCATCAGAGATGCACCGGTCGATAAGAGAGACCGTCGGTTCAGGGCGGATGAATGGGATGCCCTCCTGCAGATGTGCTGGAACGATCCATCATTGGAGAGTGTTCCACATCTCCTGGGTCACTGTCATGGGCTGGTCCAGCAGATCGCAGCGTTGTGACCACTGGCTGGCCAGCCCCCACTGAAGGGGACGCATGTACCAACGGGCCCAACGGACCATGTTGGTGCAGGCCGCCATGAGGCCCAGGAGGCGTAGGAAGTCCCGGGCAGGGCGCAACTGCCCAACCAGAAATGATTGCGCAAAGGAGGAAAGAACCTCGGCCCTGTCAGCCGGGAGCCGTGCTCTGCCCCGATGAATTGTATCACCTGCTTTGGCACGAGTTCCAACTTGGCCTCATTGAGGAGGAGGCCAATCTGAGAGCAAACCTGGAGGGCCAGATCTCTGGACCGCTCCGCCTCCGCTCTGGAGGGGGCTGCAATCAGCCAGTCGTCCAGGTAGGGGTACACCCGGACCCTTCAGCGCTGCAGGAACGCTGTCACCACTGCCATGCATTTGGTGAAGACCCTGGGAGCTAGGGAGAGGCCGAAGGGCATGACCCGGAACTCGTAAAGGGATCCCTCCGCTCTGAAGTGGAGGAATCTCTGATGGGACGGACGGATTGGGACGTGAAAGAACGCGTCCTGGAGGTCCAGAGAACAGAACCACACACCTCGTTCCAAGGATGAGATTATCTGAGCCAGAGTGACCATCCTGAAGGTCTGAGACCTTAGGAACTTGTTCAGGTCGTGCAGGTCGAGAATGGGGCGCCAGTCCCCCGTCCGTTTTGGGACCAGGAAGTACCTGGACACAAACCCCGGGTCTGGAGGAGGATCCGCCATCTTCCTGATCACCTCTTTTTCGAGGAGCAGGGCAATATCGGCTCAGCGGGCTGACAGCGAGGCTGAGGACCCCGTGGCCCCCAAAGGGGTGACGGCTCGAAAGGGTGGAGCCTGTTCGAACTCCAGAGGCAGGCCTTTTCCTACCACCTCCAACACCCAGCGGTCCGTGGTGATAGCGGACCAGGCGGAAAGGAAGTAGTGGAGCCGCCCACAGGGGGGAACCCAGGGGGGAGTGACGAGACTGGGGGGCACCCCTCAACCCATCACTGGGCAGGCTTGGAGGAGGAACTGGCCGCGGGACCTCCTGGGCCTTTACCTCCTTGCTTCCTGTTGGAGGAAGCCGCCAGCTTGGGTTTGGGACGCCAAGCGTGAGCCTGCTGGCCCTGTTGCTGGTACTGCAGGGCCGGTCGAGATGCAGGGGTCGAAGGACGAAAGGACTTCTGCTGCTGGCGGCGACCTTTGTCCCTCTGGGCGGAGGTGATCGAGTCCAGGGTGGCGTTGGACTTCTCGATCGGCTGGAGGTGTCCCTCCACTCCAGGGCTGAAGAGGTCGGTCCCCAAGAAGGGGACATCCGCCAACTTGTGCTGGGTATCCACTGTGAAGGTGGATATCCTCAGCTACGCCCTGCAGCACATGGCCATCGTGGCCACTACTGACCTGGCACAGGAATCACGTATGTCCAGAGCAGTCTGAGGCTGCTGCTTCGCCACCGCCCTACCTTGGTCCTGCACCTGGCAGACCGTGGTCTGCAGGTCAGTCGGGAGATGAGGAACAACCTCATCCAGGGAGCCCAAGAGGGCGTGGGAGAAGTGTGCCATCAGCACGGCCAAGCTGGCCTGTCGGAGGCCGAGGGAGGACGCAGGGTACACCTTTCGCCCGGCGAAATCCAGCTTTTGGACTCGCTGGGGGCTTATCCACATCCCAGGCTACCGAACGCTGGAAAACGCCGTTGCTGACTAACCCCTCGGGAGAGGGGTGCTCCGAGAAACCGGGCAAAGAGCCAGTAGGGACCGCATACTACCTGGCCATCCTGGCAGAGGGTGCAGGACAGGAAGCAGGCCGCTGCCAAAGCTACAAGGCTGGGCCGACAATGGCCTCAGCCACCGGAAAGGCCTCTGTGGGGGAATCCCCTCGGTCCAGTATCTCCGTCAGGGAATACTTAGCCCGTTTGGACATGGGCTCGAGCTGCATCCCGGTGGACTCTGAGATGAGTCGAAGCAGACCCGAGAAGGACGATGGGCTATCGTCCAATGACTGACCCCCCGGAGAACTCCAGGTCGACCTGCCTGGAGAACAGGGAGGAGTCATCGTAGGATTCCGAATAGTCTGCGAAGAGCTGCCTTGGCCCTGAGCCACCCTCTACCTGCCGAGGACGGTCGGGAGTGAGGGTGACCGACAACCTGTGGGGCAGGCCGTGACCCGACCGAGAATCCTTGGTCGGTGCCCGACTTCGGTTGTGGAGGCGGAGGTTCCACCACAATCGGTGGAGCAGCTGGTTTTGGCCGAGCAACCGGCCCTGGAGCGGGCAACTCGACTGGGGCGAGTGGTCGCTTCGGTCGTTCAGGCGACAGCCACTTGACGGCCGGGGTCTGGACCGCGGTTGGCTTAGGCCCAGACAACAGCAACTGCTGTCACATAAGCTCCTCGTAGCGCCGGCGTAATTTACACTGAAGCCTCCCCTCATCCGAGGAAGAGGATGAGAAGTAACGGTGTCGCCCCTTACTTCGGTATCGAGACTGAGACTGCCAATGTCGGCGGGAACGGCTAGACCAAGAAGAGGTCCGAGACCGAGACCCTCGGGGGGACCGAGGGTGGGTATGGGAAGGGGTGGGGGACACCCGCTCTTCCCTTGGCTCGGGCACTTTAACCGGGGACTGCGGCCCAGAAGGCACAGGCAGATCCTCAGTAACCACTGGGGGAACCGGTGAAGAAGGGTTGTCGGCTTCTCCAGTCGATAGCCCATCTAATGGATCGAGAAAAATCTCGACTTCATCGACGGGAGTCTCGGCAGGCTGGCCTGATGGGGGCACCGTGAAGCCAGCGGCCTCAGCCGCAACCTCGACCGAAGTCGATGGTCGGCTGTCCGGGGAAGGGGACCTCTCCCGCTCCCACGAACGCCGACGGTGGGACTTACCTTTCGACTCCTTCTTCTTGGGCCGAGAAGAATGTCTCGATGGCCCCTCTCCCTTCATGGAAAGGGAATGACAAAGCTCCTTGAACGAAGCCGTATATGAGGAACTCAGAGAGAGTGGGATAAATGCCGCGGCCGAGGAGAAGGAAGATGCGGCCTGGGCCGCCTCCTCCTCCTCAAGGGCGATCATCTGCTCGAGCTGTTCAGCCGAGCCAGCCGCTGCGGACACCGCACATGTGAGCCTCTTTTGATTTTACCGGCAGGAAGCGTTTCTCGGGGCGCCCGAGCTTGAATCGGGCAGCGCGATCATCCAGGACGTTGGCCGAGAAAGAGCGGCACAACTCGCAGGCCTGCGGATTGTGATCTAGGCCTAGGCAGTAGACGCACGTGGAGTGTGGATCCATCCTGGACATTTTTTGCCCACAAGGGCACCTCCGAAAGCCGGGAACAGATTTGTCCATCGCAGCCGCGAGGGAGGATGAAGCCTAGCATTCCATCATTAGCATAGGTTCTAGTAACCATTTCGGCTCCAAGGCAGTCTTATGGTGAGACCATACTGTATATGTCAGAATACAATAAGATTTCCTGGGGTTTAAACCTATAAGCCCTGTGGTCTCCCAGGTATGCTCCCCACCCCCACCAGAGATGCAGCCTCTCTGAGTGTGGCGGTTGGTTCTCGGCGGACAAATGGTATTCTTTCCTCCACATGTTGAGAGATCACCCACCACTGGATGGCGTCCCACAATTGGCTGGGTCACAAGAACCGACTTGTCCAGATGACCTAGACACTGACACCACTGGCAGCCCGGCTCCCACTGCAGGTGGCACATCTGCCAGTGTGCCCAACAGACCATGCTGATGGTGGATGCTATGTACCCTGGCAACCTGAGGAAATCCCCAGCAGGACACAAGTGCCAAACCTGAAATGGCTGGGCAAAGGAGGTAAGATCCTGAGCCCAGTTTGCAGGGAGACATGCCTTGGCCTGCAAGGAGTTTAGTTCTGCTCCAATTAACCTGGTTAGCTGTGAGGGGATCAGCTCAGATTTTTCCGGGTTGACCAACAGGCCTGAGTCTCTGCCGGTCTGGAAAGCCAGATCTCTGGACCGCTCTACAGCCTCCTTGGATGGCCCAACTATTGGCCAGTCATCCATGTAGGGACACTCCGATGTCCCTGCATTGCAGGAAGACTTACACCACTGTCATGCACTTGGCGAAGACTCTGGGAGTGGATGAGCCGAACAGCATGTTCCCAAACTGACAGAGAACCTTTTCTGCATGGAATCGAAGGTACCACTAGTGCAAAGGACTGGAATAGGGAAGAACATGTCCTGGGAGATCCAGGGAGCAGAGGTATGTGCCCTGCTTCAGAGATGGTATGGGGCACCAACCACTCCATCCATTTTGGGAAAGGAAGTACATGGACATATGCTCCTAACTTTTCTGGGACATGGGCTGTTGCCCTTTTGTAAGCAGCTGAGTAACATCCTCCCTGAGGGAGGACAGCATCTCCTGTGACACCAAGGCCTCCCAAGATGCCTAGAGTTGGTAAGGCAGAAGAACCTCGAAATCTAGAGGCAACCCTATGCCTACCAACTCCAGCACCCACTTGTCAGTACCAGTAACAGACCAATGTGGCCAGAAGTGGCACAGCCAACCCCCCCACTGGAAGCAGAGTCAGGAACTGGACAGGCAGGAGGATGACATTGCCCCTCGACCCGTCACTGGGCAGCTTTGGAGAGGGCACCGGGTGCTGAGACCAAAAGAGTACCACTTTGCCTGCCCCCGGCTCTTTATGGCCCCTGGCCACCAAACCTAGGCTTCAGGTGCCAGGCTTGGTATTGCCTCTACTGGGGCTGCTGCTGAGGCTACTTCGACTGAAAGGATCAGTACTGGAAGGTCTTCTAGTTAGGCTTCTGAGTCCTAGGGCCTTCTGCGGTGATGCCACAGAATGCAGAATAGCGTTGGACTTCTCTGTTCTGGTGAGATATCCCTCCACTCCTGGGTTGAAGAGGTCGGGGCCCAGAAATGGGACATCTACCTATTCGTGCTGGGTATCTGCCGTGAGCTGCACTTCGCCTTCCCTCAGCCACTGCAAGTCTCACCCAACCCACCCCCTCCCCGTGGGCATCCTGTGTGCTGTCACTGCCACCGGAGCTGCTCTTCACCCGCCCTCAGCTACTGCAAGGTATGAGCTGGAGCCCGATCAGACACAGTGCACCGATTATTTTTTGAACTTGGCCCCTTTTTTCCAGTCTGCCTGCCCTTCCGACTCCTGAATGCCTGTTTACCTTGCCTCTTAATGATTTCGGCTGCTTTCTCTCTGGACATTTTTTCTTTGCTTTTAGTGCACAGCCAGCTGATGTAAAATTTGTTATACTGTTTGAATTTGATTTGTCACTTGTAAAAAAAAAAGTGCTAGATCAGATGATATATGTAGAATTTTCTTAGTGTTTTACTGCTCTCTGGATTAATTGTTCTGTAGTTCTAAGTAAATGTCGGCTAGTTCTGTTGTTTAGAAATGTAATCAAGTTAGCCAAATCCTTTGTTTTTGTTGTTTTTTTTAATATTCTTTATTTTTTGTGATTATATAGATAGATAGATACACACACACACGACAGCAGGTGTTCATCTATACAGTATTGCTCTTTTGTCTTACAATACATGGAATGTTCTTCGGGTTGGCAATTCATGTTTCTATAACATAATTCTGTTATATATCAAAAGACACGATCAGAATTCATATCTTACAAAAACTGTTCACTTTCAAATGGCTCTATCAGGGAACAAATGTTTCATCTAGAGGTGATATACAGAAAACCCATGATCTCCATTGGAGCTCAAATTGTGACATCCTTCCAGCCCTAGAAGCTACTATTTTCTCTAGATAATATATCTCAGTCATCAATGAATGCCAATCAGAGAGGGCGGGTACTTTAGCCGTTCGCCATAGGAGAGGTATAACCTTTTTAGCTGCTGCCAGGTACAGGTATAACTTATTTCCACCTGGTGGAACTTTTCTGTCTTCCCCAATATAAAGCAAAATCATCTGACTGGATAAAGTAATTTCTGGTCCCACAATATTTTGTATACTCTTCTCAATATCTAACCAGTATTGAGTAACTTTCGGACAGGTACAAACAATATGTTATATTTGCCATTTTCTCTCCACATTCTTTCCAACAAAGGCCATAATTTATAAATATAATCAGGGGTGTAAAAATATCTACTACAAAACATTTCCATATATATTCTGACCAGTATGACGACTGTGATACTTTCATTGAGTGAGGAATAGGTTCCAACCATTTCTCATAAGTTATCTCAGTCCCTAATTCTCTATTCCATCTCCCTAAGATATCTTCAGTGGATTCCTTCCAAAAATCTCTTATTGCTTTATATATTTGTCCAATTAAATGAACTTGTTCTCTGCCTTCTATTGCGTCTCTTAAAAGGGACATCAACATAGGTATGAGAGAGGGCAGAGTATTTAATGCTAATTCTTTCTGTATACATGACCGAATCTGTAAATATCAATAATGGTGTGTATGGGGAAGTTGATATTTTGCCTGTAGTCTGACAAAAGGCAATACTCCATTTACATCTAGGTATTGATATAACAAAAGCAGCCCTTTTTTCTGCCATTCTTGATGGACCCGGACAGCTCCTATCTCTGAAGATACAATTTCTGTACCTATTAGTTTAAAATAACCAAAAACTTCAGTTAATGTAGTAGACGCGCTTAGCTCAAACCAAGCCTTAACGTATAACGAGTTCCAAATGTAAAGTTTTGTAACTGTGGATAAGCGTTTTTTTTTTGGGGGGGGGGGCGGCAAATATAATAGGGATAATATTTACTAAATCATTTAGTATAAATTCAATAAATTTCCATGGTTTCTCTACCTGAGGGTTCAGTCATGTCATCACTATTTTACATGTTACTGCCTTATAGTAATCTCTAAGGTTTGGAAGATTACAACCCCCTTTGCTACTGGTAACTGTAACAAGAGACCATCTGACCCTAGGCTGCTGTCCTGCCCACACAAATCTCGAAAAGATTCTAGCCCAGGATACACAGCAGAATTGTGATGGAATAATTGGAAAAGTCTGGAAATAATATAGTATCTTTGTAAATAAGGTCATCTGAATAGCTTATATTCGAGCTGAAAAAGAGAATACCTGATGTGTCCAATTCCCGATCAAATTCTCTCTATCGATAGCAGCTCTAAATTAAATAGCTACAAATGTTCCAATTTCTGGGCAATATTTACATCTAAATATTTTAATCTTATTTCTCCATTTCAGAGGGATCTGGTGCTTCAGAGACAGAGGGGATGAAATTTAAAGATAACTATTTTTTATATATTTATTTTGTATCCAGTTATCTCTGAGAACTTGTCACTTGTAAAGTAGCAGGAATGGACTTTTCTAGTTCTAGGAGTGTTAATACATCATCTGCATATAATGATATAGTAAAATCCCTCCCTCCTAGAGGGAACCCCCTGAATATTAGGATGTTGCCTTATGGCTTCAGCCAATGGCTCAATGTATATGGCAAACAGTAAGGGGGATAGTGGGCAACCCTGCCTAGTTCCCCTTCCCAGCTGTATCATTGAAGATAACTGTCCATTCACTTTAACATACGTCTTCGGAGAAGTATAGATTCTCTGTATCATGTTAGAGAATTTCCCAGGAAATCCAAACTTGCGCAAAGTTTCCCATAAAAAAGGCCAACTGACGCGATCAAAAGCTTTGTCTGCGTTAAGGCTGAGCAACACCGCCTGTAAATGGTATACAGTCAGAAGAGATGCAAGTCACAAGTGAGGTACCTCAGGGATCAGTCCTGGGGCCAATCCTCTTCAATATCTTCATCAGTGACATTGCAGATGGACTAGAGCGTAAGGCTTGTATGTTTGCAGACGACACCAAGATCTGCAACAGAGTAGATGATCCAGATGGGATGGGCAGAATGAGAAGAGATAAGGATAAACTAGCAAAATGGTCAGAACAGTGGCAACTGGGATTTAATGCAAAGAAGTGTAAGATCATGCACATAGGGGAGAGAAACCCTGAAGCCACCTATTGGCAGGGAGGGGAGTTGCTGGCAGTCACAAAGGAAGAAAGACTTGGGCATCATCATCACCGATGACCTGAAATCATCCAAGCAGACCTCTAAAGCAGTAGGTAAGGCTAGGGGATGTTAGGGTGTATTAGTAGGGGTATCACAAGTCGTAAGAGGGAGGTAATAATCCCTCTTTACAAGACACTGGTTAGGCCCCATCTGGAGTACTACGTGCAGTACTGGAGGCCACACCTTCACAAGGCCACTGACTAAATTGAGGCAGTCCAGAGAAGGGCAATCAAAATGGTGCAGGGACTGCATCAGAAAACATATGATGACAGATTAACAGAGCTCAATATGTATACCCTTGAGCAAAGGAGGGAGAGAGGTGATATGATCGAAACATTCAAACACCTTAAGGGCATTAACAAGGTGAAAGAGTCTAACATGTTTAAATATAAGAAAAATAGCAGGACAAGAGGACACAGCATGAGATTAGAGGGAGGCCGATTAAGGGGGAATGTGAGGAAATTCTTTTTCACTGAAAAAGTGGTGGATGCATGGAACGGCCTACCTCAGGAAGCGGTGGCTATGAATGCAGTGCAGGGATTCAAACAGGCACGGGATAGGCATAAGGGAGCAATACAGGTGAGTATGAATAGATAGGCCACCGACAGAGCAAAGGCCAGTGGCACATTTATAATGTAGAAAAAGAAATGGGCAGACTGGATGGGCCTTGCAGTCCTTATCTACCGTCAACCTCTATGTTTCTATGTATCTGTGTCTGATTTAAATGGTCCAACAAATGGATCGTTCTGCGTATATTATCTGTGGTTTCTCTGGCTCGAATGAACCCAGACTGATCTGAATTAATCAAATAGGGTAACAATTCCTCCAGTCTATGTGCCCATATGGACATAAATAACTTGTAGTCCGTGTTTAATATAGATATTGGCCTATATGAAATGGGCAGATCTGCTGGTTTGCCCTCTTTTAATATAGGTGAAATATTAGTGTAATCCCATGAAGGAGGAGGTGGACTCTCTTGTTGAATTTTGAAAAAGGCCTTTAGTAGTAAGGGGGTCAGCTGTTTTCCAAAAGTCTTGTACCCCTCGGATGGAAATCCGTCTGGGCCAGGTTTTTTTTTTTTTTTTTTTTTAATGATTTACTTTCCTTTATAGCACGTCTGACTTCCTCTGATCTGATAGGGGCTTTTAATCCGATTTCCATTTCCCTAGTTAACTTTCTTAATGTAAGGGGGGGGGGGAGAAAATTCCTCAATTTTGTCAAGTTCTGGATCTTGTGGTTTCTCATATAGCTGTCTGTAGTATTTCTGTAACATCTGCATTATCTGCTGTGAATTAAGAGCTCTTGTTTTTCTCTCCGGATCCACTAAATGTGTTATGATTGTGGCTGTCCTATGTCCCCTAAGCCTCCGGGCTAAATTTCTCGCCCTTTTGGCCCTCCCTCATACCTATATGTTTTCAAATAAAAAAGTGCCTGTTGTGTTTTTTCATCTAAAAGTTTCTGGAGCTCAGCCTTTGTCTGATTAATCTGGGTTTGGGCCTCTGCAGTAATAGGGGTCAATTTTGTTTGTTTTTCCCTTAATTTCTCATGTAATTCACCATATCGTGTTTCCCAATATCTCTTCTTGTATGCTGAATAAGCAATTATCACCCCCCTGATCACAACCTTCAGAGTATCCCAAACAATTGTGTTGGATGTCTCCTGGGACGAATTTTCTGCAATAACCTGAGCTATTTTTGAGTTAAAGCCGTCTTTAAAAGCTTTATCCTTTAGAAAGGATGTATTCAGGCGCCACCCAGTGGATTTCTTTGGTATTTTAAAATCTAGCCTCAAAAATAGGGGAGAATGGGATCAGAAAGAAATCTAGGTCCTATAGTAAAATCTTGTAAACAGTCCAAATGTTCTTTTGAAATGAAAAAGTAGTCCAACCTTGAGTAAGAATTGTGTCTGGGGGAGAAAAATATATATCCCCCAGAAAGAGGATAAAACTGACTCCATACATTGATTAAACCCAATGCCCCAAGTTAAGAGATAACAAGATGCTATCCTAGCAGCAAATTTAACACAAGTGGTAAACTTCCCTACCAGGCAAAACTACAAATCAGGGACCAGCACCCTCATTGACTGGATCCTTACCAGCCACCCTACCCGTATAACCAATGTAAGTGTTCTCCCTGACTCGCTCAGTGATCAGTCTCCAATAATATGTACCTGGACAAATAAGTTTCATAAGCCGCCTCCAAAAACCATCTATAGCAGAGTCCCACCTTATGGCAACCTTACTCCTCTCAAGACCTGTTTTAGGCAGATAGACTGGTCCTTGATTTACAAAACTCAAGATGTTGACCTAGCCCTTGATTACTTTATTACTACTTTCAACACTGCCTGTGACACCTATGCACCAGTAAAAAAGCGCAAAATCAAAGCACTCACAAATCCCTGGCTCATGGCGAAGCTACTGGCACAACTCAAAAGTAGGGATCACCTCTGGGCCACTGCAAGAGCTACTGGCACTCTGTCGGACATCCAAAAATATGAACAGGCTCAACCACTGTACTAAACAGATCCGCTTGATGAAGAGCTCCTACTTCAAGAATGCCCTCTCCAACTCCTGGGGTGAAGGGAAATCCTTCTGGGACAACATAAGAAATATCATGGGTCAGCAGTCCCAATCCTCTCCTACAATATTGAATGTGGATGGAACCACTACATTAGACCCAGAGATCATTGCAAACACCCTAAATGATACCTTCACGGACCTTAGTGGTGTCCGGTCATCCGATTTCTTCACTGATGCTGACCCTCCAATTTCTACTTCTACTACTGCCTCTCCAACCAAACCACCCTTCCATTTCAAACTAGTAAAGGCACATGAAGTCTATAAATACGTAAAGAAGGCCATTTCTAAGTCCCGAGCAAGCAGCGACACTACTGACCTTAAACTTCTGTCCCTCACTCTGGAGGAAGTACTGCTCCCCCTCACAAAAATTTTCAATCTCTCCCTCTGCTACAGCCAATTCCCTAGGAAATGGAAGGCTGCAGTTGTCACTCCGTGCACAAAAGTGGTGATAAGTCACTGCCTGGTAACTATCGCCCGATATCAATACTACCACCTCTCTCTAAGGCCCTTGACGCTTGGTGGCAGACCAACTTTGACTACCTGGAAAAGCACAACATCCTATGCACTCGGCAGCATGGATTTAGGAAAGGGCACAGCACATCGACTGCCCTACTTGAATTCTCAGGAGCAATCCACAATGCCATGGACAAAGGAAACCTAACTGGAGCAGTCTACATTGACTTAACCAAGGCATTTGATACAGTACACCATGGTCTACTTATCAAACAACTACTATCCCTAGGGCTCTCACAGTGTCCTGGTGACTGGGTAAAAAATTACCTTGCTCAGCGCTCTCAATCTGTAAAAGTAGCTGGAGTTCTCTCAGACTCAAAACCGGTTCGCTCAGGAGTTCCCCAGGGATCCATCCTGGGCCCCCTCCTTTTCAGCCTTTTCCTAAACTCCCTCCCCAAATCCTGCCCTGAACAGATAATCCTCTATGCCGACGATGCCGTGATTCTTGCCACTCATAAAGATCCGAACCTCTTACGCCTCAACCTTCAGCATGCTTTTTCCAAAGTTGAGATGTGGTTCCTTGAACATAAGCTGGTTCTAAACCACAAAAAAACTAAATCCATGCTCTTCTCTAACCTGCAAAACAAGAAACGGCAAGTCCCACTCACCATTAATACATACCTGGGAAATACCCTTGAACAAGTGCCAATTTTCAAATATCTTGGAATCAACTTTGATCAAGGCCTAACCTTTGCAAGTCACATTGATAATACAACAAAAACTATTAATCAGGCCCTTGGCCGTGTTGGATTTCACACGGCCCTGGCGACCAGTCGAGAGCGGACCGGGTTGCCAAGAGGGGCGAAGGGAGAAGGATCGAGCGTCTCACGACTGCTCTCCTGATCCGGGGGGAGGGTGTGGTGAGTCGCCGGTGCACGGGGGACTCCTGGTGGAGACCGGGAGAACCCCAAGCACTCGGGACCTGACGTCAGATGGGGGCGGGACGGACGCTGGCGTCATTGCACGCTCCCGCCCCCTTAAGGGGGAAAACACCGCCTACCTCCGACGCCTCTATGATGCCCGTCCCTCGGGCTGCAATGGGCTCCTCCAAAATAAAGAGCACGGCTCCCAGCCTATTACGACGTTCATGGCACCCTAAGGGCCGAGGGTGCCACGTCCCCGCCTTGGGGGGCAAGCCAGGGGGTACTGGGAGCACGGCTCATGAGGGAGGAATGCCGCAGCAGGGGGGATCCGTGACTGGGGCGGAAACCTGGCGTGGAGGAGGTAAAAAAAAAAAAAAAACTATTAATCAATGAATTGGGATTCTGTATCGGAACCGACAGCTCCTTACCCATTCTGCACTGAGGATTGCCATCCAATCCTCTATCATCTCAGTCGTTGACTATGGCTTAGTTATACGGATCTGCCACTACTACAGCACTTAGTCGACATAACATCCCTAAATAAGGCCTGTCGGCTGCTCACTGGTGCACATCGACGTACCCACACATGTGAACTCTATGCTGACTCAGGTTGGTTGCAACTCTCAAACCGGATAAAGTACCTTACCTGCCTGATGGCGAAAAAAATCCACTCTGGGCCTCACTCCACCCTGTATCCAAGACCGGTTATGCCAGAGTGCTAGCACCCGTTTTACCAGAAGATCAGAACACCAGCCTTTCCAAGTCCCCCGATGCCGGACTTCTCAGGGACAAAGATCATTTGCCTATCATGCCCCCAGCTGGCTAAATGCCCTCAGCAGTCATATTACTGCCTCCACCTCTCTAGATGTTTTCAAATCAAGGCTGTTCTCTCACCTTGCCACCTCCAGCTCCTGTGACTGCCCTGATTAAACCTCCTATTTTCTCACTACCCACCCTGTTCCGTTATTTGACAAAGACATGTTTGGGAAACCTTTTCTCCTGCTATTGTCTGCTCCCCACACCTTCACTTATCCTCTCTGTTCTGGACTTTTTCCCCCATTTGTTTCTCCTAATCTGGCATGACCTCTTTCTTGTAATAATAATGCGATTATTGATATCTCATGTCCTTTTGCCCAAATGATTTGATATGTATTTGTATATGTTTTCTTGCTCTTGACACAACACAAATTGTTGTGTTATCTATGTAACGTTTTGTACTGTACCTAATTGACGTGGAACCTTTGTAAAAGAGCCTCTGGCTCAAAGGTAGTAATTCCTAGAACAATAAACTAAACTAAAGAGATAAATAATTTTTGAGCTGATGTTAGCCTATATTTGGAAGGTGTAGAGGAGTCCAACCGAGGTGTCAAAGTTAAATTGATATCTCCCCCTATTATAAGACAGCCGTGCATAATGTCTAAAAGGTTTGCAAAAACTCTTAAGAAGACAAACTGATGTAAGAGGGAGAAAATACACATTCACTAACGTGACCTTTATCCCATAAAGGGTACCTTTAAGATTACATACCTTCCCTCTGGGTCTACGTACTGTGTTTCTAAATGAAAAGGAGAGGTCCTAGGTATTAAAATGGCTACTCCTCGTCGTTTCCCTTTAGCGAAGTATGACGCATATACCCAAAACCTGCCCCCCCAAAATTCAATTTTGCATGTTCGGTATCTGTTAAGTGTGTATCCTGGAGGTAATAAAAATCACTGGGGTGTTTAATATATTGGAACAGTCTGGCCCTTTTGATAGGGTTGTTAAGCGAGAGTACTTTTACTATCCGAGTAGTCATCTTATTCCCTTATGGAAACATCTCTCCTGTTGTCCCCATCTTAATAATCCGATTCCTACAGGATTACCATACTGATACCACCACCCTCCCCGTCTTTCTGAGTGTCACTTTTTTGGAAACATTTTATGCCTTTCCCATCTAGCTTATTCTTAAACATATCCTGCTGTGATCTTATCAAATTTTTTGAAATATGAAGCAGATTATCAGTATGTGTCTGACCTTTTTCTTGATAACTATGTACATACACTGTATTCCAAATAATATTGACTTCCAAGGTAGGGGAGTCTAAAAACTTACTCCCTAAGTGTGCCTCCTGATAGTCTGAGGTCACCGGAGGATATCTGGTAATACCAAATGCCCAGGCCTCCTGGGGATATACTACTCCCCTAATAAAAATTAAAAGGAAATGTGCAGACAAGCTAAATAAAAATCAGACTTAACTCAAATATCCTGCCTGTCTGTCTTTGATTTGAAATGGGCTTCCCTGTTAGATCTGGAGATGCTTCCTCCCCCACCCCCGAAAAGAAAATTGTTTGTTAAGAACTAAATTTTGTAGTATACAACTAGGGCAGCTTTTCTGAGGCCCTTATATCAATTTAGCCCTGAAAACAAATCAAATAGCCCTCAATAATCTGCTCTTTAAAGTTCTATCCGTTGCTTCCTTCAGAGCAATCGTCAGGGCCAGTTCAAACAGCCAGATCGAAAGTTTTACTTGTTTCTTTGTTATGGCAGAGTTTTCTGCAGGTACACTTATTAAGCGTTCCCTTTCTCTGTCCAACCTCCTGTGAGACAGTTGTCATCTAATAAAGATTCCAGTTCAAATAACTGATTTCCCAGTCCCTCTCATCAGTCATGCTCTTTCAGAGACCTCTTAGCCAGAGGACCCTCGAGAATTCTGAAGCCAATCTTCATCTTCTATCAGTCAGGTTCTTCCCCTTGCTGATCGGCGAAAATCTGTCAGGTGATTGGAAATGTTCCCCCTCTTTGCTATCTCTCCACCATTCCGTGCTCTGCCCAAATTCATCGTTTGCCAGCACGGTGGGTCAGCTCTCTGCAATCCCAACGTGGATTTTGTTTTTATTTGAATTCACGCTTTTAGGAGCTCCTCTCTGGCCTCCTCCGCAGTATGAAAGTCCTTCCTTCCCGACGGCAGTTGCATCACGCGTCTGGCTGGGTACGGTGTTGTAAATCTGATGGCTGCCTCCTTCAAGGCTGGTAAGATGTTTGCATATGCTCTGTGATTACGCATAGTCATAATCTACATAGAAATGGGTTTGTCCATAAAAGACCTTGCCTTTTTGCCATGCTGCTGTTAATACTGTCTCCTTGACTGCATAGCTTAGAAAGCACATAATTATAGATCGAGGCCTAGCATTCGGATCTGTAAGCTGTGGGCCCACTGCACGGTGAACTCTCTCTAATGATAACTGAATATCAGAGGGCAATTCAAGAGCTGTTTTAAGCAAAGCAATAGTAAACTCAGTAATGTCCTGACCTTCTGAGCCTTCAGGAATGCAATATAATCTTAAGTTCTTTCTGCGAGCTCTATTTTCTAGATCTTGTTTTTCTTGAATGAATGAATGAATGAATGCACACTATTTTAAAAAGCGCCTTTCCAAAACCAAGGTGCTTTTACAACAAATCAATACATAACATTAAAATAACATCCTAAAATCAATCAATAAATATATTTAAAAATCTGAATATGCCAGACTAAACAAATACGTCTTTAGGGCTAATTTAAAACTTTGGACAGTCAGGCAATCTCTCACCCGATGAGGTAAAGAATTCCACAGGGTTGGGGCCATAAAACTAAATGATCTTGCCCCAGATGTCTTTAAACGAACCCTGGGAATCTCTAGCAATCCCTCATCGGTGGATCGGAGCCGACAGGAAGGACAGTAGGGACGAAGAAGATCTTGCAGGTAACTAGGTTCCTGATCGTGTAGGGCCTTATAGGTCAGAAGACTGACCTTGAAGGTAATCCACCACTGTATTGGCAGCCAGTGCAGTCCACGGAGGACAGGTGTTATATGACTGGTCCTTGATGTACCAGTCAAAAGCCTGGCCGCCGCATTCTGCACTAACTGCAAGCAGCAGATATCCACTCCCGGTAGCCCTAGGCACAGGGCGTTGCAGTAGTCCAAGCAGGAGGTAACGAAGGCGTGGACCAACGTTGGAAGGTAATCAGCAGGAACCAGATGCTTCACTCAGGCTATATTCCTCAGGTGGTAAAAGGAAGTTTTGACAACGGCTGACACCTGATGCTTAAGGGTCAGACAGTCATCAAATATAACACCCAAGTTCCGCACCCAGTCTGAGGTCGCCAACTGGGTCCCCCCAAGCCAAAGACCTGAAGGTGACCCAGTCAGCAAACCCGTCCCCCGGTGACCTGGGTCCACAACCAACACCTCAGTTTTTCTTGCAACTATACACATTGATCTTGTAAGAGTTGAATTGTATTCTCCATATCGTCTACTCTGTTCTCTACTGCTGTTATCTGTCTCTCCGATGCATCAGCTCGTTGCTCCAGACTCACTACGTCGCTGTGAAGCTCTCCGTCAAGATCCTTAATTTCTGCATGAAACGATAATAGCTCCTTATATATAGTATCTAACTATGCATTTGTGTCTCGCTTTATTATTTGGTATGGTCCTCTGGTCCTGCCGTTCTGCTGGCGCTTGAGAGTTTCCGGAATCTGAGGGATCCCGGGCCGACATTGCTGCTCGCTTTAATTCTGCTCACTGCTGCCCGTAGCTGTACTGTTTCTTTATTTTTCTTCTTTAAGTTGCTTCTCACTTATGTCCCAGATATCTGGCTCTTGTTTATTTTGGTTTGATTGTTGTTAAGAATCGTCAAATCGAGAAGATTAGCGGAGCTCTGTGTTTACACCGCCATGCTGCTTGGAAGCCCAACCGGAAGTCCGGCCAAATCCTTTGCTTTGAATTCAATCAAGTCTCCTGAAGGATCTCTCTGTTTCTCTGATCATTCCCTCGGTTTCTCTGAACCCTCTGTTCCTCCCCTTTGTTGTCTGAACCCTAGCCCTGTCTCCTCCATTAGCCTCCCTTCCCCATAGATTTCAAAGTTAACAGAAGACTTCACAAATAATTTCTTTACGTTAGCTGAAGTCCCACTCTTTTCCTTTGTCCCATCCCCCTGCTGCCTGTAATCTGTAATTATATAGACTCACGCTGACGTCGGTCACGTGACATCGTTGGGCAGCAGGGATCGACAAATCCAATAGCCCGACGTCCCGGGCTACAATCTTATGCTGTCGGACAAGCACTTTCACTATCATAGGTTGTCCCACGGACAACCAAATTAGTGCTGTCTTTATTTTTTATTTTCTGAGCTGCTGTGTGCCGTTTCTGCCAATAGATGTCCTCATTTCTCTGTGTGGAGCGCCATTCACATGATCACAAGTCCAGCACCCCACGTGTATGTTCTGCAGCACACAGCACAAGCAGCTTAGTAAGTGCAAGGAGAAAAGGAGGAGCAGAGAGGCCAGAGGGAGCAGCCGGAGCTGAAGGAGCACACCCACGGCCCTGTGTACCTCCTTCCGACCCGCCCACCCAGCCAGCCAATGGTCATGACAGGTGTGTCGATGAATGGGGTGTTGTTTCTAGCTGCCTATCAGTCCTGGCACGAAGGGGGTTGGGGGTTGGTGAAGAATGTCTGGTGGCAGTTAGTGAAACTGCGCCATTTAACTGCAACTGCAGGAGTGTATAGACGCGTTTTTCATCACTGTGACTGTGCGATCGATTGGAGCAAAGAGACCACTTAAACTTAAAGGTCTCTCCTCTTTTACTTAGCAAAGTTGTTATAGACCTTGTGAGGAACTTGCAAAATCGAACTTGGCAAAGAAAAAAAAAAAGCACAAATAAAGGGAAAAGTCTGAGAGAAAAAAAAAAAAGTACATGACATTTACAATCACTGAGTGAAAAAAATCAGAGCCCCCAGCAAGAACCAGCAAGCATCCAGAAAGTTGTTAAACTGGTTTCATTTTTTTTTTTTTTAAGGGAAAATAATAAGCAAACTCATTGAGAAGTGACTGTGAGAAGTAGAAAAAAAAAACGAAAAGGAGTTTGTAAAGTAGAACATAGGTCATCACAACAAACACAAAAGGGGAAATCTTCTCTGTTCTGTGTGGGGCAGTTGCTCTGTTGTAGGGAAGAGGAGGAGTGCTGTACAACACAACAGGATAACCGCCAAAACACAAAACTGAAGTTCAGCGAAAAAGGAAAGGGTGTGGGATTTGCTTGTGTGTGGATCCACCATGTCCAGTGGTCTACAGTGTGCACTGCAGTTTGGGAGTGAAGAGTGTTTTATACAGACACAACTGTACTAACTCCCTGCCTAACTAATGAAAGGCGGCTACTGAGTTTGTGGACAGCAGTGAAGTGACAAAGTGAATTGATTTTCTCTGCAGTTTGCACTGCAGCTAAACAGAAAAATAAAGAAAAAAATTAAACAGTAAAAGTCTTAAATAATCAAAACATAACCGGTGACTGAGCACTACAGACAGAACCAACAGCCAACTACTGGAAAAGGACTGAGGTGTGGTCGGTGGTGTTTGGTGTCTGTTGTGGTGCCACTGCCAAATGCCAGTCCTGTTTCTGTTTTGTTTGCCTAGTGTGTAAGGACCAGGGCCCAGAGTAGTGCTGGGCTGCACTGCAGACCACACAGTCACTTCTGCACAAGAGTCCTAATTCTAACCTTTCTAGCCTAGCTATTGGTCGCTCTGGCTGTGGCTAGTGAATTTAACAAAAATAATGAGGACTAAGAGTACTCAGCTACCTGAAAGAGCAAATGGCAGCCTGAGGTGTGTGTGCTGCTGTCGTCCTTGCCCACCGCAGGGAAAAAAGTAAAGGGAAGCATTAGGGAAGGGAAAAATAATCGACACATTGCACTGTGTGTTAGACCGCTGGGCCTATGGGTCAGCCTGTGCTAGCTGTGCACATTTCTACAACAGATGCAAGTGACCAGGGAAAATAAAATGGCAAAAACTGCCTAAAGATTGTAAAACAAACAAAAAAACTGACCAGCCGACATACTGGATCTTACTGATTGCTACTGGAGTAGTGGTACTCAAGGAAGGGAACTGACTGACTGCCTGAGGGTCAGGACTGTCACTGAGGGTGGGGGCACTGGGAGACACCGGGAACTCACTGGGACAGTACAAACTGCAGTGTTACTGTTAAAACAAAAAGTTTAACTTAAGCAAAAGAAGACAGTAAACTTAACCCTTCCATCCCATCCTGTAGAATTAATCTAGGCTTGCTAATATTCCTTAAACTTCTTATCCCTTCAACTGCTCTACTCCAGAGTGCCGCCTGACTGCCTTCCCTTGTTTGCACAATCACAACTTTCAAGAAACTACAGAGAGTTATTGAAAAGGCTAAGCAAATAAGCAACATTACTAGTGTCTCTCACTCAGACCTGACCCCCCCTCCAAGTCCACCACCCAGCACCCATTGAAACTCACACACCACACAGTGATTTGTAGAACACATTTTATTAGCATTGGAAAGAGCAGCATCTACATCTGCTGGTGCCGCTGCTTCGGTTTCTTCTGCTGATCTCACTGCTCCATCATCTTCATGCCTTGTTCCCTGAAGACAATTATACATTCAACCGACGGCTTGTCCTCCTAACTAATTCTGTAACATTTCTCTTCTGATACAGACTTCAGCCTGCCATTATCCTGTATTAACAGAAAACTATAGGAGAAACATATTGTTTTTTTCCCCGATTTCTGAAGTTATTCTACTTCTACATCCTATTATATGAAGTAATAATATAATACAACCCAGGCCACAGCATGCAATTTATTTTTACGTAAATTGGCCTAAAATTTACATTGAAATATACTGGACTACCACTCGGAACTTGGGGACTACCATTTTTGACAAGGTCAGTTGTCCTGGACTAGCATGTCATTTTGAAATTTGTCGATCCCTGTTGGGCAGTCCCCAGTCAGGTCTTGCTGGAAAAGTCTGTCGTTGGGTCCTGACGCAGACGTGCTAGTCCTACATGTTATGACCTACTGAAGGAACTTCTCTTGAAGATCTATTGTTACAGTTAAGTTCTTACATAACTTTACTTTTTATGTGCCACTACTGTATGTTCATGCCATGAGCAGCCAGGTGCCATCTGTGCTTGACAGCTCATGATTCTACTGCAAAAGTCTCTGTGTCAAACATTACCATGCTGGACGCAAACTGGATGATGAAACGGGCATGGGATGCAGTAACCACGGAGAGGATAATATGCTGTTTCCACAAAGGAGTGTTTGTTGTTGCTGATGAAACTGAGCAAACAGACCCCCCACTGGAGGAAGAGGTCTTGCCCTGACCAGATGGGATCTCAGAATCAGAGTTTGATGATCTCTGTCACCTTGATAACAATGACACAGACCAATGTCCATGAAGCACTGCTTACTCTCTGCTTTGCTATGGAACAACAGACAGATGTGAGGCTGAAAAGAGGTGGCAAGTATAAGCTGTGCGAAAAACACAGCAAGCACACATCTCAAACTTTTTCACAAAGCAGTCTAAAGTAATCATTCACTAGGATATGTTTACTAAGTTAGTTTTGCCAAGTCTGCCAAGATCTGCAGTGTCAAAAAAAAAAAAAAAAAAAATAGCACTGTATTAAAGTACTACATATTTGTTCAAGAAACCAAGGATTTCTAAATGTTTTATGTTAAGCTGCACTGTTTCAGATATGAGAAATAATATGTAATATTCCAGTTGCAACCACTCTTTAAGTAGCTTGCACCATACGTTGTATTGCACATGCTGTAGCTCTGAACCCCTAGCATCTTCCTGGAAATTAGGTGTTATGCCTAAATGAGGCTATCCTTGAGTGCTGAAATGCCAAGTAACTAAATAAATATCAACTCAGCAGCTGAGTCTTCATTTAGTCCCCCACACATTATGATTCTAGATGTACAATTATAGTATGGAAGTAGCAATACTGGCCACTTGTGGCGATTCACGTGAATAACAGGTAAACATTATCTTTGGGATGACCTAAGCAATATCCCTTAAAAAAAATTTCTGATCAGATCCACCACGGCTGCAGAATGAAGTTAGTGAAGTTGTATGCAATTGCTAAGGAAGTATGGAGAAACAACACAGTGATCCGTAAGTAGTAAAATTTGTTTTAGTTTCTTTTCCAAGGAAGGCATACACATTATTCGGAAAATATATGGAGGTGTACATTTTAACGGAAGAACAAAAGAACATCAGAGCAAATGCCACTGATTTATGTGTAATCCCGGATAATATTGGCCAGACAGCCAAATTTTAGAGAAAACAAAATTGCACATACCCCAATAATATAAAGCATCAAGGGAAACATATGCAAATCCCCATGATGGTACAGAAGGTGGCAGTACATGAAAAAGTAATGACTGGCATATGTTCTGCCTTGGGATTATTTACAGTCTTTTTTTTTTTTTTTTTAGAGGAACATAGTTTTGCCCATGAGGTGATGTAAGTTATATTTAAGCAATGCGTTGATGTCAGGAAGTCAGGTGTAATAATGATGGACTGTTGGAGAAAATGTGGTTTTAACTTTCAGAGGTGACTTTTGATAAGGGCAAGGTTCAAGCTTCAAGTTTACTGCACGAAAAAACCTCCCCTGAGCAAGCTCATTCACAAGGAGGTCCTGATACATATATACAAACAAGGCTGATACTACATACATACATACATACATACATACATACATACAAGGGCTTACTGCATACATTAAGTGCTAAACATATACTCGTGTACAATAATGCACAGAATAGCCTACCAGAAGTCACAACAGTCTTTTCTAACATGCTGGTGCAGACATTTTAGACTAGTGGAATTAAATAAATCCTGACAACACGGGTTTTAGTGACAGTTACACACGGCTTTTATTTTTGCATTAGATAGCATTTTGAAAAGGCTAGTCGAGACTAACTTAGGAAGTTTCAGGGATGTTTGTAACTGATTCCAGATGGCGGGGAGGGTGACTGAGAAGGCGCATTCGCCAAGATTCGTGCAAGTGTTTGGGACCTTCAACATTATAAAATCTAAGTTCCTGAGTGAGTAGGTACTGTGAGCTGTCTGAATAAGGGAAGTTAGATAACTAGGGAGTTTGTTAAATAGGAGTTTTAGGGTCCAGATGCCAGCGTGGAGAATATGTCTGGTAGTAAGTGATGTCCAGCCTACAGCTGAATACAAGTCGCAGTGCTGCGCCTGTATCGGGGAGTTCGTGATGACGCGCAGGGCCCGGTGATAAAGGATGTCCAATTTCCTTAGATTTCAAGTTGAAGACTAGGTGTAAATTAGATCCCCACAGTCAAGGAGCTGGAGGAACGCAGCCTGTACAAGTCTGGTTCTGATGTCGAGTGGAAAAAGTGACCTGTTGCAGAACAGGAAGCCTAAGCATATTTTTAACTTTCTGGCAAGGTCATCTATATGTTCCGAGAAGGTGAGCTTATTGTCAATCCAGAACCCGAGGTATTTAAATTTTGGAGTAACTTCCAGAGGTTCGCCTAAGGATGTAACTGTTCAGCAGGGTAGAAGTTAATGAGGGCACTGTTTTAGAAGAAAAGATCATAGCTTTGGTTTTCTTAGCATTTAAGAGAAGTCTGGCATTAATGAGATTGGTTTCGAGTTGGGCAAAGTCGGCTTGAAGGACCTCCCTAACCTCAGACAGAGATGCCTCAGAAGTATAGAGAACCGTGTCATCGGCAAAGAAGTGGAGTTTCAATTTGGATATATGACGGTCAAGTTCACGAATGTATATAGAAAAAAAGAGGACAGGACCTAATATAGAGCCTTGTGGGACTCCTCTAGTGATTGGTAGAGGTGAGGAGAATATGCCACCGGCTTTGATTTTTAGCATCCTCCCTGAAAGGTAACTGCTAAACCACCGTACGGTCGTTGGAGTAGCGCCTATACTGGCAAGGCTGAGTTCGATTATGGAGTGGTCTACTGTATCGAATGCTTTGCTAAGATCTAGGAAGACAGCCCCTGTGATCTTAGAGTCCATGGCGGAGATCCAGTCATTGGTTACTTTGGCGAGAGCAGTGACAATACTATGGTTGCAACGGAAACCGGATTAAGCTGGGTTCAGGAGTGAGAAGGTTTCCATGTGCTGTTTTAGTTGAGCATAAATCAGTTTTTTGTAAACTTTGGAAAGGACTGGAAGAACTGAAATAGGTCTGTAGTTATTTAGATCACAAGGGTCACCTAATTTAAATAGCGGAAGGATGTAGGCTAGCTTCCAGCACGACGGGACACTGAAGGATGAAACCGGCTGAAAATGTGGAGGATAGGGACAGTAAGGTGGGGGAGCTCGTGTTTTAAGAAGAGTGGTTCGTTTCAGTCATTTCCTGCACTTTTTTTGGCATCTAGATTAATAAGGGCATCTTCCACTTCTTTAAAGCTGATAGGGAGGGGCCGAAATGGGCAACTTGTTGCTGGCATGGTGAGGTTCGACTCAACTTGTCTGTTCACATATGCCGCATAAGGAGATGAGTCAAATGCTAACCCAGTGGTGACGAAGTGAGAGTTAAATTCTTTGAGGATTTGGCTACTGTTTTCAATGGCCACACTGCTTTTAAATGATTTTAGTTGGTAAGGGTGAAGCCACCGGCTTCCCTTCGATTGACTTCAGGGTCTTCCAGATTTTCTGAGTATCCCCTTTGGCCTGTTCAAGTGTGGTAATGTAGAAATTGACTTTGGTGGAGCGGATGTACTTGACGCAGGCATTCCTCGCAGTTCTAAAGGCCTGCCAATCTATTGGACTCTTAGTGTGCCTAGCCTTTGCCCATAGCTTGTCACGCTCAGAAAGAGCAGACTTGAGCTCTGGTGAGAACCAAGGATGAGAGATCTTCCGCATCCTGACTCTGACGAACGGTGCGTGTTTATTTGCTAGGTGGTTAAGGTTATCACTTAAGACTGTGATCAGCTCATCTAGTGTTGTAGCGAGGTACAAGTTCTGCCACCTAACCTTACTAAGGTCACTTAAGAAATTAGCTGTTAGGAATTTTCTAAATGACCGTTTGGTTACGATCTTAGTCTGGTTTCGTGTTTTTGCTTGCGACCTAGTACATACTACGATTCTGTGGTCGCTCGTATCATTGTGGAATACTGCTGTGTGGAGGAATTTGTTGGGATGGGTAGTAAGAATGAGGTCAAGGATAGAGCAATTGGCAGTGTTTACCTTGTTAGTCCTAGTTGGTTTGGACACTATTTGGATGAGACCCCATTCGTCACAGAGAGATTTGAGGGCATGAGATTTATGTGCGAGCCAATTGAGGTTAAGATCCCTTAAGATTAAAACTTCAGTATTCGCAGGGGTAGTTAGAGATTTCAGGATCCTGAAGATGTCAGTTCCGCCGTTAGGAGACCTATAGCCACCTATGATAGTAATGCATTCCGTAGAGGGAAGGTGTAGTTTTAGGGAAACTATTTCGTATTCCTTGTGTTTAGTGTTGCAGTAGATGTCGCTAATTGAGAATTTGGCATTTGTATAGATAACTACACCCCCTCCTCTGGATACCCTAGCCACTCTATAAAGACAGTTTCCCAGAAGAGAAACTTGTTGATCCAGATAAGATTTTTTTTAACCAGGATTCCATAATGATAATGAGACGAGGCTTTGTATGTAGGGCCCAAGCTAACAATTGGTCAATTTTTTTGCAAGGCTTAGGATGTTAACTAACATTATTTTAAAACCTGGGGCTGACGCATACTCTGTTGGTGAGCTAAACAGTGAGTGAGGGCCTGGGTTTACCTCAACATTGCCTGAGCAAAGTAGAAGCAGAAGAAAGTAATTTCTTAAGTGTACAGATGAAGTACCTAAATGTTTTATGCCCTCTGCGCCATTTATTTGAAGGTGGTGATGTAGGCTTGACATTGCTGGTGTGCTTTACTGAGATGTGGTTCTGTAGTGATAATAAAGGGAGTACAGAAGCCGTGAATGGCGATGGGAGCAGGAGGTATGGAGACAGTGGCATGAGGACAAGAGTGGGGGGGCGCTGGATAGGGTGAAGTGCAATGGCGAGAAGCTTGGTTGACAGAATATAGTAGGGCAGGTAATGCTTTGGGTCCTGTCTCCTCGATAGTGTGCAGAGCAAGAGGTGCACAGCAGCAGAACAGTAGAATACTATAAGTATAGTATGCCATTATTTTGGTGAGGGAGTAATGAGTAAGATAATATCTAAAAGAGTGCCTTTCCTAGAACGTAATAAAGGAGCCCTAGGGATCGGTCTAATTATTGCCCAATGGCAGAGAAGTGATTCCAGCTATGGGCGGGGCTAGGGTGTATTTAATGTAGGCCAGAGTGGGGCTGGGGGTGGGAGAAAAACCCAGAGGAAAGCAGAGAGTCCTTAGCTACTGACCAATTGGGGCCACTCAGCAAAGGTGTTGGATTCCGATAGGCTGGTGGTGGTGCCGTATCTTACTGGGAGGTGAATCTGGGCTGGGCGGCGTGGTCAGCGGCCTTGGAATCGCTGCCCGACCACTGGGATGAGTTAGCCAATGGAGCGAGGGCTTTCCCGTCATGGGGGGGGGGGGGGCGCGCTGGAGGAATGGAGAAAAAAAAAAAAGCAGGATTTATAGGCAGCTGGGGTACAGAAAGGTCACATAGCACAGAGTCAAGAGATTTACAAGACAATAGTGGTACTTAGAGTGGGCACCAAAGCGCCGGGAAGCAGTTTAGCAACTTTACCTGACTTAACTGGGCTGTAATCACTTTAAACAGTAGCTCAGAGCGAGATATATACATTTCTTTCTAAAACAAGCACAAATAAATCTAAAACTATTCAGGCAAGTGTTCTTAGCTTAAACCCAGAGAGGAATTTAATTTAAACCCAGAGAGGAAAGCAGAGTCCTTTGAGTGGAAAAAGCTCAATTTGAAAGTCCTTAGCACCTGACCAATCGGGGCCACTCAGCAAAAGGCGCTCAGATTCCGATAGGCTTGTGGTGCCGTACCTTACTGGGAGGTGAATCCAGGCTGGGTGGCGTGGTGGGCAGCTTTGGAATCACCGCCTGACCGCTGGAATGAGTTAGCCGGTGGAGCGACAGCTTTCCCCAGTCACGGGGGGCCACTTACTGGGAGGTGAATCCGGGCTGGTCGGCATGGCAGGCGGCTTTGGAATCGCCACCCGACCGCTGGGATGAGTTAGCCGGTGGAGCGAGGGCTTTCCCCAGTCACGTGGGGCCACTTACTGGGAGGTGAATCTGGGCTGGGCGGCATGGTCGGCGGCTTTGGAATTGCCACCCAACCACTGGGATGAGTTAGCCGGTGGAGCAAGGACTTTCCCCAGTCAAGGGGAGCCGCTGTGACCCCACCGCAAGAACAGGTAGTTATGCATGTGACAATGTGAATATTAGGAAAGTATGAGGTCTATGCAGAAGTGGAGTACAAATATGCACAGTTTCATAAGTATGTGCTCAGAGTGCAGGGAAATGCGATATGCAGGTTTGTTTTAGAAATGGGTAAAAAATAGCAATAAATGTAATTGATAGAAAAATAATTACATAGACATATGGATATAGAGAGAGAGAGACGCACACAGGCCAGCAGAATAGGAATGGCAGGGAAGTATTGAAGTGACACCAACCCAACCCCCACCCCACAGAGATGGACAGGCTCTGGGGTGTGCCTTTGGGTCATTGCCCATAACGCTCACGCCATTTCACCTCACCCTACCCTGCAGACACAAACAAGAGTCGAGGTGTGCCTTGGGATTTCTAAACTTCACATTCGCCCTATTCCATAAGGAAATACGCTGAAATGGGTACAGTATAAGAGAATGGAGTGAACTTTGGGGCTGAAGAGTCAAAGGCACACCTCAATACCTGTCACTGGCTGCAGGGTGGGGATGGGAGTGGAATGGCATGAGCATTACTGTTGACAATCCCAAGTCATACCCCTGATGCCGGTTGGTCCCTACAGGGCAGGGAGTTATGGTCAGAAACCCTAATTCCCTGGGCGTTTCTTGGTATTTTCACTCCAAGTTTTCAGCATGGGCTTTTTGTGACCCCACCGCATGAACAGTGACACTATCAGTTCATGAGCGGAAAGGTGATTTTGCACAGTGACTGTGCCATTTGGCATCACAGGTGCAAACACACATTTTGAACAGGATGTAAAACATGACAGCTGTACATTTCTTATGTCAGTAACTACTCAGCACATCTGTTGCATGACCTACAATATAGCAACCATTTGTGCACTTCTTGCACTGATTTACCCAATTCAATGCAAGAAGCACACAAATGGTTGCTATATTGGGGAAACTAGCCAACCACTGAAAACCAGGATGAATCACCACCGTCACACTACAGTAAACCAGTGTATCAGCACTCCAGTAGGAAACCATTTTTCACAAACAGATCACTCTCTCTTGGATTTATCTGTCTTGATACTAACAGGCAACTTCATAAACACAGGACAGAAGGACATGGGAATTGAAATATATAAAAATTTAAAGCCAACATTTTTGGGCTGAATCAGGGCATAGGTTTCATGACCCACTATGGTAAACTATAATTCTTTTTTATTGTGTACTAAATCTTGTCTCTATTTATCACACTTTGGTTCTATATCTCTCTTATTATATTTTTTTCTCTGAGTTCTGCCTGTTCTGTTTTTTTGGGGGTTTTTTTACCTATACCTCACTTCCTCCCTGCCTCTCCCATTAACTCCTGAGCTCAGTCTCACCTACTCCCTCTTGTTTTCACACCTGTTTATTTATGCCTTTGTTCCTCCTAATTTCTTGATTTCCTTGCATCCGATAGGCATCTCCTGTCCATTCTACCCTTTTAGCCAGCCTCTAATCTCAGATCCTATCTGCATGCTTTTGTCTTCCCTTTAGCTTCCTTCCATCTCCTACTGACCTGTTCCTACTATGCCCCTTCCCATTTCTTCTCATGTTTTTTATTTTTTGCATCTTAGACTTTCATCTCTAGTCCCCTTTATCACAGTCTTACGTCACTTCCTGATTTTTAATTGCTCCACAGTGGATATAAATACTGCTTGTTGCTCAGTTTTGCTATTCACCTGAAGAAGGGACCTGTGTGGCCCCAAAAGCCTGTGTATAATTCCATCTTTGTATAAGACACTTATTGGTCCAATAAAATGTATCAAACTTTCCATCTTCTCCTGCTTTGCAAGGACCAATACGGCTGAAATCTCTTTTTACAACACATAAATAAATAAATCATCAGAATGACATTTTAGTATTATCTCCTTCCTTTTCAGATACCCACGACACTATGTATATATATTTATATATTTTAACTTCAAAGCACTAAATCTATTCAAATGCAAAAAACACAAGAATTTATTCTCTTCACACATTACTGTTAAACTTTAGATCCCAGAATGGCCAAGAAACAATTTAGACTTCACTCTTGCATGCCACCTCCACGTCCACTTCTCATGCAAACAGTTACAGAAACCCTTTCGTTCCTATGCTATGCACTCTTACATCAGAGAGACATAAATCTAACAGAACTGCTAAAAAGACACATTTATCAAGACTGGATTTCTGAATTAAAACCTGTTTATAGTACTTATGTAAATAATAGTTTACTGGCTACAAACGATGCTACAGACATGACATTAACAAACTTTCAGTTTTACATGGAAAACAACCATATGGTGAACTTGTCATACAGGATTTGCGACCTTCTGTCTGCATATATCTGACAAAGGAAAAGGCACCTGATCCTTTTTTTTCCATTTTATTTTTATGCCCAACTTGCCCATACTGTAAGACCCAAATATTGACATGCTTAGAGTTAAAAAAAAAAAAAAAGTGTGTGTGTGTGGAGCGGAGGGGGTGGATATGCCTAGATGCAGTTTCAGGCACTCCTTAATTACTTCCCCAGGCAACTCTGATAGTTGTTCCAACATGATAGATCCACCTCATGCCCCTCCCACATGGACAGAAAAAAAAAGGTGGGGGTGGATCTTTAGGAGTTTCTTGGGTGGAGGTGGGGGTGCGTCTTACTCCCCCCATAAAACGAATGCTGCCTCCCACTACTCAGGTTCCAGTTCTTGTACCTCCCGTTCAGGGCTCGAAATAATTTTTTTGAGATGCCTGTCCAAGGGACAGGTGGAATGTAAATGTTGCCTGTCCGGACAGAGTTTTACCTGTCCACATTTTTGTGAGGTGAATTTTAAACTTGAAACATAAAATGGACTGTAAAGTGGAAATAGAGAAAACTGTTGCTTTTTGGGGGGTTATTTTTCAAGGTAAAACACTGATTGAGTCTAGTCTATTTCTGAATCAGAACTTGAATCTAGTCTGCAGCCATATGGTCTCACATGAGGTCTTCTCTTTGTTTTCCAGATTTGAACCATAGTGTTATGGCATCCTGCAGGTTAAATGTAGTAGCGCTAGAATCTGACAGCTTGACACGCATTAGTTCAGATGTAGTCATAGTCAGGGCCCTGGTGTTCTGTGGTGGAATTTTCTGATTTCTGTGGCAGGGCTCCTTGACTTCTGCGGCAGCATTTTCTGATTTCTGCAGCATGATTTATTCATTTCTCTGGCAGAATGCAGTTCTATCATTGGCTAAATATGATGTGATGTCATCGATGACATCATATGCTGAGCATAGAGGAGGGGCTTCAGGATAAACGAGGTGGGAAAGAAAGCCTGACACCATGGAAAAACAGTATATTTATATGAAAATTCACCCAAAACAATGAATTCTGCGGCACTATATATATTCTGCGGCATGATGCAAATTCTGCGGCAAATTCCGCAACCACAGAACCGCAGAATTCCAGGGGCCTTGGTCATAGTAGACAGACAGGACCGCCAGTCAGACTTCACTCTGCCCATCAAGCTGAATCCTCTCTCAACTACTGCAGTTTGGGTTGGGATCAGTAGAGCTATTGTGACTAGCCCCTTCACAGTTCCCAGGCATGACACTGACAAAAGGGAGAACAGCATTGGGCCCAGCATGGAGTCCTAAGGCATACCTTCAGTGATGGGTCTTTTCAAGGTATGGGCACCCTTCCACTACACCAGCTGAAACCTGTCAGTCAAATATTGGGAGAACCACTGGTTTAATATTTGTTGGCTATTTTGATAGAGCCCCCCCCCCCCACACACACACACACGTCTGCTTGATAGGCCCTAAAATGATCTTTTATTGCGTCCTCTCCTTGTCTGTCTACCCTTCCTGCTTACTCCCAACAAGGGCTTTTAAAATTTCTCCCTTTTCTGAACTGAAGTATAACTAGTTTGTCATCCACTACTGTTCATGCAGCCCGTTAAAGTTTTTCTTATGTTGCCCCCCCCATGTGTATCAAAACACTTAGAATTCAGCCCCTGCCTGCCTTACACACCAAACCCAAGAGAGCCTACACTCAATAGTAAAACAAATCACGCTCCACTGAGAATTCAAATAAAGTGCTTTAATGCTCATCTAAACTGAAAATGTGAACAGACCAAACTGCAGGCTCTTTTTGGTTTGTGTACTCAGCTGGGCTAACGCGCTCAGTAATTCCCATGCTGGCCCTGCACCGAGGTATCATGATCGTGACTCATTGGGACTACTGCCTTACACACCCCCTCCCTAGCCCAGAAAAGGACTTTCTTAATCATTTCTCCCAAGCCCTTACAAGGGCTTTTAAAGCAGTAAATGAAAGTGCTTTCAGGAGCTCACCTCTACTGTTACTCTCCTCGCTGCAGTGATGAACGCAGCGTAAGCAAGCACAAACTGACAACTGTGCTTATGGGACAAGATCCACATGCATTTCACGGTTGCAAGTCTTCCCACATCTACACCCGCCAAAACTCAGAGTAAGGGCGGAGCTGGAAAAGATCATGTGAGGTCGTCGGGTTACATAGGGATGACGTGCGCACATATCCTTCACTACCCAACCTCACAGATGCTGGCAGACTGACTTTCTTAGCTCCGAGGTCCTAAACTACGCTACTGCTCACATGGCTGTCCCAGGGACAGGCAAGGGTAACAAAATACCTGTCCTTTGTGAAAACCAGCTGTCTGGGACGGGCGGACAGCCGGTTATTTCGAGCCCTGCTCCCATTTAAGACAGAAAATAGTGCCCTGCAACCACTGACTAACATGAAAGCGTATTTATCTGAGGGTGGAAAATATTTCTTGGCGGAGGAGACTATTTACACCTTCAGTCAGTTCCACAGACAGAAAACATGACATCACTCCTTTTGTACATGCAAAATGTCTGCAGGCTCCGCCCACTGCATCCATAAAAAGACAGCAAATTGAGGTTCAAGGTTGTAATGGTTACAAGAACAATATCAGTTAAGACACACATACAGTATACTCTGTTTAAAACTATCTGCAGAAATTGATTAAAAGATAAAGTCATATTTCATAATTATACATCTGTGAATGACACTGTGAAAGTCAAAGAAAACTCCCAAACATGCACTGGTTTTCACTCACTGACCTGGATTCCTGAAGTGGTGAAATATGGAATTTCAAATTTCACACTGATGGGGGGTTTTCCTTCTTTATCTTCAGCCTCGACACTCGGAAGACCAAAGTGAGCTCTCATTAAGTACTCCTTGCCACCCTTAAAGCAACAGAACACAATAATGTTACAGATGCCTAACTGATAATACAATGCACAACATTCTGCCTTTAATTTAATATTAGGTTGTGTAGCAACATTTATGTAAATTACATTCCCCACTGTGGTGTCAAGGACATCCCAGGAGGTTTCAAGTGTAGTTTCATGACTCCGTTTCCATTTGAACACTATGCATACAGTGGCCATACTCTATTCCTCACTTACCACCCTTCTGAAACTCAGGGTGGATAACAGTGGCACTTGGGGTAGCCCCAGGGTCGGATGGCCTACCAATCGAGTTACACAAAAACCTAGCTCATACACTACTAGAACCCCTGTTTGAAACTATTACAGGTGGTAAGAAGTAGGGCAAGCTGCCAACTTCCTTTTTTGATGCCAGTAACCCCAGGACCCTATATGCCTTCCCCCACCACACTGTTGCACTGTGTGGTCTGCTTTAAGCTGTCTGCTACCAAGACCCACGAGATACCTCTCATTTGTTCCTAAATATTAGCCAGCAGAAGAAGGCCATCAAATCTGCCCAGTACCTAGCCCATGCATTTATTACATGTTGCTCTGCACACACACACACACACACACACACATCTCTCCCCCACCCTGACACTTTATCCAACTCCTTCTTAAAGTCACCAATAGCTTTCCAGTTCACCACCTCCTCTGGTAGCCCATTCCACCCTGCCACCATATTTCTGTGAAGAAATGCCTCCTGGCTTCCTTCCATAACCTCCAATCAATATGTAACTGGCTCCTCATACTGTTATCAATGATCTTTAAAAGGTCACTGGGGTCAACCTTGTTAATACCCTATCAGCACTTAAAGGGTACCCACGTTCCCTTCCGTCCTGCAGTGAGTACATATTCAGGTTCTCCAGCATCTGCTCATATGAGAGCCCCTGCTGCCCCCTTAATCCTTTCTGCGGCCCTGCTCTGCACTGCCTCCAGCTGGTTAATGTCCTTTTTGTGATAGGGGTTCCAGTAGTGCACACAGCACTCATTAAGTACTCCTTGCCACTCCAGGTGTAGTCTCACCATGGATCTGTACAACAGCAGTATGACCTCCTTCCTTCTACTGGTGAAATTCCTGCTTATCCAACCCAGAACCCTATTAGCCCTCGCTGCTGCCTTGCTACACAGCGTAGAGGGTTTCAAGCTGCTCATGACTGCAATCCCAAGTCTTTTCCCTTCTTGGTCACCAGGATGGCTACTCCCTCCAGCCAGCACTTGGCCCTAGGGGTCCCTACTCTCATGACCTGGCACAGAACTTCTTTACACTTCACCAGAGTTGCCAGATTCCAGACCACCTGTTTAGCTGTATGTAGTCCTCCCTCAAGTTCCTAATCCTCCTCTCTGTGTACACCATGCCAGAGAGTTGGTGTCATCTGTAAAAAGGCAAGTTTTACCCTTAATGTGGACCTCAATGTTGTGCATGAACATGGTGAACAGCACTGATCCAAGCACCGACCACTGTGGAACTCCACTGGTAACCTCCCTCATCACCAAGTATTCTCCCAATAACCACCACCCTCTGGGTACTCTCCCCTAACCTGTTCGCCACTCACCTAGTCATGTGGCCCCCAGATCTGCCAACTTCCTAAACAATCTTTTATGAAGAACAGAGTTAAAGCAAGTCTTGTTGAAGTACTGAGTGGGTGGGTGGGTGTGTGAATGGGAAAAACTGTCCCAACAAGAAAACAGACCAATTCCCTTTTTAGGGCCACCTTCTTTCTGCAAAAAACAGAAAAACTGAAATTGAAAATGGAATTTACTGTTTTTAAAAAATATTAGAGTAAATTTTTTTTTTTTATAAAGAAAAACCTGTTTTGGGACCTGCCTGGCAGTGCCGAAGGCAGAGGCATTCGTGCCTCACCTGCTGCCGAACTGGTGACCCGGGTTCGGGGACAAACTTGGGGGGGGCTATGCATCCCAGTTGATGCTCTCCTCCGGGGAGGGTGGGTGGACAGACTGCTCCACCCAGGTGACATGGGTGTCGCTGTATGCGGTTGGAACAGCATTTCCGGGGGTTACATTCCGTGATGGAAGAAGTCAGCACGTCCTCCAATATGTACACATCTGGCCATTGCCTCCACAGAGTGTCCATGGGCCATGAACCAACAACAATGGAAAATGTTAAACAAGACTCTGCACCGCCTACTGGGCAAAGGGACCACCAGACTAAATGTGGCACCGGAGGGAGGTTTGGGGGTCCACCCCTGATGGTCCCGCCACAAGGGTCAATTTATAGAGGACTCAGTGGCACCAGGTAAGTCTGAGGGATGGCAGATGACAGGGTTGGAGGCACTGCTAGGGCCAAAGGGTGCATGCCAGGTGGTGCGGTAGGGGAAAAAAATGAGAAAAACCTGTTTGCTCCACATTTACAGCCACATGTGGCACCAAATTTGTGTAAACACCCATTCTGCACCACATATTTAGCGCAAAACATGCTGGATGATTTGCACTCAATGCTGGTAAAAAGTGGAAGAAAAAAATCATATCATAGGTTTATCAGAGTTTTATTTAGACATGGTCCATAGTAGCTCACTGAACTCAACTATTTTTATAACCCACTATATTGTTTGTAATTAGATAATAAATCATAAACAGATAATAAATAAAAGATCTGAAGATTCTGTATGCACTGGTCACCCCAGCCCATTTTATTTATTTTACTAATTTTCGGAGAGACCCTTTGAGCCAGGGGCTCGTTCACAGAGGTACCATGTCAGTAAACACAAATGTAAAGCACAAATAATGTAACATTTTGTACAGAATATAAACAATTATTCTATTATACAGATTAAGTACAAGGCTAGTTCATACAAGAGTCCGGAAGGTACACCGTTTCTGGAACAAAAAAAGAAATGTTTACAGCAATAAAAAGAAAACAGTGAGGTATAGAAGGATAACATTTGTACAAGTTGCCTGTGCAGGGTTTAGATCAGAATCTGATGGGAAATGCTGATTCTTTCATCAAGTGCAGTACCAAAAGACTACAATAGAGCAGACTGGGGAATTTGTTATGCGGCCAAAAATAAGCAACAAAAGGGGTTGGGGGGGGAGGCAACAGTGCCAAGGGTAAAGGGTAGCGTAGAGGGAGAATATGGCAAAAAAGTAGTTAGAGGAGACAAGTCTAAATGTTAACCATATTGTAAAGAGGGAAATGGGCAGGGTCATACAAGGGGGGGGGTCAATGGGTAGGGGGCGAGAGGGAGAGCATACAAACAGGAAGAGATGTCAATGGGGACGGCAGGAGGTTTTGGGGAGAGTAGAGCTGAGGGAGGAAAAAGGGCCCCCCAGCTTCTTAGGGAGGGAGGAGGAAGTGAACTGGGTAGTTGGCGAGGGGTTGTAGAGAGGATGGGTAAGGGGCTAGACATGTGAACAGTGGGGAAGGGGCAGTAAGTAAGGGGGTAAACAGAATGCTGGGCAGGGATATGCCCGAGGACGAGAGGTGGCTAGCAGGGAGTGAAAGGTAGGAAAAGTGCCTAGGTCCCACAATCAGCCACTAGTGGATGCAAGTAGGGTACGAAGTTTAGCCTTAAATTGACTAAGCCTAACTTCCTTTTGTAAGTCTACTCTGAGACAGTTGAGCCAGGAGGGGGCCCAGTAATCAAAAGACCACTGACCTTGCACAGTGCAATGGAAGGGAACTTTGAGGGAGTGATTATTTATATTCCTCGTGCTTCTTGTAGAGTCAGGCAGGCTAAGGAGGTTCTTAATGCCCATCTGGGTAAGTACAAGGGTAGATTTCTTTGCCAGCAGACAGACATGATACTTTTATCTTGTAGTCCAGGTTAAGCCAACCAGACTGGGCATAAAGTCTGCACGCGTGGGTCATCCGGGTAGCATCCAGAATGAGCCTACAGCCTTGTTTAGAGAAGTTGTCACACGTCTGAAGGCTGTGACGGGTTGCCGATCCATAAACTACAAGGCCACAGTCGATAATCGACAGCACTGAGCTAGTGACCGCCATTTTCAGGGCTTCATACGTTAAACAGTGTTTGTTTTTACAGAGCAGGCCTAACCTTAAGTTAGCTGTCTTAACTACTAGGTCGATATGTTGCGTGTATGTTAGTGAGCTGGCCAGGGTTACTCCCAGATATTTAAAGCAGTTTACCATTTCCAGTGGGGAATCAAGTTTGTTGTAAATATGTAGTTGGAAGGACTTGTGTCTGCTGCTGTTGGACGAGAATATCATGGCTTTCGTCTTTTTGTAGTTTAACAGTAGCCTTGAATTGAGGAATCATTGTTCGGCTGCAGAGAAATTGTCTTGCATTTGTCTTTATAATATAGTAGGGTCACGGTGGCTTCAAAAAAGTACCGCGTCATCTGCGTACAGAATGATGTTGTCTTTAATAGCTGATGGGAGTTAGTTAAGGAACAAGCTAAAAAGAAGAGGGCGAAGAATGGAGCCTTGAGGGACCCCTGTTAATTTCCGGTTTGCTATCTGAGAGGATGTTCTGGATTTTACCTCTTTGCTCATGCCCTGAGAGGCAAGTCCTGAACCGAGCCTGTCAAGAGCCCAACGTGGGTTAATTGGTCCAGTAACAGCTTGTGGTTAACGATGTCGACGGCCTTGGTGAGGTCACTATAGGTTGCCCCCACCAAGAGCCCTCTGTCTAGGGCATTGTGAATAAAGCCAATGAATTCGACTAAAGCAGCAGAGATACTGTGCCCCTTCCAGAAGCCATGCTGCTGTTGGCACTGCAACTGGTATTTGTCCAAATAATCTGTTGAATGATCTGCAACAATACGCTTGAGTGCTTTTGAGAGGCACCACTCGCAAATTTTAAAAATCTCTACTGTTGAGGTTTCTTGTTGAATGTGCACGTTAGTCATAATGTGGATGTATTACAATGGTGTTACCACGTTTCTGATGGTAAACAGCACAGCAATGTACCAAGGAGATCCGGGGGAGGGGGAGGACTGTGTAGACAAAGATTAAGAAAAAGCTAAAATATTAACTGAGTATGTGGGGAAGGGGGCACAAGTGCATTTTGGGAAGAAAGAGTCTGAGGGAGACTGGAAACCCTAAGGGGCCAAATGGAATCCATCTAAGGGTACTTGAACTGATCATTCAACTAGCTGCCCCTCTAGCAACACTATTTAGCAACTCACTAGAGACAGGGGTAGATCCAGAGGACTGGAGGGGGCCAATGTGGTCCCTCTGCACAACAGCAGCAGCAAGGAGGAGGCTAGCAATTATAGGCCACTGTCAGACTCACATCAGTGATGGGAAAATTAATGAAAATCCCGCTGAAGGAGAGACTGATCAGAGTACCTGGAAGCAAATGTGCTGCAAGACCACTGGCAGCATGGTTGCAAGACCACTGGCAGCATGGTTTCATGGGAGGGAGGGGGTGTCATGTCAAACAAATCTCAGATTTTGCTGACTGGGTGACTAAGGAAGTGGATCGGGGAAGGCAGTGGATGTGGCTATCTGGACTTCAGTAACACCTCTGACACTTCCACACAGAAGGCTAATTAAGAAATGGAGCAGCCTAGGTGTTGGAGAGAAGGTGGTAAACTGAATAACAAACTGACAGGAAGAAGAGGGTGGTGGTAAACTGCAGTCATTCAAGGATGGGTGAGTGACCAATGGATCAATACTGGGTCCTTGTCTGCTTCAATGCCTTCATAGGTGATATTGCTGAGGAATTGAAGGGGAAGGTGCATCTCTTTGCGGATGACAAAAATCTGCAACAGGGTGGACAGCCAGAAAGCATGGAGGAAAATGAGAAGGGATCTGGGGAAACTTTAGGAGCGGACTAAGGTGTGGCAACTGGGTTTCAATGCCAAAAAGTGCAAAGTCATGCACCTGGGAAGGGGAAACCCGGAGGCTGTGTAGAACATGGGGGGGCATTTACAGCCACCAATGAAGACAGGGACCTTGCAGTCATCGTATCTGATGATGTCAAGGTGGCAGGGCAGTGCTATAAGGCAGTAAGCAAGGCCAGCTGGGTTGCACAGGGATGGGGATTTCTAGCAGTAGAAGGAGGTAGTGTTGTCACTATATCGATCTCTAGTGAGAACCCACCTAGAGTACTGTGTCCAGTTCCGGAGGCCGCACCTCTGCAAGAACACCTGACATGGTGGAAGCGGTACAGAGGAGGGCCACCAAAATGGTGCAGGGGTTGCACAAGAAACTGTATGAGAGGCTGAGGGAGCTCAACACGTACTCCCTGGAAGACAGGGGAGAGAGACGGGACATGACTGAAACTTTAAGTTCTTCATGGGGGTGAACAATGTGCAAGAGGGAAGCCTCTTTCAGTGGAGGAGTATCATGAGGCTTGGGAATGTGAAAAAATACATCTTCACAGAAAAAGTGATAGATGCTGGGAACAGCCTGCCGAAGAGGTGATGGAAGCGAAGACAGTGGGGGGCTTCAAGCAAGCGTGGGATAGACACATGGGCATATCAGGTAAAGGAAAGGGAGGAGGGCGGGACACCATGACCAAATAGGGTCCAGGGTGTAGAAATAGGGAAAACGGGGCAGAGGAGATGAGCCTACCGGTCCTTTTCTACCAACAAATTCTACATTTCTAACCAAGATATTTAAATTTTTCATGGCGGGTATGGCACAGAAGTGGGAACTTTCAAAAAACATGCATCTGGGTTCAGGAATGAAAGAAAATGAAAAGGAAACTGGTATCTTGATATTTCTGCCAGAAAAACATTATTGCTCAGAAAAACTATACGGTGGCCAACAAATGCTGCTGATTTAAGTGGCTTCTACCGTACATGTATGTATATCAAATAGTTAACTACTTGCATGACTGCATATGTCCTGAACATCACATTTGTCTTGGTTTCTCTTACCTACTTTACAACTGGATTTATTGACCAATTTCTTGTTTAAGGTATTGTAAAAGCAGTCACTGGATAACCAACTGCGAAGCACTAAAACAAAGTCCAACAGAACTATAAACTTCAGCACGCTTGTTAACCAACACAACAGAACTCTCAAGGTCAAGGACTCAGGATTTCCAAAGCCAAAAACAGATGGTCCCAGTCTAAAATTAAGAACAACCACTTCAAATGTCTGCCACAACTGGCCCTTAAAAACATACTGTGCTGGCGAAGCCGATGGCTGGGTTGCACGGTCAGCACATCAGAGATACAATCTGATAAGGATACCCACTGTCTACGAGAGCCCTGTAAAACTAGTAGTAGTAGTACTGTAATAGTACTTTATTCTTGAAACAAGGAAAGGATAACCCAATTGAGCTGAAGCTCATTTACAATGGGGTCCATCATACATACAAGCATATATACAATTTCAAGAAAAACTTAAAATATACAAAACATCTCTGGATACAAGTACATATGACGGATTTCATTCAACCAACTTTGCACTGCCCTGTACATGATTACTTTTAATACCTGTACCTCATTTTGCTGTATTTGCGCGTCAATTATTGTTGGGCTCCCTTTTCCCATCTGGAAATAAGCAGTTACCAGCTTAGTTTGTTTTTCCAACTGAAAACCTTTTGAATAAAAAAATACAATAAAATCACTATCATACAGAAAATAGAGGCATCCTACCGGGAATGACTTAATAGACCACACAATTTCACTGTTTTCTGGTACCCATTTCACACTGCCCACGGTAGTTTTAAACTTCGGAGAGTCTGCATCATTTGGAACTGGAATGTGGATTTCAACATTGTTCGCTGTTGATCTACGTTTGAACTGACTTTTAGCCTATTTGTGGAGGACAAAAAGAAAAATGTTAAAAAGGCTTCAAAATATGCTTGTCACAAGCTATTTCATGAGGAAAACCATGACTAATAAAAGAAATTAAAATAATACAGTAGTATGATACGGATTATTCACCAAATGACAGTACAGCATGTTTCTGGCATGCAAATAAATGAAGCATTCAATGCATTAACTTTTTAAACATGCCTTTCACAAATCTATATAAAAGCACTTAGTACTATATATAAAATAATTCTAAAGCAGTATGTTTGTGGGCAAAATTAAAAAAGAACTAGGTCTCTCCTGAATAAACTCATGGTAATGTGGGCTCATAAATGAAAATTACATACTCACCTCAATTCTTTATTTTTATTTTTTTTAAACTTTATTTTATTCATTTTCAGGTAAGCGCTGAAAAAGCTTTACAGACATCAGAGCTTGGTTCCATTGCTCCACCACTATTTGTGATTCAAATATATTAGCAACAGTGTTTGTCCGGTGTCACATGATACCACCTATGGGGGTACCTTCATATTAATGTTATACAAGTTACTTTTAGGATGACTAACCACGTTAAACAAGTGGAGTAAAAAACAAGGCTAAGTGAAATTCTTAAGGATACTGAACTTTGTGACCTATATGGTCACTGTCTCCACAAACATTCTTTTGATCTTAGGTAAAGTAAATTTCCCCCGTCACTCATCTTCTCCCCCCACCAAACATTTCCAACAAAGGTGATCTGACTAATTATTAAAGCCTTAAAGAGACAACAAGAAAAACAACAATTCCTAATTGACCGAGCAGATAATTATCTCTATCCCCTATTTTTGATTCAGGAATTACTATCCCTCAATTATGTTTGTATCAACTGCTCAGTGTGTTGTAAAATCAAAGCAGACACATATTTTAATACCTAATTTTTAGGTATTTAGTATCAAACCTGACAGTCTCTGCTTAAGAGAACGTAATTTGGAGTGTTCAAGACTTGAACGGCGTTACTATGCCACTATTAATTAGTCCTCATCGGCTTCAGAATCGGATGGTAGGCCTTGCGGTTCCAAGGGCTTCTTCCTGAATTCCTCTGAAATTGCTGTTACTCTTTTTGCGGCCTCGTCTGGATCGTTAAATTGGAAGGTTTGCCCTCTGTAAGTCAGGCTGGTGCCAATAAGGAGTGCGCCACCCCCAGACTCCTTAACTGCTGTCAGAGGGGGTCAAATAACTTCCTTCTTGATCTTGTAGCGAAGGACCAATCTGGGAATACCTTAATTTCTTGTCCTTCAATTGCCACCGGATAGTTAATTCTTGCCCATTGTAGAATCCGATCTAGTGTGCTGGCTCCATCGGTAATCAGCATTATGGTATGTGGAGAGTCCGTATTGCTTTGTGCCCTGTGGAAGTTTGTTCTGAAGGCTTGCTTAAGAGATTCGCCATCCACCTGAAACTCCGCTGGCATACTGTCAGTTAGCCATCTCTTTAGATAGCATAGCAGGTCAGCCCCCTCTATACCCTCCAGAACCCCTACCAGCCTGACATTCATTACGCTTGTTGAGTTTTCAATAGTTTCCATGTGGGCTCTTAGATAATTAATCTCTTTCGTGGATTGTATAAATGCATCCTGTGTCTTTTGAGCGTGATCCTCCGCCCCCTGTGCCATTTTAGTCACCTGCTTGATCTTCACATCTTGTGCCTCAAAACGTTCCAGAATACGTTCTAATTTACTATCCATGTCTTACACAGTGGTGAGGACCCTTTCCCAGGCAGGTTCATCTTTACAGCTGCTCGGGCCCGCGGGCTGATCCGGCCCAGCATGCTGGATTTGTGGTGGCTGGGACGTCAATTTTTGATCTGTGCCAGTAGCTGCTCCCTTTTGTCTCCCCATAACAAGTCTGGTATCGTTCTACTCCTCAACTTCTAAATCAACGAGTACTGTAAGTTGTTTTTTGCTGAATCTCTATTTTTTTTTTATATTCAGCAGCGCGAGCAACAGAGCATCGGGAAGACACTTCCTGTTCCAAACGCAGATCTCTAGCGCCCCCCCCTCACCGTAATTCTTGATGATCTTGAACCATCTTCACCACTGATTCACATAGATGGGCTCTGGAGCTGGAGGCACTAGGACCCTGCAGGTGCCAGAACTTTTCAGGAGGGCTGGTGCTGAGGTAGGCAGCGTGCATGCACAGAACCTCAAGACTAGCTGGCACTGCATGGCTTACCTCGGCACTGGCCATCAACTGCCTCAGTAACTTTTCTACCGAGGAGGTGCAGCATAACCTAACCAAGTATAACACTTAACTCTAAAAGAGGCATAAGATAGCCCTTGTGACCCATATAAGAAGTGTCAACATGGTACATGGTCGTGGTGGTGTCCGTCTGGACCTGGACCACTTGACCCCGTACAAATGGAGTGAAGGTGGAGAGGGCTAGTCGGACAGCTCGAAGCTCCAGCAGGTTGATGTGGCATCGAGACTCCTGAGGGGACCAGAGGCCATGGGCCCTGAACTCCCCCAGATGGTCACCCCTACCAATCAGAGGCACGTCGGTCGTTAACATGACCGTCTGCTTGGGTCAGACAAACGGGATACCCTCCTGCAGATAAGCTGGGACAAGCCACCAGTGCAGGCCGTCCCACATCTCCTGGGTCACCGTCACCGGCTGGTTCAGAGGACCAAAGCGCTGTGACCACTGGCTGGCCAGTCCCCAATGCAGGGGACACATACGCCAGCAGGCCCAATGGACCACACTGGTGCAGGCCGCCATGAGGGCCAGAAAGTTCTGGGCAGGGCGCAATTGCCCAACCAGAAATGATTGGGCAAAGGAGGAAAGGACCTCAGCCCTGTCTGCCGGGGGCCGGGCTCTGGCTCAGAGAGAGTCAAGCTCTGCCCTGATGAACTGAATCACCTGCAAAGGGACGAGTTCCGATTTGGCCTCGCTGATGAGGAGGCCAATCTGAGAGCAGACCTGGAGGGCCAGATCCCTGGACCGCTCCACCTCCAACATGGAGGGGGCTGCAATCAGCCAATCGTCCAGGTAAGGGTACACCCGAACCCCTTGGCGCCGCAAGAATGCTGTCACCACTGCCATGCATTTGATGAAGACTCTGGGAGCTGGAAAGAGGCCAAAGGGCATGGCCCGGAACCCGTAAAGCGATCTTTCTGCTCTGAAGTGGAGGAATCGCTGGTGAGACGGACAGATTGGGACATGAAAGAACGCATCCTGAAGGTCCAGAGAACAGAACCACATGACTAGTTCCAAGGATGGAATAATCTGAGCCAGAGTGACCATCCTGAGGGTGCGCGGCCTTAGGAATTTGTTCAGGTCGTGCAGGTCGAGAATGGAGCGCCAGCCCCCTGTCCATTTTGGGACCAGGAAGTACCTGAACACATGCCCTGGGTCTGGAGGAGGGTCCACCACCTCTTCGATCACCTCCTTCTGGAGGAGCAAGGCAATGTCGGCTCGATAAGCCAACAGAGAGGCTGCGAAATCCGTTGCCCCCCACGGGGCGATGGCTCGATAGGGAGGTTACTGCTCGAATTCCAGAGGCAGACCCCTGCCTACCACTTCTAGCACCCAGCAGTCCGTGGTGATAGCGGACCAGGTGGAAAAGAAGTGGCGGAACCATCCACAGGGGAACCCGAGGAGAGTGCGAGGTTGGGGGCGACACCCCTCAACCCGTCACTGGGCAGACTTGGAGAAAGGGCCCGCTGAGGGACCTCCTGGACCCCTGCCTCCAGGCTTCCTACTGGAGGAAGCGGCAGACTTGGCCTTAGAGTGCCAAGTGTGTGCCTGCTGGCCCTGGAGCTGGTGGGCCGGACGTGCCGCAGGGGCAGAAGGGCGAAAGGGCTTACGCTGCTGCTGGCGGCCTTTGTCCTTCTGGGCAGACGTGACAGAGTCCAAGGTGGCACTGGACTTCTCGATCCTCTGGAGATGGCCTTCCACCCCCAGGCCGAACAAGTTGGTGCCCAGGAAGGGAACGTCTGCCAGCTTGTGCTGGGTGTCCGCCGTGAAGGTGGAGATCTGCAGCCAAGCTCTGCGGCGCATGGTCACTGCGGCCGCTACTGATCGGGCACAAGAATCACCAATGTTCAACGAAGTTTGGAGCTGTTTTGTCACCGCCCTTCCCTGATCCCGCACCTGCTTGACCGTCGTCTGAAGGTCAGCCGGGAGATGAGGAATCACCTCATCCAGGGAGCCCATAAGGGCGTGTGAGAAATGTGCCATCAGAAGTGCCGAGCTAGCCTGACGAAGGCCTAGGGAGGAAGCAGTGTAAACCTTTCGCCCCGAGTAATCCAACTTTTTGGATTCCTCATCGGGCAGTTTGTCCACGTCCCGAGCGTTCCCGGAACGCCAGAAAACACTATTGGTCACTAACCCCTCCACAGCGGGGTGCTCCAAGAAACTGGAGAGTGAACCGGTGGGGACCGCGTACTTGCAAGCCATCCTGACTGAAGGCACGGGACAAGATGTTGGCCGCTGCCACAACTCCAGGGCCGGGCCAACAATGGCTTCGGCCACTAGAAAGGCCTCCGTGGAGATCCCTCGGTCCAGTATCTCCATGAGGGGATACTTGGCCCGTTTTGAAACGGGTTCGAGCTGCATTCCAGTGGATTCTGAGATAAGTCGAAGTAAACCCAAAAACAAGGATGGGCTCTTGTCCACCGACTGGCCCCCTGCAGACTCCAGGTCAAGCGGCGTGGAGAACAGGGAGGAGCCACCGTCAGACTCAGAGGAGTCTGCGAACAGCTGCCGAGCACCTGAGCCACCCTCCACCTGCCGAGGTCGATCAGGAGTGAGGGTGACCAACAACCTATGGGGCAAGCCCTGACCCAACCAAGAATCCTTGGTCGGGGCCCCAGTCTTCGGTTGTGGAGGCAGGGGTTCCACCACAATAGGTGGAGCAGCTGGTTTCGGCCAAACAACCCGGCCGGGTTCGGCTCCTCGATCACCATGAGGGGTTGTTTTGTTTGCTCCAGTGACAGCCACTTAATGGCCGGAGAAGGCGACGGAGTCGGCTTGTTACCGGTCAATAAACATTGCTGCTACATCAAATCCTCGTAGCGCCGACGCAACTTGCGCTGGAGCCTATCCTCCGAAGAGGACGATGAGAATGAGAAGCGATGCCGCTTTCCAAGGTGCAGAGACAGAGACCACCGACGTCAGCGGGATCGGCTGGACCTGGAAGAGGACCGAGACCTTCAGGGATTCCGAGGGTGGGTCAGAGAAGGGACGAGGGAAACTCACCCCTCCTTCAGTTCAGGGACCTTGACCGGGGACTTCAGCACAGGAGGCACAGGCAAGTCCTCGGTAACCACAGGGGGAACAGGTGAAGAAGGGTTGTCTGCTTCTCCAGTCGACAAACCATCAGATGGGTCGAGAAAAATCTCGACCGCGTCGACGGATGTCTCGGCTGGCTGACCTGACAGGGACACCCGATGAAGCCAGCGGGCGCAGCAAGAACTCCTCAACAAAGTCAATGTCGACGGTCCGGTGAGGGGATCTTCCCGCCTCACGAACATTGACGGTGGACTTACCTTTAGAGTCCTTCTTTCTGGACCGACTGGAATGTCCCAAAGGCCCTTCTCCCTTAGTGGACAGGGACTGAAAGCTCCCTAAAAGAAGCCGTGTAGGAGGAGCCCAAGGAGAGCGGGATAAATGCCGCCGTGGAGGAGGAAGAATAAGCAGCCTGGGCCGCCTCCTCCTCAAGGGCAATCTTCTGCTCCAAGTGCTCCGCGGATCCCGCCCAACGGGCCTCCTTAGACTTGACCGGCGGGTACCGTTTTTCGGGGCGCCCAAGAAGTAGTCTGGCAGCGTGGTCCTCCAAGACCAAAGCTGAGAAGGACTTGCACAATTCACAGGCCTGCAAACTGTAGCCAAGCCCTAGGCAGTAGACGCACATAGAGTGCGGATCAGTCCGGGACATCTTCTGCCCACAAGAGCACCGACGGAAGCCGGTAGTCGATTTGTCCATCGCAGCCGTGAGGGAAGACGAAGACCGTAGTCTTGTAAATTTTAAAATTAGTTTCAGGAAATCCGAAGAGTGTGAATCCAGCCTAAAACACAGAGCACTAAGGAGGGAACCTGAGCTTCCAAGCAGTAAGGAAGATCTGGCGTCATGGGACGGAGCCAAGGGTTTTACCACCCGGGTGGGTGGGAGGAGCCAGCTTGAAGACCTTCCGGCAAGAAACCTGCCAGAGAGTGTGGATTGAACAACATATCCATGTCCCTAGAATTAATGATTTCTGTAACAAGATGTTAGGCCACCATGTACCCTTCACGCCATTGATCTATACTCTTGGTTGTAGCCAAAATATTCCTGAGATTAATGCACTTCATTATACATGGTTACTATTAGCAGCATTAACATTCAAGCAACTATTAGCATCCAACTGGAAATTAGCGGAGGCACCCACCTTAGAGCACTGGTTTAAAAGCATAGTTACAATCACAAACAATGAAAGAATGGCTAATTTGGCAATAAACAAAATGGATATATATTTGGCCAGCCCACCAGGTTTGCCAGAGGGACAGCCGGGGGGGGGCTGAGTGGCCCTTGCACGCTCTCCGCCATGGGGGTGGGCTGCATCTCTGATGCAGTCCTCCTGGGTGACCACAGGCTGTCCTGCCACCAAAGGCCAGCTACTGAATGGGAGGCATGCCAGGCGCATGGCGTTCACACCGCAGCATCACTGAATGTCATGTCTCCCAAAAAGTCACCACAGAATAACACCATCACAGGACGGGCTAGATGCCGCCCGCTTTGGGCCACTGCACAGCCAACAAGTGGCTACCTCCCTGGACACCAAGTACGGCATCTGACAGGGTAAGGGTAGGGGCCCTAGAGGCTTTGCCCTGGGGGTTAATAGGCGAACACCAAGAGACACAAGTCTGGAGGCCAAGACGCCAATGGTGGTCAAGTCTGAGGTAGGGCTGATTTGGGGGCTGTCAAGGCACCACAAAAAGTATCTGAAGGAAAAAAATAAAAAGTACAGTTACATAAGAACTTATCGTAACAGTAGATCTTCGAGAGGAGCTCTTGCAGCAGGTAATACCATTAGGACTAATCAGCCAGTGTTAGTACCCCACAGAAAGTTTTCTAGCAAGCAAGCCCATGGCGGGGCCACTTCAAAGTCATCGGCCTCACTTCGACATCAGACAAGGTATAAAGGGGGTGGTCCCCTGGCGCCATCTCAGTTCTCCCGCCGGAGACCCGCTGTTAGGACCCCACAAAAAACATGTAGCTAACAGTCTGAGGCGGGGGACTGCCCCTGACGTTGGCTCCGTCCAGCATGGTATAAAGGGGGACAGACCCCCGGCGCCATCTCAGTTCTCCGGCCGAAGACCCGGCTAACACAGTATTGGAGAACTGAGCAGGAGCTCCCCAACCTAGTACAGGTGAAAAACTCAAGATATCTGGGGGATGGAGGGTGGGAAAGCCACCTGCTGCACGATCTCCTCTCGAAGATCTACTGTTACGGTAAGTTCTTACGTAACTGTACTATCTAACTTCGAGGGTGGAACTCTTGCAGCAGGTAATACAATTGGGACCGAGTCCCAAGCAGTACCCAAAGACAGGCCCAGGTCTGAGCGGGAGGTGGTAGAGAAACTGACTACATAGGCAGATGCTGACTATACTAGGACAGTAGGCCCTGCAGGACGGCTAGTCCAAAACCTGCTCTCCTCCTAGAGGCAATGTCTAGGCTATAATGCCTGATGAAGGTATGGACTGAGTTCCATGTCACAACAGCACAAATGTCTGCTGAAGAGACATTCCTTAGGGAAGCAAAGGAAGTGGCCACTACTCTGGTGGAGTGGCCCTTAACAGGACCTGGAAGAGGTTTACCATGGTGCTGGTAGCAAAAGGAAAATGCAGTGCACTAGCCAACGGTGCTAGAGACTGCTTAAATACAGAAGCCCGTCATCCTTTTTGCAAAGGAGATGAACAACTGTTCCGTCCCTCTGGAGGAACGTGTTCTGTGAAGGTAATATCTTGGGATTCTATGAACATCCAAGGTGTGCAACACCGCTTCACCTTGGTTGGAAAACTCAGGATAATAAACTGGAAGGTTGATCCCCTGATTCAGTGCCAGGACAGACACCACCTTCAGTAAGAACTTGGGGTTCATACGCGGGGTCACACTGTCCATGTGAAAAGCAATACAAGGTTCCTTACACAGCAATGCCTGGAGCTCGGAAACCCTTCAAACTGAGGTAATGGCTGTGACACTTAGACAGCTGGTTCTGATCACTGAATCATTTTTTGTAATATAAAAATGGGTTATGGACTGTCTCTCATGGGAAATGCTGAAACAGCATGTGAGATCATACACACACAGATTTTTAGATACAAGGTGTTATCTGCAAGGTCAGAAGCTAATTACGGGCTAGAAGATACCTAACTGCCAAGATAGATCATAAACTTTTAATAACAGTTAGAGGAAGAAGAGCAGGTTATGACGTTTTAGTGCAAAGTCATAAAAGATGCTTTGATGTCCTGGAAAGGAGGAAGCTGATCATAAGATCAAAGAAATGTCATTTGAAAAAGAAAATGAGTTGTGCTGAGGATTACAGAATTTAATACTTTGAAAAGACATCCTGTTTATGTATAGATATATATTTTTTATATATTCTGACAGAGGAGGAGCTAGGTGACCTCACACAAAGAGGTTGGCCAAGACAGTTTTTTTTTTTTTTTAAACAATATTCTGTTTTCCTTCAGACACATTTTTATCTACACTCTGACAAAGAAGCATCTTTGAGCACTTTAAGCAGGTATTTAGAGAGACAAAATCTAAGTACTGTAGTAGGAATTGCACTGTTAAAACCTTGTTCTTTTAAAAGATTTGTATGTTCTTGTGACATATGGTTCTGTATTTTATGTTTTACATATTTTTTATCTATTTTAGTAAAACTCTATTTTAGAGCCTACTTGGCCTGTCTGATTTCTTTTCTTTTACAAGAGGAGTATATATGGTTAAAGCAGACACTACACATAAGCTTGAATGGTGATACCAAACTGGAAAAAGGCAAGCGTTTTAATCTGAGGTCTTTATTGAAGTTTTAAGGGTTAATTTCGGTACACCTGGTTAGGTGCCTGTAGGCAAAAATATCTGGCCCCCCCCCCCAAAGACAGATTTATCTGAGCCTGTGCATTGGGTACGCTAGCAAGGGGTTCACAGTTTGAATCCCTCCAGAACTGAGACCAAAGGTTGATCCGAACCCACAAAACAAACAGGAGGGTTACCCTGTTTCTGTTAACTGTTCACAAGACTGCGCTCGGAGGTTGGCACTTTGGTAGAGGGCTGACCTGCTGAGTGGGTTTGTGACAATGGCAACCAAAATGACAGCTTTCCACGAGAGGAAGCGTAGCTCGCAAGAAGTGGCTGGGTGAATTTCTCCAGGACAAACAGTAAGTCCCACGGAGGAACGATGTCCCTTCTGGGGGGTCTGATATGTAAGACCCCTCTGAGAAAGGTCTTGCAGACATTCAGTTGTGCCAGAGTTCTCTCCCAGATAGGCTCATGATACACGGAGACCGCGCACGTGTGAACCTTGATGGACAAATAGCTCAGTCCAACGTCCAAGACGCAGAGGAGATAGTCTAGCACGTGGTTGACTGGACAACCCAAGGGATCTATGGCACGGGTATCAGCCCAGATGCAGAAACACTTCCCTTTTAGAGTGTAAGTAGCTCTAGTGGAGGGTCTCCTTGCTGCCAGCAAGACCTCCACCACCCTGCTTGACACTCCTAGTCTCTCCTCTGCTAAAACTGCAGAAGCCACGCGTTCAGGTGAAGAGAATGAAGAGCAGGATGGACAAGTGTCCCCTGCTACTGTGAGAGCAAGCAGGTGGAGAGTGGCAACTGTACTGGAGGTTCCAAAGCCAGCCGCTAGAGCAATGGATACCATATCTGTCGAGGCCACAGAGGAGCAATTAGGATCATCCTGGCCCCCTCTGACTGCAATTTGAGCAGTACTCTCTGAATGAGCAGGAAGGAAGGGAAGGCATACACCAACTTCCCTGTCCAAGAGAGGGACAATGAGTCTCACCAGAAAACACCAGGCCCTGGAGCAAGCAAGCAAAAATGTTGCTGTTTGGCATTGGATGGGGACGCAGAGAGGTCCAACTCTGGACGGCCCCAGCAACTGAAGAGGTCGTCTGCGACTTCTTGAAGTAATTCCCATTCGTGGTTCAGAGAGATGGAGCGACAGACTGTCGGCGAGAACATTCTGGACCCCTTGCAGGTGCACTGCGATGAGGTCTAGATTGTGTTCTACTGCCCAATCCCACACTCTCATGGCCTCTGCAAAGGGGTTAAGAGTGAGCTCCCCCTTGCTTATTGATGTAGAAGACCACTGGTGTGCTGTCTGTCTGCACCAGAAGAGGACCCGGTGAAAACTGATCTTTGAGTGCGTGAAGGGCATTCAGAATTGCTCTCATTTCCAGAACATTTATATGTAGAAAGCTGTCTGTGAGGGACCAAGATCCCCGGGTCCTGTGATCCCCTAAATGAGCCCCCCAACCGGTCAGAGAGGCGTCTGTGGTTAGAACCTGAGGCGGAGTTGGCCTCCAGAAGGAGATTCCTCCCTCTAGATTCTCATGGCAGAGTCACCAGTCGAAGGAGCGATCGACCACTCTAGAGATCCGGATCTGGCGATCCAGATCCTCCAGCGCTTCGTCCCACTGGACCTTGAGATGCCACTGCAGGAACCTCATGTGTAGTCTGGCAAGGGGTACTGTGGCAATGGAGGCCACCATGTGACCCAATAGCTGGAGGACGACCTGGCGGAGACCAAGGGTGCTCTTTGGACCCTGCTTGCGAGAGCACGAAGGCGTTCTGCTCTGTCCGAGGGCAGAAAAGCTTTCCCCAGTACGGTGTCCAAGACTGCTCCTATGAACTGCAACCTCCGCAATGGCCCTGGGTGTGACTTTGGCCAGTTCACTCTGATTCCCAGGGAACAAAACAGACACTGTCTCCTTGAGGGTGATTTGGGGCTTTTTTTTTCCCCCCTCGATGAAGCAGAGAGGAGCCAATCGTCCAGGTAGGGGTAAACAAAGAGGCCTCTCCTTCGGAGTGCCACTGCTACCACTGTGAGACACTCAGTGAATATCCTGGGGCTGATGAAAGGCCGAAGGGGAGTACCCTGAATGGGTAGTGCTGGTCCTGAAAGCTGAAGTGAAGGAATCTTCTGTAAGATTTCAGGACCTTGATATGCATGTATGCATCCTGCATATCATGGGAGCAAAACCAGTCTCCCTGCTGAAGGAAGGGAAATAGGCCTGCCAGAGTAACCATCCGAAATCTCTGGTACTTGACAGAGAGATTGAGCTGGCTCAAGTCCAGGATGGGGCGAAGGTCTCTGGTTTTCTTTGGGAACAGAAAGAAACGGGAGTAGTAGCCTGTGTCCTTCCGGGGCTGGGGAACCGGCTAGATGGCCTTTTTCTGCAAGAGCTGCTGATCTCCACAGCCAGAAGGAGATTGTGCACTGGTGGACCACTGACCAGCGGGGGGGGGGGGTTGTCTGGTAGAATAAAAAGGAATTCTATGACATAACCATTTTGAATGGTGTCCAGTACCCATTTGTCTGAGGTGATGCTGGCCCAATCAAGCGGATAGAGGGCAAACCTCCCTCCTACCTTCTCTTCCTGCCTGTCCCTGAAGAAAGGAGCGGGGTAGGGAGAGTCAGGCAGAAGGGGTAGTGGGTCCTTGGGCCCTTGGAGTTTTAGGCTGCTTAGGGCCCTGGGAACCTTGGGGGCAGGGTGACCCCGCCTCTTGAACCCTCTGCCTTGGGGCTGGCTGCTGCCCTGTCCCTGTCCTTTTCGAAAGGGACAGCAACGTGGTTTTTGAGGCTGGGATTTGTACATGCGGTGTACGTCGGCCACTGCTTTACCTAACTCTTGTAGCTATTTGACCATGTCTTCAGCTTCTGGGCCAAACAGAACTGGGCCTTGAAACACAGAATCCAAGATGGACTCTTGCAGGTCCAGTTGGAACCCCGTTAGCCTCAGCCATGATTGCCGTCTCAGACAGACCCCCGAGGCAGCAGCAGAATCCCGGGAGGCCATGTCCACCACGTCATACGAACAACTGAGGAGATGTTTGTCAACGTCCAGACCTGACTGGGCACAGGCAAGCACTTCTTCCTTTGATTCTGAGTCCGGCATAGACCTGACCAGGTCCATGGTCTTCTGTCATAAGGATTGCTAGTATGTGACCATATGTACAATGAAGTTAAGTGACCAGATGGCACCTGTGGCAGAGGAATAAACCTTCCGGCCCCAGCTGTCCAATTTTTTGGAGACCAGGTCCAGGGGTTGGGAGCTCAAGTGTTTGGGCTGGGAACCCCTGTCGTGAGCTGCAGTCAGAACCAAGGAATTAGCCTTTGGCTGCTCTGCCAAAAATGGTTCAGGTTTTGGTGGCTTGTACAGCCTGTCGGCCTTCCTAGGAACTGCAGGCACTGAGGAAGGAGTACGCCAATCAGGCGAGTGACATCCTGGAAAGGTTTGATAAAAGGAGGTATCACCAAAGGCTTGGGTTCTCTTTCACCACAGAACTTGGCCAGTCACTTGTGCTCTGGGTCCAAGTCCTCTGTGTCCCACTTGGAAATAGTCTGGATGTGCCTCTTTACATCGAGGAAAGAGGGGTCATCTGGAGAGGACCATGGGGAATCCTTTGGTCCCAGGGAGGGAGGGAGGAAAGGAGGAATTCCCCATCTGAATCTGGCTAGGATTCTGTCTCCCTCTTCTGAAGAGGATGAGGGAGGAGCCTCCTCTTTTTGCCCTTAGAGTCTGGGCATGGGCTCTCACCCCCTACAGCGGTTGGGGTGGGTGGAGGTCCCATGGGTGGTGGATCAGGGGTTTATCTGGGGGTCTGTAGAGGAGATCCCTTTTAACTGCATTCCACCATGTAGTGAACAGGGAGCATATGTCCGCTACTGGGATGACCGCTGGGCCTCGTGTTGGGTTTGCGCGGCCTGGCGTCTGGCCGTCCGGAGCGGGTGTCTGGGGATCCTGAGGCGTCGGATCCTGGTCCCCGTCGCCTGAGGGCTGGCGTCCGGTGTCGCCATTTCCTGGTTCACTGGCGTCTGGAGTAAGTTCGGCAGGCGACCAACCCCCGAAGGCGGGGTGCAGTCGTCAGGTCCTCCGCTGGCAACCGCCCCGTATCAGGCATCGGGGAGCAGGACGGCGGAGGAGGAGGCGACCAGCTAGGCTTTCACTGTTCAGCAGGTGGGTGAACGTTAGCAGGAGGAGGGGGAGGCGTCCGAGCCCGGACGACCTCCTGCCTACCTGTGTGTTCGTCCGATGTCTTCCGTTTATCAGATGAACTAGACTTGTCCTTTAAGGATCTGCACTGGCCCACCTGGGTCGACCCTGAGGCAGATTTATGGGGGTCAATGAGCCAGGGAAGACTGGTGTCCCGAGGAGGCAGACTCCCGGTGCTTGCCCTGAGAAGAGGCGGGAGTGGACTTACTCGTTCGGGTATGTTCGGTCACCTGGTCCTGGACTGAACCAGACCTCCGGCTGGAGGTCGAAGAGGAAGCAGTCCACTTAGACGGCGATTTAGGGCGGGACTGAGACCTGGCCCTATCTTTTTCCTTATGGTGATGTTTCCCCCTCGAGGACTTCTTTCGGTGGGGAATCCCTGGCGGGAGAGGAAGAGCTAGCCCCTGATCCTCGCTGCATCGCTGCTAGTTTTTTCTCCAGCAGGAAAGTTTTGAGTGCATTGGCTCTCCTGGCACGGGTCTTCTGGTTGAACTGCTGGCAGTGGGTGCAGGCGTCGGGCCGGTGGTCTGGGCCTAAGCAGATGAGGCAGGCCACGTGGCCATCTTTGGCTGGAATCTCCTTGCCGCACGCACACTTAGCTTTAAGCCACGGTGGAGGAGGCGACGACATACACTAGGCAAACTGATTCGAATGTGAGAAAGAAAAATAACTCTTCAAGCTGTTGACTGCTGAGAAGGCGTCCGTGGAGCTGAACTGCGTGGGTTGATGGCAGGAAAAGAACTGAGATGGCACCGGGGACTGCCCCCTTTATACCACGCTGGACGGAGCCGACGTCGGGGGGCAGTCCCCCGCCTCAGACTGCCAGGTGCACCTTAAGGGTTGTCGACCGAAGCCCTTGCTGAGAAAGGGACCACAGGTAGTCCAAAATGCTAGCCAACGGGCAGCAGAAGGGGTCCAACCCCTTGCCCTGACACCAAATGGAGAATCTCTTCCATTTAAAGACATAGCATTTTCTGTTCGACTCCTTACAGGACGCCTCAATGATGTTGAGGACCTCGTCAGAAAGACCCAAGGCCTGGAACTCTAGCCGCTCAGGAACCAGGCCGTCAGGTGCAGGGATTGAAGGACCGGATGGAGTACCTTCCCCTTGTTGATGGAGAGCAGGTCCAGGCGGTCTGGAAGCCGCCTCGGGAGCCTGGAGCTAAGGCTGAGGAGATCTGGACAGCAGAACTGGCAAGGCCAGGCTGGGGCTACCAGAATCACCTGCGCTTTGTCTCTCCTTGCCTTGAGAAGCACCTTGTGGATCAAGGGAAATGGAGGGAAGGCGTAAAAGAGGCCTGGGGTCCATGGCCTCAAGAAAGCATCCCCTGCAGCGAGCCCTGCTGAGGGGGGCAGGCGTGATACAGGCTCAGCTCTGCATTCTCCCTGGAGGCGAACAGGTGCACCTGAGGTGTGCCCCAATGGGAGAACAGGTTTTGTACTACCCTCGGCAGGAGAGACCACTCGTGAGATGCATCGCTTATCCGGCTGAGGGCATCGGCCAGACTGTTCGAGGCTCCTGCCACATGAATGGCTAGGAGATCCGCCTCCAGGCTGAGCATGAGACACCAAATGCGAAGAGCCTCCTTGCACAGAGGCAAGGAGTGCGTCTTGCCCTGTCGGTTGAGATGGTACATGGTCGTGGTGTTGTCCGTCTGGACCTCGACCACTTGACCCCAAATGAACAGAGCGAAGGCGGACAGGGCTAGCCGGACCGCTCAGAGTTCCAGCAGGTTGATGTGGCATCAGGACTCCTGAGGGAACCAGAGTCCATGAGCTCTGTGTTCCCCCAGATGGGCACCCCAACCCATCAGAGAGGCATCGGTCATCAAAATGACCGTCGGCTCGGGGCGGACAAAAGGGATACCCTCCTGCAGATGAACTGAGACGAGCCACCACTGCAGGCCGTCCCACATCTCCTGGGTCATGGAGACTGGCTGGTCTAGAAGACCAGAGTGCTGAGACCACTGGCAGACCAGCCCCCACTGCAGGGGGCGCATATGCCAGCGGGCCCAATGGACCACGCTGGTGCACGCTGCCATGAGACCCAGAAGGCGCAGGAAGTCCCAGGCAGGGTGCAACTGCCCAACCTGAAATGATTGGGCAAAGGAGGAAAGGACCTCACCCCTGTCCACCGGGAGCCGGGCTCTGGCTCGGAGAGAGTCGAGCTCCGCCCCGATGAACTGAATCACCTGTGACAGCACAAGTTCCGACTTGGCCTTGTTGATGAGGAGGCAGAGTTGAGAGCAAACCCAGAGGGCCAGATCTCTGGACTGCTCCGCCTCCAACCTGGAGGGGGCTGCTATCAGCCAATCATCCAGGTTAGGGTAGACACGGACCCCTTGGCACCGCAGGAATGCTGCCACCACTGCCATCCATTTGGTGAAGACCCTGGGAGCTGATGAAAGGCCGAAGAGCATGGCCCGGAACACGTAGAGGGTTCCCTCTGCCCAAAAGCGGAGGAACCGCTGACGAGACGGACGGATTGGGACGCGAAAGCACACGCCCTGCTCCAGGGATGGTATGATCTGAGCCAGAGTCACCATCCGGAAGGTGCGCGGCCTTAAGAACCTGTTCAGATCATGCAGATCAAGAATGGGGCGCCAGACCTGTGTCAGTTTTGGGACCAGGAAGTACCTGGAAACAAACCCTGGGTGTGGAGGAGGATCCGCCACCTTGTTGACTACCCCCTTGTGGAGGAGCAGGACTATGTCGTCTCAGAGAGCCGACAAGGAGGCTGCGGATTGGCTTGAAAGGGAGGGACCTGCTCGAATTCCAGAGGCAAGCCCCTGCCGACCACCTCCAGCACCCAGCAGTCCATGGTGATAGTGGACAGGCGGAAAGGAAGTGACTGAGCCGGCCCCCCACAGGGGGACCTAGGGGTGGCGAGATGGGATTGGGGGCGGCACCACGCAACCTGTCACTGGGCAGGCTTGGAGAAGGAGGAATCGGCCGAGGGGCCGCCCGAGGCCTTCTCCCCCTGGCTTCCTGACCAAGGAAGCAATGGACTTTGCTTTAGGGCGCCAAGCATGAGCCTACTGGCCCTGCTGCTGGGCGGGTCTTGGCGCAGGAGTGGAGGGACGAAAGGGCTTACGCTGCTGATGGCGACCTTTGTCCCTCTGAGCAGATGCAACCAAGTCTAAGGTGGCACTGGACTTCTCAATGGTCTGGAGGTGACCCTCCACCCCAGGCCCAAACAGGTCAGTGCCCAGAAAGAGGACATCTGCTAGCTTGTGCTGGGTGCCTGCCATAAAGATCAAGATCCGCAACCAAGCCCTGCGACGCAGAATCTCTACAAGGGGATATCTGGCCTGCTTTTGCATGGGTTCGAGTGGCATCCTGGTGGACTCTGAGGAGTCGAAGAATACCCAGGAACGAGGTGAGGCTCTCGTCCACGGACAGCCCCCCCTCCCCCGAGGACTCCACTGCGGCCACAACTGACCAGGCACAGGAGTCTCCGATGTCCAGAGCCATCAGGAGCTGTTTAGCCACCACCCTTCCCAGGTCCCGAACCTGCTTGACCATGGTCTGGAGGTCGGCCGGGAGATGAGGGAGCACCTCATCCAGGAAGCCCAACAGGGCATAAGAGAAATGTGCCATCAGAACGGCCAAGCTAGCCTGACAAAGGCCCAAAGAGGCGGCAGTGTACACCTTCCTCCCAGAATAGTCCAGCTATTTGGACTCCTTATCTGGGGGCTTGTCCACATTCTTGGTGTTGCCCGAGCGCCTGAAAACAGAATCGGCCACCAACCCCTCGGCCGAGGGGTGCTCAGAGAAAGCTGGAGAGAGGGCAGTGGGGACAGCATACTTGAGGACTATCCTGGCTGAAGGCGAGGGCAGGAGGCAGGCGCCGCCAGAGCCTCGCAGAGCTGGATCCAAGAATGGCCTCGCCACAGGAAGGCCTCCGGGGGGAATCCCCTTGTCCAGAATCTCTGTAGGGGATATCTGGGCCATTTTTTGTATGGGTTCGAGCGGCATCCTGGTGGACTCCGAGATGAGTCGAAGAATACCCAGGAACGAGGTGGGGCTCTCGTCCACGGACAGCCCCCCACCCCGAGGATTCCAGGTCGACGAGAATGCAACGAAGAGTCCGCGTACAGCTGTTGACCACCTGAGCCACTCTCCACACACCTAGGGCGATCGGGAGTGAGAGTGACTGACAACCGATGGGGCAAATCCTGAGCCAACCGAGAATCCTGGGTCAGCACCCCAATATTCAGCTGAGGAGGCAGTGGTTCCACCACAATGGGCGGGGAAGCCGGTTTTCGCCAAGCAGTCCGCACCGAAACCAGATCCTCGACCGAGGAACCGGGAGTAGGAGACTGCTTCGGCCGTTCGGGCGACAGCCACTTAACTGCCGGCATGGAAGCTGGCGCCGGCTTGCTGCGAGCCAAAAGAAGTTGTTGCCACATGAGGTCCTCAGAGCACCGACGCAACTTGGCGCTGGAGCCTCCTCAGCCGAAGAGGATGAGGAGGATGTGCGGCGGCGCTGCTTACCATGGTGTCGGGACCAGGACCGCCGACGGGACCTCCCCGAAGCAGAGGAGGACCGAGACAGAGATCTCGACCGTCGGCAGAGGAAGGAGCAAGGAAAACCCACTGCCCCTCCAGTTCAGGGTCCTTGACCGGGGACATCGGCTCAGCAGGCTGACGCAAGTCCTCGGAGGGCACTGGGAGCACCGGTGTCCGAGAAAGAGAGTTGTCGGCCTACTCGGTCGACAACCTGTTGGTGGGCTTGAGAAACATCTTGGCCTCGTCAACAGGAGTCTTGGCTAGCTGGTCTGATGGGGACTCCATGAAACAGAGAGATGACAATCCAGGGAATGAGATCTCTCCTGCTCCCAAGAACAGCAACGCTGGGTCTTACCTTTCTTTGGATCCTTCTTTTTGGACCGAGAGGTATGGGACCCAGAAGGACCCTCTCCTTTAGTCGAGAGGGAGTGGCAGAGCTCCCAAAAGGAAGTCATGTAGGAAGAGCCCAGTTGGAGCGGGATGAAGGCTGAAGCAGAGGAGGAACTCCCCATGGCCTGGGTCGCCTCCTCCACAAGAGCCATAAGCTGTTCGAGCTGTTACGCGGAGCCCGCTGCCGCAGACACCACCCAATGGGCTTCCTTTGATTTGACTGGCGGGTACAGTTTCTACGGTCGCCCCAGCAGTAGTCGGGCAGCGCGATCCTCAAGCACCGATGGAGAGAAGGACAGACAGAGATTGCAAGCCTGCGGATCGTGGTCATGCCACAGACAGTAAATGCACGTGGCATGTGGGTTGGTGCAAGACATCTTCTGCCCGCAAGAGCACCGATGGAACCCAGGAACGGACTTGTTTTCCATCACAGCCGTGAGGGAATGAGGTGAAGACCGAACTCAAGTGAATCTAAGGGTAAGTTTTGGGAGAAAATCCAAAGATTTAAGATCCAGGGCCTACAGAACACGAGAGCGCTAAGGAGGGAACCTGAGTTTCCAAGCGGTAAGGAAGATCTGGCGTCATGGGGCGGAGCCAAGGGTTTTATCACCCGGGTGGGTGGAAGGAACAGCTTGAAGACCTTCTGGCCCATTTTAAAGTGACAAGGTACCTGCCAGACAGTGTGGATTGAACAACATATCCATGTCCCTAGAACTGACCATTAACCAAACGGGTCTGGAAAGTGCCTTGCAAGTCTGCACAGAAATATCACTAGACTGCTTCAGAGTTCTCAGTAACTGTGACAGTTAGGAAAAACAAAAACAAGTTCAACTAACATGAGGGACATACCAGCAAGCCAATTATTTTTTTCTCTAGATTCTATTTATGCACCCTTATCTTTCGGGGCATCTCCCCATCTGCAGCCGCCGCACTCAACCGCCCGCCTGAACTGAACTGCTCCAGGGCTACATCGAGTACTCGAGGTCCTGGCTCTCCCCTGGCCCATGGAGAGGCCAGAGACCCCAAGGAAAACCAGAAAGTCATCAGACATTGGGCGTGTGGTCAGTCGGTCTGCCTATGTTCGCCATCACTTCACCCGAAGGGGGATTTTTCTTGGTTTCCATCCCGGAGCATGGATGTGTAATGATGTCCCACCCAGCATGTGCGTGCTCCTGCATGCACCTGGAAGACATCCGCCGCTGCTCCAATCCCCGTGCTTCTGCTGCTGCGCACTGCAGAAGCCCCAGCCCCCGCCAGAGGTAGCCACTGCATTGGGAGGATCCCCAAACCCTCCCCAGGACTAGGAGAGCTGTCTGCAGACGCTTTATCCTAGTCCTCCCCTGCCGACCCCCGACAACCCGAGCTCGTTCCCAAACTTGGGTCGCCGGTGTGGCGTCCAGCACCTCAACCCTCAGTGCCACTGGTCCAGCTTACTTGCCAGCCAATTTGACCTTTTTGATGGGGCAAACCCAGCTTTTTGGTGTGAAAACTAAATTACCAGTGCTGAAGATTTATTTCTTATTTAAAAATTTACACTATTATTTTTGAGACATTTTATAAACACAATAACACAATTCAGGGCTTGCGGTTTTGAGGTAATTACCACACTTCCCCCCACCCAAGATTGAAGGGCACTCTGCTAACGCCTCTCGCCTCCAACCCATGGAGTGGGGGGCATGCAGTAATTACCCACTAACCACATGCCCCATCATGTGTTGTTGCTTACATTAGACACTCCTCTGGGTGTGCACTTTTTGAGAGCTGCATAGCTGTAATCCCAGTGGGCTTCAGTTTGTAGGCACTGGACATGTTGCCCCACTAGAAAGTTGGGAAACCGGATGCAGTTTAAGGGCGACACACTTGGGCAACAATGTGGGGTGGCAGTTGGCAGTAGACGTTGCATTCCAAGTCTAAAGCACTAAATCGCCCAGTTACCTAATCTAAAGTTGTATATGTTCAAGAGTAGAAGTAAAGGGGAGCCATCCAGCATCAATACATCTGACACAATAAATAAAGTGGGCCTAATTTATATAATCTATAAGCAATTTGCAAAACTACGCCTTGTTCAAACTACTTTTCTCTCACTGATCGTTTACGTAGATTTCTTGTACAGTCATTGTCCTAAAGCCTTGCTTGTAAAGTTAGATACGCTTTATCATCAGATTTATTACCGGCCTCCCCAACTCCACACATCATTGTTCCTTGTATAAAGCTGTAGGCTGACCCTCTCTGTTGTTCAGGCGTAATAGAAATGCAGCCCTTTGGACTTAAGAGTCATCATGAAATGACTCCCGCAATATATATATCAGACTGTCTCCCTCTAAGTGAGCCAGGAACATATGCCTTAAGGAGTGCATCCTATATCGCATTCTGTAACCCCATGGCATCCTCCCGCTTTGGCAGAGTGGCTATTAGCTTTATGCTGCTGTCCTTGTGGAATAACTTGCAAAAACTACTGAAATTGAGCTGCCTTTGTAGCATTAACTTCTTTAAGTCCTTATATACTAGGTACATGTGTGAGCCATGCAATTGCTTCCCCAGTTCCTAAGCACTGCCTGAAGTTAGTTCTCTGCTACCTGTAGTAAGTTCTCTGCCTCCTGCACCCAGTATTAACCATGTATGCCTGAAATCTCTGGCAACTCTAGTGCTACGAGATTCCCATCACCCTAAATGTTCCTCCCCTCTCTGATCCCTGTGCTCTCGCCCTGGCTGAAGCCAACAGCTACAGGTTTCCCCTGCCCATAGGCATGGGATTTTTGGTCATCGGGTGTTCAATGCTTCCTTAGCCACTGCCCGAGACCCCAAGCCCGGATTCCCCTCCACCAAAGCACGGCTAAAGCCGCTAACCAATTGGAAGGTGAGCGCTTTTCGGCTCTGGCCTCCGACTGGCTCCTATAGTCTGCCCCTGTGATCTCACTAAACTTTGCAAAAAAATCGGATTTTCCCATTGTACCTGTCTAACATGATAAAATCACTTATTTGCCTGACTGCATGACCCATTTTGACATTGCTTAGTGTGCTAGAGTGACTCGGGGTGATTACACTTCCTTCTGTAAATCTGTATTTGAGCTGTACTTTAAGGTGCCAAAGGAATTACACTCCTTGTCTTGTTGTTCTGCCTCTCTGTGGGTACAGTCAGTCCCAGACTCCTCCTCCCTGCCATATACAAGACCCCTATGGGCTCCCGGTCCCTCAAGCGCAGGGAAACAGTCACCGGGTGTTCGGCGCTGCTTTAGCCGCCTCGGTAGACCACAAGCCTGGATCCTTCACCAGCTAGACATGGAAATAGCCTTTGGCCAATCGGAACGCGAGTGCTCTTTGTCGCTGGTTTCCGACTGGTTCTCCCAGTCCGCTTGTGTGCCCTCTAAACCAAATTTAAATCTGATCTTCTGACTAAGTGCGTTTAGAAGAAGCTGTAATCACTTCGTTGCCTGACTATAGAATACTTATCCTTATGGAATACCATGAGTTTACACTCTCTTCTAAACTTCTGTGCTTGTGCCAGGTCTCTTGTTGGACAGTTGACCACTTTATCCAACTGATGATTCCATTAAGTTGAATCGTTTGATGTTAGAGTGTGTATTTACTTGTATTTTGTTATCCATTTGTATTATTGTGCCCATTGTAAATATTTTATATGTACTTTACTACTTGACCCGGTCTTAACCGGGTCCATCTTGAAAATGAGCTTGCTCAACGATGTTTGCCTGGATAAATAAAAATTTTGATTTGACTTGAATTTACATTTAAAGGGACACTATCAACCCCCTTAGGCTTCAAACGGTCCCTAGTTTAAAGAACACATTTTAAGATTATTTACATTCTGTATAGTGTGCTGATGTAGCTAGTAGTTTGATTTGGATTCCTTAAGACTGCCCACCATGCTGGTGTTACCACACCAAAATGTTTGTGTTTACATTCCTTAACAACTCCCACTGCATTCTTCCTGAAATTAGGAACACCACCAACACAGTCTGCCCACTCCAGATGCAGTGGACGGAGAAGAAACTATTGCATCACGAGTGGCTATTCTATTTGGGATGTTCATTAAGTATGCAATAGAAGTAGATCAAGAATTTGAAACAAAACAATGTTGGGTATAAATACACCATTAGCATGCATTTCAGTTCTAGTAAGAAAAGAGTCAGATTAAACAATCAGTTACAAAAATGAATTTTAGAGAAGATAATCATAAAATATGGGTTTTCAAGTACGAACAGTGTGCTGTAAAAAGGGATGACAGTGTCACTTTAAGGGGTTGGTAATTGGTAGTTCAATTTGCAAAAGGGATTAAAAGGGTAACCTAGTACAGTACTTAGGTGATACAATAATTCACATGGATATTATTTCTGTAATGTGATAGTAAAGATGCACTGATGCTGAGGTGTTTATAAGAAGGAAAATAGTTAATGGAGTGTGCTTAAAATGCTTAAGGGTAATAGGGTATAGGTCATTTAAAGTATTTGGGTCTCACAAAGGGTTAACAGAGTAACAGCAGCTACATCCTATCTAGGGCAGGGCAAGGCTACATAAGAAATAAGGAGCCACAGCTAATCTCTGTCTGGGGTAGGGATACAAATAGATTGCGTAGTGGCCGTAGCCTATTCCTAGTTGGGGCAAGAATACGGTAAGGAATCTAGGCAGCACTCTGTAAGGCACAAGCTGGAAGGAAACTGCAGCATCGTGATGAGGGAATGAGACATTCTGGGAAGGCAGGTGTTAGGAAGCAGGGTTATTTGTTGCAAAGTGTGTGGTGCAGCAGTGTTCATGGGTACACTATGGGAGTTACGGGGTTGCTCAGTATGCACTGCAGTAGCTTAGCTAAGGGCAGAGGTTAGGCGTCTTTGATGGAAAATAGGACAGCTACCTGATGGAGGAAGTCACAGAGGATAAGGGAGGAGCAGAATGCACCAGGAAAGTCAGTGCTTCACCTCTACAATGTGTTCCCCAAACAAGGTTCCCACTGCCCCGACACAAACAAAATGTGATCACAGTCAGAAAGGAAACAAATCAGGCTGTTAAAATAAAAAAGGAAAAAAACCTTCAGATCTGGTTTTTAAAGGGACTGTTCAGAGCTGTGCTTTGGGCGACCTCAGTCTGTGTAATCCCAGCTGCTGGAGGAAGGAAAAAAGAGAGGGTCTGTCGCCAGAAGAACGCCTGGGGTGGGGGGAGAATAGAGAAGTTAGAATAACCAAATCACTCACCTGAGGCACCAGGCTGATAGGACCGAAGACCTTCATAGTGGCACGTGGCTCAATTCTTGTACAAAAGGCACTAAAAGGGGACTTCAATGGCAGCTTACTCAATCTGAAAGACGCGGCTTAACAGGCACAATTTCTAAACATGAGGGTGCTCCCTGTCACCAGATAGCCCCAACCTGCCTCCCATTTGCAGAATCCTTGAGAGACAATAAACTAACTGTAGACAAATACTTTAGAGAGAGCTCTACATACGCTGCTCTTCCCCTCTAGTAGCACAGCAAAGACTGAGGAATTAGCGATCTCGGAATGCTCATGTGCCCAAGGTTCTATGCCAATTGACAGCTTTGAGCTTTGCCACTACCCCAGTAGGGCTGTTCATTACCCACATATGTCTCAACTCCCAAATGACAATGCAGAACAATAAAAAGTGAATTGATCCATTGTAAATCTTTACTGACCTGGGGGAGAAAAGTATGGAAAAATAAACATGTTTAAAAAATTATTTTACAAAACTGACCTTAATCATGTACTCAATAAGCTGTGAGAATGCTTCTCATCACAGACTCTATCCAGATCAATGGTTTCACCTGTTCAGAATACATAAAGTTATTTTGATAATAATTCAGAGTTTTGCTCCCCCAGTCCTACCCTCGACACCAGCCTCTCATTCATAAGAAGTCTGTAAGTCATGGGATGCAGCATGGTAAGAGAAATTATACAGAATAACTACTACAATAACAAATGGTAGTTTAAAACATTGCATACCTGTTGCACTGGAAATGGGTGTAACGTGCAATGGTACAAAGCCGTGTGTGTATATAAAAAAGAACAGGAAATGCAGTTTCAAATCATTTCATAATTTCCAAAAAATACACAGTTCTGATTCCAAATAATTATCTCAATTTTTTTAAATCAATTTCTTTAAAAAAATCATGACCAATATCATTTTTAATGCAATCATTACAATCTGGTTAAAACTGTTCATGGCATATAGAACAATTAACCCTCAAGTGTCAAGAACAGGCCGATTCTTAATTCACTTCAGTGACATCATATGAGCGCGACAGCTACTAATGTCAACAAACACCACATCAGGGAGAGGGTGGAGCAATACCTAGAGAAGAATGGTTTGCTGAACAACAACAAGCATGGGTTCACTAGGGGGAGGTCATGCCAGTCCAGTCTTAGTGAATTCTTTGATTGGGTGATGCAGGAGTTAGACCGGGGGGGGGGGTGGACGTGGCCTACCTGGACTTCAGTAAGGTCTTTGCCACCGTCCCCACAGAAGATTGGTCAATAAACTGGGAAGTATGAGGGTGGGGGACAAAATAACTAGATGGGTGCAAAATTGGCTAGCTGACAGGACCCAGAGGGTGGTGGTGAAGGGGGGAGCACTCAAGTGAGGGACAAGTGATGAGCGGGGAACCCCAGGGGTCAGTGCTGGGGCCACTCTTCTTCAGTGTCTACATATGCGTCATTACGGAGACTGAAGGGAAGGGTGGCGCTCTTTGTGGATGACATGAAAATCTGCAATAGGGTGGACACTGAGGGAGTGGTGGAGAACATGCGGCAGGACCTGAGGGCTCTAGTAGGGTGGGTGGAGACCTGGCAACTGAAGTTTAACAATTAGGAAGTGTGCGGTCATGCACCTGTGACATGGTAACCCGAGGACAGAGTACAAAATGGGAGGGGAGGAAATCAGGACAACAGAGCAGGAGAAGAACCTGGGTATAGTAGTCTCTAGTGACCTGAAGGTGGGGGAAACAGTGTACTAAGGTGGTGGGGAAGGCATATGGGATGCTGGCTAGTACTGGCAGGGGAATTACCAGAAGGAGGAGGGAGGTCCTGGTACCCCTGTATCAGACTATGGTGAGACCGCACCTGGAGTACGAAGTTCAGTTCTGGAGGCCTCACTTGCATAAGAACACAGACCAGATTGAACGGGTTCAAAGAAAAGTGACCAAGATCCTGCTACGGATAAAAGGCAAGCCATATGAGCAGAGATGCAGAGAGCTGTGGTTATACACCCTGGAGATCAGAAGGGAGAGGGGGTGACATGACAGAGACCTTCAGATACGTCAAGGGGCTCAACAAAGGGGATCTGGGGGAGTATTCAAAATGAAGAGGGACACCGCTAACAGCGGGAATAGCCTGAAACTACAAGGGGGACGCTACAGAAGGAATATGAGGGGGAAATTCTTTACGGAGAGGGTGGTGGATGCCTGGAACAGGCTCCCAGAAGAGGTTGTGAGAGTGGAGACAGTGATGGGATTCAAGAGGGCTTGGGATAGGCATAAAGGGATATTGGGGGGGGAGGCATGGGTTCCCCGGGAGGGCAGAGGAAGGCTGGGGGGAAAAGGCAGACTAGATGGACCAAGGGGTCTTTTTCTGCCGTCAAGTTCTAGGATTCTATGATTATTACGTTTAGTAGAGTTTATACCCAAGTTTGGTTCCACGTATACTCAAACTCCTCTAGGTATCTTGTTATGCGCGAAATAAACTGAGAAAGAGGTAGACCATGCCACTCTGAAGTAAAGGAGTGATTGCTCTATTTCTGAAACGATTAGCTTCTGCAAGTCTTGTTTAATCTGTCTGAGTTGGAACAAGATGTTTTTTGTCTCCTTGTTGATAGAAAGACTATAGTGTTGTGAGCTGATGTTGGAGCTCCATGTATCTTTTTTCCTTCTTTTCGAGGATGAGTACTTATAAATTTCCCTCACAGCAGGACAGACAGTGAGATAGCATGGTCAGAATTATCCCTTAAGATTTGTGGTATTTTTTTCTTGGGTGAACTGTATGAATTCTCGGTCCTTGAGTAATGCCAGGTTAAGCTGCTATGAAGCGTGCGGGGGGGGGGGATCCCAGGTCCATTTTGGCATACACTGCTGTGTGATCAGAGAGGAGTATCGGGGCCATGGCGAATATCCTGTACAGAATCTAGATGTCTGGCCATAGTGAATAAATAAAATAAACGGGCTGAGGTTCCTGTTCTATGGGAATTGAAGGTGCAGGCTGGAGCAGAAGGGAAGAAGTGACACCAAAGGTCAATGAATCCTAGGTGTGCTAATAGCTCAGAGATATTTTTACAGCTGTGTCATCCTGTGTTGCGGAGATCCCATTGTGTCAAGAGCAGGTGATAAGGTGGTATTGAGATCCCCTATCACAATCAGCTGACCCTGAAGCATGGGCAGTAGTCAGACCCTGATGGGAAGTACACATTTTCCAAGGTAACCTGTGCTGTATAAATCTGACCAACTGTTATAACAAAACAACCCTCTGGGTCTGAATATTGTTCTTGCAAGGTAAGGGAACATTGCAAGGGATCAGCACTACCACACCCCGTCAACGGCCTGACTTGTGGGAGGCAGCTATTACTGTTGGGTAGCCCCTGGTTTGCAATTTGTAATGTTCTAGTTGTGACAAATGAGTTTCTTGTACAAACACAATGTCTGCCTTCTCTCACTTAAGTTGCTGTAGTATTTTTTTATTTTTTATTTTTTTTTTTTATTAATTTACTGCATTACATGTACAGCATACAACCCAATGGGCAGGCTTTAAAATTAAGAAAATAACAGCATTACATGTTATTTAGAAATTCTTACAGGAACAACAATTACTCAGCCCCTATATCAAGTTACATCACTTGGGGGGTTATCAAGAACTGTGTTATTTACTGTCAGTTAAAATGTATAAGATTCGGCTTAATGCAGCCATGAGTGGGAGAATAACCAAACATCTGTTTGAGAAACATTTAAAAGATTCCCTATCAATCAGATATATGCATCTCCCATTCACATTGTTATAAACATGGAAAAAGATTAAATCAGCTTTCAAAAGCAAAACTCTTGCAACCTTTAAGCTATTCTTTAAGTTCTCTCTATGGAACAGAGTCTCGGTTAAAGTTCCAGGAAATTTCAAACCTCACTCTTCAGGCTTATTATGGTCCTCTATGAACGTGGAATTGCTTTAATAAATAAAAATTCCGCCTGATTTAAGAGCAGATAGCTCCCATCTGACTATTCCAACAAAGAAACTTGAACTGGCAAGTCCAGAATTTATAGGACTGCAATCCCAAATATCAGAGGGCATTACAACCATTGAGAATGAGAAGGTAAGTCAAAATAGAACTGATGAGGTATTACCTCTGAGAAAGTCTAGCTCTCACTGTCCTCATTGTCACTATCCAACTCTGGGTTATTCGTGTCAAATTCCCTCTGCACCAGGTCTGTGAATTTAACAGCTTCAGCTGGGTCCGAGAATTGGAAGGTTTTTCCTCCGTAGAAGACACGGAGACTAGCCGGGAGCAATAGCACGTGTTGGATCCCCAGTTGCCTTAGTTGGGCCCATGTGGCATCATACCCTTTCCTCCTTTGCCTGGTCGCACAACTCAGATCGGGGAATGTATGAATCTTGTTCCCCTCCCAGTCCATAGTTCCAGATTTCTTGGCCTTTGTAATTATTGTGTCCTTTTCTCTTGTGGAATCCAATACCACCAGGAAAGTACGCGGCATCGTTAGACCCCTCATTGTGCGATTTCTAGAGCCTCGTGGGGTTATCCTGTATGCTTTGATAACATTAAGCGCTGTCGGTAGCTGCAGGAGATCCTATAAGAAACCTCGTATGAAACCCTGAGGGTCTTCAGCCTCCGAGTGTTCTGGTATCCCTAGAATTCTGATATTGGCAGTCCGGGAGCGGTTTCGTAAACTCTCCAGACGATGGCGGAGCTACCCATTTTCTTTCTCCAGACCCACCGTAGTGGACATCGCGGTCGTAGCCAAGTGTGTCGCTGCCTTGGTGTCGCGAGCTAGCTGCTCTACTTTTGTGTCCAAAATTTTGAATTGTGAGGTGAAATCCTCCATACGGCTATCCAGCTTCTGTATCGCCTTCAATAAGGCTGCATTAGATGGTTGAATCACCCCATCTAGGGTGTCGGAGATCTGATCTTTGCCTTGCCCAGTCTTAGCGTCTTTTGGGTGCACACTTTCACTTCCAGCAGTCGCTTTATTGGATCAATCAATCAATTTTTTATTTATAAAAGGCGCTTTTCTTCAATCCAAAGCACCTGTACAATAACATAAAACAATAAATAAACAGAGTTTAAAAACTATTATAAATCATTAAAAGTTAGACTATAAAGGTGGGTTTTCAAGGCTCCTTTAAAAATCAGGACAGTCGGACTATTTCGCACCTGACGAGGTAGAGAATTCCACAGGGTCGGGGCCATAAAGCTAAATGACCTAGCCCCCGAAGATTTCAAACAGACCCTGGGAATCTCCAGCAATCCCTCATCAGTGGATCGGAGAGGGCGGGAGGGACAGTAGGGGCGAAGGAGCTCTTTCAGGTAAGTTGGTCCCTGGTCATGTAGTGCTTTATAGGTCAGAAGACCGGCCTTGAAGGTGATTCGCCAGTACTGGCAGCCAGTGCAGTCCACGGAGCACAGGCATTATATGACTGGATCTAGAAGAACCAGTCAACAACCTGCGCCGCGATTCTGCACTAGCTGCAGGCGGAGTTCAACCCCGATAGCCCTAGGTACAGGGAGTTGCAATAGTCAAGGCGGGAGGTAACAAAGGCGTGGATCAATGTTGGAAGATCTTCTGGAGGAACAGATGCTTCACCTGGCGATATTCCTCAGATGGAAAAAGGATTTTGACCACTGCTGACACCTGAGCTTTAGCGTCAAGTGGTCATCAATTATTCGCCAAGATTCGCACCTGATCTGAGGTTGTCAGTGGAGTGCCTGCAAGCCATAAGCCAAAATGCGATCCAGCTGGCAAACCCGCCTCACAGCGACCTTTATCCACAACCAACACCTCAGTTTTCTCGGGGTTTAACCTCAACCAACTCCCATTCATCCAATCTTGGACTTCTGCAAGGCAGTTATTAAATACCGACAAGGCAGCATCCTGGCCGGGCACAAAAGACATATACAGCTGGTATCATCAGCATAGCAATGAAAACCCAGTCCGTATCGTCTTATAATCACTCCCAAAGGCAGCATATACACTGCGAATAACATAGGTGCTAGAATAGAGCCCTGTGATACCCAGCAGGCAGGGAGACTGATGCCGAGGAAAAAATTCCCGACACCACCCTCTGAGTCCTACCCTCGGTAGATCTAAACCACCTGAGGACCATACCAGATAGTCCACAGATGGACATAAGCGCTCAACAGCACCCCATGATCAACAGTGTCAAATGCTGCAGGAGAGATCAAGAAGTACCAAGACAGAACGGGTCCTACGATCTCTCGCTATTAGGAGGTCATTTAGTACACGAACAAGTGCTGTCTCGGTACTGTGCCTTTTCCTAAATCCAGATTGGAGAGCATCGTAGATATTGTTGTTGGTCAGATGATCCTCCAGTTGCAATGCGACCACCTTCTCAATAACCTTACCCACAAAAGATAGGTTAGAGACTGGTCTGTAATTTGCTAGACAATCTGGGTCTAAGGAGGACTTTTTTAAAAGAGGCCTAACTATAGCCTCTTTAAGGGTTCAGGAAAGATCCCCTCTCCAAAGACTTCAAACTATCAAAGCCAGGACTAGGCCGATTTTATCCACACAATCCACTAGGAGGCGTGTAGGGCCAGGATCAAGTCACAGCTGGTTGGTCGTGGCGCTCAGATGACCATCACAATATCCTCGATTTTGGGAGGCTGAAGTCAGACCATGCAAACTGGGTGTTTGACATCTCCGCCTGACCATCACTACCCCATTGGAGAGGAAAGAGCGGACATCCGATCTGATTTTGGCAACCTTATCTGCAAAGAAAAGAGCAAACTCCTCACACCGTTCTGTGGAAAAGGCCCTCCCGGGCTGAAGACAGACTGGATTGCACAGTCTGTCCAAAGTCCAAAAGAGCTGGACTGGTCTACTCTGTGCAGCCGCTATCTCCCTGGACAGGAACTCTGCCTTCTTACGAGAGATTGCAGATTGATAGGCCATATAATGGTCCATCAAACTAAGTCTGTCATCATCCAGACCGGACTTCCGCCAACACCTCTCCAGCCTTCGTTCAACCCTCCTCAACTCCCTCATGGTCTCATCAAACCACAGAGACCTGGGGCGAAGAGTGAGCGGACAAACACGAACAGGTGCAATAGAATCCAGGGCCCCTGTAACTGCCCTATTATAGGCCTGTACTAGGTCACCTGGATCCAAGCAATCTATCGGAAGATCCGATAGGTCCAGTACCGCCATCAGGTCATCTGGGGACACACCCCTCAATGGGCGGTACCGGACCATTTCCGAAGGGGCTGACCTAGTAGGGCGGCCTCAAAATTGAACCTAATGGAGTGATGGTCAGACCATCCGGTGGTTCTACCACCATCAGATATCCCCATCCCCAGAAGGAACACCAGATCCAATGAGTGCCCACCAATATGGGTCGAGGAGGAAACTACCTGTGTGAAGCCCAGTGATAACATCAACTGGAGGAAGTCTTGACCAAAACGTGAGAGTTCATCGTCGACCCAAGCATTGAAGTCACCCAGAACCAACCATCTGGGGGACCCCAATGATAGGTCGACAATGAAGTCTGCGACTTCCTGCAGGAAAACATTCCCGTCACCTGGTGGATGGTATACGAGAAGTATCCTGCACCCCACACCCTCGCCTAAGACACACTCAAAGGATCCGGTGACTCCCACTGGTACCTCCACCAGGCCCAATTCTGATTTAAAGCAAATGGCAACACCCCCGCCCCTACGATCCTGCCTCGAGTGGTGTATCACTGAGTACCCGGCCGGAACTGCTGTGGCTAATACTGGCCCAGCATTCTCATCCAGCCAGGTCTCGGTGATGCAAGCTAGGTCAACTGACCCAACACGATCGGCTATAATAGCCGTCTTGTTTTTAATAGACCTAGCATTGCACAACACCACTCGTGCAGGATGGACCTCCGACGATGACTGTGTTACCTGCTGGTAACCAGAACCCTTGGGTATGGGCACAAGACAGGGAGAACCCCTCTCCTGAGCCCATTTCGCCCCACAGCATCTCCTTGACCTCGCTATCCCTATCCAGCGCTCCTTTCCATCCCCGCCAGCCCCACCCTCCCTCCTCCCCTCACAATCCCCAGAGCCCTACACCTTCTATAGACTCCCAGCGACAGAGGGGACAGGAGAAGGGAGGAGATCCCTGAGCCTGGAGGGAATAATAACCGACTATTCTATTTTCATTCCAACACATAGTAACACAACTTAATACAAAACCCCAACAGAATATATAAATAACAGGATTTAAAATACAACATACAAATAACATATAATTATTATAACTAAACAAAACAAAACTAACTAAAATTAAACCCTAACAAAATACTCTATCAAGGATAAAACATTCCATAACAATGTGTTACATAAAATGTATCAAAGCACTTGTCCATCTACCCCTCCCACAGTGCTCTCCCACTGTGAAAAGGATTTTTTTTCACCTACAAAAACCCTTAAAATTTGGCCCAAAGTTTCAATTTCCAAAATACTAAAGAAAAACCAAAACAAGAGTTCAAGGTCTTTTCTTCTTCTTAGTATCCACACTTTTGTGCTCTCACCACTAGTATGGCCCCAAAAAAAAAAAAAAAAGAATTTAAACAGTCTTCTCTCACAAGACTGAACTAAATAACTCAGGTTTCGGTCCTCCCAATCGTATCCCAAAGTATAAGTGAAGATAACAAAAGTTCAAGTATACATCACCAAAGTAGCAGTCCACACAGATCCAGCTCCAGTAAAATCCTGCAAACATCCAGAGAAAGCATCGACCAGAAGTCCAGACTCAACCTGACCCTCGCAGCAATGAGACAGGCTGAACCACCCTCCGATGGTACCCCCCTCTCACTAAGGAAGCAAGGTTAACCCTACCGCCCTCCAAGGGCAGAGAAACCCGCTACCCTGTCCGGACCAGGGAATCTGGACCATTTAATAATCCACAACTTTGTCTGTCCCAGACGCTTCCTCTGTGCAGTAAGTCCAGTCACAGTATGATCCCGATTACTTCCTCTTCCTGGTTCGGCGATAATCCTTCCCCGAATGGGAACCAGCACTCCACCACGACGCGTTCCTCCTCACAGTCCAGTCCAGCGTTCACCCCAAGCACGCAAGCAGCCACCAGAACCCCAGGCAGCCAGCAACCAAAATCTTCTCCCAAAAACAAAGTTTCCAATGGAAGCAGGTGGTGGCCGGGCTGCCCTCTCACCTGGCTCGCGAGGCTCCATGTCACTTCTCTAGGCTGCTGGCTCACCCTGTCACTCAGCTCCTGTGTCGTATTGCTGCTGGTAGTCCTCTCGGTTACCCGTTTCTTAGATCGTCTCGCCGGCCAGTGAAATTGCGCCAGTTACCGGCTTCTTGGATTGCCTTCCACCTATTTTCAGGTATGACCCGGGATGGTGCAACGTTGCTGAAAGCAATAGTGTGGCAGGTATGACACTGGTCAGGTAAGCCAGACAATTTTCAAGGAACACAACACAGACAGGCTGGGCGCTCTCGGGCCGAGTGTCTCCCCAATAACTTGCCACCCGCAGCGGGGGAATGTCATACGGAATTACCAGCACGGACTGCCGAGCTGCCAGGAACGGAACCCCTGCGAACAAAGACTCGGGAGTTACGGACCGGTACACCAGACAGAGACAGCAGCAGGGGGAAAATCCCTGTTATCCAGGCGTCGCGATCCTGTCTCTCGCTCGTCTCTGCTTGCCCGTCAAATGCGGCATACATAAATGAAACAAAGCCCCAGTCCAACACTTCCTCACTAGTCTATTTCACTACAGGTCCCCTAACTAAAATAGCTAAAAAAGAACATAGAAAATAAAATGAAACAGGAACGAACAAAATAAAAATGTAAACAGACAAACGGAGCTGCTACTAAAGCTGACCCATTCCGGTCGCCATCTTGCCGACTAGGTTTCGGGGGGGAGCATGGGGCCTTGCAGTGCTCATAATAATGGATCACCCCATTATTATTAAACTTCCAGTCCAAATAGCAGAAATAAGGTATCAAACTGTTCAGCTCGATGAGATCTATTAAGATATAGAACTGGTTATTGAAAAGGAGCAGTTTTCTTTTTGTATATTCAATAAGTACATAATCCGGGTGCAGAGCTCACTCTGAAAGCTGTTCTCAGCTCAGCTGCCGGGCACGCCCCCGCTGTAGAATTCTTGAACATTTTATGGGGCTGTGGATTCCATTTATGTCCCAAGATATTATTTAGGAAGAGGCAATCATTTTAAGACAGCTGGGGGAAGGGTCGAGATGTATAAGGGGGGTTTGGCCCCCACTCCCAAGCAATAAATAATTATACAGACATGGGGAAAGGAAGGAGAAAAGCGGGATGATGAAAAAAGACTACATAGTGTAAGAGGGTAGTAGGGAGTTAAGAGGAGAGGATAGCTTGGAATGAGGATTTAGTAGCCAATGTGTATCAAATAGTGAACCAGAAACTGTTGGTGAAGGTCCTGAAAAGTACTCTATTTGCATAACAGAACTGTAAACTCCAATACGTGCCAACAGGGCAAACAACAAAAAAAAACTGTAAACAACATCTGAACTATTAAAATCCCACTTTCTCAGGGAAAGGTAAAACAAAGAATAGGTGCTTCCTAGGTAAGAAAAAACAGCATTCTCTTACAAGGGATTGGGTAGAGTGGGGGATTCACAGCAACGGCTGTGGGACCCCATAGCAGATATGTGCAACAATGTGGGGGGGTAGGTAAATCCTACCCTCAACTAGTGTCTTACGTAGATATCTGGCCGCAGACGAGGAAAAAGAAAACATTACTCACCTTAGTAATTGTGTTTCTTCTAATGGAGTCTTGCTGTATTCTGACTATATGCAGTTAGCCTCAGCACTTGAACTGCCGCGGAGAGGAAAGAGTTACCTCTATGCATGAGCATAGAATGTTGCGCTCGAGCTTAGTTCAAACTGCTGTCTGCAGCTCTTCAAAGTGTAACCGCCAGATTCTTACGAGCAATACTAACCAACAATTCTACTTACGTGGAAACTGTAAAGAAGATAACCAACAGGCAATACATTTCTGGGTCCCCTAAAAGATTTAAGTCGAGAACCCAAAATAATAACCAGGTAATGAACCAACATATAGCTACCAAAAACAACATAACAATAAACCCACTCCCTTTTTTAAAAAGGGAAGTGCCAAGTACACCCCTGAGGTGCAACACTGTACCTGCCAGCCCACTTCCCAAAAACAGGTTCTGAGAGGGAAGGCGGGGGGAGGTCAGAATACAGCAAGACTCTATTATAAGAAATACATTTACTAAGGTGAGTAATTTTTTTCTTCAAACATGAAGTCTTGCTGTATTCTGACATATGCAGACTACCAAGCCGTACCACCAAGGGGGGGAGAGGGGAACCAAACCTATTTTGGGAATAGGCTCTACAGTACTGCTGTTCCAAACCTAGCATCACTCCTAGCCTGGATATCCAGGCAGTAATGCTTGGTGAAAGTATGGACAGTTTTCCAGGTGGCTGCTTTGCATATCTCAGTAGTTGGCAAGATTATGGAGACACTCCTTAAGGAAAGGATAGTGCAACACCTGGAATCCATAGAAGCACAGGATCCAAGACAGCATGGGTTTACAAAAGGAAGGTCCTGTCAAACTAACCTCAGATTTCTTTGATTGGGTAACCAGAGTGGTGGACCAAGGGGGAGCAATTGATGTTGCCTACCTTGACTTTAGCAAAGTTTTCGATACTGTTCCATACAGAAGATTGATTAATAAGCTGGGTAGGCTCAGGGTGGGTCAGACATTAGTCAACTGGGTGGCAAACTGGTTGATGGGCAGAAAACAGAGTGTGGTGGCAAACGATATACAGGTAGAAGAGATGTAAGTCACAAGTGGGGTACCTCAGGGATCAGTCCTGGGGTCAGTCCTTTTTAATATCTTCATCAGTGACATTGCAGATGGACTGGAGGGTAAGGTTTGTCCGTTTGCAGATGACACCAAGATCTGCAACAGAGTAGATGATGCAGATGGGGTGGGCAGAATGAGAAGAGATCTGGATAAATTAGCAAAGTGGTCGGAAGAGTGGTAACTGGGGTTTAAACGCAAAAGTGCAGATCATGCAATAGGAAGAGAAACCTGAAGCCACCTATAGACTGGGAGGAGTTCTGGCAGTCACAAGGGAAGAAAGAGACTTGGGTGTCATTAGTGACCTGAAATCATCAAGCAGACCTCTAAAAGCAGTAGGTAGGGCTAGAGGGATGTTGGGGTGTGTATAGCAGGGTATCCTGAATCAGAAGAGGGAGGTAATAATCCCTCTTTACAAGACACTGGTTAGGCCCCATCTGGGTACCGCGTGCAGCACTGAGGCCACACCTTCACAAGGACATTAACCAAATTGAGGCAGTCCAGAGGGCAACCAAAATGGTGCAGGGACTGCATCAGAAAACATATGAGGACAGATTAACTGAACTCAATATGTATACCCCAGAGCAAAGGAGGAAGAGAGGCGATATGATTGAAACATTCAAACACCTTAAGGGCATTAACAAGGTGAAAGAGTCTAACATGTTTCAATATAAGAAAAAATAGCAGGCCAAGAGGACACAGCATGAGATTAGAGGGAGGCCGATTAAGGGGTAATGTGAGGAAGTTATTTTTCACAGAAAGGGTGGTGGATGCATGGAACGGCCTACCTCAGAAGTGGTGGATATGAATACAGTGCAGGGCTTCAAACAGGCATGGGATAGGCATAAGGGAGAAATACAGATGAGTATGAATAGATAGGCCATTGACAGAGCAAAGGCCTATGGCACATTCAGAAGGTAGAAAAAGAAATGGGCAGACTGGATGGGCCTTGCGGTCCTTATCTGCCATCAACTTCTATGTTTCTATCTCTAATAAAAAGTATATCCCTGGCAGCAGCCTGGTAAGCAGCTGTACCCCTGGTCGAATGAGCCCTCAGGCCTGAGGGAGGTGTCTTGCCTAGCTTTTCATAGCAGAACTGTATACAAGAGACAATCCACCTGGCAATAGTTCTCTTAGTAGCAGGTTTACCCTTTCCTACTTCACCATAAGTGAGAAACAATTGAGGACAGTCAAACCTCAGTGCCTTAGTATGTTCTATGTAGTAGCTAAATGCCCTCTTAACACACAAACTGTGTAATCTTCTTTCTCCTGAAGAAGAATGATCAGTGAAAAACACAGGAAGAGACATGGACTGGTTCAGATGAAAACCTGAGACCACTCTGGGTAAGAACCTCCTATTGGTTCTAAGGACCACCTTATCTCTGTGAAATGAGATAAAATCCAGCTCCACTGACAGAGCTTGTAATTCACTAATACGCCTGGCAGAAATGATAGCTATCAGGAACATAGTTTTCCAAGTCAAGTACTTGAGTTCTGCTGAAGCCAAAGGCTCAAAAGGAGGTTGCATGAGCTGAGCAATGCAAACATTACGATCCCAGGCAGGGGTAGTGTCCCTTAAGGGAGGGTTGGTATGAACCAAACCTTTAAAAAACTTGCGGAAGACAGGATGAGATGCCAGGAAGGGAACCTTCCCCACTAACAGGAATGCAGAGACAGCTGCTAAATGCATTTTCAGAGTGGCTGGCCTGAGGCCTAGGCCATTAAGATAAACCATATAATCCAGAACTGTAGCCAGATCAGCAGTATCTGGTAGGACATCCCTATTGGAACACTAAATGCTGAATCTCTTCCATTTGGAATTATACATTTTTCTGGTGGCAGGTTTTTGAGAGGCTTTAAGAATATCCAGAACCCCCTGAGACAGATGCAGACTTGCGTACTCTTAACTCTTCAAGAGCCAAGTCTTTAGGTTGAGACACCGAAGGTTGGGGTACCATATCCTTCCCTGAGAGGAGGTTAACAGATTGTGCTTCTTGGGAAGAGAAGGGAAAATGGACTGCTAGGAACATCAACAGAGGATACCAAGGTTGTCTGGCCCAGTCTGGTGCAATCAGGATCACCTTGCATGATTGTGACCTTATCTTGACCAGAACCTTGAACAAGAGAGGAAAGGCATACAGGAATCCCCCCCCCTCCAATCCAGAACCAGAGCATCCAGGGGAACTGAGCCCATGACTGGGGGTCTGCAACAAAAGAGAGGAAGCTGATGATTGTCTGGGGCTGCAAAGAGATCTATCACTGGAGTGCCCCACCTGGAGAAAATTAGTTTCAATACGAAGGAGTCCAGAGACCATTCGTGATGGCCCCAAGAGATCCTGCTCAGAGCATCTGCTAGCACATTGCCCTTCCCTGGAAGGTGGACTGCTACCAGAGATGCCTGCAGGGAATAAGCCAGAGACCATATTTTCATGGCTTCCATTCACAAGGCAGTAGGCAGAGTGCCTCCCTGCTTGTTGATGTACCGCATGGTGGTGGTATTGTCTGTCCTGACCTGAACTACTTTGTTCTTTATGGAGTCTGAGAAGGCTTGGAGAGCCAGGAATACTGCCCTGAGTTCCAGAAGATTGATATGAAGAAGGGACTCCTGAGAGGACTACACCCCTTGTGCTGTGAGTTCCTAAGTGAGTTCCCCAGCCAAGGAGAGAAGCATCTGTGGTTAACACCACTGAATGAGTCTGACTAATGAATGGGACTCCTTGTCTGAGATTGTCCTGATCCAACCACCACTGGAGAGCTTGGACCAGAGTCTGAGTCACTGGAATCAATTTGGTTAGAAGATCTTTTTTCTGGGACCAAAAGGACCTCATATGGAACTGAATGTCCCTCATTTGAAATCTGGCTCCCTGTACCACAGCAGTGGAAGCTGCCATGTAGCCCAGGAGCTGAAGGAAAATGTCTGGCTGGTCGAGACACCCGAAGGTGAAAGTAAGAAGCAAGGTCTGTAAGGGCCTTCACTCTTACCAAGGGAAGAAAAGCCATTGTTTGGACAGTATCCAACTCTACCCCAATGAAGGTAAGGAGCTGCAATGGTTCGAGAACTGACTTTGGTAGGCTGAGAAGGAACCCTAGGGAAGTGAATAACTGTTGTGTTACTTGTAGGTTTGACTTGACTTGGTCTAGAGACTGTCCCACAATGAGCCAGTTGTCCAGGTATGGAAAAATGGAGATATTCTGTCTCCTGAGAAAGGCCACTACTACTGCTAGGCATTTTGTGAACACCCTTGGAGCTGATGTTAGGCCAAAGGGCATTGCTCTGAACTGATAATGGCCTGAAGGCAACTCGAACCCGAGGTACTTTCTGTGGGAGCACCTGATTGGGATGTGAAAGTAGACATCCTTGAGGTCCAGGGAGGCTAACCAATCCACTGGCCTCAGAGAGGGAAGAATTACTCCCAGTCTCACCATTTTGAACCTTGGCTTGACAAGGTGCTTGTTTAAAGTATCTTAGGTCTAGGATGGTCCGCCACCCCCCTGTCTTTTTTGGGGTAAGGAAGTATCTGAAGTACAGACCCTTGCCTCTGTCTAGAGTAGAAACTCTCTCTACGGCTCTGAGAGCAAGCAGAGAGGAAACCTCTGCCTCTAGAGCATTGGTTTCGGAGATGTTTGCAGGTGGAAAAGACCTGACCCTCAGTTTTGGAAATATTTTGAAGCTGAGGGCCAGTCCCTGGCTTACTACCTCCAGGACCCACTTGTCTGATGTAACAGACTTCCAGGCCTGGAAGCAGTAAGGCAGCCTGCCTCCTACTGGAATTGGTGAGTCGACCCAGGCTGACACATCAGGGTGTCTGCTTGGCAGGAGCCTACGACTGAGAGGAGGATGCAGCCCTGCTCATCCCCCTTCTGCATCTCCCTCTGAAGAACCCCCTGTGAGGAAAAGGACAGGAGGCCTGTGCCTGGTGGAAAGGCCTATGAAAGGGCCTGCCCCAGCACTGCTGCCTCTGAGGAGTTGCCTGCCTTTCCTTGGCCTGTGCACTCCTGTAGGTGGTCTTGTATTCATCCATCTTTTTCATGTAATTTTCTGTCTGCTCCCCAAACAGAGAATTACCCACCACAGGGAAATCCATGGCCTTAGCCAGAGTGTCCTGTGTGAGGCTAGTACATCTGAGCCAAGCAAATCTCCGAAGAGACACAGATGTCGCCATGACTCATGATGCCACATCATTTGAGTGCACAGCAGTATGAAATTGAATCTTAGATGCCTCAATCCCATTAGCAGCCACCTCCTCGGCTAGCTGGGGAGAAGCCTGTTTAGCCAGTTCCAGAACAGTATCCCATCTGTACTTCTGGTATCTGGCTGTGTAGGCCATATAATTTGCCTGCCTGAGTCCCAAGGAGGATGCCAAGTACTGTTTTTTGACCACAGCATCCACCTTCCCAGAGTCTTTATCTGGGGTGTGTGTAGCCAAAGGTATATTTGCCTTGTCACAGGCTGCAGCCCGCACTACCTCAACATGGCTGCACTGGTGGAACAAGAACTCTGTACCTGAGCCTGAAAACATATACCTCCGTCCTGTCCATTCTTTTATCCACAGGAGGTAAAGAATTTTTTGTGTCCGTTTCCCAAGAGATTTATGGAGGGGAATAGATAGCCTTTTTGGACTCTGGGATGTCCATCATTTCTACGAAATCAGGCTCCTTTTGTTCCTCAACAGCTTCAACCAGATGGTGCTGGAGGGTCTCTGCCACTTTTTTGTAAAACAAATAGTGGGATGGGGACTCAAAGCCTAGGAGGGGAAACATTAGAAGGCCTGTCTGGGAAGATGTCCGGTTCAATAGGTTCCTTTCTCCCACCATTCTGGTTCATACAACTCATCCAGACAATATTCCGGAACCAGAGGAACAGACTGAACCGAGCGCCTACTGAGAGGTGCCGGATCGGACGGAGCAATTCTACAATGCTCATCGCCCTAACTATCTCTTCGGCAGCTGGATGCTGCGGTTCTGGATCCAAACCAGCAGATTACCTCTTTTTCTTCAACGGAACCGACCCCTCAGGATCGGCTCTCCTTTTGCCCAAGGGAGTATCGCCCAGGTCAGTGGGCACTCCCTCAGGTTCGGTCAGAATCAAACTGGGCTGGCCATCCGGATTAGCGGACTTCTCGGGCTCCTTTTCCTCTGTGCCTACCCAATCTCTTATCCAGGGTAGCCTTCTGCAAAAAGTTTCTGATTTGGCAGTCTGAATCGAGGTGGTCAAACCCCAGACAATAAACACAGGTGGTCTGAGTGTCTGCCTTAGCAAAGGCAGCCCCACACTCACTACAGTGTTGAAACCCAGTGGGCCTGGTTTTTTTCTTGGGTTTCTCAGACATGGCCAGGCTACCGACTTACCCTTTATAGCTTAAAAGCCAGGTAAGACAGCCCCCAACCCCCCCCCAACTGTTACCAACCATGTTACGGGTCGTGGAAAAAAATGTTTAAAGTTTTTTTTTTTTTTTTTTTAACTGATAGCAACCGGTACCTCACACTAGAAAACAGGAAAACAAAATAAACCTTACACAATCGGTTCCAAACCAGACCGATCGACAAGTTTTCACAATTTCCACAGAAATTAACCACAATAAAACTAAAGTCCACTACCTACGACACTTACAGTACTGCAGACAGGGATTTGAAGCCGGAAAAAATAAATGAAAACGGTATCTAAACTGACTGATTTTACCGAACCGAGCAAGTGAAGGAGCAATCTCCAGAGCGACTGTTCAGTTAGGAAGAGTAAAGAATCGGACGGTTACACTCTGAAGTGCTGCAGACAGAGGTTTGTACCGACCTCGAGCTCAATGTTCTATGCTCATGCACAGACTTGACTCTTTCCTCTCCAGGGCAGTTCAAGTGCTGGGGCTAACTGCATAAGTCAGAATACAGCAAGACTTCATGTTGTTTGAATGAAGATATCCAGGTCCCCAATGGGACCCAATTTCTCCATTAAGTAAATAAGTGAAATAGAGGGCAGAGGTATGGTAATATTCCTCTATATGCCCGACAAAAAAAAAAATCAGGCAGTTTTAGGCAGAATAATCCTATGTACCTTAGGACTCAAAGTGGGGTTCTCATTACATTACACACAGTTGTCATGTCATACTATGTTCTGGTCTCCATGCAGCAACGTGACATATTGTAAAAGGGTCTAATATGTTCAGCCTTAGAACCGGGGGAAAACCTTCCAGTCTAGCAATACAAGAGTTCTTGGATACAAAGATGTGGACACAGGCAATCCATCTCCATATTTGTGATATCATTTGTCCTACAATGTTATTTAATTAGGACTTGCAAGGGCAAAACACTACTCATAGCCATCTGGATGGCTAAATAATATGTGGGGAGCTGTTGCAGGTGAGACTTCTGTGTTAAATATCTCAGAGTGCCCACAGGACTAACAGACTACAGCAAGTGCAAGTCTCCTAGTGATGGAGAAAGACTACAGCACGTGACCTGTGCATAACACACGTTCAAGCGCTGGCATGAGACCTGATGTGGCCAATATTCACCCTAACAGGGGCCTAAGGCCCAACATAGGAAAGTCTGGGCTCTAAAAAATGTGTAAGGTCAAGAATGTGGTAAGAAAGAACTTCCCTGCAAATTGTTTCCTCGTATATATACTAGTATACCCCTAAAGAACACTAGAGGGCAGCAAAACCTCATAAATAACTGAGCAGGTCCCAGTAATGCAAAACTGATTCTGCCCACCTTTTCAGACAGTTGTTATTTACAGCTGCTACTTTCTCTATGGAGCCCCTTTTCTATTTTTGCATGCCATATAAGGTAGTTAACATACGTGTCCATGGGAGAATCCCCGTGGATGCTTAAACTAGATTCTGAAATTAAATGACAGGTCAGCCCCCACTGCTAGGAAAAACATCCTGTTGCCTCCTCTCGTACCACTCAGAAAAAGGGCACAAGGTTGAAGTTTGGGGCAGCTGACATAGGTCACTCCAGGGGAGGCTAGCTGGAAAGGGTGCTAGACTGTGGAAGCTAATTATTCATTTAGATAGGGTGCATCTTAAAACTTCCTTACAGTTCCCATCAGCGGATACAGAGGGAAACCTGTGACACACAGGTTTCCAGCCAATCCTCACAGGAGGCTACAACCGACTTTCTAACATACGCTGGAAAACACACTAAGGTAGCAGTTTAGCATTCTCCAGTGATAAGGTACCTTACCCCCACAAAGTGCTGTCCTGCTGTCAAGGTTCATAAACCTCCATAAGGAAAGGGACCTGCTTGCAGTATATATCTAAGAACCAATCCTATAAACTCAATATTGGTTTTAACAGTACCGTCAAATAACATTTTCCTCATAAAGGGCTTGGTGGAGAGGGAAGTAGTACAGTGATTTTTGCTCTGCCATCTGTGCTGGGGCCCAGTATCCATGTAAACAAATAGAAGTGGAGACATTTCTAGCGAAGTTTGAACTCTGACTAAGTTCCTGTCTCTGGCTTTAACTGTATTTAGTTTTAATTCATGAATCTTTCACTTGGTATTAATAGGATTGTGGTGCTTCCTTAAGATAGAAGGTGTGGTGGCATAGCCTGGGACTGTTTTAACACATGCCCGAGTCGATGTAAAACCAGGTGAACTGTTCAGCCATGTGGGTAGGAAACGGACATGGAGCAAAACCAATTTAGGCAACTATGACTCTGTACCTAACTCCACATTCGGGGTGAGGGCACCTACTCTTTTCAGAAAGCCACAAAGCATACCTAATATAAAGATCCTGTGCTAGGAATAAAACCTGTGTGATCCCTTGTTTTCCCATACTTTAAGAGCTGGTTAGTACAGGTCATCCCCCCTCCACCCCCAAAGAATGGCCCCACAAACCATCAGACACCATGGCATCAGAAAATGTTTAAGTGTGGAATCTCTTAATCTCTGTGTCCATGTTAGACTTTTATTATATTTTTCAAAAAAAGCGGTAGGCTCAGGAATTCTCAGAGAGATCCCTTCCACATACCAGCATCCCACAGATGGATCTCTAGGTAAGGTTCCTGAGAAGGATCACAGCTGTAGGAAATATTTCAATAAAGATAAACAAAAGTACAAGCGAGAGCAGGCTGCTACCTCTTCTCAACTAGGAACCTTTCAAAGGTGCTACTGATGAATACTCTGTGGGCCCTGATCAGGAAGGGGTTGGCCTGCTAAAGGACTACAGAAGCTGGCATATTTCTGCCATTGTGGTGAGGCCCTGCCTACAGTGATCCGACCCAGCTGTGGCAGGCGGACCAGACTGAGTTGTGGAGATCACTCACTTCTTGGTGGTCTGGTTGTTGTTGAGGGAGAGAGACCTCTATGCTTCTCTTGTTCAATTCCTTTGCTGCTGCTTCTGGAGTGAAGAACCTCCTTCAAGCCTTCCAGAAACATAACCACAAGTCGAGCTGGATACAGTGCCTGGAACTTAAGCTTCTGCGCTCAGAGTTTTCAGGATGGGTGAACAGGCTCTTCTGCATGCTGTTTCAGCTGTTGAGTAATCGTTGTCGAAGCACAGGCATTTGTTCTGACAAGTGACCTGGCACATTCTCCACGCTCCGAGGAGAATATCTTGTTTGGTGGTGAAATTTAGAAATTAAAAATTTTGTAATGACTGACTGTGGTCTGTCTGTTGCATGCTGTGGTGTTGGTTGTAAGTCACGATGAGCTCTATGTCGAGGTGATACTCAGGGTCCAGCTGCAAGAGTTCTCAGAGGAGCCTCTCAATATACGCCCCCATGTCTCGACCCTCGATGTCTTCAGGTAATCTGTATATAGGTAAATTGTTTAGTCAGGTCACATTTTCAAGGTCCTCATATTTTCCGTGAAGGGCTTGGCACTCCTGAAGGGTACAGATAAGTCTTTACAATCTGTCTATCCTCGTGTCCGCTACTCCAGCTTGGGTTTCTAAGACTCCGAACTTTAGACTATTTTTGCAATGTCTTCCTTTAATTCTGTTTTGAAGGTCCAGACTTCTGCTCGGAAGTGTTTTAATTCAGCTAGAACTGCCACGCTGGAGGTCTGTTGCGTGGCTTCCGGTTGATAGGCCATATCACATCCTGGGTTGGTAGTGAGAGCGGTTGGCTAGGTGGGAACACTCCCTTGGGTTCCAATGTATCTGTCGCTGTCACTGTCTTTTTCCACCTGCCCATTTAATGCAGTAAGCTCCCTGATGAAAAAGTAAGCTCCTTGATGAAAACAAATATTGTTAAAGTGGATTCTGATTAGTTTTGGAGCTTTGATTTGGAGTTTGGGTCGAGAACTAGTAGAAACAAGTTACATGTGGTCTGCTACCGGAACCGGAAGTCTGCCACATATATTTTCAACTACTTAATACAGTACTGTGGACTTATTTTCAAAATGTCTCCCCTTTCCTTCTTTTTTATTATTATTAATATCCTGTTAAGCTAGTAGCGGATTATATAATGGGAGAGAACAAATTACCTTTGCCACTGCAAGTACACCCAGTTGGCTATGAGGTGTTGCTAGAATGATGTTCTCGGCTTTTTTTTTTGGGGAAACAAGGAGATTTTCTTTTACATTTTAGGTAGAATAACAAGTAATAGGAATAAATTTACAGGCCTCTATTTCTATGCTTTTTTCCTGTGGTATAATGGGGGAGAAGAGATACAACAGGGATGGGGAGTTTTTTTTTTCTTTTTAGGTAGTATGAGAAGTAACATATATAAATGTACACACCGTATTTGGAGTCTTATTTTGTTTTGGTACAATGATAAACTGGAGGGCATGGTATTCTAGATGCATTACAAATTAATATGCAGAGCCATGTAAAAGGAGTCACTTGGAATGTAAATGGAATAAATTGCCCCATAAAAAGATACTGAACAAGTTAAAAAAAAAAAAAAGAGAACAGCTCTGTTACAAGAGACTTACTTAGACAAGACTGAAACTGCAAAACTAAAAAAAGGCTAAAAAATGCTGGGTTGGGCAGGTTTACTCTTGCCATTCGATGACCAAAAAAGTAAAGGTGCGATTATGCAGCACTATTACAAAAACCTTTAAGGGAACAGTCCTAGATGTTCAAGTGGACTCTGAGGGAAGATTAAATTATGATTGCAACACAGTTTACAGAAACTAAGATAGTTACTGGCTCAATTTGCTCTCCTTTTCAAGGCTATGCAACCTTTTTTGGCATAAATAAATGCTATGATGGGGTTGTGACAATGTGATATTAGATGGAGATACGAACTGCTTACATGATGGTGCTTTAGATAAATTTGTATCCTTGAAAAACTGGAATAATTATAAATCTAGAATGTTTAAGAATTTTATTGCCCCAAATAACCTTAAAGAATTATAGAGGGAAAAAGTACAGTTACGTAGGAACTTACTGTAGGCGCCACCTGGCATCGGGCCGCACTGCAGACTTTTCTAGCAACACCTGACGGGGGACCGCCCACCCGATGTCACATGACTGACGTCAGCGTAACTGTATACAGTGAAGCGGTCCCCACGCCCGCCCTCCAGTTCTCCCACCGGAGCCAGGAAGAGGCCTAACAGCAGGAGCAAACAGGATTTGGAGTCCCTGTAAAACAGAAAATGAGGGGAAGGAGGGAAAAATATAACCCACTGAATGAACTTCTCTCGAAGATCTACTGTTACGGTATGTTCCTATGTAACTGTACTATCTTACTTCGAGAGGGTTCCTTCAGTAGGTCATCACATATAGGACAAAGTCCCAAGAAGTCCCTCCAAGGAGACACCGAGAGAAACTAGAGAGGAAGAAAAAATAACTCCAATGAAAAAACACAGATCCAGAATGGACCCAGTCTAGGACAGAAGGCCCTGCAGGACAGCTAGGCCAAAGCCAGCCCTCCGCCTAGAAGCAATGTCCAGACTGTAATGTTTGGTAAAGGTATGGACAGAACTCCAAGTAGCAGCCACACAAATGGCGGCGGAACCATTCCGTAGGAAGGCCGCGGAGGCAGCCATGCCCCTAGTAGAATGACCTCTGATAGAACCCGGCAGAGGTTTCTCATACTTCTGGTAACAGAATCTAATGCAGTTGCCTAATCACTTGGACAGGCCCTGCTTAAAAACCGGTTTGCCCTTCGATCTCCGGGGCAAAGGAAACAAACAACTGGTCATAAGAGCGGAACTCTTTGGTCCGGTGGGTGTAACACCAGAGAATCAGATGGACGTCCATCGTATGAAGGAGTGCCTCACATCTGTTAGAGGGGGACGGATAATACACCCGAAGCTCTACTGACTGATTCAGTGTGGCTTCTGACACCACCTTGGGAAGAAACTTAGGATGTGTTCTGAGGACTGCCCAGCCCCTATGGCAAATCAGATAGGGCTCCTTGCAGACTAGAGCGTGAAGTTCCGAAATCCTTTGGGCTGACGTGATAGCCACCAGAAAAAGCGCCTTCTAAGACACGAAGCGCAAATCACAGCTTATAGCTCGCTCGAAAGGAGGAAGGGTGAGCTTTTCCAGGACGAAGTTCAAGTCCCATGGCACAGTTGGGCTGCGGATGGGGGGGGGTTTCAGATGCAGAATCCCTTGCAGAAAGGTTTTTGAGACCTCCAACTGAGCCACGGGTTTACCATCCAGTAGCTCATGATACGCTGAGATAGCTGAGATATGGACCTTCAAAGAGGAGTAGGACATACCGGAGTCAGATAAGTGAAGGAGGTATTCCATGACTTGTGGGGCCGAGCAAGAAAAGGGGTTCCAACCCTTAGTGGTCGCCCAAATGGAAAACCGCTTCCACTTCATGGAATAAGTGGAATAGACAGAGGGCTTTCTAGCCTCAATGAGGACTTGAGCAGCCCTGGAGGAAACCCCAAAATGGGAAATTGCTACGTCTGCAGGAGCCACGCATGTAGATGAAGGGTCCTGAGCCCCCGGATGCAACAGTCGACCTAGATCCTGAGTCAAGAGGTCGTGAGTCTCTGGAAATGGAACTGGTGGCTCCCTGGAAAGCTGCTGCAGCAGCAGGAACCAGATTTATCTCAGCCAGAGAGGAGCGATGAGAGAATCATCCTTGCCTTCTCCGCTTGAAGCTTGAGCAGAACTCTCTGCAGAATGGGAAACGGAGGGAATGCGTACACAAATCCCCTGTCCAAGATAGAGACAATGCGTCGTTCCAGACAGCACCGTGCCCTGGAACGAGCGAGCAACACCTGGGAAGCTTTGCGTTGGATTCGGAGGCGAAGAGGTCGGTTTCCGGATGCTCCCAACGTTGGAAGATGAAGGCCGCCACTTCCTGGAGCAGTTCCCACTCGTAAGCTAGGGCCCGAGATCTGCTGAGACTGTCCGCCAGGACGTTTAAAAACGCCCGGAACGTGCATGGCCAGGAGGACCAGATGGTGCTGGACTGCCCAGTTCCACACCCGTGTTGCCTCCCTGCACAGGGGGTACGACCGGGTTCCTCCTTGTTTGTTGATATACCAAACTACCGACATGTTGTCCGTTTGGATTAGCACTGATCCTTTGGAAGCAGGGTCTGAAAGGTCTGTAGGGCATACAGGACTGCCCTCAACTCCAGAACACTGATGTGTAAAGGAGTCTCCAGGCCGGACCACAGTCACTGGGCTTGATGCTCCACAAGATGAGCTCCCCACCCCATATTCGATGCATCCGTGGTGAGAGTAGCTAGTGGTGCAGGGGTCCGAAAGGGAAGTACCACAGAAAGATTGCGAGAATCTCTCCTCCACTGCAATTCTTTTTGAACCGCAGAGGAGACCAGAACCAGATGGTCCAGGTCATCCAGGAGCTGATCCCACTGCACCCGCAGTGATCACTGAGTAACCCTCATGTGAAGTCTTGCTAGGGGAACAGTTGTGATGGCCGCCGCCATTAGGCCCAGAAGGCGTAGAACCTCCCTAGCCGGGATGGTTCTGCAAGAAGCCACTTTGGAGGCCTGGGAGATAAGGGTCTCCACCCTGTCTGGAGGCAGGAAGGCTCTGCACTGGACTGTATCCAGGACTGCCCCAATGAATTGACATCTTTGGGCAGGGATAAGGGATGACTTGGGAACACTGACTGTGATCCCCCATCTGTTGAAAAGGTCCAGAGTGAAGGTAAGAGCCTCCAACAGAGAATCCCTGGACAGAGCTGAAATCAATCGATCGTCCAGGTAAGGAAAACTATACCTTGAGCAAACGTGACCACCGCCCAGGCACTTGGTAAAACCTGTGGTGCTGACGACAGACCAAAAGGGAGCACTTGGAACTGAAGTGTTCCCCTTGGAAGCAAAAACGCAGGAATCGGCAGTGGCTGGGGATGTGCAGGTAGGCATCCTGCATATCCAGGGCAAAGAGACAATGGTTCTCTATGAGGAGAGGAAGGAGGCTCTGGAGTGTCAGCATCCGAAATTTTTTGTATTCGACAAACTGGTTTAGATGGCTTAGGTCGAGTATGGGTCTGAAGTCCCCAGTCTTTTTTGGAACCAGGAAAAAATGGAAGTAAATTCCCTTTCCCCTTTGACCGAAGGGGACCCATTCGATTGCTTCTTTGAGCAAGAGCAAGTTTACCTTCTCATGAACTAGGAGGGCCTGGTCCAGAAAGGAGGACTTCGGGAAGAGTTTCGGAGGATTTCCAGAAATTCTATGGTGTGTCCTACGGACACTAGTTGCAGGACCCATGTGTGGGGTATCGCTCTCACTCCTGCACATGGAGGCAGACCTCCCCACCTGCTCCCGTCTGCAGACTGGGAGGCAGTGAACCAGGAAATCAAGAAGTGGCGGGATGTTCAGGGGGAGGACCTCCTGAACGTCTCTGATTTTTGGAGGCAGATGGGGTGGCTGTACCCGTGGGCTTACGCTTCCCTTGGCGGCACGGCATGCCTGAGTGTTCTTCCTCTGCCTCCAGGTCCTTTTCCGAAAGGGCTGCTGCTGCTGTTTTTGGGAGCCCAATCGGTACATCAACCTCACAGACCTAAGGGCAAGTTCCCTGTCCTGTAGGTCTGTGATAATATATTTAGTGTCCCCACCAAAAAGTACCAAGCGCCTAAAGAGGCGTCCTGAATCGCTCCCGACTGGACCGTTGGCAAGTCAGAAGAAACCGAGAATAGTGTCTAAGAACAGCGGCCCGTTGCGGAAGTGCAAGCCACCGCGTCGACAGAGTCGTGGGTGGCGCACAAGGCATGCCTACAAGAAACTTTGGAGGCGGAGATCCTTGGCAAGTTCCTCCTTCAAAGGCAAAGGGTCCATGGACTGGACTCGCTTCCTAGCTGGCTCGGTAGCCTTCTGGTGGGACACCATGAGCCCGCGTAACTGAGGACGAAAGGGCCTTGCACAGTGGCTGACAGGTATATCTTCTTTATGAACTGGTTCATCTGCCTCGACTGTCAGAAGGAGAGGTGCTCATGTGCTTTGGTGTTGAGGAGTGATCATGAGCTGCAGAGATGACCACAGAGTCAGCCTTGGGATGAACCTTCAAGAACGGAGCATCCTTCGGCACCCAGTACAGCTTGTCCGCCCGTTTGGGGACAGCCGGGAGGGTGTGAGGCATCTGCCAGACGGAGTGGTGAGGTCTTGGTGCGGTGCCATCCAGGGAGGAACAGGGACCAGAGACAGAGATTCTAGGTCGAGATGCTCTGCCAGTCTGTGTCTCATGGGGTCCTGTTCCTCTGACTCCCAGTCAAAGTACTCCTTCATGGACCTCAACAAATCTGAAAAGGCAGGGCCCTCTGGTGGGGACTTCAGAGACTCCTTGCCTTTCGTGTCCTCCGGGACCTCCTCAGAAGAACCATCCACCTCCTCTGAACTATCATCGTCCACCTCCTCGACAGGATGATGTCTGGTATCCTGGAGGGAAACGTCCTGCAGAATCTTCCCTGAGATATGGACAGTGGTAATGGAAGAGCTGCTCTGGAAAGGAGACCTGGAGACAGCGGTTGTCAAAGCCTAGTCTCCAGGTCCGAGACCAACTCAGACTGTGCCCCCTGCCACCAAGACTGGATTAAAGCCTTGAAATCCAGGGTGACCGGGGGGGTTGGGGGGCGTGGAGTAGGCAGAGACTGAGGCGGAGGAGCAGGAACCAGTGGAGGATAACCCTGGAATCCCTGAAAATTTAAATAGGGATTGGATCCAGGGTAGAACTGCCCATAATTACTTCAGTCCGGAGCAGGGCCTCCCAGGTAGTAGCCCCCAGGATACCCTTGCGGGTAATGCGGGACAGTTCGGTGTCTGGTATAAATCCCCGTCGTCAGATCTGGCGTCGGGGGTACCCACGTCGCACCCACCGTTGTGTAAATGGGCAAAGGTTCCGGCGTTGGGACAGTCCACGTCAGGGGAATGGACGTCGGAACCGGCATCACCTAATCCGATGCCGGAAGGGGATCCGGCGTCGGAGGGCCAGGCATTGGATCCAGATGAAGGGGCCCTGGCGGCGGAACCTGATCCGGTGTCTGGGCCAGCGGCAGAGGCCGGACAACCGGTCCCAGCTCCGGAACGGTCATCGGGAAAGCTGGTGTCAGAGGCGCCGGGAGCCCACCAGAAGGCAGAGGAGGGGCCTCTATAGTAAGGCCAGATGGCGGAAAAGGAACTTCCTTCTCCTTGGCCCTGACAGGGGAAAGCGGAGCAGACCCCAAGGCATCGACAGAGTCGAGGGGTTCTCTGTTGTCATCACCGGAGGTACCCGCCAGTGAATTGGAGGGTACAGGCGAGAAGGAGGAGGAGGAAGGGCTTTCTCCCTCTGGTCGCCCGGACGTCAGGTGAGGCACTGTCAGGCCCAACGGGGAACCATACCCGTGCGGTCGTCCGGGATGACCGACTTATCGGATGGGATCGGGCGGGGGAGGAGCCCCCACCGGCTTATCGACCGGAGCCGGGAAAGTATCCACAGCCTGGGTAGTCGTCTTACCGACCGCCGCACGGTCCCTGGAGGAGCCAGGGTCCGACTTATTGGCCAACACGGTGCGGTCGCCGGAAGAGCCGACGGCCGATTGATCTGCTATAGATTTACCAGACTTACCATCCTTGCTGGGCGGCGCCTGGGCTTTGTTCGTTGACAGCCTGGCGTTGTCCGCGGAGCGCTCCCACTCCACAGATTTCTCCTTATGCTTTTTAGAAGGAGAGGCCTTTTCGGACGAAGAATATCTAAGCCGATCCATTTTCTTCTCAAGAGAAGCCAAGCGGGATTTTAGCAGATGGGCCTCCAAAGCCTGCTGTCTCCTCTTTTTTGTGGCCCGACTGAAGGTCTGGCACTCAGGGCAGGAGGAGACTGGATGGTCCGGGCCTAGACAGAGGATGCACTTGAGGTGACCGTCTTTGTGCAGGATCCACGTGCCACAGGATGAGCACTTCCTCTTTGGAGAAGACATCAATAGTAAACGTGAAATTAGTAAGGAAAATAGCAAGGGAAAATCCGACGCAAGACACTTTCTCAATGATCGTTATATGGAAGTCTGCTATGTGACTGACACGAGCCAACGGCGGGAAAAAACTGGAGAGCGGGCATGGGGACCACCCACTATATACAGTCACGCTGACGTCTGTCATGTGACAGTGGGTGGGTGGTCCTCAGTCAAGTATTGCTAGAAAAGTCTGTCGTGCGGCCAGATGCCAGTCCTATATGTGATGACCTACTGAAGGAACCCTCTCGAAGTAAGATCATAGGTTACTCACCTGTAACAGTAGTTCTAGGAGTGGTGTATGTTGTTCATCCACACTGGTTGGCATGCCCCTTTCCCCTTTAAATCTCGCCAGAAGGTCTCAAAGCTGGCTACTCCCACCCACCCGGGTGGTATAACCCTTGGCTACGTCCCATGATGCCAGATCTTTGCCCCCTGGAAGCTAGGTTGTGCGTCAAAGCTAGGGAGGTCGGGTGGGTTCGTGCGGATGAACAACATATACCACTCTTAGAACTACTGTTACAGGTGAGTAACCGGTGTTTCTAGGGACGTGGATATTTTCTATCCACACTGGTTGGCAGACTCCAAGCAGTTCTCCAGCAGGAGGGAGGCAAGGCACACTCCCCCTACTAGGGGAAACAGAGATTGGAGAACTGAGGCCCCAAAATGAGCAACCCGGCGTGACTCTAGGTCGATGTGGTAGTGGGTGATGAAGGTGTTTGCTGTCTTCCAGGCAGCAGCCCTGCAGATTTCCTGGATAGGGATGTCCCTGGAAGCAGCCACCGATGCAGCGGTATGGCAAGTAGAATGAGCTCTTATCCCTCTGGGAGGCTCCTTGCCCGCTAACCTATAGAAGAGATCAATGCATGATGTGATCCATCTGCCAATCGTCCGCTTTGCTGCAGGTCTGCCAGGTGCGGCTTCAGAGTAGGTGACAAACAGCTGGCGAACCGCTCCCCAAATTTCTGCCGTTCTCTCCTTGTAATAGAAGAGAGCTCATCTCAGGTCCAGTGTATGGAACCTGTACTCGGCATCCAAGGTGTAGTTCAGGTAGAACACAGGCAGAGCCATCACCTAGTTGAGCTGGAACTCTGACACCACCTTCGGGAGGAATTTCGGGTGGGGGCACAGGACAACCCTGTCCCTGTGGAAGACCAGGTAAGCAGACTCCACCAAAAGTGCCTGGAGCTCCCCAGTCCTTCTGGCTGACGTGATAGCCACCAGGAAGGTGGTCTTCCACGACAAGTGTGACATCTCACACTTGTGCATCGGTTCTAATGGCTTACCCATGAGTTTTGCCAAAACCAGCAGTAAATCCCACAGAGGTGGAGGTTCACACACCGGAGGGGATATGTGATCGAGGCCTTTGAAGAAACGTCAAACCACCTTCTCCTGCGCCATCTGCTGACCGGCCCGCGCCCGATAAGCAGAGACAGCTGCCAGGTGCACCTCAAGGGTCGTAGACCAAAGACCCCCTTTGGACAGAGACCTTAGGTAGTCTAAGATGCTAGCCACTGGACAGGACAGAGGGTCCAGGCCCTTACCCCGACACCAGATGGAACACCTTTTCCATTTGAAGGCATAGCACCTCCTGGTCGACTCCTTTCTGAATGCTTCCACTACTGTGAGTACATCCTCAGAGAGACCCAGAGCCTGGAACTCTAACCACTCAGGAACCAGGCTGTTAGGTGCAGGGATTGAAGGTCCAGGTGAATTATCTTCCCTCGAATGACTATCAGGTCCAGGCATGCTGGAAGACGCCTCGGGAGCCTGTTGCTGAGGCTGAGATCATCTGGATACCAGAATGGGCAGGGCCAGTCTGGGGCTACCAGGATCACCTGCACCTCGTCCCTCCTCACTCTGAGAAGCACCCTATGGATTAAGGGAAATGGAGGGAAGGCGCAGAAGAGGCCTGGGGTCCACGGCCTTGAGAAGGCATCCCCCTGCAGTGTGCCCTGCTGAGGGTTTCAGGCATGAAACAGTCTCAGCTTGGTGTTTTCCTGGGAGGCAAACAGGTCCACCAATGGTTTGCTCCAGTGGGAGAACAGGCTGTGTGCTACCTATGGATGGAGAGACCACTCGTGGGATATCTCACCTACGCAGCTGAGAGCATCCGCCAGTTGATTTGAGGCTCCTGCCCCATGGATGGCTAGGAGATCTGCCTCCATTCGGCTCACGAGGGTCCAGATGCGGAGCGCTTCCCTGCACAGCAGCCGGGATTGTGTGCCACCCTGTCTGTTGAGGTCCAGAACCCGTGGGCTCTGTGGTTCCCCATGTGGGCTCCCCAGCCCATGAGAGAGGCATCGATCATGATGATGAATGTCGGCTCAGGGCGGACAAACGTGATCCCTTGCTGCAAATGATCCAGGATGGTCCACCATTGGAGAGCATCCCACATCTTCTGGATCCCCATGATCAGCTGGTCGAAATGACCTTGGCGCTGAGTCCACTGGGTGGCTAGCTCCCATTGAAGGGGGGCGCATATGCCACCGGGCCCACTGGACCACGGAGGTGCAGGCCACCATATACCCTAGAAGGCACAGAACGCCCCGGGCAGGGCTCAAGTGCTCAACCAGAAATGATTGGGCAAAGGAGGAGAGAACCTCCACCCTGTCCGCCGGGAGCCGGGCTCTGGCTCGACAGGAGTCGAGCTCTGCCCCAATGAAATGCAACACCTGCGAAGAAACGAGCTCTGACTTGGCCTCATTAATCAGGAGGCCAAGCGGAGTGTAGGTTTGGAGGGCCAGGTCCCTGGACCTCTCCACCTCTTGCTGGGTGGAACCTGCCAAGAGCCAATCGTCAAATTAGGGATAGATTCTGACCCCTTGACACCAGAAGTGGGCTGCAATGCATTTGAAGACCCGTGGGGCCAATGACAGGCTGAATGGCATGGCTTGGAACTCGTAAAGGGTTCCCTCTGCTCGGAAGTGGAGGAACTGCTGACCAGACGGACGAACTAGGACCTGAAAAAAAATGCATCCTGGAGATGCAGTGAGCAGAACCACATGTCCTGCTCCAGGGATGGTCTGATCTGGGACAGAGTTACCATCCTGAAGGTGCACGGCCTGAGAACTGGTTCAGGTCGTGCAGATCTAAAATGGGGCACCAGCCCCATCCACTTCGGGATCAGGAAGTACCTAGAAACAAACCCTGGGTCAACTGGTGGATCTGTCACTCGTGCCACTACCTCCGTGAGAAGGAGTTGGGCTATGTCGTCTCTCAGAGCCGCCCGATTATGGACTGATACCTTTCCTCGCATGGGATGCGAGCTCGGCTGGGAGGGTACTGCTCAAATTCCAGAGGCAGACCCTGGCCGAGCACTTCTAAGACCCACCTGTCCATGGTAACAGCAGACCAGGTGGAAAGAAAGTGGCAGAGCCAGCCCCCCATGGGAGGACCCAGAGCTGGTGTGACGGGAATAGGGGTGGCAGCCCCAATCCCATCACTGAGCAGGTTTGGAGGAAGAGGGTCCATATTGGAAATTGCCTGAACCCAAACCTCCCTCTCTGCAGGCCCCTAGAGGCCCGGACTTGGGCAGAGGACGCCAAGCCTGTGCCTGCTGTTGTTGCCCACCCTGGAAGGAGGGCTGCATGGCTGGAGGAACAGGGTGCCAACATTTTTTTTTTTTCCTTCTGCTTCTTGGCACCTTCAGCATCTTTCTGAGCAGAAGTGGCTGAGTCCAAGGTGGCACTGGACTGCTCGATCCGTTGCAGGTGACTGTCCACACCTTGGATGAAGAGAGCGGTGCCCAGAAAAGGAACATCAGTAAGCTTGTGCTGGGTATCTGCCGTGAAGGTGGAGCACCTTAACCAAGCCCTGCGGCGCATGGCAACCGCGGCTCCCACCAAGCGGGCACGAGTCCCCGAGGTCCAGGGCCGCCTGGAGTTGCTGTTTGGCAACAGCCTGACCCTGGTCCCAGACCTGTCTGACCATAATTTGAAGCTCCGCAGGGAAGTGAGGGAGAACCTCATCCAAAGAGCGCAGAAGGGTGTGGGGGAGATGCTCCATGACGACGGCCGAGCTTGCCGGACAGAGGCCTAGCGAAGAGGCAGCACAGACCTTCCCAGCAGAGTGATCCAATTTTTTGGATGCCTTGTCCAGAGGTCTATCCATGTCTGCCGAGCTGCCTGTACATCTGAACATGGATGTGGTCACCAGACCCTCTGCAGAGGGATGTTCCGTGAACCCAGAGAGGGACCCAATGGGTACAGCGTACTTGCGGGTCATCCGGGTAGACGGCATGCGGCAGGAGGCAGGGTGCTGCCAAAGCTCCAAAGCTGTACCAACAATGGCCTCGGCCACTGGGAAAGCTTCCATCGGAGTGTCCCCTCTCTTAAGGATGTCTGTAAGAGGGTATTCAGCCTGTTTCTGGACAGGCTCCAGGAGCATCCCCATGAATTAGGAAATCAGGTGAAGAATCCCCAAGAAGGAAGAAGGGCCTTCCTTCGTCGAGAGACTGCCCACCGACTCATCGTCTAACGGACAAGAGTGTAGATCGGAGTCATCAGAATCCGAAGTATCCGGATAAATCGGCCGGCCACCAAGGTCCCCCTCTACACGCCTGGGGCAGTCAGGCGTGAGGGTGACCAATAACCTGTGAGGAAAACCCAGAACAGTCAGAGATTCCTTCGAAGGAGCCACTCCCAAAGGCTGTTTAGGCGGCAGCTCCACCACCATCGGTGGAGAGGTCGATTTTGGCTGAACCAGGGCGGGTTTCACCGGCTCCGCGGGTGGGGGAAACCATTTTTATCAGTTCCAATCGAGTCTGCATCGGCCTAGAAGGCAAAAGTCAAGTAATGGCCGGTGTGGAAACTGTGCCCAGTTTCTAACCGGACAATCAGCTGTTGCCACATAAGGTCTTCATAGCATCGGAGTTTCCGCCGAAGTCTCCCCTCATTCGAGGAGAACGAAGACAAATGGCGGCGGCGCCTTTTCTTGGAGCGCTGATGCACCTTCCTCGGCCTATCGGTCGAAAGAGTCAGAGACCTCAACCTCGATCAACAGGGTGACCGACTGGGTCACTCGGGAGACACCGGAGGAACCGGTGATTTTCCCTGATCTGGGACCAGCTCCTTGATGGGGATTGCCAGCAAGCTGGGTCTCCTCATCAGGGACAGGCAGGACCGGGGAGTCCTGGTAAGAGCTGTCGGCCTCGTTAGGTGACAGCAGATCGATGAGAGTGATCTCAACCGCGTCACTGATCAAGACTTCTACCGGCTAACCAGATGGCAGGGCCAAGAAGCCGGCGGCCGAAGTTGCAATCTCGACCAAGGTAGAGACTGGAGATCCCTAGGACCGAGACTGCTCTCGATCCCAAGAACATCTTTGCTGAGACGAAGAATCTCTCAGTTCCTTGTCCTTTTTACAGGACCGGGAGACATGCGAGCCTGAAGGTCCCTCGCCCTTGGTTGGGAGAGACTAGCACATCACCCGAAAGGAGCCCAAGAATGTAGAACCCAGATTGAGCGGAACAAAAATCGGCCGAGAGGAATGCTCCACAGCCCGCGACGCCCCTTCCTCGAAGGCCTGCATTTGCTCAAGCTGCTCGGCAAACCCCGCAGCCGCAGTGACCGCCCACCGGGCCTCCTTCGATTTGACCAGTGGATTTGGTTTCTCCAGCCTACCGAGTTTTAGACATGTGAGACGACTGTCAAGGACGTTATGGTGGAAAGTGAGACATCTCGCAGGCCTGGGTGTCATGGCTGACACCCAGGCAGTAGAAGCATGTGGCATGCAGGTCTGTGTGCGACATCTTCTGTCCGCACAGGCACCGGAGGAATCCGGGAGAAGATTTCTCTTCCATTGCGGTCGAGACAATAAATTTGCAATTGTTAACTCTAACGAGTTTAATCTTCAAAAAATCCAAAGTATGAGAAGCCAGAGCCTACAAAACATGGGAACGGTAAGGCAGCAAGCTGAATCTTTCAGCGGAAAGGAAGATCTGGCATCATGGGGCAGAGCAGAGGGTTATACCATCCAGGTGGGTGGGAGGAGCTAGCTTTGAGACCTTCCGGCGAGATTTAAAGGGGAAAGGGACATGCCAACCAGTGTGGATAGAACATATCCACATCCCTAGAACCCACCATTCAGAAAAACATTTTACATTTCACACAACTATAGTTAACATCCAGTCGATATTAAATTATATTTTGATATCTAAGAAATTATTTATAGACTAAGAAAAAAATTACAATAGTAATTATGTTCCTTCCAGGGGATCATTCAGTATGCTTAACTAATGCAGTCAGCCTTCAGTGTTGAACTGCCATAGAGAGATTGGAATGTATGTAAATGATGGACCTCTCATTGGCTCGTTCCAATTTCAAACTGCTGCCCCTAGTAACTGCTACACTCTGAAGGGCTCAGATTCATTACAAAGCCTTACAAAGTGAAGGCTCCCCAACTAGCTATGTAACTCCATTCCCCTGTACGAGTCCCTTAAAGAATGGTCCCTTTAAGAAGGGACAACAATTAAACACAACTGGTTTAAAAAAAAAACAACTTTCAAACATTAATCCTAATAGAACAGTAGGACATGTAGTGATCAGCAGGGATGCAAGATAAGGGGACCCTTTTTCTCTGGTTCTGGTAGGGAAGGCATGGTGAGAGCTTAAGCATACAGAGTAATCCCTTGGAAGAAACATAATTGCTATTGTGAATAGTTTTTTCTTCAAACCCCAGGAAACACTCAGTATGCTTAACTAATGCAGACTACCAAACAGTACCTTTGGAGGTAGGGCAAATAAACTATGTATGAAAAAAGCTCTGCAGAACTGCTGTGCCAAACCAGGTGTCTTCTAAACAGCAGTGCTTGGTGAATGTGTGGACAGTTTTCCATGTGGCTGCTTTGCAAATTTCCAGCAGTGGTATATCCCTTGCTGCAGCCACTGATCCAGCTATGCCCCTGGTAGAGTGTGCCCTGGAGGCCCAGGGGAGGCTACTTACCAACTTTGTTGCAACATAACTGAATGCAGGCCACTATCCAGCATGTAATGGTTCTTCTACATGCTGGTTTACCTTTCCCACTTCCCCACAGGAAAGGAACAACTGGTAACCTCTGGCCTGTAGGACATGGTCCTATTAAGACAGAGGATAAGTGCCCTCTTGACACCCAGGCTACGTAATCTCTGGCTCTCCTGAGTTGGAGTTGGCAATGAAAAAGACTGGCAAAGTAATGGACTGATTCAGATGGAACAAACTACTTTAGGTAGGACTTTCCTATTAGTCCAGAGTACCACCTTATCTCTATGGAAAGAGATATACTTCAAATCTGTGCACAGGGCCTAAAGCTCACTTGCTCATCTGGCTGACGTAATGCTACCAGGAAAACCGCTACCCAGGTAACATACTTTAACTCTGCAGTTGTCATGGGCTCAAATGGGGGTTCCACTAGCCTGGCAATGCAAACGGTCAGGTCCCAGGCCGGCACAGGCTCCCTTAAGGGAGGGTGAAGGTGAAGGAGACCTTTAAAAACTTCCTGAAGACAGGGTGAGATGCCAAAGACCGGTCTTTACCAGCTGAAATGTATGCAGAGACTGCAGTCAGGTGTACCTTCAAGGTAGAGGGCCAAAGGCCTAGTGAATTCAAGTGGGTCAGATAGTTCAAAAGGACAGACAACCCATCAGTAGCAGGGTGGATTCCTTTGTGGCCACACCATATAGAAAACCTCTATTTCCTGGCTAAGGGTTTGTAAGAACCCTAAGGACATTCAGGGCCTCTTCAGAGAGGTGCAGACTGGCAAACTCTAGTCTTCAAGAAGGGACTTGAGACTGAGATACAGTAGCCTTCCCTGCATGGATGTCAGCAGACTGTGCCTCTGAGGGAAGGAAATCGACTGTGCCACTGACAGGGAGAACAGGAGTGAGTACCAAGGCTGTCTCGCCCAATCTAGTGCTATCGGGATCATTGCTGCTGGTTGTGTCCTGAGTTATTAGAACCCTGAACAGGAGAGGAAAGGGAGAAAAGGCATGAAGAAATCTGCCTGATCAAGCCAATACTAGGGCATCCAGTGGCACAGTCCCCTTGGCTGGAGGCCTGCAGCAGAACTGTGGCAGCTGGTGGTTGTCTGGGGAGGCAAAGAGATCTATCTCTGGTGTGTCCCACCATCTGAACACTGATTGTAGCACCTGTGTGTGTATGGACCATTTGTGATGGTTCTGGCTGATTCTGCTGAGAGAATCTGCCATAATGTTGTCCTTGCCTGGTAGATGAATGGTGGACAGGGAGACATGCACGGAGCAGGCCAGGTTCCAAACCCTCATGGCCTCTGTGCACAGCAGGGTAGACCTGGTGCCCCCCCCCCCGCCTGTTGATGTAATACATGGTGGTTGTGTTGCCTGTTCTGACCTGCACCATCTTGCCCTCTAGCTGAGGTGCAAATGACTGAAGAGCCAGGTATACTGAGCAAGCTCTAACACACTGATGTGCAGAAGTGATTCCGGGGAGATCATGTGCCACTGGCCATGAGGTCAAGCATGTGTGCCCCCCACCTCAAGAGGGAGGTGTCTGTAGTGAGCACTAGTGAGGAGCTTTCCTTTTGGAAAGGAGTTCCCTCTCCGAGATTGTCCCTGTCCATTCACCATTGCAGGGCCTGTATAAGAGTTTTTGAAATGGGTACCAGCTTGACCAGAGGATCCCCCCTCTGAGACCAGTGAGCCCTTAAGTGGAACTGAAAGTCTCATCTGGAATCTTGAGCCTGGTACCACAGCAGTGGCTGCTGCCATGTGGCCTAGCAGTTGCAGGTAGTGTGTTGCAGGCCTGGGTCTGTTCAGTTTAAAAGACCCTGCCAGCTCCAGGATACTGTTTACCCTGTCCTAGGGCAGGAATGCCCTTCCTTGCGGGGTGTCCAACTCTGCTCCAATGAAGTCCAGTACCTGAACAGCTTCTACATGGGACTTCTGCACATTCACCAAAAATCCCAAAGATTCCAGAGTGCTCTGAACTAGAGCAAGGGAGGATCTGGTGTGCCAAGGGGACTATCCTACAACTAGCCAGTCATCTAGGTAAGGAAACACTGTGACCCGTTGCCTTCTCAAGTGAGCCACCACTACAGCTAGGCACTTTGTGAATGCCCTTGGGGCTGTTAGGCCAAATGGTATGGCTTCAAACTGATAATGACCAGAGGGAAGTCTGAACCTCAGGTATTTTCTGTGGCTAGGTTAGATTGGGATGTGGAAAAAGGAATCTTTGAGGTCCAAGGATGCAAGCCAGTCCTCCTGCTAGAAAGTGGGAATTATCACAGCCAGGGTGACCATTCTGAACTTTGACTTTGTCACATGTTTGTTCAGGAGTCAGATCTAGTATGGGTTTGCCAGTCCCCATTTTTCTTTTGTGTTAGGAAATACCTGGAGTAGACCCCCTTGCCCCTCTGTGATAGAGGCACAGGCTCCACTGCTCAGATGAGCAACAGGTTGGCAACTTCTGCTTCCAGAAGTACCCTTTCTGATGGAGTGGCTAGAGAAAAATTGATGCTTCTTAGCTTGGGGAGTGTTTTTAAGCTTAGGGACAGACCCTGGCTCACCACCTCCAAGACCCACATATCTGTGGTGATGGACTGCCAAGCCTGGAGGAAGTGAGCCAGCCTGCCACCTACTGGTAGGGGGCAGGCAACTAGTACAAACACATCAGGGGTTCCGTTTCCGTGGAGCCATGGCCTGGGGGCTGGGCCTGCACATCTCGCTGCCCTTTGGCCCCTACTCCTGAAGTACCCGCTGGTCTGTTGGTAGTCTGGTAAAGCTTGGGCCTGGAAGAAAGGCCTGGAGTAGGATCACCTACCTCCCCTAGTCTGGGACCTATATGAAGTGTGTGTGTGTGTGTGTGTGTGTGGGGGGGGGGTCGAGTCTATCCTTGGCTGCATTACTTCTGTACATGGCCTTGTACTCCTCCACCTTTTTCATGTAGGCCTCTCGTAACCCCCGTTACCAGAGGTTACCAGAATCCCAGTAAGACCTAGTGGTAGGCAGGGAAGGCAGCTTGTGAAACTCCAGTTAAATGGATTTCACACTGTCTCACTCTGTTCTCAGTCTCAGCTGAGACTGAGGGACGACATCACCATAGAACTATCGCAGCTGCATGAGCCACATTGGAATCTGCAGAAGGGAGTTAGATTAGAATGTTCGGAGTTTTGAACAGTGAGTCAGTAGTCTGTAGCTGGAGATTGTTGTGAGAGGAGCACAGCAGCTCTGTGCTAGGCTCTTGGAGCCTCAGCTCTGAAATAGAGCTAAATTTAGGGAAAGGTGTGTGTTTCCACCTAAAGAGGGACACAGTAAGCTATTCTTTAAAGTGGTGGAGACCGCTGTCACGGGTCTCTGTGCCCCATCCCTCAGGGGATGGGGCAGGAAGGTTTGCCTGCTATTCCAGGGGCAACCCCCTGGCTACTGCTAGAGAAGAAGCTGCCTTATTTTTCCCAAGTGTGTGGGGTACAAGAAGAATTCAAGATTCGCCTGTGGGGCGCCTGCAACCAAAGGGTGAGTTCTGCTCTTTCTAAAGGGCCCATGTTTCATCCTGAACTGTGTTAAAGTGGGGACTGGACTACTGAAGTAGTGGGAGGCCTAGAGTAATAGGCTTAGCCAAAAGTAAAAGTATGTTCAAGTCCAGCACAAAGGGAAAGTCAAGACCTGTAGAGGAGATGTGATATATGTCTACCCAGTAATCTACATTGCCAAGCTTTCAAAAGAATTGTTTAGTATGCAGAGAAATGGCTGGGTATGCATTGTGGGAGCTGGAAGTGGGAGACCCCCCATCTTTAGTAACCAGGTCCACCTCTACGGATTTGCTCTGTGAATTTCTACTGTGCCTCATGTACTTGGCCAGTGATGAGGGAAGTACCCAGACGTGGGATGGAAGGAAATTTCCCTGTAGGAGTCAAAGGCTCTAAGGTGGTTTTCGGAGCCACCAACAGGAAAACTGGTTCATTCCCATAAGGACCTCGGATCAAGTGGCAAGCAGGGGCGCCAGGCCATGGGAAAAACCCAAGTAGTGTACAAGTCGGGCTGTGTACCCAAAGCTGCGTGCAAGTCCGGGCTGTGTGCCTGGTGGGTTCAGAGCCTGAGGGCTGGAATAGTGAAGAAGTGTTCTGTGTCTCTAATCTACATTACCAGGAATGTAGCCCCGTGGGGGTCCGTCTGTGCTTTGTTTGTTCAGTCTGGATGTGAATAAAAGCCTCACTTTAGAATCCCATTTCTGGTTTTGGACATTACAGTTATTGCTTCCTGTGTTTGGATTTACTTGGGTGCCCCTGTGCAGAGTAGTCAAACCTAGGCCCCCTGTGCCGAGTAACCTAGTCCTCCCTGAACCCAGTCCCCACCAGGTACTGCTGTCAGCTTCAACAGCATACCACCTGTCGTTTTGCAAAAAGGCAGGGGTGAGGGCCTTACAAAATGGAGTTACACTCTGTTTTACCCCCAGAAAGGGAATTATTCTCTCAAGCGAAATCCACTGTTTTTGCCTGGGTATCCAGAGAAAGGTTTGTGGCTCTAAGCCAGGCAAACCTCCTTAAGACTGTAAGGGCCATAAGCCTAGCAGCACTGTCACTGGCATCTACTGCCATATGAAATGGATACTTGTGGCATCTAAAGCTGACCTGGCAGTCTCAGTTAGATCCACTGCTGTTTCCCCAAGAATCTTGTCTGACATGGCCAGCACTGTTGTCCACAGGGCTTTTTGGTACTGGGCTGCATAAGCCATACAATTGGCTTGCCTGACAAAGAGTGAAGCTGGCATGTATCCCTTCTTGCCCATGGCATCTATTTTCCTAGAATCCTTGTCAGGGGGGTGGGAAGCCAAGGGCACCCTAGCCCTATCACATGCCGCAGCCTGTACCACTCTCTTGTGATCAGGGTGAATAATCAATTATTTCTGTGAGCTCCCGTTCCCCAAAGTGCAAATAATGCAGAGTTCTGGTGTGCAGGTCAATTGCTTCAGATGCCTCTGTCAGTCTTGCCTCATGGTCTATCATCTGCTGCACCACCTCCACCAGATCCCGTGCTGTTTCCCCAACTACCTTCTCGAACCTACCCATCGCTGTACTAAATTACCACAGTTCGTAAAATAGGTGTCTGGAGGTAACTGTGAATTTATCGTCCCCCTGCTCCTCACTCTGGTCGCTATTGTGTTCCGAGGCAATTGAGGCAGGCCTACTTCTACTTTGGGCTCTGGTGTCTCAGGCCTCCACAGTTAACAACTGTTTCTTGTAGTCTAGTAAAGACTCCTTGGGTTTCTGTTTCACTGGCCACTTGTTTGTCATCTTGTATTGATTTCATTGATCAGATCAACCACTTCTGGGTAGATTAAAGTGGATTCTGGTGTCCAGGGGTTGGAGCGAAGAGCAGCCACATCTTCATGGGTGCAAGGCAGAAATAGTAGTCTCAGTCCTCAGTTTCTAAACTTCCTCAGAGCTTGCCTCTGGAGGTGGGGCAGAAGACAGGGCAAGTCCCCGCCCCTCTAGAGATCCATGAGTGGTGAGCAGTACAGTGGGCCAAACAAAACACAAGTGTACCAGGCATCATGCTGCAGGGAATTTTTCCCCTGCATATATTCCTCCCCGAAGATTGTCAAATGCTAGGACTCCAATGCATGTGTATGCATGCAACTGCTTGGTGTTGTACGAAGCCAGTGACCATCCCGCCCCTCACTTGCTACTCCACCAGCACTTCCCATCTGGTTACCCAAGTGGCAGTGTGGAAGCAAGGAGACAGAGAGTGTCCTCCCGGACACTATTCTTGTCCCCCAAGCAGACCCTCTTGCGTCCCTAGCTTGTTAAAGCAGGGTCAACGGTATTGTGTCAGCTCTGCTGCTGTGCAGATGGGCCCACTGTACTCTTATTTATGACGTTGTAGTGCTTTACAGAGTTAATAAATTAGGATGTCATAAACCATAATTGTGACATCAGCTGGGGATGGTCAGCTTCATTTTTAAAGACACAGTGAAATAAGAGCATTTTCATTGGACATCTGTAGAAGACCAAAAACTGGATCAACTTGGAAAACTGTAATGCTAAATGTAACTGTTGTAAATGTAAAGTTTCAAGCTTATTATTATCTTAGATCTTTGTCTTTAAATTGAGCTATTGCTAAATCTGAAACAAATTTACAACACTAGAAAAAAAAAAACTGCTTACGTGTGTGTTCAGACGATAAGACATAAGCTCAAACTCCCCATCAGGAGGAATAAATGAAATTGTTCGGTCATTTTCAAAGCGAGAGAGACGTACACACTGATGAAACTTTACATCTTCCAACTCTACCGATTTGCTCTTTCCTCCTGTCGTGAACAGAAAGAACAAGATAAAGCACAATATATAAACTCGAAATATAAAAGTGCAACCAACTAACTGTAAGCAGCGCATCGCAGAAACACAGAAATATAGATGTTGAGAGCAGAAACCCAATGTGGTTCAGGAGGAAGGGAGCCAATGGCACAGCAAGCCTGCCTAGCACCTGCCTGCAGTCACAACCAACCTAATGCTTAATCCCAGGTTGCAACTGGAAACAAGCCCTGGGCTCTGTGGGTATCCCGTCATATGGGCGAACAAAAGTGAGCCACTCAATTGTTCAACCCAGGAATAACGAGTGTGCAGGGATAGTGATGCTAGGGAATCATGAGTATGGTGTGATGGAATAGCGAGGGCGAACGACAGGGGAGCTATACAGTGATATCGGCTAAATGGCGGAATGAAGTGTGCTGCTACTAAGCTGGCCGCCTGGTGTGGTGGATAGGGTCACCACCTAGAATGGTGATGGTCCTGGGTTCAGGACTGCCTGCAGACAAGTATTTTTTTTTATGAGTTCTGGCTGTCACAAATTTTTTTTTCCCTCTGATGTGTCCTGTTGTTCCCCTGACCGAAGGTGCCCCAGCCACAGAATCCCACCTGCACACTGTGGTCCCCCCTTCCCATGTATTCCCTTCCCCCAGTGCCTCCTCCTCCAGAGTTGATTATAGTAATTTTGGGGTGTGCAGGGGCCCTGCAAGGTGGTGTGGAAGGCATAGCCCCCAGCTTTAAATTAAAATGCAGTTCATATTCTTGCACTTTATAGTGCTGTCGATGTCTTGCCGATTGCTGCTGTGGTTGTGTTGCGTATTACAGTTTCAGCAAAATGTACTTGCTGTTGTGCGAGTTGCCCTTGCATATTTGCTGCTATGAAATGAAATCATTCTGTGTGTGCTTACCACGTAAAAGATGTTCTAAAGTAAATACGTGACATACCTTATTGGGCTTCACAGCCCGTTTCCCTGTGGGGGCGATAGTCAGTCTGTACCACAATTTAAAAATTTACCAGAGTCCAGTAAGAGAGGGAAGAGATCGTAACTGTGGCCGAACCACACCAGCCAACCTTTCCACTTCCCTGTCTGACTGCTCCGCCCCTGCACTCCCCCGTTATGTGACGTTTATTTATTTTATTCAATTTTGATAACCGGGTAAACCCACTGAGCCCCGAAGGTCCCTTTTACAGGGGCGACCCGGAGTTAGTTACATAGAAGAGCATTTCGTACACAGAGAAAGTACACAGCAAGCAGTAGTAATTGACCATTACAGGTTATACAATAGAGCATCTCATACACAGTGAGAGCACACAGTAAGTAGGTGCATTTGACCATTGCAGGTTACAATCTGGTCAGCACAGAATAGAGGGGCAGGTCTGTGGTACATAATATTAGATAAGCATTCATGCATTAGGAATGAGAGTACAGTAGTACGGGGAGTGGTCTTAGCAGACAATTAGAACAACATACATTAGCCTTGACTCTGTTTGGCTGAGGACTAGACTGGCCCTGCCCAGCATGGGGTTGTGAGCTAGTCTCTCCTGCTCAGTGTTCTTGCACACGCACAAGTGCTATTCCTTAAGTGGTGGGCCAGCAGCCCAGATTGGAAGATTCCCAAAGAGGTTGCGTCCTGTAATTTTTGTGGAAGCATATTCCACAGTACCATTTAACCAGTGAGGAAGCGGCGAGGGGCAGCACTTCCATACAAATCTATGGGGCTCATTTTAAGCGTTTTGACAGCATTTAATATACTTTTTGGTAAAAGTGAAAGCCACCGCTCCAGTAATGGGGTCCTATTACTGGGCGGTAACTTTCACTCTCAAGGCCAATTAAAAGCTGCAAATATTTCAAAATAAATCTAACTTCGTGTAAGTCGTCCCTCCTGGTTGAATGTCATAAGACGAGGGAGCGGGGCACAGCAGGCAGCAGGGAAATGGAAAGGGATCAGCTAGCTGACGGTTCGACCACAGTTACGATCCCTTCCCTCTCTTACTGGATTCAGGTAAATTTTTTTTAATTGTGTCACAGATTGGCTATCACCCCCACAGGGAAATGAGTTACGATGCCCAAAACTAAATACTTGATCATCACACCCTCACTTTAAATAAAAGGTTTTAAGAAATAATATTTGACCAAAGCTAGTCTACTAATGGTCCTGACAGTATTCTAACACCATACTCCACTCATCACCACTCCTCAAATGCCCTCTTTCCTCTGCTTTTGACCACCCCTTGTGCTTATTTATCCCACCTGTGTTTGAAGCCAGCGGCGGGCTCGACACAAAGCACCTCTAGGCAGCAACACATTCCACTTCACTACCCTTTCTATAAAGATTTTTTTTTTTTTTTTTTTTTTTTTTTAACAACCTCCAAACCCCCCAGTTTCCATCCAAGGCCTCTTGTTACCTTTCTTTCACCTCCTGGGAACAGGGCACTGCTGTCCACTTCATTAATACCCCTTGGGTACTTACAGGTCTCTTATGCCATCTTTACCCTCCCACTGAGACTCTCCACCATCTCCTACTCAAGTCTTCCCCTGCTGTACCTGTATCATTTTCATGGCTCTCTACCGAACAGTTTCCAAGAGGTCCCTGTTCTCCTTTAGAAGCAGTAAAACTTTTCCCCAAGGGCCCTCTTTTTTTTTTTTAATATATAAAGATTTTTCCTGCAGAATGGGAGAAATCCTTTTGAAAATACGGCCCCATGTACCAGACTGGTGACCTCTAACCCCAGAGTACTGCCATTTAGCAACTATCCCAAGAGTTCTTCCCCTCAGCCAGCTGATAATCTTCCAAGATAATCGGTTTCTCATCCCCAAATCTCTCATCTTTTTCACAAGTCTTTTAAGGGTCACAGAGTAAACAGCCTTGCTTAAGTCCATAAATAGTATGTCTACCGCTTGGCCCTTACTGACTGTCTTCATAACCCGATCGAAGAAGTCCATCAAGTTTTTCTGACGTGATCTGCCGGACAGGAAATCTTGCTGTCTGTTACCCTGGAGTGGGCAGCCTTCAACCATTCCACTGTGTGCTCTTTTACAATGGTTTCTAGAAGTTTCCCCAGAATCGAGTCAGGCTGATTGGTCTGTAGCACCCCCCCCAGTCCTCTCTACTCCCACTCTTGTGGCTTGGACAACACTGACCTCCCTCCAATCTGCTGAAGCCACCCCTGTTTCTATGCATCAGTGAAACAGATCAGTCAGTGATTCCATCAAAAATCAGGCAACTTCCCTTCGTACCCAGGATGTAGACCATCTATGACCACCACCTACACTTTTGTGAAATATCTGAATACTCAGTGTTGCCACTGTCTGTATGTATGTGGGACATGCTCATTTTATTTAAATATATGTCCAGGAGGCAACACTTGTCTAGCAACTGCTCATTTCCAGGTGTATCCTTAAGAAATGGGGGTGTGAGAAGAACAGAAAATAGTAAATAGAGGAGCAAGGTGTCAGGACTCAGGAGATAATAGGAAACATCAGAACAGTGCAAGTCCAGATCTTCAGAATAAAATAACTAACAATCAGTAGGAAAGCTGAAAGAAGGTATGGTAAACCCTGTGCAACATGGTAAAGTGAGTGTGTGTGTGTGTGTGTGTGGTGGGGGGGTACGTATGCATGCGTGTATGCGTTTTATGGTTGCAGAGAATGGATTTCAGAATTGAACTGAAGCACAAGCAGATGTCAGGAGAAAGGCTAAAACATAGTCGAGGGAGCCGATACAAGACAGCCACCTGCCCCACTAATGATCTGAGGCCGGAGAAAGAGTGGGTGTCAAATGAAGGGAATAAGAGGATTGGAGCAGGATGTTTAGTAGGGAACTGAGGCAGTAGGGAAAAAAGCCAAACCAGAAATTAGAGATGAGAGAAACATTATGAAAAAGCCATTTGCACACCTGAGAAAGGAGAGAGAGAGAGAGAGAAACGTCTTGGGAGCAAATGCGAATACCTGGGATTGGCGTGGCAAAGTGTGCAATCTAGAGCAAAGCAACAAAAAGGGAGGAAGAGTAGTTTTAGGTTGGCCAGTCTGTAGCTGCTCCACATTTAAAGCACCTGTGAGTCAGCTACTATCCACTTGATTTAACAACCACTTCAGAATGTGCCTAATTAAAGAAATGCACTGTTCCTGAAAGTCATTTTTCTCAATACAAGCTGTTTTTTAAACTACTGGTTCCAGTTCTATTTTTGTTCCATTCATACTAGCCTGTCAGGAACCTTAGTGGTGGTTTCTGATTTTCAGTCTGGTGTTAAGCACCATTATACAATGGCAATAGAATGTCCTCCACTCTGACTGGTCAGTGTATGTCTGGGACAGTGATGTTCTCTGAATTTAACACATCACTGTACCGAGTCCAGGCATGCACTCAACCTTTACATGTTCTGCATTATACACATCACTACACACCATACAGAAATCCGCTGTACTGGCCACAATTATTCCCCGTCACACTGCCCCAGTCCGACCCCTACCCACAACACACCAGCTCCCAGTCTCCATTTTTTTGTGAGCCGAGAAGAAAACTGATGATGCTACTGGGAAGCACTGGAAATAGTGCATGCTCTTTATTTTTTTTTAAAGCACACAGCTTGCTACTTCACTTTTCAGTTCTACGCTCTGCTTTTCTACATAAAGCCACATGCAGCGTCCGTTTCACGGATACCTTATCTATATTTTCTGGTGTGACTCGCATACAGTATATCTCCTCTCCCACCAAATCGAGCAACTTACTGATAACAGCAAAACCGAAAGTCTCCACCTAGCTTGCTTCCTTTTCAGATTGCAGTTTCAGCCGGGGGGTTTGGGGGGGACACCAGAAACAATTTCACCTAATCCCAGGGCAGGTAGCGGGATAGGGTAAATCTAACTGGGAGGAGTGTGGGGACCATAATAGAAACACTGCCGGGGTGTCAGGAGAGCATGACCATACTCACAGGTATAGGGTGGCTCAGTAGGTAGCACACTCGTCTCTGAGGCCGGTGGATCAGAGGGCTGTGGGTTCAGTTCCCACATCTGGAACTTGGGTTAATATCCCAGTACTAACACTGTAGTGCAGCATGAGAGGGGTGCTGCACTTCTGAGGTGCCGTCTTTCGGATGAGACGTTAAACCGAGATCCCATCTGCCTGGATTGGTGGATGTTAAAGATCCCATGGCACTTATCGAAAAGAGTAGGGGAATCTCCCCGGTGTCCTGGCCAAATTTCCCTCATTCACTAAAAATACCACCAACAGCTTAATCTGGTTTAAGGTCAGTTGGCATTCATCTGTATCCCCTTCCCCGGGTCATGCCTGAAAATAGGCAGGATTTGTCTAGTGCACTTACCCGGTCAACAAAAACTAAATAAATAGACAGTGTGCAGTAGCACCACCTAGTGGACAAATCACATATTGTGGCCTTTTTTTTTATTTTTTAGTAGATAATATATTCACATTGGAAAATTAAGTAAAAAAACTGTTCATTTTTTTTGGTTGTATTAATGAGTCAATGTGTAACAGCAATAATGCACTTCAGGGTGTGTGTTACGATGGGATAACATCACCTCGAGTGTTGGTTTTTTTTAATCTGTGTTAAAACCTGCTTGTACTGTGGATGTGAGTCGTGTTAGATGGACTTAAAATGGTTTAAGCTACTTAAAACTTTTTAAGCCATCTAGTTTGATTGGGGCCTTAAATGCAACACCTAGTTTGCAAGATGGTTCCCAAGAACAAAAAAAAAAAAAAGCGTATGGGGTACATGTTACAAGTCTCACATAAAATAAAGATACATTACACAGACACATTAAGAGGGAATAAACACAATGATGTACAAAATGGAAACTCACTTTGAGGTGATTATGCAGCCTTAATCTAAGTAAGGGTAGTGTGAAACACACTCGCACTTATGTACAAAAACGTACTTTGCTTACCCACTCAGTGAATTTATTTACTTTTTGGCCAGGAAAGAAAAGAGGATAGAACCCTTTTCACCAGCTAGTGCAGTACATTTTCATCTCTCACATGTCAGCCTTTTTTCCTTGTTAAGTCATGTTATTTTATACCCTTGTTCACTACAGGGCCCCTTTGGAACTCGTTAGTCCCCCAGTCCCGACTTCCACCATCTCCAGGACTGACCTGACCATCCTAAATCCCCCACAGATTACCCCTCTGTGTCAGAGCCGGAGGAGGAGAGCGCCGCCCCCCTCCCCCATTCCACATCCAGATTGCCAGCCAGGGCTTGATGGGTGGTATGGGACCTGCAAGGACAGTGAGACATCATCCTGCCACTGCAGGGTTTTTCCTTCTGGTTTTCACCCCACTCACTTGCCCAGCATCATGTACAGTCCCTGCCCAGGCCTCCAATATTCGGCATCCCCTGCGGAGGGACAGATCCCCAGCCCAACCCCAGGGTGCCCCTTGACAGATGGAACAGGACACCTATCCCTCCACAGGCTGGGGAGCACTGCCATGCAACAGCTCCATCCCCAGCCCTGGGCTGCTCAACAGGGCCCAAAGGCAGCCCAAGCCTTTTCTGTATCTTTAAATTTACTTCTCGTCTCCTTCCACGCCTCAGCTCCAACTGCCTCAGGCTGGGCCCAGCACCCCCTCCCCCTGACCTCTCCACCACTCGCAATGCTGAAGGCCCGGGATCAGGAACAAGCCCAGGGTGTTGAGAGAATGCTCTCCTCCACCACAGAATGAGGGCACCTATGCATGGCTTACACTCCCATGGTGGGATCATAAGGGCATACAACCCCTTCAGAGGTTCTGTGTAATGGAGGAGGATGCCTCATTTTGAAACAAACTCCTCTAGCGGCACACCCCACACATTCCCGCTGTGAACATCAGAGCTGGAATCAGCCTCTGGAGCATGTATACTACTAACAGAAAGAGCTACAAATGGCTCCGGTTTGCTATTCACTAGCTGACTGCTAGTCTATACTTGTTCTCTGTATAGCACCTGGAACGGTAAATAGCAAACTAAAGCCATTATTAGCTCCTTCTATTAAGTACCATACCCTCTTCAACAACTGATCCCCAACTCTGACATCGATCATGGCAGCTTCTTGGATGTGCCGCTGGAGGCACTTGTTAAAAAATGCCTGATGGGGAGCAGCAGCAGAATTAACCAGATAAAATTAAAGCAACATGAGGAAAATACAGGTTACTCACCTGTAACAGGAGTTCTAGGAATGGTCTATGTTGTTCATCCACACTGTCTGGCAGGTTCCTTGTCGCTTTAAATCTTGCCAGAAGGTCTTCAAGCTGGCTCCTCCCACCCACTTGGGTGGTAAAACTCTCAGCTCCACCCCATGACGCCAGATCTAGCCCACTGGAAGCCAGGTTGTGCGTCGAAGCCGGGGAGGCCGGGTGGGTCATGTGGAAGAACAACATATATCATATTCCTAGAACTCCTGACAGAGGCGAGTAACCTGTATTTCTAGGGACATGGATATGTTGTTCATCCACACTGTCTGGCAGACTCCTAGCAGCTCTCCAGGAGGAGGGAGGCAAGGTGCACACCCCCTACTCAGGGAATAATGACTGAAGAACCGAGGCCCCAAAACCAGCAACCCGGCGTGACTCAAGGTCGATGTGGTAATGGTTAATGAAGGTGTGTGCCGACTTCCAGGTAGCAGCCCTGCAGATTTCCTGGATAGGGACGTCCCTGGGAGCAGCCACCGATGCAGCGGTATGGCGGGTAGAATGAGCTCTTATCACTCTGGGAGGCTCCATGCTCGCCAACCTACAGCAGAGATCTATGCAGGAGGTGACCCACCTGCCTGTCGTCTGCTTGGCTGCATGTCTGCCACGTGCGGCTTCAGTGTAGGTGACAAACAGCTGGCGAACCTCTTCCCCGAACTTCAGCCGTCCACTCCTTATAATAAGCGAGTGCTCTTCTAGGGTCCAGAGTATGGAGCCTATATTCGGCCTCCGAGGTGTGACTGGGGTAGAACACAGGCAGAGTCAACACCTGGTTAAGGTGTAACTCCAACACCACCTTCGGAAAGAATTTCGGGTGGGGGTGCACGACAACCTTGTCCCTATGAAAGACCAGATAAGAAGACTCGATGGAAAGCACCTGGAGCTCTCCCATCCTTCTGGCTGACGTGATAGCCACCAAGAAGGCGGTCTTCCACGACAGGTGACAGATGTCACGCCTGTGCATTGGTTCGGATGGCTTAGCCAATACCAGCAGTAGATCCCACGGAGGTGGAGGTTCTCGCACCAGAGGGGATATGTGATCAAGGCCTTTGAAAAAGCGCCCGATCACCTTTTCCTGTGCCACCGACTGCTTCCCGGCCCACGCCCGCTAAGCAGAGATGGCTGCCAGGTGCACCTTAAGGGTCGTTGACCGAAGCCCTTGCTGAGAAACGGACCACAGGTAGTCCAGAATGCTTGCCAAGGAGCAGGAGGAAGGGTCCAGGCCCTTGCCCTGACACCAAATGGAGAATCTCTTCCATTTCAAGGTGTACCATTTTCTGGTCGACTCTTTACAGGAGGCCTCAACAACGTTGAGGACCTCGTCGGAAAGACCCAAGGCCTGGAATTCTACCTGCTCAGGAACCAGGCCGTGAGGTGCAGGGATTGAAGGTCCAGATGGAATACCTTCCCCTGATTGACTGAGATCAGGTCCAGGCGGTCTGGAAGCCACCTCGGGAGCCTGGAGCTGAGACTGAGGAGATCTGGATACCAGAACTGGCGGGGCCAGTCTGGGGCTACCAGAATCACCTGCGCTTTGTCCCTCCTTGCCTTGAGAAGCACCTTGTGGATCAAGGGAAATGGGAGAAAGGCGTAGAAGAGGCCCTGCTGAGGGAGGCGGGCATGAAACAGTCTCAGCTTCGCATTCTCCTTGGAGACAAACAGGTCCACCTGAGGCATGCCCCAGTGGGAGAACAGATCTTGTACTACCTCCGGCAGGAGAGACCACTAGTGGGACGCAGCACCTATCCGGATTAGGGTATCGGCCAGAATGTTGGAGGCTCCTGCCACATGGATGGCAAGGTGATCCGCCTCCAGGCTGCGGACAAGGGACCAAATGCGGAGAGCTTCCCTGCACAGAGGCATGGAGCACATCCCGCCCTGGTGGTTTAGGTAATACATGGTCATGGACAAGTGGAACAGCCTGCCAGAGGAAGTGGTGGGGGCTGAAACAATCATGGGATTTAAGAATGCATGGGATAGACATAAAGGAATTCTGGAGGCCGGGGGTAAGGGGCAACAGACTTCTAGGAAAACAAAGTGAACTTACAAGCTCAAATGAGCAGACTGGGTGGGCCACAGGCCCTTATATGCCGACACTGTCTATGTATCTATGTATTGTCCGTCTGGACCTGGACCACTTGACCCCGTACAAACGAAGCAAAGGTGGTGAGGGCTAGAGGAACCGCTCGAAGCTCCAGCAGGTTGAGGTGGCATCGGGACTCCTGAGAGGACCAGAGGCCGTGCACTCTGTGCTCCCCCAGATGGGCACCCCAACCCATCAGAGAGGCGTCGGTCGATAGAGAGACCGTCGGCTCGGAGTGGACGAATGGGATGCCCTCCTGCAGATGAGCTGGAACGATCCACCACTGGAGAGGGTTCCACATCTCCTGGGTCACTATTACTGGCTGATCCAAAGGACCGGAGCGCTGTGACCATTGGCTGGCCAGTCCCCACTGTAGGTGATGCATGTGCCAACAGGCCCAACGGACCACGCTGGTGCAGGCCGCCATGAGACCCAGGAGGCGCAGGAAGTCCCGGGCAGGGCGCGGCGCAATTGCCCAACCTGAAATGATTGGGCAAAGGAGGAAAGAACCTCGGCCCTGTCCACCGGGAGCCGTGCTCTGATTCGCAGAGAGTCAAGCTCTGCCCCGATGAACTGGATCACCTGCTTTGGCACGAGTTCAGACTTGGCCTCGTTGATAAGGAGGCCAACTTGAGAGCAAACCTGGAAGGCCAGATCCCTGGACCGCTCCACCTCCATTCTGGAGGAGGCCGCAGTCAGCCAGTCATCCAAGTAGGGGTACACCCGGACCCTTCAGCGCTGCAGGAATGCTGTCACCACTGCCAGGCATTTGGTGAAGACCCTGGGAGCTAGAGAAAGGCTGAAGGACATGGCCTGGAACTCGTAGAGGGACCCCTCTGCCCTGAAGTAGAGGAATCGCTGGTGGGACAGACGGATTGGGACGTGAAAGAACGCGTCCTGAGGTCCAGAGAACAGAACCACACGCCTCATTCCAAGGATGGAATGATCTGAGCCTGAGTGACCATCCTGAAGGTTCGAGACCTTAGGAACCTGTTCAGGTCGTGCAGGTCTAGAATGGGGCGCCAGCCCCCCATCTGTTTCGGGACCAGGAAGTACCTGGACACAAACCCTGGGTCTGGTGGAGGATCCGCCACCTTCCTGATCACCTCCTTTTCGAGGAGCAGGGCAATGTCGGCTTGATGAGCCGACAGAGAGGCTGCGGACCCCGTAGGGCGACAGCTTGGAAGGGCGGGGCCTGCTTTAACTCCAGAGGCAGACCCTTTCTGACCACCTCCAACACCCAATGGTCTGTGGTGATAGTGGACCAGGCAGAAAGGAAGTGGCGGAGCCGTCCCCCCCCACGGGAGGAACCCAGGGGGAAGCGACGAGGCTGGGAGCGACACCCCTCAACCAGTCACTGGGCAGGCTTGGTGGAAGGACCGGCCGAGGGACCTCCTGGGCCTTTTCCTCCCTGCTTCCTGTTGGAGGAAGCTGCAGGCTTGACTTTGGGGTGCCAAGCACGAGCCTGCTGGCCCTGATACTGGTGTTGCTGGGCCGGGACGTGCCGCAGGGGCAGAAGGTCGAAAGGACTTATGTTGCTGACGATGGCCCTTGTCCTTCTGAGCGGACGTGACCGAGTCCAAGGTGGCGTTGGACTTTTCGATCCTCTGGAGGTAGCCTTCCACTCCAGGGCTGAACAGGTCGGGCCCCAAGAAGGGGACGTCCGCCAACTTGTGCTGGGTATCCGCCGTAAAGGTGGATATCCTCAGCCAGGCTCTGTGGTGCATGGCCACTGCGGCCGCTACTGACCGGGCACAGGAGTCTCTGATATCTAGAGCCATTTGGAGCTGCTGTTTTGCCACTGCCCTTCCCTGATCCCGCACCTGCTTGACCGTAGTCTGCAGGTCAGCCGGGAGATAAGGGATCACCTCATCCCGGGAGCCCACGAGGGCGTGGGAGAAGTGCGCCATCAGTACGGCTGAACTGGCCTGACGGAGGTCGAGGGAGGACGCAGCATATACCTTGCGCCCGGCATAGTCCAGCTTTTTGGACTCCTTGTCGAGGGGCTTATCCACATCCCTAGCATTCCCAGAGCACCAGAAAACGCTATCGGTGACCAACCCCTCCACAGAGGGGTGTTCCGAAAAACCAGACAGAGAGCCGGTAGGGATCGCATACTTCCTAGCCATCCTGGCCAAAGGCGCAGGACAGGAAGCCAGCCGCTGCCAAAGCTCCAAGGCTGGGCCAACAATGGCTTCAACAACCAGAAAGGCCTCCGTGGGAGAATCCCCTCGGTCCAGTATCTCCGTGAGGGGATACTTGGCCCGCTTGGATATGGTCTCGAGCTGCATCCCAGTGGACTTCGAGATGAGCCAAAGCAGACCCATGAACGATGATGGGCTCTCGTCCATCAACTGCCCCCTTGGAGGACTCCAGGTCAAGGAGCCTGGTAAACAGGGAGGAGTCGCCGTCAGACTCGAAGGAGTCTGTGAAGAGCTGCCTGGGGCCTGAGCCACCCTCCACCTGCCGAGGACGGTCGGGAGTAAGGGTGACCGACAACCGGTGGGGCAGACCCTGACCCAACCGAGAATCCTTGGTCGGGGCCCCCGATTTCGGTTGTGGAGGCGGAGGTTCCACCACAATCGGTGGGGCAGCTGGTTTCGGCCGAACACCCGTCCCAGGCTTGGGCACCTCTACCACTGCGAGGGGTTGTTTTGGCCTTTTGGGTGACAGCCACATAAGGGCCGGGGAAGACGACAGCGTCGGCTTGTTCCCGGACAAAAGGAGCTGCTGCCACAGTAAGTCCTCATAGCGTCGACGCAATCTGCGCCGAAGCCTCTCCCCTTCCAAGGAGGAAGACAAGGACGAGCGGCGCCACCGCTTTCCTCAGTGCAGAGACCTCCAGTGTCGGCGCTATTGGCTGGACTGAGACGGGGTCAGAGACCCAAGACCCTTGGTGTTTCCGAGGGTGGGTCTGGGAGGGAGTGGGGAACACCCGCTCCTCCCTCGGCTCGGGAGCCTTGACTGGGGACTGGGGGAACCAGTGATGAAGGGCTGTCGGCTTCACCAGTCGACAGCCCATCCGACGGGTCAAGAAAAATCTTGACCGCGTTGACGGGTGTCTCAGCCAGCTGACCTGACGGGAACACTGTTAAGCCAGCAGCCTTAGCCACAACCTCGACCAAAGTAGAGTGTCGACTGTCCAGGGAAGGGAACCGCTCCCGCTCCCATGAACGTCGACAGTGGGACTTACCCTTCGAGTCCTTCTTTTTTGACCGAGAAGAGTGTCCAGATGGCCCCTCACCCTTCGTGGAGAGGGACTGGCAATGCTCCTAAAAAGAAGCTGTGTAGGAGGATCCCAAAGAGAGCAGGATAAATGCCGCGACCGAGGAAGATGAGGATGTGGCCTGGGCCGCCTCCTCGAGGGCGATCATCTGCTCAAGTTGCTCAGCCAAGCCAGCTGCGGACACCGTAGCAGACCTCATGGACTTCACTGGTGGATAACGTTTCTCGGGGCCCAAGTTGTGCGGGCAGTGTGGTCTTCAGGGCGTTGGCGGAAAAAGACCTGCACAACTCGCAGGCCTGCGGGTCGTGGTCAAGCCCAAGGCAGTAGACGCACGTGGAGTGCGGATCCGTCCTGGACATCTTCTGCCCACATGGGCACCGCTGAAAACCAGGAGTCGATTTGTCCATCGCAGCCGTGAAGGAAGAATTAGACCGAAGTCTGGAAAACTTTAAAATTATTTTCAGGTGAACCGAAGAGTTAGGATCCAGTCTATATGCAGAGCATTAAGGAGGGAACCTAATCTTCCAAGCGGTAAGGAAGATCTCACATCATGGGGCGGAGCCGAGAGTTTTACCACCTGGGTGGGTGGGAGGAGCCAGCTTGAAGACCTTCTGGCAAGATTTAAAGAGGCAAAGAACCTGCCAGACAGTGTGGATGAACAACATATCCATGTCCCTAGAAACGTAAAATTACACTTTATTTGCTAAAAAGCAAATTGGCAGCTGCCTCCTGCTCAGGGGTGGGGCAATTTGAGGTGGACGTTTCCCTTTAATCAATCTGTAAATAGGAACTTTGTCACTTCAAATTTATCTCTCCTGCAGTTTGACTACAACTGAAGACAGAATCCTCAAACTGCAATACTGCCATCTATTACTGAGAAGAACAATTATAATGTCACCAGCAAAGGATTACGACCATAGTGGCAGTAAGTAAATAAAAAATGTAAAAAATCTTGATTCCTGCCATCCTGGTGACATGCAAGGCTGAAGTGTTGGATGCCTCTACTTCCCGTCATGCCAGCGATCCAAGTGCGGGAACCAGCTCAGGCCGCTGGGTGTCATCGTGGGTGGGAGACAATGGAGCATCCAGAGGACTGCTCTCCTCTCCTGGGCAAGCCGTGAAGTATTGGTCCTAGACTGCTACCATGTTGAGGTGTGGTGGCAGGGCAGTTAGTGCATCTCGTAGGGGAATGTCCAGTGGCCAGCACGTGCATGCCTCGAACATGCACCTGTGTCACTGCACAGTGCACACCGCCAGTCGTGGAGGAAACTGAAAAAAGGAAAATGCCTTGCTCTGGCAAATCAAGCCAGGCCCCAACCTGGACTGCCACTAGGAACCACCAACTAGATTGTGCCTCTCCCTCCTCTGGCACCGCTGTGTGTGTGGGGGAGGAGGATCCGCAGAGTACAAGGTAGGTCCCAGCGCATGCTGCTGCAGTGGGGATTGGGGCTGGTGGTCCTACTGAAGCCAGGGCTGCAGACAAAGCTTGATAATAAAAAAAAAACCCAAGCCTGGGACGTCAGGAGCAGGTGCTGGCAGGGAGAGAATTCAGCAAGTCCCTTGGACGTCTCCCTCCCAGGGGATCAAAAGGTGCTTTGCCACCCGTCTAGTGGCTCCGGTGTGTCACAGGCAGTGTGGGTGACTGCACACTGCCAGATGTCCCCCCATTCAGGAGCCATGCTGCCGTGCACCTACAGTGGGTGGGACCAGAAAACAGGAAAAAGCCTCCTGACCAACTGGATGACAGCCACCGGTCCCGGCGCCAAGGTCGCCCATGATAGTCCCTGTACTGACTCCCCCCCACCTCGGGCTAATTAGATGTGCCTCTGGGCACTACTCTCCCCCAGAAGGGTGGGACCCATCTGGCGGAAGGGATATGTCATGTTGGGTCACCTGGGGACAACCAGCAGTAGCGGAGGCAGCAGATGGCAACCAAGGGAGAAGTGGTGGCTGGGGTCCTGTGTGTATAGCCTGAAGGAGTGGCCAGTCAGGGGGTTGCGGGAGGTGCAAAAAAAAAAAAAAAAAAAAATTCTTGGTTCCCACTCTCCTTAGGAATAATGGGAGAATTACAGAACTGTAATGAAATACTAACTGAGCTATGTCTAAACATAACATTTTTTCCCCTGTGGCAGGGCAAAGGTTACAAACAGCATGTACAATCTGACTCACAGGTACTCTAGCCTTTCCCCTGATAAGGTAACATAACCTCCAGAGTTGCCATTTGTCAGCGGTGAATCATAAAGGTGTGCCAAACATGACTACTGATGGCCTATCTTGTTCCATTTTTTTCCTCCTACTCCATCCTGGAGACTGAATAAGCAGACTAATTTGGTGCAAGCAAAGTACACTAGTACATGACTTCAGATTCCCAACCAAACTGGTAGAGTGTCAAATGGCTGGGATGCAGGTAATTTATCCATGACAACAACTTTATGTTGATCGTCTCTGAAATTCAGCCTGCCAATACAAATGTTCTAAATCGTATTTAGCTGGTTTAGTCTCTTACAAACATAGGGTCCTGTTCTCAGCTACAATTAGTGGTGACTACTTGGAGCCCCCAGTAACTGTAGGATTCCAACAAGCAACGTTCAACGGGAGTTGCAATCCCTTCCCACACAATCACAAATAACATTGTAGCTGTGCAGAAAACTGGGCAGGGGTCACCCAAACATCACAGCCTTTTGCATCCCCCCATCCAGCACACAATTTGTTAAAATTAAAGAGCAACAGGGATAGCATACATTTCTGCAACAGGGCGGCAGTGCCAATGGTAAGCTGGTAGGGCTAAAGAGAGACTCCATATGATGCCAGGGCTAAGAAGGTGGGTTTCACTAGATGCCAGAGAATGTTGGATCGAAGTAGATGTGGACTAGCAGGGAGTTGTGTCATCATGCAACACAGGGAAGGAACCAGTGCCAACTCTGTGGCCCAAAAGATCAAATGGGGACTTGGAGGGACAGGAGGAGGACATTTCTGTGCATGACACTGCTGCAGTCTGGTCGCAGATGCAATCCAGAACGTTGCTGGGTTTGAACCTCATTTATATCGTCTAAGCTCGACTGACTTTTTGCATTGCACCTTTGTTGCAGAATAGCCTCCTCCCCGAGACAGGTACCTACTCTTATGTATGGCACTAGTGAGTGGTGGAGAAATAAAGTATCCACTTCTTAACCTGTTTTGCGCTCCACCCTTAGCAACTGAAATTTGGGACCCTAATCTTTAGTTCAGACAGTCCCCATGAACAAGCATACCCGCACAACAAGCATTTACACCATGGAAATTTACATTTATAACAAGATGTAGCTAAAATGTTGTTGGAAATGCTTCCGAGTGTCCAGTTGTAGTGCATCATGCTACTTTACCAGCAACCCAGGTGTTCAACAAAAATGGAAAGGGACCTGGGGGTAATCATATCAGATGACCTTAAGGTTAGCAAGCAATGTGAGAAGGCAGTAGGGAGGGCTGGGGGGATACTGGGATGCATAGGGAAGAGGCATCACCAGCAGAAAACAGAAGTTGTTATCCCTCTGTACAGACAGTTGGTGAGACCCTATCTGGAGTACTGCATCCAGTTCTGGAGACCCCACCTCCGCAAGGACACAGGATGGAGGCAGTCCAGAGGAGGGCAACTAAAATGGTGCAGGGTCTGCAAGAGAAGCCATACGAGGAGAGACTAAAGGAGCTTAATATGTATACTCCTGAGGGGGGCGGAGAACATGATAGAAACTAAGTATCTCAGTGGAATCAACAAAGTCCAAGATGGTAGCATCTTTCAGAAAGAGAGATGTGCAAGAACAAGGGGACACAATCTGAAGATAGAGGGGCACGGCTCAGGGACAATGTGAGGAAGTATTTTTTCACAGAGAGGGTGGTGGCCGAATGGAACAGCCTTCCTGAGGAGGTTGTGGGGTCTAAAACTGTGGGAGAATTCAAGAATGCATGGGACAGACATAAGGAATTTCTTGTGGGAGGTAAGAAGAAATAGGCTGTTGGTTAACTAGGATTTGCAGCTTATCCTGTAGGTAGGGAAATGGGCAGACTAGGTGAGCCAAGCGGTCCTTATCTGCCAGTAGTGTTCAGACAGCTGCTCAGACAAGCGCCACAATGGATAATGTCTGCCACACCCTACATTTAGTTTATCAGATGAGACTCCCCTTTTCCTTCTGTGCTAAGCTTCGACGTAGAAAAGGCTTTCAATCAAGTGTTGTGGTCTTTCCTTTATTCAGTCCTAGATCGCCTGGGATTTCCTCCCTCCTTTACCTTTCTTTTACAAAACATGCATCATTCCCCGCAGGCCAATGTTGAGATTAATGGCCACCGCTCCTCGGACTTTCCTCACCATCGGGGCACCCAACAGGCTGGTCTGTTGTCCCCCATACTTTCTGTGGCCTATACTGAACCTTCAGCTCAAGCTATCAGAGAATCAGGAGCCCTGAGTGGGGAAGAACATCAGCTAGCGCTATATGCGGACAACATGTTACGACATGTTTGGGACATGGAAGTCTCTCTCCCGGGAGCCATTCTTGCTCAGTTCAGTAGAGTGGCAAGATATCGCCTGAATATCACGAAGAGTGAGACTTTGTTTTTCAGTTTTTGCCAAATCAGGCCTTCTGCAACACCTACCCTTTTCATTGGGACATGCAGAATATACAGGGTTTATTTATCAGCCGAAGCATCTCTAGCCTTTAAATGTAATTACATCCCATTCTCTCACATGACACAGGATTTTAGAACGTGGCCCCTTCTTTGTCCAGACAAATGGAGTTGGTCAGGATGGTTATCCTCTTGCAAGCCCTGTATTTATTCAAAAATGTCCCGATAGAGATTCCTTTTCAGTCCTGGAGGCTTTGGAACAGGGAAATACTCGGTTTTATTTGGGCTGGTCAAAAAAACAGAATCAAGTTACAACAACTTAGTTTGGCTAGGGGAATGGGTGGCCTGGCTCTTCCTTCATTGAAACTATATTACTGGGCAGCATATGTCAGTTTCTTCCTATTCAAACATACATACATACATACATGTATACATACTTACAAATCTGCCAGCAGAAACCGGTCCTATGGTTTATCAAGTCTACTCGAAGACGCAGCTAGCACCCCTAGACTGCAGCTGCCCCACCCCCTCCCAATCACTCCCCCGGCAAACTCTTATTACTTACCCCGACACACACACACACACACACACACACCCACCCTTGCTCTATCCCATGCCCTTTTGAGAGAGTCTACCATCCTACACAATACCACCTCCTCCGGTAGGGTATTCCCTTTTGACACCACCCTTTCCGTGGAAGTAATGACTTATCTCTCCTAAATCTGTCCCCCTCCAATACTAATCCGTGTCCTCGTGTCCCTTTCTTTTCTTAGCCTAAATAACTCAGCTGTGCTGGATTTGTTGAACCTTTTCAGATACCTGAACATTTCAATCATATTCCCCCAATCCCTCCTCTCCTCCAGGGTGTACAAACTCAGCTGCCTCAATCTGTCCTCGTAGGGTTTGCCTTCCATCCCCTGTATCATTTTTGTCACCCTATGCTGCACCCCCTCTAGTAGCCAGATATCTTTCTTCAGATACAGCCGCCAGAACTGCACACAGTAGTCCAAGTGCGGTCTGACCAAAGATCCATGGAGAGGCAGGATCACATCCTTATGTCTGGACGAGATTCCCCTTGCAATACACAGCAACATCCTGTTAGCCCTGGCAGCAACCTTTTTACACTGGGCAGAGTTATTCATGTTCGAGAGTTATTACCACCTTCAGGTCCCTCTCTTCCTCAGTGACACCCCCCGTCTCACACCAACACCCAGTATTCCCTCCTCAGGCTTTTAGCCCCAAAGTGCATAACCTGACACTTCTTACTTCTGAAGCTCAGCTGCCACTTCACCGACCACTCCTCCAGTTTGGATAAATCACCCTGTAACTCTTTCCACCCTTTGACATCATCCACCCCTGCTCCCATCTTGGTATTATCTGCGAATAGAGTGATCCTGCTCTTAACTTTGTGTGAGACATCGGATATGAACAGGCCAAACAATACCGGACCCAGCAAACACCCTTGTGGCATCCCACTTGTCACAGGCCTAGGGTTTGAGAGTTCCCTCACCAGCACCACCCGCTGCTCTCTCCCCTTCAACCAATTCATGAGCCAGTTAGCCATCTTTCCCCCACAGATGTTAGTTTACCTCCAACCACCCATGAAGCACTGAATCAAAGGCCTTATTGAAGTCCAAATACAGTACATCCACTGCATGACCCCTATCCAGTTCTCCTGTTACTCAGTTATAGTACTCTATTAAATTGGCCTGGCAAGATCTCTCTGAGATGAACCCATGTTGCTGCCCATCCTGCAGGCCATTTACCTCAAGAAAACTCACCAATCTCTCCTTCAGAATCGCCTCCATAATTTTACCCGCTATGGAAGTGAGACTAACTGGTCTGTAGTTTTCTGGCTTGTCCTTTGGGACACTTTTTTTGTTTATTTTAAACATATTTATTGAGATTATATTTCAAATCAAATACAAGCATAGCCCGAAGGTCAGTGCATCACAATAAAATTACAATCAATATCTTGGCAAAACAGTATCTTTGGCTCACCTCTACTGTTGCATCATGCAAGGGTTATCAACATATGCACTCATTACTTCCCATTACGTTTAACCAAAGGCCACTGCAGCCATGAGTGAGGATTACCCCATAGGAACTTGATAAAATATAGACTAAACACCCCTTTAACAGATGACATATCTCCAACATCGAAGATAAACATGACAAAAATATAGCACTGAGCATACATATATCCCTCTCCAAACCTATAATTTATTCTCTTAACTAGTTTCTTAAAAATCTTATATTCTCACACTTAAATTTAGGCTACTATCGTTTAAATTATCTTAAGCAAACAACTGTGCTATTACTAGAACTGACTATCGCTTTTATACTAGGAAAGAGCACACGGTCTTTTAAACAAAAAGAAAACTGTGTCATACCCGATGCAAAGTTTCACTTTCTTCTGGATCCTGATACAAAGCAATAATGCCATACTGTAAAATACAGTTTAAAAGTAAGTCACTGTCCTGGTCTTTTATGAAGAAAAGTCTGAATTAACTGACCGGAGACTCTGCTGATTTTCTTGCTGCCTGTTGCTCCTGTGACATAGCTGTATCCCCTTCAGATCTCTTCTTCTTCTTTCTCAGACTCTTGAGCTGCATAGTCTGCTTCAATTTTTTTTAAGCAGTTTCCCCGCATCCACCGGATCAGAGAAGTGGTGGGTTTTATTACCATACACAATTTTTAGATTTGCTGCCATAGTCATAACGTGGTGGACCCCTAGGCGTCGAAGCTTAGATCGAATTCCGAACCCTTTTCTCCGTTGCCGTGTGGCATAGCTCAGATCGGGGAAGATATGAATTGAGAAGCCCTGCCACTGTGATGGCCCCCTTTTTCATTCTGCTTAAAGGACAATGTCCCTTTCTTGTAGTGATCCCAGGACAACTAGAACTGCCCTTGCCTGAGGATGTGCAGTCTCCGCATGCAGACAGGCCCCTCTGGAGTTAACTCGATACACCCTTTGCACAGAGATAGAGAGATCAGCTTGGAGATGGTCCGGGAGCCATTGTAGAATAAAATGGCTTAAGTCGTCCCCCTCCACCTCTTCTGGGAGACCTAGTATGCACACATGGGATGCCCACGTCCCATTTTCCAGACTTTCTAATCTTCGACGAAGCAACAGGTTTTCCTTAACTAGGTCTGTCGTAGACACCATACTGTTCTCTGCTGCCCTACTAGCTTCTGTAGCGGTCGTCTCCACAAACTGTAGTTTAATTTCCAAGGTGGCTATCCTGGATGTAAATTCTTCCATCTTCTTGTCAAGGGACTGGATGGCCTTTAATAGGGCAGCACTGGAGGGCTGATCTGGGTTTGCTATCGACAGGCATCCATCTCTCTCAGAGCCAGACCACACTTTTCTGTCTAGCGCCATCTCTGCCAGCAGCGTTGTTCGTGTGACCCATTTTACCCAATTTTGGAACCAGATTCATGTACCGGACTGCTTTATTTTACTATTCAGCAACGTTGATCAAGTTAAGTAGTTTTTTATTGCTCAATTACTGTTTTAATAGGTATTGAGGTATGGAGCTGATGTTAGAAGCTGCTTTCGGTTCGGCTGCTGCCCTTGGGCCACTTTCATGAATAGGCAAATGAGCCAACCTCCAGTCCTGTAACATGCATCCCGTTTCCAGGGAGGTATTAAACAGATCCACCAGTGGTCTGGCCAACACCTCCGCCAACTCCCTCAGCACCGTAAGGTGAATATCATCAGGACCTGGTGCCTTGTTCACTCTTATTGTCTTCAAATCCTCTAATACTTTACTCTCCACTATCACCCCATCTGTCACCCCTTCCCCACCCTCCCAGTCCATGGTGGTAGTTGACCACCCTTCTCCTGGGTAAACAGAGCAGAAATATTAATTCAGAGCTTCTACCTGCTCTGCTCCCTTTTCCACCTACCCCTCACCCCTCTTTATCCTCACTATTTGGTCCCTACAACTCCTTTTTTCTCTCACGTATCTGAAAAAGTCCTTCTCTCCTCCCTTTATGCCCTGAACCAACCTTAACTCTCTGGAGGTCTTGGCCTTTCTCACTAGTTTGTTAACCTCCCTAGTCATCCTCACATACTCCTCCCCCCATCTTCCTCCCTATTGGTCCTCTTGAATCTCCTAAATGCCTTGATGGTCAACATGGTGTTTGGCATAAGATAGAGAGGGCTCGTTTCCATAATCAACAGTTTATAAAGGTGATGTATCCCTGCACTATCTACCCGAGACAGAACAATCCCTTTATCCTTGGTTGAAATTCCAGGTCAAGGTTTGCCACTGCATTCAAAACACTTCATCTCACCCCTTCCCTTTCCCTTCCCTCCTATGCCCTATACCTTATCTTGAGCATTTTGCACCATCCTTGCAAGAGGACAGATGCCACCTATGGGAAAGGCCTTCACTGAAATTATATACACACACACACACACACACGTGTGTGTATATACACATATACATACATACATACACATATACATATATACACACACACACCAATTTTTCAATGGTGTAGTAATACTTTTTTTTTTTGCAGACAAACAAAATACTATCTACACCTTACTGACTTCTATCGATATCTTCAAGTTAGGCACTATTATCACTTCCTTACCATTGGAAGCCTGCAACCCAACCAATTATCCCCACATTATTTCCTACAGTATTACCTGCTTTCAGACAGGATTACTCCGCCACATCCTCTCGCAGTTATATCATATACTTCAGACTACCCCCTGGGTTTCCTCTATGGATGTGGCCCAGAAATGGGAATATGAGATTAACTCCCCCATAGACACAAAGACGTGGATACAAGCCTGTCAGTTGACTGCAAAGGTGACAAGCTCACACCAATGGAGGGAATATGCATGGAAACAACTCACTGGATTAGTCCATACCCCAGTGATTACAGAGCACTGCCATCCTAGATCCCCTTCTTCCTGCTGGAGGAACTTCGTAGAACAGCAAGCTACATATCATCACGTCATATGGGATTACATAATAATTCAACCCTACCTAACCACTATTCAGACTAAACTCAGGGAAATGTTCGTTCTTTCCCTTCAACTTACTCCACAATTATATCTCTTGTTAGTGTCCCAGGGGTTGCAGAGATCATTCTTCTTTCTGTCTTCTGGGAATCCTAATAACAGTGGCCAAGAAAGTAATCATTAAATTATGGTTGACCTCAACCTCCCCCCCTCCCCCCAATGCAATAACCTGGAGAACACTAGTAAACCAACTATAACGAATGGAAAAGACACTCAACGACTGTACGGAGAAGTGTTCTAACCGTTGGCAATGTTGGCTAGCTTATGCCATGAGCAGAGACCCTATCCTGGTCCCTTACTGACTGGTATAGCAGGGCCCTCGTAGTATTATAATAATATACTTTTGTATTTTAGACCTGGGTCATCCTCCCCGGCCCCATTCCTAGGGCCTCAGCCATGCCTAGGGCTGAGAAATGCAAACTGAATATGTAAATGCTGATGGCCAAATGACAATTGGTAAGGTTATTTATTGTCTTGTCAGTAACAAATACACTCTTCCCACCGCACTGTACCCTAGGGGGGAAACTGTTTCAATGCATTGCTGTTCAGTGGGCCACTGCTTCTGCTTGTAGCCAGCCCTGTATTACATATTCATTTAGAGCAATGATCCATGCTGTACCTGGAGAAGTTTAATAAACGTTATATTTACTTAAAAAAAAAAAAAACACAGACAACTGCAATCAAAGATTCTTGCCAGCAGCACATTTTTGATCAGGGTGCAGCATGAGGCCAATGCAGTGAGGCCTTAGAGAGTTCTCTCTCCAGTCAAAGGGGAAGTTGCATACATCCATGTCCTCTAGTGGCTTAGTTTGGCACTGCTGTGAGTTGTGGGAGGCTATGAGGTGAAAGTCAGGAGAGAAATCCATGGCACCATCAAGATAACAGCCGCAGGTACTTTCGGCCCTGCACTGCAGTGACCTTACTGGGATGGTCCAGCAAAGTAACAGTTGTCAGGGCTGTGAGGTCACTGATGCAGCAAGGGAACAGTGAAAACTGGGAAGATAGCAACAGACAAAAACAGCTTGATGGGGAAGGGGGGGCAGGACCACATGACATTATTGGAAAACGTCAATGTAATCCAAGACAAGGGAAACAAGAGTTGGCACTCACTGACAGTATCCTGGGAGGGACATTCTCACCCTCTTTTTTTTTTTTTTATTAAGGACATTTGCAGGTAGACAGGATCGCTGCCCTATCTGTTCAGACTGCTTGCCTACAAAAACAGGGGATTATGATGTCAGGTACAGGCAAGCAGAAAGGGCATTTAAAATCAAAGGGACAGTTGTAATCCTCTTTCATACAACTGTCCTTAGTGATAAAGAAAAAAGGGAAAGAATTAAAGCAAAGTATGAAATATAAACTGAATTGTGTCCAATGCTCACATTTTTTCACGTTTTCCCAATAGTGTCAGGGGCTCTTTAAGGACATAATTTAGGATCACAGTCCCCTTTTTGATTTTCGTGGTGGTTGTAGGCCATTTAGTGCCGGAGTCTTCATAGCACTGAACACAAATTTTGATTGCACGGAGTCAAAGTCCTTTTGGAGGTTCATCTCCATCTGCAATGCAGTTTTGGCAGATGCCAAGAAAACTATCATCTGCAAATAATCTAGTAGTCAAATGTTCTATATGGTTTGGTAAATTATTCACGTATAACAGAAATAGAAGAAATCTTAGTATCGCTCCTTTTGGTACTTCCCTATAACAGTGTACCAGGCTCTGATAAATGGTCTACCACCACCACCACCACCACATGTTGGTGATCTATCTTGAAGATATGACTTGAACCAGACATTTATATCTGCTGCAATCACAATCGCATCCATTCTTAACAGAATATTATGGTCCACCATGTCAAAGGCCTTAGAGATAGACCCACCAACGCTGCACCCACAGAGTCACACACATCCAAAGCTCTGGCTATTTGAGTCACAAAATCTAGGAGCACAGTACCCATGGAATATCCTACTCTAAAGCCCAACTAGTGGACTGTTAAAGAATAATACTCCCAACTAGAGTACAACTGCCTGCGCACCATCTGCTCCAGTAATTCTAAGAGGAGAGACAGCAGCGCAATTGGTCTGTAATTTGATGGATTTTTGAATCCCCCTTATAGATAGGGCTGCCATTAAATTGGTGACCCTAGCAGTACTCTCAGGCTCCATGCCAGCCGGCTGCCTGAGGCCACTTAATTCGCAAGGTTGGCCCTGCGCTTGGTGTCACCCTCCCCTCCCTCCCAGGGGTGGTGGTGCAGCTCGGCAGTGGCCAAGGGTTAATTGGGAGGACTTGGGAGGTGAATACAATGAAATGTTATATATTAGTCTAGTATTCTAAATTGTTTTTGGTTTACTATTTTTTTAAGAAGTTCCTCATACTCACGTCCTGTATTGTCAAAGAGAACTTTGTCATTTAATCCAAGTCGGAGCTCCGGCATTCCTGACAGAAACACTCTCATTTTAATAGATCCAACGATTTCACTTCGCAACACATTTCCATTGGCACTAACCTAGGTAATAAGGAGTAATTAGGATAAAGAAGGAATGTCTGCTTTTTCTCTCAACTGAATAAACTGAGAACAATTTAACACTGGGGAAAAAAAAAAGGAATGACCAAAAGCCACAAGCGTGCATTGACAGATGCTATAGTCATGTAAATTAAAGGTATTAACTGGCAGTATGGCGAGAAGATGTTAATTTTTTTAAAATATATAGGCTATTTCCTCGACCTTGCTCATCACCATCCTTAGACAGATCATTAACCACCCCCATCCCTGACCTGGCTGCTCAGCTCCATGTAAGGTGCTGGTAGTCCGTGAGGTACAGTGCCACCAGCTGCCATTTAGACAGTCAACAGTGTATTTCCCCTAGTTTCCTTAGCAGCTCTCTACCTACAGTGAACTGCACCATGTCCCTGGCAGACCTAGTCAGCACACAGATAACCTGTAGAGAAGGTGAACATTTTGCACCCCCACCCGTGTCTTGGCAGACACTGAATGCAGAGAATTAACCCCTCCCTCCGAGCTGAGAACACGCTCAGCTGGCAGCACTCTTCAGCTACGACTGCAAAGTTACTCATATTCTGGGCTCGCTCCTGAACACGGGTCACTGCTGGACAAGACAAGAGCCTGTGCCATCTAAAAGCGAAACTCTAAAAACATGGTTAGACATTTAAACCTTTGTATTTTCTTTAATTTAGCTCTTCCTTTAAAACTATGCAAATTAACGTGAAGCAGATTACTTCACAAGCTCTCTGTGCTTGTCTACAATTGGCACAGTAATTTATGGGCAGAAAGGCGCCTGCGCCCCCCCCCCCCCAAATAAGAGCTATGCTGTGCAAACATACTAATTTATTATATGGGATTTCCCAACCATCCTACCAACCTGGGTACACAGTGATTTTCCCTTAGTAAGCAGAAATTTGACTAGCCTTACCTAGAAGGCCTGTACCATTTTCATATCCACCATCTAAGTAGGTAGACTGTTCCACAGGTTCACCACCTACACTAAATAACTGTAAAAAAATACAACACAAGGTATGTGCCTGCTTACTACTGCAGCTCTCCAGATCAAACATCTCTGTGGTTGATCTTGTTAATACCCTTAAATACACAGAAGACTGGGATCATGTCCCTCTTACGCTCCTTGTCTCCAGGGTAAAAACATGTTAAGGGCCTTCAGTGTCTCCTGCTAGTTTTTGTCCTCCATAACCCTGATCATTTTGGTGTCCTAGTGCTACAACCATTACCACCCTTAAATAACTGCAGTCCTTGTACTACTGGGGGCCCCTTCAGATGTCCATTACTGCGTACTGTAGTTACATGTTTTCTTCCCTCTACTACACTCCACAAGACTGGTTGCTTGTTGTGTACACTCTCTATTTCCCCATCCTCATCCCCATCAAGAATCACAGGCAAAATGCACAACTCCCTTCTCCCCCTCCAGTACACATATAAATAAGAAACAAGTCAGTCAGCTAAGCTACAATGCATGCCATCGAAGCAGGCCATGTTTAACCTAGGCCTCCGCTATCTTGAACCATCACTCGCCTATCCACTACATGGGCCCACCAATGACTGGCTGAGAAAGAGACATTGTTGCCAGTTAGGAAGGGCACATGTCTAAAGACCAAGCGGTGCCACAGCTCTATGTTCAATGGCTTGCGCACAGTAGCATGACCTAATTGGGGGTGAGGGGCCTGATGCATTTAAAAATGCTAGTACGGCAGTCCTGCTTTTGTATCAGATTCCTAAGCTACACTAACCAGAATGGACGACTCCACTGCTGGAAGAGAAGAAAAAAATAAAGAGCAATCCTCCGACCCACCCCGACAGGCAACAACAGTGACAGCAGCTAACAGTACTATGTGTACTGTGCTCAATTTGCTGGTAATTAGAAATTGTGGAATCCAGCAAAAATGTTAAAGTTTAGATGCGAGGCAAGACAATCCAGCGTGTCAGCCCTCAGCGCCACTGGGCTGGCAGATATTTTTTTTTTTTTTTTTTTTTTTTTAAAGTTGATCTGAGCTGACCAGGATTTCCTGCCGACCCACATCAATAGTACCTTCCAAAGGTGACAACAGCTCAGCCTTGCTTTCAACTCCCAATGTCTGACTTCCAAGGTGTGATCCCTTTTGAGGAGCTACAGCACCATTATGGTCTGACTGGATGGGAACATTTCAGTTATCTTCAAACACACACATATTTGCTGCATATTTCAGAACTCAGATGCCCGAGCCAGCTCCTTTACTACTACAGCTGCTCCAGGGGGTTCTGCAGAGGATTAAATTATCCCATCTTACTGGAAACTTTTATCGTGGCTTACAGATCTCCCGGGACTCTACTCAGACTATACCGGATTCCTGGAATCATGACCTTGGTTCGGCAATTTCATCTCAATCTTGGTTGAAATTTGCCCACCCTGCCTTAAAAATAACATCATCCACCTGATGGGAGACAATTAGCATGGAAGTGTCGTTATTGTTATTTCCACACACCTGCAGTACGGTCTGAATTTCTCCCTACTGTTTATGGCAGCTGTTGGAGGCACTGTGGGCATTCCCATGCAGACCATGCACACATATTTTTGAACTTGTCCCATCCTTTCCCCAGTCTGGCAATCTTTGGCAACCCATTTCAAAAGAGCTCTCTGTTCACTATTCACCTTCGTAATAGTGCCTTGGTATTTCTTTATATAGTTGTTACTAAGAAAGCAATAACTTGTTTATGGATGCGGCCCAGAGCTCCAACTATACGGAAATAGCAGGCAACTGTCATGGATACTTACCATATGGAGCACAATGCTGCTACTCTCTAAAATAGACTCCCGTAGTTTGCCACCCGACTGCAGAGATGGCAACTTTATGCAGCAGCATCTTATGACTCCTCTGCCATTGCAGGAGGACAGAGTGACAAGTAACAAGTCGAGCTTATTTAATTTCTGGGAACCCTTCATGATCAGTTCACCCCACCACTGCTTTACTAACATACTAAAATGCCAGCACAGTAGGCCTCTCGGTCTATCAAGTCTGCTCGTGGTTCAGCACCCTAACAGGGCACCAACACCTTCTCCTGCTCCCTTCCCCAGTACCCCCTTTCCTCCTACCCCGCTATCTTCCCCCAGGTAGTGATCACCTGCCCTCATCCTCCTCTTATACCTGTCCCAGCCTCTCTTGAATCCATCTACTGTGCCAACTTCCACCAGCACCTCTGAAAGAGCATTCCACGGTTCCACCACCCTCTCTGTGAAATACTGCCTCCTCCTCTCACCCCCCCATCTCCCACCCTCAAGCCATGCCCCCTTGGTGACCCCTACATCCTTTCTGTGAAAAACCCTATCCAGATCCACCCCATTCAACCCTTTTAGATACCTGAATACCTCTATCATATCCCCCCCGTCCCTCCTCTCCTCCAGTGTGAACAGGCCGAGCACTACCAGCCTAACCCCATAGGATCGGTCACACAGTCCCTGAATCATTCCAGTTGCCCTCTTCTGCACCCTCTCCAGCAGCACAATGTCCTTCTTCAAATGTGTCTGCCAGAACTGCACACAATATTCCAGTTGTGGTCTAACCAGGCTGTTATACAGGGCAGAATCATCTCCCTACTCCGCAAGGTAATCCCCCCTGGTGATGCACCCCAGCATTCTATTTGCCTTGGCCACCACTTTCCTATATTGCTGACAGTTGTTCATTCTGGCATCCACTACCACCCCCAGATCCCTCTCCTCATCCGAATTTAACAACGTAGCCCCTCCCAGGGTGTGTACACATGGCCTGGGTTCCTAGGACCCAAATGGAGAACCCTGCACTTCCCTGTGTTAAAGCTCAGCTGCCAGGTACATGACCACCGCTCCAGAACCTCCAGGTCCCTATGCAGGGATTCCCTACCTTCCTCCCCATCCACCACCGCCCCCAGTTTGGAGTAATCCGTAAACAGGCTAATTTCACTGCTGACAGCCCTCCTGATATCAGCTACATAAGCGCTTAACAGAAGTGGGCCCAACACCGATCCCTGCGGAACACCACTAATCACCCTTTTGGGAGATGAGACTACCCCCCCAACCATGACCTGCTGGGTATGTCCAGATAGCCATTTCCCAATCCACCACCCTCCCCCCCCATCCTACATAGTTTCTCCAGCAGACCCAAATGAGGTACCAAGTAAAATGCCTTGCAGAAGTCCAGAAAGAGGACATTCACTGCCGACGTCACCCAGTCATAGAACTCCACAAGGTTAGTCTGACATGACCTGCCCAGGACAAAGCCATGTTGGCGATCATCCAGGTACCCCTTTTCCTCCAAGAGCGCCCAAAGTCATTCCTTTAGGATGGTCTCCATCAGTCTGCCCACCACTGACGTCAGGCTGACCGGCCCATAGTTCCCCGGCTCATCCCTTGAACCCCCTTTGTGAATGGGCACAATGTTTGCCACCCTCCAATCCAAGGGCACCCTACACGTCTGAAGGGAAGTGTTAAATAGGGTCACCAGGGGCTCCGCCAGGACGTCAGCCAATTCCCATAACATCCTATGGTGGATTCCACCCAGACCTGGGGCTTTCTCCTTTTTTAGGCTTTGAGGGTTCGCCACACCCTGTCGACAGAGAAGTCAATGTCCACGAGTCCCGTCCCTTCTGGAGGTTCCTCCTGCCCTACCCTGTACTGCTCTGCCCCCTCTCGTCTCTCAGAAGCAACCGGGATATCCACATTAAAGACCCAGGTCAAATCAGCACCCTGCCCTCCCTGACCACGATCCCCCACTTCCCTGGTAAAGATCGATGCAAAGTACTCATTCAGCACCTCTGCTCCCCCACCTCCACAGCCCACCCCCCAGACCTCAGCCTGCTAATCTGCCCCTCACCCTCCTTCTTTCACCAATATACCTAAAGAACTCTTTATCCCCCTCCTGATCCCCTGTGCCAGCCTCTTCTCCATCTGCGCCTTTGCCGATCTCACTACCCTAGTAACCCTTCTGACTGATAACTCATACGCATCCCTGTCAAGGTCCTTCTACGAATCTTTAAACCTGATGTAGGCAACCCTCTTTTCCCTCACTTTATTATAACATTAGTTAACAGCACGGGGTGATTCCCCTTCCCCCTCCATGCCACGCTTCCAGTCTCGCCCCCCCCCACTTAGTTATAATTGGTTACAGCTGCACCCTGGACCTCCCTCCCCATGTTGTTGGGGGGAGATTGGAACACAGTATATAGCAACAATTTGAATCAGTCGGACCCTCATACTTTAACTCCGTCACTGAGGCAAATGGCCCTTCGGGACCTTATGGACACACACAGGCTAGTCGATCCATGGCGGGTGCTGAATCCGGATCTACAAGAGTATTCGTTTCACTCACCACCTCATAACACATTTTTATGGATTATTTCTTGTTGCAGGCTGAACATCTCTCTGGAGTGGTTGCATGTCATTATTTGGCTAAGGTTTTCCCTGACCACCACCCTGCTTTACTCCATTTATGTTTCTCCCACTCTTTAACTTGTGATAAGGTCTGGCGTCTTAACGGGCAGTTGCTCACTTCTGAATTTCTGACCCAATACCTCCAGAGCTTTAGTACCACTTTTTTTGGGGCTCAATTCTCCCTCATACCCAAAGCTAGACTTCTTATGAGGAGCACTCAAATGTTCGCTCCGTGGTGAATTTATTCGGCTAGCCATTATTCGGAAGAGAGAGTCACCTCAAGGGCATTGTTTTCCCTCTTAGACCAGATTAGGGTGCTGGAGAGACAGCTTTCCTCGTCCTCCTCTCAGTCTGAATGGGACCAGTTGGAAGCTGCCCATTCTAAATACCACATCCTATTGGGGGAAAAGCAAAACACCGGATCCTACGTTCTAAGGTTAGGTATTTTTATCAAGGGGAGAGGGCTGGGAAACTGTTGGCTCTGCGTCTTCAGTCGCAGGCTACTGACAAAATTGTCTCCTCCCTCCAGGACACTTCAGGTCATCTTCTTACTTCCCCTAGGGACATTGTAGACCACTTTTGAGACTACTATATGGCCCTGTACCAGCCTTCTTCCTCCTCTTTCAATGCATCCCACCTGGATGTATTTTTACAGGATATTGATCTTCCTTATTCGTCTCCCTCCCAAGCAGATATTTTGCAAGCTCCTCTGACTCTTTCGTAAATTCTGTCTGCTATCGATTCTCTCTCACTGGACAAAGCCCCTGGCCTGGACGGATATACTGCAGATTTTTACAAAACATTCAAACATTGCCTAGCCCCTGTTCTCCTTGATACCTTTAACTACATCTTTCAGGAGGGTCTCTCGGACTTTACTCTTACTGAGGCCACCACTGTGGTGTTACCGAAACCTAGAAGAGACCCCCTGCTGGTTTCAAACTACCGACCGCCATCACTTATCAATGTTGATTTCAAGATTCTTGCGAAAGTGTTGGCCGGTAGGTTGAAACAGGTTTGGCATTCGCTTATCAATCGAGAACAAGTCGGTTTTGTGGCAGGTCGGCTTTCAGCAGACCACCTTTGCACACTTTCCCCATCTCATTTCTGTGTCCAGGGATACCGGGGTCTCCTCCATACTGGTCTCCCTGGATGCAGAAAAAGCTTCCGACAGGGTCCCCTGGGATTATCAGTTTCATTTGTTACCTAAATTTCATATCCCACCTGCATTCATCCACTGGGCCAAGTATTATATTTCCATCCCTTGGCCCGTATTCTCTGTAACAGGGTACTGTCTGCCCCTTTCCAGCTACATCAAGGCACCAGGCAGAGATGCCCGCTTTCGCCCTTTCCTTTCAATCTCTTTCTTGAACCGTTGTTCAGGAAGATTAAGATTCCCCCCAGGTGAGGGGAATTTCCGTTGGACCCTCTCAATACAAACTATTTACACGGACAATAATCTCCTTCATTTTACCTCCCCTGCCTCGTCCTTACCCGCTGCTTTGGACATCATCTCGGACTTTGGTACATTCTCAAATTACAAGTTTAATCTGGCCAAGATGGAGGTGATGCCGCTCAACGGTGTCACCATGAAGTCTGAAGTGGAACATCTAGGGTTGGTTTGGATTTGGGATAAGTTAAAATATCTAGGTATGCACATCGGTAGTACTTCTAAATGGAAAAATATCATTATCTTGATACCGTGGTTAGCACCATTCACACAGATCTGTAAAACTGGGCTCTCTTACCTCTCCCTCTTTGGGGCCGCATTAGCACTGTAAAAATGAATGCTCTCCCTCTCCTTCTTTATCCACTATATATGTTCAAGCATATCCCCACAAAATCTTGGTTCCTGCAATTGGATAGGATTATTTCTTCTTTCTTGTGGCGTGGAAAGACTCCCCAAAGGGCCCCCTACAAATTGATGCACTCTAAAGAGTGCGGGGGTCTGCAATTACCCAATTTCTACCTCTGCTACCTTTCCATTCATTGTTCCCGGTTCTTTCGCCGGTTACAAAACTATCCAGAAGAAGACTCCTCTATTTACATTCCAGTGTGGTTGCAGACAGAATATATCCTATGTTCTCTCCGTAGATTGGACATCCGCTCCCTTCCTTACATTCCCCAAAAAAAAAAACTACCCAAATCATTATGCGGTTCTCCAACAGAGGCATCTGTACGTGCTCACTTAAATTTTGTGCCCTTCTTAACCTCCAACCCCACAAAGACATCTCTCAACCTCTTGCTGGTAATCCTAATCTTCAGATCGGTGGCCACACTCTTACAGATTCTTTCTGGCCTTCCACTGAAGAGGACAGGGTCTCAGGATTTGGTAGTTGCCCAGAAGTTCCTAACGTTTCAAGATGCCAGACTTAAGTTCCATTTGCCTTTCTCCTTTTGTTTTAAATACCTTCAACTCTCTCATATGCTTCTGTCTCATTTTGGTTCTGGCCCCTGGGATGACTCATACCAGTCCCAGGTATTATTCATGGCCTCCTTAACCCCTAGTTCTCATGCCATCTCCTTTTATTATCACCACCAGCTTTTAGATTTCCTGGCCCACAGAGAAAGCACAACTCTATATTACTGGGATCAAGTGTTGCCTTCTCACAATGCCTCACGTAACTAGGCACGTATTTGGAAGCACTTGTACATCATTCATCAAATGGGACAGGTACCGGCTCTTTCAGTTTCAGGTTTTGCATAATCTTTATTTTACTCCGTGCAAATTATATAAAATGGGGAAACTGCCTTCCAATACTTACTCCAGATGTACTAAAGAGCCCAGTACTTTACTACACATTCTTTGGACTTGCGAAAAGGTCGTTCCTTTCTGGTCGGCGATTCAAGCCCACCTGGATCCTCTCCTTGGTCTCGCTGAGGTCTTCCTCCTGGAAGTGCGTCTGCTGGGGGACTATGGTGACAGTCTGGTCTGTAATCAGAGGTTCCACATGTCCCACATATCCTTTTGTGCAAAGAAAGTTATTCTCAGACATTGGCTTGAGCAAACCATACCTTCCACCATCAAGTGGATCCAGGAAATACTGTTTGCTTAACAAGCTCAACAGACCACTGCCAACCTCACTCGTAGAACCGCTACCTACCGGACGATTTGGGAACCATTATATACATTGTTAACTGCATAAGGCCCCTCTCTCCTCTCCCCCCCCCTTTTCTTTTCTTTCTTTTTTATTTTCCTTGTGTTATTGACTTCCCCTTACTGGCCTGCACCTGGAAATCTGGGTGCCCCTAGTTTACCACCTACCTATGTATTCTGATTACCTTTAGCCCACTTAGTTCCCCATTTTGTGTCTGTGTTGTTGGTATAGTAGTTCCCTGGTGGCGGGGGTGGGGGGATTTTGAATTAGCAGGGCTCAGTTTCTTCATTTCTATTATGATGTCTCGTTTTCATATTCTTGTTACTGGTTTTGAAACATATTTGGTATACTTATTGTGTTCCCCTGCACTTTGAACATACTAGAGTACCATTGTCGGGGAAAGGGTTTTGGTAGGGAGGAGGGTGAGGGGTTTATGTTCTGTACTTTGTTTTCATTGTGTTTCTTTTTGGTGTTTGTTCAATTTTGTTGAAACACTCAAAATATACTAAATTTGAAAAACAAAATTGGTTACAGCTGCAAGTAACGCATGTCTCTGCAATACTGGAAAACTTCAATATATAATCTATGGAAGTTGATGTCTTAATAAACTTTTAATTAAAAAAATAAATTCATAAAAAGGAAAAAACTTGTTTTGGCAAGTCAGAATTTAAACCTACCAAGAGGTTGACCGATTCAATAACATCTAGGAACACTTCATTCTTTCTGTATTTTATTCCCTCTGATCTCCAGGACACAGCATTTGTAACAGTTGCTGGTGGGCGAGGTGCTCCTGTATCAAGCTTATGTCCTTCCTGAGTAATGTACCTGGTGATAAAAAAAAAAGAAAAGAAAAAGTTAAAACTAAACATGTTATGTACATTGATGGATCACTCCAATGCACTTGACCTCCTTCAACATCCACTATTATTAGACAGCTTAGGTCATCTGTTTTACTTCCTGTTTTTCAATGGTTTAATGATTACTTGATTCACTGCATACAACAACTAAAGTTTTGAAATAGTATTTCCTCCCCCGCCACTATGCGTGCCCCACAGGGTTCACTACTGGGACTTTTATTATTTTTCTTCTTAATATAAAGCTTTTTATATTAAATTTTATATTTGTATCTGGCACTCGAGGGGTGGAGCCCCTAGAGTGCCAGAAAAAACACTGGTACCTGAAGCAGCATTCTTTGTCCTAATTTTTCAGCCTGATTGGGAGAACTGTGCCCGGAGTCCTTGTTGAAGCATGACCGTATCACCACTAGTTCCCTTCGAATTGTACAGCCAACGAAGTAAGATCTGCCACATAAGTGGTGAATTATCTGGGAGAAAAGGCCACAAGCAGTGGCGTGAGTTATTCTATTTCTGCTCTAACTGCAGTGTTGTGACTCTTAAGTGCTCCTTTGGATTAATATTTTCATTAAAGAACTGGACCAGTATTTGGTTCTAACGTGGTGGTGAGAGCCCATGAAAAACTAAACACTGGCACTATGGTTCTCAGCAGGTGCGAGTCTTAGACTTATATTGGGGCTTAATCTTCCTCCAGACTCCATTTCATTTTTTAATACCGTTGGACCTTTTGGAGTGAGAGTCCTTTGGGTCTGTAAACAGACAGTTGTTTGGCCCTAGGAGGTGGGAGCTCCATGGACAAACTTTTCATATGAACTACTTTGGACTGGGCTTTGTTTATAATAATTTACTTTCTCAATATCTGCAACAATTTGAAATTGCAACTGAAGTCAGTACTAAGTTAATTTTGTTAATTGTTCGGGAGGTTATGAGCAGGTGTATTATTTGATATTAGATACATAGACAGTGTCGGCAGATAAGGGCCTATGGCCCACCCAGTCTGCCCATTTGAGCTTGTAAGTTCAGTTTATGTTTTCCTAGAAGTCTGTTGCCCCTTACCCCTGACCTCCAGAATTCCTTTATGTCTATCCCATGCATTCTTAAATCCTGTGATTGTTTCAGCCCCCACCACTTCCTCTGGCAGGGTGTTCCACTTGTCCACCACCCATTCTGTGAAGAAATTCTTCCTCATGTTTCCTCTGAATCATCCTCCCTCCAACTTCATCCCATGCCCTCTAGTCCTGGAACATCTTTTTCACTTAAAAATAGTGTATTCCTGCACCCTGTTCCTCCCTGTAAGATACCTGTATGTCTCTGTCATATCCCCTCTCTCCCTCCTCTCCTCCAGGGAGTACATGTTCAGTTCCTTCAACCTGTCTTCATAGGACTTGTGATGCAATCCATGCACCATCTTTGTTGCCCTCCTCTGAATCTTCTCTACCCTGTCTATGTCCTTACGTAGGTATGTTCTCCAGAACTGTACACTGTACCCCAGGTGGGGCCTCACTAGTGTCTTGTACAGTGGAATTATGACCTCCCTTTTCCGCTGGTGATGCCCCTGCCTATACATCCCAGCATCCTATTTGCTTTACCTGCTGCCTTGTCACACTGTTTCCCTACCTTGAGGTCATCAGAGATGATAACCCCAAGATCCCTTTCCTGCTTGGTGCATGCTATATCTTCAACCCCCCCCCCCCAACTGATATATTGTGCCAGGGTTTTTGTGCCCCATATGCATTATCTTGCACTTCCTTGCATTGAATTTCAACTGCCAAACCCCTGACCATTCTTCAAGTTTCTGCAGGTCCCTTCTCATTCTGTCTACACCCTCTGGTATGTCTACTCTGTTAGAGAGCTTTGTGTCATCAGCGAACAGTGAAATTCTGCCTTCTAGGTCGTGCGCAATGTCACCGATGAAGATGTTTAATAGTACCGGTCCCAGCACTGATCCCTGTGTACCCCACTGGTCACTCTTCCCTCTGTGGAGTGACAGCCATTTACCACCACCCTCTGTGTCCTGCCACCAAGCCAGTTAGCTACCCACCACACTACTGTCCTGCCTACACCCATATTCCCCAGTTTGTGTAATAGTCTTCTATGTAGCACAGTGTCAAAGGCCGTGATATTGTATTATCGGTTTTATTAATCGGGTTGGGTTGGGAATTGTGTATTTTTTTTTTTTTTTTTTTTGAGAGTGGTTTGAAAATCATTTGTGTGAGTTTGATGGTTTGATTTTTACCTGCTCCTGCTGTATTAGAGAATGTGCTGGGAGGGATTAAAGACAGTCAGACAGTATTCCCCCACTAGGCTCAGGGAACTGCATCCCTTTGAAATCCCTCCCCCCTTTACCATCAGAGACCTATATAAGGTATCGAGCCCAAGGGATAGTTAGGAGGCGAAGGAGAAGGGAGGAGAACTGGGCCTGGTGGGGGAAGGGAAAGGGGGGGGCGGACTGAGGTAGCGGGGACCAGGAGACGCCCTGGGGTAAAATGAAGCCATAACAGAGGCATTCCCTGCCATGCCCAAGGGCTCCACAGCAAGTGGGCAGGAGCTGAGGTCTTCCTCGACAACCCATCCTACTCGGGCTGTGTTATGTAATGTCAGCTCTTTTAAGAACAAGACAGCTATTATAGCTGATCTTGTTGGAATAGCAGAACTGGCGTGCATCACAGAGACCTAGCTGAACGAAAACACAGGCCCTATATTGGCCTCTGCTGTTCCAGCCGGGTTCTCAGTGATACACCACCCAAGGCTGGAACGCAGGGGCAGGGATGTATTTATTATATTTTAAGCAGCAGTACTATGTAAAAAAAAAAGAAATCTGTGCTTTTTCGACAGTTTATTCCCTGTGCTCTGTTGAGCATGTTAGGTAAAAAGCACAAACACTGTGTCCTAACTTTGTGGACTGTTCTTCGTTGACAGCTGTAGAGCCCACGTTTTTTTCATTGTATACTCTGTTGAGCATGTCCCTGGTATTCTTTCCCGACAGCACTGTACTATCAATTCACCCCATAATTTGCTCGGGTTCCCTTTGTTTTCCTTTTTCTCCCCTCTTACGTCCCTGCTAGAGCCGCCCATTCAGGAGTCACCAATGAAACCCGTCCCTGCCTCCGACTTACCTGCTGCTGAGGGTCCCTCATCCTGCCACGGATTACCCCGCCTGGGCAGGGTTCCAGGTGGGGCGAAACCCCTGTGCCTTAATGTCTTCTCTGGTCCCTGAGACATCGGCAGTCGGTGGCACATTAGGACTGGGTTCGACGCTCAGTCTACCCAGCTCTGGAGGGTGATTTTCCCTGTTCTGTGAGGATGTTGCTGGCCCTTGATGTCAAGGCATGAGTGCCAACGTCCGCAATGTCTTCCCCCTTGATAATGCAACCCCTAGCGGCGATTGGTCCACAGGCCTCCGCCCATGCCCAATCAAACCCCCGAGGTGCTGACGAGCTGTCATGCTCCCAGCCTCCACCAGAGGTCACCGCTCATCGGGATGGAGCCCCCTCCTCCTGAGAAGGCGGCAGCTGTCGGACGCTCAGCCTTTCTCCCCCCGGCTGACCCCCGGCGTCTCTGTTTTTGTTTACATTTCTGCCTCCCATCATGTTGACAGCAGCAGTAAAAGGCTGGCACCGTATATTCTATAAAGCTACAGAAAATGGAAATGTATCACTTCCTGGATAGTTAGTACTGCTGCTTTAAGACGGAACTGGGCCTTGTGGATGTGCCAGTGGGGCCCACCAGATCCTTCCAGTGTATCCTGGGAGAGGGCGTAGGGTGCGGGATACTCTTCATCTACCATCCACCCGGTGATGGCAGAGAATTCCTGAAGGAGCTAGGGGACTTCATCATTGATGTGGCACTGGAGTCCCCAGATGGTTAATTCTGGGGGGACTTCAATGCTTAGGTTGATGACGAACTCGCACAATTTGGTCAAAATCTCCTCCAGTTAATGACTATGCTGGGCCTTACACAGGTGATTATCTCTGCTATCCATGTAGGGGGTCACTCGTTGGATCTGGCGTTCCTCCTGGGGATGGAGATCACGGATTTGGGGGTGGAACCAGTCAGCTGGTCTGACCATCACACCATAAGGTTCAGTTTCGGGGCTCCCCCTAATGGGCCTGCCCCTACGGAGACTGTCCAGTATCGCCCTTTAAGGGAGATTACCCCAGAAGGCCTATCAACTGTGTTGGAGTTTGCTCGATTCTTCACGTATAAGGTTGCCAGCATCAGGTCTGGCATCAGCACGGCTCTCCCTATGAGGGACTGTGGAGGAGGGTGGCAGGTGTTGAGCACTCTGGACGGACTTTAGCCGTCCGGAATTCACAGACATTGCGAGGATCATCCAGACTCTGCGTCCAACCAGCTGTAGTTTGGATCCGGGCCAATCACCCCCACTAGTGGGTTGTGTAGATGTTATCTGCCCCATTCTAGCTAATATTGCCTGGAGTTCCCTGGAGGGAGTGTCTTTCCTGATCCCCTTAAGGAGGTGGTCGTAAGACCACTTCTAAAAACAAACAAAAAAAAAAACTCCTTGGATCCAGACTGTCCAGTCAACTACAGGCCTGTCTCTAACCTGCCTTTCGTGGGCAAGGTTATTGAGAAAGTGGCTACGTTGCAACTGGACAATCATCTTGTGACCCACAATGTCTATGATGCTGTCCAGTCTGGATTTAGGAAGAGAGACAGCACTGAGACTGCACTTGTCCGAGTACTGAATGACCTCCTAATAGCAAGAGATCGAAAGGCTTGTACCATCTTGTTCCTTCCTCATCTCTCTGCAGCATTCAACACTGTGGACCATGGTGTGCTTTTGGAGTGCCTGCAGCTTCTTTGTGGCCTGTCTGGGACAGTCTTCGAAGGTTTTTTTTTTTTTATTCTTTATTTTCTTTTCTTAATATATGTTTACACATGTGCAGCAGACGTTCATGTTTATAGTCTTATGCATTACCAAGCCTCTGTAATTTATCAGAGTAAATACAGTACGATAATTATTTACATTAATCATGTATTTCCAGAGAGAGTATAAAATCTCATAATTATTTGATCCAACATCTTTTTCCTTCCACAGGTCAGGGAACAAATGATGCATCTATAGGAGTTACGTAAAAAACCCAGGGTCTCCATCGTATCTCAAATGAAGAGGTTTGTTTCAATCTATTTGCAACTATACGTTCCAGCTGATAGACTTCTTTCATAGCTTTGTGCCAGTGGGAAAATGTGGGTACTGAAGTTGTGTGCCACAACCGTGTAATGGTCTTTTTAGCAACTGCTAAATAAAGATAAAACATACTTTTTTGAGAAGGAGTCTGTCCCTCTGACCCAATATAAAGCATTATCATTTCAGGTATTAATTCTAGGTCCAAATCTATTAATTGCCTTAGGCTTTTTGTAATATCCTGCCAATAAGATATCACCTTAGGATAGGAGCATATAATGTGAGTAAAAGTTGCTTCTGGTTCTCCACATTCCCTCCAGCACAGTCCATAATTTGTTGGTAAATATTTAGTTAGTTTATCTGGTGTAATAAAATATCTAACACGACACTTCCAAATATATTCTGACCAAAATGGTGTTCAGACTGCCTTCACCGAGTGTTGGATAGTTTCCAGCCATTTCTCATACATTATTTGGGTATTTAACTCCCTATTCCACTGAGCTATATTTCCTCTAGATGATTCTTTCCATATAAAATCGCTAAGAGATTTATGTATTAGGCCAATCAATTTGGTTTGTTCCCATCCCTCTACAGCCTCCAATAAAAGATTCATCAATGGTGGAATTGGGGTTGGTGTGCCTTTCCCCATAAATTCCCTCTCCTGTAAGTATCTCCTAGCCTGTAGGCATCTATAAAATGGTGGGTGAATAGTAGGCAAATCCTAGTCTGTAAAGCTACAAAAGGTAAAACTCCATGCAAATCTAAAAACTGAAAGGTCAGTGACAGTCCCCATCTTCTCAATTCCCCAAATATACGACCAAGGTCAGTTGCCACAACTTCTTGCTCTAATGCCAAAAGCCTGAAATAGAGGAATAGGTCTTCTAATCCCTGAAGGGTCCGAATTTCACCCCATATTTTTAAAGTGTTACTTGTCCCATAAGCATATTCCCCAAGATTTGGTAAAGAGTATGGCGGGCCAAAAATAATAGGGAGAGGGTCATGTAGGTCATTTAATACAAATTCTATTGATTTCCATGTTGTTTCCACCCACTTATTTAACCAGGGCAATACGATCTTACAGCTTACTGCTCTATGGTATTCTCTTAAATTCGGAAGATTCAACCCTCTAGCCATTGGTAGCTGAAGCAATGTCCAACGAAATCTTGGCTTTTTTTCCAGCCCAAACAAACCGGGACAGCACTCTATCCCAGGAACAGAAGTAAAATTTGGATGGGGTAAATGGCAATCTCTGGAAAAAAATATATCATCTTTTGAAAAATGGTCATACTTTTTCCTCAAGAATACAAGCCATAAGAAAGAGATGCATCCAGGATCCTAATATTTTTTCTATGTCTAATGTGAGAGGTTCCAGATTAAAAAGTTCAAGATGATCTAGCTTTTGAGGAATGATTACTCCTAAGTATTTTATTATTTCACCATTTTAGTGGGAGTTGGTCTTTCAGAGATTGGGTGGGGATAAAATTTAATGGGAGGACTTCTGTTTTTTGTATACTTATTTTGTATCCTGCAATAACTGAAAAATCTGTTATTTTCAAAACCGTGGGAATAGCAGTTTCTGGGTTTAAAAATGTTAACAGAATGTCATCTGCATACAGAGATGGTGTATTCTCTCCCTCCAAGGGATATGCCCCTTACTTCTGGATGGTGTCTTATAGCTGCCACTAATGGCTCTATATGAAGAGCAAATAAAAGTGGGGATGGGGACAGCCCTGTCTAGTTCCCCTATTCAGTGAAATCACCTTTGAAAGCTAGTCCTCGAATTGTTTCGATCTTTCCTCGCAGACAGGTCTCAGAGGGTGGTCACTGGAATTTATTCCTCTGAAGCCCTTCCCCTGTTCTGCGAGGTGCCGCAGGGCTCCATATTGGCACCCAAGTTGTTTGCAGTGCATATGCTGCCATTAGGAGATATCAGGCGATACGGTTTGAGTTTTCACTACCATGCAGATGATACTCATCTGTATATGTCCTTTCTACTTGGGCAGGTTGATGCAGTCTCTGCGTTTAATAACTGTCTCACCGAGATCAAGGACTGGATGAGCACCAACTGGCTGAGACTGAATCCAGACAAGATCGAAGTGTTGGTAGTGGACCCGGGTCGTCCGGGGGCGGGTTTGGGGTCTGGGCAGGTGTCAGACTTATGGCTTGATGGCGTCCAGCTCACTACTTCAGACTGGGTGCATAACCTGGATGTTATTTTTGATGACGGCCTGACCCTGAAATCTCAGGTGTCTGTCGTTGTCAAATCCTCATTTTACCATCTGAGGAATATCGCCCGGGTGAAATACCTGGTTCTTCCGGATGACCTGCCAACATTGGTCCATGCATTCGTCACCACCCACCTTGACTACAGCAATGTCCACTACCTAGGGCTTCCTAGGGTTGATATCCACCACTTGCAGCTAGTGCAGAACACGACAACCAGTCTTTGACAACAAAAGCTAAATTAAAAAAAAATAAAAATATCTAGGGTCAGTCATATTACGCCTGTGCTGCGCGGACTGCACTGGCTGCCTGTTCAGTGGTGGATCACCTTTAAGGTTGGCTTGCTGACCTTCAAAGCCAGCCCTACACGAACAGGGACCCAGGTACCAGCAAGATCTCCATACTCCCTACTGCCCCCCCGCCCTCTCAGATCCGCCGACGAGAGATTGCTAGAGATTCCCAGGGTTAGTTTAAAAACATTGTGTTCCCGTGCCTTCTCTTTTGCAGCCCCTACCCTGTGGAACCCTCCATCTCATCGGTTAGGAGAATGCCTGATCGTCAAAAGATTTAAATCTGAGTTTAAAACATATCTTTTTAATCTAGCATTCTCAGATGAATTTTACGTTAAACTGATGTACTTGCTATGTTTTAGTGTAATTTATATTGTGCATGTTGCATTTTAACAAAAAAGCACCTTGGTTTTGGAAAGGCGTTATATACAGATTTACTTACTTTCCGTCGCCACCTCACACCTTTTGTCAGGCTAGTTACTGGGAGCCCCCTGTCCAGTCATCTGCTCCCCAACTGTGCCTGCCAACCGGCAGCCACACAGCACAGGTCCCAAGAGTCCCTGAGGTCCGTCATATACAACGATGGCAGACATATTTTTCCATTTTTCCTCCCCACAGCCTCAGTGTCAAAGAAGCGCATGTGCGTGGAGGTGTGCATGTGCTCTGGAACCCATGACCCCGCCCCCCCCCCACCTGGCCTAATGCCAGCCCCACCCCCACCCGCTTGATGCTACCACTGAGACCTCACTCAGTGGCAGCCAAGAGTCGAGAAGGCTTACCTCCCCTATCCAGTAGAGGAGAGCTGCCAAGCAGCCACTCAGTCCTTTCCTAGCAAGCCCCCCGCCAACTTGAGCTGGTTTCCGAACTTTGGTCACCAGCATAGTAAGAAAAGGCATTCAGCACCTCAGCCTTCTACATCATTGGACCGGACCATTTTTATTCGTAAATGATCTTCCCTTATCAATAAAAAAATTTGAATATACTGTTGTACGTGGATGACACCCTGATTTTTGAAAAAGGCAAAGATCCCCAGAGTTCAGCTAATTCTCTACAGTCTGATTTTGATAGGGTACAGTCTTGGTTTATCAAACATAAATTGTGCCTGAACACTAAGAAGACCAAAAGAATGGTCTTTGGTTCTCAGAAAACTTAAAGTATCACCCAAGTACTCACATAATGACTTAAGTTGTTCAGCCTTAGAACAGATCAATACTTAGATATCTCAGTTTCATACTGGATCGGAAGTTATTCAGAACATATTTATAATCTTGTAAAGGTTGTTAATCTAAAGTTTAGTTTGCTTTTTCAAAATCATTCTAACCTTACCACAGAAGCCAAGAAACGTAATACTGTCACGTAGTTTCCCCATAATAGACTATGGATTATATATTCTTCTGCTTGTGAGTTATTATTAAATCGAGTAGAATTACTGCCTAATAGAGCCTGTGGATTTGCTTTTAATCTGCCTATGGATTAACACACCCATGAGTTGTATGAAGTTTCAACATGGTTAAAATTGGTCCAGTGTATATATTACCAATTTGGTTAATGGGCTTGGAAACCTAAGAAGAATTATGCTCCTGCTTAAATTAATTGAATTAGTTATGGCCTTTATACATACTGGAATCTTTACTAGATTCTCAACCGATTCACAGTTCAGGTTACCAAAATGTGGGAGCAACTGTCTTTTTATTACTGCATTGCCTCATACGCCGAAATATTTAAGGGAAACTGACAAGCTTGGCCCATTTGCAGTTTATCTTAAGAAATATGTCCATTTGCGGCACAGTGGAGCTGAGGGCTAAGGCGCTGGACGCCTTTCCTCACGCTATGCTGGCTACCTGTGTTCAGGAGCGATCACGGGCAGCCGGGGTCAGGAGGAGAGGGATCGAGTATTCGAGGGACTGCTCTCGCTTCCGGATGGCCTCTAGTTGGCGACTTCTGCTCCCATGGAGGCTGGGGGCAGTGCGCCAATGCTTGTACTAAAGGGACTGAGATGGACAGGCGCCAGAAGGACTGCATATAGATGCGTGCGCTCCTTCCACTGGCGTCATAGCACGCCCCACTCATGTAAGGGAAGTACAAGAAAAAAAGGCGTCCTAGGTCACGTCAGCTTGATGGCCATCCAACGGGCACCCTGGCTTCAGGGGCATCGCTGAACTGGATCCAGACTGTTGGGAGAGTTGGGGGCTCCACACCACCACCACGTCATGGGGGCAAGCCGACGGCCTTAACAGGAGCTGACGGCAGACTGGATGGTGGCCAGAAACAAGGGAGCATAGACATACTAGCTGACTAGGACCCAGGGAAGAAAATAAGCAAAAAAAAAGAAATATGTCCATTTTCCTGAAACACTGCAGCTTTGTAAGCACGAAACAGGGCATTTTTTCTGTATCTTGTTTTGCTCCTTTACCTCCTGCTGCCCTTTGCAAGGAATAAAATAGAATAAAATCGCTACATTCAGCACAGCAGTCCTGTCTCAGGGTGGATTTTTTTGACCAGCAGTGTCTTCCTACTGGAGAGTGTGTGCATGGTTTTGTACTCCTAGCCTGGTATCCTGTCACCGCCTGCACCACCACTACAGCTGAGCAGTCCTGTCTTTACATACCTTCTACTTGAATCAGGAGTATGCAGCAGGCTTACTTTCCTGTTCTTTGTATTAGCACAGAAAAAGATCAAATCTTTGCATCAATGAAAGAGCAAAGATTTACAGAACAAAAAAAAAAAAAAAACACATTCCCATTCGCTCCCATACAGATGGGAATCCTTACACTAAATCCACCCTAGATTAGTGATGCTGACTCCTTAATCATGAAAGTTTTATGCAAAGCAGGGGCGTGGGTACAAGGGGTGCAGTCGCACCCGGGCCCATGAGGTTTGAGGGGCCCAAATCATAATTCTGATGTCTATTCAAAACCAGGGGGGCCCTATAACATACCCTTGCACCCAGACCCTCTGGGAATTTGCTACGCTACTGACTCAAATTAAGTTTATTTTCACTTACAGATATGGCAAGCTTCTTATCAGCAGGTTCAAGAAAGGCTGGGATAGGTATAGGGAGAGGGTGCATCCCAGAGCCCCGCTGGGGGACCTTGTAGGGAGGAAGGGGGCTAAAAACGATGCCCTGGGAAGGCACTGAACATCGAGCAGACTCGACAGATCATAGGGTCTAATCTTGGACAATGGCGAGGCTATGCCATATTTTTCAGTTTCTACAGGGTTGGGCAGTTCAATTCTTTGAGGAGCTTATATCAACTTCTAACCTACCTAAGAATTATTTATTTAGCTAAAGCCTGTGATCATACACAAACAATATAATAAGTGTTTGACCCAGGACACCAAGACTCCTTCCCTTATTCAATTAGTTATTGCTCTGTTACAGTGACATGGTGACACTAGACACCTTATTTCCCAGAATATATCAAGCCTTGACGGAACAACAGAAATATAATATAGGCATGGCAGAGGGACCTCGGCTCCCCTATTTCTGGACCAACAGTGGACCCAATGTTTACATAATATAGATAAGGTGACTTCCTCTCACATTTGGAGAGAGTATCCTTGGAAAACGGTAAATCTGTTTTTTATTACACCAAAGTTAAATATGTGGCAACTCAGGGTTCTGCATGCTGGCGAGGCTGTGGGGAGCCAAGGGCAACTCATGTCTCCGGGTGGATCACAGTATGATTCCCACATGGCCACATCCTCAGGTCCTGCTCCACGTTCTACAGTTTGGGTTTTTTTTTTTTTTTTTTTTTTTTTTGGGACTTACCTAAGAACTGGGAGCTCTTTGGGGGAGAACCTGCGACATACTAGTCACACAGTCGTATTCCTTGATGCCCTGCAGAGTATAGACACCGTGACGCATGAAAACTATTTAAATACTGTCATGGTGTCTGCTAAGAAGGCAATTACTAAACTGTGCTTAGTGCCGACACCCCCTAATTTGTCGGCTTGGAGGGAACTGATTACAGCTCAGCTTAATATTCAGTATCCCAAATTTGAATTATGTTGGGTGCTGCACATTTCAACAAAAGCCCTCACTTTGTGCCATGAAGGGAAGTTCTATTTTAACAAACTGAGTAGTTAATAGTTAATGTAGTTGACAGGGAATGATGTTGGCTCTGTATCAACTCAGACAGCTCATTCGTGTTTATGTTTGTTGATATACTGTTTATGTATTTTGCAAACTATAAATATGAATTTTGAAAAAAAAAAAGATTTACAGAATAAACTGTAGAACTGGACAGTGTGACACATTCTAGTGGCTGACAGTGTAACACTATGTCCATATTCAGAGTAGTCTAGATGTCAGATATTTGGTTCTTTTATAGAAGAAAGGACCTATTGCTCCCATTCTTCTAGTGGACACTACTGTTTCTACAGTACATATGCTCACCGACAGCTCATCCGGCAGCCGGCCATGGAGGTGAAAGGAGGGCTGTGCAAACTGCAGTATCTAGCTGGAAGGAGCACCAGCTACTGGGGGGGGGGGCTGTTCGGTGGGATGTCAGCTGGCAGGTTGGGTGGTGGGCTGTTGGGGGCAATGCAACACCAGAGAATCTTTTCAAAAAAGTGAACAGGCGATCGGGGGCCGCCAGGGAATATTTAACAAAGCTCAGAGGTGCGACTGGGGATGGAGGGAACCACTAAACCACCAGGGAGTATCTACCTGACCTTGGACAAGTGACTTGGGGGGACCACTATGGATCACCAGAAAATATTAACCAGCGCTCCGACAAGCGATCAGATGGTAGGGGGACCACTACACCACCAGAACTTTTTTTTTTTAAACTGTAAAGGGTGCTAAAGGCTGATGCACCCCCCTGCAAATAACCTCTTAGTGCCTTGCATTCTCGATGGGCTCGCCTACATGTTTGGGCTAAATACTGCCCACAGGGGTCTTAGTGCTATCCTGTTTCAGGCTGCGCTATTCCCTGTGGGCAATATACAGCCCAGGTCCTTGTCAGGGCAGCACACTTTCACTTAGTGCTGCAGTGAGGCAGCCAGATATTCAGACGGCTAGCACTGCTTGCTACTGGACTGAATATCACAGCAGCCGTAGAGGAGAACGAAGAGGCAAGCACGGAACAAATATTTGCACTGCACTTACACCGTTGCCTGAATATTGGGCCTTTTGGTGTAAACGGTCTCTATTAAGATTTCATTAGCTCCACCACCACTGATGATTAATCACAGGCCTTTACCTTGTCTTTCCATTTTAATGCAGTCAAGGAAAAGTTTTTCAAAATTCAGATATGTGGAGCTGTAAAAAAATAGGAATTCCTCAGACACTTTAATCAGTAGGCCTGTAGCTTAATGGTTAGAGCGCTGGAACGGCATACCAGAGGTCTGAGGTTCAAATCCTGGTGGGCCACATTTTCCTTTCTCATTTCCATCCTTGATTTAAAAAAATATATATACCTTACAGGGGTTAAACTGCACTGAGAGAAGTGGCATTTCAAAATTCAGATGCAAGGCCACTGATTTATGATGTCTGAAGTAATGAAATTCCATTTTCAATATTTTAAATTACAGAACTGAACCAGGAACTGCTAGTCCAATTTCTGGATTTTATTATGATTCTACTTGTCAAACCTTTAGTATGTGTATAAATATTCAGAATAAAAGAAGGCTAAATACAAAACAAATTAAATAAAGCAAAATGAAAATAGTACAGGAAAGAATAGAGAAAAAAAAAACAACAAGGTCTTTAGATTTACTGATCTGGCAATAAAATGCCAAATTCCATGAAATGCTTTGTTTTTACTAGTACTTAGAAAGTCCAAATTCCAGAATTTTACTTCATTTTCTAGTAAAACCCTAAAACCAATCAACTTGTCATTCAATTTCAATGCCCTCAACAAAAGTTTTTCAAAATTCAAATGCAAGTTAGTCCCTGCACACAGATTTGAAGAACATCTACCTCAAAGGTCCAGAGTCGGCAGGGCTGAGCCAGTACCATCTTTTCTTTAGGTTCTCAGAAAATAAGGTAAAAATAACCTGTTTTACCCTAATTATTTTTAGCTTACATTTGTGCATTCTCCAACGTGAAAATGACACTGCTGGGTTTTGTTTGGCTTTTTTTGTTTGTTTATGAGCAACATAACGACTGCTCTAAACACAAGAGGAATAAGTTACTCTTGGAGAACAACATTACTGGGTTCAGCAATTAATTCCCTGGGGAAGGGAGGCCACATGGAGCATACTTGATAGCAAATTATTATGCCTGGGACAGAAAGCTGACCTTGGGTTCCTGCAGGTTCCCCAACTGGTGGCTTTCCTTTCTGTGAAGGGGTCTATAAAACCTTCCCCTATGGCCCCCTTTCCACTAAGATAGTAGCAGGAAAATGGGGAACTGGAACCTAATCTTACTGATTTCTGGCCTGACCCTTTAAAGGCCGTCGGTACTGGCTGCATGCAAGACTGGGATACCCCAGGGGGGAGGGGCACAAATCCGCATCACCAAGGATGCATAAAAAGAAACCAGACTGAGCAAGAGGAAGGATTTGGGGCTTGAAGGGGGGCAAGCAGGGCTGCTGTGAACTGTGGAGTTCAATGAAGCTTTTTTTTTTTTTGCTGTGACAAAACAAGCTGTTGTGAACCTTTGTTTGGTGCTGAATGAAGTGTGTATATAAACTTTTTTGAGGTTTCACTGAATTTTGTTTGCCTGGAGTTTCCTCTGAAGGTCCCCCAAAATTCTCAGCTTGCTGCAACACTGTTACACTCTGCATACCGCAAAAAGTCCAAAACATGTACTAGTAGCAATTCCCTTTTAAACAATGGCTACAGTCATTTCACGCAATACTGATTATAACAAACATGATTTCAGCCAATCAGCGTACAGAGCCACTGTACCTATTACTCTGTGCAGTGTGTTCTTTGCAGAATGTTAGGAGGGTGCATTCTACTTCAGTGCCATGGGGGGGGGGGCAGCATTTAAAAATAAAAAAAAAATGTAAAAATAACCTAGCTACCCCGGTGGCACTGAGGGCTGAGGCGCTGGATGCCTTACCTTGTGCTACGCCCACAACCCATGTTCGGGAGCGAGCATGGGCCGCCAGGAGTCAGCAGAGAAGGAGAAGGATCGAGCGTCCAATGGACTACGCTCCTTCTCTAGGGATGGGACACCAGTACTCGGCATTCCACTTGCCCCTGGCAGCGGCTGGGGGGCAGTGCACCAATGCTGTATTAAAGGGAGGAGATGGGGCAGATGCTTGGAGGAGCGCGAGTGCGTTCTCTCCACTGGTGTCATTGCACACCCCACCTCCTAAGGGACAGAAAGCGGAAAAAGGTCCTGGCCACATGGCATGAAGCCGTACCTCACAGGCGCCACCCCCGAGAAGGTACCTCCCTGGCTGGATCCGTGTTGGATGGGTCGAGACACTCCCCTCCACCCTGCCACGAAGGGTAAGTCATGGGGGCTCAAGGGCGGGGTTCTGATCCTTGGGGGACAGCGCTGAGGGGCCAGTGGATAGGGTGAAGGAGTGCTGGCCAGGATGAGGAAGAAATGAAACATGAAAAAAATACATAAATAATCTAAACTTATAAATCACTCGAGCTAAACTGGAGTGATTTACAGTAAGTTAACGGTGCCTCTGCTGGATGTCTCTTATGGTAGAAAGAGACTCCTGTTGTGAGGTCTGAGTAGCCGGAATTGCCAAGCTTCACAGTCCTCTCAACCAAACTTCATCCTCAGAATCTCTTGTACCGTTAAGAAACACACCCCCTTGGAGATCCTAATAACTTATAATGCTGCAGCTCTCTGGATGGCAGGACACTAACACAATGGACTGTTCATCTTTTTTCATCTAGCATTTTCTTTTCCTGCATACCTAAATTCAATTCCTCCACCCCCACTTTAGCTTAAAAGGGACAAAATCTCCTCAGGTGTTATCCTCACAAAGACAGTGAGATTCTTCATCCAGCTGCTGAGGTTGAGAACTGCTCTTCAGTAAATGTTACTGCCTTTTTATTTAGTTTTGTTGACCAGGAAAGGAGAGTTAGACAATGCAGCCCATTTTCAGCCTTATCCCAGAAAAAAAAAAAAGGGGGTGATCAGGCCGATTTCAAGACAGCAATGAGAGCAAGGTGCAAACTACATCAGTGCGTAAAGTTGCGCCAAAAATCCCTAAAACATGCGAACTGTACCATATTCCAAGAGAATCACCAGATATGACGGAAAATGCAAAATTACACATGTTGCAAGTTATGCCCATAAGACATGGCGTAACTCGCAATAGCGGCGTAGTTGTATGCATGTCACAACTTGCAATATTATCAGCAGTACATACCTCTCTACTGTCCCGCTGTACATGGCACTGTTCCCTACTGTACATCTCATCACTTCTCTGTTCCACAGTGCGATGCCTTGTCCCACAATCTGTTTGGCTATTGTGCTACATGCTATGGTACAAGTTACACCAGGAGTATTTCACTTACTATTAGCCTGTCTGACCATGCTGCTACCTATTTTATTTAGTTGTTTAACCAGGTATAGCACACTAAGCTGAAAGCTTTTTTACAGGAGCGACCTGGGAGCACAAGGAGGTTAAGTGACTTGCTCAGGGTCACACAGTATGCAAGTGGAAGCTGTGGGATTCAAACCCAGGTCTGGTCTGCTGGATGTCACCAAATTTGCAGCTCAGAGCCGTAGACCACTGCGCTATACTGCCTCCTTCACTGTGTCCTGGGTTTCCTAGGGCACGTTTGCTTGGGTGTCCCACTGTTTGCCCATTAGTTCCACATTCGGGACCTACTGGCTGGGAATATGCTGCAGTCTGGCTTGGGGGGGGGGGGGTTCTATGGCCTGTGCTCCGGTTAGGACAGCTTTTTCTTGTTCCAACTTACATTACCATCCTCTGGCATGGTTCATTACGCCACCTGTTCTGGAATAACAGTTCTGTGGTGCTGTGTGTTACGCATGTCGTAAGCCATATTACGCAGTGGCGCAGGCATTCTTTGGTATAACTGTGGCGCAACTTGCGTTTGTCGTAGCAATTGCAGGTTCCAGCGTAAGTGTTCTTTTGGAATCGCGTATGTCACAAATCGCTGGTGTAACTTGCAATTTGCACTAGCAGGACTGCATTTACGCCTGGCATAACTGTCTTGTAACCAGGCCCCCAGATGCAAACCAAATGAAACTGAACAAGATTAACCGGATGGTGGTATTTTAGTGAAAAGGTGAAATCTGGCCAGGACATGAAGGATATTCCTGTACTCTTTTTGAGAAGTGCCTAACGTTCACCTGAACAACCATTAGAAAAGGTAGACAGGACCTCGGTTTAACACCCCAACACTACTCTAGCCACCTAGTACTACATCAGCAGTCCTGGGACTTCTTTTGAAAAAAACTGCTTTCAGTGACCAACTTTACAAAGCCACTGACACCTGGGAAAACTTCGGAAAACCAAATATTGACACTTTTCAGCTGGCATTTTCCTACCTTCATACATTTCTTTTCCCCCTTATTTATTACTGAGGAAACATGCACAAAAACAGGGTCTTGATCCCTTACAGTTAATTTGCCCTTAGTGCTTATTCCCTACAAGGAGTCATAACCCTCTGTTGTGACATCACAGCCTGTTGCCATGGGAATAACTGATGTCACAATCAGTGTATTTGGTGAATATAAACTTAGTAGTAAATAATGGGAAGGAGAAACACAGCCAATATGAAATGTAAGCTGAACTGTGTCCAAATATTGTGTTTCAGAGTTCTCCTGGAAGTGTCGGGAGCTCTTTAAAATGCTGCTTCCATACTACAGTTTCAAATGCTACATTAGCAACAACCATGGAAATGTGGTTTCTTGGGAATTAATCCTTTTTGCAGTGCCACACAATCTCGTTCAGCCCCAGGCAGCCATTTTGAACAAGGTTAAGCACAGAACATTTCAACTCACATTTACGCTCTGGGGCCGACACTGAAAAAACTGTTATGAAGGAAATTTTATTTTTCAATTATCTGTTTGATCAGGACGGAATGATGGTGTCAAAGGCTCATCTGTAATATCATCATGAGGGGCACAACAAAACTGCATGCAGTCAAACAACTGAATATGTAAAACTAAATAAAACAATCTACAATCAAAAAAGAATTACATACAAATGCAAAAATACATTAAGAAATGAAACTCTAGGACACTGTCTCCTAGAGCAATATATTTCTAAAATACTACTTCAGTCGGTAATAAATAGCTGCACCTATTACTCGAAAATATCAAAAACCTCAAATACTAATTACTTACTCTTGAAGAATTTTACTATCAGTGGTCTGTGGATATCCAAAGTCCATCAGTTCATCTAATAGTTCGTATATGATGACAAAATTATCACGGATGCTTTCTTCTTCCAGCTCCTTGAAATATTCTGAAAATACCTGAAACATTTAAAGATTTACAAGCTTGGCTGCAACTTGCTTGAAGTGTTATCTACAGCACATTTATACTAGGGTGCATCAGCTCACAAAAGATCCAAGGATAAGCATATAAACCAAATCCATGCTTGCCAATATAGAAAAGGAAGCAAGTTTTCAACTTACTGGTGTAACACAAGATAAAGAGAACCGATATGCTTTGGCCTAGGGGGTCTTGATCAGCAAGCTTGCGAGGTTAAAGGAAAGCTGTCCAAATACTAGTCTCCTGCCCCGAAAAGGCTTACCCTCTGGTTTAGCTTTTTGAAGTAAAAGTGGCATTTTTCTCAAGCCACAAGGCATTTTAATTTTTAATACATTTGTATTCAATCGAGCGTCGCCACACCTTTACAGTTAATGAAGCCCCACTACGTCCACCATACTTCCGGGTAGCAGACTTTTCAGAATTAAAATACCTTGTGGCATGAGAAAAATGCTGCTTCTACCTCAAAAAGCTAAACCAGAGGGTAAGTCTTGTCGGGGCGGGAGACTGGTATTTGGACAGTTTTCCTTTAAATTGAAATCTTCACATGTGCTTAACAAATTATAAGAACTGCCTTCATTTTTAATTAATACTCTTCAATATCCTAGATCATAAAGTTTTTTTATATACTGAAATTAGACTTTTAAAGCAAACAACTGATGCATAGCAGTGATCAATTCTAACAGCAGTCCCACAACCAAAAAAAAAGATTACTTGGAAAATTATTTTGCCTGAAGATACCTTTAGTTAGAGCCAGCCTGTCAGCGCAGCAGTAAGGCTTCTGCTTGAGATACCAGCGACCTGGGTTCAAGAACAAGCCTAGTTTGCTGGAAGGCCAGCAAGGCGGTGAAAGAGTGAGCATCCCAAAGGACACTTGCCCACTCTGGGGAAGGTGGCTCACTGTGTCGTAGCACTAGCGCCACCTGTGGAAGCACTAGAGGTGTGGTTTCCCATAACCAGCAGGGGAAGTCTGCTGGCTTGCACAGATGCATACCCATCGCATGTACACGTTCACACTGCTGACTCTAGGAACTGGGCAGAGAAATTCCAGCCTGGACTCAGGATAAAACTAGCGTTCCACAGGCCCTGCACCACTCTTTCGAGGTTCTGCTTTGTGCAGATTCGGTCAATGCCTGGTCCCATCCCGGCATCCTCAACATGGGGGGGAGGGGGTTTACACAGTATGTGAGAAACAATGTACAGTTCATCTGCCATACCCTCGAGCCCCTTTAAAAATAAGATGCCACATCTCACTGGGATAGCTCGATGAACAAACTGCCATATAAACAGACAAATTACAACAGCAGGAGTATATTCCAGTAGTAATCACACTTCAGATCATTAAAAAGTAGGATACAATTCTAATGATTTTTGACATCCAGCAGTGGTAAAGTGCTCCATGCAGCATTAAAACAAAAAGTGACAATTGTAAATGTTGTCATGTGTATGTACTTCGAGTAATAGTTACAAAAACTGGCTGCCATCAACATGGCCCTTGCTGACATCTGACCAAATCCTAACTCCCTCCCTTTAAACCTGTAACATCTTCGGCTTGCTCCTGATGCAGAAACCGGCAGGGCATGAGCAGCAGTCATTTATATAAAGGAAGGACTGACTAAGAAAGACAGACTTCTTGCACTATGTTAGGAGTACTACAGTTGAGACACCCAATGACCAGGCGAATACCCAGTAGTGTTCCTGCGCCAGCGACTCTGGTTCAACAGCAAACTCGGGAGCTGGGTCGGGTGTCCAGGGAAGCTGGGGTAGCACTGTCGCATGGCAGTGCTCCCAGCCAGGGAAGGATGGAGCTGTAGTCATGTCACCACAGCGACCCCCTGCAGTGGACCAAGAAGTATGCCTCCTCCGCAGGGATGTCACTGTGTATGTGGCCTGTCAAGGTACTGCCCAGCTCCAGGGAGGAGAAAGGACTCAGGAGACAGCAAGGAGGAGGAAGGGCTTAGGGGACAGCGAGAAAAAAAAAAAAATTCCTACATGTCTCCCATGCCCACCTGTGTGCCAGCTACAGACACTCTTGGGCCCCACACAGCATGATCCCCACTGGTTCTGACAGTAGGAGGGGGTGAAAGATGGAGCTTGGAGAAGAAATTCCTTCATACTTCCACAATTTCCTTTTCCGTTAGCTTCAATGTTGTCAAATGGGAGTTAATACACACGAGTAACAAGCTCCCCTTCCCGGGACAATGGTACAGTCCAAAGCAGTCCATCAGCATAAAACCATGCATGAGCACACAAGAATTCTGAAGCCAGTAGCTACTCAGCCACCTTTGACCATGTAGTACTTATTCACTCCTATGTAAACTACCAATCTGTTACCCAGGCCACCATAACCACAAAGCTGTCTGACATGTAAATGATTTATACCAAAAACTTACAGGAGTGACAAATAACATACCTCATTTGAAGACCCGTTTATTTTTTATACTGGGTAGCCAGTGAGCAAAATATGCCCATTTTCACTGGCGTCCAGTGACATCAATACAAAACTACATAAACAATACTCAAGTACAAATACAACACAGCTACAAAAATAATAAAAATCAATTAAAACATTTACCATCAGAGTTTGTAAGCAGAAAATGTTTACGTGAGCTTTTAAAGGTGGAAATATTAACACAATTAGTAACTGAATCAGTCTTGCTGAATGGCTCGTCTGTCATGTTTCTTGAGCATCAGACCACTGGACCTCTGGCCTTGCTGGTCCACTGCAAACACTTACAACATAAGGAGGTTTAGTTGCAAGGCAACAGAAAGTACAACTGTAGAGCACAAGTAAAGCACTCACCTGAAACGATGACTCACCAAGCAACAGCCCAAATTCATAACCTGGTAACCTGTGGTCTTGAAAATCCCTTAAATACAGAGCTACCCATGGCTAGCAGATAGTTTATTTGTGGTTACAGTTGGATATCAAAAATTATCTTTGCTGAAATTGAAAAACCTTAGATCTATTGAACAATATCCTCCAACAGGATCCAGACTCCCAGGAGAGGCCCCTTGACAACACTGGAGCCAACAGAAATTGCTCTAAGTACGAAGGAATTTCTCCTTTCTGTATCACTTCACATTGTCAATGGGGAGTTAATCCATATGGGTTCTAATAAGCAGTACCCATTCCAAACACGGGAAGAATACTGTCCCATATATAACCCATATGGGTCAAGTATAATACTCATCTGCTAACCATTGCCTGTAAAAGCCTGCACCTGGAAGTTACCTCAGAAGAGTTGAGGACATTTAATCTGCAGTGCTTACTAAATGTATGACAGAGACTACGTTGCCATTCTGTATAGTTACAACACAAAGCTCTCTCCTCTCTCTCTCTGCTCAGGATGTAGAAAAGGCCCTGATACAGGGAGCCAGTTCAATGTCGTAACAGCAACTGCTGTTACAGCGATACACTCCCCACCAAACCCAACAGCAGTGATAAAAAAACAATGCATCTATATGGGGTGGCTTAAGTCCCACACATGAAAAAACAAAGTTGTATCCCTACCCAGCCCTGAACCTCCCTCACTGCAGCCCACCACCCTCATCCTCGCACCAGAATGCCAGCTCGGCAGCACACCGCCAAACTACAGCCTACACACCTTCATCTTCCTGAACCCTCCTCTTCCGTTCCTTTGCCCTCCTACTACCTCGCCATTTTTTCCCCTAACTTGGCGCTACAACCATGCCTCGCTACCCTGTCAGAGTAGCTCACATCATGGGCACTCAAACTGAGTCGCCATTATAACATGTTACCTAGAGAGACTTATCAGATTTTTTTTTTCCTCTCGCACCAAACAGAACAAACAAAAAAACTCACATTTTAGACAGATCTCTGTGCAAATCTACTTCATTAAATCTTTTCTTTTGGATTCGCCAGCTTGAAACAAAAAAGATGGCAGGCAAATTTCCTGAATTAAGAATAACACACAAGACTTTCTTCGTTATGCATATAAGCTGAGGTTCCTCAAGAAACAGCAGCTGAAGTTCACCTATCCTTCTTGCATAACAAATTGCAATCCAACAGCACACCTTGTAGGATAATATGCCCAGAGGCACGGTTGAAAGTGCTTTGACAGGCGTCCTACCTGGCATATGTTAACACCAAGTTTAGATCCCACGGTGGCATCAGGGACCAAAAAAATCATCTGTCTTCTGTTCACATCCAAATAGATCCTCAAGAATGATCCCCATGGATGTTCTCAGTGCTGCCGACAGAACAGAGCTCTGCCACCACAGGGTACATAGATACATAGACAGTGTCGGCAGATAAGGGCCTATGGCCCACCCAGTCTGCCCATTTGCACTTGTAAGTTCAGTTTGTTTTCCTAGAAGTCTGCTGCCCCTTACCCCCGACCTCCAGAATTCCTTTATGTCTATCCCATGCATTCTTAAACCCGGTGATTGTTTCAGCCCCACCACTTCCTCTGGCAGGGCAAGTTCCGCTTATCCACCACCCGCTCTGTGAAATTCTTCCTCATGTTTCCTCTGAATCATCCTCCTCCAACTTCATCCCATGCCTCTAGTCCTGGAACATCTTTTTCGCTTAAAATAGTTTTCCTGCACCCTGTTCCTCCTGTAAGATACTTGTATGTCTCTGTCATATCCCTCTCTCCCTCCTCTCCTCCAGGAGTACATGTTCAGTTCCTTCAACCTGTCTTCATAGGACTCGTGATGCAATCCATGCACCATCTTTGTTGCCCTCCTCTGAACCTTCTCTACCCTGTCTATGTCCTTACGTAGGTATGGTCTCCAGAACTGTACACTGTACTCCAGGTGGGGCCTCACTAGTGTCTTGTATAGCGGAATTATGACCTCCCTTTTCCTGCTGGTGATGCCCTGCCTATACATCCCAAGCATCCTATTTGCTTTACCTGCTGCCTTGTCACATCAGCTTCCCTACCTTGAGGTCATCAGAGATGATAACCCCAAGATCCCTTTCCTGCTTGGTGCATGCTATATCCTCACCCCCAACTGATATATTGTGCCAGGGTTTTGTGCCCCATATGCATTATCTTGCACTTCTTTGCATTGAATTTCAACTGCCAAACCCGGACCATTCTTCAAGTTCTGCAGGTCCTTCTCATTCTGTCTACACCCTCTGGTGTGTCTACTCTGTTACAGAGCTTTGTGTCATCAGCGAACAGTGAAATTCTGCCTTCTAGGTTGTGCAATGTCACTGATGAAGATGTTGAATAGGACCGGTCCCAGCACTGATCCCTGTGGTACCCACTGGTCACTCTCCCTCTGTGGAGTGACAGCCATTTACCACCACCTCTGTGTCCTGCCACCCAGCCAGTTACCTACCCACCACACTACTGTCCTGCCCACACCATATTCCCCAGTTTGTGTAATAGTCTTCTATGTGGCACAGTGTCTAAGGCCTTGCTGAAGTCCAGATAGGCCATGTCCACCGCCTTCCCCTGATTCACCTCCCTAGTCACCCAGTCAAAAAATTCAACGAGGTTGGTCTGACATGACCTCCCCCTGGTGAAACCACGCTGCCTTGGGTCCTGTAGTCCATTGACAACCAGATGTTCTACCAATCTCTCCTTCAGTAGTGCTTCCATGATCTTCCCCACTATAAATCAGTGGCCTTGCATCTGAATTTTGAAATGCCACTTCTCTCAGTGCAGTTTAACCCCTGCAAGGTATATATATTTTTTTAAATCAAGGATGGAAATGAGAAAGGAAAATGTGGCCCACCGGGATTTGAACCTCAGACCTCTGGTATGCCGTTCCAGTGCTCTAACCATTAAGCTACAGGCCCACTGTACTCTATGTTAGACCCTGGCTGGTCCCTGCTTACAAAAAAATCCACAATCTGTGTAGCCGCTGCCTTGGATGGTCCGAAACCTCTGTCTCTGGCCCAACCAGAGAAGGAATTCCACACTAAATTGAAGCTTCTGGCACTTACTTCTGAAGAAACTCTGTTTTAGTAGTCGTCTCCATTCCAGAGACAGGCTGCCAACTGCATGACCTCTGGGTCTAGATACAGAATGAGATCTTGGCTTAGAAGGTCCCCGCCAAGCAGGAGATGAAAACGGGGCCTGCTGGATGAGGTTCACTAGGTCTGAGAACCGCTGCCTTCTAGGCCACTCAAATTACCAGAAGGAAGCCTGCGCTAGACTGCCTTCTCCTTGAACTACCCTACAAAGCAGTGGGAGCACAGGAAAACATGTAAGCTCTATGACAGTTACTGGGACAATGAATGCATCCACTACCTCTGCCTGAGGGCACCTATACTAACCAAAAAACCTTGGTATTCGAGCATTTTTCTTGGCGCTAGAAGGCTGATCTGAGGTCAACCGAACCTTCTGCACATTCCCTTGAAGGAACTTTTTCTCAACTCAGTTAATTGGCCTGTACATTCACCTCACCCACTAGGTGAACTGCAGAGAGCTAGAAGACTGGTCTCTGTCCAATGCAAAACCTTGGTCACTTCTACCAGCATAATTTGGCTTTTTGCACCCCCTTGATAGTTTATGTATGCTACGGTGATGACAATGTCTGACACTAATGAATGCCGCTCTGACGTGAAATAGAGAGAGATACACCGCTCTCATTTCCAACATGTCTATCTGGAGGTACAGCTCCTGTTAGTTCCATATAGCAGACAGGAGCTGTGCTAAACCACCCTGACTCATATTAGCCTCTCATGGGAACAGGCCCATAAACCCAGTGCTATCACTGCCGTCACCAGACCCAAACACATGGAGCCGCAGAGAGGAGTCTCACCTGTCTGAGGTTTCATGCACTAACTCTTTCAGACAAGGCATTTTATTTGGGGGCAGTGGGATACGCTGTATGTACTTTCTACCCACATCTGTAACCTGTGATGTTCCAAGTTGCCATCGCTTCCGTACGTGACATACATTTCCTGCGACTGTAATACTCTCCTGGGTCATGACTCAAAATAGGCTTTTTTCCTTTTTTGTTTGCCTAGTGCACTTACCAGGTTAACGAAAAACTAAATAAATAAATATTAAACTTGACCATCTGAAAACCTCATTTCTGGAAACCCCATTCCCAGGGTTTTAGTTCTGCAACAGTGTCGGGAGAGCTTCTCTCTGTGGGTGATCCATCCACATATGACTAGCCCCTACATGATCTTCACACTGCCAACACTGCAGTGGGAGATTCCTGATGAGGCAATAGTCTAGGTAGGGAATCAGATCTGCCCTAATACAATCAGGAATTAAGAGTGTACCTTCAGCCAGTCACTAAACCGATGGAAGGACTTAATGCAGACAAGGGTCCCTCCTAAAGGCAAGCCTCCGGCATCTTTGTGGTGTCTGTATCAACAGAATATGAAAACAAGTCTCTCTAAAATTGAAAAACACCAAAGGTGTCCATCACTGGACTGTTCAAAAGATGGCCACATGGCCAACTGATCAAGACGAGCAGCAGAGACTATCTAACCGGCTTGTGTTTAACCAGCTGGTAAACCAGAACTGGGCAAGATCCTAGGGATTGCCAATACTCTTCCTGTCCAACTGCTATTAAAAATTCTGCAGTCTTCTACCAAGGAAAGGGGCTGAAAAAATGACTCTGTATTAACATTGACAGGACCCACCTCTCCTGCCTGTACTTTCATCCCCAGTGGCAAGACACCTTATTCACTCTTACCTGCAGAACCCCAGAGAAAAAACCCTCTGCTTCTCTGGTTGCTGGGTTCCTGAGAACAGCATGTACAACCCACTGCTGCCTCGGAACACAAACTCCAGACCCCTTAGTCACCACGCTGGCCCTCTGCTGCTACTACTTACAAAAACACAACTGTCTTTTTTTTGTCCTCCATGTCCTGCATGACCCATCCAGTTCTGGTTTAAGAAGTAAATCCCCAGCAAAACCTAGAAGCCATATGCTTTAGGCAAGATGCCTTGTGCCATAGCCCTGTATGCAAACTGTTACATAGAAACACAGAATTTGACGGCAGATAAGGACCGCTTGGCCCACCCAGTCTGCCCATTTCCTTACCTACTGGATAAGCTGCAGATCCTAGTTAACCAGCAGCCTACTTCTTCCTACCCCCACCCCCCCAGAACTTCCTTATGACTATCCCATGCATGCTTGAATTCCACCACTGATTTTGACTCCACAACCTCCTCCGGAAGGGTTTCCATGCATCCACAACCCTCTCTGTGAAAAATACTTCTTTAAATTACCTCTGAGCTGCCCCCATCTTCAAATTGTGCCCTCTTGTTCTTGCACACTCTCTTTTTGAAAGATGCTACCCTCTTGGACTTTGCTGATTCCCTTGAGGTACTTGAAAGTTTCTATCATGTCCCCCCTCTCCCTCCTTTCCTCGAGGCTATACATATTAAGCTCCTTAAGTCTCTCTTCATATATCTTCTGGTGCAGACCCTGCACCATTTTAGTTGCCCTCCTCTGGACAGCTTCCATCCTGTCGATGTCTTTGCGGAGACTGGGTCTCCAGAACTGCACACAGTACTCCAGATGGGGTCTCATCAGCTGTCTGTACAGAGGGATAATAACTTCCTGTTTTCTACTGGTGATGCCTCTCCCTATGCATCCCAGTATCCCCCCAGCCCGCCTTGCTGCCCTCTCACATTGCTTGCCCATCTTTAGGTCATCTGATATGACTACCCCCAGGTCCCTCTCCATTTTTGTTGTTGTTAGTATTTCACCCCCCATTGTGTACTCTTCCCCTGGGTTTTTGTTTCCCAGGTGCATTACCTTGCACTTCTTAGCACTGAATCTAAGCTGCCATACATTTGACCATTCCTCTAACCTTGCCAAGTCCCTTCTCATCCTTTCCACTCCACCCTGTGCATCAACTCTGTTGCAGATCTTAGTGTCATCTGCAAAGAGACATACTTTTCCTTCCAGTCCTTCTGCAAAGTCGCTTATAAAGACATTGAAGAGGACCGGTCCTAATACTGAACCCTGCGGTACCCCACTAGTAACCCTCCTTTCTTCTGAGTGGACTCCATTTACTATTACTCTCTGTGTCCTATTCTCCAGCCAATTCTTTACCCAGGCTGTCATCTTGGGACCCACTCCCAGGCTGGCTAACTTGTATATTAATCTTTTGTGTGGGACTGTGTCAAACGCCTTGCTAAAGTCTGTTACGGCCATGACATGGTTTGCTGGGTATTTACCTCATCCAAATTTTATGGGTCAAAATTACCCAACTGGGACACCATCCACGGTCTCATTTGAGACGGAAAGGATTTCCAACTTCCTTTGAAAACTTCCTCTTAAAGAAAATAAACACACAGAGTCCCGGGCTTGGGAATCAGATCTTGCTTGGCCATCCCTGATTCAATTTAAAAAAAACACAATGATGTGGAGGTCGGCAAGCACTTTGTGTCTGGGAATAACAAGGACAAAATGGGTTCTCATTAGCACCTTGATATTTTGAACCTCCTTTAATTGCAACATTCTAGCAAGGTCAAAGTATGCAGGGGGCAGGGAGTCAATATCTTCGTTTTAGGGTTCTAGCCCTTCCTCTTCCCTCTCCCTTTGAGGGACACACTTCAATTCACAGATCTTGCTCCGCCACGTCAAGATTCTCCCTAGACCTTCTGTATTCTCCTTTTTGACCTGCTGTCAAGGACAGGGATCACCTGCAATCCAGACGAGCATGTCAACTCTGCTCCGGCACACCTGGACATGGCCGTACCCCCCAACCCAAGAGGCTCGCCTACGGTCTGGGTATCTTCGCAGGCCAGGCTCGCAGCACATTAGCATACAGCATTCTGTCTATGAAGAACAGATAACTAGTATAACACAGCTTCACTACTGCCAGAGACTAGGTGCATTCCCCGATCACAGATTAGGCTGGGAGAGACCAAAGCAGATTAATTTACGGTTTAGAAAGCTGGACCCTGTAAGGAAGTCTCTCAGTCTGTAATAGCTGTCACAGCACTCTCCCCTCCAGGCTGGAAATTTGGCTGGGTGTGGAAAAAAATTAAGTAGTGCACTACTTTATGTAATCCAGCAGGTCTTTATCGCATCTGCAAGGAGCCATGGTGTCCAAATAAATTGCCTCATCAGGGTTCCCCACTCTCTGAAAATATAGGGCGGTGGCAATGGTGATCGGGTCAAATGGTGCATTATTTTTCAGGACCTCCTATATGCACTGTACATATGTGCATAAGTAGCTTTTAAGTAACATATAGTGTGCTGGTATTAAATGGGTAGTATTGCAATAAAGGATGTCAATAAAAGCCAATTTTGGAGGATTTTATAAAAAAATGAATAAAAATATAGGGTGGTGGCAAAAAAAATATAGGGTGGTGGTAAAAAATATAGAGCGGTGGTAAAAAAATATAGGGTGGTGGCCCACCGCCCTAAAACGATGAATGGGGAACACTGCTCATGTAGGAAAAAATATATGATGGACTTAACAAGAATTCCCCCAGCCAGCTCTACCCCAGAGGAAGGATCCAGTCCCTATGGGGATAACCAGTCAACTGGTACCCACTAACATAGTCAACATGAACTACACCCTACAAAAACAAACAAAAAAAAACAAACAAAAGAAAAAACAGGAAAAATTACTTAACTGCTTCTGTCTGGACCAGCCCCCTCAGATATCCAGCTGGTTGAAGGTACTCTCCTTAATTCATCCATGGTGGCATGTCACCTCAACGTTGAAGCCCCACGAGTCGACAGAGAGAACATGCATGTTGATGTTACGAATCATAAACACGCATCTTCAAAACATAGCACGCCCCCCGGCCTAAAACGAGTGTCATTGAAACCTCAGACTAGAGAGCAGTGTGTACAGAACTTTCTGGTGCTCAGAGTTGCCTTTTCTGAGCCACAGCTCTCTGTAGGTTCAGAACTGAGAGTAGCAGCAGCTGGTAGGAGGCAACACCAAATTATGGAAGGCAAGAGAAGAACAAGAGTACCATGTGTGCATCTAGTCCTAGATCTGTAAGAGTGGATGTCAGGGGCATGGCACGCAAAGTGCGCCAGTGGACGTGAGGAGACAAGACTCCCATGGACAAAAATAGTACGCAGCACTACACAACACATAACTGGCCCTCAGATAAGAACACACTCAAAGGCACTAAAAATAGCCAAGCACACCCACTGGATGAAAAAGACTACATCTGGGGCAAAAGCACAAACGCGCATGAAGTGCTCCAACAGCCAGGAAGAGACTACAGAGTGCCTCTCACGAAGCACAAGCATAACATGACATGAAGCACACTGCTGTGCACAACAGACCCTGCAATCTGGGTAAAAAAAAAAAAAAAAAACAGAACACCAAAAAGAACTCAACACACAGTGGGAACCACAACTAGGCTCCCCCTACTGCACAGAATTACCCCCAATTTACTTACCTCCATGAATTTAACAAAGCCCCACAGGGCAGGAAAAAAGGCAAACCAACCTGGATTACTGATTTACAAGAAAACACAATGACTGGCAGAACACCAACTAAGCACAGGCAAACAAGAAAAGTTAAGGAAGAGCAACAGCTGAACTTAGACACCGTACAGGAGAAAACTAGCAACAAGAGAAAAAGACATTCACCCCCAAAGCCTTGACTAAGCACCTCCCCCCCAGAAACAGACAACATTCCCTTACTTACCTGAGGCTCCAGGCTAGGAATGTTTGCAGGAGACCTTCAATAATAAAACACCTTGTTAATGGCCAGTGGTTCTGAGTCAAGCAGGCATTGTGGGCACTGTTGAGAATTTCTGCTAGTAGGTTACTGCCAAAGCTTAACAGACAAGGGTTTCTAAATATAGGGGGTGCCACCTGTCAACAGGTGGCCCCAACATGCCTATCTCACACCAAGTTTTAAGGTGAAAAACAGGAGTAGAACCTCAAAATCTTCCAGAGATCAATCTATGCTCCCACCCTCTCAGTGATACAGCAAAACCTGGGTAGTTACTGGCTTTGGACTTCTTGTGTGCCCAGAGTTCTACGGTAATTGACAGCTTTGGGCTGTATCACTACCCAGCTGGGGAGCTCATTACCTGTATGTATCAACTTCCCATTGACCACTGTGCAGAGATGACAGAAAGAAAGGCATAGATCACTCCCAGGGTTTAGGAGGGAATCATTTAATTGGCAAACTATACAAGATGATGCGCGATCTAACTAAAGAATTAACTGACTCCATACTAATGGGTTGGAACAGAGATCTGGATCTGCAAGTACCCAAAGAAAAATGGGTCTCCTCTTCTCTTCGTGCAGTAAAAATCACTCACTCTCTTATCTGGAGGGAGTACTCGTGGAAATGTAGGTCTAGGTTTTTCAGATCACCGGCTCGTTTGACAAAATATCTCCCACTCGAATATGGGGTTTGCTGGAGGAGTTGTGAGGATGGCATGGCTGATCTGGGACATATCATGTGGCAGTGTCCACTCCTGATGCCATTTGGATCAACCTGCAAATAGAAATCTCAGACAGCCTAGAAGAATCTTTCGAGCTCACAGCTGAGATGTTGCTGCTGGCTGTTCACCCCGGATCGCTCCCCTCCGTGGACTAAAACTCTGCTGCCTATTTTCTTGCTGGCTGCTAAAAAATCCATCACAAAAAAATGGATGACTCAAGATATTCCGTCCATTCAGGATTGGAGGCAAATAATTTCAATATATCGGATGGAAAATATTACAGCAAAAATTAATAACCAAATCCAGAGGTTTACCTCACTTTGGCAGAGATGGTCACTCCACCAACCTAGAACAGACTCTAATTTTCGCCCTTAATGATCTCAGGGTCTTGGGGGTGGGGGAGTGTAGCCACACTGAAAGGTCTTTTTAGGAACCTCTCCTATGTTATTAAAATAAATTGTATCCTACCTGTATATGACAGTATGCTAGGGAGAAAAAAAAAAAAAAAGAGAAAGATTTCCTCTGTTTGAATATAAGAATGCTTTTAATATGTTAACTCCAAAGTAATGACTATATTTTTACTGTCTGTAAATTGTCTCCCGTTTCCCTAGAAAAGGGGATAATAAAAAGAAAGAAAGAAAAAAAAAAGAAAGAAGAAGGTGGCAGTACATGGGCAAACAGCTTGCTACTGTCTCCAGCACATCAATCCTCTGAACTGATTCCCTTCTGCATTTTCAAAGTAATGGTACTGGCCACTTACAGCTGCAGCAGAGGACAGACGCCATTTCTGCACCGTGGAATTACAGTTCACACTGCCTCATCTATATAGTTTATATGTGCTTAATGGCTAGGAATGAGGAACTTGTTTAAAATGGTGATCAGTGGGATAGCCACAGAAGCTAGAACATCTTATTTACTTGGGGGTTCAACATGTGAAGTTAGAAGACTTGCACCCTCAACTTATGAATAGATAGAAATATGATAATGTACATTTCATTATGAATGTAGTGTGGGAGGTACAGGGACACAACTTGCTTAAGCAATAGCTACATTATTTAACAAGTCTGGCAACGTAATTTTTAAAAGGGACACTGTCAACCACCTTAGACCGCAAAGTGTTCCTAGTTTAAAAAACGCATGTTTATGACTGTTCACATTCTGTAGAGACTGCTGATGTAGATGGTAGTTTGATTCAGATTCCCTTTTTCTTTTAAAAAAGTGAAAAACAGACTGCCCATTATACTGGTATTGCCACACAAAAAAATGTTTAAATTCCTTGATCAACTTCACTTGCATTTCTTCCTGAACTTGGGTACAACCACAACACAGTCTATCTACTCATTATGCAATGGGAGGAGAGGAGACTCTTGCATCATGAGTAGGTGTGCTTGAGAGTCTTTTCAAAGGTTTAGGAAGTATGGAATAAAAGTAGATCAAGGATCTGAAACAAAACAAAGTTGGGTATAATTATGCCATTAGCATACATTTCACTTCTACTAAAAAGGAAGGAAGCAGATAATACAAACAGCAACAGCAAAGAACTTCTGAGAAGGTAAGCAACCGTAACATGCGTTTAACTCTAAATAATAGGATGCAAAAATGTTTGGCAGTGTCCCTATAAGTAAATTTGGAATGTCTGAGAAAGCTAATCCTTCATGTTAATGAAGACCTTCCTAAAAAGCAGTTTGAAAAGCATATTTAAAACTTCACTATAACAGAACTGACTTACCTGAACAACTTTATAAAGGAAAGAAAACACCAATGAAACACATGCATTCTTCTTCGAAGTTGCAACAACTGAGTGAAAACATTAAGGAAACTTTGACAAGTCCTATACTGGACATTTGTTACCTTAGATTTATGCTTTCCAGCCCATAAATATTTCTAAAGTAATTATGTATTAAAAACGGGCACACAACTCAGATGGGCTATTCTGGACCATAAAGTAAAAAGGGACCGAATTCCGTGTCGTTTTTTTTTTTTTTTTTTTTTAAATGAATTTTGTTTAAGACAGGGTCCATCCGTAAGCAAAAAAAAAAACCCTCAGTTGGCAATGGCAAAACTACATTCCAAAATAAACCTTACATTTTAAGCCATTCCATTTTTCACTCCTAATGATTAAAAACAGAACTGACATCATAGTATCCAACTTGTGATATCTGTAGTCACTGCCACTGTAACAGACTATGATGTCACAAACGAACAGATTACTTACCTATAACAGTAGTTCTAGGAGTGGTGTATGTTGTTCATCCACACTCTTTGGCATGTCCCCTTCCACTTAAAAATCAACCAAAGTCTTCAATCTGGCTCCTCCCACCCATCTGGGTGATATATACCTCAGCTCCGCCCCATGAAGCCAGATCTTAGCACACTGGAAGCCAGGTTGTGTGCGTTCACAGTCGGGGAGGTTGGGTGTGTCAGTGTGGATGAACAACATATACCACTCCTAGAACTACTGTTACAGTTGAGTAACCTGTTCTTCTAGGAGCATGGATATGTTGTTCATTCACATTCTTTGGCAGACTCCTAGCAGTTCTCCAGGAGGAGGAAGGCAAGGCGCATACCCCCTACTTAGGGAACAGAGATTGGAGAACTGAGGCCCCAAAACCAGCATCCCGGCGTGACTCAAGGTCGATGTGGTAGTGGGTAATGAACGTGTTTGTGGACTTCCAGGTAGCAGACCGACAGATTTCCTGGACTGGGATGTCCCTGGAAGCAGCCACCAATGCAGCAGTATGACGGGTAGAACAATTTCTTATCGCTGTGGGAGGCTTCTTGCCCGCCAACTCATAGCACAGACCTATGCATGATGTAATCCATCTTGTAACTGTCTGCTTTGCTGCAGGTCTACCAGAAGCAGCTTCAGCATAGGCGACAGAGCTGGCGAACCTCTCCCGGAATTTCCACCATCCTCTCCTTGTAACAGGACAGAGCACATCTCGGGTCCAAAGTATGAAGCCTGTACTCCGCCTCAGAGGTGTATACCGGCAGTGTCAACACCTGGTTAAGGTGAAACTCCGACACCACAATCGGAAGGATTTTCGGGTGGGGGCATAGGACAACCTTGTCCCTGTGGAAGACCAGGCAAGGGGAGTCCACCAAAACTACCTGGAGCTTCCCTATCCTTCTGGTAGACGTGATAGCCACCAGGAAGGCCATATTCCATGACAAGTGTGACAGCTTACACTTGTGGCTTGCCCATGAACTCTGCCAGTACCAGCAGTAGATCCCATGGAGGTGGAGGTTCATGTACTGGAGGGGATATGTGATCCAGGCCTTTGAAAAAGCACCCGACCACTGTCTCCTGCGCCGCTGGCTGACCTGCCCACACCCAGTAAGCAGAGATGGCTGCCAGGTGAAGCCTAATGGTCGATGACCAGAGACCCCTTTTGGAGAAAGGCCAAGGTAGTCAAGAAAGTTAGCCACTGAACAGGACAAAGGGGGTCCAGGCCCTTGCCCTGACACCAAATGCAAAACTTTTTCCATTTGAAGGCATAACATTTCCTGGTGGATTCCTTTCTGGATGCCTCCACCACGGTGTAGACATCTTCGGAAAGACCCAAAGCCTGGAACTCTAGCCACTCAGGTACCAGGCTATCAGGAGCAGGGACTGAAGGTCCAGATGGAATACCTTCCCCTGATTGAGAGATAATATTGTTGGGAGAGACTATACAAGTAATCAACTGTGTGTCTAAGTCAACAACACAGCTTATTTTACACTGAACACACAGCAGAGCATTTTGGGTCCTTTACAGAATCCCATTACTGTAAGCTAAAAGATAACTTGGGTAAAAAAAAAAAAAAAATATATATATTTATCCCCCATCTCAAGGGGAGGAACCGGACAAGGAAATGATAGAAGGCATCCTTAAAACGGCAGAAAAAGGGGAGAGATTGTTGATGGGGGACCCGAATATGCCAGATGTTAACTGGAGTACCTTTGTTGTAGGCACATCCAAGAGCAGGGCCATTCTTGATGCCCTACAGGGGGCATGCCTCAGACAGCTAGTGTTGGAACTCACTCAGGAGGGAGCAATCTTAGACCTGATACTCTCAAATGGGGAAGGAGAAAGGATCTCAGATTTAGAAGTGAGTAGCCATCTGGGAACAAGTGACCACCAAACAGTGTGGTTCACAATAAACAGAGCCATACAGTCAAGCCATACAAAAACAAGATTATTGGAATTTAGGAAGGCTGACTGGAAAAATGAGAGAGTGCCTTAGAAAAGCACTAGCAAATAGGCAAGAAGGAGGGGTGGAGGAACAATGGGGAATAATCAAAACAGTCATCGCAGAGGCAACAAACCTTTGTGTGAAGCAAATCAATAAAACAAAACAAAAAGGAAAAAACACTATGGTTCTCAAAAGAGGTGGCAGGGATGGTTAAGGAGAAAAGGATAGCATTCAGGAAATAAGGAAACACAGAAGAAGCAGGACAGAGAACTTTATCAGTTAAAACAGAAGGAGTAAGGGAAGGCAGTCAGAACAGCAAAGGCACAAACTGAGGAAAAGATAGCCAACTCTGTTAAGAAGGGGGATAAATCTTTTTACAGGTACATTAGGGAGTGAAGAAAGACCAAGGGAGGGATACAGAGACTTAATAAAGGAAAAGGGATGTGGGCAGAGGGTGACAGTGAAAAAGCACGGATACTGAATGAATATTTCTGCTCAGTATTCACAACAGATGAGGAGGGAGAGGTGCCTAAACCAAACAAGGGAGAAACTCTGAATGGGGGTTTACCAGTCCATTCACAGAAGAAAGGGTTTGAAAGAACTATTGAAACTGAGGGTGGACAAAGCAATGGGACCTGATAGGATTCACCCAAGAATACTAAAAGAACTAGTAACAACACTGACTACTCTCTAACAAATCATGGGAGGATGGAGTGGTACCTGAGGACTGGAGGAGGGCGAATTTGATTCCACTTCACATAAGTGGTAGCAGGGCAGAGGCAGGAAACTATAGACCAGTTAGTTTGACTTCAGTGGTAGGGAAAATGATGGAATCACTTCTGAAGGAAAGAACTGTTGAGTACCTAGAGGTCAGTGGAGCACAGGACCCAAGGCAGCATGGTTTCACAGCAGGAAGGTCATGTCAAACGAACCTAATAGATTTCTTTGACTGGGTGACCAAAGTAGTAGACCAGGGAAGGGCTGTGGATATGGCCTACCTAGAGTTTAGCAAGGCATTTGACACAGTATCACACAAAAAATTAATATACAAGTTAGCCAGCCTTGGAGTGAGTCGCAAGGTAGTAGCCTGGATAAAAAACTGGCTGGACAACAGGACGCAAAAGGTAATAGTAAATGGAGTCCACAGTGAAGAAAGGAGGTTAACTAGCGGGGTACCGCAGGTTTCGGTACTGTGACCGGTCCTCTTTAATATCTTTATAAGTGACATGGCAGAGCACCTGGAAGGAAAGCTATGCCTCTTTGCAGATGATACAAAGATCTGCAACAGGGTTGATACACAAGGTGGGATAGAAAGAATGAAAAGGGACTTGGCAAGGTTAGAGGAATGGTCAAATACATGGCAGCTCAGATTCAATGCAAAGGAAATGCAAGGTAATGCATCTGGGAAACAAAACCCAGGGGAAGAGAGTTAATTACAACAAAAATCGAAAGAGACCTAGGAGTAATTAGATCAGATGACCTAAAGGTGGGCAAGCAATGTGAGAAGACAGTAAGGAGGGCTGGGAGGATACTGGGATGCATAGGAAGAGGCATCAACAGTAGAAAACAGGAAGTTATTATCCCTCTATACAGACAGTTAGTGAGACCCCATCTGGAGTACTGCGTGCAATTCTGGAGACCCCATCTCCACAAAGACAGAGTGCAGGCTGTTCAGAGAAGGGCAACCAAAATGGTGCAGGGTCTGCACCAGAAGACATACGAGGAGAGACTAAAGCAGCTAAATATGTATACCCTTGAAGAAAGGCGGGAGTGGGGGGACATGATAGAAACTTTTAAGTATCTCAAGGAAATTAACAAGGTACAAGAAGGTAGTATCTTTCAGAAGAAGAGATGTGCAACAACAAGGGGGCACAATTTGAAGACTGGGGGGACGGTTCAGAGGTAATGTAAGAAAGTATTTTTTCAGAGAGAGTTGTGGATGCATGGAACAGCCTTCCTGAGGAGGTTGTGGAGTCAGGAACAGTGGAAGAATTCAAGAATGCATGGGACAGGCAGAAGGCAATTCTAGTGGGGGGCAGGAGGAAGTAAGCTGTTGATTAACTAGAATCTGCAGCTTATCCATCAGGTAGGGAAATGGGCAGACTGGGTGGGCCAAGCGGTCCTTATCTGCCATTAAATTCCATGTTTCTATGTTTCTTATCAGGTCCGGGGCATGTGCAAAGCCGCTCTGGGTGCCTGCAGTTGAGGCAGAGGAGATCTGGATACCAGAACTGGCGCGGCCAGTCTGGGGCTACCAGGATCACCTTCGCCTTGTCCCACCTCACCTTGAGGAGCACCTTGTGGATCAAGGGAAATGGAGGGAAAGCGCAGAAGAGGCCTGGGGTCCACGGCCTTGAGGAGGCATCCCCCTGCAGCGAGCCCTGCTGAGATGGGGAGGGCATGAAACAGCTTCAGCTTGGTGTTTTCTCTGGAGGCAAACAGATCCATCATCGGTCTGCCACAATGGGAAAACAGGCAGTAAGCTACCTCTGGATGGAGAGACCACTCGCAGGATGTCTGGCTTAAGCAGCAGAGAGCATCTGCCAGATGGTTCGAGGCTCCTGCCACATGGATGGCTAGGAGATCTGCCTCCCACTGGCTCATGAGGGTCCAGATGCGGACCGCCTCCTTGCACAGCAAACGGGAGTGCGTGCAGCCCTGTTTGTTGTGTTTGCTGAGGTAGTACATGGTCGTGGTATTGTCTGTCTGGACTTGAACCACTTGACCCCGGAGCTGAGGAGCAAAAGCTGACAGTGCCAGTCTGACTGCTCTGAGCTCCAACAGGTTGATGTGGCATCGTGACTCCTCGGAGGTCCAGAGCCCATGGGCCCTTTCGTCCCCCATGTGAGCACCCCAGCCATGACAGAGACACACTGGTCGTGAAGACAACCGTCTGTTCGGGGCGGACAAACGGGATCCCTTCCTGCAACCAGTCTGGGGCAGTCCACCATTGGAGAGCATCCCACATCTTCTGAGTTACAGTGTCCAGCTGGTTGAAATGACCATGGCGCTGAGTCCACTAGGCAGCCAGCTCCCACTGGAAGGGGCATATGTGCAACCGGGCCCAAAGGACCATGGAGGCGCATGCCACCATGTAACCCAGAAGGCGCAGAAAGTCCCGGGCATTGCGCAACTGCCCAACCAGAAATGATTGGGCAAAGGAGGAAGAACCTCTGCCCTGTCTGTCAGGAGCTGAGCTCTGGCTTGACAAGAGTCGAGCTCTGCCCCGATGAAGCCCATCACCTGAGACGGCAAGAGTTCTGACTTGGCCTCGTTGATCAGGAGGCCGAGCTGGAAGCAGGTTTACAGGGCCAGATCCCGGGACCTCTCCACCTCCTGTTGAGTGGATCCTGCTAGGAGCCAATCATCAAGGTAAGGATAAATCCTGACACCCCCCCCCCATGCCCAAGATGGGCAGCCACCACTGCAATGCATTTGGTGAAGACTAGAGCGGCAGATGACAGGCCGAACGGCATGGCTCAGAACTCGTACAGGGTTCCTTAGACCCTGAAATGGAGAAACCGCTGCTAGGACGGACGGATTGGGATGTGAAATGTCCTGCAGATCCAGTGAACAGAACCACATGTTTCACTTCAAGGATGGCATGATCTGGGACAGAGTGACCATCCGAAAGATGTGTGACCTGAGATAGTGATTCAGGTCGTGCAGATCTAAAATGGGGCATCAGCCCCCCATCCGCTTGGGCATTAGGAAGTACCTGAAAACAAAGCCTGGGTCTGCTGGAGGATCCGCCACTGGAGTTACTGCCTCCTTCAGGAGGAACTGAGGGATGTAGTCTCAGAGCCGACTGGGTCTGAGTGGATACTCGTTCCTCCCAAGGGGTGCAGATTCAGCTTGGAGGGTACTGCTCAAATTCCAGAGGCAGTTCCTGACCAACCACTTCCAGAACCCACCTGTCCATGGTGATAACGAACCAGGCAGAAAGAAAGTGACAGAGACGGACCCAGAGCTGGCGTGACAGAAGCGGGGTTGACAGCTCCCGCCCAGTCACTGAGCAGGCTTGGAAGAGGACGATGCAAGACCTGAACCTCTGCCTCCTTTACGGGCCTGCCGGGGACCCTGCTTGGGCAGAGGACATCAAGCTTGAGCTCATTGTTAGCTGCTGTCCCTCGAAAGGAGGACTGCTGAGCCTCAAGGGTAGAATGCTGAAAAGGCTTTTTCTTTTTCCTCTGCTGGTTCTTGCCTGAAGAACTCTTGACTGAGGTAGCGTCCAAGGTGGCACTGCACTGCTCAATGCGCTGAAGGTGGCTGGCCACTCCCGAGTCGAACAAGTCTGTCCCAGGGAAGGGCACGTCAGCTAATTTGTGCTGGGTATCTACCAGGAAGAAGGAGAGCCTTAGCCAAGCCACTCAACGAGAGGCAGCTGCAGCAGCCATCGAACAGGGACAAGAATCCCCAAGATCCAGGGCTGTCTGGAACTGCTGTTTGGCAACAGCTCAGTCCCGATCCCGGACTTGCTTAACCGTGGTCTGCATGTCCGTGGGGAAATGTGGGCGGATTTCATCCAGCAACCCCAGAAGGGCAGGAGAGAAGTGTGCCATGACGACAGACAAACTTGCCCGATGAAGGCCCAAGGAGGAAGCCGCATAAGGCCTTCTTGGCTGAATGGTCCAAAAGTTTGGACTATCAGGAGGTCAGTCAGCGCTGGTAGAACTGCCAATACCCCTGAACACAGAGGCGGTCACCAGGCTCTCGGACGAAAGGTGCTCTGTGAACCCCACATGGGACCCCACGGGCACCGCATAGTTGCGGGCCATGCAGGCAGACTGAGTTGGACAACACACAGGACGTTCTCAAAGTTCTAGGGCTGGTCCTACAATGGCTTCAGCCACAGGAAAGGCCTCCATCGGTGTATGCCCTTTCTTAAGGATATCCGTAAGAGGATACTCTGCCTTTTTCTGGATTGGCTCCAGGGACAGTCCTGTAGACTCAGAGATGAGGCGGAGGATCCCTTGGAAGGACGAGGGACCTTCCTCTATCCCTAGGCCAGCAGTTGATTCATCATCCCCGAGATGTGAATGTAGACCAGTGACGTCCAAATCTGAAGAATCCGGATACAACAGCCTACCGCCCATGTCACCTTCTACTCGCCGGGGGCAGTCTGGGGGTGACCATAACTGACAAGCACCGGGGAAGCCCGGTGTCTAGTCTATCTTCTTTAAAAGGAGCCCCTCCCACAGGCTGCTTGGGCGGTGGTTCCACCACAACAGGTGGAAAGACCATTTTGGGCCGAACAGGTGGTCTTGCCGGCTCCGCGGGCTGGAGAACCGATTTGGTCGGCTTCGGCCTGGAAGGCGAAAGCCATGTAATGGCCAGGGTGGAAGCCATGGCAGGCTTATGCCCGGACAGAATGAGATGCTACCACATGAAGTCCTCGCAGCGCCGGAGTTTCCGGCACAGCCTGTCCTCATCAAAGGAGGATGAGGACGACCAATGGCGTCGCCTCTTCTTAGAACACTTATGGCTCTTCCTTGGCCTGTTGGACGAAGGGGTCCTAGACCTCAGCCAAGATTGGGCAGACCAGCTCGCTCTGTCGGGAGACACCAGCGAGGCCAGTGACTTCCCAGAGTCCGGGACTGGACCCTCGATGGGGACTCCAGCAGGCTAGGTCTCAGAGGAAACAAGGATCGGAGTCCTCTCTAAGGAGTTGACCAGAGTCAGCAACAAAGGGTCAAAAGGGTCAAGGACGATCTCAACGTCATCGACCAAACCCTCAGTCGGCTGGCTAGATGGCATGTCCGAAAAGCCTGTGGCCAAGGAAGCGATCTTGACCTAAGTTGAGACCGCATGCTCCTTGGACTGAGATCTCTCCCAGTCCCAGGATTGTCTTTGCCGATATGAAGATGCACTCTGATCGTTATCCCGCTTACGGGATCAAGAGGAGTGGGAGCCTGCGGTGCCTCTCCCTTGGTAGGGAGACACTGGCACAACTCCTGGAAGGAACCAGAGAATGTGAAGTCCAGATTGAGCGGAACAAAAAAGCTCAGAGAAGACTCCGCGGCACAAGCTGCCTGCTCCTCGAATGCTTGCATGCCTTCCAATTGCTCAGCGGATCCCGCATCCGTCGAAACTGCCCGCCAGGCCTCCTTAGATCTCACCGGAGGGTTCCTCTTCTCTGGCCTCCCCAACTTCAGGCATGCGAAACTGTCATCGAGAATGCTGGAATGAAAGGCCAAACAGATACTGCACAATAAAGTGTCGTGGCCAACACTGAGGCAGTACACACACGCGGTATGGGGATCAGTACGTGACATGTTCTGGCCGCACAGGCACCGAAAAAATCCTGGGGAAGGTTTATCTTCCATGATCGAAGCTGCAAACTTGCGATAGTTAATGCGAACAATGCAAATTTTTGGCAAAACCAAAGGTTTGAGAGCCAGGGCCTACAAAATGCTAGAGCACGAAGGAGGCAACCTAAATCTTCCAACGGAAAGAAGACCTGGCGTTATGAGGCGAAGCCAAAGTATATACCACCCAGGTGGGTGGGTGGGAGGAGCCAGCTTGAAGACTTCTGGTTGATTTTAAAGTGGAAGGGGACATGCCAAAGAGTGTGGATAAACAACATATCCAAGCTCCTAGAAAGAGCATTATGACTTCGGTTGCTAAATCAAACTTCGCTATAAAGGAAAACTTAGGGACAAAGTTGCACTTTTCAAGTAGTGGTCATTAATAATAAAGAACATATAACTAGAAAATTAACTTTTTGGGAATACTGTGCAACTGCTCACCTTTTTTGCTGGTGACGCGAGTCCCTCTAAGTTGTGAAGCCACTTGTGTGTAACCCAAGTGCTCCCATACTACTTGAACAATCTCTAGGATACATATTAAAAATCACATAGTAGTTACTAAAATAAAAAGAACTTGTAGTATGAACAGTTTAACTCCAGGTATTTTTAAGTTTTCCCATTACTGATCTAGTAAATATTTCTGATAAGAGTATTTTATTTCACTTTGTCTTTCTAAAAGCATTGGGTTGTCCCCAAATCACTTAATACTTGAGCATTCATTCTGTTGTCACAGTAAGTCTTGTGACTTAAGTCCTATGAGGTCAGCTGGGGACAGAAGGAAAACCGAAAATAAAAAAAATAAAAAATAAAAAAAGAGGCACTCTATTGATTCTAAAAACTGGAATATTATGCTAATGTCAGTACAAACTGAAGGACATAAGACACTCACGTGGGCCCCTGTGCGTTAAGGGAGGAAGCCTATGTGCCATGTATCCGCGGTGCGCAGGCTGCACCACGTTAGGGAGCCACGCACTGGGGTCCTGTGGACCCCAGCGGCATGCACGAAAAGGGGCATGTGCCCCCTTCCACACCCAATCCTGCAGTCATTCACACAGTTATGCACGCGGACGAACTGGGTGGAGTGGCCAGGGGCAAGCCAACACCATGCCACTCACTAAGGCGTAGACTGCGAGATGTGGGGAGGGTTTCTGTATGGGGAGGGTTTGCTGCGCGCTCCCCACAAACAGCACCCACTGGCCACAGCGGGACTGACCCCCCCGCCCCCACCATGCTGCCCCAGCCCCCAGTCAGGCAAAGCAGTCTGGGGCAGCCATTGGGACAGTCACTCTCTTAATTATATATCCAGGGACATATGGCATCTCATAATCCTGGCCTTTAACACGAACCGTTGTTTTAAAGCAACAAATATATAAATTCTGGATGGTATGACTTTTTAAGTAAGTATTAAACAAAAAAAGAAATGCAGAACTAAATGTTTTGTTACATTGTGTCTCAGTTCATACAACCTATATCTAGAATAATTTGGCCAGCCAGATTAAATTACTTCTTTGCTTCTAATTTTGTCCAGGTTCATTCCTCGGTAACTCAGGCAGTTGAAACCTGACAACGTGGCTTTCATCATGCACAGTACTGTTAATAGCTCCCCTCCCCACCCCAAAATCGGGAACAGTGAAGACTAAATAATTTGTTGTTAGACAATAAGTATGTTAAAAATAGAGTTGTTAGACCTATGCTCCGCTAGGCGGACTTTTCGGTGTACGTTCAACACTACAACAGACTGGTGGGAGGACACTAAAACAGAAAATCAAACATTTCCTGGAATGGCAGACGGCAACACACCGATGCCTACCAGAAATTTTTTAAGCCTCAGAAAAACAACGTACAACACGTTATTTCATTACAAGCTGAAGATGGACAGATGGCCAATGACCATATACATAACATCAAAATGCAAAGGAGGACGTACCAATATGATGGGGAAAACTTAATTTTAATTGCAAGCCGAGACTCGGGGCAAGAAACAATTTCTAGATCCCTTTAAAGGATGCACAGATAGGGTTCAGAGACTGATGTTATCCCTCAAAAACGATGATGGGGCTGTTTGTGACGAACCCTTGGATATTTTGGGGATAATGGAAAGATGGGCTGAGAATGCTTTTTTTGTGCCTTTCCCTGCACTCTCCTACCTCCTGCCCACCAGTATCACCCTTCACTACCACTTCCTGCCACCAGATTCTGCAGGCTATCCCCCTGTCCTTGGAGGGTCCAGTTTATCCCTGCTAGTCGGCCACTCCCTAGGGGAGAGGAGGGAAGTAACATTCCCTGGGGGTCCTCCAACGTACAAAGGGGGGGGCGGGAGCAGTGCACTAGGGAAACTCTGGCAAGGGGTGACTAGGTGGCCATCATCCGGCAGGCCAAGACGGGTGCTAATTTGTGTTTTCTGGGTCCCTAATCATACCCAAAATGACATTCATTGTAGCGACGCCATGAAGGTAGAGCCAGACAACGTCTGGCTGCCCACTCTGGCAAGGCTTCACACACCACCAGGTGTCACTCTCCAAGCGAAACGCTATAGCACCCTCCCTCCTACGAAGACAGTGAATGTTCCATCACCTTCCCAGCCAGCATCCATTCCTGTTGTCCCAGGCTTAGGGCTTGAACCCAGGTCGCCAATATACCAAGCGGACACCCAACCACACTCTGCCATGGAGCCAGCCACAGAGAATGCTTTTCAAGGCATAGACTATACAAAAGGGCTTGAGCAGTTCTTGGATGAGCTTTTAAGCACCTACAATTCCAGAGGTAGTGGTGATGAACCCGTGTAAACCCATCTCACTTATTTTTCTATTTGAGTATTCAGAGATACCTTTAAGTCAAAGACTCCTTTACAAAGTTCCACGTCACAGAGAGCATAACATACATTAGTAATTCAACAAGGTACATAGTCCACCATATTTACACTTAAAGAAGTGTACACAGCAAACTGACAAAGAACACCGTGCCTGGGCCTGATGGTTTGACATGTGACTTTTACAAGACATTTAAAGAATTGTTAGGGCCTGACTTGGTAGAATTCTATAATGAGATGCTGGAATCCCATATAGCATTGGCTAGCCTGATAACATGCTTTTTTTATCTACATTTGTAAAAAAGGGATAGAACAAACTTGGGAAACCGGCAGCCATTGTGTCTGCTCAACAGAGACACTAAAATCCTGTAAAGATTCTGCACACCAGATTAATAACTGTTGCTTCTGTGGTACTGTCTCCCTTTCAATCATATGGCATACCCCACAGGAGAATTTAAGACAATCTCTACCCAATTCTTAAAGAGGGGCACAAGTGTCAGGTGTCAAGCTTCCCCCCCCCCATCTCCCGGACACTGGATCAGAAAAAGCCTTTGAAAAGATTACCTTCCATCTTCCATTCAAAGTGTTATCGAAATAGAGCTCCTGTTCTATTTATTAACTGGATTTGTACCCTGTAAAACCGGGGCTACAGTACTTCCTTATGTTAATGGCTGAGTTGGGTGTCCTATTATCATCAGTGCTGGGGTTAAACAGGGTTGTCCTTTAAGTCCACTTCTTTACACCTTTGTTATCGATACTGTTTTTAACCGATTAAAGCTAATGGTAATCAAATATCCAAGGATTAACATGGATAACATTAATTGCATCAAGATTGTAGCTTATGCTTACAATCTCTTTTTTTGAACTCAGAGGTCGACAGAGATAGGGCTTTGAAAGTGTTGCACAGTTATTCTTTTGTCTCTGGTGCACGGTTAAATATTCTGAAAAGTAAAGGGGTGTACACTGGCAATGATCCTGTCACACTAGCCTGCAAGAACACAGGTGGTATATGCCCAATAAAAATACTAGTGTTTCTGTGCTTGGTGTCCTTTTGTGGCCCCACCAATATTGCCAAGGCAAACTGGGATAAATGTTTAGATAGGACTCAAGCCTCAATAAATATATAAAATGTTCTTGGCCATCAATTGACCCTGTGATTCCAAGAACCCCAGTATTCCAAGTGCTGTGCCACTAGACCTGCAATCTGTGGAATTGTGAGTATAGGGTTCTTAGGGTGGGTTAGGTCTCAGCAGCTAGAGTTGTCCTGAAGTAGAAAGAGGTTTGATAACTTGATACAATTTGAATCCATAGGTCCAAAGACTACTAATTGTGCATTTTGTTACAATGCAAATGTATTAATACAGCAATACAATTGTTCGATGTAATAATACAACAAAACTAAGCTGCATATACTGAAAAGAGTGCTGCACAATTCTTAAATATGATGGGTGTGGTTTGTTTTCTGGCCGAGAACAAAGCTCTCTTCCCAGTTTTGTTACTAGATCCAGCTGTCTCCCTGTCCCAGCACTCAGAGAGCAACATGGCATCAGAATTCAGCCACAAGGAGCAGAGGCAGTTTTCTCCTCAGAAACCACTACAAGCCCCACTCAAATGTCACAAGGGTTGCTTGGGAATGATGCACTCCTGCCACCCCTCCCTAGAATGCAAACATATTACTTCATCCACACCCACTCTCTGCTGATGCACAGCAGGTAACTGGCTGGGGGGTTGGGAATCATGACTTTCACAACAGAATGTGTACTATAAACAGCACTCCAAAGCACATCTAACAAGAAAGCAAGCACTTTAAACTCAATAAGCAGATGGGGGGTGTCTGGAGCAGCAACATGCAGACGGACTTTAAGATCGTTCTCCAACATACAACAAAATTTGAGTTAAGAGTCCATTTCTCAATCAACTTACTGTACCTACAGTACATCAGCAAAAATAAATAAATCACAAATATTCTGGCATATGACAAGACCAGAAAAGGACACAAAACATACATCCCAAAGGTTGGATGTCTTTCACCAGCAGTCTTCTCCAAATGATCAGGGCCAAGTGGTCCAAGTGGGGTCGTGACTCCTGAGCTACCAGCATCACAGATACTGGCAATGCTATCAAAAATTCAGGCCACTGGGGAAGACACCAGCAAGCGCCTGACAGCTGTTGAGAGCAAGATCCAAGAACATACTGGGGCAATTAAAGAACTCGCCGAGGCGAATGCTAGGCAAAATAAATGCAATGCAGCCAATGCAAGGAACCTTACTTTTCCGAAAATGAAGATTAAAGCCTTGAAAAATGTCCAGAGGCAAGCAAAGGTGAGGATCATGGGTTTCCCACCCCGAATGGCAGGCAAAGACAAGATCCTCACTGTAATGAATTGCATGATCTTCAACTTCTACCTCGGGACATAGACACCAAGGTGACTAAAGTTTTTGTCCTCCCTCAAAGGCCCCATCCATGAGGAGACCCACTACAGAGGCCTTCAGTTGCTACTGGCACATTTTCACCAGCGGATGCTCGGATCCCGCTGCTTCAGGCTGCAAGATCCAAAGGAAAGATTGTCTGGGAGGAGAGCTGTTTAGCTTTCATTCCGGACCTCTCAGCACAGACTCAGTCCAGAAAGGAGCTCCAGAAAGTTAAGAAAGAGCTCCTGCAAAATAGGATCAATATGCAGCTCAATTTTCTAGTACAGCTGCAGTACCGCTACAAATCCCACACTCATATTTTCGTTGATCCAGTTTCGGCAGCCATCTTTTCAGAAAAAAATACTTGGGCAACTGAATCCCCCCCGAGGTAACTTCAGATGACGAAGGGTGAATAAATGGTTTATCTGGACTGTTTTCATGTCCTATGAGGATTTTGGGAGCGGATTCTGGACTGTAAGAAATTATATCCTGCTTATTGTTAGACTAGTGCTTGTTGCACTTTTATTTACAAGCTAACCATTGTTGCTGCTCTATACATTAAGTTTAGCTCAGTTTAATTGATCTGTGGCCAGTGTACGAGAATAATTATTATACTGGTGAGAAGTTTCACCACTCAATTTGTGAATGCTTAATAACGCTACAAGTCTGTATCCCGTTTCCTCACAGAGCAGATCTTCTGTCCATATACTAGGGGGATGCTCATCAACTTAACTGAGCCCAGACTTTACTTATTATTTTTCTCTATGTACTGTGCCAGTTGGTCCTCCCACATACATGCAAGTTCTGCAAGGGACCGGATATGCTGGCGTTTTTGACTGTTAAAAGTATTTTAAGGTAAAAGTGTTAATTATCTACAGAATAATCAGTTCATACTTTACTCCTTATACTTATTCACCTAGCAGTTCCTCATACTGCATGGACTTGCATAGGAATGTGATGGCAGAAAAGGACCGCCAGGCCCACCCAGTCTGCCCAGAGTTACTGCTTTAAGTATTGTATGTACCTGTACATTCAGTCTGTACACCCTTCACTTTACTTTATGTATTACGGGTATGCGCTGTAATTTCATAAAACTTATAAATAAAAAGTTAAAAAATAAACAACTAGAGCAAGAAAAAAACAAAACAATTAGTTTGTTAGATTGTTCTGTTGACTGGGAAAGGAGAACTAATCATTACTGCCTATTTTTATCCTTGGCCCAGGGAGTTGATCAAGATGAAAACTGAAATTGAACCCGATTAGTCTACTGGTAGTCTTTCTAATGAATGGGGAAATTCCCCTATCCTTCTCAAAATGTGTCAAACGTACACCAGATGGACTTCGGTTTAACATTTTGCCTAAAGAACAGCATACCTGGATACTATAGTATCCTCCTAATACTGCTGAACTCAGGTGCCAGTGTTTATCAGTATGAACCCAATCCCTACGGGTTGGGCCCTGGCTATCTGTCGGTCCTCCTTACCTGCTATCTCAGTCCACTCCCACCAGTCCTCCTCTAGGGGCCTCCTGATGATTCCCAGGACGAGGCTTAAAACTGCTGGCGACAGAGCATTTAGTGTCGCCGGCACCATCCTGTGAAATTCGTTCCCTCCATTTGTTCAGGAGGCCCCTTTGGTTGAGGTTTTTAAGAGCCGCCTCAAGGCCCTCCTGCCTAGTCAAGCCTTCCCGGACCAGGTATATTAGTCATTCTGGGAGTCCCGCCATTTGTTCCCATTTCTGACTATATATTTCAGAAAGTTCTGTGTTATCACAGACCATATTTATTGTATGTTATTATTATAATAAACATGTTTATTTAATGTAAAATGTTATAGTACTAGAGTGTTTTTGTTTTTACTGTACGGCACCCAGAGCCTCCAGGATTGGGCGCCTAGAAAAATAAACTTTGCCTTGACAAAAACCCATAAACCTTTTTTTTTTTTTTTTTTTTTTTTAAATATAGCCAAAAAAAAACAACTAATTTACTGCACTTTTCCTCCCCCATGCCCAGCCTGCCACCTTCAGCCTGCCCCTTCCCCCAGCCTCGACACCCCACCACCTCCGAGAATTACCTGCCAGTCTACAGTGCCCGCAGTTTACCCCTCCCAGACCCCCTGAATTTATCCTGGGAGGAGTTTAGTTTGGAAACGGCGGCCAGAAAGCCTAGTAGGCAGTTGTGAGGACTGTGGGGATTGAAGGTAAGCGTCACCCAGGAGACTGGGGTTTTTCCTGTTTTCTTTTTTTCTTCCCCAGGACACTATGTATGCACACGCAGGGACGTGCACATGTGCCAGAGAATCCTGGCATCCTACCCACCCGAGCTGACAACATCAGCTCCTACACAGATATCCATTCACCTCCCGGCCAGCCCTCCGACAACCTAGGCCCGTTCTCAAACACAGATCAACAGCGTCATGGGCGGTAGCTCTATCACTACGCCGGCAGGCTGGTAACCCCATAACCTTCTTGCCTAAAGGTGGATGTGGTACCAGCCGAGCCATGCCGACACCTAATCAATAATAATAAATACATGTAATTATCTCAACTGAACAGAAATTTTTTTTTTTGTTTTTTTTTTTTTTACTTATGTACTAGATTTAGTGTTTGTGGAAGGGAGAGAGCAAGAGTTTTCTTTTAAAAAGCTTTTTTCTGTTTGTTTTTGTGTGTGTTTTTTATTTTTTATTTATTAATTACTAGGATTACAAATACCTTTGAACCAAGGGTTCTTTACAAAGGTTCCGCGTCAGCAATGGGAGCAAGCAAAACAATAGTAAGATACAATACAAGGTCAGGAGGTTAACTTAGTAGCAAAAAACAGGACATGTGTATAGACTAGTGCAGTAGCAAACAGTCAGTGGCAAATAATGCACATATAATGTGCAATTAACAATACAGATGTATATATAGCAAGACAGATAGAAATGGAAACCATCCTAGGGGTGACATAAGTGGAGCAAGGGGTGGGGATAAGAGAGGGAAAGTTGGGGATGGGGGGTTAGGAGGTCAAGAATTTGACATCGTCGTAAGTGCAAGAACAGAAAAATAAGTGCTAGGTGGTCAGTGGGTGGAGAAACAAGAGATAGGGTGACTGGGAGGAGACAGGAGGGGGGAAGAGGTGGAATGGTAGATAGGGTGGAGAGAGGCGGGGAGCAGGAAGGGATGGAGGGACGGAGAGAGGTGGGGAGGGTAGCAAGGGAGAAGAGATGGGGAAAGAGAGGTAAAACAAAGTCGCAAGCCTAGGCAGAGCAGTCACAATTGCTAAAGTCAGTGAGGTACTGGTGGAGTTTACGTTTGAATGGGCCAAGCTCGTTTTCAGCTGCAATTTCAGGGGGAAGGTTGTTAAGCAGCAGGGAAGCTCTGGTGTGGAAAGCACGTTGAGCCTGGCTGGTACGGCAGAATGGAACGATATACACTGGTTTGAGGGAACTGCGTATAAAATTTGCAGTGACTGTGGGCAACATTAAGGCACGAGTTGCAGGGGGTGTGAGGTTAAGACAGACTTTCGTAGCCAGTAGGCAGGTCTGGTAGGCAAGTCTACTATTTAGATTGAGCCAGTTGGACTGCTTATAGAGATCGCAGGTATGCATAGATACATACATAGATACATAGACAGTGTCGGCAGATAAGGGCCTATGGCCCACCTAGTCTGCCCATTTGAGCTTGTAAGTTCAGTTTGTTTTCCTAGAAGTCTATTTCCCCTTACCCCTGACCTCTAGAATTCCTTTATGTCTATCCCATGCATTCTTAACCTGTGGATTGTTTCAGCCCCCACCACTTCCTCTGGCAGGGTGTTCCACTTGTCCACCACCCGCTCTGTGAAGAAATTCTTTCTCATGTTTCCTCTGAATGCCCCTCCCTCCAACTTCATCCCATGCCCTCTAGTCCTGAAACATCTTTTTCGCTTAAAATAGTGTTTTCCTGCACCCTGTTCCTCCCTGTAAGATACTTGTATGTCTCTATCATATCCCCCTCTCCCTCCTCTCCTCCAGGGAGTACATGTTCAGTTCCTTCAACCTGTCTTCATAGGACTTGTGATGCAACCCATGCACCATCTTTGTTGCCCTCCTCTGAACCTTCTCTACCCTGTCTATGTCCTTACGAGGTATGGTCTCCAGAACTGTACACTGTACTCCAGGTGGGGCCTCACTAGTGTCTTGTATAGCGAATTATGACCTCCTTTTCCTGCTGGTGATGCCCCTGCCTATACATCCCAGCATCCTATTTGCTTTACCTGATGCCTTGTCACACTGTTTCCCTACCTTGAGGTCATCAGAGATGACAACCCCAAGATCCCTTTCCTGCTTGGTGCATGCTATATCCTCACCCCCCAACTGATATATTGTGCCAGGGTTTTTGTGCCCCATATGCATTATCTTGCACTTCTATGCATATGCTTCCCTGCGCCAGCGAGATGTCTACAGCATTTAAGGGCCGTCCTGACCCATTTTAGGGTGGTATCAATGGCAGCCCTGTAGAAGACAAGCCCGTAATCAAGGACGGGTAGGACTGAGGAAGTTATGGCTGTGTGCATAGCTTCATTGGCAAGACAGCGACGGTGGCGGTAGAGGACCCCAATTCTTGAGCGGACCGATTTTGAGATGTGGTGAACATGCGAGCTGAAAGACTTTGTGCAATCAAAAGTAATACCAAGGTACTTAAACTCCTGCACTTGCTCAAGTGGCTGCTGAAGCTCATTATGTATGGTGAAGTTTACGGATCTGTATTTGCCGTGAGAGCTATGGGAGAGCATGGACTTTGTTTTTTTGCAATTCCTCAACAGCTTATGTAGGAAAAGCCAGGTTTCAACTAGGCTGAAGTTCGTCTGTAGGACCTTGGAGAGCGACACAGGGTCAGTATGGGAGGAAAAGAGGACTACATCATCGGCATTGAGTATTAAGTTATTATTGCAAGCTGCACGAAGAGTATTGATGAAAAGGCTAAAAAGTAGAGGACCAAGGATGGAACCCTGGGGTACACCAGAGCAGACAGGAAGGGCACTTGACAGATAGTCAATGACAGGGCTAGAAATAATTTTTTTGAGATGCCTGTCCGAGGGACAGGTGGGGAGTAAATTTTGCCTGTCCGACCAAAGTTTTACCTGTCCACATAGTTGTAATTCTAATAAGCCTGGGAAATCTGTGAATGGGCATTCAGAACTGATCAAATAAAGAGTTGTTCTACATAAATGTTCCACTTGTGTCACCTCATTTCTTTCCCATTTGTATGATTCCTCGTTCTATTGCTAAGTTGCAAGGGTCTGTGTTAGTATTTTTTTTTCAGTAGCTCATTTATGAGGTTTGGGGAGCTCATGAGCACACAGAGTTTCAAGTCTCATGCTCTTACAGCCAGTCATAAAAGGGGCTTTTTATATTTCCCTCCGTTTATGCTTTCTGAATCAGCTGAACTAAATCTTGAGGGCTGTATATCTGTTACTATTATCAGCTGACAAATCAGTGACTGCCTTCTCCAGTTCAACTGTTTTTTTTTTTTTATCCAGGCCAGGCCCCCACACACACACACTCTTCTCTAGCAGAGCAGAACAGCAGCAGAGCTGTTTTAATTGGCGTAGGCTAGCTAGTAGTAGGCTATCGGGCAAACTGAAACTAAGAGCTCTGGAGGACTTTACACTGAGGCTGAGCAAGCTTAGAAACTTTATTTTATTCTCCTATACTCCTTCTCTTTGACAGAGCCTTGTCAAGTTTTTTTTTTTTTTTGTTTTTTTATTCAGACTCAGTCTAGAAATGTATTAGGCCAAGAGGTGTGTAGACTTAGGCTTTCTGCCTCCCAAAACTATGGAGATCTCTAAGATCTGTTTACATACAGAGGAGAGCAGAAGAGAGTTTAGAATTTATAATCCAGCTCCTCTCTCTTTGCCTGCTTTGTTACTTTATTTTGCTATTCAGTCTCTCTCCCACCACATGAAGAAAGAGAGAGATAGCCCACACCACCTCCACAACTTCAACACTCAAAGCAAGCCTGCCATAAATGATTTTTATTTTTCTTTAAACAGTGGTCACCACAATAGCAGTGAGAACAGTAACAGCATGTTGCACTTTATTTATATTAAATAAATGCCTTTGTTTGTCTCCTCCACCCCAAACAGCCTCTCAAATTCCTTCACTATACAGTTGAGGAGGATTTTTTTTTTACAAAGTGCCTTGTCTAGTTCTCTGGTAGTTCTCCCACAGCCACATGCAGAGATCTGACTACACCACAGACCCCTCAAGGCAGCTCTGCGTGCCTGTCCTTTATTTTTTCCACAAGAAGCACTGAAAAGTTTCTTTTTTTTTTTTAAACCTATTTGCATTTGAGTTTGAATACAAGACCATCCAGTCCCACTCCACTCTCCTACCAGTCCCCCACGTTTAGCTCCGACCCAAGAAAGCACAGGCTAACCCTATCTAGTCATATGGTGTATATTTATATTTTTTCCTCAAAGAAAATAAGCAAAAAGGCATGGCTCTGTAGCGTATCGATTAGAAAAATTGGTCCAAGCAACCAACTCGCTCTCCTTCTTTCTGACATCTCCCGATTCAAGTGCTGGACAGAAGGAGGAGGCCGAGTCAGGATCGACAACTGCGCATGTGCACTGATATGTGCATGCAGTTGCGTTATATATTCACTGTGGCTACTGACTCTTCCCTCCGTGCCACTTCAGATTCTAGCAGAGAGGTCAGGTGACAAAGTGGCAGCAGTCACCAGACACGGTGGCAACAACGGCAGGGCGGGCAGGGCAGGCGGAGCTGGCGGGCGGAGCTACACTTTGTGGCAGGTGGGGCTACGCAGGACGTCGGGAGGGATCCTTGCTGCACACAGGAGTCTGCTGGGTCCTAGTACTATGCAGAAGTGAATATCGCCTGTCCAAGGCGCAGGCAAGCGTAACAAAACAGCTGTCCCAAATGAAAACCGGCTGTCCGGGACAGGCGGACAGCCGGTTATTTCGAGCCCTGGTCAATGATTTTGACTTTCTGGATCCTTGCCAAGAGGTAGCTTTCAAACCATTTGGTTACATCATTAGATAGTCCAAGGGAGGAGAGGGAGTGAAGCAGGAGCTGGTGGTTCATGGTGTCAAAGGCCTTGGCAAATCAATGAACACCACACCCAGTAGGTGGCCAGTGTCAATCACCTTATGAATATGGCTGGTGAAGTCAAGCAGGACGGTGTTAGTACTATGGGTTTTTCTAAAGCCATGTTGTTGCAGGCAGAGTAACTTAAATTTGCTGAGGTGTTCAGACAACCGGTCAGCTACATTTTGTTCCAATGCCTTGGAGAGTGGTGGGATGATAGAGATGGGGCAGTAGTTAGAGAGAAGAGACCAGTCACCACTTTTATGAATGGGGGTGACCACTGCTAATTTCCAGAGCTGGAGGAACTGTTTATGAGAGAGAGAGATAGTGTGTGTGTGTGTGTGTGTGTGTGAGATTCAGAAGTTTAGTGAGAGGTTCTACGACAACGTCAAGGGAGAGACAGAGGAGTTTGAGGTCATGGGCATCACTGCTGAAACTGGCTTTGTCTAGCACTTTAAGGTATCTTTTAGCTTCAGACATGGATACCTTCTTAAAGTAGAGCAGGGGGGGTATTACTGTGGAAACTGATTTTATTATTGAGGCAGTGCCAGGCTTAGTTGTCAAAGAAGGTGGGGGGGGGGGACGTTGCTAAGATCAGCAAAAGCGAGATTAAAGGAGTCCACTATTTCTTTGGGGTCCTGTTAAGTGAGGCCGTGAACCTCAATCGCAGTGGGGAGGATTTGCTCGGTTTACCCATGAGGCTCTTGATGTTCTCCCAGAAGGGTCTGCTATTTCTCCAGGAGTCAGTAAGTTCCTGGTTATAGAATGCTTGCTTGGGTCTGCATATAGTTTTTGTGCACTGGTTCCTAGCTGCCTTACAGAGCTGCATATCGTGTGGTTTCCCAGAGTGCATGGCTCGGTGCCAGAGGTCATCTCGGTTTCGCATCATGGAGAGGAGTTTGGAGTTAATCCGGTGATTAGTGGTGGATTGAGTTTTGCATTTGCGTAGGGTGCCACAACTGTTACAAACTTTGTTAAACTGGGCAATGAAGAAGTCAAGTGCTTGGCTGACACTGCTCAAGGAGTCAAGGTGTGTCTAGTCAACAGCTGACGGGACAGCAAGGAATTGTGGAAGCTTTCTTTTTGTTAAGATTCTTTTATAGGAGAAAGAGGACTTGGTTTAGGTGCCTTGTTTGACCAGCGGCAGATAACTGGGGAGAGATCACGGAGGGCATCTGGGAGAACTTCCATATTAGGGATTCTGCTGGGATGAGAGGCGAGGATCAGGTCAAGTTACTACTCGTGAAAAGTGCTGGACTGAAAGCACTGGAACCCAAAGTCCTCCATTTATCCAGACAGGTACAGCAGAGGCGATCACAATGCAAGCTTCCCCATACTGTCCCACTTCAACCCTGCCACAGAGGAACCACCACGTAGGTGAGAGGCTAGTTCAGACTCTGTGCCCATTCAATCCTTGTGTTTCTTTTTCTAATTGCTACAAGTCAATACTAAAGTTCCACAATCCACTCCTAGTGTATGTAAGAGCAGAAATGGGCCACCTCCCAATAGAAGCGTACATGAAACTATGTGTTCTTTGTTACTGGTTACGCACTATAAACAATAATTTAAATCTGTGGCCACTAAGACGTCTTAACAAAAAAATTAGGTAGACTGACAACAATATTACACCTCCATGGATTCATACACTTTAATACACTTAATGAGTTGGGACTTCAAAGATCACAGCTGGACTATTTAGCTAACACAAATACAAGACAGAAATTTAAATACCTGTAAATTTTCTTTCTCAGACTGCTGATCTCCGGGCTCATCACTTCTGGGAAGTCCTTCCTGGAACCACGTGACAGGCAGGAGATATACAGACTTCTGCATGAAGGTGGTATCCTCCCACTCTTTTCCTCCAGACATCAGTACTTCTATAGCCTGTGTCTTCTGAGGAAACCCATAACTTGGAACAAACAAAAGAAAGGTCAGTGTAACTTGTGGCTGGAGGCAGACTTTCAGCATTCTGGGAGGGAATGAGCCCGGAGACCAGCAGTCAGAGAAAGAAAATTTACAGGTATTTATTAAATTCTATTTCTCTCTCCTAACGCTGGTCTCCGGGCCCATCACTTCTAGGATATACTAAAACAGTACATCCTTCCACTTCCCGAGTGGGAAGAAAGTTCATAGTTCCTTATGGGTCCACCACTGCCTGGAGGACCCTGCGGCCAAAGGACACCTCTGCCGAGGCAGCAACATCAAACCTGTAGAATTTTGCAAAAGTATGGACGGATGACCATGTGGCCGCTCTTCATAAGTCTGCCGGGGAAGCCTCTCTGAAATCCGCCTAGGACGTAGCTATCGCTCCGGCGGAGTGTGCTCGCACTGGTCCTGGCAGGTCGATCCTGGCCTTCTGGTGGGCCACGGTGATGGTGGAACGAATCCACCTAGCAATAGAGTCCTTTGATGCCTTCTTACCCAAGTTCAGGCCTGAGGTAAGAATGAATAGACTTGAAGTCCTACGGGCTGAGTCAGATCTCTTGATGTAAATGCCGAGTGCTCTCCGTGGATCAAGTGTGTGAAATTCTCTCTCTCTCTTTCTCATTCTTGGCGTGAGGACAGAATGAGGGAATGTTCAAGACTTGGTTGCAGTGAAAATGAGACATCACCTTAGGTAAAAAGGCAGAATCTGTCCACATTACTACAGAGTCTTGCTGAAATATGGTGTAAGGTTCTTTGCATGACAGGACTCCTATCTCACTGATGCGTCGGGCTGAGGTGATTGCAATGAGAAAAATGGCCTTCATAGTGAGACAAAGTAAGGATGCCTCCTTTAAGGGCTCAAAAGGTGGTTTGGCGAGTGCTTTGAGTACTATGCTGAGCATCTAAGGAGGTACTACAGGTTTTATTGGAGGATGCTTCAAGGTTGCTGCTCTCAGAAATCACTGAAAATGAGGAAGAGCTCCTAAAGATTCACCTGAGTCTGCTAACAGGATCGTCCCAAAAGCAGACACCTAAGGTAGCTGATTGGACGCCCTTGTCGAAACCCTCCTGAAGGAACTGAAGTATGGTAGGTAGAGTCACAGAGTCATCCATTAAAGAGATGTCTCGTAACCACAACAGGAATTTTCTCCAGATCCTATAATAAACCCTGGAGGAGGGGGCCCGCCTGGATTGAATCATCATGTTTATGACAGGTGCAGAGAAATCTAACTCCCTGAGGGAGTTTCCTGCTCAATCGCCATGCCAAGAGGGACAGATTGTGAGGATTTGGGTGCAGCACCAGTCCCTGATATAGTAGGTCTGGGTATATTGGAACGTTATGGGAGACTGAAGAGACATTTGGACTAAATCGAGGAACCCACAGTCTGCAGGGCCAGTGTGGGCAAACCAGAATCACCTCTGCTTGAACTTAGGCAATCTTGTGCAGTACCCTTGATAAGATCGGAATTGGAGGAAAGGCATACAGGAGATCAAACTTACCCCAGCTGATGGAAAAGGCGTCCTGTGCTATGGCCTCCTCATCCTTGCTGAGAGAGAGAGAGAGAAGAACCTTGGAATTTTGCAATTTTTTCAGCAGGCGAAAAGATCCACCTGCAGATGGCTCCACCGCTCCGTGGTGAACTGGAAGGTGCTGTTCTTGAGCTCCCACTCCCCTGGTAGGATGTCCTTTTGACTTAGCCAATCTGCTGTGATATCTTCCTGGTCTGGTATGTATGCAGCCCTTAGACTTTCAAGGTTGTCTTCCGCCCACTGGAAAAGAAGAGGAGCCTCTCGCAGCATCCGAGAGCTCTTTGTGCCTCCTTGGTAGTTGATGTATGCCACTGTCGTCCAATTGTCCACGAGTATGGGGACGTCCCAGTGGAAAAGCTGCATCTTGAACTGATGGAGTGCCAGGCGGACTGCCCGCATCTCCAGTACATTGATGCTGTAGAAGGACTCCACCAGAGACCACTTGCCCTGTGTCAAAAACAGCTCCGAATGCGTCCCGGAGACTGGCATCGGTGGTGACTCTGATCATGAGGGTGTCCCAGACTGAGACCCCTCATGATGTTGTTCTGCGGAGTCCACCATATCAAGGATTCCGACACCTGGCGTGATACTTGAATCCTCTGGTCCATTGTGCCCCTCAACTGGAACCACTGCTGGAGGAGACCTGACTGGAGAGGTCGCATGTGGACTAGTGCCCATGGGACAGAGTCTGCCAGAGAGACAGTCGTCCCTATGAGTTGCATGAAGGAGCGGGTTGGCAGAAATTGGACTGCATGGAATTTGAAGATGAGGACCCTCAGTTCTTTGAATTTTGACTCTGTTGGGGGGGGGGGGGAACAATAACTTTGTTTTGGATTGTGTCGATACTGACCCCCAGATAGCTCACAGACAGACTGTCGCAGAGAGCTCTTCTTCAGGTTGCTTACGAACCCCAGGGAGAAGAGGCAATGGGTGACCTCCAACATTACCCAAACTGCTTGACCGTACCCTGGGGCTTTGATGAGAATGTTGTTCAGGTATGGGAAGAGCTGGATCCCTTGCATTCGGAGGCAAGTGGCCACTGTCACTAGGACTTTGGAGAAGACTCTGAGTGCTGTGGACAGGCCGAAGGGCAGCATCATGAATTGAAAATGGTGACCTTCCACTTTGAATCTTAGAAAGTGAAGGTATGCTTTGCAGATGAGACTGTGCAGATAGGCATCTTGTAAATCTACTGAGGCCAAAAAGTCCCTCTAATGGATTTCTCGGATGATGGAAGACAGGGTCTCCATCTTGAATGATTCTGGTGAACAAAGCCATTTAGAAACTTGAGGTCCAACACTAGCCAGAAGCCCCCTGATCATTTTGGCACTATGAAGAGTAGGGAGTACACCCCTGTTCCTTTCTGGAGCGGGGACTTGTTCGATCACTGCTGCTTGTATGAGATCTGTAACTGCCTGCAGGGTTGCCGCTCGTCTTACTGGGTTGCTCAAGACTGGTGAGGGCACTATGTGGGGCGGAGGGAGGGGCCAGGAGTCGAACTCTATGAAGTAACCCTCGTGGATTATGTCTAATACCCACTTGTCCGTGGTGGTGAGGACCCATTCCCCGAAAAAGCTGGAAAGCCTGCCCCCAACGCGAGGATGGGTCCACGAGTCCTCACTGTGATTTTTTTGGAGTCACCTTCGGTATCTCAGGCGCTGCCTCCCCTGCCACCTTGGAAGCTGTGTTGGTTGAGAGAGTTGAACCAGGATCATCTGCTTGGAGTCGACTTGTTCTAACCCCTGGAATAATTTTGGGCGTGAAAATTCTGTCTGGATCCTGAGGCCCAGGGCTTGTTCCTTCCTCCGGCTTGCGGCACTCACACTTTCGCCGTTTCTCCATATTCCTTGACCACCTCCTTTACAGCTGAGCCAAAGAGAAGGCCTCTTTCATAATGGGCATTTACCAAATGCATCTTCGAGGAAGCATCGACCTGACAAGCTTGCAGCCATAAGTTGCATGCTTGGTGAGGTCTGGTAAACGCAGACTTACTGACTGCCTCCTCCAATAAGTCAGTCGAATAGGCCGGAGTTAGTCCCATGAGCTGTAAAAGCTGTAAAATGGGTTGGTTCTTCTCTGGCTCATCAGCAAGCTGGAATGCCAGATCAGTGGCCGAGGAGAGGGCAGCTCTAGCCGAGCAGAGGTTAGCCGTAGCTGCCTTGAGGGAGATTGCGGTGGACTGAAAGGCCTTCTATAGAGAAGTGTCCACTTTCCTATCCACTGGGTCCCACAGGGAGGCTCTGCCTGCTGCTGTGATAAGTCTTTTTTGTAAGGTTTGAGATGAGAGGATCTATCCTAGGAAAGTCGACAGGGTATGAAATTCGTAAAAAAAAAAAAAAGTACCTGCCCACTTGGGCATGTAAGCAGTAAAAGTACATGCCCAGCAATTTATTTACATGCTGCACTGTGTTTTAACATAATTTCAATTCTGCCATCACCAGAGTATTAGAATGTTCTGCATAACTAGTAGTAATGTTTGCACTGATTTGTTTTCTTGTCAATAATAAACACCAGACAAAGAAAACTGTGTCTGTGTGATTTATTTCAGTACCGTTGAGGACAGATTTAGAGTGGGTTTATTTAACAGATCCCACCCTCTACTTAGAATTTAGGTAGTCCCGCTCCTCAGAGTAGCTTGTAAGAAGACAGCTTTTAAGACACTTTAATAGACTAGATCCCTGTATTTAGATTTTAGGGAGTCCACAGAGTAGCTTGTAAGAAAGCTTTTAAGAGGCTTAATTTACTTAATTTAATTTACGGGCTGACAGTACAGCCTAGAGGTTAGAGGAACGAGGTGTGAACGAGCTCGGTACATCCAGCAGGCCAGACCTGAGTTTGAGACTCACAACCTCCACTTGCAAACTGTGTGCGACTCTGAGCAAGTCACTTAACCGCCCAGTGCTCCCAGGTCGCCCCTGAAAACAGGCACTTGTGCGTAGTGGGCCTTACCCGGTTACCAAAGACTAAATTAAATTAACAGATCCCGCTGTATTTAGATTTTAGCTAGAGGCAAGAAAGTATTTTTTTCAGACAGATTTCTTTTTTAAATTCAGTCCCAAGCAACTTCTATTTTGCTGCAGACCTCAATCTCTGAGATTGGCAGCACCCCCTCTCAACCTTTATTTATAGGTACTTATTTATAAGACAAAGGCAGTTACCTGCCTGGCTTCCTTACACAGCTTTTTATTGCTAGACAGGAGACATTCTTTGAAATTCAAATTGGTTCCCAGACCCAGTAAACAGCAGGTAACTGAAATGAATAAATAAAATAAAAAAAAAGACTAGTGCTGTAGCTTGAAAAGTGAATAGCAGTGGCCCCTGTCCCTGCCCTGAGACACTCTACTGAAGTCTAACTGCTGCTTTTCAGTACTGTCTGCCTGTTGCAGTACAATCCAGACCTGTAATAAATTTTAGGCAGCAGCACTTTGAATAAACTAATTACCTGGTAAAGAGCTTCCTTTCACAAAATGTCACTGTCTGCAGTTGCCCCCCGTCCCCACACCCTACTCTCCTGCTAGTTAATACCCTACCCAAAAGAACTCAAACGGAGTTGGTGTGTGTATATTAGTCTTACCCCCAACGCCTGACTGTTGTTCTTGAATCCTAACTATGCTGGCTGGGAGATTCTTTCCTAGTTTCCTCCCTTCGCAGTCTCGCCCACCTCTCCTAAGTACCTCAACCCTCACTCCATGGCTCGTTCTCAGTGGATTAGTATTAGCTCTATAAGAGCCTCCCCCATTTTTACTGTGGCTCACAAATTTAATGGCAATCCCAATTGCTCTGGGCACTCTCGCTCCTTGAAAGTGCGGCACGACCTATCAGTTCAACTTAACTCTATGAGATTGAATGCCGCACTTTTGCAGGGTCCTGGTGTGATGCAAAAGGAGTGAGGCTGGCAAACTATACAAAACAGTCACCGATTGGTGTCTGAGCTTCCAACCCACCTCCATCGATGACAGATGGACCCCTTCTAAATTGTGGTTGGCTGCTGGGTGTGCTGAAGAAACGAAGGGTATTTCAGCCTACTCCTCTCCTGTGGGAACCAGTCAGTGAACACTGGGCCATGCAGTTCAGTGCACCTTATGATCATGTCCCGGTGTCAGCTCTGCGCTCTCGACGTTGCGACTCCCAAAGGGGAAAAAAAAAATCCCAAAAACAAAGGAAAAGCATAGCACGAAAAAAAAAAAAAAAAAAAAATGGCACTCTGCAGGAATACCTTAGGTGCCCTACTGGGCAGGCACTAAACAGTAGTAGGTGTCCTGAAACAAAAGTGCCTGCCTGGGGCACCTAATGTATAGGAATTTCGCACCTTGACATTCGAGCCATTTCTCTGAAGGCTTCTTGTCGTATTTCAGGAGTTTGGTTAGGCATCGAGAGATGGGGAAAGAATGCTCGGATCCCTGCCATTCTTCCTTTAAGAGGTCTTCTATGGCTGGAGGGAGGGCAAAAGCAGTCACTGGCTTCGAAGCTGACACTAGCCGGAATGCTGGTTTCGCTCGCTTGGGCTCTGGAGGAGAAAGAGAGCTCAAGTGGATCTCCTCTGACACCTTTTTAAATGAAAAAACAGAAATTTCTGGCTGGTGAGGAGACGGAGTCGGAATCAGAGTTTGGGAGTTTCCCCTCTTCTAAGGATGCATAACGAGACTCTGTGGGTGACCCATCCCACCTGTGCTTCCCATGGACTGCATCCCTGGGTCTGGAAGTACTCCTGGATCTGGGTGTCTCTTCCTCCTCCTATCATGCCGTAAGGCACGGGAGTGCGCTTGCGTGTGGCTTTCCTACGGGTCCTGGGCTCCGGAGACTGTTGAAGGATGTCGAAACATGAGGGGTTGATGGCGAAGGCTCTATTGTCCCTTTAAGGCTTTGTTGGATAGTACTGTGAAGAACTGTGCTTTCCTGCGCTATTTAAACCTTGGTCCCCCCCCCCGATCAGTCGATGAGCTGAGCAAACAATGCCCATGGATGAGTACATGAATGGTCTGCTCCCTTTGCCCCTCAAAACGGCTACTGTTCCTGTGCCAATTTTCCAGCGTCAGAGAGCCTAATGTGATAATGTGGCTCCCGGACAGGCGTGTCGACGGCCTAAGCATCCTGTGACCGTTGACGGGAGAGAAGCTCCGGGCACCCGTCGACAAGCCGAATCCTTTTTGTGCTAGTAGACGTGGTGGCTCTGCTGTAGGCAACGCCTTAGGACTAATTCGGCTCAGTGGGGCCCAGGCACACCGTAACAGTCTCCATGATGCTCCCGGGGTGGGGGGGGGGTCTCCAGCGTGGGAAGATGGCTGTGTATGGTGAGGGACAGCAGGGAGCCTGTCTGCACAGCTTGCAAGGCTGAGACTGGGGTCCCTATGCTAGCAATCCGGACCGCTAATCAGTAGTCCAATATAGATAAAAAAAAAAGGAAGTAGACTCACTGATCTTTGGGTCTGTCACTCCTGTGTTAGAGGTCCTTCGGAGCTCCTGCAACTAGACAGGCAGGAACTAAACGGACGTCTGGAGGAAATGAGTGGAAGGATACCACCTTCCTGCAGAAGTCTGTATTCCTCCTGCCTGTCACGTGGTTCCAGGAAGGACCTCCCTCAAGTGATGAGCCCGGAGACCAACTTTAGGAGACTACAGTATTTTGTATAAACAGCATTTTGTTTTTGTTTTGTTTTTTTGTTTTTAAGAGTTTCTTTTTTATTGCTACAAACAGAAAGATCTTGCTTCCATAACGACCTCAAATTTTACAGTACAGTTTGCGAAAAACAAAATATTTCATAGATGCAAATCGTACTGAAAAATACCTCAGAAGAGAGGCATATTATTACCGGTACACTTATTTGTTTTGACCTCTTTCCCCAAAAACATTTGGAATGAAAGTAATCAGAAAAACTTGTGCTCTCCATATTCTTTTGAGTGTTTTTGTAACATGGGACACATGGAGAATAATTTTCATATCTTGATTCGGTGCCCACTGTATAAAAATGGAAAGATACATTTTTAATAAGTTATATTGCAATCTATAAGAATGCCTTAAGGATCTCATATATGTGCTTTCAAACCCAGTGATAATCGATGATGTTAAATTATTGTAACATTTTCTAACTGCAGTCTTCAGACATGGGAAAAATATTACCTATTTCTCTGTTTTTATTGTGCTATGGTAAAGGTCTTCAATTTTTAATTAGCCAGATCGTGTATAAATTTGTGTTGTATGCATTACTGTTGAAAAACCTCTGGGTCAATCATTAAAAACTTGAAACCAGAAACCTTGGCCTCTCATAAGACCACCACCAAGGATGCCAATTAGTGCCGGTTGTATTAAGTGGTTTTGTGATGTGGACAGACCACAACTCAGTTCACACAGGTCACTGAATAGCCTTCAGGTGACAACGGCTTTCGACCACTACCGTCTGTGTAGGATTTGAACCTGTGACCTACAAGTTAAAGGCTCCTTAACCCACTACTAATCCACTGAGCCATCCAGTTCCAAGTAAAGAGCATTAGGGATCCCAGAAACTGAAACCATCTTATTAGTCAAACATCAGAAACTGCGCCAATTTTGTTAAAACACACAAAACACATCAGCACAAACACAGTAAGACCACCCATTTTTAGCAGTGAGTGAGGTTTTTCATTTCTCTTATAATCTGATCAGAATTAAAGGTGTAAATATATGCACCAAGAGGCACTGTTGCAGGGCTCAGATTACGCAGTACAAGCCTCTCAGTAGAAGCTATCATAAATGAAGAGTCTAGAAGGGTCCAGACAAAAAAAAGTGTTCTACAGTATTTCTGTTGTATATTACCAAAAAGGATAAAAATATATTGATCACACTTCCATCATGGCACTTTTAATACTTTTAGTGTACTATATGCCAAGTAAAATAACTACTTCACCAATTCTCAAGTTGCTGATATGCCTGAAAAACAGCATGCTAATGAAACAACATAACTTGAAAGCAGTACGGTAACCAGATCACAGGTGCAAACCTCCACAGAAGTGTTCACTTTTCCCTCAGTTGTACCCTGCAGGCAGTGTGGCCTCTGACTGGTCAGTCTTCCTTCAGGTCCTACTGGCCAGCCACCCATTAAAGCCTACTGGACTGCTGACTCACCAATATGACTGGCTGGTTCTCCCTGCCTTTCTATTCGCCTACTCACAACCACCCGGTTGAAAGCTCCAAAAGACTAAACATATTACATTCCACATACTCACTGTGATACTGGGCAAATCACAGCCTCACAGTGCTCCCAGTTCACACAGCTGTGGAACTAGGTAGCAGCAGGGCACTATTGAAAACAAGATGTAGCAGATCAGCAGCAAGTATATCCAAGGCAAATTGTAAAGATAAATAAATAAAACAGCAAATACATATTTTTGCCAGTTAGCCTTAATCACAGTTTTAAAGGATACGATACAGATTGTTGTGTTTAATCCACATAAAACGAACTGCTCCATGTCCTAGTATGGGAGACAGAGCACCCTCCTCTTCTTTCTCCATTAGAATAGGCATGAAGTGTTCGATTTCTGACATGTCGACATCTCCGCGGTAATTTCGGCATATCAAGACCTTAATACAAATAGAAAAAAATATGAGTTTGTCACAGCCAGCAGAAACTGAAGAAATCCTTTACTGAGAAGAAACTTATCCCTGCCGAGCAGATATCAGTCCGCCAGCTAAGACAGGATGAAAAAGTCTGAGGGACAGTCCTGGAAGGGGTGTATCCTAAGACTTCTTTCAAATCGTTTCACCCTGGGCCAGCTAATGGGGGAGCAGAGCTTACACCAACTGGCTGCCAGAAGGAGCCACCACATGACTAATCTTGCTACTTTGAAATAAGCTTCGCTATATATTTCATTATTCACTCCATTCCAAACACTGAATGCTGCGGTTTGTTTCTGTTTCCAGAGCTGATTACATGGTGACACATTTCGTTCTATGTTCATCACACGCGAGTGTACATTTTGTGGACTGACATTAGCATTAAATGTCCCTGCAGTCCCATAAGCCCAGAGAGCAGTATCTACTGCATGCTTGTTAATTTTAGTCACAAGAATACCATGCGTACCTCTCAACTGGCTCTGATTTTCCCCTCAACATTTTACTCTATCTTAAAATATGTGTTTCCTTTGCTAAACAGTTGGGATTATAAGCACAAAATAATATCAAGCATTAAAGGTACAGACTTGTTCTTCTTTAGAAGATGCATTTTGCACTAAGCCCCATATTCTGCCCTCTTTCTGGATGGATATCTCTAATTCTGAAGATGTGTCCCTGATTTTGGCCCTTTGCCCCTGATTTTTTTAAGCCCTGTCCTCGATTTATGAGGCAGGAAGTTGAGAGGTATGATGCCATGAGTCTTCAAATATACAGCTGTGAATATCTATGAAAACCTTTCGGCAGCCATACTGATACTTGCCATTCATTTTTCTTTTTTATATAATTTAGGTATATTAAGTTTTTAGGCTCAAACGCAACATATCACAGACAAAACATGAAATAGCATACTCAAACTACTATTAAGTTCAAATATCCCGACTGTAAAAGGAAATTTTCATACCTGCTTACATTTAGCTGTAGATGCAGCTTCTTTATAGGAGACAACAGATGCAGCAAAAAGGGCTAAAGACTGGCCAGTGGACCCAGTTCTACGTCACAAGAGCTAGCTATGGAATAAAATCGTTTATCTGTTCTGTCACATATGGCACCCACTACTGCCATGCAGTGTTTCCATTTTGTAAATACCTATAAGTATGTCCTGCCAACACTATAATGAGGGCAAATCCTGAGTGAGCCAGTTTTTGGTTACTGCCTTCTTGGCTGTTATGAGATATACGGATACCATTTTTTTATATGGGTTATTAATACAGGGTGTCAACCATGGGAAGAAAAAATTATTAGCTGCCGCCGTTAAGTCACCCTTCCCAAAGCCACGTTTGACTGGGTCCAAGATGGTGTTAACTTGAGGCATGACCAAAATATATGCGTGTGATTAGTAATGATACTCCCCAGGCCCTCCAACATCAGGGTCTAATATTTGGTACTGTTAATTTCTTTCTAGTAAAAGAAATGCTGAAGCAGACTCAAACCATGCAAAAAGGGTGATCTTACTGCCAGCAGTTCATGTTACATGTGGGGGGGCATTTAGGCTACCTTACTGAACCTCGCAATTGTAAGCTACAAATAGTATAAAATACCAGGTATATGTGGTGAACACAGAAGGGTGTCCGTAAAACCACCTCTAAAGGTGCAGCTATCAACATTAAAGAAAAAAACAACAAAAAACAGCGCACACACCATCACTGGAGAAACAGATATTACATTGGCACTCACGCCATACAGCTCAACACCCTCTACATAGCGACTACTACAAGGCTCCATCAGGGGGCATTGCTGTAACATAAATCACATGTTTGCATAGCCCCAAATTCATTTATATTCATTAATGTGATCTGCATAAAGCACATCATGTGACCTGTGCTTACAAGAACAAAATTAAAATGTGCAAAATTGTTAAAGTGCTATTACAAATTCATACGGTTACGTATTTAAAAACCGACCATTCATCTGAAGTGTGCTGTTCCCTTGTGTTGCTTATTTGTATTGAAAATTTCAATAAATTTTTTATTGGGGGGAAAAAAAAAAAAACAACCATTGTGCTGCCCTAGTTAACCATTTCTGCAAATCAAAACACTTGAGTATGGCAAGAACATTCCAAATTTTCAAACTACATAAAAAACATTTCCCAATAAGAAAACCCTGTGAGCTACAAGCAACTAGAAAGGAATGTCTGAAAAAAATATTTATTAATTTTCCAAGACAGACGTGACAGAAAGAACCCAACTTACACAAAGAAGACAAACATGTAGAATCGAGTGGCCTATTTAAGAAAAAACTGAGAACATTTTGGTGAAGCAGGCCTTTCCTATTAAAGGGGAATAGTCAGCACCAAAGGCTGTACACTCAAGTCTGGGGCTGATCCCAATGTGCGCACTGTGTGCAGAAACACGTTGGTTTATTTACTGCAGTACTGTGTCGGACTAATTCTACTTAGTTCTAGGCTAACATTTTCTGTTGATACAAATCCCAGAATCCCCTGCACCCGACAGCAGTAAGCAGCAGTGTGACATTCAATAGCCTGCAGTGCAAGCAACTGTAAATGCGCCAACCAGTGACATCACTGTGGCTTCCGACACCAATACCACTATTGACATGGGCCACTACACTGATGACAACGGTTTTATGTCAATATCGCGCATCCATAATAGCGTGCGTCTTTTTAGCGCATACATAAATCACACTTCCAAGTATAGCGTCACAGCATGAGCCACAACAGCGTTTTTTAAAATATATTACTACTTACATAGGATTCTGCACTGAAAATCAGCTGCCCAGTGTCTGGCTACATCGGACCACGCCCTCTCCTGGGGACTTCTATTGGTGTTGTGCATATTTTGTCCTACTGCTTCCCCTAGAAACGATGTTCTAGCTGCAAGTTCCCTACACCCACCCCACTTGCAGTCCAATGAAGCACTGTGATATGAAAGGCAATGCAACTTAGTGCATCTGAAATTGATAAATTTATCCAACTACACCACATAAATTCACCCAGTGTCAATTCAGTATAAATTCAAGTACTCTTTTTGTGAGTTTTATGTCGAGCAATGTTTTCAGACTTGAAGTTGAAAATTATAATCGATTCCACGGACATACTCAGTTTTTGGAAGCATGCTAAATTCTGAAACGATAACAGCAATGTGCTTGACAGTGTCCTTATACTTTTTTTTTTCCATGTCTGTGCTTGTCGTGCTTACAATGAGCTGCTCAATCAGCACAGTGCTGAAGTGTTGTTACCAACACAGGAGCCACCGACTGATTTCAACTAATGTTGTCACTGACTGAAGCATTTATAATGGTTATATACAGAGCTGGTTTTACAGACGAAAAACATGGGGGGGGGCTATGTACAAAAACGGAACAGTGTAAGAAAACATAAAATGGGACTGCCGCAGTGTTTCTGTTTCCTTTTAAGCTGCTAGTGTTGCTGCTGACACTACTACCCTTTATTGAGGTTCCTCTAGATATGTGTAGTTTACTATATGGTTGTTTGTTACCCTCGATTCCGTCAGTCTTGATTTAGGCTTGTGTATTTCACCTGTCTTGATTTATGCTGGTGTATAATCCATGAGCAAAAGCTGGCCCCTGAGCACAACAGTACAGCTACCATTGGCAGGCCTTCAACCCAGGTCCGGAAGCAAACTCAGGTTGTCAGCGGATCAGCGAGGGAAGGATCGAGCATCCATTGGTTGTTCTTCCCTCCCTGGGAGGAGGGCTGCTGTGCCCGGTGTAGTACTGACCCCTAGCAGCAGCTGGGGGTCAGGTATATGGGGACGGGGGCAGTGGTCGCTGATGTCCTGTGTATGCAGGCACATCTGGGCAACGTTGTACATCCATCCTCCTGGGGAGCACAAAAGAAAGAAGAAAAATCATGGCTGGCCAGCATGAGGTGACTGAACCCTTTGCAGGCTCTGCACCCAGCTCTACGGCACGCTTCCTGTCTAAGGATCCCGTCCACAGTCCGGTGGGGAAGCCATGGGGAAGAGGTGGAGTTGGAGATTAAGTCCGAACTGGGCTGGGGTGGTCAGTCCCTGATGGTGGGGACCAGCCTGGGTGGAATACAGAGCACTAACTGCAAAAAAAATTATATATTTAAATACATCAATAAATCTTTGTGCAAATGGAAATGTGCATTTGATGAATAAAAATAACCTAGTACTACGTATTCAGAGTGTCTTGAAAAATGCCAATGACTACTATTGTGGGAGCTTATTTCCTCACTGTCACCTTTTTAGATCCTCAAAATGAACATTCCTTTACTGGCATAAATCATTAATGTAACAAAGATTTTCAAACATAAAGGAATGCACTTATGACAGTAAAGAACCTTGAAAAGTTTAGAGTACATTAAAAAAAAAAAAAAAAAAAGCACAATTCTGAATTACCAAGGAACGTCTTTAAAGTAGAACTACACTGAACCTGTAGTCATTTTCCTAACAAAAGCTTTTTTGCTTAGATACTGGTTCCAATTCAATGTTTGTTCCAGCTTTACAGGCTTTTTAGTAACCTCAGTGGGGATTATAGATTTACACAATGGTGGTAAATACCATTTTATAATTTTATGATGTAGTCTATGTTCATTTCAACCACAGAGTTTTATAGTCGAACACTGAAGCACTGAGACAACCATGTATGAACTTCACACAAGACATAACGTTCGTCATACAGTTCTAAACTGGTAGTCGCCAGAGGTAAACAGCAACCCTCCCAAAGGGCTGTATGGATGGAATAACAGAACTGGAATCAGCAGTATTTATTAGTCACCATGCAAGCTTTTTCAGAAATGTCTGTTTGGCAGAAAACATCAATACACCCATTATTTCATTTGCATCCACTCCTGAATAAAAGATACAGGATTCTGAAGTTGCTAAAACAACAGTAAATGATTTTTACATAATTAACTGCCTTTCTGTCTTCCTTTCCACATCAGTTATGTACTGCATGTTTTAACTAATTTTTGATAAGTAATCTAGCTTTGTACCTAGAGTTCCACTCTTCTCAGTAGCAACTGCTCTTTCTTTTCATATATCTAAGACAGTCTATGATGATATCAATAACACCATTCCATGTTATTTATCTGAATGGCTTGGAGTTGTGTTATCGATGTCCTGGAATGTTCAAGCAACATGAAAGGAGGGAGACGCAACTGCTGAGGAGAGAGGGATTCGGGGTTGTTACAAAGGCATCCAAATAAGATTTATTAATTTAACAATTTTATTTTAAACGCATCAGTGCATGTTGCAATGAAAAGCTTGTACATATACATTTATATTCTACTTTAGATTGCCATTTTCCTAACTTGTAAGATGTCCCACTGAGTACTTCATTTTGATGGGCGGGGGAAGGAAGGGGAGTGAAATGGTCAGATGTCATCCTGGTGCATCTGCCATCAGGATATAGACAGGACTGGGAGCAGGGACAGCGCTAGACAAGGCAAAAAGGGGAAATGTTGCAGCTTGCCCAGAAATGACCCAGATTCTATGTGACAGTGGGTCCAAAGTGGTGCACCTGCCTGTAACAATAGCTGAACGATGGAAAAGTAAATAAAAAAGTATTTTCACTTGACAAATTTAAGCTTCTGTACTGGTGAAATTTGTACTTGCAATTAATTTTTGACCCAGTAGTTTCTCATTTTGGCCCACATTCTTTACACCAGTGGGTCTAATTTGACCTATGTTATAAAACCCCTAGCGCTATCACTGACTGGGAGCAGGGTTTTATATAATTGATCAGCAGTTTTTCCGTTACAGTACTAACTGTAAAGAAAGTACATATATAGAATTGTTGTTTGTTAAAGTGAAGCAAGTGTTATCCATTTTCATAATGTATTAACACTTTTACAAGCAAAACTCTAATCAATTTCAGAGTTAAATAAAACCCTAGGGAGGATGGCGGAGGAGGGGGAGCTGGGGTGCTGGTGCACTTGGGTACCAAAGATCTGGTGAACCATGCTGTGGAGGCAATGAAGCAAAACTTTAAGAGGCTAGGGGACTGACTGAAGATGCACTCTGCTTCCCTGGCTTTCTCCAAGGTCCACTCTGTGTGGAATAGAGCGAATGGGAACAATACAGTAAGGATGGAGAAGTTTAATGTGTGGTTCAAGGGATGCCATTATGTGGCAGACTGGAGGAAATTTTGGGATAGGAGGTTCTTCAAGGGTGATGCACACAAACAGAAAAGTGGTACTTGGGTGAAGAAGTCAAAATGAAATAGTAAAACTGAGTTTATTATTCTAAAGCCAGGTGAACGCAGACAATCTGAGCCCCAGCGTTTCGACCACATGGGTCTTCCTCAGGCAGGCATGTCAGTCTTGAAGGGTGATGGCCTTCACCTGATGAGAGTGGGGTGCCAGTGCTCTGGAACAGAAGTCTGACATCTACCTTGAACAGTTAAACTGAATGCAGGGGAGACAGAGGCTAGGGGAACCACTGAAAAGGGAGGGTAAGTGGGGAACCTAACTAGGGCTCCTCCTGAACAGGGGACTAGTAGCAACAAGGTGGGTTAATAGTACAGTTGAATTTCAAATTAGGTTAGGGGAGGAGGCCAACGACAGAGAGCTGACAAAGCCTACATTCAGCACGAAAAATAAAATATTAAGGAGACTAGGGAAGACTAAGGGAGAAGGAATAAGAAAAAAAGCAAAAAGGGATCAGCAGAAAGATGGAACGGGGTCTGCTTTAAAAAAGGAGTCTGGGCCAGCCCGGTAGCACTGAGGGTTGAGGCGTTGGACACCACACCTCACGCTACACCGGCAACCCGGGTTTGCGAACAAGCCCGGGTTGCTGGGGGTCGGCAGGGGAGGGAGAGGATCGAGCGTCCAGAGGACAGCTCTCCTCTCCCGGGAGGGACAGGGGTCCCTGCTTGGCTGGCCTCTGGTGGAAGCCGGAGACACAGCAGGCACTGAGCGTGGAGAAGGGGGAGGGAGTGGCAGATGTCGGTGGCAATGCCTTGACATCAGGGCACTAGCCACTCCCCAAGAACAGGGGAAAATGCCCTTCAGCTCTGGCAGAGATGGAGCACCGGAGCTTGCCCTCGATTTGTGGCCGCACTCCTGGCACCCGACCAAAGCTACCAGAGAAGTCTGGGGCGCTGAGGCCCATCCTGTCCCCGTGCGGGGGGGGTAACCCACGGCTACATGGGCCAAGGACTGACCAGGTAGGAGTGGACCGTAGGGGGATGACTCCTAGGTGCTCCCGAGGAGACCAGAGCTGAGGAGGGGAGAGGAAGAATAAAACAGAAAGTAAAAAAATAAATTAAAAAAGGAGTCCGAGAAACAAAATCTGTGAGCTCCAAGCAATGATGGCAGACACTGAGATGGACCCAGTAGCCATTACAGAAACTTGGGCCACTGAGAATACAGACAGGGACCCAAAGGCCAAGGCTATACCATGTTTACACATGATAAAGGTAAAGGAAGTGTAACCATATATATCAGAAGAGACAGTGGACGATGGAAACATCAGGGGTGGTAATGGGGAAACTGAACTGCTGTGGGTTCAGCTCACTTAACTCAATCTGTATTCTGAGTGACTCAAGTTCAGCTCATGGCATCCTCAGGAAAGAAACTAGATAGGGGTGATCTACAGACCTCCAAGACAAGGGGGAGAGAGAGAGAGAGAGAGATAAGGAGTTAAGGGTAAAACTAGAATGGGGGTGGCAAAGAGGGAGGTGGTGGAGGTAGGAGCTCCAAATTTGCCAGACTGACTGGGTGATTCCAGTGGCCAGGGAGCTCCAGAGTCAGGCCGTGCTGGATACACTGGAGGATTGCCTGCTAGTGCAGCTCATTAAGGAACCCACGAAACAGACTCATTCTCAATGTGGTGCTCGCCAACTTGGAAGTGGTAGGAGGAGTGAGGGTAGGGGAGCCACTAGGACCCAGCGACCATAACTCTGTATGATTTGACCTGGCCCTGGGGGGAAAGATCCTCATCAAAGGCGAAGTCCTAGATTTCAGAAAAGCAGACCTCAACCAGAAGTTAGAGCAGACAGCATCAGTGATGTGGAGGAAAGGTGGGGGGCAATGAAGGGGGCCAGTCTCGAGAAAGTCTTGCACAAGAACGGTACTCAAAAAGGTACAATATCTTTTGGTCCTGTCCTCTTGTTAGAGGTTTTTGGGGATGCAATGAATTCCGATTTCAACACTATTTTCGCTCACTGTGACATTCTGACCCCTTATTTTGTTTTATTAGCTGTTCTGGAAGAGTGGCTTGGGGTAATTCTCTCAAATTACTTCTGATATTGATTTTTGCTGCTAAAAATGTTTTACTTGTCTATGGTTAACTGACAAGATTCCGATACAGGCATCCTGATTTTACACAGTCAATACTATACATTGAATGGAAAGTTTTACTGCAAAGGTGCAGAGAAAGGAGAGTAATTCTAGCGTGAATGGGTATTTTTTTCCAAACAGAGGTCAATGCAGATTTTATTCCCTGAACAGATTAATTTTTGTAGCTATGGAAACACATGACTGCAACAGTTTAACTTGGCTAAATGTATCGTTATGATCTTGTACTCTTCTCAGTTTGTTCTGGTTATCCGCTGAGCTTTATTAAGGGACTGTTTTGTGGCATCAGTCATCTGTATTTGAAAATTCTCTTACTCAAAACTGAATTAAAAAAAATAAAAAGAGAGAGTGCGCAAGCGAGCAAGCGCGTGGGAGAGAGAACAGCTATATCAGACCAATACGGTTCTCTGCAAAGCTCAGAGAAGTAGTGAGACCCAAAAAGAAAGCCTTCACCAGGTACAAGGAAAAACAAGGGAAAAAAAGAATGGGGACAGTACTCAATGAGAACAAGGGAAACTAAGAGGGTGGTCACAGAAGCAAGGGCAAACACAGAGCTGTGTACTACGGAGGGGGTCAAGGCAGGGAAAAACAGTTCTTTAGATGTATTAAAGTGATTTAGTCAACTGACTTGCCTTATTTTATATGCAGAGACGTAACGAGGCTGTCTTTTTTTTGGGGGGGGGGAGTATGCAAATTGGTCATGACTTATCTGCATACCAGGGCAGGACCCTTCCCCCACCCTGGTCAAGACAGACAAAAGCAATGAATCTGAAGGCAGCCGAGCCGGGGCGAACTGAAAAATCGAGACAAACAAAATACCTGCATGTACTTACAGGATAAAATCAAGTTGGCTACTTTTTACAATAAATCTCTCCAGGACTTCATCTGATGATAAAGGGATATTGCGATGATCAGCCAGTAAAGCAAGGCCGTTCAGCCCATCTTCTCAGGTGCGATTTCTCCTCTTGGTCTTTTTTATTTATTTATTTATTGAAGAGATCAGTTTTACAACCTTTGAGTCAGGGACTCGTTTACAAAGGTACCTCGTCATTTGGAGGGGGGAGACAACAATTAAGTGAGGTTAGGACAGGGATGACGTACGGGTGAGATACATAAATACACACGTGGAGATTACAGGCAGTAATTGTACAGGTACGAACATATGTTGAGTTACACGCATTGTTATATAGCAACAGATATGATGCAATCAAGGTTAGAAAACGTACGTTCAGCTTCTGAAATAGTGACTGGCAGTGTCACAAGGATTTTTGAGAAACTAAAAATGTTTGGGTAAAAGTCTGTCACAGCTAGACAATCTCAATAGCTGTATACACAATGGATTCTTTTTTGTCTTTTGCATCAATCCGCTCGTCTTGACAAAGACAGAATTCACTCTGAAGAACAAGAGTATTATCAAGGACTACATCACTGTAGAAATTGTTCAGTTGTGACAGAAATTCCACCTCCACAGTATCCAAGGGCGAGCAGGGATGACTCTTTCAAGGGAAGTCAGGATTTTTCTGTGCGAGAAACTCATCATTTGCTGTTCGAAGAAATCTAGACATAGAATGAACACTGTTGGTCTGCGGTACTGTTCTATTTCTTGCAAACTCGGTCCAGTTCTTGAATTTCTTAGTAGTTTAATTTCAAAGTTCATCTTTTGAGCTAATGCTTTGGCTTTTGAAAAAAAAAAAAAAAAGTACTGAAAACTGCGTTTCTGCATCATGCCGCATGGTACGAATCTGTTTCAAAGCATCATCGGCCATTTGAACACACATGGAGAGATCGGTCTGAACCTTCTACAGATTTACTAACAGTACGTAACCGACAGTAGTTTTTCCAAAACAACTAAAGCAACTACAAAACAGTTTCTCAATTGTGCTCCGGAGCTGCTCAGCTTTAGATGAAGCATCATCTCTCCAAGCTGTAGATATCTCATCAAGAGCTGCAACTACTGCAGGGGACAGTTCCAGGAAGATGAACACTGCTTCGGGTTGTTCAACCCATCATGTTTCGCAAAGACTGACAAGCTTTTCTTTTTCTCAGTTGGTAACAAACTTGCTATTTTGTTCCTAAGAACTTTGCTCGGTTTAGCAGACCTCTTAAAAAATGTACAGCAGTCAGATATTGTTGTAAAACATTTTCTGATGGAGTTCACTGAACAGGTTTTAGAAACCACCAGATTCAGTGAATGGTTTGCACAGTGAACATACTTAGCTGTTGGATACTCAGCAGCAATTTCAGCTTCTACACCATTTAGCCTACCACTAAATGCAGCAGCTCTTGTCGTAGCCCTGTCCCCTCAGATCACGAAGATTCAATCCCAAATTTGTTAAGGTTAACAGGATTGTACTTGCCAAACTTTCAACAGTCAAGTTCGTAACAGTCAGGAGAGTGAGGAAGTCTTCCCTGATTTCTGGCCTTAACCCTTCAGTGCACAGATGCCGGATTTTGGTGGGGGGGGGGGCACTAAGGTCATGGCCCTACCACTTTCATAAGTGGCCCCATCAGTTTTTGCAATCATGTTAATTACTAGGGAAGAATTTACCCTTTACATCCTTGGCCTTACCACACTTTAGATCCTTCTGGCACACAGATACACAACTGCTCTCTGTTTGAACATCTGTTGTTTAATTAGCTAAGATAGCAAAGGGACCACACTGTTTTAACTCTTGTGACAATTTTTTCAATCATGATATCTCAGATAGTATCAATTTTAAGGCCAAGATACATGGCATTACTGGAAATATTGCTTTGTAATGATTTTCGGAGCGCTTCATCTCCGTGATTTGGTCTATATCGGAGTAGAGTTCTGAAATTTCCACCATCTTTTTATCAGGTCAAGCGTCAGTGGGCCTGAATCTTCATCTCCTCAAAGTACACTCTCCTGGCAAATGCACAAAATTACTGTAACTATCACAGCAAGTATCTTATTACGATTCTCTATTGCTATAGTTCTTTGATAGGAGTCTACTTGTTCTGTAATTGCTACCGATTCCCCTCTTGAAATGCAACAAAAATTCTCAGCTTTCACTGAACTATTTTTATGATACTCAGCACAAAAATGTAAGTCAAAAAGTTTTTGTTTTTTTTTTTTAAAAGGCTCACAGACAAGCTGTCCAAGATGCGGATGACTTCCTTTACCTACTTCATCACTGCAGAAAGCAACACATATCTTACAGTAAGCACCATCTGTCACAGACAAATATGCAAGCCAACTATATTGCGATAACCAGTGTTGTTGGAAACGGAAATGTCTTTTGCCACTGGCAGGAAACTTACAATCACTCTCAGGTTTATGCAATGCATTAATTATTTGAAATCGCTCCTCATCAGTAGTCGTTTCCCTATGTATTCACATATATCATTCCCAACCCGAGCACTAGGCGTAGGTGGCCTACATGTGGTTGTGGATGAAGCTTCAGTAGTGGTCACTGGCACTGCACCAGAGGAAGTGCTTGCAGATTCAGAATCACAATGTACAATTACATCTTCAGTTCCACCTGTTGCAGAAACAGTACTTTCCACACCTCCTGTTCCTTCACTGCCCACATTTTCACTTATGTTTACCTTAGCTTTCTTTCCACTTGCACTAAATACATCAAGCAGACATTTGCCTTTTAATTTTCAACATGTTTTGTTCCATACAACTTCACACAGTACCAGGCTCAAAAATACCCCAACACCACCACCACCATGGACGGTGGACCCACAGTGGCAGTACCTTAATATTAAAGTTATTGCCTCTATTGCGTGGGGAGAGAAAAATTGTGCCTTTCAAAGCAGATTCAAAGAGCACTGGTCTGAGACCAAACAGAAAAATATTCCGGCCAGGGTGGGAGGTTCAGTGATTATCTCAGAAAGACAAATTAGATAGCTAGGCGCTAGTAGGCACAGATGGGATTCAAAAAAAATGTGGGCTTTCTTTCTCACAGCTCAGGTTCAGATGAGCAGTCTGCGGTCGATTAACACACACACACAGGCACATGACACTAGTCACTTCTACTGTCTCAGTTGGTCTGACGTGGTTTTCAACACCCAGTCCAGTCAGCGAGTGACGAAGTCCGGCACACTCTTCTTAACTCCTCGCCTGCTAGCCTACAGCTGGTCTCAGACTTTCAGTCCTGGTTTCTTTTTATTTTTTTACTTTAATACTCAAGAGTCGGGGTCACTGGAATATCATATAACTAGCAGTAGTACGTTGTATTAGTGAACGGTTTTGTGTAGTGTGACAAGTGCCTGATTGCCCATGACAGTGACACCAAGAAACTCTGAATTATGTTTTTCTTACTTCAACTATTTTTTACTTTTTTTTTTTTTTTTATTATTATTATTATTACTATACCAAAAAAGAACCTGAACCAGATACAGACAGGCACAGAGGCTAAGGGCTAAAGCACCTGGGCCCAAAGAATGGCCAAGAGTCAGACCTTTTAGTTTATGCAGTGGGGGTGGGGAGACTACTAGTGTCAGATGATGTTTCTGCAGACTGCACTGCCACCTAAGGCATACAACAAGAGTCACAGAAGAGCAGCCAGCTAGCAGGTACTGAACAGAGATTATGGGTTATTCAGTCAAGTCAGTGAAACAGGGTCCGACTCCAGGTCAAACAAAGTGAAAGAGGGGCAGGGCCACTGCTGCTGGCCACACCAGCCAAGTACACATGGATGCCAGATTGCCACCTCCTCAAAAGTAGGTTTTGTTACATAAATTCAGCCCAGCTAAATGTCTCACTCTCTTGAAGCTTTCTCTTCTCTCTTTTATAATGTGCACACTACAGTACTTCACAGAGCAGTAGTGCACAACACTGCACACCGTCCTCAAGAACTGAACTTTACACAAATAATCCAGTCCAGTGAGCAGGAGAGAAGAGATATCTCTCTCAGATGGGGTAGTCAAGAGTCAGAGGCTAGAGCACAGAATCAAGCAATTAGCAAGTCACTATTTAAATGTTCTTAACTTTTTGCTGCTGCTGAGGAGACAAACTAGAGAGGGTGTTGCCAGTGTGAGACGACCAACCAACTACACAGGGTTTTTACAAGTCTGGGAGGGAATATGGGAAACTTCTTTAGGGCCAGTGCAATGTGGGCCTAATAACAGTTAGCTCTCAGGACCCAGACTGCTCAGCCGTCTCCTATCTCAGTCAGACTTCTATGACTTAAGTTATACTACACCAGCCAGCAGCAGCAACACAGACACTCCAGTCCTGTGCCACTAGTGACTTTCTCAGCTTTTGGCTGGGGCTGCCTGTTGTTGCCTTAACTTCTCTTAATCCAAGTAATTAAGTAAACTGCCTGCTGTGCCGTGCTGAAAGATGCTGAGCCGGACACTGAGTCCATATCAACTACATTAGTCTAAATAACCCAAGTATGTAGTACCTCCCAAATCTCTACGCTTGCCAGGCAGTTGCCACCAAGTTTGTCAGCACTCAGCAGAGCTTCTATTTATTTTTTGCTACCCTGGGCCATGATGTGTGTATTGTGTAGAGTACAGTAGACTACAGCGAGTCTACAGAATAAGTCAAGAGTTGAGTAAATTAAATCACTCCTGTCTCAAGGTCTCTACCACTCATAGGACAGTCTGTCTGAGGCTGATGAAGTACCTTCTCTCGTAAGTCTACCCTGCAGACAGTGCTCACTTTCATCAGAAAAAATCTGGCAGGGACTTCCAGTGATGTCACGGAACTGATGGGACGCTAAGTTGAAGAGCTCCAAGACCCGTCTACAAAATTCAAGATTAATCCTCCCCTAAGCTACCTAATACTTAATGTTGGAGACTAAGGATCCATTCCAGAATGGCTACCAGAAGTAAAACACCGAAGATGGCAAAGAGTAACAACTCCCAGACAAAGTTAAAACAGCTCACCTTGGATGACGAAAGGCAGGGCTATGTGGCCTGCACACAGCGTGATCGCAATCTCAGAGTCATCGGTCAATACAGGAGACAGTGAACTTCTGCTTCCCAGGAAGGCAGAAAGAACCCTTCAAAAGATATTATCCTTGGAGAAGAAAATAGAATCCTCCCTTGCAGATTTGAGACAAGACGTGAAAAGAATAGACGGCAAAGTGGTGGAAAATACAACTAAAATCACTGAGATATCGGAATTGCAAGACATGGATAAAAGAATCCTCTTGTATTTGCTACACATAGAGCGAGACACCCAGGCCAGATTGGAAGATATAGAAAACCGCTCCCGCCGAAATAATTTTCGTGTCCATCGAATTCTGGAGGGTGCAGAGGAGGGTTCTGCGACCACAACAGACTTCATGCAACATTTATTGCGATCGACATTAGAATTACCATCCGATCTAGACCTAACCCTGTATAGAGTACATCGCTCGTTAGTCCCGAAGCCCACTAGTGTGGAAGCCAGACCCCGATCGTGGGTAGTCAGGATGGTAATGTTCCAGTCAAAGGAACAGATCCTCAGAGAAGTGTGGCGACTTAGGGATTTGAAGTACCAGGCGCATAGCATCTTTTGAACAAGACTTCTCCCAGTGCTACAAGTAGAAAGGCTAAAGGTGAAGGCAGTCCTGAAAGAAGTCAGGAAAAGAAAAATATAAAAGCGCAACTATTATTCCTGGCCAGGCTAAGGCTTTATGTAGAATCAGGCCCAAAAACCTTCGAAAATCTGTTGGAAGCCACCCCACTACTAAAAGAATGGGGCATCATGCTGCCAGATTTAGAGATGCAGGCGTTCGAGAGAAAGCTTCAACAAAATGTGTGGCACACAGCGGGCTCAGGGTTTAAGAGGCTGCGACCGGAAGCAATACCAAAGATACTGGTAAGAGAAGCGGAGATTATCCAGAGAGCAGAAAAAGGAGGAAAACGACCAGACCTCGGCTCTCATGCTGGAATATCATCATGTCGCTGAGAGAGGCGCATGCTACAGTCGCGCTGGAAAAGACAGCAGTGGAAAGATCGGAAGAAGAGTCACAAGAAAACTGAAATTTGAACTGAACGCTAACCAGATAAGTTGCTCTTTAGAGAGCAGGTCACTTCTTCTCGTTAAAAGAGCTGTAATTACCTCTGATGAAATGGCTATAAGGGCGCAATAGGGAAAGTCGGCACAGGGAACAGGAAGAAGTTTCCATAAGTAGATGGGGTAAAAGGCATCAATCTAATCGGGGGGGTCAATAAAATTGATTGAAAACTCACATGTCTGGAAGGGGAGGAAAATAGGGAAGAAGGAATTTTAAACCCCAAAGAAGGGTCCACCTCGGTGCATGGGAATACAAATTTTAGAGTTCTCGATAGTAATCAACTCTGGGGGTCAAGAGGAAAAACTTCCAAATGGGAGAAAGGATGACAGGGGATAAATGGCTGAGTCTGAGTTGCGGCAACTCCCAGTAGCAACAGATACCTCTTCCTAGAAAACAACAGCCAGGTACTACCTTATCTTGTACACAGAGGGGATTATGTCGATTTGGAATGACCCGGGGGGGGGGGGGGACACAATAATGATGAGGGTGGAAAAGACAGACGGAAGCGACTTTGTGAGTTGGATGGGGTTCCTGAATTCAGTAACGTGTCGTGCAATCCAGAGCAAATAACAACAGCTCTGAGTCTCTAAGCTAGAGACAGTGGGTGTAGAATAGCATCACACACCACAAGTGTAGCGGGGCTACCACCCCCCCCCCACCCTCTCTCTTTTAAATATTTTTTCTCCAAAAGGAGACAGGGGTTGGGGAAACACTTAGGAAGCAACTCGACAAAAGTTGGTTTCTTTTTTATAAAGTTCTTACTGAGTTAGACCACTGTTTGTAAAATAGAAAAGTTAATGATTGATAAATACCCTAGGTTAAGGGTTAATTGTTCTATTTTTTTTTCTTTTCTACAATGTTCTTGGTTTTTATAGTTGTGGAGGATCAGACTGAGATACAGAAGGGTAAGCAAGATAAAACTGAGGGTATGGATTGGACAGGGGTGCGAGGATCCAGGGATGAACACACACTCAGGGGGGCTACTGCCTCCACCTCTCACCAGAAGTCTCCAAACATAACAAAATAGCCTGCTTAAAATATTTGCTCCTACAATGTTAAAGGGGTAAACTCTCCGGTAAAACGAACGAGACTGTTACAGGAGCTCAAAAAGCTGATGGGAGATGTGATTTTCCTTAAGGAAACACATCTATCAATGCCGGAACATCTAAAATTACGACGAGCATGGGTGGAGAGGGTGGTGGCAGCATCTCACCCTAGCTCAAAAAGGGCAGGGGTGGCAATACTAACACGCAAAGGCTTACATCTGACAATAGAATCAACAGAGGGGGGGAATGCAGGGAAGATATACGAGGACGTCAGTGAAAATTCAGAGTTAGCTCATCCATTTTATTAAATATTTATGCGCCAAATAGGCAACAGTAATTTTTTTTTTGAAAAGGTCTTTCAGAAGATCGTAGAGCTACCTCAGGGTCAGATGCTTCTGGGAGGAGATTTTAACGCTGCTCCCCACCCACTAAGGGACCGTTCCTCGAGGGCAGGGACCACAAATAAAACAGCGTCCAAGGTTTTAACTACACTGACAAGAGAACTAGGCCTGGCAGATATTTGGAGGGCTCATTACCCGAAAGAAAGAGATTACACTTTTTATTCAAACTCCCAACATTCTTATTCGAGAATAGATCTCTTCTACACAAATGTCACGTCTTCATGAGGTTAACAGCTCCAAAATACACAAGATAACCTTATCAGATCACGCTCCAGTATCGATCGGGGTAACCCTTTTGCCTCGAGACACGCAAACCCTGTGGAGACTAAAAGGCTCTCTAATGAACAACAAAACATTTGTGGAAAAAACAAGGGGAAATATTAAGGACTTTCAAATAACCCATAACCCAACCTCCCACTCTGCACTGCTCAAGTGGGATACCCTTAAAGCAGTTGTGAGGGGATATAATCAGCTTCGCTGCTGCCCAAAAGAAGCTCGAACACATAACCTATAATAGGCTGAATACAGAGCTAGCCTCAGCAGAAAAAAGGCACAAGGCCAACCCCTATAACCGACAGATTCAAAAGGAACTAACCCGAATCAGAAAAACCTTGCAAGAATTTGACAACAAAAAAGTGGAGGGATACCCAAGATTCACAAATCAAAAATATCATGAAGTGGGGGGGAGTGCCTCAAAGCTATTGGCTTTCAGGTTAAGAAAGCCCAAATGGATAGATATATCCCCTTTTTACAAGATACAGGGCCACGGGGCGTAAAACAGGAAGATCCAGGGGAAATAGCAGCCCAATTTCGGGAGTTTTACCAGGAGGATAAAGATGAGGCCATAACCAGAGACAGAACTAAAACCTTTCTGAATTCCATTAGTCTCCCACGAATATCAGAATTGATGAGAATGGAGTTGAATCATCCCATTTCAGTGGAAGAGATAATGACAGTTATTAAACAATTGGGCCCAGATGGGTTCAGCGGGAATTCTACAAAGCATTAAGGCCCTACAGTGGCCCAGATACTGGCGGAGGTCTTTAATAACTGTTTAGAAGAAGGCAGAACTCTGGAGAGCTGGACCCACTCATTAACAACAGTAATCCCAAAACCAGGGAAAGCCCATACGAAATGTGCTTCTTTTAGACCTATAGCCCTATTTAATCAGGATCTGAAGATATTTACAAAAATACTTTCTATTCGGCTCCAAAAATATATAGAACTACTAATTCACCCTGACCAAACTGGATTTATCCCACACCACCAGCTGAGTGATAACATAAGGAGACTTCTAAATCTTCTTCAGAAAAAAACCTCTAACACACATGCAGACCTGGCAATTTTCCTAGATGCAGAAAAAGCCTCTGATAGGCTAAACTAGATGTACCTTTTCCAGGTACTGGAAAAAATGGGTATTGAAGGGAATTTTTTAAATTGGGTGAAAAACTGTTATCAGGACCCTCAGGCGAGGGTAAAAGTAAACGGCACACTGTCCCCCTCACTCAAAATCCAAAGAGGAACAAGACAAGGATGCCCCCTCTCGCTCCTACTTTTTGCAATTAGTATGGAACCACTGGCACAGGCCATACGACAGAAGAGGAAATAGAGGGAGTAGAGGTCCAAAACACAACCCACAAAATCTCCTTGTATGCAGATGATACCCTAATTTACCTGGGTAAACCGGGAACCTCCCTCCCACACTTGCTAGATCTACTGAAGGACTTTGGGGATATCTCAGGTTTTAAGATTAATAAAGAAAAGTCAGAGGTGTTGGCCCTGGGCAAGAGTTCAGAATCAGAGACTGAGAGAAAGGATACCAAAATCAGATATTTAGGAATACAAATTCCCATACAGGGAAATCTAAATTATAACTATAACTATGGGTCCCTGAAACAGAAAATATACGTGGATATAAACAGGTGGTCTATTCTTCCCTCATCATTCACAAATAGAATAGAGACAGTTAAAATGAATGTTCTTCCTCTTTACCAACCTTCTGTTCCCAATCCCTAACAAAGACTGGAACGACCTAAAGAAAAAATTATCAGGTTTTATATGGGCAGGGGAAAAAAACCTAGAGTCCAGTGGGATATATTAGTAGAACATAAAGAAAGGGAGGGACTGGGGTTCCTTGATTTTCCTAAATATTATCTAGCAGCCCAGTTATTACCCGTTATTAAAATGCTGATGTGCGGGAGGAGCCATGGATGGCTGGAGACAGAAGAGGAGGATTGTCATGTGGGCCCCCTGACTGTCCTACCATGGAAGAGTCTCCCTAATGATCTAAAACAGCTAAAGAATACCCTGACACATCACACCATGTCTATGTGGTTGAGGGCCAGACAGGAGTGGGAGGTACTGCGACCAGTATGGGAATATCTCCCCCTATATAACCTGCCGGGCTTTCCTGTTCACAGAGGGGATGCTTGCCTAACTCAATGGGCAATCAAGGGACTTAAATACCCAAGGCACTTCCTGGGGGTGGACCGCCTTAAATCCTTTGCACAGATACAGAGAAAATTCAATTTAAGTGAGATGGATGCATTTAGATACATTCAATGTGTCCACTATATACAGAACAATGTAGGACTAATAGAGCTGGCTCAGAGCCCAAGAAACCCCAGTAACACTAACCTACCAGAAGAGTATCACACAAGATGCTAGGGCATACATTTCACAAATATACAAAATACTAATGGAAGACATAGGTACTCTGGCCATTCAGAGGGCAACAGATCACTGGAATGCCGAAATGAACCACAGTATTCCTGAAGTTAAGTGGAGAGATATCTGAAGGGGAATTCGAAAACAACAAGTTCTCCCTCCTGGAGAGAATTTAGATGGAAAATTAATATCCGTTATTTCAGGATTCCAACAATTTCGTACCACTATGCCTTCCTTCTCATCCGATAGGTGCTGGAGGAGCTGTGAGTCCAAAGGCACACATCACCATATATTTTGGGCTTGCACTTGGATAACATCTTTTTGGATAGAATTATCCAAGGAAATAACTAAAATATTTTCCCTTAGAATACCACTGGAGTTTGAAAACCTGGTGCTTGGTCTGCCTCCAATAGAATTGAAAAAGCAGACAGAGAAATACCTATTCTTTGTGCTGGTGGTGGCAGCTCTTAAGTCTCTTACCCAGAAGTGACTTAGGGGAGGACCCTCCCACGATGACCAAGTGGTATAATAGTATTAATCAAATTAAAAGTATGGAGGCCATTACGGCAAGGCTAAGATTGACCACAGAGAAATTTAATGCTAGATGGTTCCTCTTTTTTGATTATCTGGAGGAAAAGAAGGGCACTCCTGTTCTTGAGCAGATGTTACAGGCCTAAGGTTGAGGTAAGGAACAAAGAAGGAGGCTATAATTGACTCAAACAAAAATAAAAGGGGGGAGGGGGAACATGGGAAACAACATGAAGAAAAGACTGTGTGACCCTCGTGCCTTGCTTCTTGTACCCTTCCCTTTTCCTGTGTATGGTGGAGAGTGTCTGAATGAGATTACAGTTCTATGGCATTGTAAGATCCTAAATGGCTACAACCCATGATGGGATATTAATCTCTGGCGGTAAATTCCCCTTATAGTGAACATGGCAGTGAATCTTGATCGTAACAAAAGACACTGAGAACACGTTTTAGTTTTTCCACTTTTTATTTAAATTATTAATTAAACAAAGGCAGTCACTATCAACTATTTGTTAGGAGCGGATAATTACAATCTCAGAGCGCCAAAATTTACTCTTGTTTGCAGAAACGACAGACATTCAATTCTTCAATCTTTACAGCAATGGACTCTGCAAAAGGAAACAAAATGGACAACTGAATGAAAGTTGTCTAGATTCAGTAGTATGTAAGCACTGATGTCTCTCCATATACTTATCAGAGATAAGACTCTTGAACACAAATCTGTAACTGTATATTTTTTCCTTTTTACCAAATAAAAAGTTTTTTCAAGTTCAAAAAAAAAAAAAAAAAATCTAGCAGCAAGTATAAGGAGCCTAGATTCTAATTTGACTGACTAGTTAAAGTACTTTTTGCCTGCCGCTGAAGCTGAATAGTCTCTTCTGTTTAATACTGCCAGCCCAGTCCAGCATGGAAGCCAGGGCTTTGCCCAAGTCTGAATTATAACTTGTCTTAATAAAACTTTTTTTTTTTTGTGTCAAAAAGGTAACTTGTCTTGTTGCTGGCTCTTATTTTTCAAACTAGGTATTCCCTGCTCACACAGTCCCTCCCTGACAGCGTCTCTACTTTCCCCAACCTTCCCACTTGTTCCAGCGCCAGCTTCTCTCCCGACCAAATTCCCCTACCCCCCATTAGTCTCCCAATGCTCACACACACACACACACACACACACACACACACACTCTCTCTCTCTCTCTGTCCTGCTGCCGACTTGCTATCTACATTTATATAAAAAAGTTTCAGTAGCTCAGTGAGGCATTGGACCAGGGACTGTGTGATTTAGTCAACAACAGCTCTTACAAGAGCTTTTCTTTTCTTAATTGGATGCCTGTCGATGATCAAAATAGCAGTACGAAGTGAAAACCCTTCTTACTTCAGGCCCGCTATGTCTGTCTGTGTGTGACTGTCTCGTACTGCAGATTCGCATCGTGGAAGTAGGGCACAGAGCCTGAGACAAACACACACACTATTGGTCTCTCAGAGTGCTGCCAGTCGGCATTGGTCATGGACGGCCCACCAGGGGCAGGCATTTCAGCACACCTGTCAGTCATGGGGGCTGTAAGGCGGGGGAGAGGGTTCCCAGTTGGCCACAGACCAAAATGGAGGAAAAAAAAAAAAAAACGCCACTTTCGCACATCTTGGCGGTGCACTCCGTCACCAGTGTGCTTAATTAAGTCTGCAATTGAGTTCCCAACCCCCAACCCCCAGTATTATTCTCGAGTTACATTATGTCAACGATAGTCAATTCGCTCTTATTTTCAATAGTTTATTCACTGTCTGTATTTATATACAAATGATTGTACTTTGGCCCAGACAACATGAGCAAGCCAATTCCTTTACTCCTTCATTGATGAGCACCTCTACACTATAAGCGTCCAACAAGGGAGGCGCGGGGTGTACCCGAAATGGATTGGGCTCAATTTTGTATCCTATTTAATACCTTATAACGAGCTGGAAATTAATGAAGGCCAACGCTCGACTAACAAGGGCCTTGTTAGCTGAGCAGTGGCCTTCATTAATTTCCAACTCTACATTATAAGATATTAAACAGGACGCAAAAATCAAGTTCTCTTCATTTCCATGGGGCATGCGATCGCACTCTCCCTTGCTGGACGTCATAGCTCGGGGGCATGTTCATCAATGGAGAAGTAAAGAAATTGGCTGGCCCACGCTGTCAGGGCCAAAGTACAAATTTACACTAGTTTGTATCTACATACAGACAGTAAATAAAACTATTGAAAATGGGGCAAAGGAACTATCACCGACATAACGTATAAAATAAGTCAGGTGTGAATCTAACTAAAATCACTAAGGGAAAAAGCAGCCGTTCTTAACTACTTCTGCTTTGTACTCACAGGGTAAAGACAGCAGGGGCAGCTGTAAAGATGATCCCCAAGATGAGGCAGCAAGTATTTACCAGTGAAAGGGTTCGGAAAAGGCTAGCAGTCCTAAAGACAGACAAGGCCCCAGGGCCAGACGAGATGCATCCGAGGGTGCCCAAAACACTGTCAACAGAACTAACCATCTGAGGGTGCTCTAGGAACTGGCAACAGAATTAAAGTAACCCCTGCTATTCAACAGCTCAACTAAGACAGGGTTAGTTCCAAAAGAGTGGAGAGTAGCGGACGTAGTCCCCTCTCCATGGGGGCAGGAGAGGAACACATAATGCAACCGAGTAACTACAGACCTGGGAGTCTTACCTCTACTGTGAGCAAACTGATGGCAACACTAGTCAAAGAGGACCTTGTGGACTACCTGGAGAGCAAAGGACTTCAGTATATTAATCAGCATGGGCACATAGCAGGAAGGTCTTGTCAGACCAACCTGATAGTATTCTTTGACTGGGTAATGAGGGTAGTGGATAAGGGCTAGGCTGTGGACTTTACTTCAATTTCAGCAAGGCTTTTAACTTGGTGCATCACAGAAGGCTGCTGAAGCAGCTAGAGGATATGGGTACAGTGAAGGACACAGTAAGATGGTTGGAAGGGAGACAGCAGAGGATTATGGTACATCAGTCCTGGGTCCAGTACTTCTCAATGTGTCGAGTAGTGACATGGGAGATGCAATCCAGGGCAAAATGTGTCTGTTAGATGACATTAAAAGGACACTGTCAACCCCTTAGGTCTCAAAGTGCCCCTAGTTTAACAAACATATTTTATGATTGCCAAAATTCTGTAAAGATTTTTTTTATGTAGGTGGTAGTTTGACTGACTCTTATTTTCTTTAAAAAAAAAAAAAAAGACTGCCTAACATACTGGTGTTATCACACCAAAACAGGTTTGTTTACATTCCTTATTCAACTCCAAATGCATCTTTCCTGGACTTGGGAGAACCCACAAAACATTCTAGCCCCTCATGATGCATTGGGATATTATAAGGCTACTATTTTATGAGTGACTGCACTGTCTGTGTGCGTTTCTAATGCTCAGGACATATGCAGTAAGAACAGAACCAGGACTGTAAACAAAAACAAGGTTGTTTATAAATATACATTGCCATGCATTTCAGTTCTACTAAGCAAGGCTACAGACAAAACGAACAGCAACATCAATGAATTTTAGAGAGGGTACGCAATCATAAAATGTGGAGTTTCAACTAGAAATAATATGATGAAAAACAGGTTGACAGTGTCCCTTTAAGATCTGTGCAGAACAGATAGCACGAGGAGGGGATTAGAGAGACTTGCGAAAGCTAAAGCGGTGATCAAAAGGTCTGGCAGTTGAAATTCAACTGCAGAAAAAAGTTAAATGAACCAACCGGCCATCACTACTTCTCTCGTCAATATTCCAACTTCATGCAAACTAGAAAAAATAAAACCGAGACTGTGTGTGTGTGTTTTAACATTAATGGGAGACATCAGACGTGTACTAGAAAATAATAGCACTTGGTACTGTAGACAAAGCCGGAAGCCACAGGCCAAGCTCACAATCTATGGTGCACAGTGAGACTTTTCACCAAGGACTAGCCCTCTGATGCCTCCCCATTATCGCTATGATAGAGGTAAAAGACAGAAATTAAAAATCAGTGAAGAGCTTTATTTTCAGTTTGTCACTTTCATATTTGAGGAACCGCACATATGAAAATATTTCTGTTTGACAGAGTTCTGACACAATGTTCACAAGGTAAACATTATGTCAGAAACGCATTTGAATGTTCTAAGTACCTAACTGTGCTGATCTGCATAATCCAAATGTCTCTGCAAATATACATATTCCTAAAATCTTAACTGCAGAATTAGCATATAGAAATACTTTTTTTGGTTTCTCAGGCTTATTTACAGGGCAATGCCTTCACATAATGCCCTGTACATAAGAAATATCATCTCACTATAACACCGTGTAAGGGGCAATACCGAGAGGTTACACAAATGTTTGCAATCTGTAATTGTGACATTTTAAGGCACAGCCTGCCATGCTTGAAATGCTAGGAGAATTTATTTATTTATTTGTGAGAATCAGTTTACAACCTTTGAGCCAGGGGCTTGTTTCCAAAGGTACTTCGTCACATTGAGGACATACATAGCATTTTAGGTTACATAGCACAGGTTCTCTCAAATAGGCGCTCATCAGAGGTGCCACGTCACACTGAGGTCAAACAAAATACATTTCAGTTACAGGGTACAAGTAATTGAAATAGGTCTTACACAAGCTGGTTTCATATGTTGAGCAATCTACTGGCATTACCATAAGACAGCAGGCACTGGCCAGGTTATACCTAGGTATGGTGTGCTGGGAAGAGGTGGGGGGTGGGCTAGGTGGAGAGCCACCCGGCGGGCGTTGTCACGAGCGGAGAGGTCGAGGTCGGGCCTCATTCAGAGACAGGAGCAGCTACGAGTGTTGAGGAGTTGGTTTCGAAGGGTGGTTTTGAATTTGGAGATAGTGGTGGCATTGGTGATTGAGGCAGGGAGAGCGTTAAACCAGGATGGGGCTCTGTAGCACAAGGACCTCTGACCATGAGTAGTTCTTGATCTGGGGACTAGTAGAGCAGTCTTGTTGGAGGACCGTGTTGCAATTGTAGGTGGGATCCGGTGGATGGATGCAGTCACCCCTGGAGGGGCGAGCCCAAGTAGGGTTTTTGTTTTTTTGCGAGGAGGCAGGTATGACAGCGAAGCCGTTCATCAAGGGTCAGGAGTTTAGCATCATCACACAGCTGACAGGTGTGTGTGAGCCTGGGGGCACCAGTAATCAGTCTGCAAGCCTTATTTAGGGTTATGTGAATTTTTTTGAGGGCAGTCGTGTCGGCAGCACCATAGACTGGTAAGCCACAGTCTACAAGGGACAGTACTGAGGACGTAACAGCGAGCCAGAGAGCATTTGGGGGAGGCAGTTTCTATGGCAGAAGAGGATGCCAAGCCGTATGCTGGTGGCAGATGCAAGGGCATCAATGTGGTCGTGGAATGTGAGGGCTGAGTCGAAGGTAATCCCAAGGTATTTGTAGGAGCAGACTTGTTCCAGAGGTTGTTTGGTACTAGGAATGATATGGAGTGGGTGGTTGCTAGCTTTGTTTTGGGGGTGGGCAAAAAGCATAGCTTTGTTTTTTTGTTTTTTTAAGATTAATGATGACTCTGTGCTCCTTAAACCAAGCATCAGCATCATTGAAGGACTGTTGTAGGGATTCCAGAAGGGAGATGGGAATGCGGTGGGTGGCAAAAATGACAGCATCGTCTGCATACAGAAGCATTTTGCCAGAGCAACCACTGAGCAGAGTGTTCAGATAGAGTGAGAAGAGAAGGTGGCCCAGGATGGAGCCTTGGGGAACCCCTGAGTGTATGGGACGGGTATCGGAGAGTGTCCCATTGATTTTAACACACTGTGACCGAGCATCTAGATAGCTCGAGCACCATGCTAGAGGGCCAGCCGAGAGACCAGTGTGGCAGAGGGCATTCAGCAGAAGAGGGTGGGAGACAGTGTCGAAAGCCTTTGATAGGTTGATGAACACTGCACCAGCTAGGGAGCTGGTGTCCAGGGAGGAGTGTAGGAAATTGGAGAATTCAATTAGCGCAGTGCTGGTACTGTGACCAGCACAGAAGCCATGCTGCTCTGGGCATAAGATGTTATGCTTGGTCAGATATTCAGTGATTTGAATGGCCACCACTTTTTCCAGGGCTTTGGCGGGGTGGGGGAGGAGGATGGAGATTGGTCGGTAGTTGTTGGTTGAGGACCTGTCACCTTCTTTATGAATGGGTGTGATTATGGCTGTTTTCCAAGCAGTGGGAAATTGTCCCAGGCAGAGTGATCGGTTAAGTAGGCTGGTGAGCGAGGCTAGGACTTAATCTAGCACCAGCCTGAGAATACTGGGGTCCAGTGAGTCGCTGCCGGGACTGTTGCCATTTAATGCTTTGATTAGGATGTGTCTGGCCTCCCACGCAGATACCTTGCGCAGGTGGAAGCTGGAGCGGAGACAGACAGGGGGAGGATCAAAGAAATTACTGGGGAGGACTGAGCTAAGGTCAGTGAAAGCGGTATTGAGGCAGTTAGCTATGAAGGAAGGATCAGTGGAGGTAGTACCATCACTAGTGAGCTGAGATGGGGGATGGAAGCATGACTTACCATTTAACTGTTTAATATTATCCCAGAAATTCCGGGCCAAGCCCCAGGAGGAGGTGAGGGTGGCCTGGTAATGGTCGGCATTGGCTTCTCAGACCACCCAAGAGCACTTATTCTGGGCTGCATTGTATACTTGTCCATCAGACAGCCGGCCCATTTCAGTGGCAAGGTGACAGAGATTATCCCGACTTCTAAGCAATTGTAGGAGGGCAGGGCTGACCCAGGGTGCATTCTGTTTTTTGGATCGGATTTTTGTGAAGGGTGCAAAGAGATCACATGCCTTGTTCAAGGTTTGGGAGAAGAAGGCGAGGGCAGTGTCAATGTTGGGTGCAAGCTGAATGGGGGACCAGTTTATCCGGGTGAGAAACTGTCTACGTTTTTTCAGCCCACCAGGGCAGAGGTGCCTGCGGAGGGTGGTCTGTGCTTTGGGTTCGGGATTGGGGACTGGCCAAAGAAATAGGATAGGGGAGTGGTCACTTAGGGAATCTGGTAGGACCTGGATTTTTTGGGGGTCGGTTGGTGATGATTACATCCAGTAGGAGGAACCTTTTTGGGTTTATTCTAGTGTAGTTTCCTAACACACCCGAGAAAAAAAAAAAACCTTGCTAGATGGCAGTTAGCTGCACAGGTGCCAACTCCATGGGTGATGGGTACGCAAGCACCCACAAAGTTGAATTAAGCACCGTCAATGTTGTGATGGCAGCATGCAAAAAAGAATTACTAGGGAACCTGACCATAGGAAAAATACTGCCCATTGGCAGTGAGCAGGAGCGCGCACCCCCCCCCCTCCCTTTTTTTTCGATTCCTGTAAAGGTTCTTCCCTCGCTCCGACGGTCCTAGGAGCAGACCCGCTGCTGCCGCCATTCTCCCATTCATTTCACATTACTTGGAGACAGTCACCCAACAGCTGTCACGTCCTACTACATCCTATGCAAATAAGGGCACCCAGAATCGAACCCAATTCCTTCCGGCGATTTCGCGGGAATAGTTTTAGCTCGTTACAGGGTTAATCGGCAATAATTTGCCGAAACTCTGAAACCACTGCAAGCGCTGCGTGGTTACTCCTACTGGATTAAAACTGATCAGCAGTGTGCTGCAAGGCGGTGAGCTCACGAACTACTGAACACCAGGTTCTGTGCCACAAACACTAATGCACTTCTGAGACAAACACTCAAGCATCAACTGCTGACAGTCCTCCCCAAGCAGACCCCGCTGCTTCTTCTTACCTTCCCTTTGAGGTCCAAGACGTAAACTGCGCTGGCCGACATTCTCCTCAGCTCTTCGCGGTTCTTTCCCTACCGGAAAGAACAGCTCACTGGATGCGTTCTACCGCCTTTTTCACATACATTTACCTGTGCTATGTGTACAAAATAAAAACCGACCGCGCTCTCTGGAAGTGTTTACCACACCAACCATTCCGCTATGGGCACGGCTTCCACCCGACGGAAATGCGGTACATCACTTCCCATAACCGGTGTCGCGCGATCACACGAAAAAAAAAAAAAAACGCTTTTTCGGGGCTACAACTCTCTGAGTGACAGCTCACGCATAGGTCTGCGCGCGTGCGTGAGTACGTGCACGCGCATGCACCGTTATGCGGCCGGCTGCTCTGACAGGTGCCGCTCTCGCAACTGTGGCCCGTGTAACGCAGATACAGATCAAATACAAGTTACTTGTGATGGTCTGACTTGAGGCGAGCCGTGTCCTTTTTATCAGGGAAGGCCGGTCATGTTTTAATTGTAAGTGATAAAATCGTCGGGAGAAGTACTGGACGTTGATTGGCTGAAACTCGCTTTGATCCATTACGACCTAAGAGTCAACTATTTCCTAACACTTTGGGGCCATTTTATAGCTGAGCAATAATGCCTGACGGGGTGTGTGTGTGTGCGCTGGGATAAGGTCACGCCTCAGGTGGTTGGGCACGATGCCGCAGGCCCAGTGCGGCCAATAACTGAGGCTTGAGGTTATGCAAAAGGACACACACCCTGGAGGGCATTATTGCTATTATACAATGGCTCCTTGTGATACAGAATAAAAGAAAATCATTTTAAAGATGTTTTTGTGTGGAAAAATATTTTTGATTTTTTAAAAGAAGATGAAATAATGAAGCACATAATCAAGCAAAAGTTCGTCTGCAGGCAGGTTCACAGTGAGGCTGAGACTAGATCCGTGATGTTGTACTGGTATAACATCACGGGTCCAGCCCAAGACTGACCAAACAGAGTCCAGGATTTTTTTCTTACCATTGTATAATTAAGCAATATACCATGAGAGGGTGTTGATGATGCCAGGATTTACCCATGCCCTGGGGTGTTGTTCGGTCATGAGGCGTAGCCACGGATTCCAATAATACATAGATACATAGACAGTGTCGGCAGATAAGGGCCTATGGCCCACCCAATCTGCCCATTTGAGCTTGTAAGTTCAGTTTGTTTTCCTAGAAGTCTGTTTCCCTTACCCTGACCTCTAGAATTCCTTTATGTCTATCCCATGCATTCTTAAATCCGTGATTGTTTCAGCCCCACCACTTCCTCTGGCAGGGTGTTCCACTTGTCCACCACCCGTTCTGTGAAGAAATTCTTTCTCATGTTTCCTCTGAATCGTCCTCCTCCAACTTCATCCCATGCCCTCTAGTCCTGGAACATCTTTTTCGCTTAAAAATAGTGTTTTCCTGCACCCTGTTCCTCCCTGTAAGATACTTGTATATCTCTATGATATCCCCTCTCTCCCTCCTCTCCTCCAGGGAGTACATGTTCAGTTCCTTCAACCTGTCTTCATAGGACTTGTGATGCAATCCATGCACCATCTTTGTTGCCCTCCTCTGAACCTTCTCTACCCTGTCTATGTCCTTACGTATAATAATGGGGCCGATGGCTGTCTACGCCTGGGCTGACGTCCCTCCTCTTCAGCCGGTTCTTCCAGCCTGTGTTCTACTATGGTGGGAGGGTCTGCCACAGTTTGCTGTTGCCCGCCTGGACAGGCAACTAGTAGTTCTGGCTCCAGCCTGGATATGGCAGTCAGCCAATCAGACCCCCCCCAGTGTCCTTTAGGCATTGCAGGGCCTCGCAGAATGCTTGGTCTTGCCCTTGTGCAGGGATAGCCTGTTCCATATATTGTGTCTGGCCTTCTAGCCCAGAAAGGTCTTGACCGGAACCCTGTACAGGTATGGAGATTTGAGGGGCCTGGCTGTCCAGAACCTGACTATTCTGTGATTCGGCCATTTTAGCTATTGATTGTAAGGGGCAAAGCGGTGTTCAGCGAGGCGATACCTATGAGACAAAAACATTAGTTATTAATGCACCCTTCCACCTGCCCTCTACTAGTTAGCCTTCTAACTGACTGTTCAAAATTACTCTTGAATGTGCTGCCCCGTAACCTTACAGCCATGACCTTGATGTGAGAGGAAAGGGAAGCGAAAAAAGACCCTGTGTTTGGCGGATGATGCCTCATGGCCACAGACCCGAGGAGGCGGCGCCATTCAGAACCGGCCAGGTACAGCAAAGAGGGAATTGCATAGCCAGGAAACCCCCTACATACTTGTAATGTTTTGTAAGGAACACTTTCCTTGAAATGGGGGCCCCAGCTGGAGAGAATCCTTTTGGGCTTTGCATGCAGGGAACCAGGGAGAAAAAAAAAATGAAAATATATAGCAATTTACTCTATATATAATTTCTTGGGGAAAAGACTATAAACAGGCAAATCCATCACTTGGTCCTTCGACTGCTCTGGTTGCCTGTCAACACATGACACACAATCTACTGCTGAGACCCCAAAATGGTAGCCGGAGGTATGGGGAGAGGAAGGAGCGGTCATCTGAAGGAAGACAACTAAAGCAGACAAAGTCCAAGTGAGAGAACCCTGAATCCAAAATTCACAACTATTTTGCAATGCTGCCAAAAGCAGGCATCACTTTGATTTTTATATGAAATGGATTAGTACAAGACCTATACAAGAATGAAAAAAAAAAAAGGGCCTGAGTTGCCTTAACTACAAGATGGCAGACAGCTACACGTGTTAGCACGCTGCAGCTCTGAGATAGGCTCTGCATTTCCAGACTTACTTGGATAGTTCTAGGATAATATCCCCCCCCCCCCGGTTTCACCTTCAACGATCATACATTCTGATCATTCATTCTGCTCGAAATCCCTTTTTGAAAACACCACACCTCTGGGCACATATCAGCACTTCAAGTTTTAATTGACACCTGGGCCTTATCTTCTCTCTGTTCAGGGCCCCATCCTATACACTGGAAAAACCTTATGCGGGTGCCGACCGCGCCCTACCATGTGGGGAAACGAATCTCAGGAAAGAGGAAGAGCACATTGGAGCCAAAATCGAATGGAACGGGTGACATTAGGGAAAGGGAGCGAACTATAGAAATCATACAACTTAGCAACAAACAAAACACGGAATTTAAATTTTAAAAAGGGTATCTCTGAATTAAATACGCTTTAATGGGAAAAATATAGTAGTACCGCTGCCTAGGTCAAGCTGAACAGGGGGGATGCACCTGTCCAGAGCTTTCGAAGAACGATAGACCAACTCATGGAACAAAATGTTAGAATATACACACACACACGGGATATTCGTACCATTTGTGGTACCAGCAATATCCAATACAGCAATAATTAGAACTAATCTCAAAACAGATTTCACTAGTTTGGACCGATTTTAAAATATACAATCATGAAGTACAGCACAGCCGGAGATGTGACAAAAAAACTCGGAAATGTAATGAAACTTCTAATCTGCATGAGAAGGATTAAAAGCCAACAGCTTGGGAAAGATATATAAAAAACATGACTGGAGCATAGGGTGAGCAAAGAACCATGCCTGCCTGCACTCTAGCAAAGATACATACAACCTCAGCTAAAATGAGGAAGCCAAGGGGGCGCGAGGGAAGATGGAGGCGCACCTGATGCCAGCCAACCCGAGCTGCGGGCCTGCGTCTGTGGGCAAAAATTCTCTAGGCCAAGGGAGCAGCAAGGCGCCATAAATGAGGGGGGGGGGGGACACAAGAGGAAACAAAGAGAGAGAGGCAACCAGGCGGGAAGCCACGTGGCCAGGCCAGGTCGGAGCAGTGGGGGAGGGGACGTTACCGAGAACCCAGCACACTGGCTGCGGAACACGAACCGACGGGGACAAAGAAAACACCACAGGGCCTGAATCTCCAACAATGAAAAAGGCAAGGGAGAGAAAAACAGCGGCGGCCGGGTGGCTCGGCCCGTGGGGAAGCTGCATGCTGAACAACTCGTGTAGGAGAACGTGCACTGCCAGCTGGCCAGGAAGATAGAGCTTGTGGGGTGGGAGGAGGGAAGAAGAAAGCACTCACCTGGGGAAAGCCAGGGAAGCAGACCAATGCAGGGAAACACGGGAGACCAATAACAGGCTGGCGGGTGACTGGCGCAACCAAGGATGCCGAGGAGCTGCGAGGCAGGAACCGAAAAACTTTCGTGGTAGGGAGTGGTCACAAGATGGCGAAATCCCCCAGGACTGCTCCTTAAAAGCCCTGTAATGCCCCTCCTTCCCAGGTCCATCAGGGCCAGCCCTCTCGGAGGAGCTCCTCCGATAGGGCCACTTGCTTGGGTGGCCACCTCTTCCCTTTGTATGGTGGGTGGCCTCCTAGCCCCCACCCTCTCTTGAGGAGCTGTCAGTAACCTCTGCGTGAGAGGCTGGTGGGGCCATTCTCATGGGGCAGCACAACAAGAGTTAGATTTCTTTTTATTTAGTTTTTTTTAGATCAGATTAGTGTATACTATACATTCATTCTTGAGTAGATCTTAGCTATTTAACAGTGTAATTTTGTATACTGGAAAACCAGAGTGAAATTGGAAGAAAAATATGAAAGAGATGTGAGTTTAGTGGCGATCGCAACTAATATGTTCATTTCTTTGTGCACTCGGACCGATACCTCGCATCTTTATCTGTATGGAATAGGAATAGGGACAGTCCTCATAATATGGAGTCGGCATGTGGTCGCGCGACCCTATTCCAGTGAAGGTCTGAGCGCTGTGTGTGTGGCTTTGTGACAGAAAGCAGAGCAGGGGAGATCTGTGAGAAGCCGTCGATGTGTCTCAAAATTGATAGCAGGCAGGTCTCAATGAGAAGAAACGGGATGGAGACGCAGGGAACGAGGTAAGAGGAGGAATAAGGATGGAGGGGAGCAAGTTACTTTTTTTTCCCCCATAGGTGGGTTTTGGGGAGGTAATGAATTTGAAGCTGTTTGCCGGTTGAAATGAGAGTTGACGCACTGGAGTTGGGGACGGCTGTTCAGCGCGTATTGCTGTGTTTGCGACTTTTGAGCTGGCGATGCCCGGATTAATCTTGAAATGAGTTACTGATGTGGCTTAATGGTGGCTGGCATCTCTTCCCGTGGGGTGATTGTAGGTTTTACAATGGGAGAGGCGTGCCAGTCAGCCAATCGGGATGGAGAATTTGAGGTCTGCTGTTGTGTCCATTGTATAATTGCAATTATAGTCTCATGGGTGTGGTATAAGTAAGCAATAACACATCACAGGGTGCGTTGTATGTTCTGATAACCATACCACTGGGGGCACAGTGAGGCATCGGGCCACAGGCCAGGTGCCTTACTAACACTAGAAGTGTGTTTACCAGAGCATGCACTCATAGGAGCCGACTTTTATTGTTCCGGGTGGGGGGTGCTCAAGAAATGGCCAGGGGTCTGGGGGCCGCCAAGGCCCCCAGAAGCTCTGGGTTTTTTGGTGCTCTATGGTACATTTTTAGGGTTTTCCTGAAGAGATAGCACAACATAGCAAACGCACTTTCAATGTTAGCACATTAATAAAATTTGCCTGAATTTTGTTGTCACTCGTCATCTTGACAACCCACTGCCTAGCAATGGGTGGTGTCGCTCACCTACCTTGACCTCTCCGCAGCTACTGGCACCTCCTTTAGTGTTGTCCCTCACCACCTTGGACCACTTTCCACCTGGCCAGGGACACTGGTGATGTCCCTGACTGAGGACTTTTTCTGCACTGTATAACTCCCAAATCTTCTGTCATATTTGGCAAATATACAGTTTTATTAAAATGCCATCCACTTCCCACAGGAGAGGGATATTTCTTCCTGCCCTGTCCCTAGTCTGTGGAAAGTGGGTGGCATTTTAATAAAACACATGTAATGTGTACTGTCAAAAGCTTTCTGGCACACAGTAAGGGATGGCAGAGGTTGCTATGCAAAAATTCCTAAGCACATCTTAACTTGAAGTTGACATCTCTTCCTCTCCTATCCCAGGTCCGTGGAAAGTAGGTGACATTTTAATAAAACAAATGTAATGTATATTGTCAAAAACCCTCTGGCACACAGTCCCTCTGTGTGTACCCCATGCAGTTTTTAATTCCCCCAACGTTGCCCTCACCACCTAAGCTGGGAGGCTGTTCTGTGCCTCTGCCACCCTTTTTGTGAAGAAGTACTTTCTTACATTGCCCCTTAATCTACTCAATCTACCCCTTCCAGTCTTATGTCACACTCTCTTGCTCTACAGCATCTCTTTATCTGTAACCACCTTTCCTTGCAGTGAACTATATGTTCCACCACCCATTGTCCGTTATCACCAGGTTAACAATGAGTTGAGAACCACCTGGCACCAAAGCTTCCCCCATTGGTCTCCACTGTGGAATGGTGCTGAAAGCATTGCTGCAGTCTTGGTAAGCCAGTCCTCAAGCCAGTTAACTCCTTGAACATCTAGTAAAACACATGTACCATGAGTTGTCAAAGTCCCCCGCCCCCCCCCACAACAGGAACGTACATGGCCTTGAGTCCTGTAACCCATTATCTAAATGATATTGATAAATCCCTTACTTGACTATTTTGTGCCACAGACTCACCCGTGCTCAATAATATCAACTGAGAAGTTGATTTTCCAACCACCATAGCTTACTATTGTCACCCCTAAAAAACGACAGTTAACTAGCAGGGTCACGATGAGTTGTTACTGGACAAAATCATTATCATCAGTACGACCACCATTTTATTGCACACAAGACAGATTTGAAAATTATATCAAAATTTGGCAGTAACTAGTGTTCAGCCACACCAGCCAGTATTAGCTATATGCAACTCAGAAAATAGCCCCTTTAAATTCTGATGGGCCCTACCCCTACGCATAGGTGTAGTTTGAAGACAGAATCCTTGAGAAAAGAGAAAAGCAAAGAGACTGAGGTTTACTGTGCCATTTTTCCCCACTGACGCAGTCATGCACATGCTTCCACATGGGAACACAAAGCAATTTACAGCTTCTACAATGTGACTTTTATACACTTTGAACACATCCATTTTTCTGCAGCAACAAAACACACTGCATTAATGTGCAATATTTTAACAATCTTGTTCTTCACAAGTGAAGCGATTTTGGTTTACAAAATACAACGACTGGAATCTGGATTTATGTCTGCTGTTTAGTCCACCTGCCCTGTTCCTGCCTGGATTTACCTTGGCTTCATTGGCAGTCTTTTCTCGTCCCTCATAGTTAAACCCTTTTCCTCTTCTCTCTTTTTGATGTTCGGACCTTGCCATAGAAAACATAAAATTTGTTGGCAGATGAGGATCGCTTAGCCCACCAAGTTGGATCATTTTGTCCCTGCCCATACTGTCACTAACTGGACCCCACCTAATCTCCGGCTACTCCCCCACTCCTTCCCTAGTAAGACTCCTTTTTGCCTTATGGTCTTACAGTATATGGGTTGGTTAGCCCCTTACATTTCTCTCATTGGTAATGGCATAGGGGAGGGAGGCGGTTCGCCCTTGGGGAGGCTGCTGATCTCTGTCTGGCTGGGCCTGGGCGTGCCGTGCGCTGGCTGCTGTCTTCCCTTCTCCCTGCACCCAGGCTGGGTACTGCTGTTATTCTCGATGCGGCGGGTCCCTCTTGCTGCTGCTGCGGTCTGTGGAGCAGTGGAGAGAGCGAACGAAGGATGGAGGCAAGCAGGCGCGGCTGAAGCAATTGTGCAGGGTGCACACCACTGACCCCTCATTCTCACAGAATGGTGGCTCTTCTCCATCTTGGGAAGACAAACTGGTGCCAAAGACGTGCTGCGCGGTGCATGCCACATAATGTGAGTTTATTTTATTTATTTATTCGATCATCGGTTTACAATACGCTCCACCTGCCACCACCCCCTCCTACCCTAACATACCAATCATGGTATGCCAACGCAGCTGCCCTGCCTCAGCCCAGCAACCTCCACAACCCCTTAACTTTTAATTTAAAGAAAATACCGCTGGTGTCGAATAGGCGGCTAAGGTCTCCCCCCCCCTCAGCAAGGCTGTCACTGCTGAGCTTGACGGCTGCAAATTGCAGAAACAGCAGTAATTAAAAAATAAAGAAAACGGTCCAGCTCAAAGTAGAGCCTCACTTGAACTTCCGCCTCTCATATAGTCGGCACCTATGCATGCACTAGTAAAAAATGGAAGTGTGTTGAGAAACTGTAAGATTAAAAAAAAAAAATTGTAATTCTTACCCCAGGAGTCCTTTAGCATCATTAAGTTTTTTGCACTTAGGTGGCTAGGTGCAATTGCCCCGGAGGTGTGCCTTTAAGAGACATTTAATGAGCATAGGGCCAAGCCAAGCAAAAGACAGGAGGGGGTGTGAACTGAGTAAGAGCTGTTGACTGCTTCAGAATTTTTTCTCCGCTGGACTGAGTTACTATTGCCTCTGAGGTTTTTCCCAACTTTCCTTGTTGACAGCCTCCTAGTAGGGTTACCACCTGTCCTGATTTTCGCAGTACAGTCCTGATTTGGGCAACTGTGTCCTGCAAAAAAAACATGAACATTAGTACATGTCCTGACATTGTAGTACAAAAAATATTTTCTAATTTCCCACTAAATGTTGCAGAAAACTATAATACCTTAACTAAAATACCTTACAATGATAAGAAACAATAGAAGCAACTAAGAAACTACAATACTTGGCTTTAATTCTGATTATTTTAAGAAAACAAGTCTGTTGCATTGGTCAAGGTTACGTACTGTCCTGCGAAAAATCATGTTTCAGTAAGAAATGTCCCACTTTGGGCTTTCTAAAAGGTAGTAACCCTACCTCCTAGTGCTTATCTGGGTAAAGTTTTCCTCACAAATTTAATTCCTTTAGTGTGTTGAGTAAAAGTTTTACTTTTTCATTAGCACTGCACGCATTTTTTATTTTTAGCGTGTTGGCGCTATTTAGACTTTGTTTTTACTGCGACTAGTTTACAGCCTAATTTTATCGCGGGTGCTTATTTTCAACGGTTTCCTTCATTTTTGGACACATTTTTGTGGGAACCGTCAAATTAGGGACTGTTGCCTTGTTTTTTACCTCAGACCTCACGGGGTTTACCTCGAGGCACCTGCAGTAAATTTCAAACTTAAACAGTGCCTGGGGGTTTCTCTCTAGATTGGCAATTATAAGGAAACCTTTTTTGTTATATTACTGGACCTTGGTATCATCTGTGTCAGGACTGTTCATAAGGGTCCAGCAGCCACCTGTGCGCAGTTGAGTATTACTGAGTTTCTGTTAAGATTGGCACTGGTATAGATCCCAGTTTTACAACCAACTACAAACATTAAAAAAAGGCACTGGTAATAGAGTTTATTAACTGGGGCAGGACTGGCCAGTGGCATTTTCACAGAAACCTGCACTCCATTCGTAGGTCCAGAACGGGTTTGCTGTGCTTAAATTGGCAAACATAGCAGACAACCCTTTGATTATTATAGCTGAGGACAAATCAAAGGCTTCTGACGAGGGACCATTCAAAAGTACTAATACCAAAAGCAGAGGTTCTGAGGAACCCTCCAGATCCCAGTCAAAAAATAAAGTTTCCAAAGATGAAGTTCCTCACAAACTGAAAAATAATGAGTGACGAAAAAAGGAAGCTTGATCAAGCCTCTGATGAAGTGGCTAAAAAGAAACTCTGTCAAGACAGATATGCTTCCGTTGCTCCTGGGAAAGCCAATAGTGAGACAACTGGCAGCTTAAAGCATACAGTAAAAAACAAAACACAAACTGCGCAGGTTCTTCCATCAGTGCAAGATATGAAAAAAGCATAGCAACTGTTTCAGACCCTTCAAAAGATGGGTTCTCTGTGTACTGGGGCTAGCAAACACTCCTCCACAGTTCTCTCTTCTGTAGACTGTAAGGGTGACGCAGATGATCAATTTTATGATGCCCCTGACGTGGATTTTGAGGGCCTTGAGCCCCAGGAGTCCCCGGACCCTCACCTTGGGGATCCCCCGGGTGACCATGAGGATCCTTCCTCTGTTTACAATTATAAAAAAAAAGCTGGATACCTTGGACCTCCCTACGCAGGAGCCCAACCAGGATGTCGATGAAGACGAAGATTATAGGGAGATGAAAGGTCTTTCATCCTCAAAGACCCTGGTCATCCCTATCTATAATGCATTTAGAAAAAATACCATGAAGGTGCTTCAACACCCCACTTCAGTACCAGGGGTTGATAAGCGACTTGAGAGAAAATATAGATTGTCTAAAAATGGTACAGAGTTCTTGTCTGCACACCCTAGCCATGAGAGTATAGTGCAGCAGGCAGCTTGTGAGAAAGCTGGAGTCTCCTTGTCGCCCTCTCCCCCTGACAAGGATTCCAAGAAAACTGACTTTATAGCAAAGACAATGTATGCCACAGCTTCCCTGCTTCTCAGGCTTTCTTCTTACATGGCATTCACAGCCAAATATCAGAATGCCCTTTGGAAACCTGTCCAGACTATTGCCCGCAACGAATCAGATTCTGTGGCGCAGGAGCTGGTGGATACGTCAAACTGCCTTGGAAGCTACTATGTACCAGTTCCACACAGAACCACAGAAACATAGAATTTGATGGCAGATAAGGACCGCTTGGCCCACCCAGTCTGCCCATTTGCCTACCTGATGGATAAGCTGCAGGTCCTAGTTAACCAGTAGCCTACTTCTTCCTACCCCCACCCCCTAGAATTGCCTTATGACTGTCCCATGCATGCTTGAATTCCACCACTGTTTTTGATTCCACAACCTCCTCTGGAAGGCCGTTCCATACATCCACAACCCTCTCTGTGAAAAAATACTTCCTTAAATTACCTCTGAGCCGCCCCCCTTCTATCTTCAAATTGTGCCCCCTTGTTCTTGCACACCTCTTTTTTTGAAAGATGCTACCCTCTTGGACTTTGTTGATTCCCTTGAGGTACTTGAAAGTTTCTATCATGTCTCCCCTCTCCCTCCTTTCCTCGAGGCTATACATATTAAGCTCCTTAAGTCTCTCTTCATATGTCTTCCGGTGCAGACCCTGCACCATTTTAGTTGCCCTCCTCTGGACAGCTTCCATCCTGTCTATGTCTTTGCGGAGATTGGGTCTCCAGAACTGCACGCAGTACCCAGATGGGATCTCACTAGCTGTCTGTACAGAGGAATAATAACTTCCTGTTTTCTACTGGTGATACCTCTTCCTATGCATCCCAGTATCCCCCAGCCCTCCTTGCTGTCCTCTCACATTGCTTTTCCCACCTTTAGGTCATCTGATATGACTACCCCCAGGTCCCTTTCCATTTTTGTTGTTGTTAGTATCTCACCCCCCATTGTGTACTCTTCCCCTGGGTTTTTGTTTCCCAGGTGCATTACCTTGCACTTCTTAGCATTGAATCTAAGCTGCCATACATTTGACCATTCCTCTAACTTTGCCAAGTCCCTTCTCATCCTTTCCACTCCACCTTGTGCATCAACTCTGTTGCAGATCTTTGTGTCATCTGCAAAGAGACATACTTTTCCTTCCAGTCCCTGCAATGCGCTTATAAAGACATTGAAGAGGACCGGTCCTAATACTGAACCTCTACGGTACCCTACTACTAACCCCTTTTTTTCAGAGTGGACTCCATTTAATATTACTCTCTGTGTCCTATTCTCCAGCCAATTCTTTACCCAGGCTGTCATCTTGGGACCCACTCCCAGGCTGGCTAACTTGTATATTAATCTTTGTGTGGGACTGTGTCAAATGCCTTGCTAAAGTCTAGGTAGGCCATGTCCACAGCCCCTTCCTGATCAACTACTTTGGTCACCCAGTCAAAAATCTATCAGATTTGTCTGGCATGACCTTCCCGCTGTGAATCCATGCTGCCTTGGGTCCTGTGCCCTCTGGCCTCTAGATACTCAACAATTCTTTCCTTCAGAAGTGATTCCATCATTTTCCCTACCACTGAGGTTAAACTAACAGGTCTGTAGTTTCCTGCTTCTGCCTTGCTCCCACTTTTGTGAAGGGAATCACATCTGCCCTCCTCCAGTCCTCGGGTACCACCCCATCCTCCCATGATTTGTTAAAGAGGGTAGTCAGTGGTGTCACTAGTTCTACCCTTAGTTCTTTTAGAATTCTGGGATGAATCCCATCAGGCCCATTGCTTTGTCCACCTTCAGTTTTAGAGTTCTTTCAGAACCCTTTTTCTGTAAATGGGCTGGTATCAACTTCTGTATCCAGAGTGTTTCTACTTGTTTGTTTTAGGTACTTCCCCTCTTCCTTTGTAAATACTGAGCAAAATATTTGTTTAGTATCTCTGCCTTTTCACAGTCACCCTCTGCCCACCCTCCCTCCCTTTACTAAGCCTCACTATCCCTCCCTTGGTCTTCCTTCGCTCCCTGATGTACCTATAAAAGGTTTTATCCCCCTTCTTAACTGAGTTGGCTATCTTTTCCTCGGTTTGGGCCTTTGCTGTTCTGACTGCCTTCCCAGCTTCCTTTTGCTTTAACTGATACAGTTCTCTGTCCTGTTCCTTCTGTGATTCCTTGTACTTCCTGAATGCTTTCTTTTTCTCTTGAACCTTCACTGCCACTTCCTTTGAGAACTATAGTGGTTTCTTACCTCGTTTCATTTTGTTTATTTGCTTTACACAAAGGCTTGTTACCTCTGTGATGGCAGTTTTATTATTCCCCATTGTTCTTCCACCCTCCTTCCTGCCCATTTGCTAGTGCATTCCTTAGGCACTCACCCATTTTGACAAAGTCAGCCCTCCTAAAATCCAGTACCTTTGTCTTTGTATGGCTTGACTCTATTGCTGTGTTTATTGTGAACCATACTGTTCGAGTGGTCGCTAGTTCCCAGATGGCTACCCACTTCTACATCTGTGATCCTCTCTTCATCTCCATTTGAGAGAACCAGGTCTAAGATTGTTCCCTCTCGAGTGGGCTCCAATACTAGTTGTCTAAGGCATGCCCCCTGTAGGGCATCTAGAATAACCCCACTCTTCGAAGTGGCTGCTGCAACTGCACTCCAGTTAACATTGGCATATTCAGATCACCCATCAGCAATATCTCCCACTTTTCTGCCATTCTAAGTATTCTTTCTATCATTTCCTTGTCCATTTCCTCCCCTGAGAAGAGATCTGTATCTAACCCTGCGGATTGTGGTGCCATTGCCGGTCTCAAATTTACCCACAGTGCTTCTTCTCCTCCCTGTTTACCTTTTGTTCTGTTGCTTTGATTCCTTCCCTATGTAAAGAGCTACTCCTCCTCCTCTTTACCCTCCCTGTCCCTCCTGTAGATAGTGTATCCTGGTATGTTTACATCCCAGTCATGGTTTTGTGTGTACCATGTTTCTGTGACTGCCACAATATCCAGATGTTCCTCCTCCATCAAGGCCAATAATTCAGGAAGCTTGTTACTCAGACTATGGGCATTGGTACTCATTGCTCTCCATTTTTTGATGGCTTTACTTTCTGTTGCAGCATCCCCCACTGAACTTTCTACCTCGGTCTTTTTCCCATTTAGTACCCTGTTTTGTAGGGAGAGGCTGGGATTTTCTGCTGCTTATCAGTGCCTCCCCCTTGACTAGTTTAAAAGCTTGCCAAGGAAGCATTTAAACTGATTGCTCAAAAGACTTGTTCCTTCCTGGACAGATGCAGACCATCCTGCCAGTATAGGCTGGTGTCCTCCAGGTGGAATCCCAGTCCCCAGTGAAGCCAACCCCTGTGCTCCACACCACATTTTTCAACCATCATTAAACTGCATGGTGCAAAGTACCCTTGCCTCACTCATGCCATTTACAGGCAGCACCTCTGAGAAGGATACTGTGTGCTACTTGTCTTAGGCCTCTCCCAGTTCTACAAAGTCTCCTTCTGCACTGCTCTAAGCTCATGTTGAGCCAAGTCATTTGTCCCTAGGTGGACAATGACATCAGCTCAGACTCCCGTGCAGCTGTTCTCTCATGATCCTGAGGATCGCTTCCTGTCCTACAAGCCATGGCACCAGGCAGGCACTTTACTTCAGTTTTCCTGCTCCCCAGTTCTATCCCTAATAATTGGGTCCCCACCAGGAGCTGCTTCCTTTCCTTGTGGCATCCTCTGCCTCCTTCCTGTGGGCCTCCCTTGTGACAGGTGTCCTCAGCCTCCTTAATCTCCTCCGTGGGTGCATCCATAGGGGAGCTGTGCTCCCCCAGAATGGTGTATGGATTGTGGAGTGGAACAACTGACTGGGTGTGCCTCTGTTCCACCCTCCTCACCCTCCCTGAGCCCACAGTGGTCCAACTGCTGTGCTTTCTTTGCAACCTCTGAGGTAGTGGTGGTGGCTGTGGTGCTCCCTGGATGGGGGGTTCCTTCCTACCATCCAGTCTGGCCTGGGGAAGGTTTTCTTACTGCTGTCCAGTGTGGCTTGAAGATGGGCAGCTTCCTCCCTCAGGGCAGAGAGTTGCCTGCAACAGGCACTCTCAGCCTCCAGAAAGACTCCCGAAGACTGCTGCCCCACAGCCATTACATTGTACTACTCCCACATGACTATGTAATTTTTTTTTTGTGTGTGTGTGTGTGTGTGAGTGATTGGTTTGTTATATAGAAATATATATATATTATACAATGTGTATCGTATATTTTCAGTGCTGTGTGCTAGAGAGAGATATGACATTGATATGCACCTTGCACTCTGGGAAATGATGTCAGAACCCCAGGTATAAAGGAACTTTTTCAGGGGGTGGGGTGAAAGTGGGAAAGGGTTGGGCATAAACTGTGCCCTCACAAAACAATCAGCTAAGAGCTCTGGCCCACCGCTGCAATGAGTGCCTTCCTGTCTGCAAGATACTATACACAACAATTTGACAGAGAAAATCCCCTGCTAATCAAACAGAGAAAAATCCAGACATTCAAGTCAGACACAGGTAAACCTCCCCAGCCCCAAAACAGCCTGGTGGTTTGTGCTCTGAAAGCAGTCAGCCCCAAAATAAGTGAGCTGTGCTTTGATTCTTCCTGCACTGAAAATCTTAAGAATGTAACAAGACTGTCTTTTCCTGATAATTGTAAATTCCTTATTTCACCTTTCAGTTAGAAGCAGCCTCCACCTGCAGTATATCTGCTACAAAGCAAAGACAATTGAAAGGTTCCCTTCCCTCTGTTGTGAGCACAACTCGCTTTCTTGCAAATCCTATGTTCAGTATTGCAGTTCCCAACAAGAGATAGTTTGACTAGGAAAATTAAGTCCAGTGTTGCAGCTTGCAGCCAGAGGTAGCTTCACCTGAAGACTCAGAACTGAAGACTTCACCTGAAGACATGGCAGATGACAATAATGATGCAGCCTCTAGGGCGATGGCCTATGCCATCTCCCTGAGGTGCTTCGCCTGGCTTAGAACAACCAGTCTGACCACAGACACTCCGAACAAGGCCATAGATTTTCCCTGGGATCAAAATATGTTGTTTGATTACAGAACCACTGACTACATGAAAAAGGTCGATGAGTACAAGACCTCCTGGCAGAGCCATTCATCCAAGCATAAACCCGCCACCCCATAGAGATCCCACCCCAGGGGTGGTAAGGGCAGAAGTTTTGTTCCCAAGCCTTACAGTCCCTATCCCCAATCTGCCTTTAGCCAGTACAGGGGGTCTTTCAGAGGAAGGGGCAGAAGGGGCCAAAGAAGACCAATCTCAACTCAGCCATCTGCCTCTCAGTCTAAGTCCTGATGTGAGTGTCTAGGTCGCCTCCCCGTTTCCGGTTGGAGGCAGACTCTCACATTATCTTCAGCACTGGTCCCTCATCACGTCGGACAAGTAGAGGGAGATAGTGGAGAAGTGTCTGTCATTACAGTTCAAGCAGCTGCCAGACCTCAGGCATACCCAGGTGTCAAGACCTCTGTCCCCAATACATATATTGCTGTTGGAAATGGAGGTACAAAACCTTCTGGCTTTACAAGCAGTGGAGAGGGTCCCCACCCATGAGAAGGGTGAGGGCCTCTACTCCAGGTGTAGGATATTCAAAGGGTTGTTGCATGGTGCAACAGTATTTTGCATCACTGTACACTAATGCTTGCCCGCGTGATATTCAAAACAGGATGTTGCGCTACATAATTCCCAATGCGCCAAGGCACACCAGTAATGTATGCGGCGTAGTGTGGGCATGCTCATGAAGGCGCGGCACATCCCGATATTCAACTCCGGAATTGGCGGCACATATGCAGGCACAAACCGCCTTGCGCCACAGGGAGGGGCAAAGATCCACCCCTGAAAAGCAGGAGCAAGTCCTGGCCACCCACAGGTGAGCTGTCGTATTGCAGGGTGCAACACGGCAGCCGCCAGCTGTGGGTGGCCAGCCGACCACCCCAGACACAGGCCGGGCGTTATGCACCAACTGCCCAAACGCAGGCGTAATGTATAGATATCCCTAGTGGTCCAGTGGACCCTACCGCCACGCCCGATCGCTGGCAGATTAATATCTACGTTCCCTGGTGGTCCAGTGGACCCAATCCCCTGTCCAATTGCGGGCAAATGAATACTGTAATTACCCTGGTGGTCCAGTGGACCTGATCCCCAGCTCTTGCGGCTTCGGTTGTACGCCGTGCCCCAGTGGGCCATCGGCACTCCCCACCTGCGCTCTCAGACCGCCACCCCGCTCCCCAGTCAGCGGCGGGCGGCAACTCTCCCCACCTGTAAGCCGCCTGGCCTTGGCGCGCGACTGACAGGCGTGCAATGCGGCTGTGCCCGATGGTCACTGCATGGGCCAATGGGCATCAGACCTACACAGTCCCAATGTGAATGAACCAGTCACATTTCGGGCCTGTCAGTGTAAATACAGTCTGCACGCGCCCATTGGCGCGATGAGTGAATCAATGGAGCCACAGCCGTACCATGCTGTCAGTCAGCGGGCAGCCAGGTGGCTTGTGGGGAGCTAGCCACTGACCAGGGAGGAGGGGTGTGGCGAACTGAGCGGTGGGTGAGGGGATGCCGATGGCCCACCGCGCAGTTTATGTACAAAATGAAGCTCTCCATGTGGTATTTCAACAGCGTGGAGCATGGCTCTGACCCCATCAAATCTCTTTTTCTTTTGTCTGATGGCATAACTCAAGTACAGGTACATGCACACAGTCTGTTCATCCAGCAGCAAAGGCCCCTTTTGACGTGAGAGGGCTAGAAGAAAATCCCTACTGCCCACTCCATCCATCACCATAACGATGGCCCGAAGTGCTTCTGAATTATCTTGTCGTCCTCTAGAGGTTACTCGGTATGCCTTTTAGATTTGCATCTGGTGACTGATCACTGGTTCACCAAGCTGCTGTTTCATCCAGTCCAACAAGAAGAGAGACAAGTGGTCTCCCGTGCACCCTTCCGGCATACCGACCAAGCAAACATTGGCCGAACGTGCTTGGTTCTCCAAGGTTTCAAGGCAAGCAATGACATCCTAATTGTATAATTTTTAATAAACAGGAGGAGCTGAGTGACATCATGGAGAAGGCAGGTTCAAGACAGTTTTTTAATTATGCTGTGATTGACCTTTAGAAACATTCTGGTTTGGACTCTCTTGAAAACAACATCTATTTCACGTACTGTTAGAAGGTATACATTAGAGAGACAAGTCTAAGTGTACTATGGTAGGAATTTGCACTTTTAAACCTTATTCTTTTAAAAGACTGCATGTTTTGTGATATATTGTTCTGTATTTACATTTTATGTATTTTTTATCTGTTTTAAGTAAAACCTCTTGTTTTAAGAGACTACTTGGTGTCCCTTTGAAATTCTTTCTTTGACAAGTGAAGCATATATGGTTAAAGCTGACACTGTGCATAAGGTTACTGGTTTACCAAACTGGGAAAAGGTAAGAGTTTATCTGAGGTTATTAATAGAGTTTTTAAGGGTTCATTTTGTACACCTGGTTAGATGCCTGTAGGCAAAAGATATCTGGCCCCCCGAAGAGCAGAATTATCTGAGCCTGGACATTGGGTACGCTAGCAAGAGGTTCACAGTTTGAATCCCTCCAGAACTTGAGACCAAAGGTTGATTCGAACCCACAAAACAGACAGGAGGGTTACCTTGTTTCTGTTACCTGTTCACAAGACTGTGCTCGGAGGTTGGCACTGTGGGAGCAGATGGCCTGACCTGCTGAGTGGGGTTGTGACAGATTGGTTGGCAGCGGTGTGGATCATTTTGGTATTACAATCTTTTATTGTTTAGTGTGTCAGCTTGATACTTTACAGCTCACTTGCAAAGAAAGGGCAGTGATTTATTTTTTAAAAAGGAAACAGAACTATATCACTTGGCTTACAGTCAAGTTCCTGTTTTATTTTTTTTCTAAGTGCAAGTCAGAGTAGCCGTAGTTAGGGAAGAAGATGGCTTCCAACTACAGCAGGTACACTGTAAACTACTTAAACCAGTTGTGCAGGGACAGAGGAGTCCCATACGAGGTGAAAGCCACCAAACAGAATTTCGTGGATGTCCTGATGGTAGCAGATACCCAGAGCATTGAGTCACAGACAGTGACTGTAAGATACTGAACCTTGAATGTGGAAAGGCTAGCGGCCAGTGTGGTGTCCAGATCTGATGAGGAGGGCAGCAGGGCCACTGTTAGCGAAGGGCCACAGCAGCAGGGGAAGGTCACCAGTATCCTGGATCCAGAAGTACTCAGGCTACAAACTGAGTTGCGCAGAATGGAGCTGGAGTTCCAGAGGGAGAGGGACCATGAACAGCGGGAGGCAGACTGTGAGGAGCATGAGCGCCAGCCAGCTGCAGAAGAGAAGAGGAAGCAGGAACGCCAAGAGGCAGAGTGGGAACAGCGGGAGGCTGACTGGGAGGAGCATGAGCGCCAGAGGCAACATGAACTGGAGACGCTATGACTCCAGCCACCAGCACCAGAGCAGGTAAGTGGCTTGGGTTTAACTGGGACTGGGTTACAAATTGAATTCCAAATTGATAGCCGAATTTAAAGAGGGGGAGGATATGCATGCCTTTTTAATTCTTTTGAAAAGGTTTTTATTCAGACTAAAACTCCTAGAGAGTTCTGGAGCTTCCAGCTATCCCCGCTACTTACTGGGAAAGCTTGGGTTGCATTGGGTCAAATGGACAATGAGGACAGTAATGATTACAGCAAACTTAAAGCTGCACTGTTAAAAAAATTTGAATTAACTGCAGAATCATACAGAGCTAAATTCCGTAAGCTCAGGGAAGCCCTGACATGAGCTACGAGGAGCTAGTCACGAAACAACGTCCGTTTTTAAAACGTTGGTGGGAAGGAATTGAAGCAAACTCTGCTGATAAAATTGAAAATGTGATTTTGTTAGAATAGTTTTTCTGGGCATGCCCAGCAGAGCTGAAAACCTGGCTGGAGGACCGAGATCCCAAAACAGTGCAAGAGGCTGCTGAACTCTCGGACCGCTATGCCAAGAGCAGACCTGCTCTGAGAGTGAATGGAGCGGCATGGCAGTGCAGAAAGGGAAAAGTGCACCTTCAAGGCAGCTAAAACCCTCACTGCCTCCACCGAAACCAGTTAACCCCAGGTTTCAGAGAAAAGATTTCTCTGAGAAAAGAAATTAATGTTGGGTATGTAAAGAAACTGGGCATATTGCCAGACAGTGTCCCAAAAGAATGAGCAATATGCAGAATGGTACTAGGAAAGAAGTGGGTTGTTTGTGTGTCCCTGGAAGCATGCCAGTGAACATGAGGGAACACATTCACCCAGTCATGGTGAATGGTGTACAGACACAAGGGTTAAGGGACACAGGGGCATCCCTGACATTGGTAAAAGGGGATCTGGTACAGCCTGGTCAGCTTATACTCAATAAATACATCACTGTACAAGACTTTACTGGTGGAGAGAAAACATTGCCCCTCGCTAGTGGTCTCCCAGACTGGGGTGAAACAGGGGGAACTGTGCAACAGGTGGCTGTAGCCAAAACATTAGCAGTGGACATCATCCTTGGCAACAATCTCAAACGGGATGGTGTGCACAGGTACCTATAGCCAAGCAGCAAGGGAAAATTGTAGTTCTTTGAACCCCACAGAAGCCATTGTGGAAACCACTGGGAGGCTGGTTCCCCAGCTTGTGTCTCCTGATATGGAGACTAATGAAAAGGGGGTAGAAATTTCCCCAGTAGCAGTTAACCACACAGCTACAGAGGGTTACTCCAAAGAGGGAGGGGTGACCCATTGTCAGAGGGTTGGGGTTGACAGTGATCCTGAGTGCTCTGACGCTAGTGCTAGGGACCCTAGTTTAGCGACCGAAGGGGACCTGTCCCATGCCTTGGGAATGTGTGAGGAGTTTTCAGCTGCTCAGAGAAGTGACCCTAGTCTAGAGAAGCTGAGGGCTTGGGCAGACTCTGACGGGGCACAGGGAGGTGACGGCAGACATAAGGTTCATTGGGAAGATGGACTGATGTATACTCAGGCTGTGCAGACAGAGGGAGGGGTGCTAGGCAGACAGCTTGTCATTCCCCAGGGGTATTGTGAGCAGTTGCTCAAGACTGCACTTGATATTCCCTTGTCTGGCCATCTGGGGATCACGCGCACTATGCAGCGGTTGGCCCAGAATTTCTATTGGCCTAACTTCACCCAGCAGGTGAAGGAGTACTGCAGGTCTTGTCACCGGTGCCAAGACATAGGGAAGGCAGGCAAGAAAACCCAAGCCACCCTGATTCCATTGCCCATAGTGGAGGAGCCATTCCAGAGGGTGGGAATGTATATTGTGGGGCCTTTAAATACCCCCAGCTCCTCAGAGAAGAGATTCATCCTGACTGTGGTGGATTATGCCACCCAGTACCCAGAGGCAGTCGCCCTATCCTCACTGAGGACAGACAAAGTGGCAGATGCCTCACTTGGGATTTTCTCCCATGTTGGGTTTCCGCAGGAGGTTATCACCGATCGAGGGGGTTCCTTCATGTCGAACCTGATGAAATGTTTATGGGAGAAGTGTGGGGTGGTGCAGAGTTGCACGACACCGTATGACCTACGAGCCATTGGGCTTGTGGAAAGATTCAGTGGTACCCTGAAGTCAATGCTCTGGGCGTTTGCTGAACAGCATGGGAGGAACTGGGAGAAATATCTTCCCCACCTGTTGTTTGCATACAGGGAGGTGCCCCAAGAGTCGACAGGATTTTCTTCCTTCGAACTCTTAAATGGACGCCGGGTACATGGGCCCCTAGACTTGATCTGGGAGGACTGGGAAGGCAATCACACCACACAGGGGAACTCCCATTGTGGATTATGTCCTTAAGTTTAGGGAAAGGCTGAAGGAGCTTATGGGGACAGCCCAGAGCAATCTGGCAGCTGCCCAACAGAAACAAAAAGTGTGGTATGACCGCAGAGCCAGAGCTTGCTCGTACATGGTGGGTCAGGAAGTCATGGTCCTTATTCCGGTCCGGAAAGACAAGCTGCAGGCTGAGTGGGAAGGATCGTACAAAGTAGTTAGGAAGGTAAATGATGTGAACTATATTATAGAGTTACCTGACAGAAAGGATGTACCATGTCAACATGATGAAGCCATATGCAAATAGGGCTGACATGGTGTTTGCAGTGTGTAGTCCTGGGGAGGGGACGGATGAAGGAGACCCCCCTTCTGGACTTGCTGGAAGAAAGTAAGCAGGAGTCCTCTGTGGAGACAGTTAAATGGTCTCCCCAGCTGACCCCGGACAAAATCCAGGAAGTAAGGGAGGTTTTAGCAGACTTTACCCCATTATTTAGCACCAAGCCTGGACTAACCCTCTTAGCAATGCACGATGTGGAGACAGGGACATAGACGCCCATGTGGCGGACAGCATATCGAGTGTCAGAGGCTGTCCAAAAGGACATTAGGAGGGAAGTGGAGGAGATCCTGGATTTAGGGGTAATCCAGAGATCCCACAGCCCCTGGGCCTCACCCATAGTCCTTGTGCCCAAGCCAGATGGCTCTACTTGTTTCTGTGTGGACTGTCATGGACTGAATGCAGTCACGAAGCCAGATGCCCACCCGATGCCCCAGACAGACGAACTCCTGGACAAGTTGGGAGGGGCGACTTACCTTACTACCATTGACCTGACCAAGGAGTATTGGCAGGTTGAGTTGACGGACAAAGCTAGGGAGAGGTCAGCCTTCATCACTCCGATAGGCTTATTTGAATTTAAAGTAATGTCTTTCGGAATGAAGAACACCCTGGACACTTTCCAAAGGTTGGTGAACCAGGTGTTAAATGGTGCTGAGGAGTACGCTGTGGTGTACCTGGATGACACTGCCATCTTTAGTGCCAGCTGGGAGGAACACCTATCCCACCTTATGGAAGTGCTGTGCAGGATGCAGAGGGCCGGGCTCACTGTCAAAGCAGAGAAGTTCCAGGTGGCCATGGGAGAAGTGGCATACCTCGGGCATGTGGTAGGCGGGGACAGCTCCGTCCTAACCAAATAAAAATAGAGGTGATCCAGGCATGGCCCAGACCAGAAACGCAGAAGCAGGTCAGGAGTTTTCTAGGGACAGCAGGGTACTATAGGAAATTCATACCCATTTACAGTGCCCTGGCTGCTTCCCTATCTGACCTGGTAAAGAAAAGAATGCCAAAGAAAATTACCTGGGACCCAGCTTGTGAGAAAGCCTTTACCAGACTGAAGGAGGCACTGTGCAGTACTCCTGTTTGACAAGTCCTGACTATAGCAAACCCTTTATAGTTCAGACTGACACCTCAGACATGGGTATTGGGGCAGTACCAAATCAGACATCCAGCCAAGGGAAAGATCACCCGATAGCATATCTGAGTAAAAAGTTACTTCCCAGGGAGCAGTCATACTCCACTATGGAAAAGGAGTGTCTTGCCATAGTGTGGGCCCTAAAAAAGTTAGAGCCATACTTATATGGGCAGCATTTTGTGGTACAGACTGACCACAACCCCCTGGTTTGGTTGAAGCAAATGGGTAGGACTAATGGTAGATTGTTAAGATGGAGTCTTGCTTTGCAAGGGTATGACATGACAGTTCCACATAGGGCTGGAGCGAAAAATCAGAACTCAGATGGGTTGTCTCGTGTCCATGAAGAGTGAACTGATTTGGGAAGCTGATCCCATGCAGGGGATATAGCCCCCAAATTCAGTCTAGGTGGGGAGGATTGTGACACTTGGATGGCTGATTCTGATTACTCTATGATTTTTGTAAAATAAAAATATAGTGTAATTGTCTGTCATGAAAAATGCTGTGCTCCTGGATGACCCCTCAGGTTTCACTTCAAAAGACAGGATATGTTAAACTGCAGATCTCTGTAAGGTGATTAACTTACAAAGACTCACATTTTATGGTCCTGTTGTTGAGCTGTGTTTTCTTTGAAGCTAAAGGAGACTAACATATCCATTTTATGGTGTCTTCAGAGGAAGTCCAGTTAATTTCATCTGGTGTTACAAAGCATATTACACCTCAGTGGGATCTGACAGTTTGTCATAAAAAGCTCTTTTATGTCTTTGTGAAAACTGGAAACTGCTCCTGGATGAAAGAAGATACTGGAAAATCACAGACTTGATTGGGAAGTCATGTGGGGAAATGAGTTTTTGCTGATGTCACCTATTTAATTTACCTTCTGAAGTATATGACATCCTGATTGTATAATTTTTAATAAACAGAGGAGGAGTTGGGTGACATCATGGAGAAGGTAGGTTCAAGACAGTTTTTTTAATTATGCTGTGACTGACCTTTAGAGACATTTTGGTTTGGACTCACTTGAAAACAACATCTGTTTCACACACTGTTAGAAGGTATACATTAGAGAGACAAGTCTAAGTGTACTGTGGTAGGAATTTGCACTTTTAAACCTTGTTCTTTTAAAAGATTGTATGTTTTGTGATATATTGTTCTGTATTTACATTTTACATATTTTTTATCTATTTTAAGCAAAATCTCTCCTTTTAAGAGACTACTTGGTGTGTCTTTGAAATTTTTTCTTTGACAAGTGAAGCATATATGGTTAAAGCTGACACTGTGCATAAGCTTACTGTCTGATTTACCAAACTGGGAAAAGGTAAGAGTTTATCTGAGGTCTTTATTAGAGTTATTAAGGGTTCATTTTGTACACCTGGTTAGGTGCCTGTAGGCAAAAGATATCTGGCCCCCAAAGAGCAGAATTATCTGAGCCTGGACATTGGGTACACTAGCAAGAGGTTCACAGTTTGAATCCCTCCAGAACTTGAGACCAAAGGTTGATTCGAACCCACGAAACAGACAGGAGGGTTACCCTGTTTCTGTTATCTGTTCACAAGACTGCACTCGGAGGTTGGCACTTTGGGAGCAGAGGGCCTGATCTGCTGAGTGGAGTTGTGACAAATTCTTAGTGGCCAAAGGTGCATTCCAACCTGCACAACATGCGATTGACTGGTTGCAGCAATATAAAGCAACACTGAACTTTGACGAAGGTGCCTGTACTGTATTGGGGAGGAAGAATCCCCTGACATCCAACAGTGGGGAAAATGGAGGTATGTGAGATTGTGGCCAGCAGCTATGTGACTGTTCCACCAAGAAGTGAAGTGCTCATTCCTGGCCAGGTTGGAGGAGGTGAGATCGAAGACCAAGAAGGGCTTGTGGAACCCCAGCAAAAAAAGTCAGGACTTCCGTGTAGCTCAGTCAATGAGTAAAGTAAAACAGGGACAAGTTCCAGTGGGTCTTGCCAATGTAATGGCAGAGCTATAGGCCAACTACCAAGGGATGGTGATCGGCACCTTCCACTCTGGAGTGACAGTATTGCCTAAAGACTCAATCACAGTTCAAGGCTTGCAAAACAAGACCCCCAAGAATCCCAAAAAGAGAACAAGCACCAGGTTAAATGAAACAGACCTTATCTCAAAAACTCCCAACTTGAGGAATGATAACTGGTGCCAGAGTAGATACAAGCAGACTGGGCAGCAGTGTGGGAGTGGGCCAATGTATTCAGTTTGGGGGATCATGACCTGGGATGTAGTGGACTAACTAAGCACTGAATTGACTCTAGAACACCCGTCTGATGAAGCAGGAACTTCAGAGGATCCCACTCCGTTATCAGGGAGAGTTTGAAGAACAGCTGCAACAGATTAATAACCAAGAGTTATTTGGCCCTCCACAAGCCAGGGGGCTGCCCCAGTAGTCCTGATATAGAAGAAGGATGGGACATACATATGTGTGTAGACTATAGCCACCTGAGTGTGATTACCACAAAGATGCATACCCACTACTTAGTATCAATTACACCATGATATGTTGGCAAAGGCTCACTGATTTTACACCCTGGACTTGGCTAGTGGATACTGGCAGTTGGAGGTTTGCCCCGAGGACCATCCAAAGACCACATTCACAACCAGGCAAGGCCCTTGTTATTCAACCAGTGCCCACGTTTCACCACAAACTGACCATTATAATATATAAAAACACTCTTAAAGCTGCCGCCCATGCACTCCCTAGCATCACGTCATAATGTTGCTGAGCGTGGGGCGGAACTTGGGCAGCTCTTCAGACCAGGAAGTCCTCTGGGACCCAGTTTTCCTAAATTATGAGCGTTTTTGTGAGAAAAGTCTTGAAATATTTACCAACATGTGCAGATACAACAATTCACCTGGAGGTAAGGCACCCATATATCTGGTGCAATAACAAACATTGGTGAATCTATTTAACAGAGTGGGACTCCTCTGATGGTACAAGTGTCACAACTAATGCAGTAACTGTGCAGCCTACATGGTATAATACCAACAGTGACCATACACTCAAAGCCACCATTCTTCCATAAGGAGACTAGCTTTATGTTTAAACAGCTTTAGAGTCACAAGGCCTCCAGTCTGAACTGTTTGGTTTCTGCTGGGCTATCATGGCTAAGTGGGCATCACTAGTCCTTTCCGGCAGCGTGCTTGAGGAGAGGTTGGAAGGCACTGTCCTTTTGGACCGCCACACACCAGAACAGTTGGACTGTGGTCCAGGGAGTGGGGGAAGCCATGCAACTTCGCTGCCTTCATGCTGCTAGGTTAACTGTACCTGTTTTTCATTTAGTGTTTCACTGTTTGTTGTTTACTGTTTATTGTTCAAAAGTTCAGATTCATGTTTGTTATCTGGGAGGAAGGAGGTAGGGGGTCCTTCAGGTTGGTGTTTCACACTTTTTATTTTGGTTTACAACAAGGTGCTCTAGGTATTAATGTTCAAGGTACACACCAGAATAATTCTACAGTTCACAATAGTAGCACTACTGCTTGTGGCACCAACAAACCAAGTTTGGGAGCAAACTCAGGCTGTCAGAGGTTCAGTCGGGGGGAGAAGGATTGAGCATTCAGTGGACGGCTCTTCTCTGGGGAGGGGGTGGCACAGAGTCTGGCATTAGCCTGACCCCTAGCAGTGGCTGGGGGGCAGGTTACAGGGACCACAATGTAGGGACGGAACAGCAGGGGTCCAATGAGCCATGCAAGGGAGCATGCATGGTGACATCATTGAAGCCACTGCAAACCACTCCAATGGGAGGGAAAGAACACTAAGGAAATTCCCCAGTTGGCAGGATGACTTCCAACCACCTGCAGGCCCCACACTCAGTGACCATGCACTGTTGTGGAAATGGATCCATTTGGCCCCGCCTAAGCCCTGGAGGAACATCCTAGCAAGGTAAGTCCTGGGGTTATCAGGGTGACAGGGCTGGGGTGGTCGGTACAAAGGGGGCCATCAGGTGCTCAGGAGGAAAAAGCACTAACTGCAAGAAAATAATGCTACAATTATCCAGTGAGTAATAACATCAGATACATGTTGTGGAATGTTAAAGGGGCACGGTCCCACGCCATGCAATACCAGTTATCAAGCATGCCAAACAGCTACTGGTTAATGTCATCCTCTTATAGGAGACTCACCTGGTTCAATCTGGCCACTACAACTAAATCATCCCATTCCAAGGCAAAAATATGGGACTTCAGAGGGGCTGACTTTGATAAGATGGCCAACAGAGTAAAGCTAGCCCTGGCAAAAAGAAATACAGTTGAGGGGGGACGGGCAAAGTGGGCAAGCATAAAGGATGCAATACTTGAAGCAACATCCCACTGTGTTAGAGAGAAAAGGAAGTACAAAAGAAGAAGGAAACCACTTTGGTTCTCAAAAAACAGTAGCAGAAAAGGTCAGAGCCAAAAGGCTGGCTTTCAGAAAATATAAGGGAACACAGCAGGATGAAGATAGGTAGGCATACCAAACTTCCCTAAGGGAAGCAGGGAAGGCAGTAAGGCAGGCAAAGGCCCAAACCAAGGAAACACTAGCACAAACAGTAAAAGAAGGCGATATGACTTTCTATAGATACATTAGTGAAAGGAGAAAGTCCAGAGGGGGTATTGCTAAGATCAAAGGAGATAAAGGGGCATGTGAGGAGGAGGACCATGTAAAAGCATCTATCCTAAATAGATACTTCTGCTCAGTATTTACTGAAGAGAAGTTAGGGCAGGGCCCACAGCTCAGCACCATGGACACAGGGGAGAGGGAGGTAAGCACTAGTCCCTTCACAAAAGAAAGGGTCCTACAAGAGCTCAATAAGCTCAGGGTGGACAAGGCAATGGGATCGGATGACATACATCCCAGGGTACTAAAAGAGCTAAGGGTGGAACTAGCAGAGCTATTATCAGAACTGTTTAGTGAGTCTCTGAGCACAGGAGAGGTCCCAGAAGTCTGGAGAAGGACTCATGTGATCCTGCTCCATAAGAGAAGTAGCAGAGAGGAGGCAGGGAACTACAGACCAGTCAGTCTTACCTCAGTAGTGGGCAAGATTATGGAGGCACTCCTTAAGGAAAAGATAGTGCAACACCTGGAATCCATAGGAGCACAGGATCCAAGACAGCATGGGTTTACAAAAGGAAGGTCCTGTCAAACTAATCTCATAGATTTCTTTGACTGGGTAACCAGAGTGGTGGACCAAGGGGGAGCAGTTGATGTTGCCTACCTTGACTTTAGCAAAGCCTTCGATACTGTTCCACATAGAAGATTGATTAATAAGCTGGGTAGGCTAGGGTGGGTCAGAAGTTGGTCAACTGGGTGGCAAACTGATTGCGGGCAGAAACAGAGTGGTGGTAAATGGTATACAGTCAGAAGAGATGTAAGTCACAAGTGGGTACACTCAGGGATCAGTCCTGGGGCCAGTCCTCTTCAGTATCTTCATCAGTGACATTGCAGATGGACTGGAGGGTAAGGTTTGTCTTTTGCAGATGACACCAAGATCTGCAACAGAGTAGATGATCCAGATGGGGTGGGCAGAATGAGAAGAGATCTGGATAAACTAGCAAAATGGTCGGAAGAGTGGCAACTGGGGTTTAACGCAAAGAAGTGCAAGATCATGCACGTAGGGAAGAGAAACCCTGAAGCCACCTATAGGCTGGGAGGGGAGTTGCTGGCAGTCACAAGGGAAGAAAGAGACTTGGGCATCATCATCACCGATGACCTGAAATTATCCAAGCAGACCACTAAAGCAGTAGGTAAGGCTAGGGGGATGTTAGGGTGTATTAGTAGGGGTATCACAAATCGGAAGAGGGAGGTAATAATCCCTCTGGTTAGGCCCCATCTGGAGTACTGCATGCAGTACTGGAGGCCACATCTTCATGAGGACATTAAGCAAACTGAGGCAGTCCAGAGAAGGGCAACCAAAATGGTGCAGGGACTGCATCAGAAAACGTATGAGGACAGATTAACAGAGCTCAATATGTATACCCTAGAGCAAAGGAGGGAGAGAGGTGATATGATCGAAACATTCAAACACCTAAAGAGTCTAACATGTTTCAATACAAGAAAAATAGCAGGACAAGGGAACACAGCATGAGATTAGAGGGAGGCTGATTAAGGGGTAATGTGAGGAAGTTCCTTTTTCACAGAAAGGGTGGTGTATGCATGGAACGGCCTACCTCAGGAAGTGGTGGATATGAATACAGTGCAGGGCTTCAAACAGGCATGGGATAGGCATAAGGGAGCAATACAGATGAGTATGAATAGATAGGCCATTGACAGAGCAAAGGTTGATGGCACATTTATAAGGTAGAAAAAGAAATGGGCAGACTGGATGGGCCTTGCGGTCCTTATCTGCCATCAACGTGTATGTTTCTATTTATCGCTGAACCTCTTTTGTAGTAGGATAGGTGTCTGTGGCAGGAGCTTGCACGAGGTAAAGGGGGTAGCAATTCTAATGGGTAGACACGCCCACTTCCAGATGTTTCAAACTATTGCCGACCCCAGAGGGAGGTTTTTATTCCTCGTTGGAACCCTAGACAATACCAAAGTGTTGATAGGCAGTCTGTGTGTCCCTAATCAGGACATCCCTAATTTTTTCATGAACTTGACTGGTATCCTATCTCTGCAGGTGCACCTTTCTCTACTCATAGGAGAAGTTTGGAACTTACTCTTCTCTCGAGACATAGATAAAACTACAAGAAATAGAGTGGGCTTATCACCGGGGACGAGAGCCCTGAAAGATATGATGGATTCCTTGGGAGTATGTGATCCATGATGAGCCCTACATCCCACTTTCTCCGAGTCTACCTTTTTCTCACCTGCCCACAATTTGTTCTCTCAAATGGACCTTTTCTTATTAGTCAGTTCTTGCTCCATGTCTTACATTCGAGCAAATTTCTCCACGGGTGCTCTCAGATCACTCCCCAATTCTAATGCAGCACGCGTTCACTCAAGGCACAGATCAGGATACAGCATGGAAACTAAATAGCCAACTTTTATAAGATTAAATTTATAGTCAAAAGAATAGGTGAAACTATTAAAAACCATATCCAGAATAATGTGGGTACCGTGGACAGGCATGACATGGAATGGGTAGCTTGCAAAAATACTTTTTAGAGGGGAGCTGATTAGGTTGGCATCAAGAAGAAAGAAGGGAAGAGCAGCAGCAGCCACTGAGCTTCTAAATGATATTAGGAAACTCAAATCCAGATTAAACCCAGCCGCCCTTGATTGTACCTGAGCCCGTCTATACACCCTAAGGGACAAATATGCTGAAATGCTCCGGGAGAAGGCAGAGCACGCAATTTTTAAAACACATGCAAAATATGTGGAGCAAGGGGAAAAGGTCAGTAAGATTATAGCCGTATGCCTCAAGAAACAGGAGGCCTCCAGAATTATTAAGTTGATCAGGCCACACATGGGAAGGGACATTAACCCCCAGAGTCATAGTTCAATCATTTTACAAATTGTAATGTGCAGTATATATGGTCTCCCTAGAACCCCAAAAAAAAAGGAAATCACAGCATACCTATAATCTGTTAACTTGCCTACCCTGTCAAAGGAACAAACAGCTCTGCTGGCTAAACCCATCTCACAGACTGAAACCCATTTGACTATTCGTAATTTAACATCATATAAAGTAGCAAGGCCTGACCGCTTCACTGCCCCAATTTTTACAAAACCTTGAACCTTGAGTTAACCTTGTTACTATCCCAGACATTCATTTATATGCATACTGAGGGCTTGTCTGGTACCACACTAACTGAGGTTGGTGGACCTAGTTCGGTCCCTTTCTGCCATCACACTTCTATGAATCTATGAATGATTACAGTACTTCCCAAACCCAGCAAAGACCCAGATAAAGTATTGTATTGAATTACAGACCCGTCTCCCTCATTTATCAGAACGTGAAAATCCTGGCTAAAGTCCTAGTTGAACGCCAAAATGGTGTCTGGGGAGACCCATAGGTCATGAACAGGTGTGGTTCATGCCTGCCTGTCATTCAATAGATCATCTCAGAAAAACTGCCCATCACTTCTCTGCATCCAGAGACCCCGGAACCCCCACCACCATGGTGTCTGTGAACACAGAGAAGGCTTTTGACAGGGTGCCCTGGGCCTTCCTTTTTGCCACCCTGACCAAATTTTGGCTTTACGGAGGAATTTATACAGTGGGTGCAGGTATTCTACTCCAAACCCAGTGCCCATATCTACTGTAATGGAATGTTGTCTATTGTCAAGGGGCACCAGACAGGGTTGCCCCCCCCTTTCAACCTGTATCAAGAGCCTCTCATTGTGAAACTGAAACACAATCCAGACATTACAGGTATTCGCATAGGAGCAAGTCTGTTCAAACTGTAAGTATACGCTGCCGATATTCTCCACCATGTCACCCACCCCCATGCCTCCATCCCAGCTGCCCTACACACCATAACAGATTTCAGGGTCCTCTCTTATTACAAGCTTAACAAGAACAAAACAGTAGTTGTACTCCTTAATGCAGTAGTGCATAAGCAAACTATCACAGATCTGGGACTGATTTGAACTCCTACAAGATTAAGGTACATAGGCACTGAACTAATTAGAGATGCAAAAACACTACAAAAACTCAACTTTGACAATTTACTGACAGCAGTTAAATTGCATCTGGAACAATGGAGTTTTCTCCCACTTACACTGTGGGGCAGAATCAACATAATAGAAATGTGTGTTCTACTTCACATACTGTATCCCCTATATATATACTAAACATTTTCCTCTCCCTCCTTTGTGTGATAGACTCCATGCCACAATTTCTAAATTGTTATGGGCCGGCAAGGCAGCATGTTGAGCATATCACAAGCTCACCGCACTAAAACAAGCAGGGGGCTTAAGGCTCCCTCACTTCAGCCTCTACTGTCTTGCCAGCCATGCAATAAAGTACTTGAGGTGGGCTGACGATGACGCCACTAAGGAAGAAGCCACATATACACCACAAAGATTAGTCATCAAAAAAGAAAAAAAAATGCAGCGACCATCTCTCTAAAGCCTTCCAGCATGTATCGACCAAACACCTGCTGGCATGCATCAAACACATTGTTATTGGTACCTCTGTTAAGTGCATAACCAACCAGACAGAGCACTACAACAAATTATAATGAGACATCTCTCCATGAATATTTGGTAACCCCAACTTTAAAATAACAGGAAAGATAATCTCAGAAACAGCCTGGGACATGACTGCGTTACCTGCAGTCACTAACCTATTACTCGATGGACATTTTTTGCCCTTGCACTCTACGCAGATTACACACAACTTACCAAACATATATGCATTTAAATTTCTACTGCTCACCCACACAATAGCCTCTCACGTGGGACCTGGACCATGGAGGGAAACACAGGAGCCACTACTACATTCAGGCATACAAAGAGCTGCCCAACCTCACGCCATCTTACAATTATGTTTGCCAAAGTGTATCCACACCTGGATGGGACTTGTCCCTACTGGAACACAGTCTTCCCAGATAACCAGTTCAACTGGGAAAAAAATATGGAACGACCGCTAAACATATATAGTGTATGGGTGAGGGTTACTGTTAATTGAATTCAATCATTTCCCAGTGTTGTACCATCGATGTGACGTCACGATATTGTTGAACTATCACGAGTATGATGCATAGATGGTATAACAACATAGAATGTCTTTGTGCATGCGCAACACGTGATGCTCTGGACCTCCAGAAACAGATGCAGTGGTGAGTGCTGTCACAGAAAGCCGAACAACGAGTAATGGACTCGAAGTAAGGGCATATTTCCTTTTCACTGTTGCACTTAACGCAGCTGGAGACTGTAGATTTATTAAAAAAAAAATAGACTCTCTGAGGGAAAGGGGACCGGGGACGAAATGGAGCTTGTTCTTGGATTAGGGAGGACAAAGTCTAATATCACGGCGCAAGGAAGAAGTTATCAGTGAGTGATTTACTGTTGCTCATACACTATAAAAGGCAATGGATAGGCAACAGTAAACAACACTGTGTTCACTTTTCAAAGTTGCATGACGACTGAAAACCTCTCGAGCTTCGCTGTCGAGGTTTACTTGGTTACCATGACAAACAACCTTTCGAAATGAACACAGCTTTGTTGTTCACTGTTGCCCATCCATTATCCTCTATGTTAAAAATGACAAATTACGCATCACACAGTTCCAGATTTTAAACAATCTTTATTACACTCCTGTGAAACTGGCCAAATTAAGAAGGCTACCACCAAACTCCTGTACATGGTGTGCAGAAGCTGAGGGCTCCCTCCAACATATCTTCTGGCACTGCTCTAAAGTTCAAACGTGATGGAATCTGTTAAGAACAAAGCAGATCCCCTTCTGGGTCTGGACAATTTTTTCACACCCCAAGTTTGCCTAGTAGGAGACTATAGTGGTATCCCTGTAAAAGAAAGAAGATATCAAATGGCCATGATTGCTTTGTCCGCTAGAAGGTTAATTCTGTGCCACCGGCTTGATCAGGAATCAGTTAGCTATAATAAGCAGCTGCAGGACCTGCTTTTTAATTTAAAGAACTCAGAAAATGATAACCAGCATACATAATGCTGTGAAATCCTGTGAATCCTGCTGGAGCAAAATGAACGCACTTCACTTGCTCCTGGATAACTCAGTGCCAACCCCTTTATCATTTACTCTTTGTTACTTTAATTGCCATACTGACACTCTTGGTGCATTTACAAAATCTGTAACTTCTCTCTCCTAAAGCTGGTCTCTGGGCTCATCACTTTTGGGAGATCCTTCCTGGAACCACGTGACAGGCAGGAGGTAGGCTGATTTCTACAGGCAGGAGACAACCTCCCATCTACTTCCTCTAGACACCAGAAGACCTCTGTCACACAAGTGATAGCTCAGGAGATCAGAGAAGAGGAGAACTCTGATTTTTTTTTCTGGCTATTTCTTTTGGCACTCGGAACTGTTAGCACTCAGGAATGCTAATACAGGGACCCCAGTCTCAGCCTTGCATGCTGGACAGAGGACTTCCTATGCTTCTGTGCCCCACGTATTTTCTGCACTTCAGCAAGCTAGGAACCAGCGCTTCCATGGCAGGATTGGACCCCACCCCGAGCTACACCGAAGCCTGCAGTGTGCCTGGGCCAAGGACCACAGCTAACCACCCAGGTGTCGCCACCGTCTCTCAGCCGTATCGACAAGCCAAGGAGAGAAGCAGCTCGTCGACTGGCTCCTGAAGCTTAGTTCTGCATCGTCGGCTGCTGGACAAGCAGGCTGTTGACATGACTGCCAGTCAGAGAGACATTTTAATTCTAGGCTCTCCGATGTCATAGAGTTAACGTACGAAATGCAGCACTTACATTCAGGGGCATGGGGAGCACTGTTCCTCAGCTTGTTGGCATGCAGCCTGGTCGCAGTTCCAGGAACATGAAGAAAAACTACAGGTTTTAGGAGTTTTCCCAAACTCATTATTCGGGGGGGGAGCATTTCTACAGCTCCCAGACAAGGAGCCAGGAGAGCAAGCTTTCACCAAGCCTAGGTGGCCAAGTGGTATTATCCTTGTCAGCAACTCTCAAGAGGAGCAGGCTTTCACCAAGCCTAGGTGGCCAAGGGATATTAGCAGGCTTTCTCTAAGCCTCGATGGCCAAGTGATATTTCCTTTCCCTTTCAAGTTGGTTACTAGGGGTGATGGCTTCCACTAAGGATAGGCCCCAAGGGGCAGAAAGTGCCATAAGTGCGGAACACCCATGCTGGCCACATTTGCAGGGTCGCTATGTGTGAAATGCGACAGCACAGTCCTGCCTGCTCAGGATGAAGTGGACAAAGCTTCCCCCTTTGAATATCAGGATCAGCCCATGGGTTCAGGCCAGTCTCCGACCCCAGGGGGACGTCACTACTTGGCTGGGGTCCTAGCCCCAGATCTGATAGACAAACTGAATCGAGCCTTTGTCATCAGCCCCTCATGTTTCTATGTCCTTCAGCAGCCTAGGGAATCCAGGACTCATAGGAAGGCCACATGCAAGTGCACCCCTTCCCCATCCTTGGACAAGAACTCTTCACATTCCTCACAGCATGATAGGAGGAGGAGGAGGAGGAGGAAAAGACCTGGGCAAAGATCCAGGAGTTTGTCCAGGCACAGAGACACAGCCCATGGGAAGCACAAGCAGAACAGATCTCCTACAGGGTCAGACTATACATCCTTGGAAGAAGGTGAACTCCTCAACTCAGATTCAGACTCAGAGGCCTCACCAACCAGAAACTTTTATCTGTAAGATCTAGATTTCTTTCATTAAAATGGTGTTCGAAGAGATCCACCTCAGCTCGCCCACCTCACCAGAGCCCAAGCAAATGAAGCCAGCATTCCGGCTAGTGTCCACCTTGAAGCCCGTAACGGCCTTTACTTTTCCTCTGGTGATTGAGGGCCTCTTAAAAGAAGAGTGACAGGGATCCGAACGGTCCTTCTCATTCCAGCGCCGGCTAACCAAACTCCTAAAGTTTGACAAGAAGCCTGCCAAGAAATGGCTAGACTGCCCCAGGATAGACCCTCTTATATTAAACCTCACGAAAAGGATAGTCATCCCAGCAGAGGGCGTGGCCTCCCTACGAGACCCGGTGGACAGGAAAGTGGACACCTCTCTAAAGAAGGCTTTTCAGTCCTTGGCACCTTCCCTCAAAGCAGCTATGGCTAACCTCTACTCTGCCAGAGCAGCGTTCTCCTGAACCATGGATCTAGCATTCCAGCTTGCTGATGAGCCAGACAAGAACCAGATAATCTTACAGCAGTTACAGCTCATGGGTCTAGCCTCGGCATATTCGGCTGACATATCAGAAGAGGCAGTCAGATGCGCAGCTCGGGCTATGTTCTACCAGACCTCGGCTCAACGCAACCTGTGGCTTTGAGCTTGGCAGGCAGATGCCTCATCAAAGATGCATATGGTTAATGCCCCTTATGAAGGAGGCCTTCTGTTCAGGTCGGCACTGAAAAAGATGGTCAAGGAATCCAGGGAAACAGCGAAAGTGTGAATGCCACAAGCCCGAGGAAGGACTAGGTCCTGGAACTCAGGTTCAAGACAGAATTTTTGGGCCCACAATTTTTCCAGGGGGCAGAACAAGATGACTCCAGGCAGAAGCTCTTGGTTCAACTCATGTAACCAACGCAGCTTCCAAGGTGGAAGATGAGGCGCCCGGGATTTCGAGGGCGACTCCAAGAAATCACAATGGGGACTCACGTACCCATCCTCGTGTAGGGGGCAGGTTTTCAAACTTTCTCAAGGAATGGGTCTCCACCACCACAGACAAGTGAGTATTAGAAGTGATCCATGAGGGTTACTTCATCGAGTTCGATTCCTGGCCTCCCCTGCCCCACATAGTACCCTTGCCAATCTCAGGCAATCCAGTAAAGCGAGCAGCAACCCGGCAAGCCATTACAGATCTCATTCAGTCAGCAGTGATCTAACACGTTCCTGCGCTGGAAAGGAACAGGGGGTGTACTTGCTATTCCTTATAGTACCAAAATGCTCAGGCAGCTTCTGGACAGTTGTAGATCTCAAGTTTCTAAATGGCTATGTTCGTAACAGAACTTTCAAGATGGAGACCCTGTCCTCCATCATTCGAGAAATCCATCGGGAACTTTTTAGCATCAGTAGATTTACAGGATGCCTATCTGCACATTCCCATCAGAAAGGCACAATGTCAATATTTGAGATTCAAAGTAGAAGACCGTCACTTTCAGTTAAAGACGCTGCCCTTCGGGCTATCCACAGCCCCCAGAGTTTTCTCCAAAGTCCTTGTGACAGTGGTCACTCGCCTCCGAATGCAAGGGATCCAACTCTTTCTGTACCTAGACAACATTCTCATCATAGCCCCAGGCTACAATCAAGCAGTTCGGGCTGTGATGGAGGTCACATGGTGCTTCTGCTCTCTGGGGTTCATGATCAATCGGAGGAAGAGCTCTCTACCTCTGTCGCAGTCTCTATCCCATCTCAGGGTGAACTTTGATATGACACAAAACAAAGTATTCCCCACAGAACTGAAATTCAGAGAATTGAGGGCCCTTATCCTCAAATTCCGGGCAGCCCATTCTCTACCAGCCCGCTCCATCATGCAACTCATAGAGACGATGGTCTCCCTAGCAGAATCAGTCCCCTGGGCACTAGTCCACATACAGCCTGTCCAGTAGGCTCTTCTCCAACAGTGGTTCCAATCAAGGGACACAATGGATCAGAGGATTCAAATATCCTACCAGATGAAGGAATCCCTGAAATGGTGGACTCAACAGGACAAAATCATGAAGGGTGTCAGTCTGAGGCACCCTCACCAGGTCAGGGTGACCACCGATGCCAGTCTCCGGGGCTTGGGAGCACATTCTAATCAGCTTTCGATGCAGGGCAAGTGGTCTCAGGCAGAGTCCCTCTACAGCACCAATGTTCTGGAGATGCGGGCAGTCCACCTGGCACTACAGCAATTTAGGTCACAACTTTCCCACCGGAACATCCTCATACTCATGGACAATCGGACAACAATGGCATACATCAACCGCCAGGGTGGCACAAAGAGCTTCCGGATGCTGGGAGAAGCTCTTCTGCTCTTCCAGTGGGCGGAGGTCAACTTGACAAGTCTACGAGTGGCTTACATTCCAGGTAAAGAGAACATCACAGCAGACTGGCTAAGTCGAAAGGACATCCTACCAGGAGAATGGGAACTCAAAAACAACACCTTCCAGCTTACCATGGAGCAGTAGGGCTACCCGCAGGTAGATCTTTTTACCTGTTGAAACAATTGCAAGCTTCCAAGATTTTGCTCCCTCAGCAGAGGCGACAAGGCCATAGTGCAGGGTGCATTCTCCATCGACTGGGGTTGCTTCGATCTCCTGTATGTCTTCCCGCCAATCCCAATTGTTTCAAGTGTACTGCACATGAACACAGCTTTGTAGTTCACTGTTGCCCATCCATTATTCTCTATGTTAAAAATGACAAATTACGCATCACACAGGTCCAGATTTTAAACAATCTTTATTATACCCCTGTGAAACTCACCAAATTAAGAAGGCTACCATCAAACTCCTGTACACGGTGTGCAGAAGATGCGGGCTCCCTCCAACATATCTCCTGGCACTGCCCTAAAGTTCAAACATGATGGAATCCATTAAGAACAAAGCAGATCCCCTTCTGGGTCTTGACGATTTGTTCACACCCTAAGTTTGCATAGTAGAGGACTATAGTGGTAGCCCTGTAAAAGAAAGAAGATATCAAATGGCCATGATTGCTTTGTCCGCTAAAAGGTTAATTCTGTGCCACTGGCTTGATCAGGAATCAATTACCTATAATGAGCAGCTGCAGGACCTGCTTTTTAATTTAAGAACACAGAAAATGATAGCCAGCATACATAATGCTATGAAATCCTGTGAATCCTGCTGGAGCAAAATTAACACACTTCACTTGCTCCTGGATAACCCAACGCCAACCCATTTATCATTTACTCATTGTTACTTTAATTGCCATACTGACACTCATGGTGTATTTACAAAATCTGTAACCTTTGCTTTTGCTACCAGCTATATCATCACCTTGTCATAGAACTCTGCCTACCATTTGTACGTAGGTGGGGGCATGTAATGTTGTACTATAGTCATGTTTGTACTGTTTATGTACTGTAATGTATGTTTGCCTGATTAATGGAAAATTTAAAATGCACTCAATTTAAAATAAATAAGTAAATACATTCACACACATAAATGCTGTACAGAAAATTCAAAAGAATCCCAGATTTATGGCTGCCGGTATACCATTTTATTACTAACTTATCAAGGTTAACTCGCCATTGTACTCTGTATAAGAGCAAGGCTGCTGGTTGTCTTCCTTTGGAAGACAGATGTAACCAAAAAATTGGTGTCATGCATCACAAAAGTATAATTAATCAACATCCTGATAAACAGTTTTTTCACTGTTCAACAGGGCCGTTAATACACAAGGTACCAGATCGCAAAGTAATATGGTATTTAAATTTCCACTGTTTAGCAAAAATCTTTTGGCCAAAGATCCCTATTGTTCAAAGCTCCTACTTTCTATAGTTCACTCCCAAATGAAGTTGTAAATTGTTCCAAGTTGAACACTTTTAATGTCAGACTCATAAAATGGTTATTTAGCAAAAATTAATACACGTTTCTAATGGGTCCGTACATGTTTTGTTAACACAGTGTATTGTATTTAGACATGTTATTAGCTGTTTTGTCATTGTATTTGTCTGAGTCTGTTTTAATTATGTACTTGTCACTCGTGAAAATGGACATTTATGCTCCTCAGCTAACAAGCATAAAAAATGAAAAAAGTTACACAAAAGTATGAAAACTATTGCAATAAAAGTGATCACACTGGCGTCATCCACATTCAAAACACTCTTCTCCCCTTGTTGAATGGCAAAACAAAAATGCTTAGACTCTATAGAGACTGCGTAATGTTTTAAATCTGTCCCACTCTGCTGTTAGCTTTGGGTGTTATACTTTCTCACACATCCGTGAGACTGTAGTGTTTGGTCAGCTAGTAATGCAAGAGGCAGTACTGCTGTAGAGACATCATACTGGGACTTCAGTTCAGAGGTTGGCATCAAAGGGTTTCCAGACTCCTCGTACCAGGCCAATCTCCCCACTGCAGCCCACAAGTCACCCCTGTGCTGGGTGCCTCATGTCAGTGTCCCCTTATTCATCAGTAGGTGTCCTGGGTACAGTGAGGCAGTGCGTACTCCAGTCTGCCTACTGACAGCAGCTGGCACTCACCCTAGCCCCTCTACCAGAGGCAGCAGCTCTGCTACCCATCCCCACTTGAGATTTTCTGTACTCATTGTGGGCATATCGCCTACCTTAGTCAGCAGATTTGTCTCTCTCACTGGATCTTTCTCCATCTGTAGTTCAGTTGGTAGCATCTCTCAGGCATAGGACTGCACACGCCCCTAAAAGGTGACAATCCCTCATCCCTGTGCCACAAGCCTACCAAGGACTACCCCTGAAGGGAAGCACCTCAGGATTCCCACACCCTGTTGGTCTGTCCTCTACATACTCCCAGGATTTACCAGTGACCAACACTGAATGCCCGCACCCTTCCCTGGGATATCAACAAAAGGTCTTAGGCCTATTCCTGGACATTACTAGTTGTCTGGGCGTTGAGTTGAATTGGACTCAAAAGTTGGATCCTTCGACAGCTGCAAGGCATAAGGTCCTTGCCACCTCAGAGCAGTGCTGGCACAAGTTACCTTGAGGGCACCCTGGCACCCCCCAACCTCTGCCCACTGGTCTCACTCAGTCAGAGTCAGTACCAATGAGTAGGCTCTGGGTCTGGTATTTCAAGTAACCAACCCTCCACTCCTAGTGTCAGGAGGGGTCGTTACCTTTTGGTTTTTGGGTGTAGTGAATGGGCAGGTTAGTGGAGACAAAAATGGCAACAGATTACAGCAAGCTGAAACTGAGGCAGCTGCATGACCTGTGCAGAAAAAGAGACATTATTTACAGTCACTGACTAAGAAACAGCTCACTGAGGTCCCAGTCAAAAAAGGATCAGGAGGAGCAGAGGACTCCTAGGCAGCACACTGTGATCAAGGAGGGAGCTCTCCAGCTTGTGGATGATGCCCATGAGGAGGGGGAGTTGAGTGAGGAGGAAGAGCCCAAAAAGTCAGACCAGAAGAAGAGGAGCTCAAGAAGACAGAGTAGAAGCCGGAACAGCCACAGAGGAGCAGAAGTAGCAGGCCCAGCAGGTATACCATCGAAACAGCAAAGTTTTAATGGCGAAACTCATTACAGCAACAATTTCGACAGGATTAGAAATTGTCACTGTAATGGTCCGCTGTCAAAATTTTGCTGTTTTGCAAGTGTGTCCCCCCACTTCGAACTTTCTGACTTCGAGTTTGTAATCTTTAGATTTGGGGGGCACAGGGGGCTGTTGTCTGACAGGTGAAATTTCACATGTCCAGATTGGGGATTTCGCCTAGCTGCATTTCAACAACTTCGTTGTCGATGTGGCTTGGCGGAATCGGGACAGTAGCACCTGCAGCAGCAGGATAGGCCATGAGCAGCTACATTGGATCGAGCAGCAGATCTTGAGCTGGAAAAGCTGAGGATGGAGTCTGAGTTGGAAAATATGCAGATGTAGGCAGTGGTCCGGCCGGAAAAGATGAGGATGGAAAAAGCATAAAAATAAGCCCCGTGTAAACATTAACTTAAGATGGAGCAATTTTGCCAACAGCCACCCAAGTGGGGATGAGAATGGGTCAGCATGCAGTCCTAAACTAAATTTTAAGATGTGTTCTCACTTTAAAGAAGGAGATGATGTACAGTAGATGCATTCATTTGAATATTGAAAACATTTTTACATAAGTTTATTTTGGAAAAGGGAATGTGGGCCTTCAGTCTCCCTTTGTCTTTGTCTGGAAAGGCTCCCCATGCTTTCTCTAAAATGAGTGAACAGGACAGTTGGGGCTATGTTAAAGTTAAAGATATGTTGGTAAAATTATATGAACTAACTGCTGATGTATACAATCTGAAATTTTGTAGACTTAAAAATAGTCAGGAAGAGAATTTCATGGAAATGTGGGTACAGTTAGCCAGTTTGCTCAGAAGGAGGTTAGAAGGTGCACAAGCATCCTCTGCTGAGCAAATAGAGATTGTGTTACTGAAACAGTTTGGGTTCTTTCCAGATTATGTAAGGGTGTGGTTGGCAGATAGAGCCCTGATTTTGACCAGCAAGTAGCCATGGTGGCTAACAGATATACAACCAACAGGCCTTTTCACTATTGCAAAACTATGGAGGGAGGGACAGCTGGGTTGGAGCAGCCTACAGGGGAACTCTGTAAGTCCTTAGCCCATAGGAGAGTGCACCCATCTCTCCAAATCTAAAAAGGAACAAAGGGAACAGAAGCATCATGTGTGCCAGCAAGTGGGGCATCTCTCCTATGACTGCCCAACATGGGAGGCACAAGGACCAGGAGCAGTGGGAGGGAACCCTACTGTCTCAGGCTCTCATAATATTAATTATGTCTAGAGAGGGAGGCAGTTACATAAGCTTGGGAGATGCAGAAGCTATGCTCTCTATAGAGCATCTTCAGGGTCTAGTTAAACCTGAGCAGTGCAGCGTGGGGGACCAGGGGATATGATAGTCTCTGTCGGTCCTCCACAGAATATTTGCCAAGCACACTGACGAGGGCTGGAGATACCCCTAGCCCCATATAAATGCCCCAGGGGCTGGGGCTGGTGGATGGAGGGCCCATCAGGTCTGGGTTCACCAGAAAGGCTGAGTGGGGGTCTGGTGTATCGGCACTATGGCAGCCTCTCTGGTCTCTTAGCTTCCGCCACCTCCACTGGCCCTATATGTCTCCTCAGGAGCCCCGTGGATTTGGTGCAGCTATGCCCATGCCCCTTTTGCCTCCCCAACCCAGCCTGATGTGGAGTTGTTCACGTAGCTTGGGATCAAGTGTGGAGAGGGTAAGCAGCTGGGGCTGTGTATGCTGCCTAGTGCACAAGTGGTGCACATCACATGCATAGAACATGCTTATCCTGGACCTCTACATGTGTGGAGGGGATGCACGCCCACTATGGATTGAACCCTAAGTTAGGAGTAGGGCAGGGGTTCACAAGCCTGCAAATGGGCTTCCTCACCCCTCCTGCCACTGATGTTAAAAACCTGGAGCCTTATGACAGCAGGGGAAAGCAGTCAGTTCAGGCTGCCTACAAATTCTTTTTTCCATTTGTATTTTGAGGATTTTGTTCCCTTTTTCTCCCTGACCCAGGACCCCAGCAGACATGTACATGTGCGTGCACGGAGGTGCACATGCATGCCGGGTACCAGCTCAGACCCTTCTGCACCACCCCTGGCAATTGCCGCTGCCCTCTTTAGCCTACATTTCCCACTGGACCTCCACCCGGTGGGAGCAGAACTACGGAGAGTGTGGGCATCCACCCCAGGAGGGGAGAGCTGCCTTGCAGCTGCTCAATCCTGCTCCCTCCTTCCCCCATGCCAGCTCCCTGATGACCCGAGGTCATTCCCAAACCCAGGTTGCCGGTGTAGCACAAGGTAAGGTGTCCAATGCCTCAGCCCTCAGCACCACTGGGCCAGCAGGCTGCCTACAAATTCTGTGAGTCTGTCAGCTTGAACACAGCAGGACTCAGTGATGGGTCTTCTGCCCCATTTCAGCTGTGCCCCTGTCATGGCATCCCTCCCACAAAAATGTGCGGTGAGCTCTCCTGTATGAGGAGTATCTTGTAGGGAATATCTGCAGGATTTACGGACCACTTTGCCTCTCTACCACCAGCATACCTACCTACATGTTCTGTATGTTTATTCTGCTTCCTAATTAAGGGGAAGTCTTTTACAAAATATTTCCTGTTCATGAACTTTTCCCACCTAATGGCTCCATGCATTTTTCCTCTTAGTCGATAAATCCCTGTACCTTTGCATAATTGCTATAGTACTAGTTGGTGGTCTTGCTGACTTTCAGCCTTACATTAGAGAATGACGTTACTTGTGACTATTTATAGTCCTAAAGCTTTCTGTTCCAACTTCAGCATATTTATTATTGTTTATAATACCTGCCTTAGTATGCTTTGCTCTGGCGCTATGGATTCATTGTTTTATTTTTTTCACATCTAGACTATTGTTATTCCCTCCTCTTTGGTCTTCCAGCACAACCTCTGCACTGTCTTCATCTCATTCAAAGTGCCACAGCTCGAGTCCTCAGTGGCTCCTAAAATTCAATCATGCATCTCCACTATTGCCTAAACTTCGCTGGCTTCCATTCTCAATCAGTTGCAAAACACTCTTGCTAGCATTTAAATGCCAAAATGGACTCACTCCTTTGTACTTATTGGAACTTCTCCATGGGCATCCTCCAACCCATCACGGCACCAGACTGACTGCATTTGGTGACTGAGCCTTGTAAGTCTGTGGCCCCCTCTTTGGAATGGACTACCTTTGGAAAAATCAAGGGTTGTATCAATCCTGTGCTATTTAAAAGCAAACCAAAAATTTAGCTCCACCAACTGTCTTTAGATATTCCTTGATTTTTCCTTTATTAATATTTTGTACCATGCCTTAACATTTTTATGGGTGCTATATAAATTGCTTTTATGATGATGATGATGATGATTTTTATTATTATGCTCTGTGCCTCCACTGAATTCTAGGCAAGAGATGCTGTCTCCTATTGAGCATCCTTAGCTGAAGTGGTCCTCAGCAACCTGAACCTCAGCTGATCAGTTACATGTAATCTGATCCAAGTTACCATCAACCGTGACCTATTTTTCACTTACCTTCATTACTGCACTAAAGCGGCTCTCACTAGTACAAACTCTTCAATGCCCAATCAGCAGTCCCTTCCTAAACGGATACACTCAAGGCCACATGATGACCTAAACTCTGCTGTATTGGCTGACTGATGCCCTGGCCCTAGTTAATGCAGATAACTGTCTGTTGACTTTATTGCGATTATCTACAACATTGTGTATTACTGCTCATTTTATTGTTGAAATTTACCATACACTGTGATTTGAAATTGGCTGTAGTACTCTGATATCCTGGACAACACTGGAAATTAGTTCCATTCAGTGTTTTTTCCCTTGTGAAAATCTAATTTAATAAGCATTTTACCACCAATAAATATTTAATTAGACTTACTTTAAGATCTTGTCTCTAAGTGGTCACTCCTAGTTAGGGCTCTGTGAAATTCACTGGCACAATGGAACGATTTCACAGGTTGATTATGGTAAGAATGGCATATTTCACGGGTTACCTAAACTAAATATGAACACATTGAAAAAGATACTGCAAGTTATTTTATGGGTTATTTTAACTTTTTGTTAAGAAATAGCACATACTTAATAATCTCTAGGAGTCAAGTTCTTAAACACCATAGTATGGGATTTTCAACTAGAAGAACTACAAGTACTAGTTAAAATGGTTAAAAAGGTAGCTTTGACACATTTTCACATTAAGGTCATGGCTTTCTGAGGAGTGCACAAAGCAGCCCAGATATACAAAATCACACACACACATACACCCATAATGCAAAGCATCATGGGTTGTATATGCAAATCACCACAGAATGTCCAGATATGTCAGTTTTCACAGAAATAATGATTTCCATGAAAATGGGATTTACATGGGTACCCACTTCTAAGGGTAAATCTGGTCACTTCCCAAGCAGTGTGTTGCTGAGGGTGATGAAAGCATTATTGTTGGGGAATAGTGTCTCTCCCTTAAAGACACTTTTTAATTCCAGTTGCAGGCTCTGTGCCTTACTCCGTAGTTCAGCTGTCCGCCTGTTGGGATAAACAACCTGACAAAGGCAAACTCAGTCAACCTAGGCCCTTGGCTGTGGTAAATTTAGCCCAGGGCTCCTAAAAAGAGCCAAAGTTCCATCCTTAGTACTTAGGCATGAAACTAATATTTATTTGAAAAGCAAAAACAGAAGTCATGACAGAAATGATGGTATATTTTCAGGACTGCTGTGATTAGTTTGACAGTGTTAACTCGTGAGTGTAGGAAGGTATACTCAAAGTAAGTCATGGCTTACAAGTTGATTGGAGAGTGAGTGGCATTCGGGGTCTTGCCCATTGATTATGGCCACTCCTACTGTCTGATAGACACCCTTGCAGTGTTAAAATGTGAAAGGTGTGCTCTGTTTGAATTAAATATCAGGTTAAATGCATAAAACTAGTACTGTTGTATTTCTGCTGTTACTTTGCACTTCCTGAAGTACAATATGGAAGGTCTGGGTAACGGTTAAACGGACACTATCAACCTCCTTAGGCCTCAAACTGTCTATAATTTAAAAACACATGCTATGATTGGTTACATTCTGTAGAAACTGCTGATGTAAGAATCGTTGTTTCTGATTCCTGCCTTTTTTTTTTTGGGCTGAGCTCACCAAGCCCCTCAGTGGGCTCACCAGGCTCTGGCAACCGACTCCCTCATACTCGGGGATACCCTCCCCCGAATGGGGCCGCCAAGGCAGAACTGTCATGGCCATAGGGGTCAGTACCGGAGCCAGCTCATTAGCAGGGAGCTGGCATTTTTGGATTTCTTCCCCTTGGAGCTGAGGATATGCAATGACACAGGCAGAGGAGGAGCCCGCACGCATCCGTGCATGCTCCCCTCCATGCGTCTGCCCTCAGCTCCTCCCAACTGTCACATGGTGCCTTTGTCCCCCAGCCTCCACCAGGGGGCGAACAGGTGCCGATACTGTGCTCCCCCCCCCGAAAAGGAGAGCAGTCCTCCGGATGCTCAATCCTTCTCCTCCCCTGCCGACTCCCAGCGGCCTGTGCCTGTTCCCAAACACGGGTTGCTGGTGTGGTGCAAGGTGTGGCATCCAGTGCCTCAACCCTCAGCACCACCGGGCCAGCATTCCTTCTTTCTTTTACCCATCTACAAAGAGGGGGATTCACTGGCAGGAGCCACTGAATATGTGGCAGACATGCTAGATGGGCTTCATGTTTCCTCCTGTGTGTTTGTCTTATATTTAAAAGTGAGCAATAGACTGCCCACCATACTGGTGTTACCACACACAAAAACATGTTTGTTTATATTCCTTGATCAACTCCCAGGGCATCTTTCCTGGACTTGGGAACACCCCCACCACAGTCTATCCACACACAGTGTAGTGGGACTGAGGAGAGGAGTCTATTGCAGAGGAGGAAAAGGATCTGGGGTGCTCATTACAGGGTCAATGAACAACTCGGCACAATGTAGGAAGGCAGCTGCAAAGGCCAACAAAATGCTGGGTTGCATTGCAAGGGGTATATCCTCGAGGAGGGAAGAGGTGATACTGCCACTGTATAGGTCATTGGTTAGACCGCACCTGGAGTACTGCGTGAAGTACTGGCACCCATATCTGAAGAGTAAGTAAGTAAAACTGTATTTATATCAAGCACCCTTCCCAAGCTCAGGGTGCTTTTACAATAATTCAAATCACTGAAAAACACGTTTCAGAACAATAAATCCAACAGTCATACAATACACTTACCTATTATATTCCAGCAAATGCTTGGGCAAAAAGGAAAGTCTTTAGTTGTTTTTTAAAACTTTCAACAGTTAGGCAATCTCGTATCTGACGAGGTAGAGAATTCCACAGGGTTGGTGCCATATATGCCATAAGATCTACCTCCAGACATCTTTAGACGTACCCTGAGAATCTCTAGCAATCCCTCATCAGAGGAGCGAAGAGAACGGGCAGGACAGTAAGGCACCAAGAGCTCTTTCAGGTAGTGAGGTCCCAAATCATGTAGGGCTTAAAGGTCAATAATGCGACCTTGAAGGTGATCCGCCACTGTATTGGCAACCAGTGCAGATCACGCAGCACAGGTGTCATATGGCTAGATCTTGAAACTTCCATCAACAACCTGGCCATCGCATTCTGCACAAGCTGCAAGCAGTGGATATCCACCCCCGGCAGCCCAAAATAGAGGGCACTGCAGTAATCAAAACGGCTGGTGACAAAGGCATGGACCAAGATGGGAAGATCTTCCAGTGGAACCAAGTGTTTCACCTGGGCAATGTTCCTCAGATGAAAAAGGCAGATTTGACTATGGCCAACACCTGCATCTTCATAGTCAGACTTTTGTCAAAAATCACGCCAAGGTTACGCACTTGGTCAGAGGCAAGAAGCGGGGCCCCCCCCAAGATATAAACCTGAGGCTTTCCCAGTCTTAGCCCCTGTCGTCCTCCCTCCAGGGTCCACAACCAACACCTCAGTTTCCCCTGAATTCAACCTAAGCCAACTAGCACTCATCCAATCCTGAATCTCCAGGAGGCAGTTATTAAACATCACGATGGAATCAGACTCCTGTCCAGGCATAAAGACAGGTAGAACTGAGGGATATTAAGTTACTGGAGGGGGTGCAGCGCAGTGCGACAAAGATGATCAAGGGGCTGGGGGACTTATCATACGAGAGGAGGCTGAGGGAATTGAACACGTACTCACTGGAGGAGAGGAGGGATGGGGGGGACATGATTGTAACCTTTAAGTACATGAAAGGAATAAACAAGATGGGTACAGAGGGGCTGTTCAAAGTAAGGGAGGGGAGGGACACCAGGGGCCATCATATGAGACTGGAGGGAGGAAGGTTCAGGAGGGAGATGAGGAGACACTTTTTTACAGAGAGGGTAGTAGCTGGGTGGAATGCATTACCTGCAGAAGTGGTATCCAGTAGAACAGTGGACTGCTTCAAAAGGGGATGGGACAGGACAAGGGGGCGGGTCAATGTAGTGGAAGGGAGGGGCAGCTGCAAAATAAGGGGTGCTAGCTGCACATTCGAGCAGACTTGATAGACCTCTAGGCCTTTATCTGCAGGCAAATTTCGTATGTTCATTTCTCTTTTAATATTCTGGTACAACTTATACCTGTATATACCAATAGTCACAAGTAAGCTTTACCTTGTATTATAAGTCAACAACTTTATAAGTAAAAATATTTAACCAAAAAGAAATACCAGGAAATGTCATATTGTCTTAATTCTTTACTTAAAAGTGGTATACAGAATTAACATCATTTGGATCAGCAGTGCAAGCAAACTATCTATCTTTAACTGGAGAGGAAGTCTCTCCTACTTTTAGATACAATCATATGAAAAAAGTAAAAATAAAATAAAATGCAAGCATCATCCCTCTCTGCTCATAATCAGAGATAATAGCAATTATAAACACACAGTGCCATACCTTGATGTCTCAAATGAAGTCCTAGGCAGAAGGATGTGCGGTCACAGCTCCTTCCTCTCTTCTGCCCTCCTTTAGCTTAAATGAGTCTAAATGTATATGTTTTTTGGATGTACCTCGTGTTATACTTCTGTAGAAGTGTGTCGGGTGATGCACTTCTTGTAGAAGTATACCCCGTGACCCACTTCTTGTAGAAGTATACCCCGTGACCCACTTCCTGTGGAAGTATGCCCTGTGTCCATTACACATTTTGTGTAGAAGTGTGTTAATCATGCAAGGTGGCAACAAGAATATCTTATTTTAAAAATGAAATGTCAGTCAGTTTCTTGCTTTACTGGAACATTGTTTTGTAAGCTCCGTTTTTTTTTTGCTACTGAGGAAACTGTGGTTTAGCTAGCATTCTGTCCAGCACTTCCTCAAATAAAATCTCCCAATTTTATAGCTAATTTCAAACAAGACATGCAGATATATTTTTTCTTTTAAAACTGTAAACTGTTAATATCACAAAAAAGCTATAATCATTCTTATTTTAAATGTATCTGCAAACTGTTTATAAGGCACACTCAATAATAATAATAATAATGTTTTCAACTTACAAATGCTAATGATATAAAACTTATGTGCTATAGAGGAAACTGGTTTAGCCTGCTGCTTTCTTGAAGTGAGTTCTTCTTCACTTCCTCAAATACATTTTCCCCATTCTACAGCTAATTTTAAAATGACATTTTCTTTAACCTGTAAAATGTTAATGTTACTGCCAAATATTGCAAAGAAGCTATAATCATTTTTGATTTAAATGTATCTTTTAACTTTTTTACAGTAGGACACGCTCAATTTATTGGCTAAACAGAATTATACTTGGCAATAAGGATGTATTTAATTCAATTCAAGAAAAGCAGAAGTAAAGCATGTTTTCAATTGTCATTATTTAATTTAGAGAAAAGTCAATAAGTCAGATCTATTTGTTGATTTGTCTCTGGGAACTAGCACGTTCTCGCTCCATTGTGTCCTCTAGTTCTAGGAAAAGCTGCTTCTTTGAAATATTTGGATCAGGCAATCCAAATAGAGACTCAAGAGGATTACAGGTTCTGCTTCTTTGAAATCTTTGGATCAGGCAGTCCAAATAGGGACTCGAGGGGATTGCAGGTTCTGCAGGTGGGATGGGAACCTGGGATCTCATGCTTTACAGACTGCACTCAGATTGGTGGACTTCACTACCTACCTCCCCCCTTGTTATCTCATAGTACTGTGTACCAGCTAATTCAGGATGACCCTTGTCATAGCCAAGGACAAAATAGAAGATTCAAGCAGGAAAGCTGTCATCCAAATACCCAAAACTAAAACTATAGTAGAATAGATGCTGCTCAGTCTCTGCTGTGTTTGTAACAGTTTCTTTAGTGAAATTCATATGGTCTTCTTTAATCGTAATGTTTCACTACACAGCTTAGTCATGAGGGGTGGTCCTCTCCTGACGATAAATCACACAACCTGTGTCTTGGACAGATATGCATTTTGTATGTAAGTATGATTATTATTTTAATAAATCAGTCTTTAATAATAGCTATGAGCCTGTTGGGGTTAAGTATAGATCTATGTTTATTTGTGAATCATTTACTGTGAGGAAGGCAGTATAGCACAGTGGTTTAAGGCTCTGAACTGCAAATCTGGTGACATCTAGCAGACCAAACCTGGGTTTGAATCCCACAGCTTCCACTTGCATACTGTGTGACCATGAGCAAGTCACTTAACTTCCCTGTGTTCCCAGGTTGCTCCTGTAGTGTGCTACTCCTGGGTAAACAACTAAAAAAAAAAAAGTGTTTTTTTTTTTTTTTTGGAAGCTAGTCCATGTGCCCTATTCTAAAGAGAAAAATAATTGGATATTATAAATAAGTAAAATACAGCACCACTTTTTCCTTGCCATGCAGTGATTTTTTTTTAAATTATCAATTTTTATTTAAAGTTCTGTGCTCTTTACCGGTGTAGAATTCAACACTGAACTTGCAGTCAATATACAAAGAAGGCGCTAGAGTGAAGCAGAACCTAGCAGAGGCTGTATAACTCCATGCAGTTAATCTTAAGAGTTTGCTTTAGTGGTGCTCGCATAGTGCTTCTGTGGATCTGACTACCCTCTGTCAGGGTGTGCTGATATCCGCCTCCAAACTGGACCATAATCTGACCAAAGGCAGATTTTAGATCCATAGTTGGATAGTTGTGGATCCGAGGTTGAAACCAAGCATCTAAGGTTGGATCTATCAGATCACACCTCAGAGAGTTGGATCTGATGGTAGGATACCTGGATCCGATGGTCAGATCCATTGTATCCTGGTCAGATCTTCAGATGCCTTGGATACTTACTGTGGATCCTAAGAGGTTGGATCCTTGGTCAGATGTCCATGTCATCTGAGGCCATCTGAAATCCAGTCAGAATGATGGTATCCAATGGGGTAGCCAACCTGGTAGGATACTATTGGAGCAACACTAGTTTTCTAAGAAAAAATCTTATACAGGGCCAGCCCAGTGGCATGGAGGGCTGAGACGCTGAGTACCTCCCCTTCTGCCATGCCTGTGACCCAGGTTTGGAAATGGACACAGGTCACTAAGAGGCTGGTAGGGTGAGAGAAGATTGGGCATCTGTAAGACTGCTCTTCTCCCTCAGGGAGGGGGGATGCTGTACTTCGCTGTTGACTGCTATCTGGGGGTATCTGGGTGGCAGTGCAAGTGAGGTGCACAGTTAGAAGGGATTCCATGCACAGAGTGCCGAGGGCATCTTCATGGAGGCAGAACACACCCATCATGCTCACTGCACATCCGTGGACCCAGGGGACAAAAAGTGAAAACATGGAGGCGTGGGCCTCATGAAGCCCTGCCTATGTCCGAATGGTCCACTCTTCTCATCCCGTCCCAAGGCCACACTGGATTGTCTGCTGGGGGGCAGCCCTTCTTCCCCACAGTGGGGTGAATCTGCAGGGGTACCTGCCTCCAGAGCTGGAGGAGGTAAGTGGACAACTGTTGGGAGCAGGGACAGGGCTGATAAGTCACCCAGACCTGCCTAAGAAGGATAAAAAACTTGTATGGGAAAACCAGGACCACCCCATATGACTAAGCTGTGCAGCAAAACATCAAGATTAACAGTGGCCATGTGACATTCAGTAATAAACTGTCCCAAACACAGCAGGAAGTAAGCATCATCCATTCTCTTACAGATCCCCGTAGTGCTGTACCAGAGGCTTCACCACCTGACTATAACAAAGAGCCCCCCTTGCACAACACCTGGCACCAAACCAAATGCACTAAATGAAGGTCAGAGAAGCTCGTTCCTCTGACAAACACTATCAGCCACACCACACATGCGGTGTTAATCACAATACCACAGCATGAAGACACACCACGCACATCACCAGCACCTCAAGAAGAAACCAAACTCATCTTAGTTATCACTAAACTCCTCCCCAGTAATAACCTTTGGTATGTGCTTGACAATTTAGTAGTACAAACCCTGCATATTTATTAATTTCAGTTTGGGATTAAATACCTTTGAGCCATAGACTTGTTTACAAAGGTTCCAGGTCAGACATTGTACAAAGCGAGTACATGACAATTCGCTCCCGAGATTTCATCCCGCGACAAATCACTCCCGACCATACACTCCCACGACAATCAATCCCTATGACACTAGCCATCGTACGACAATTCGCTCCCGCTAACGCACCATATAGTAACCGCCCACAACACTAATTAAAACTTGCATCCTGGGTATTTCAGAAGCTTTTAAAAGTCAGTATACGCTTACCCCTAAATCTAGCTTCCCAAGGAAACATTTCTGACAAAAACCTGAAACGGACTATACAACGGGTGCGAGTTCATGGTGCACCTCCAAACCCCAAAAACTTAATGGATTTAATAATCCCGGAATCATACACTGTCTATAAAACATCAGACTGTGGTGAGACAGTACCGTTCTTATTGCACGACAGTGGCCCTGGGGAAAGTAGAATATTATATGTCGCACCCCACGGTGTGGACATTTATAGATGGCTTAAGGGGGGTTCAACGTAAAAGGGATTCTGAGGTTGAGCAAATTATAGCCGGTAAACCACCAAATGCTTCACGGAGGGTATACCGTGACAATGTAGCTCGTCTTGCTATTGGTAAGCCCTAATTATATTTAGATATATTTTAAAGCCTTTAAGAAGAGAATATTTTGCTTTAGTAATGTGTCTGACAATCCAGAAGTACTGCTCTGAACGGGAAACGGGAGCGAATTGTCGCCGAAGTCTGATCCGATAGGTATTAGTTGTCGCAGGAGCGTACAGTCGGGAGCGAATAGTCACGGAGCGAAATCGCGGGAGTGATCTGTCGTGCTCTCGTACAAAGCAAATAAGACAGACAACAGGAGTAGTACAGTGGTGATACAGAATTAAAGGAAAACTGCATGTTAAAAACAGGAAATATGTATGTATTACTACCAGTTTTGAGTTCTTACTGCATCCGTGTTTTGTTTCTGCCTAGGCTGTGAGAGGAGTTTTTTAATTGTCCCTGCTTTTCCTAGGTGTTTTAAAGACCTCTGGGGGCTTCCATTTAGTTTTGTTGTATTGCATCTCGTCCAGGATAGTCTTCCCAGAGTGCCCTTTGGTTTGATGTCTAATAGCCCCTACAGCAGGCCAGTGTCTTGTTACAGAGTCTTATAGCCACAGCAGAGAAATAACACTGCAGCCAGGATTCACTTTGCTAGACTCTGGGTAAGTATGACAAGTTCCTAAATATTGGTACCTTATCCAGCTGTCTTCTACTTTGGGGGCGGAGGCGGGGTATGTGTTTAAACATGTAGCTTTCTATAGTATATTGTATAGCAGTGTGAATCCTGGCTGCAGTGTTCTTTCTCTGCTGTGGCTAAACAAGACACTGGACTGCTGTAGGGGCTATTAGACATCAAACCAAAGGGCACTCTGGGAAGACTAACTTGGAGAAGATGCAATAAAACAAACTTGAATGGCAGCCCCCAGACATCATAAAACACCCAGGGAAAATTAGAAAAAACTCCTCTCACAGCCTAGGTAGAAACAAAACACTGGGATGAAGTGAGAACTCAAAACTGGTAGTAATACATATATTTTCCTGATTTTAACATGCAGTTTTCCTTTAAGTAAAAGACAACAGTAATGAAATTCTAGCACACATAGTAGCATGCGTTACTTCATTTCATAGGTAAAAATCACTACGAGGAAGATAACATTATAGGTTCCCAGATAGCTTAGAATTCTTCAAGGAGATTTCAATGTCGTTACATCTAGAATGGGGGTAGGCCGTGTAGGCCATACAGTATATCCTGGGACTATTTATTTGCTCAGTAAATGGTAAACATTTAGTCACTGTTGACAGAACTTCTCATTGAGGTTACACCCATTTAGATCATTGCCTAAACAGACTTAGTGACTGCTAATAACAACTGCTTTGATTTTGATATAATCCAGACACTTGGTGAACAACCTGTAAGATTCTACTCTCAGAATCTGTGGGTGAGAGCTTTTCACATTTTGCAGTGCTACTGCATATTATAATTCTAAACAAAAGGAAATACAATTCTATACAAATTTACATTGAGCATGTTTTAGGTGCCAAAGTGGAACTTCTTCTTTCAATTTTCAAGAGATCCATATGAGCCCACTTTGGGTGGGTGGGGCGACAGTGAACCTTGCTCTTATTTTTTCACATTCACTTTTTGCACCCTGGCCCTATCATATGCCTCAGTTGCTGGCTTCTTTTTCATCCCCAGTTCTCCGAGGACATGCAGCATGCCCTCTGCTGTGGAATCCCACAATAAACAAATCAGTGAAGGGGTGGGGGTGCTGATCAACCAAAGATGGAGGATGCTGTATAGCTCAGCTCCCTCATCTAGCACCTACAACCTGCTTCCATCCACTGAATTAACTTACTAAAACAATTTACTTCAATTACTAATTACAGCTGAATATGTCTGGACTTACTGAACCTGCAAAAAAAAAAAAGACCAAGTCAGCTAGCATTTTCAGCCAAAAACACCACTCAAACTGAGGGCCCTATGCATCCAGGTAGGTACTCGCTCCAGGACAACAACAGACACCCAGGGCTTTACTTTGAACTAGCCTTCTCTCCCCAAGGATCAGCTGGCAAAACTACAGAAGGCTGTATCAGAGGTGAGAACTGGTTTTACAACTATGCTATCTCAAATTACTGCAGTACAACAAACTTTAAACCCCCTTGGGGGAAGTCTGCAGAGCACTTAAAGATCATGTGCAACAGTTTTCACATATTTTTAATAAAAGCTTTAAAAGTTGCAGTTCAAGGCTGGCCCGGTGGTGCTGAGGGTTGAGGCGCTGGACGTCACACCTCGCGCTATGCCGGCGACCCGGGTTCGGGTACGGACTCGGGTGGTCAGAAGTCGGCAGGGGAGAGGGAAGATCGAGCGTCCCAATGGATGCTCTCCTCCCTCAGGGGTGGGAGACCAAGAACGCTCCTGCATTCTGCATCCCTTCCATAGCCGGTGGAAGCACTGACAGGAAGGGATGGAGGCGGCTCCGTTCGTCGGAGTCGGGGAGAGGGGACATCGACGGCACATGAGAGGTTCGGCATGTGTCTGCACGCCACCACTCAGGACATACGTCCTAGCGCTCGATGTCTCAGAGGGTAGGGGACATAAGGGGAGAAAATGGAAAAACACCTCTCGGCAGCCCTGGATGAAAGCCGCTCCAGTTCCATCCAGACCACCAAGAAAGAGACAGACCCCACTGTGCAGGAGGAGTGAGGAGACACTCTAGGGGCAGATCCCATGAAGGTGGAATGGGGGAAAAATGAGTGGACGGAAGGAGTGGGCTCTGAGAGCAGACAGGAGAGATAAAGAGAAAAAGTGAAAAAAAAAAAAAAAAAGTTGCAGTTCAAGTCCTTGTTTCATGAGTAGTGTTTCCTGAAAATTTCACACTGTTTGATTTTGTGGTTTTCTTTAAATCAGCATTTGTTAACTTGCTCAGTAGTGGCTAAAAACAGTGGAGTTATTTCTGTCCTCTCAGTCAAACTTAGAGTGCAATGACATCATTTTGGAGTAGCTTGCTGATTCAGATTCCCAATCAGAGCAGCACTCTGTAGAATTTATGGTCTGTTGAGCTCTCCAGGTTTCTTATAACCCCAGTCTCTGGTTTGTATTTAGATAGATCAGGTTAAAATATGTAATTCTCTTCCTTTAAAAAGCTGTTCATTTTAGTTTCAATGCTGAATTGAAGTATTGGAAATCTTTTTCTGTGAGAAATCAGCATGTCTGTATCACAGCTCTGCTCTTTCCCATCAAACCTCATTTTTTTTTTCTAAATATGTAACACAGGGCTGTTTAATGAATATAAAATAAATCTAAATTTTATTCATTCACAGAAAGTTTGTTTTTGACATAGCCTTCATAAATATCATTATGTAAGAACATGTTTTTTCATGTCAGATTAACAAACAGGTGCTTGTCACATTCTGCTACAGTATTTCAAGCACATGTCCCGTCAGAACTCACACATTTCAGTTCTTTGGTGGTTTCTGTGTGAAACTACATCATGTATATGTATAACTAAAAACACTGTGCGGCTTCCCGATGCACCATGTCTCTGCCCCACAGTTGAGGCAGCTGCAGTCTACTGTCACCAGTCCCCTGCTCCACAAGCCCCCTGTCTTCTGCTCCACATTCGAGGCTGCTGCCCACTGTCTTCTCCCACACAGTGAGGGACTGTGCACCCTGCTGCCTCCATCCCTTGTCTAAAGAATCAGGACTAGTGCACCCTCCCACCCTGCTGCCCTCTCTCCCCAACCCTCACATTTAGGGATGCTGCACCTGTTGTCCTATTCCTGTCTCCACAGTCAGGGTTGCAGTGCTGTGATATGCCCTAGAGTGCCAGATTCCTTGCCTCCACAGCCGGGGCTGCTGCACCATGCTGTCCTAACACCAGAGGTGGGGCTTTTGATGCACCCTGCTACCCATTTCCATTGCCCCAAATGGTCAGGGTACCATGCTGTCTTCTATCCCCTGTCACCAATGACAGGGCTGCTGCACCCTGCTCCTTTCTACACAGTTGGGGTTGCTGTGGCCTGCTGTACCCTAGAGCCCCATGCCTCGGCAGTTAGGGCTGCTGCACCATGCTGCCACTTGCCACAAGATTCAGGGCATTTGCTGCACCCTGTTGCATGCCTCCACAGTTGAGGCAGTTGCACCCTGCTGGTTCCCTGCCACCAGAGTCAGATCCTTTGCTACACCCTGCTGAGACAGGAACAGGGGGCAACATGTGCAGCATCCCTGATTGTGAGGGAGAGAGAGAGAGAGAGTCGAAGGGTGCAGCAACCCCAGCTGTTCAGGAAGGGTGAAGCACAAGAGTAAGGGCATTTACTGCACCCTGTCCCCTGCCTGTGGAGGCATGGAGCTCTGTTGTGCAGCAAGACATGTTAGTGGCAGGGGACAAAGGATAGCATGGGGCAGAAGCCCTGGCTGTGGGGCAGGACACAGGTGTGCATCAGGGTACAGCAGCCCTGACAATAGCAGAGGGTGCACATTGTGCAGCAGCCCAGACCATTTGGGGCAATGGAAGTGCATAGCAGGGTTCAGCAGCCCCAACTGTGGATGAAGGCAGCATGAGACTCTAGGGTGTAGCACAGCACAGCAGCCCTGACTGTGGAGATAGGACCAGGGGGCAACAGGGTGCCATGTCCCTGACTGTTGGTGTGGAGACAGAGGGCAGCATGGTGCAGTAGCCCTGAATGTTCAGGCAGGAGATAAGGGTGGCAGCAGGATACAGCAGCCCAAACTGTGGGACAGGGTGCAGCAGTCATGCCTGTTTGGGACAAGGGATATGGGAAGCAGGGTGTAGCAAAAGATTTGACTCTGGTGGTAGGGGGTACAGCAAGGTGCAACTGCCTCAACTGTGGAGGCATGCAACAGGGTGCAGCAAATGCCCTGAATCTTGTGGCAAGTGGAAGCATGATGCAGCAGCCCTAATTGCAGAGGCATGGGTCTCTAGAGCACAACAGGCCATAGCAACCCCAACTGTGTAGAAAGGAGCAGGGTGCAGTAGCCCTATCTCTGGTGATGGGGATAGAGAACAGCATGGTGCAGAAGCCTTGATTGTGGTGCAGAACACGGGGCATCAGAGTACAGCAGCCCTGACTGTGAGATGGGATACACATGGTGCAGCAGCCCTGACCATTTGGGGCAATGTAAGTGAATAGCAGGGTGTAGCAAAAGCTCCACCTTTGGTGGCTAGGGCAGCATGGTACAGCAGCCCCAGCTGTGGAGGCAGGGAACCTGGCATTCTAGGGCTTAGCACAGCATAGCACAGCACAGCAGCCCTGACTGTGGAGACAGGAACAAGGGGCAACAGGTTCAGCTTCCCTAACTGTGAGGGTGGGGGGAGAGAGCAGCAGGATGCAGCAACCCCAATTGTTTGGGCAGGGGGAGGCAGGGTACAGCAGCCCTGATTCTTTAGGCAGGGGATGGAGGCAGCAGGGTGCACAATCCTTGACTGAGTGGGAGAAGATGGTGGAAAGCAGGATGCAGCAGCTTCAAATGTGGCGCAGAAGGAAGGCTTGTGGGGCAGGGACAGGTGGCAGTAGGCTGCAGCTGCCTCAGCTTTGAAGCAGAGACATGGTGCATCAAGATGCCACATAATGTTTCTAGTTACACCTAACAACGTATTTTCACACAGAAACCACCAAAGAAGTGAAATTTGTGAGTTCTGACCAGTGCCTGTCACACCCCGCTACAGTATTTCAAGCACATGTACTGTTTGTCAATCTGACATGAAAAGAAAATGTTCTTACATGAAATCTATTTATGGAGGCTACATCAAAGACAAACTGTTTCTGTGAATGAACACAATTTAGATTTATGTTTATATGCATTTAATAGCCGTGTTATATAGTTAGAAAAACAATCGGAGTTTTGATTAGAAAGAACTGAGAGCTGTGATACAGACAAACTAATTTCTCAGAGAAAGATTTCCACTACTTCAATTCAGCCTTGAAATTAAAATGATCAGCTTTTTATGAGAAGATAATGTTATGTTTTAAACTGATCTACCTAAACAGAAGCCAGATACTGTGTTTGTAAGAAACTTGGAGAGCTCAGCAAACCATTAACTCTACAAACTACTGCTGTGTTTGGGAATCTGAAACAGCAAGCTACTCCAAAATGATGTCATTGCACTCTAAGTTTGACTGAGAGGACAGAAATAACTCCACTGTTTTCAGCCACCATAGAGCAAGTTAACAAATGCTGATTTAAAGAAAACCACAAAACCAAATGCCATGAAATTCTCAGGAAACACTAATCATGACATAAGGACTTGAATTTCAGCTTTTCAAGCTTTTATAAAAAATATGTAAAAAACGTTGCACATGATCTTTAATGAGAGTCAAGGAAGCTAAGCAGCACATCTGTGATTTAGAAGATAAATGATATCAGAGAATGTAATGCAGCCACTGCTGTAATAAAACATTGCAACCTTGAAAATGGAGAGAATGCCTGAAGATACGGTGGGACACTGTCTCCACTGTGCAGAGATAGCTACCTGAGATTTTAGGTATTTATTTATTTATTTAGGTCTAGGATTACATGTACCTTTGAGCCATGGCTCATTTACAAAGGTTCCACATCAGTTACAGTACAATGCAAGAAATAGGAACACTATAAGAGCAATGTAAGTTAACAGGACAACAATCGGATACATGAAATTGAGCGCAAGGCAATCAGGGAAACAAAAGGCAGAGGAATTGATGAGGTGGGTAGCGATTAGAGGACAAGGGAGGGGGAAACACAGGAAGGACGGAGTAGCCAGGGGCATTGTCATCATCCCAGGTATGGGTCCAGAAGGCCAGGACCATCCCCATCAGGTATATTGAGAAATACAACAACTGAAAAAAAAAGTGGAAAATGAATATAGTACCTCCTATTGATGGATGTTTAGACATACTTTAATTACTCTAGCAGAGAATGAATACATTTCTCATATGGGATTAGACAGAATGAGTTGATACCACTCTGTCTGGTTAACCACTTCTAAATCGACTTGATAACTCTATATAGAGGAAAGGGATAAACTATGAACAGCTTTCTGCCTAGTTCAAGAGGGATAAAATCATACTGATTTATTTTTCTTTCTTCATATATTTGAGGCTTTGCCAAGATACTGTCTTTAATGAGTTATCTTTTTGGTTGTTAAATTCTATCAGTAGAGGTCAAATGTTTTCTTAGTATACAGAGCAATGAAAGTCATGGCACACCACTAGCCACAAATAAAGAGTCCACAGCCAAAAAAGTGCTGATATCAAAATACTTCACTTAACTATGCATGGTCAAAAGAGTACGAAAGGGTACATAAGTGCAGGACACAGGCAACTCCTCACGTTTCACCCAAGCATGGGCTTTGGGTTTGGGTGAAACGTGAGGGTTTCTTTGTCCTTATGACTCTTCTGCCCTTTACTCTACTGCTAAAGTGAAGCTTTTGATATCAGCACTTTTTTGGCTGTGGACTCTTTATTTGTGGCTAGTGGTGTGCCATGACTTTCATTGCTCTGTATATGTGTGAGACTCAGAGCATGCACTTCTCTCTGTGGCTCAGTCTGCTTACCTGTTCTCTTAGGATATTGTAAAGTTTTAAGATTCAGTATTAAGCTTCATAGCCCATTACCTTGCCATGGCGATAGTCCCTCTTTGGTAAAATTAACTTTTTATGCTGTCCTTTAAAGATGGGAAGGGATCGTAATTCTGGCTGAATTGCCGGCCAGACAATCCCTTCCAACCAACTTCCTGATCCAGTGACCATGCCCTGAAGTTGGATGGTTTATGACATCCTACCAGGGAGAGCGGGGCGATGCCACATTGAATGCAATGGGGGTGATTTTCAAACCATTATTATGGATCTTTGGGCTACCTCTGATGCAAATGAAAGCCACTGCTCAACCAGGGACATAGCTGCAAGGGTGCAGGGGGTGCAGTGGCACCCAGGCCCACGAGGTTTGAGGGGCCCAAATCATAATTTTGATGTTTATTCAAAACTGGGGTGGGAGCCCTGTAACATCACCTTGCATCCAGGCCCTCTGGGAATTTGCTACGCTACTGTGCTCAACTAATAGGGGCCCTATTAGTTGTGCAGTGGCTTTCATTTGCATGAAAGGTAGCTTTCTCTCCTCCCCATATCTCCTCCTACCCTTCCCACCTTGGCCATTCCTCCAATGTTTTGTTTTTTTCCTGTGATGTACTTATTATACTGTCTTATTGAAACCTTTATAATTTGCTGACCATTCTATGTAACATGTCTTGTTTGTTTGTACAATGATGATGTGGAACCTTTGTAAAAGAGCCATTGGCTCAAAGGTAATAATTCCTAGAACAATAAAGTAAAGTAAGCTTAAAGCTGCATAATAATGTTTTCAAAATTGACCCCATAGGATTCAATGGGGCATGCTCCCCCAACCCCTCGGGGTAGGATGTCACGAAATGCCTGAGTGCGTGGCTGTGGTCAGCAGATCAGTAAGTTGGAAGAGGCTGGCTGGCCAGCAATTGGCCAGAGTTACGATCCCTTCCCTTCTTTACAGGTCAGTATGAAAAGTTATAATTTTACCCAATAGGGACTATCACCATGGCAAGATAACGGGCTACAAAGCCTGATACTGAAAATAAAAAAGTTACACCTTTACTTTAAATAGATTTATCTATTAATAAACTGTTGACATAATATTATGTAACACATACTATACTCTGTCATTAATTGTTAAATCTTACTTTTATTTTACAAATGGATAAAAAAAATCCTACCCTGCTCCTAAATGCAGTATGGAAAGAAGGCCATACCTCCGTCTGGACCTAACATGTTCTAGATAGCCCACTTCTGGACTGAAGTACAATCTATTACAAGATATATGCTTAAAGTAACATTATGTGATGAGCCCTTGATTCTCATGGGTGTAGGAGGCAAGCACCACAAAGTGCTGAATAGTACTTTAGCTCTGGCAAATGCACAGAAAACAACTGCTTGGAACTGAATGAATGCCTCCCGTCCAACAGTGGCCCAGTGATTGTCTGATGAATAACTCATGGCCCTAGGAAAAGCTCAGCATATGGCAATGGGCCTGTTCCAGAAATATTAGCATATATGAGTCCCATATCAACTGCTGTCGAACAGGGAATATTGCTAGTGTAGAGATCGCCTGTAGCATGTTTCTAAGGTACTCAGGGTCTGTTAGCATGCTTCGTGCTTCAGCTAATGCAAAGCTCAATTGTATCACATAGAGCCTTATCTAGAATAAATAACTGCTGCTGGGACAAAAAAAAAGAAGAATGAAATAGCAGGACCTCAGCTCTTATCAGCGAGGGAAAAATGAAAACAGAGTAATGTAGGACTTGACTGAAGGGAGGGGTCACCTTGTGAAGTTGATGGTTAGGCTTACTCAAATATTAGTTAATGTTTGATAACTAAGAACCCATGTTTAAAGTATGATAATAATAAGAAATTAGTAAAGATTAAAAAAAAAAAAACCTTGATTACAGACCTTTTGGGGTGGTATCTTGGGGAAGGGGAGCTGGACTTTGTTTGAGGACTAATATTAGCCACTCACCAAGAACACCCTAAAATATGACTAAGTTGATTAAACTAGCCAGGGTTGAGCAGGTTAAATCTGGAATTTGTAATGACACATGCAAAAAAAAAAAAAAAGTCATAAGAAAATGCAATGTTGTTTGTAAAAGTAGAAAATACTTAATAAAAATATTTTACGGGGGGGGGAAAGGCCTGTGAAATCTACAATGAGACAGGGAGTTGGGAAGCCTTTGCATTTCTTTCCTGTAATGGCCGCATTGTGAAGGTCCCAACACTGCTACTACCTATTGGAGAATCCCTACCACTGTACCCTTATATTTCCAAACCAGTGTACTCAGGATTTTAACTTATAACCCTCTGGCTCTGTACCCAGGATTTTACCACCAAGCTAAAGGAGAAGCTGCTGATATACTTTAGCCTGGTTGCTCTGTTAAACCCTAATTATTATTTATTTAACCAGGTATAGCACACTAAGCTGAAAGCTTTTTTACAGGAGTGACCTGGGAGCACAAGGAGGTTAAGTGACTTGCTCAGGGTCACACTGTATGCAAGTGGAAGCTGTGGGATTCAAACCCAGGTCTGGTCTGCTGGATGTCACCAGATTTGCAGCTCAGAGCCTTAGACCACTGCGCTATACTGCCTCCTATGCATTACATCACCACATCACATTCCCCCACCCCCACCCCCCGCCCAAGAGAAACAGCATTCCTGACCTTATCAACCTGCTATCTGTCCAGGGTCCGGTTCTGGAGGATCCCAGTTCTAATATCATCTGTGCTGTTTCTTCCACTGTGACTATCCATTCATCACTCTCTTGGGCTGCAGCCTCGAATTTTTAAACCAGTGGACCAGGTATCTGAATCTGCAGCTCTGACTCCCAAACCACAACACTACCATTAAACTATAGGAGCATTGCCTACATACTTTAGCCTGGTTGCTCCTTTCCCTCCTTTTTTATCACTATCTTTTTTCCATTTTTCCTTGTTCCCCCAAAGTTGGCCCACTGTGATTCAAAGGATCCAGAAGATTCCACCACAGCCATTTACAATCACACGCCCTATACACTGCTGAGCAGAGGAGTGACCTGGTGTTGATGTCTCCACATCCACCAACCGTGGGGCCCATCCCTGTCACTGGTTTGGTGATGCAGGTGAGACATAATGGGGTTCCTTATCAAAAATGTCTCCCATCCCCCCCCGTACTGTCAGAAGGCAACCATTCTGTATGGATGGCAGTCCTGGAAGTGAGAGTGCATCTTTCAGACTGCCTCCATGTTCCTGCCCCAGCCGTGTGGGATCACAGATTCTGAAAATGAGCATGTGATCCTTCAGAGCAGAATGCAGATGCCTTAGCTGGAGTGGCCCACCTTTCCTTCCCTTTTATTACATCACTCCATCACACACGCCTGCATGCATGCACACACGCACACACACACACACAAACACACAGAGCAGACATTGGTATTCTGACTCTATCTGAATACATGCACTAACACATTATATGAAGTCAAATAGCTCCGCTCCTTCCTTGTAGGTTGGCCACAACACCACCCAACAACAAGAAGAGAGCCACTGGGATGCTTCTCCAACATTCTACTAGCCGATACTGGCAATTCAAGTCTGTGGAAACAACCCTGAGTCTTTGCATGGCAAGTAGCCACAGCACTCCTGTTTAAAACACTGAGCTGGCCAGAAAGTGTCCAAATTTCTATTAATTCCATATGTAGTAAGAGGAAGGGGTCCCCTCTAACTTAATGAACCCCTCCCAAATATGGTTCTAAATATGTTTGAATTATCTATGAAATTATATTTGGACTTAACCGATCCCAATGATTTGAAACTCTCTTCTTTATAAATGCTTGAGTTCTTATCAAGGAGTCAGGAGATAGGGCAGAAACAGGAAATCAGCAGCTGTATTCCCCTCCCAACTTAAATTGACAGAAAATGTTGCCAGTTCTGGAGGCTGCTGGTCTGTGAATGGTATCAACCTTCCCTTGCAGGCACAGCTCATACTCCTTGCCTCCTTCTGAGTTGCTATTGCACCAGTTCAATATCAGAATCACACCTGGGTCTTCTACATGGCGATGGGAAGCAGCCCAGACATGAATTCTTACTGTTTCTTCAGAATAGGGCCATAGAGAGGTTGCGTGCCAGCGCTAGATGGCGACAGTCGCAAGAGAGTGAGCTCCGTCCCGATCCTTTCGTTTTTTAATAATTTATAGCCCAAATTTATTTTATAAGTTATAAAACAGACCTTACGATCTTCAATTCATCACTAAGGCAAGTGGTTTATGTTTATTTAGGGGTATCAGAGCATCTTGAGCAATTTACAGCAAATCAGACTTAAAGGAAATGCCTTCAGGAAGGCCCCACTCCCCCTGTTCACCTGAGCGCACAGCTTACTCAGATACCATCTATGCGGACTGTTCCGACAGTTCTCAACAATTTGCCACAAAATATGATATCGATCAAATAAAAGAGATGCTATCAGAAATATGATCGGACCAGATAGAAGTAAAAAATTATACTGATACCTTATCTAAACAACATGAGGAAATATGTAATATTGTGAATAAAAATGATAATCAAATTACTGAACTGACCTCAGCAATTACATATCTAGAACAACTGACGTTTAAGCAGTCCGAACAGATATATCAGCTATCACAAAAAGTAGATGACCTTGAGAACAGAAGTCGACATAATAACATCAGAATTCTTGGTGCACCAGAAGGAGCTGAGGGTGATAATATGTTGACTTTTCTTAAATCCCTCTTACCAGAAATTCTTGGTTATCTTTGGCATACCCCTTTAGAAATTGAACGACCTCACAGAGCTCTGGGTCCCAAACCAGTTAATCATAAACCCAGACCTATAATTGCCTATTTGTTGCATTTTTCTGTTAAAAAAGAAATTAGGCACTTATTAAGGGAAATAAGATTGCTTAGGTGGAAAGGAGAAAATATTTTAATTTTTCAAGACTTTTCCAGTGAAGTGGTGGCCAGAAGGAGAGAGTTTTTAGAAGTCAAGCAATGCCTAAGAGTCTTTGGTCTAAAATACTATTTCAGATACCCTACTTCTCTCATTATTCAGGAACAAGGGGGAAAACTACTAAATGTGACTCTCCTAATAGTGCATGGTGGTTCATATAGTCTTTTAAAGAAGTTTACTTCAGAAATCCACCAGCCAGTAAAACTAACTACCATTTTTCAAAAGCAGCGCGAGCTCCTTCTGAAGCTTCACATCCAAATTCTGAAACTCGCACTAGTCAAACATCATCACGATCTTGTGATCTTTCGCAGAGGAATACTCTCATGACCCTTCCCCAATCATACACTCCGCGTCTTTTTGCTGAAATTGCTAAGTCAGAACTAGAGCATACCTGGAGTTCGGATACTCAGAGAAGAGCTCGACAACACTCAAAAAATTCCATCATTCCGAGACTTTCATCTGCTGTTGGCAACCCTAAAAAGAAAGAGCATAGTAAGGAAAACAGCTACACATCCTCACCAAGATCTTCTCCAGATCTGATGCGCGAAGAGGAAATGGATGTCTCAGAGCCAGTCCAACCTAAATCTGTCCCCTACAACAACAACCTTTCGGTGGAATCAGAACCTAGGGTCAAAGGATATACATAACATTCCAATCAGACCACTTCCTGCGGTCCTACTGGCTAGATACATGAGTTCACCAACGTAGTTAAATTTGAGTGCAGTGGTAGGATTTTGTTTTATATTCTGCCTAAGAGATGCTTATTAATGCTTTCCTTATGCAGTAATCTACTTTAGATATTTAATTAAAAACAACACTCATTAATATAATGATAGAATATATTGTGCGTTTGCACATTGTTACAGTTTTGACACTGATATCTAGCTGTGTGTTACTTGTGGTGTGCTCTTTTCCTTTTCCAGACTTCTCTGTAAACCCTTTCTGCTGCCACTGTAAATCAATTATTGTAGATTCTCTAATTATGCCCTAGTCAGCAGCATTGCCTTATTACATAACTCAAATGCCTTGTCTTATTCTGTGTTTACAGTACCCAATTTCCACTAAATATAACTAATATTTCAAACAACGTGAAGTCTTGCTGTATTCTGACTATTGCAGTGATATCCAACCTTTGAACTGCCCCGGAGAGGAAAGAGTTAACTTTCCATGCAAGGCATGGAACGCTGAGCTCGAGCTCGGTTGAGACTCTGTCTGTTGTCATTTGAACCCAAACTGCCAGATTCTTTACTCCGCCTCACTGAACAGTAGCTCTGGAGATTTCTCCTTTGCTCGGTTCAATTTAGTCGGTTAAAGTGTAGTTTTACTCGGTTCAACCGAATTTTCTTCTTCTAACCTGTCAGTTCAGTCTCTGTCTGTGGTATCGTGAGTACTAGATAGGTTTATTATTATTGGTTTGTGTGTGGAACTTGTAAACATCAGCTCGGTTCGGTTTGAACCGATCAGGTTTGTAAAAAGAGTTTTTCCTGATTTTCAGAATGTGGTTACCAGTTCTAATCGGTTCTAAAAAAAACGGATTTAATTAAGTTTTTTGTTCCACAACCTGTAACACGGTCAGGAACCAATAGGGGTGTCTTGCCTGGTGGATTGCTGAAAAAAGGGTAAGTTTGGTTAGGACTGGCCATGTCTGAGAAACCCAAGAGAAAAACCGGGCCCACTGGGTTTCAACACTGTAGTGTGTGTGGGGAAGCCTTTGCTAAGGCTGACCCCCACATCACCTGTGTTTATTGTCTGGGGTTTGACCACCTCGATTCAGACTGCCAGATTTGCAAAATGTTTCCTACAGCTACCCTAGAAAAGAGAGTGGGTAGGCTTAGGGAAAGGGAGGCCAAAAAGTCCACTGACCCGGATGGCCAGCCTGGTTCGGTTCCAACAGAACCAGAAGGAGTGCCCTCTGACCAGGGCAAAACTTCTTCGGCCAAAAGGACAGCCGACTCCAAGGAGTCTGTTCCAGTTAAAAGAAAAAGAAGGGATAAGTCATCTGGTTCGGATCCACAAGTTCCTTCTCCGACCGCTGATGAAATAGCCAAAGCGATAAGGATTGTTCAGTCGCTAACTTCGGTTCCGACCAAACCGGCACCACCGGTTAGGGGCTCAGTTCAGTCGATTCTCCCAGTTCTGGCTTACAATTTGGAGGATTTTTATGACCCGGAGGAGGGAAAGTATGAGGATAGTGATGGTGATTATGAAAGTCTGGATGTGCCCATTGACCCGGACATCTCCCCAGACAGACCTTCAGGCGTTTCTCCTCCTAGGCTTTCTGAGTCCCCTTCCCACTTTATGTTTTACAAAAAAGTGGCTGAAACTCTACAGCTTCCTATGGAAGAAGCAGTGGAGAATCAGGAGGAGCCTGATTATGTTGAGATGATGGACATTCCAGAGTCCAGGAGACTGTCTATTCCCCTCCATAAGTCTTTTGGGAAACAGACATTTAAAATTTTAAAGACTCCTAATTCCATACCTCCTGTGGACAGAAAAATGGACAAGAGGTATACTCTTTCAGGCTTGGATACAGAGTTCCTTACCCAGCAATGCAGCCATGTTGGGGCAGTGCAGGCTGCTGCCTGTGATAAGGCAAATTTACCCTTGGCTTCACCCCCCCAGATGAGGACTCCAAGAGGACTGATGCCATGGCAAAGAAACAGTACATGGCAGCATCTTTGGGACTCAGGCAGGCTAATTATTTGGCCTACACAGCTAGATACCAGAAGTCTAGATGGGACACTGTGATGCTCTAGCTAAACAGATCCCTGGCCAGCTTGCCAAGGAGCTGGAGCAGGTGGTTGCGGATGGTATTTAGGCATCCAAGGTGCAATTTCATGCTGCAGTGGACTCCAATGATGTTTCATCTAGAGTCATGGCTACATCTGTGGCCCTTCATAGGATGGCTTAGCTCAGATGTACTAGCCTGTCACAGGATACCCAGGCCTAGACCATGGATTTTCTTGTTGTTGGTAATTCTCTGTTTGGGAAGCAGACAGAGAACTACATGAAGAAAATGGATGAGCACAGGACCACCTATAGGAGTGCTCAGGCCAAGGAAAGGAAAACCAGTCCCCAAAGGCAGCATTCCAGGGGCAGAGGCAGGCCTTTTCATAGGCCTTTCTACCAAGCCCAGGCCTCCTCTTCCACCTTTGCTCAGAGGGGGTTCTTCAGAGGGAGAGGCAGATGGGGTATAAGCAGGCCAGCTACCACCCCTCAGCCTAAAGCCCCTGCCAAACAGGCACCCTGATGGGTTTGCCCGGGCCGATTCTCCACTACCAGTAGGGGGCAGGCTGGCTTATTTTGTCCAGGACTGGATGTCTTTAACATCAGACAAATGGGTCCTGGAAGTAGTAAGCCAGGGACTGGTTCTCAGCTTCAAACAATTTCCCAAGATGAGAACCAGATCTTTTCCACCTGCAAATCCTTCAGAGGCCCTTGACCTAGAGGCAGAGGTCTCCTCCCTTTTGTCTCTCAGAGCCATAGAAAGGGTTCCACCCCTACACAGGGGAAAAGGATTGTACTCCAGGTACTTCCTAACCCCCAAAAAGACAGGAGAATGGCGGCCCATCCTGGATCTCAGGTACTTAAACAAGCACCTTTTAAAGCCAAAGTTCAAAATGGTGACTCTGGGAATAATTTTACCCTCTCTAAGGCCAGGGGACTGGCTAGTCTCCCTGGACCTCAAGGATGCCTATTTCCACATTCTTATCAGATGCTCCCACAGAAAGTACCTCAGGTTCGAGTTGCCCTCAGGCCACTATCAATTTAGAGCAATGCCCTTTGGCCTAACATCAGCTCCAAGGGTGTTCACAAAATGCCTGGCAGTAGTAGTTGCTTTTCTAAGGAGAAAACAGATCTCCATCTTTCCATACCTAGACGACTGGCTCATAGTGGGTCAGTCTCCAGACCAGGTCAAGTCACACCTACAAATAACTCAGCAGCTGCTGACTTCTCTAGGATTCCTTCTAAACCTTTCAAAGTCAGTCCTAGAGCCAGTGCAGCTCCTCACCTTCATAGGGGCAGAGCTGGATACAATAAGGGCAAGAGCCTTCCTTCCCCCTGGACAGGGCAAGGACCCTGGTGACACTGGCCTCTTCATTCACCCTTCAGGTGTCTCGACCAGCAAGGCATTTTCTGCAGCTCCTGGGCCACATGGCTGCCTCTACAGCAGTGGTCCAAGGAGCAAGATTCCAGATGAGGGACATTCAGTTCCACTTAAGAGCCTTCTGGTCCCAGAGAAAGGATTCTCTGACCAAGCTAATCCCAGTGACTCAAACCCTGATCCAGGCTGTGCAACGGTGGCAGGATCAGGACAACCTAAGGCAAGGAGTTCCCTTTGTCACTCAATCTCATTCTCTAATCCTTACCACAGATGCCTCCCTCTTGGGCTGGGGAGCCCACTTTGGGGGGTCTGACCACCCAAGGGTTGTGGTCACCTCAAGAATCTCTGCTTCACATCAATCTCTTGGAACTCAGAGCAGTGTTTCTAGCACTTCAAGTTTTTTTCCAAGTCTGTTCAGAACAAGATAGTTCAGATCAGGACAGACAATACCACCACAATGTGGTACATCAACAAGCAAGGGGGCATTCGGTCTATGGCCTTGTGCACAGAAGCAATGAAGTTGTGGTCTCTGACCTATTCCCTGAATACCTCTCTGATAGCAGTGCACCTTCCAGGGAAGGACAATGTCCTGGCGGATGCTCTCAGCAGGATATCTCAGGGCCATCATGAATGGTCCCCAGATCCCCTAGTTTTGAAGGTGATTTTCTCCAGATGGGGCACTCCACAGATAGATCTTTTTGCAGCCCCAGACAATCACCAATTTCCTCTTTTTTGCTGCAGACCCCCAGTGTTGGGCTCGGTCCCCCTGGATGCTCTAGTTCTCAATTGGGAAGGGAAATTTCTATATGCTTTTCCCACCGTCCCTCTCCTGTTCAAGGTACTAGTCAAAATCAGGACTCAACCTTGCAAAATGATTCTAATTGGGCCAGACAGCCCTGGTACCCTCTCTTGCTGTCCTTAGTGGTCCACCTTCCCCTGTCTCTTCCCAGGAATTATAACCTGTTGACATGTTCTCAGGGGAGGGTTTGGTATCCGAATCTCAAATCTCTCAATCTCAAGGCCTGGCTCTTGAAGAGTTAGAATTTGCTGATTTGCATCTTTCTCAAGGTGTTCTGGATATTCTAAAGGCTTCTCGAAAGCCTTTCACCAGAAAGACTTACAACTCTAAATGGAAAAGGTTTACTATTTGGTGCTCTGGTAAGCATATTTCTCCAGAGTCTGCTGGGTTGCCTACAGTCCTGGACTATATGGTTCATCTAAATAGCTTGGGACTCAGACCAGCTACACTTAGAGCACACCTGGCAGCTGTCTCTGCCTTCTTGTCAGCAGGCAAGCCCTCTTCCCTTTCAGCTCATCCTGTATTCTGTAAATTCTTTAAGGGATTGCTGCATACCAATCCTCCCTTCAGGGACCCTGCCCCTGCTTGGGACCTTAATGTTTGCATTGCTTAGCTTATGCAACCCCCTTTTGAGCCTTTGTCCTCAGCAGAGCTTAAGTATTTGACTTGGAAAACTGTGTTCTTGGTAGCCATTACTTCTGCCAGACGCATTAGTGAGTTAGAGGCCCTGTCAGTGGAGCCTGATTTTATCTCTTTCCATAGAGATAAGGTGGTCCTTAGGACTAATAGAAAGTTTTTGCCTAAGGTGGCTTCAGAGTTCCACCTTAATCGATCCATGTCTCTTCCTGTTTTCTTCACTGACCATTCCTCCTCTGGAGAGAGGAGGCTACACAGCCTGGATGTGAAAAGGGCCCTTAGCTACTACATAGAGCGCACTCAAGGGTCACAGGTTTGACTCTCCAATTGTTCCTCACTTATGGTGAGGTTGGTAAGGTAAACCTGCCACTAAGAGATCTATTGCCAGGTGGATTGTCTCTTGTATACAATTCTGTTATGGAAAACTAGGTAGAATCCCACCTCAGGGCTGAGGGCTCACTCTACTAGAGGTTCAGCTGCTTCCCTGGCTGCTGCCAGGGATATTCCAATCTTAGAGATTTGTCAAGCAGCCACCTGGAAAACAGTACATACTTTCACCAAGCATTACTCTCTGGATATCCAGGCTAGGAGTGATGCTCAGTTTGGCACAGCAGTGCTTCAGAGCCTGTTCCCAAAATAGGTTCTGTCCCTCCTCCATGGAGGTACTGCTTGGTAGTCTGCAATAGTCAGAATACAGTGAGACTTCATGTTGTTTGAAGAAAAAATTACTCACCTTAGTAATGTTGTTTCTTCTAATGGAGTCTTGCTGTATTCTGACCTCCTCCTGCCTCCCCTCTCAGAACCTGGGTTTTGGGATGTGGGTGGGCAGCAACAGTGTTGGCACACTAGAGGTGCCCCCTTTTTTCTCACCCTCTTATTTTAGGGTGTGTGTTGTGTTTGGTTTTTTGGGTTTCCTGACTTGAGTCTTTGCCTTGGAACCAAAACATTCCTTTTATTAATTTACTTGCCAGTTGGCTAGTGTGAGTTTACAGTTTCCACACAGGACGCCCAGTGAGTATAGCTCGTAAAGATCTGGCGGTTTGGGTTCAAATGACAACAGACAGAGTCTCAACCGAGCTCGAGCTCAGCGTTCCATGCCTTGCATGGAAAGTTAACTCTTTCCTCTCCGGGGCAGTTCAAAGGTTGGATATCACTGCAATAGTCAGAATACAGCAAGACTCCATTAGAAGAAACAACATTACTAAGGTGAGTAATTTTTTCTTAGAGCACAGGCAAATAAGCTTCGGGCCTGGTGGTTTGATGGAGGCCTGTATATGCTCTAAAACACTGGATGGTTTTTTACACAGATAAACTAACTGTTTAATATTGGTATTTGTTTCAGCAGTGAACTGTATCTATTGCACTGAGCTAACTATTTCTTTTCATCCCTTTTACTACGCTCTTTACATATGTTATGTGCTTATTTTTGTAACTGGATATCTGGTCTATTTTCTTTTTAATTTTTTTTCTGATTAGTTTTGCTATAAGATATTCTTTCTGTTTAATCAAATACTGTAAACTTAAGATGGGAGGGGGTTGAGTTGGAGTGGGTTGGGATTTTTTTTTGGGGGGGGGAGTCTTTTATCCTGCAACTGGAAGGATCAATGCCCTCTCTTGTATTAGTCGCTGTGGAGTGTGACAGGTCAGCTAAACCTTGGACAGCAGTCCGGTGGACAATAACTGCCTACGCAGTAGCCAACAACCTACTGCTGCTCTTTTTCCTTTTAATTGATTTAAACTTCATTTAAACATTTTATCCTGAAGAATCTATTACTATAGATAATGCTTCCTTATAGAATTGTCTCGTGGAATGTGAGTGGTTTGGGAACTCCTATCAAAAGGCAGAAAATACTGACATATCTTAACAAAAAGAAAGCAGATATTGCATTCATACAAGAAACACATTTGAATTATTCTGAGTCAGCCAAGCTATGCAGATCTTGGGTTAGCTATGGTGGAATATAGTACATTTAATTGTAAGAAAAGGGGTACTGCTATTTTGATTAGAAAAGGTATTCATTTCTGTGAAATCTGAACATATCTCAGACCCTGATGGTAGATTTCAACTCCTGCTTGGTACACTCAATGAATTTAAGGTTGCCTTAGTTAACATTTATGCTCCTAAATCAGGAAAAAATGTTGTTGTTTTTTATGAGAATGTTTCAGCAGTATTGTTCAAATATTCAGATTACAAGATTATTATGGGGGGGACTTTAATGAGGTCATGGATCCATTGTTAGATAGGAAAACATTGAAAACTACTCTGACTCTGACCAGATCTCGCCTGGCCTTGCATAAACTGGTCCAGAATCTCTCCTTGTCAGATGTATAGAGATTAGTTAATCCTCAGGCTAAAGATTTTACTTTTTTTCTAACAGACATATTTCATATAGTACAATTGACCACATATTTGTTTCTACTGAGCTTCTAGACTCAGTAGCTGGTGCTAGTATAGATTCTATTACATTGTCTGACCATGCATTAATTGACAAGGCTACATTTATAGGGGAGGGCAAACCAAAAGAATACAGATGGTGACTGAATACATCTTTGTTAAAAGATAAAAAATTCATAGATTGGATAACAAAGGAAATGAAAACTACTTTAAGAACAACGACAATGGTGAAGTGTCTAAAGCTTGTCTATGGGAGGCTTACAAAGTTTTATCGGGGCAGAATTATCAGTTTTTCTGCCTGTAAAAAAAGAGACAAAGCTAAAACCTTAAGAGAGAAACAACTGGAATTAGCTGATCTGGAATCAGAGTTTACAAAATTGAATTTCCCTCAACTGTCACTAGTGCATAAAATAGAACTGGTTAAATCAGAAATTAACAGTATACTCTCTGCCCAAGCTGAATATGCTGTTTTGTTTAAAGCAAAGTTACTGGGAATCTGGGGAAAAAGCTGGGAAACTGTTAGCCCATAGACTTAAAAAACTTAATAACCAGAATATTATGCCAGGAATTAGAGATGACAGGGACAAAACATGCAACAATGATAAAGATATTAATAGATTATTTCAGGAATGTTATGCCAAAATATATGCTCATAAGATTATTAATATTTCTGATGCAGATTCTTTTCTGAACTTAATATCAAGCTCTGGCCTATCTCAAAAGCATTTTGCCCTCCTAAACAGAGAAATTTCATTAGAAGAAATATCTTCGACTGTTAATATCCTACCTATTAACAAAACCCCAGGTTTAGATGGCCTCCCAAGTGAATTCTACAACATTTTGACTTCTATGATAGGCCCTCATTTATGTAATATGTATGAAGAATCTTGGGATACACATACTCTTCCCCCGACTCTTACACAATCCCTGGTTATTTTGATTCTTAAAAAAAATAAAGATCCTTTATCCTGCTCCAGCTATCATCCTATCTCACTGATGAATACAGACTATAAAATATTAGCTAAAATATTAGCATTATGTATTAAGAAAGTTATGATCCTAATTATTGGTAAGGAACAGTTGGGGTTTATGCAGGGTAGGTCAGGTGCAGACAATGTTAGAAGACTGTTACATACAATCTTGTATGCTAAAAAATTGAAGGAATCTTATATAGTGCTATCTTTAGATTTATTCAAAGCATTTGACTCTTTGTCCTGGGATTATATGTTTAGAGTTCTTAAACACTATAAATGTGGAAATTATTTCAATATCTGGGTCTCGTTGTATAAAAATTCTACGGCTCAAATCATCACAAATGGTTTAGTAACTAAGCCCATTCCACTGGCATGTGGAACCAGACAAGGATGCCCTCTTTCTCCCTTCCTTTTTATATTGGCCATAGAGCCTTTGATCAGAACAATAGACACTTATCCAAATATATTTGGGATTGACATCAAATCTCTTCCTTGGAAAACCTAATCTTTTGAGATGACTTACTGTTAACACTTACAAAACCAGTTCAATCTTATATTGCACTTAAAAAATTACTTTTACATTTTGGAAGCCTTTCTGGATTGCAAGTTAATTGGGATAAATCCCAAATACTTTGTCCTAACCCCTCATCTTTTATTAAAAGGAATATATCTGAAATCTTTAACAATGGCTGGGTCAAAGATCAAATAACTTACTTGGGCCTACGAGTCTCTGTCAATCTGGATTCCTTGATTAAGATTAATTATTTACCATTAATAAAAGATATTGAATCAGACTTAACGAGTTGGAATAAATTGTACCTTTCCCTATGTGGTAAAGTTAACTCTATCAAAATGGTTATTGCACCCAAACTATTTTATCTTTTTCAAAATATCCCTATTTTACTAGATAAAAAATTAGTATGAAAATTAGAAGCAATGATAAGAAAATTCCTTTGGGATAATAAACCCTCAAGACTTAGTCTGAATAAGTTAAGAGCTCCCTATAATCTAGGTGGTTTGGCACTTCCTCATTGGGAATGGTATCAGTGGGCTTTTCTTCTTAAACAAATCTCTAGTCATTTGTGTTATGACTCTATTATGGACACTCCAGTGCCTCTTTGGTTACAACTAGAGAATTCCCTATTTGGTACCAGTAAGATTATGGACTACCTATGTATACATATTCCTATAGATATTGTAGATAATCCTTGCTTGGTTAACTCTATTAGAGTCCTTAAAAAGAACTGTCAATCCATTTGTCCCTCCAATTTTATTTATTTATTTATTTATTTATTTATTTTAACATCAGTTTAACAACCTTTGAGCCAGAGGCTCATTTACAAAGGTACCTCGTCAAGACTGGAGACAAAGACATACATATAATAGACAAATGCAATACAGCACAGCAAAAAGCACAGGCAGGTACATGTAAGGCAAAGCAATCAGCAACACAGTTCAGCAATATGTGATTCCCTGGCTCTTGGCAGCCAATATGAAACCTTTTTTTTTTTTTTTAGGGAGGAGGTAGTAGAAGAGTTGGAGGGTGGGAGCTGGGGATAAGGAGGAATGCAGCTCAGTGAGCTTTGTCTGGTGGGGTGGAGTAGAGGGGTCAGGGCAATGGCAGGAGTGAGAAGTGAGCAGGTGAGTTTTAAGTCTGTATTTGAAGCTAGCCAGCGAGGGGCATTTGTGATGCTTGCTGGGAGGGAGTTGTACCCAGAGGGGCTCTAGGCGAAAGCCCTTGGCCCTGGGTGGTCCGAGTCCTTGGGACAACAAGGGCAGCTCTGCTGGAGGTGCGAGTACGCGCTGAGGAGTTAGATCGGTGAATAGAGTTAGCAAGGCCAGGTGGGGATAGACCATGGAGAGCTTTATAGGCAATTTGACAGGTTTGGAACAGGAGGCGCTCATCAAGGTTGAGTATAGAGGACATGGAGTATAGATGGCAGGTATGGGTGAGTCTATGGGCACCGGTGATAAGTCAGCAGGCTTTATTGAGCGTAAGGCATACCTTGCGGTAAGCCATCTGGCCAGCAGCGCCATACACAGGAAGGCCGTGATCGATTAGGGATAGTATCGAGGAGGTAACAGCCAGGCATAGGGCATTTGCGGGGAGGCATTTTTTGTGCCGGTAGAGGATAACCAACCGTGCATTGGCAGCAGAGGTCAGGGCAGCGATGTGGTTATGGAAGGAGAGAGCAGAGTCGAAGATTATGCCAAGGTATTTATAAGAGCTGACAAGTTCTATAGGGTGCATAAGGGTGGAGCGGACAGAGAGAGGAAAGTTTCTGGACTTATTTTGAGGGTGTGTAAACAGCATGGATTTAGTTTTCTTAAGGTTGATGATGAGACGGTGGTCAGAGAACCAGGTTTCTGCCGAGGTATAGGCACGCTGGAGGGAGTTCTGGAGAGCGACGGGGTTACTGTCGGAGGCAAAGAGTACTGCATCATCTGCGTAGAGTAGGACATTTCCAGCACAGGCATTGGGCAGGGAGTTGAGGAAGAGAGAGAACAGTAAAAGACCTAGTATGGAGCCCTGGGGAACTCCTGAGCAGATTGGGCAGGTATCAGAGAGAGTGCCACCAATTCTAACACGTTGGGAGCGGTTGGACAGATAGCTGGCGAACCAGGAGGCTGGGCCAGAGGCAAAGCCCACACTGGCAAGTGTAGCCAGAAGGAGGGGGTGTGAGACGGTATCAAAGGCTTTTGATAGGTCTATAAATACGGCACCGGCGAGGGAGCCTGCATCAAATGAGGTATGGAGGAAGTTTACAAACTCCAGGAGAGCAGTATTGGTGCTATGTCCGACTCTGAATCCATGTTGTTCAGGACAGAAGACATCGTATTTCCTGAGGTAGTCAGATATTTGGGTAGCAACAATTTTCTCTAAAGCTTTAGAAAGGGGAGAGAGGATAGAGATAGGATGGTAGTTGCCTGGGAGCGTCCTATCACCACCCTTGTGAATAGGGGTAACAGTGGCGACCCTCCAGGCCGAGGGGAATTTCCCAAGGCAGAGGGACTTATTAAAGAGGCAGGTGATGGGGGATATGACTTGTTCCAGGACCTGGTGTAGTAGAGAGGGATCGAGGGAGTCATTGCCAATGGAATTGTACTTTAGGGCTTTTAGTAGTAGGGCCTGACCTCTGGGAGGTGACGGAGCCAAGGTGGAAAGGGCCTGGGAGATGGAGGGGCAGACAAAGGAGGAGGGTCAAGAAGTTGTAAGGGAGCACTGCACTAAGGTCAGTGAAGGAGTTATTGAGGTGATGCAATGAGGGTGGGGTCAGTGGAGATAGTCCCGTTGATGTCAAGCAGCGATGGGGGAGGGTGCTCCACCACTGAGTTGCTTGATATTGTCCCAGAAGGACCTGGGGTTACCCCAGGAGGAGGTGAGAGAGGCTTGGTAATAGTCGGCCTTTGCTTTGCGGACTGCCCATATACTTATTCCGGGCTGCTGCATGGCCTGTCTGTCGGTAGGCGTCCTGTTTCAACAGCGATGTGCCATAGGTTATCCCGCTGCTTAAGGTGTGAGCGTGAGGGCAGGGGGGTAATCCAGGGGGAGGTCGGCTTTAGATCTACGTAAGTTAGGGGCAGATGTCACAGACAGAGTTAAAGGTGTGAACAAAGGAGGCAAGGGCCTTGTCAATATCAGGGATGTTTAATAGGGTGGACCAATCCGTGTTGGCCAGATGGAGTTGTAAGTCTTTTAGCCCACCAGGTCTAAGTCGACGACGACAGGTGACTTGAACAGAGGGCTTGGGCAGCGAGGTTATCCATGAGAAGAGGACTGGAGAGTGGTCACTAAGGCAGTCGGAGAGGATTTGAATATTGTGGACATGGCTGGGCCTGTTGGTGAGAACCACGTCCAGAAGGGTGCAAGAGCCCCTACCAGGATTTAACCTGGTAGGCTGGGAGACTAACTGTGTTAGATCAATGGCAGTGAATGCGTCACAGGAGGCAGAAGCCTGAGGAGAAAGCCAATTGATGTTTAGATCACCTACCAGGACTTGGTCCGTTAAGACAAATGCCTTTGTGGTGTAACTCACTAATTACCAAAGGCAAACCCCTGAAACCTAATAGGATATGGTCCCAAGTAGGCATCAACAGGATTTGTGATATATCGGCTACAGATACTTTTATTCTGATGTCATTTAAAGAAATAAGAGAGTTTTATAGGTTGCCAAGTTTCCATTTTCATTTCTATCTATAACTCAGAAATAAACTCAAAGAAACGTATTACTAGAGGACTATTCAGTTCCTGAAAATAAAGAATGGGATCACTTGTGTGGAATAGCGCCTTTGAAAAAAGGAGCAAGTTTCATTTATAAAATACTTAATAAATGTCTCCTAACCCCATCTCTAACCTATTCAGCCAAAAGAAAATGAGAGAATGAACTAAATATGACTATCTCTGACTCGGACTGGAACGAGTTCTGGGATATTGCTCATAGAGGTACTGTTGATACAAAAGGTAAGCTGGTCCAGTTTAAGATATTACATCATTATTACCTATCTCCTGTTAAACTATGGGTTTATGCCATAACAATAAATGTTGGAAATGTAACTCCCCTAATGCTAACCTTTTGCATATGATATGGAGTTGTCCTATGATAACTCCATTGTGGAAAGAAGTTATTCAAATATGTGCAAGGTCTCTAAATATTACATTGGCCTCCTCTCCTTTAATTTTCATTTTTGGCATTATTCCAGAAGATTACACTATCACTCACCAACAAAAGCACTGGCTAACAGTGGCATCCATCTGTACCAAAAGGCTGATTTTAAAGTATTGGAAAGGCCCCAAATCCCCCACTTTGGCAGAATGGATTAATTTGATGGGATATACAGCCAACAATGAAAGAATTACTTATACCCTGAGGAATAAATTAGATTATTTTCTAAGTATTTGGGGCCCTTTTGTCTCTCTCCTTCAGTTTTAAACAACTCATATTCTATTTATAATGCTATAAAAGAAGCTTTATTGAAATTATTGAATTAATGAAGTACTAATTTAATTATATAGGAGTTATTAATCCGTCTTTCAGATGAGACGTTAAACCGAGGTCCCATCTGCCTGGATTGGTGGTAGTTCAGGTGGATGTTAAAGATCCCATGGCACTTATCGAAAAGAGTAGGGGAATTTCCCCGGTGTCCTGGCCAAATTTCCCTCATTCACTAAAAATACCACCAACAGCTTCATCTGGTTCAAGGTCAGTTGGCATTCATCTGTATCCCCCTCCCCCGGGTCGTGTCTGAAAATAGGCAGGATTTGTCTACTGCACTTACCCGGTCAACAAAAGCTAAATAAATAAAATAAATAAATTAAGCTGTTTATTATCTCTTATGTCATTGGTTTATTTCAAATTGCAATTGATTCAACCTGTGCCACGTATTATCTAATCCAAACTCTAGCTCAGCTATGCTTAAGATGTTCTTTGTTAATACTGCGAAATTACTGAATGTTATCAGTTTTCATTGTATTTACAGTGATTTATAACTGCTTGACAAAAGAAAAATTGTTTTCAATGTGTTTCTAATGTTATCATATTTATTCAATATAATAAAATGTTATTACGGAAAAAAAAAAGAATAGGGTCATAGAGGAAAAGCAAAGATACCCTTCTCCACTTGAGTTTTTAATAATACTCTTTTCCATTATTCTGGAGAAAATGTTACTCCTTAATAAATCATTGTTCTCTTGACTAAATTTTGCATCTGACTATCCACCTCTGTATGTAGTAATAACTTCCTCTTTTCGGGCTTCAGCCAGTACAAAAAGCAGAACAGAATAACAAGAGCCAAACTGCATACCAACATGCTCTTGCTTAAATATTACTCAAACTAACTCCAGGGGGGTTCAAAGAACTGCATCCATTTTTAGAACACAGCTGCCGAAATCTCTCCTAGGGGGTTAGACCACAGAAAGTTGCTTTCAGCTTCTGTGAATGGAATTCTGCACTTGCATCCAAAAAAGGGCCAAGACATAACACACCTTTGGCATCCTGAAGGCACTGTTCAGGTGCCTGGACCACTCTGGGGGTGCCCTCCAGTACAGTCCAGAGATGGTTTGCAAGGTGCTCCTTAGGTACTGCATCATGCACAATCTTGCACTGAGGAACAAGATACTCCTGCCAGACATGGAGGATGTGGACCATGACATGGACTGACACCAGCAGAAGAGGCCCATGAGACAGCCGCAAGCACAAGCCACACTGTGCTGTGCAGGACAACATACCAGATGGACCCTGATTGAGCGTCACTTTGCAGAAGGCCAGTAACACCATGCAAAGTGCACCATCAGCATTGGAGAGGTGACACAGTGGGGGAGGAACAATGTGCTGAGCTGCTGCCCGGTGATGGGCACATGCGAGGGCAACACTGTACACATCTGCCAGTGCCACAACCACATGCCCAATGGCAGGTGGACAGACCACACAACCAGGACACATGGGCACTGATGCAGGGCACAGCCTGCCAACACAGCCTGACCACCCTGTGCAGTGTGTGTGCCATGACATGGCAGACCAATGCAGACATGTGATAGGTGTGCTGACCACAGAGGACCTGACAGCACTGAAGACAGGACATGCACAGACCAATAGAGGCCAGCTACAAGGAGGGGTCATGCCATACCATTAAATGTGAAGGTAAGCACAGCACTGTGCTGTTTGGGCACTGGTACATTCCAAAGACCCAGTGGTGATACAGCTGGAATATCCCAGGCCACTGTGTCCCAGTACCTGAGACAGTTTGAGGATGCCATGCTGTGATGCCATGACAGGTATATTGCCGTGCTACAGGGTGCACAGCAGCAAGCCACAAAGCAGGCCTTCTGTGCAACAGCACAGTTCCAAAATGTCATGGGCGCTATCGATTGCACACAGGTGACAATCAAAGGTCCACTGGAGGATGGAGATGCCATTGTAAACCGCAAGGGGTACCATGCACTGAACATCCAGGTGGTGTGCGACAGCCACTGTTGGATACTAGACATGGTGGCCAGGTATCCTGGATTCTGACATGAGTCCTTCATATCCCGGCAGAGTGGCTGGCACCAGGCATTTCAGAGAGGTGAACTGGAGGGCAGATGGCATACACAGACAGGGCAGGGCATGGATTGGTGGGCAGGGTACACTGCATAGAGACTACCGGCTGCAACATAGGGCCAGTTCATGGCTAACCATCCACTCTACTGCACATTCCACAGGTGACAGGGGGTATCCCCGACTGCCATGGCTCATGACAATGGTGAGGAACCCACAGGATGCAGCAGAGGAGGCATATAATGATGCACAGGTCACAACACTGGCCATGATTGAGAGAACCTGTGGGATCCTGAAGGCATGCTTCAGGTGTCTGGACAGAGCTGGAGGAGCACTGCTATACAACCTGGAGATGTGCCGTAAGATCACCATTGCTCGTTGCATCCTGCACAACATTGCCCTAAGCCAGAGGGTACCACTGCCAACATGGGAACCTGTGCATGGTGAGAGGGATGCACAGGAGGCCAACGAGGATGCAGACGTGGGGCATCATCATCATCATCAGCATCAACCGCCAGACAATGCAACAACAGGCCGGCAGGTCCATGACTAGCTCATCAGGAAACATTTCACCTAAGGGACAGCTGTGATCCTTGGGTGGCACCAGCAGATGGATACCCAAACAGTGAAGGCTGCCAAAACATGACTGATGATTCATGTGAATGCCACAGCATCATACACCACCACATAGGAATGTTTGCACAATGCAGTGCACCCCACAGGGGTGCGCTGTAACACAGAAACAGTGCCCCTGTCTGGTGTGCCGCCCCTGGCGGACAATGCAGGGAACAATTGTGCTACAGGACAGTGAGAGAGAGGACGGCATGTGTCGGTGCACACAGCCACACATAACAACTGTGGAATCCAAGCCGCCCCTGGAAGGCTTCGTGTCTGCAACAGGGTGGCACTGTAGGGTATGTACACAGGGCCAGAGGACCATTTTTCCTGAAAACAGGTTATTTGCACTGATAATGCTTCAGTAATCACTGGATGTTGTGGTAATGACTGACATGTTTAGCTGCACTGAGAAAATATTTTAAAAAAATGAACTACTGCTACAAGGCAAGAAGTTTTGAGATTGGGTAATATCCATGCTTGACTTAGTTATCAGTAAGCACATCCTCTTTCACAGAAAGCTGATGCATAATACACAATTTATCTTCATGAGCAAGGGGTGGGACCAAAACTCATGAGTTCTGAAGCCAGAAGTTATTTATTTATTCTCAGACAAAGCCCATGAAAGCACATAAGAGCAGGGACTGCCAGAGGGGAGACTGAAATGTTGGCAGTGTGATTAAGGGCATAAATGAAAACTGAGTTATAAACTACACTGTTACTAAATAAAGAATGTGTAGTAGTATCAAACTTCTGAAAAAAAAAAGTATAACTTTTTTTAAACTGTCATGTAATTTTATGTATTGATACAAAAAATAGTATTGATACAAGTTTATTGATACACAAATGGTATTGATATAATGTGTTTGCTGTTTTGTGGCTGTGTCACAACTACAAAACATGTAAGCATTAATCCACGATGAAGGTGGCATCTAATGGGGAGTTAATGCATGGTGGGGCCATTGTGGCTGAGACCACAGGCCGAGTGCCTACAATGACCAACCATGCATTAACTCCCCATTAGATGCCACCTTCAGAGGGGATTAATGCACTTGTAACATGGCAAGTGCAACACTAGTATTTGACAGATGCTCTTTGTTTCGTTTGCTACACTAATGAGAACACATATTTATTGCACATCCATAATTATGCGTCACCTATCTTACTTTTTCAGCCTTTGTGTCAGTCCAGGCATGTGTGTGCACGTTGATCAACCCACGTCCATTAATATAGTGGCGAGTTTTTTTCCCCCTTTAAACTCTGGTGTACATGTCAGTATTCTCATTGCATAATCCTTGCAGCTCCGCCTTTCCTACTTGTGTTGCGGCAGTCTATTTCTCATCGCTCGTTTCTGTCTGGTACCACTCCTCTGCTGCATTGTGGGCAAGATCTGTTCTGCGCATACCTTAATATCCTCCCAGTCTGACATCTTCTATTCTCCGCTGGCTGTGCACCTCGACCTTCACTATTCCCACCAATAGGTGGCGCTTTCAGAAGACCAGGCAACTTCTGTGCCATTGTCACATTCCTGTCTTTTATGCCCCCATGGTCCTGCACTTTACATCTTGTGCGACAATCATTGTCTCCCTCGCGGAACTCGCACCACCCACCAATGCACAGTTTCCCCTTCTGGAGCTCTGTTATCTGCTCCCCATTTCTCTCTGTGCTATTTTACACTTCAGGCACTTCCCCACACATCACCTTTTCCCTCACCTCTCACTCGTCAGTCCCACCGATGGGTGGCACTTCCTCACACTTGCATGACTTCTCCTGTCCCTCACACTGATCTATTATTCCCCTGTGCATTTTCCTGTTGTTTTCCATGACTGGGCGACATCTGCAATTTCAACTGAGACACTGCTTTTCTGCTAAATGCTACAATTGGCCGTTGTTTGCTCTCTCCCATTTTCTGCGCTGTCAACAGCCACACACATTTCCAAACTTTCTCTGTGGGCCCTGGCCCTTCAGTGTCTGGCACTCTTTTCGTCGCGCCACCTATTGGTTGATGTCTGTGCAACACGTTCATTACTTGCCTAGTTCTGTGAGCGTGTTCACACTCTCAGGACGGCATTATTGCTCTCAGCATTCTACAGCAACACGGCATTATCGTGCCATAATGCCGTGTTGCTCTTGTACCACCTGACGCTCTTGTGCCAATCCTGTTCCTTCCTTTTGGTCCTCTTGTTTTAGCCATATTACAAGCACTATTGTATATAGAACAAAGACAATACATTTTGACCTACTGACCTTCCTTAGTTGCTCAGAGCAGTGGCAGTGCTTCAAATGTACTCTGTATTCTTGCTGGTGTACAGACTCCCATCATTCTCCAATATAGTGCAACAAGGTTGCCTGATAAGATATCAAAATCAATAATTATAACTAAAGGGTGGATTTGGTAGGTATGCATTCATATGGACAAATATTTTATTTTTTTTCCACAAAACTGGAGGCGTGTACCAGCCCATTGTTGTTAAACACTGATGCGTATGAAATTGTTTTTCCAAGGTACCTTGCTACAAACTCCTTTATCTTTTCAAAATGTGCATTGTACAGAAGAATAGTGCGTGTCGTTCCCCTGGGTTTTTGCCAGTTTCATCCCATTGGAGGAACAGAGTTGACTTTTTTTAACCTCCAGGCAGAGTGCTGCTCCACAGATCAGCTCAGTACTGCCAGGTGGAAAATCTTCTAATTAGCAAACAGAAAATAAAAAAAATACTTCAGATATTGGAAGTGATAGCTGACTGCATCTTACAATTACTATTAATTCCAGGCAGTACACTAGCTCTTTAAGTTTTCAGCAGAGAGCACTGCCACATACAGTATTTTCAGCCCCAGATATAAGAAGTGATAAATCAGCCTTTTAAATGTTTTGTTTTACTACTATTCAGTCCTAGTCATTGAGAACCAAAAAAGTAGCAAACACGTGGTTCCCAGAACTGACTGAGGACTGAGGAAAAAAGATAATAAAACATTTTAAGTTATGAAAAACAGTGTGGAACTGAGAACACCTTGTCTTTGAAATACCTTGTAAATTTTGACTTTAGCTAGCAAATACAACAGTTAGTCAAAATATGTCTGGAGCAACCATCTGGGGTAGCCATTCTCTTCAGTGGAAAAGGAAGCTCTACTGTGGGAAGGCTAGGGAGCTGGTAAGCAGCACACTGCAGAGGGCGACCTTTGAAAATCCCTAATATTCGAAGGCATCACATGGTGCAGACTTGATATAGTAGGTGTGATATTCCTGTTAGGCTGGCTGGTTTGCACAGAAATACTTAGCTGTGCTTTGAACTGTTCCGTTAATCCCAGTTACTGGATCTAGTTGCCCTTTTTGATCTCTTACACCCTATAATGTAAGCAATGGAGGAAGCTGGCGTGCCTATTGCCGGCTAGGACAGTGAATACCAGTGTATGGTTTTTCAAGGGTGTATCATCTGAGGAATATGCGTACAACCAGAACAATAATAAAGTGGGGAGGTTCCTGCTCAAACACAAAAATGTAAACTACAGAGAGAGAGAGAGTGAGAGGCCACACAGGCACCCAGGCACAGTTAAAGCAAAATTTTGTATTAATTCTATAAACAAGTAGTAGTCACCAAAATAAACGTTAACACTGTGGTCCAACCCAAGTACAGTCCCCTCAGTGTCAGTAAACTGAACAGCCTTCAAAGCTTTTGTCAAGATGGTAGTGTGCGAGGGATAGACATGCCTGGGATTATAGGTGGATAGGAAATTACTCTAAGAAAAACTAGAAATAAAACACAAAGCCAGGGACTGTGGTAGCCATGAAAGATATGATACATAGGACCACTAGCTCTGAAGAAGCTGTAGAAGTGAAACGTTAGCAATTGTTTGATGGCCACTACTTGTTTACAGAATAACATTTATTTGTTTAAACCATGACTGGGTGAGTGTGCGTCTCTCTCGCTCTCATTCTAGCTTATTTGCCACCCTACACTGTCGTCTCAGTTTGAAAGCACTACCAATAAAATACCCCTGGGTCTCTTCTCTGTTGACTTTTGTTAACATTGTAACCATTTATATAGCATCTTGACTTTAAATTGTCCTTTCCAAAGAGCATGTGTTTCTCCACACCGAAAATTCATCTGCCATCTCTCTCTGTCCACTCCACCAGTCTGTCCAGGTCTTGTGACAGCTCTTCTCATTAAGTGTCAACAGCAACTACCTGTATGGCAACCCAGCTAGTGCTGCCCACCTCCAGGTCACTTTAAAAACTGTACTATATGTTTATAGGGGTAGTGGTTGTTGTATCTTATGAGATAAGAATGTTATTTCATGCTGGTTTGGGCGAGAGGACCACAAAGCGAAGCTGAGTGGTTCTGTCAGCCCAAACCAGTACGAGATAACATTCTTATCTTGTAAGATACAACCACCACTACCCCTATAAACATACTGTACATAGGATAGTGCATGAGTAACAGTTAACAACAGGGCTATTCTTTCACCGAGTTGGTACTATGACAATAGATTACCTAGAGAGCGCAGCTTGAGAGGTGAACAGTCGTCATAGTACCAACGAGGTGAAACAACAGCCCTGCCGTTAAATGGTACGCATGCACTGATCTGTATAGTGGAACTTCGTTGCCTCAAAAAAAAAAATTACTACATCTTTCTTTTTTAAAATAAGACTGTCAGATTGCTGCTCGAGGGCACCATGCGTGACATCTGCACTGCAGCAGAACGAAAAGTCATTCTGCTGTCCTGTGGACGTCACTGTTTGGTTCTGCTGCACTGCGGACGTCACTAGTGCAGCAGAATAACATTTTGAGAGTGCTAGATTTCAGTAAACAACGACGTTCCACTATACACTATATTATAAAGCAGTGGAACTTCTTTGTGCATTTTGGTGTTTCTATGGTGCTTTCCTTTCTAACAACGCTGAAGAAAATGGTAGACACAAACAGTCCATCGTAACATAAATGAACTCCACGCACAGTAACAATAGTTAAAGTAATCCTGTCAAATCAGTAATAGTGCTTTTTTGTTTCTGTCACCAGATGAGGAAGGTTTGATCGCAAATGTGTACTCTTTTAACATCTGGTGACAGGAAAAAAAGCACTATTACTAAATGATTTGACAGGATTACTTTAACTATTGTTACCGTGCATGGAGTTCATTTACATTTTTTACCTACTATGATGGAATGTGTGTGTCTTTTGGTCTGTTCAGTGTCGTTAAGTCGCACAACAGATTTCTGAATTGATAAAGTGCCGCAACTTCTCATACACAGTGACAACCACTGTTTGACAAGAATCTGTGTGGCACGAATCAGCTGTGCGGCAATGTGCAAAGGTGTCTACTGTACACTGGATAAGAGGTACAGTAGATGGCACCACCTGATTGGTGGAAGCAGTTCCACCACTTTATAATAACAAGTGTTGTTCCGAGTACAGACAATGCACTGTTGGTCTTTGATTTTCATGTAGATTATCATTGATCATAACTCATTTCTTATCCTGTAGCCAGTTGTTCCCCCATTTATTACTCATCCAGCTATACTGAAGTTGTTCATTTTGTGAACAAGCCTCCTGCATGGGATAGTGTCAGATGATTTGATGAAGTCCACATAAACAACTACAGACCTTGCTATGTCAAATTCTGTTTTTTCCATAAAGCTTTTTGTCCCCATTCTAGCCTTCACCAGTCATACTACCATCCAGCCCCATCTACCACTAACCTGGCTACATCCTTACCCCACAGTTCTAGCCCCATGGCAGGCCACTGGGAGAGGGCTTCCTCCACAGACATCCAATGATCTGGACTGGTAGCAGCAGGTTCTATGGTGGGAGGCCCATATATACTGGGGCTGCCATTTAGATAGGTGCCAGTTCAGTTTTGTTTTTTTGTACCCTCAGGTGAACAGTGCTACCTTCTTCCACCCTCTAGATGGCACTGCTCAGCCACTGCTTGATGACCCTGGAGGAAGCATGCTTTTTGGTCCATCACTGGGGTCACTACAGTGCCTGATGCAGAGTATCCCTTCCCAGGCAAGGAAAGGCTGTCATTGACAGCACTATCGCCCAACCCTGGCCTGTGCATCCTGAGTCCACTCCCGCACTCAGGTTGCTTGTATGGCCATGCTCTATGATGGTGGGGGCAGCACGCAAGCATGCTGATATTTATACAGTCTTACTTTTACTTATCACTGCACATCCACTGTGCTGAGGACTTCTGATGGCATGCTTGGATAGGATCCACAACCAGACAATCTGTGGAAAATGAATGTAGAAGGAAAGGGGCTGAGAAAGTGCAACAGAGTACTGACTGTAGTGTACTGATCAATGGAGATCACAAGACAAGGGACATACAAGCCATATTCTTGAAGAAATTACTCAAACAACAACTGCATCCATGGCCAGCCTAGTGGCTTCATACATAGGCATTGCAGTTAGCAGGTTGTGCACCTGTAACCGCAAGCAGAGCTGGTAAGCCATCATGTGTGTCTGGTGTGAAGAAATCACTAGCAGTAATCTAGCTGAAGAAAACACTTTCCTACGCAGTGCTTCGAATTCTGAGGAGTCCTGACTTGGAGGTCAGTAGTGGATCAGGCACTGTGGCCAAGTCTGGAAGGACCTGTAGTTCCGAAGCGGGTTGAAGTACAGCCCCATTAGACCAAGTGAGTGAATTACTTGGTGTGTAAATGGTGGAAGGAGGCTCTAGGCCCATCAGGACCACCTTCCCTGCACAAGCAGGGTAGATTAAACACTAGCCCAGAATGAGTTTGTCTAGTTCAGCTTTAAATGACGCAAAGGAAGACCTATTCACCACTGAGCTGGATAATGAATTCCAGAGAGAGAGAGTTCTTATTGTAAAATAAAACTGTCTTTAGATTGTTGGGTTTGGAAGCAATTTTGATATTAGCAAATTCCATTCCCATTACAGTGATACCTAAGAGGTCCCTGGGGGCTGAAGGGTTGGTGCAGGAACCCCCTCCATAGTGCCCTGGATACCTCCTCCATGGGATCCAGGGAGAATAACACAAGTGTCAGTACTGGGAACCAGAGAAGTCTGAATGGCAGGGTGACAGGGCTAAACAGGAATGTCCAATGCCTGCAATGTTTCACTCATAAATCGCTGATACAGAACATACTCCACAGATGAGGCTAGGTGGAGAGAAGACTTGTCCTCTAAGGAGGAGGTTAAGGAAGAAGAGGTGTGGAAACTGCCTGGGTGAGGCACTAGGGAAGAGACCCTAAACTGGGCCATGTCAGACTCCCCTATAGTAGGCTTCCACTGCACTCACAGAAGTACCGTTCTGATCCTACATTCAAGGCCTTGGTGGTCTGAAGAGCATGAGCATTCTATTAATCCACTCACAAGACACTTGAGGCAAATGCCTAAAAGGGTACAAGACAGCCTGCTGGGCTACATTTCATCATTTTACATTGTTCTGGAAGCCTGCCTGAACCTCATGTGCTTATAAACAAAACAACACTTTTTTGATGAATTATGTGAATTGGCCAAATACCTCTCTGCCAACTTTTATTCTGTTACACATTTGAATGTTAGCCATTCCCCGAAACGTGCACACTGGCACTTGCCACCTGCCAAGCAAACTGTACTGCTCCCCGTCATCTTTGCTAGCAACTGTGCTCTCCCTCTCAGAATGCAGCCGGAGCTCTTGAGAGCACAAAACCACATGCTGCACATCCAGAGGGTGCTGCTGTACAAAGCAAAGAGGTACAAGACAAACAGAAGCACAGTGCACACCAATGAGCTCGGTGTAAAAAGTTTATTAGTTGCAGAGGATCCAAGATCACTGGCACTTCAAGCCATTCTGACTTTTTATCATCCCCTGATAAAGAGTCAGGGCAACTTAAAGCACCAGAGATTTTGGAGTCTCTGCAGCTAATAAACGTTCTGCATTAAGCTCTTTGGTGTGCACTGTGCTTCTGTGTTTCTCCACAGCTTGAGCTCTAACTGTTCTAGTGGCCTCACCCTCTCCATGTTGGGGAAATTCCTTTCTTAAGAGTATGGTTATGTTGAACAGAAACTCCTGCCTCCACCAGACAGTGCAAAGTGCTGAATCACTGCTGCTGTTTTGCATTCAATACTGAACTTAGACAGGAGCTTTCTATTACTAAGGGCACCTGTAATAATAAAAATATAAACAGATGGCCTGTACAGCAATTTCACTGGTCTCGGACCACAGGACAACCTGGGTATTTTCTTTACAAATAAACAGTGACCCAATCTCTACTAAAATAAACAGATCTGCATATTGTTATTTTATTTACTCAGTGTATTCCATTGAACGAGAAGGAGGGACACCAATCTGTGCTACAAATGTGCCCCCCCTTCACACCCTGCATGATAAGGAAGGCTATTACTATTTACATTCTTTCTCATACGTTTGCAGGGCCCAGGATGTCTGTAGCTGTCCATCCTCCTCACTCTTACTTCCTTTACAATTAGTAAAATTATTTATGCTGTATTTACCATCTTGGTATAATGGGTGCAAATTCTGGAACAATATCAAATAAATCTGTGGCAAAGACCCAAGTCTGCCCCCCCAAAATCAGATTGTTGTTGATGGGAGCCTGACATCTGTCCCCACTTGCATAGCCACGGCTTCCAACTACGCCTTCACTAACCTCAGTCCTCCCTCCTAACTTCTTTGACCCCCAGCCCAAACCACCCCTCCCTTTCACCTACGTTACATCACCCCAAGACTGCTGAGCCTCATCTCAGAAAAGCCCTAGGCCACTCCCACTACAGTAGTGACTCCTTAGACCTGAGGCTTCTCCGGCTTACCCTCCATGATGTACTCAACCCCCTCACCCACATTCTCAACCGCTCTTTCTGCCAAGGTAAATTTCACACCCGCTGGACCCCATATTTAAGAATAGGGACCATACTGCTACTGCCCTATCTCTATCCTACCCCGCCATCTAAGGCCCTCAAGCGCATTTTCTATAACCAGCTCACCGACCACCTTAACTAACATGACCTACTCTGCAAAGAGCAACATAGTTTCCATAAAGGTCACAGTACTACTACAGAACTTCTGGAATTCACCACACCCCCCTACTCCACCTTAGACAGAAGCCATATCACTGGCGCAGTCTTTGTTGACCTCACTAAGGCGTTTGACACCGTCAACCACTCCCTCTTGCTAACCACTGTCTCCAAAATGGGCTTCTCATGGGATGCCCTATGCTGGTTCACTACTTGTCAGACCAGTCCCAACAGGTCAAAATTGGCACCACCCTATCCAGTAGACTCCCAGTTCACTCAGGGGTCCATCCTCAGTTCCCTACTCTTCAGTCTCTACCTTAACTCCCTCCCCATGTCCTGCTCTGGCAACCTATTATACACAGATGATGCTGTCCTTTATTCACCCAGCCCTGACCCTATTCAACTCCACCAATCCCTCCAAACCTCCTTCAGTGAAGCCAAACAGTGGTTCTCTGCACAACACCTTATACTAAACCACAAGAAGACCAAGATCAGGTTCTTCTCACACCCCCAGAACACCAAAAAAGAGCTTTGCCCCAAGTCTTGTCTGCAAATCAGACCCCCCCTTCGAGCAAGTGGACTCCTTTAAATATCTGGGCATCACCCTTGACCCGACCCTTAATTTCCACCAGCACATCCATCATTTGTCCACTGCTGTAAATGTCCCTTTCGGCATACTCTATCAATTTATACATTGTCTTACTCCTGACGCCCTCCAGCTTACTGTCTCGTCCTCAGTCCTCTCCCTACTCGAATATGGTATCCTTATTTATAGTGCTGCGACCACCTTAGCCCTCCACAGGCTCCGTCTCTACCTCAGCAAAGCCTGTCACCTTGTTCTGGAATGCGACCATCTCACCCATACCTGCTCACTATATAACTCTACTAACTGGCTTAATTGAGACAATAGGATCAGGTTCCACACCTGCCTTATGGCCAAAAAGATCACCCTTGGTCTCTCCCCCCAGTCTCACCTCAATAATCTATCTGGCTCTGGTGCAAAAAGCCACCCATAGCTCTAGCAAGATGTTCCTCATGGTCCACCACTGTCAAACCTCCCAATTTCAAAGATCCTTTTGCTACAAGGCCCCTTTGTGGATGAACAGTCTCCCCAGCTCTCTCGCAAATGAATATAGAATCAACCTCTTCAAAACCCATCTTAGGGGCCACCTCCAGTCCTCGAACAACTGTGACTGCAATTGAACCCTACCTTCTCTCCCCCTTGACAGTGGTCTCTGGCCAGCTTACCCCTCCATTGTCCTCCCAACCTCCATTATTAATTATCTCAGTTTAAGTGACTACATGCAGCTCTGTTAGGGATGTGTACTAAATTCTGATGGTTAGCCTCTACTGTATTTTACCTTGTATCAAGTTTGCCCTGTTTCTTGTATTAGATCTACCTTACTGTTGTAATGTCCTATCTTGTTTGATGTGGAGCTTTTGCAAATGAGTCCTTGACTCAAAGGTATTTTCCAAATCCTCAATAAATAAAATAAATAGGTGTGCCAATGCCTGTTATAGCTGCTGAATCAACCAAAGGCCTTTCATTCATTTCTATTTTACTCTTAAATGATACAGACAGAGTTCAGAATACCAGGTACTTTCCATTTGGCAAGTGAAAAAAAGGATAACAGAGACACCCTCATGACTATTTGGGGATATCTCATTCATGAAAGGGTTCACTGGATACAAAACAAAAAGGCCATGTGCGGAGAGGGTTCTCTCACCTTAAGAACATGTGAGAAGACACAGACAGCCATAAGAGAGTCCCTTGAATGATTGAAGGATAACAATTGAACAATTAAACGATTGAGGGATAATGACTGAACGATTAAACGATTGAGGGATATGATTGAACAATTGAGGGATTAAACAATTGAGGGATAATGATTGAATGATTAAACGATTTAGGAATAATGATTGAACAATTGAATGATTGAGAAATAACGATTAAACAATTGAGGGATAACAATTGAACGATTGAGGGATAACTATTAAATGTTTGAGGGATAACGATTGAAAGATAACGATTGAGGGATTGAACGATTGAGATAACGATTGAACGATTGAGGGATAACAATTGAACAATTGAGGGATTAAACAATTGAGGGATTAAACAATTGAGGATTAAACAATTGAGGGATAACGATTGAACGTTTGAACGATTGAGGGATAATGATTGAACGATTGAGTGAGATCGATTGAGGGATAACGATTGAATGATTGAGGGATAACAATTGTACAATTAAGGGATTGAATGATTGAGGGATAATGATTAAACAACTGAGGGATACGATTAAATTAATCCCTTAATCATTCAATCATTATCCCTCAATTGTTTAATCCCTCAAACGATTGAGGGATAACGATTAAACAATTGAGGGAAAACAATTGAACAATTGAGGGATAATAATTGAACGATTGAGGGATAACAATTGAATGATTGAAGGATAACAAATGATTGATGGATAACAATTAAATGATTAAACAATTGAGACATAACGATTAAACGATTGAGGATAACGATTAAATGATTAAACGATTGAGGGATAATGATTGAATGATTAAACGATTGAGGGATAACGATTGAACGATTGAACGATTGAGGGATAACGATTGAGGAATAACGATTGAATGATTGAGATAACGATGAAACAATTGAGGGATAACGATTCAATGATTAAACAATTGAGGGATAACAATTGAATGATTGAGGGATAGCGATTGAATGATTGAGGGATAACGATTGAAAGATTAAATGATTGAGAGATAATGATTGAGGGATAACGATTGAGAAATAACGATTAAACGATTGAGGGATAATGATTGAACGATTGAGGGATAACGATTGAATGATTAAACGATTGAGAGATAACGATTGAACGATTAAACGATTGAGGGATAACGATAGAACGATTGAGGGATAACGATTGAACGATTAAACGATTGAGGAATAACGATTGAAGATTAAACAATTGAGGAATAACAATTGAACGATTGAGATAACGATTATACGAGTGAGGGATAACGATTGAATGATTAAACGATTGAGGGATAACGATTGAACGATTGAGGAATAATGATTGAGGGATAACGATTGAACGATTGAGAGATAACGATTAAACGAATGAGGAATAACGATTGAATGATTAAACGATTGAGGGACACGATTAAACGATTGAGGGATAACGACTGAACGATTGAGAGATAACGATTAAATGATTGAGGGATAACGATTAAACAATTGAGGGATAACGATTAAACGATTGTGGGATAACGATTGAACGATTAAACTATTGAGGGATAACAATTCAGGGATAACGATTAAATGATTGAGGGATAATGATTGAACAATTTAATGATTGAGGGATAATGATTGAACGATTGAGGGATAACGATTGAATGACTGAGGGATAACGATTGAGGGATAACGATTGAACGATTGAGGGATAATGATTGAACGATTGAGGGATAACGATTGAACGATTAAACGATTGAACGATTGAGGGATAACAATTAAAAGATTAAACGATTGTGGGATAACGATTGAACGATTGAGGGATAATGATTGAACGATTGAGGGATAACGATTGAATGATTAAACGATTGAGGGATAACAATTAAACGATTAAATGATTCAGGAATATTGATTAAACGATTGAGGGATAATGATTAAACAATTGAGCGATAACGATTGAACGATTGAGGGATAACGATTGAACGATTAAACGATTGAGGGATAATGATTGAACGATTAAACGATTGAGGGATAATGATGAAACGATTGAGGGATAACGATTGAACAATTAAAACAATTGAGGGATAACGATTGATTGATGATTAAACGATTGAGGGATAACGATTGAACGATTAAACGATTGAGGGATAACGATTGAACGATTGAGGGAAAACGATTGAATGATTAAATGATTGAGGAATAATGATTGAACGATTAAACAATTGAGAGATAACGACTGAACAATTAAACGATTGAGGGATAACGATTGAATGATTAAATGATTGAGGGATAACAATTAAAAGATTAAATGAATGTGGGATAACGATTGAACGATTGAGGGATAACAATTGAACTATTGAGGGATAACGATTGAGGGATAACGATTGAGCGATTAGGGATAAAGATTGAGGGATAACGATTGAACAATCAAACGATTGAGGGATAACGATTGAACAATTGAGGGATAATGATTGAACGATTGAGAGATGATTGAACGATTGAGGGATAACGATGAAACGATTGAGGGATAACGACTGAATGATTAAACGATTGAGGGATAATGATTGAGGGATAATGATTAAATGATTGAGGAATAATGATTAAATGATTAAACGATTGAGGAATAACAATTGAACGATTGAGGGATAACGATTAAACTATTGAGGGATAACGATTGAGGGATAACGATTAAACAATTGAGGGATAATGATTGAACGATTGAGAGATAATGATTAAATGATTGAGGGATAATAATTGAATGATTGAGGAATGATTAAACGATTGAGGAATAACAACTGAACAATTAAATGGTTGAGGGATAATGATTGAACGATTAAACAATTGAGGGATAACGATTGAATGATTAAACGATTGAGGGATAACGATTGAACAATTAAATGATTGAGGGATAACGACTGAACGATTCAGGGATACGATTGAACAATTAAACGATTGAGGGATAACGATTGAATGATTAAACGATTGAGGGATAACGATTGAGGGATAACGATTAAACGATTGAGGGATAACGATTGAATGATTAAACGATTGAGGGATAACGATTGAACAATTAAACAATTGAGGGATAACGAAACGATTGAGGGATAACAATTGAACAATTGAGGGATAATGATTGAACGATTGAACGATTGAGAGATAACGATTGAACTATTGAGGGATAACGATTGAGGAATAACGATTGAACGGTTGAAGGATAATGATTGAACAATTAAATGATTGAGGAATAACAATTAAACGATTAAATGATTGTGGGATAACGATTGAACTATTGCGGGATAACGATTGAAGAATAATTACTGAACGATTAGAGATAATGATTGAGGGATAACGATTGAACGATTAAATGATTCAGGGATAACGATTGAACGATTAAACAATTGAGGGATAACGATTGAACGATTGAGGGATAACGATTGAACGATTAAATGATTGAGAGATAATGATTGAACAATTAAACAATTGAGGGATAACGATGTAAACGATTGAGGAATAACGATTGAACGATTAAACGATTGAGAGATAATAATTGAACGATTAAATGATTGAGGGATAACGATTGAACGATTGAGGGATAACGATTGAACGATTAAACGATTGAGGATAATTGAACGATTAAACGATTGAGGGATAATAATTGAATTGAGGGATAACGATTAAACAATTGAGGAATAACGATTGAACGATTGAACGATTGAGGGATAACGATTGAACGATTAAACGATTGAGGGATAATGAGTGAATGATTGAGGGATAACGATTGAACGATTGAGGGATAATGATTGAACGATTAGGGATAACGATTGAACGATTAAACGATTGAGGGATAACGATTGAGGGATAACGATTTAACGATTGAGGGATAACGATTGAACGATTAAACGATTGAGGGATAACGATTGAACAATTAAACGATTGAGGGATAACAATTGAACAATTGAGGGATAACGATTAAATGATTCAGGGAAAACGAATGAACGATTGAAGGATAACGATTGAACGATTGAGGAATAACGATTAAATGATTAAATGATTGAGGGATAAGAATTGAACAATTGAGGGATATCGATTAAATGATTCAGGGAAAACGATTGAACAATTGAATGATTGAGGGATAACGATTGAACGATTAAACGATTGAGGGATAATGATTGAACAATTGAGGGATAACGATTGAACAATTAAACGATTGAGGGATAACGATTAAATGATTAAACGATTGAGGGATAATGATTGAATGATTAAATGATTGAGGGATAACGATTGAACAATTGAGGGATAATGATTGAACGATTGAGAGATGATTGAACGATTGAGGGATAACGACTGAATGATTAAACGATTGAGGGATAATGATTGAGGGATAATGATTAAATGATTGAGGAATAATGATTAAATGATTAAACGATTGAGGAATAACAATTGAACGATTGAGGGATAACGATTAAACTATTGAGAGATAACGATTGAGGGATTAAACGATTGAGAGATAATAATTGAACGATTAAATGATTGAGGGATAACGATGTAAACGATTGAGGGATAACAATTCAACAATTAAACGACTTGAGGGATAACAATTGAGTGATAATGATTAAATGATTGAGGGATAACGATTAAACGATTGAGGGATAACGATTGAGGGATAAGGATTAAACGATTGAGGGATAATGATTGAACGATTAAATGATTCAGGGATAACGATTGAACGATTAAACAATTGAGGGATAACGATTGAACGATTGAGGGATAACGATTGAACGATTAAATGATTGAGAGATAATAATTGAACGATTAAATGATTGAGGGATAACGATGTAAACGATTGAGGGATAACAATTCAACAATTAAACGACTTGAGGGATAACAATTGAGTGATAATGATTAAATGATTGAGGGATAACGATTAAACGATTGAGGGATAACGATTGAGGGATAAGGATTAAACGATTGAGGGATAACGATTGAGGGATAACGATTAAATGATTGAGGGATAACGATTGAACGATTAAACAATTGAGGGATAACAATTGAACGATTAAGGGCTAACGATTTAACGATTGAGGGATAATGATTGAACGATTGAGGGATAACGATTGAGGGATAACGATTAAATGATTGAGGGATAACGATTGAACGATTAAACGATTGAGGGATAACAATTGAACGATTAAGGGCTAACGATTAAACGATTGAGAAATAATGATTGAACGATTAAACGATTGAGGGATAACGATTAAACGATTGAGGGATAACAATTAAATGATTGAGGGATAATGATTGAACGATTGAGGGATAACGATTTAACGATTGAGGGATAACGATTGAACAATTGAGGGATGATTGAACGATTAAACGATTGAAGGATAACGATTGAGGGATAACGATTGAACGATTAAATGATTGAGGGATAATGATTGAGCGATTAAATGATTGAGATAACGATTGAACAATTGAGGGATAACAATTGAACGATTAAACGATTGAGGGATAACAATTGAAGGATAATGATTGAACGATTAAATGATTGAGGGATAACGATTGAACGATTGAGGGATACAATTCAACAATTAAACGATTGAGGAATAATGATTGAACGATTAAACGATTGAGGGATAACGATTGAGGGATAACGATTAAACGATTGAGGGATAATGATTAAACGATTGAGGAATAACGATTGAACGATTAAACAATTGAGGGATAACGATTGAGGGATGATTACATGATTGAGAGATAATGATTAAATGATTGAGATAGCGATTAAACGATTGAGGGATAACTATTGAACGATTAAACGATTGAAGGATAACGATTGAACGATTGAGGGATAACTAATGAACGATTGAGGGATAACGATTGAACGATTGAGGGATAACGAATGAACGATTGAGGGATTAAATGATTGAGGGATAACGATTAAATAATTGAGATAATGATTAAATGATTGAGGGATAACGATTGAACGATTAAACGATTGAGGGATAATGATTGAATGATTAAACAATTGAGGGATAATGATTGAACGATTGAGGAAGAACGATTAAACGATTGAGGAATAACGATTGAAGATTAAACGATTGAGGGATAACGATTGAAAGATTGAGAGATAACGATTATACGAGTGAGGGATAACGATTGAATGATTGAGGGATAATGATTGAGGGATAACGATTGAACATTTGAGAGATAACGATTAAACAATTGAGGGATAATGATTGAACAATTAAACGATTGAGGGATAACGATTGAACGATTGAGAAATAACGATTATATGAGGAGGACAACAATTAAATGATTGAGGGATAATGATTAAATGATTGAGAGATAATAATTAAACGATTGAGGACAATGATTGAACGATTAAACGATTGAGGATAACGATTGAACGATTGAGGGATAACGATTGAACGATTAAACGATTGAGAGATAACGATTAAACGATTGAGGGATAACGATTGAACGATTAAACGATTGAGGGATAACGATTGAACGATTAAACGATTGAGGGATAATGATTGAACGATTAAACGATTGAGGGATAACGATTGAACGATTGAGGGATAATGATTGAACGATTAAATGATTGAGGGATAACGATTGAACGATTAAACTATTAAGGGATAACGATTGAACAATTGAGGGATAACGATTGAACGATTAAACTATTAAGGGATAACGATTGAACAATTGAGGGATAACGATTGAACGATTAAACGATTGAGGGATAACGATTGAACGATTAAACGATTGAGGGATAATGATTGAACGATTGAGGGATAACGATTGAACGATTAAACGATTGAGGGATAATGATTGAACGATTGAGGGATAACGATTGAACGATTAAACTGAGGGATAACGATTGAACAATTGAGGAATAACAATTAAATGATTAAACAATTGAGGGATAACGATTGAGATAATGATTAAACAATTGAGGGATAACGATTAAACGATTGAAATAATGATTAAACGATTGAGGGATAACGATTGAATGATTAAACGATTGAGGGATAACGATTGAACGATTGACGATAACGATTAAACGATTGAGGGATAACGATTAAACGATTGAAATAATGATTAAACGATTGAGGGATAACGATTGAATGATTAAATGATTGAGGGATAACAATTGAACGATTGAGGGATAACGATTGAACGATTGAGAACTAACGATTATATGAGTGAGGGATAACAATTAAATGATTGAGGGATAATGATTAAATGATTGAGAGATAACAATTAAACGATTGAGGACAACGATTGAACGATTAAACGATTGAGGGACAACGATTGAACGATTGAGGATAATGATTGAACGATTAAACGATTGAGAGACAATGATTAAACGATTGAGGATAACGATTGAACGATTAAACGATTGAGGATAACGATTGAACGATTAAACGATTGAGGATAATGATTGAAACGATTAAACGATTGAGGACAACGACTTGAACGATTGAGGGACAATGATTGAACGATTAAATGATTGAGGATCAACTATTGAACGATTAAACTATTAAGGATAACGATTGAACAATTGAGGACAACGATTGAACGATTAAACTATTAAGGATAACGATTGGAACAATTGAGGATAACGATTGAACGATTAAATCGATTGAGGGACAACGATTGAACGATTAAACCATTGAGGACAATGATTGAACGATTGAGGATACCATTGAAACGATTAAACGATTGAGGGATAATGATGAACGATTGAGGACACCATTGAGAATCTATTAAACTGAGGGATAACGATTGAACAATTGAGGAATAACAATTAAATGATTAAACAATTGAGGGATAACGATTGAGATAATGATTAAACAATTGAGGGATAACGATTAAACGATTGAAATAATGATTAAACGATTGAGGGATAACGATTGAATGATTAAACGATTGAGGGATAACGATTGAACGATTGACGATAACGATTAAACGATTGAGGGATAACGATTAAACGATTGAAATAATGATTAAACGATTGAGGGATAACGATTGAATGATTAAATGATTGAGGGATAACAATTGAACGATTGAGGGATAATGATTGAACGATTAAATAATTGAGGGATAACGATTGAAGGATAACGATTAAATGATTGAGGGATAACGATTGAACGATTAAACTATTAAGGGATAATGATTGAACAATTGAGGGATAACAATTAAATGATTAAACAATTGAGGATAACAATTGAGAGATAATGATTAAACGATTGAGGGATAACGATTAAACAATTGAGGGATAATGATTGAACAATTAAACGATTGAGGGATAACGATTGAACGATTGAGAAATAACGATTATATGAGTGAGGGATAACAATTAAATGATTGAGGGATAATGATTAAATGATTGAGAGATAACAATTAAACGATTGAGGGATAACGATTGAACGATTAAACGATTGAGGGATAACGATTGAACGATTGAGGGATAACGATTGAACGATTAAACGATTAAGGGATAACGATTGAACAATTGAGGGATAACGATTGAACGATTAAACGATTGAGGGATAATGATTGAACGATTGAGGGATAACGATTGAACGATTAAACTGAGGGATAACGATTGAACAATTGAGGAATAACAATTGAATGATTAAACGATTGAAGGATAACAATTGAACGATTAAACGATTGAGGGATAACAATTGAAGGATAATGATTGAACGATTAAATGATTGAGGGATAACGATTGAACGATTGAGGGATACAATTCAACAATTAAACAATTGAGGAATAATGATTGAACGATTAAACGATTGGAGGGATGTTCCATTGAGGGATAACGATTAAACGATTGAGGACAATGATTAAACGATTGAGGAATAATGATTGAACGATTAAACAATTGAGGGACAACTTATTGAGGATGACGCATGATTGAGATAATGATTAAATGATTGAGATAGCGGATTAAACGATTGAGGACAATTATTGAACGATTAAACTATTGAAGGACAACGATTGAATGATTGAGGACAACAATGAACGATTGAGGACAACGATTGAACGATTGAGGACAACGAATGAACGATTGAGGGATAACTATTAAATGATTGAGAGATAACAATTAAACGATTGATGGATAACGATTGAATGATTAAACGATTGAGGGATAATGATTGAACGATTAAACGATTGAGGGATAACGATTAAACGATTGAGGGATAACGATTGAACGATTAAACTGAGGGATAACGATTGAACAAGTGAGGAATAACAATTAAATGATTAAACAATTGAGGGATAACGATTGAGATAATGATTAAACAATTGAGGGATAACGATTGAACGATTAAATGATTGTGAGATAACGATTGAACAATTGAGGGATAACAATTGACCAATTAAACGACTGAGGGATAATGATTGAACAATTAAACAATAGAGGGATAACGATTGAGGGATAATGATTAAATGATTGAGGATAACGATTAAACGATTGAGATAATGATTAAACGATTGCGGGATAACGATTGAGGGATAACGATTAAACGATTGAGGATAATGATTAAACGATTGAGAATAACGATTGAACGATTAAACAATTGAGGGATAATCATTGAGGATGATTACATGATTGGAGAGAGGTAATGATTAAATGATTGAGATGAAGGACAACGATTGAGGACAATTATTGAACGATTAAACGATTGAAGGATAACGATTGAACGATTTGAGGACAACGAATGAATTATTGAGGATAACGATGAATTATTGAGGACAATGATGAACGATTGAGGGATAATTAAACGATTGATGGATATCTATTGAATGATTAAATGATTGAGGATAATGATTGAACGATTAAACGATTGAGGACAATGATTAAACGATTGAGGACAATGATTAATGATTAAACTGAGGATAACGATTGAACAAGAGAATAACATTAAATGATAAACATTGAGGAAACTATTGAGATAATGATTAAACAATTGAGGACAACGATTGAACGATTAAATGATTAGAGATAACGATGAATTTAGATAACATTGACCAATTAAACGACTGAGGACAATGATTGAACACTAACAATAGAGGATAACATTGAGGATAATGATTAAATGATTGAGGATAACGATTAAATATGTGTTCGGTCCCACTAACAGTGTGTGTAAGCAGACACCAGGTACCGTATGATATCACAGGCCCACCAGCTCCTGTTGCTTCAAATTTCAGTCCCAAACAGAAATACTCAGCCCTTCAATCCCAACCCCAGTGGCTTTTCAGTAACAACACATTTAAATTTCCTTCTAATTTTCCCTGCCAAACAACTATCCCCAAACCTACAATATCACAGCCCAAGTAACAGTTCAAATTCAAGGTAATAATTTTTAACACATAGAACTAATTTCACTTACAAACTATTCAAATATTTCAGTTAAAACAAAATATAACTCCTGACCTATTTTCTACCAGCCTGTTGCTTAAGCTCCCAAGTGAACAATGAATTGTTCCAGGAATTCCCCTGAAACAACCCTCCCCTCCCCCTTGGTTTTGAAACATGTCAAGACATGTAAGGCCTTAGTCAGGTGGCCCCCAACTAAAGATATAAATACTTTTTCAATGAGTTCACTTCAGTTCAGCCCAGTGGGGCGGAGAGAGAGAGAGAGAAAGAGAGTGACAGAGAGAGGGAGAGAGATTGTGAGATTGTACTGCTACTGTAGACAAGCTGTTGAATGCAGATGACAAGGGTCTTGGGAGCGCTAAGATCCAGGACTGTGTTATGGGAGAGACTACTGATGTTAAGTAGTGATTTTCTTTGCTATTTTTTTGTTTTCATTTATTATTTTTAACCTTTGAAAATAAATATCACACCAAGGCATGTTCTAAAACCTGTAAATTTGCCTCGTCTGAAGTTTATTCCCACGCTGTGACAGTGAGTGTGTGGAAATTTAGTTACAGTTGTTGTTCTGTGGGTGCATCATTAATATCACCAGGGACTGAAGTAGTTTGATTCTGCGTGTGTGTGTGTCCATATCGTGCTGGCAGCTTGGCGTGGAGGTTAGAGTCACAAGCTGTGAATGGGTTTGTTGCATCCAGCAGACCTGGGTTTGATTATTTTGGCCCCCCCAGAGTTAGAATAGTAAATCCCATCCTCCTGACTTTCTGCCCCTCCCAAGTTGCATTCCCCCCAACAGTAAATCGCCCCTGCCTCTTGCAGAGCCCTTAGTTCGTGCTGCACAACTTATTATTTTACTGAATGGGACTAAATTACCATGTTAGACATTGTGCCTGATTTTTTTTTTTATTTTTTTTTCCCAGTCCCCTCATGTCCAGTGCTGAACTTTCTTGGGATGAACTTCTGGCGCTGGACTTTCCTGTTCTGTCTTTTCCTACACCCGTAAGCATACTCTTAAATGATCCTCAAGAATGAGTAGAAACATTTTGCAGTTACCAACCTCGGCAGCTGCAATAGGAGGCATTTTACTATGGTGGTTAGAATACCAGCTTGGGAATGAGATCATAGGTTCAAATCCTGCTAGAGACTAATACTCGCGGTGTGACCTAGAACAAGTCACTTAAACACCCAGTGCTCAAATCCACCCAAATGCAGAAATGGGCAGAAGCAGGACCCATCTGGAAGTTAGACGTTGCATCTCAGCTGGGCTATTCTGGGTAAACAACTACGAAATAAATAGAAAAGGTATATGGATTCTGGACAGAGTTCCAAAAGTTTTTATACAGCTCCCTGATCCAGAGGAATTAGTTCAGCCTGCTGCATGTGAAAAAGGCAGAACAGATTTTTCATCGGCACCACCGGATAACAATTCTCCAAATAAACGATGCTTTGGGTAAGAAATTTTACACTTCAGCAACAGTCCTACTGAGGGACGCAGCCTTCCTGAGCTACTCGGGGTATACAGTCAGTAGAAGGAATCGCATCCTAGGATAAATTTGCATAGCATCAACAACACGGGGATAGCCGGTACCAGTTCAAGACACAGAACCACAGCTCAAAAGCAGCACAAATTTGGCAATAAAGAGATTGTACCTGAAAGTGATGTAACATTATTGAAGGTGTATCAGTGTTCACAGCAATCATTAGCAGCATAAATATCAAGTCCATATATTATTACTATTCATAATTTGTACATGGCACAGCTGGAGCCAATCAGAGATTACTGCAGAACGCATGCAGAGTTCTGTTCACTAGACGAGTGTCTGCTGAGTTGGGGAGAGCTGTGTCAGTTGCCTCCGGGAACCTGACATTGGTGAGTGCTGGGGTGGGAGGGAGGAGGATGGTGGGGCTGTCTGTTTTATGGTGTCAGGCTGAGGTAGAGAGGAGTACCAGGCGGTTGCCATGCACGGACCCATTTATTTTACATACTTTTGGGTGTCGAGTGGTGGGTGTAGGGAGCATCTGTTTAATGAGATCAGGCAGGGAAGGAGAAAGGAGGTTGACTTGGCTACTACTGCTGCTGGCAGAAATTGATTTTCGATGAGGATATGACCTTTATTACTCACTGCACCTGGGAAGGGGGGGTGCTGTGCCATGAGTGGATGGGGGTGCATTGTATTCCTAGATAAGGGAAAGGGGGACACATGAGTAGGAGTGGTAATATTGTTTTTAAAGACAGGATCTGTCATGTATACAGGCCCCAGTTTATGCACTGAGCTATTCACTTGTCCTGTAAAGGGACTGAAGTCTCACAAAAGTGACTGTTTACCGTTTCATGGTCTGTAGCTTTCACCTTCTCAAGAGCATTTTCATGTACTTTTTATTTTGAGGTGTCACGATATGAAGATATATCACGATAATTACCATTTGATAGTGTTTTTTTTTTTGTAAGAATGATAAATTATCACGATTATTGTGCAGCATAGTTGTAGTGGTTTGCCCCCCCTCTCTTTTTTGGGGAGGCGAGCTTTGGCATTTCTTTTCCCCAAGCGTCTAGTGCAGTAGCACTTTTATCTATTCTATTTTTCTAACTATATCCTTTCTACTATAATGGGTAGGTCACCCATAGTAGTATCTTGTCTCTCTTGGCTATTCCCCCTGTATATTCATCTTTTCATGCCTGCCAGTTATAAACTAAGGAACCAATAAGAAAGAGCTGGTTATTGAACATGTTCTGTGGAAAGCATGAGTTCCAGTCAGGAAAACGGTGCAATATTTTTTTCTTTATGTATTATGCCCTGATGCACGTTTGCTCTATAGTCCAGCCCCTGTGGGGATTTTGTAAAGACCGGGATGTCTGTTCCTGAAAGAAGCTGTGTTCAGCTTCACTTTAACTGAGAAAATGTTGCCGCTTATTATGGATGTTAGAAGAGCTGACTGAATCTCGGAAAAGTAATCTGAGAAGTGTAGCAGCAGAAATCTGCTTACGGGAGAGAAGTCCGCAGCATAGGAATGCTTCTCCCGTTGTTGGAGGAGAGAGACACTGTTTTTAAACAGTCGGGAAATTGCTCACGCGCATCTTATCCTTGAAAGTGAGGGCTTTCACTTTTACTGACTTGTGCCTCCAGAACAGTTAATCCTGCTAAAGTAAAGGGAGGTTCTGTCCGTGTAAATGAATGGAACCCTTGCAGTGTTGACACAAATGAGGCAGAACTGAAATGTTTTACCGATGACTTGTCTTTTCACGCCAGGTTTAGAAGCTGCTTAAAGGAGTTAGGTGTTAACATTCTTGCATGTGTGCACAGAAGAAACATTTGCCATATGAAATGAATACATTTGCTTTCTGTTTGTGAGAACTGTGAGTTCCTGAGTGCTGGGAGCTTGGGGAAAAAATGAGCCCTCAGGAGCCTGCAGCCCCATGATGAGGCTGTTATATGAGAAATGACAGCTGTCACTCCATTTGAGTTGGGAGAGGAGCTACACAAATTACAGGCAATTAGTAGGTATTTGCTTATATCTTATCCTGTGCTACCAAAAGGAGGACAAAGAGTGGTCGTATAGTTTATCATTTATTTATTTATTTATTAGCTTTTGGTAGCTGGGTAAGTGCGTTAGGCAACAGACCTGCCTATTTTCAAGCCACGACCGGAGAGCACAGGACATTGGTTACAATATGCAGAAATGCACAGACATAATATAGGTGTACAGGAGCAAAACAAGATATACATTGGGTAGCACAGTAATAGTTACATAAGGTACATTTTAGGCATAGATCATAATAAGGATGTAAAATAAAGCAATTAGGGTAACCATAAGACAGCTGAGGACAGTAAAGACATCAAGGTTCATAGCCACCTAGACAAGCGTATTGCATGGGAGAACATTATGTAGTACTCAGGGTCAGACCCGACAGCCTGCAGTGGGACAAAGCAAATTAAGAGCATTTGCATTGGCCAGAGGCTAGAAGGTGGGTGAACAGCGAGTTTTTGAATTCTCAATGGGAGGCTGAAGTTTTCACCATAAGGGGGAGTGAGTTCCAGAATTTGGGAGCAAAATGGGCAAATGCCTGTTCACCCATTTTTGTCATGCAGGGTCTGGTGGAGAGCATGGGGACAGAGGAAGACCTGAGGGTACGGGTGTGTGAGGCAGGAGTCAGGAGGTTGGCAAGATAGGGCAGGGAGGTCTAGACAGGGAGTCGATAAAGCAGCCCAGGGAGTAGGCTCGAATATCCTTAGGTGACAGCCAATTTAAGCCAGCGTAAAGGAGACAATGATGGGTAAGACGTGGGGCAGTTAGGGCGAATCTACAGTTGTTGTTGTAGACAGTGTCCCATTTATGGAGTGTAGCAGAGTTTGCAGCAAAGAGGAGGGGCAGAGCATATTGGAGCTGGGGTAAGAGAATACCTCTCGCAACAGAAAGTCTAGCGGAGGGAGTGGCGCACGCGATAAGCTCTGCCAATTTTAGCATTGACGGCATGGCATACCATATTGACATGTTGAGGCAGGTCAAGTGTGGGATCCAAAGTGACCCCAAGGTACTCGAAGGACTCAGTGTTTAAGATGAGGGAGCCATCGAGGCATTGAACCCGGAGCCTGTTCGCAGGGGCAGACAGTTTCTTAGAGGATCCGAATAGCATAGCACAGGTTTTTTCTAGGTTCAGGACTTGGTAGTTGCTAGAGAGCTAGGTCTGCAGGAATTGGAAGTCATTAATGAGAGTGGAGTTGATGGCAGCAACCAATTTTGACCCAGAGTAGAGAACAAGGTAATCTGCGTACATAAGAGATAGCTGTGGAACCAGGAGAGGGCTTGGTCAGATGCTCCAATGGATTGGAGTTTCTTTAGCATGAGAGGATGGTGTACTGTGTCGAAGGCTTTAGACAGGTCGATAAAGACGGCCCCAGTGAGTAGGCCATGGTCCATATTATTTCTGATGTCATTTGTAAGTTGTGTAAGTGCAGAGGTGGTACTGTGACTGGGCTGGAAACCATGCTGGCACGGGGTTTGAAGATTAAACATGTCAAGGTGAGCATCAAGCTGGTGGTGGACTATTTTTTTTTTCAAGCAGCTTACTGAGAGTGGGCAGAAGAGATATAGGGCGGTAGTTGGACATGAGTTTGACATCGCCCTTTTTGTGTATAGGGATGGTTCTGGCAGTTTTCCAGGTGGATGGGACAGTAGACATGTAATTGAGAGGTTAAAAGCCAGGTGATAGGTCTGGTCAGCCAAGGTGCATACTGCTTAAGCATGCAGGATGGATGCCTCAGGCCTTGACCCCCATGTGCCGGAAGGGAGTTAAGTAGCTATGGAACTTCAAGGTATGTGGTTGGAGCCAAACGAAAGGGAGGGTGGGAGGCGAGGAAGGAGAAGAGGACAGTCAGGTTGTGGGCTAGTTAGAGTAGCGACTGGTGGAGAAGAAAAAGGGGCATTGAAGGCGTTGGCAATGGTGTCATGGTTGGTGCAGTGAACACCTTGAATGTTCATGTCAGCTGGATTCTGTTGCTTGTCGTTGCCAAGAGTGTCCTTAATTTTGGACCAGTACCTGCGCAGATTTGTAGAGGATGTTATTAGTAGGTTCCTGTAGTAGGTGCTTTTGGCAATACGAATTTGTCTTTTGCAGTTACGTAATGCACGATGGTCTTCAAAATCTGCACAGAGGTGGGAGATCTTCCACCTGGACCAAAGGTTGTGTCTCTAGATTTGAGAAGTTGAAGCAGAGCGTGTTAGCCATGTGGTTACTTTCCTGCCATCCTACATGTGGTGACGGGATGTGAAGGTTTTGAAGAGAGAGAGGATGGAGTTGAAATATTCTGTGGCTATGTTAATGTCCTCTGTTTGGTAGAGAGGACCAGTCAACCTGGTTAAGGTCAGTTAAGAAGTCCTCATGACTTAGGCGGGAGAGATTAGGAAAGGTTACAGTTTTAGCAGGAAGGGGAGGAATGACAGTGTTCCAGACACAGTAGATGGGATAGTGGTCACTAATTGTGTCAGGTAGCACGCCGGCTGAGGCAACATATTCCGTCCTGTTAGTAAGTATCCAGTCAAGGAGGGTGGCACAGTTGCTCCCACCTATGAGCTGGGATAGATTTGCCTTGCTAGCTAAGGAGGATAGGTTAGCTGAGTTTTTCTCGGACCAGTCAAGGTTAAAATCACCAAGGCAGATAATGTCATTCTTGCCTGTAACTGTAGGCAGAAACCCTAGGAGTTCAGTGATGCCTTGTATAGCATTTTTTGGGGGGATATATAAGTACCAAAAATATGGAGTTTCTTTACACCCCCAAGAAGCAGTAGGGAGTGCAGGATTTCACAGTTTGGTAGGAGGGGGTCCTGCAGAAGGGTAATGTTTTAGGTGAGTTTTGAAGTAGAGGGTAAGGTCACCTCCCCTTTTAGTGCCAGGACAGTCGATACGAAGCATGCTGTATCCCGGAAAGTGGCACTGAGAGTCAGGCACTGTGGGCTTAAGCCAGGTTTGTGTGATGGCGAGGACGTCCAGGACGTCAGTATAGATCCAAGCCTGGAGGTCAGGGAGGTTGGCCATAAGGCTCCTAGCATTCAGATGGACAAAAGTTAGTCCATTGGTTTTAGGGAGAGTGGTGGCCGGGGGGGGGGCATGGTTATGACAGGACGCAGAGATGGACCAGGGTTGATCTCAATGTTGCCGGATAGTGTAAGAGTTAGGGTTAGTAACCATAGCGGGGTGATGAGGTACGCCCTGATAGACATGCAGGGTGGCGGCTTCAGATGAAGGTACCTGACTATTGGGCTAATACGCTTGCTTATGAGAGCAGAGTGGGGTAGAGGTAGTGGAGTGGCAGTAGCAAGCAAGTTGGAGTAGTAGAAGTCAAACTGAGTATAAATATTGGCAGAAGCTGTTGATGTGTTCAAGCAGTAAAACTCAAAGAGGATAGGAAGGCAAAGTATTCCCATGAGGAGCGCTAGGAGGGGAGGAGGGACATTTTTGACTAGAGAAAGGAGTGCGGTAGAGAGGAAAGAGACAGCAGAGGGCTCCTTTAATATAAATCACCAAGTGAAAACAGCTACTAGAGAGCAGTAATGAACCGAGTATTAATATCTGAGCGAATGGTCCGCTTGATCCTCCAAACCTGTATGTATTAGAGGAGGAATGACTGTTTTTCAGATTGGGGCGGATCAGCTGACCTGATGACACTCTAGGGAAGAGTATAAAAGCTGCCCTAGTGCTCAGAAATTGCAGATCAACCTTGGAGTCAGTAGAGAGAGGCCGTCTCATAACACAGAAGGTTGTAGTAAATTGTGTTTTAAAGAAATGTATCTACTCTGTGGCAGAACTATCGAGGTAGGGTAGTTCTGGAGCTCGAAAAAGAGCTATTTCCTTTTGTTATTTATTCTTATATAATTGTCTGAAGTTTAAGACTTATTATAGTTTAAGGTTGTTTATGGATGTTCTTTTATTTTTGTATATATCTTTTACAAAAAAGCAGTCCTCGGGACTAATAAACATCACACCGAGCAAAGGTGTGTTGACCTTAAACCGAGGTCTTGTGTCACTTATTTATCCCACCCACACAACCCGGTTACAACAGTATACCATGATAAAAGTGTCTTAAAGAGCTGCTAACGCCTCAAAGAAAACTTGAAAAACATAATATTTAAGGTACAATTCAGCTTGCATTCCATATATATTCTATAGATTTCTTCTCAACATTATTTATTACTGAGAAGCGTGCATGAATACATGATCTTTATACCTCAGAATTCATCTAGCTCTGTAGCTTACTCCCTACTTCAGGTCATAATCCTCTGTTGTGACATCACAGTCTGTTCCCATGGGAGTATCTGTGATGTTCTCCTGAAGGCGTAAGCTGCTTTTAACTAGCTGCTTTGGTAGCGTGTGCAACCACAATTTCCCACCTTCCTGCAATCAGATATTTACTGTTTTTCCTAAAATTAGAAATGCTGCAGATTATGATAATCGATATATCATATTTCTTACACAAATATCATGATACTAAAAATTTGATGTGACAGCACTGCTTCTTTCCTGTATCCCTATGTAAGAATCTTACAATAAGGTCACTTGTTTGGGATACAGATCTCTCAAGGATTTGAACAATTCCTGTGAATTCATAATAATTCCTCATATGGCATTCGGTCCTTCAGTCATTGTGGCTGATTGCTCTTAGTGTGAAGGACTGAATTTGCAGCAGTGACCTTTCTGAAACCAGCAGATGCAATTATTTGTTTTTGCATGGAGCTTAGGGTCAGGTCAAGAAAATGTATTTCATTCAGGCCAGCTTCATGTGTAAACCTGAGGTTTGTATTGCCATTATTAATGTAGTCCATGAAGTTGGGGACCTGCTCACCTGTTCAACACGAGACACAAATAACATCAATATACCTGAGCCATACAATGGTATTATTGTAGAAAGGATTCTGTGTCCATTTTACATACACTTTTCTTCCCAAAGGCCCATGTTCAAGTAGGCTTGAGCATTTAAAGACTTCTTTCTCCTTTACATGGTTTGATTCCCCCCCCCCCCACCTAAAATGTTTTAGAAAACGTATTGTTTTTCAGTAAAGGCCACAAGTCCCCATGTCTCCTCAGCTGAAAGATTTGCCGTTGGAGGGTTGGGGAGCTCGTGACCCCCACACTGCAGAAGGTATCCTTTTGAAATTACAAAGATTCCGAGGCATCTCGGAGGCGCAGGCTTAATGCAATTAGTGTGACCGTCCCTCAGATCCCTTGGAAGAAACACGGTTATTACATTGAGTAACCATTTTTTGCTGTTCAAAATGCAATTATATTTGCAGTTGCTAAGGTCTTCGTGTAAAATAAAACTTTATTTTTAAGCGCTTTTCAAAACCAAAGCGCTGTACAAACACATTAAAACCACAGAATTAAATTACATTAAACAATCATAAGCATTTTAAAATCCTTCAGAGTAAGCTTCAAAAAACAAATAAGTTTTGAGCTCAGATTTAAAACTCTAGACAGTCGGGCATTCTGTTATGCAACCTGACATTTTAATTTGGTTTCCCATTTCTAGCACAGCTTATGCACACCTAATATAGGAACACGGTGGGGTCACTGCAACATACGTGAGATCCATGTAGAACAAAGCGATTTACCTTGCATGTACCCTGAAAATAAACAAAGTTACAAATCACGTTTTGCATTTGAGCCTTGGTGCATGGTTTAAAGGAAAACTACACCCTCATATCTTCTAAATGTTATTTGTTTCCATTTCAACAGACCGCTCTTTTCACATAGCTGTTAAAGATGTATGCATCTACTTGAGTCAGTTTTCACAGTTCATACTAGGCCCTGTCACTGTCCTGGGAGGCTTCATTTTGTGGTTGTTGAAATCTCATTGTCCCTGAGAGTTGCATTAGAAAACTCCACAGTATGTCTGTTTGCTTAATTAGTCTTCAAATAAACAAGCTGGAAGAAGGTGTGAAATACCACATTTACCTTTAGTGAGCTTTGCAAACAGTCTGAGTTATAATGCAGGTTTTTTCTTTTTAAACTCCATTCAGTTCATAGGTTTCCAGAGAGATTTTGCAGGGTGGTAGTTCTTTCCGCAAAGAGATACATGGTGTAAATGGGTGACGTGACACCATGTTCTCATATGCTAATGCAGTTCTCATGGACAATGAGATTTCAACAACCATGAAATGGAGACCCCCCAGGGCAATAACAGGGGGATACCATTAGCAGTGAAAACAAAACAAGGCTAGCACATATAACCCTAACAGCTACAGGAAAGGAGTAGTCTGACATTGAAACAAAATTGAAATTACATAAAAGTGTAGTTTTTTCTTTAAAGAGGACAGGAACTAATTTTTAATAGCTGTTTATAAAGTTCTAATTTTCAAAAGATGTTTATCTTGCCTAATTAAAACGTGATATGAAAAACTGCATTTTGCATTGCTTTGTTTTTATGGGCAGCGTTCTGTTACAGTTCTCTCCATGCAACCAGTGGTATGGAGTTTTAAACTGTGTGATGGTTTGTGCACAGAACTCTGAGGAAGGTTCTTGTAGGTCTGTAGTTCATGATTAGAATTCAGTGCACAAACCGTAACATAGTAAAAGTCCACATTATTGGTTTCATTTAGAGAACTGTAGAATGTTGTCCATCAATGAAAACAATTGAAAACCGTTTTCACATTGGTGTTTATTCAGGTACAGTTAAATGTAGAAATTTGAAGGTATAAATGACAGCATTACTAACAACTGTTCCATGAAAAACAGTGGGACAAATTCCATTCCAACATGCAAGCTTAATACCTATTTCCACCTCATGAGCTAGTGAGAACTGTGGTATAGCCCCTGTGCCCCAATTGCTTTTTTACCTGTATCCCTTTTCAGGTACTGTTTATTTTTTATTTCTACCTCAGTAACTGGAATATGGCGACTGTAAACCAGCTCATTTACCGGTAACAGCATGCGGTGGCGCACCGCTCACATACATTGAAGCGAGTGGTGCGCGCTGCACTGTTACAGTAATGGAGCTGGACACAGTCCGCCATTTCCAAAGTCTGGCTTCATTTTAAGAAATAAAAATAAAGTAATTGCCTCGCTGGAAAAGAGGGTTTTAAGGCACAAAAGCTTAATTGGGAGGTAAGCTTTTCAGGGGTGGGGAGCTTCGTATAGCCACAGTTCTCCTTTAATACAGGATCAATGGGTGGTGTTTTTGTTAGCCCATGCTACGTCATCAGACCCCTTTCCACATGCTGTGTTATCTTATATTTTTTCTTTGCTTACCAAACCTGCTGCATTCATACTGCAGGGAGAAAAAGATAACATTCAGGAAGTACAAGGAAACGCAGAAGGAGCAGGACAGAGAGCTGTACCAGTTAAGGTAGAAGGAAGCAGGGAGGGAAGTCAGAATAGCAAAGGCCCAAACTTAGGAAAGATAGCCAACTCAGTTAAGAAGGGGGATAAAACCTTTTATAGGTACATCAGAGAGCGTAGAAAGACAAAGGGAGGGATAGTGAGGCTGAATAGAATGGACGGTGGGTGGGCAGAGAGGGACAGTGAAAAGGCAGGGATACTGAACGAATATTTCCATTCAGTATTTACAAAAGAGGAGGAGGGGGAGGTGTCTAATACAATGTAACAGAAGCACTCTTGATAGGGGGGTTGATCCCAGTCGTTTCACAGAAGAAAGGGTTCTGAAAGAACTCCTAAAACTGAAGGTGGTCAAAGTAATGGGGCCTGATGGAATTCACCCCGGAATTCTAGAAGAATTAAGGGGAGAACTAGTGAAACCACTGACTACTCTTTTTAACAAATCAGGTGAGGATGGTGTGGTACCTGAGGACTGGAGGAAGGCGGATGTGATTCCCCTTCACAAGAGTGGGACCAAAACAGAGGCAGGAAACTACAGACCTGTCAGTTTGACCTCTGTGGTAGGGAAAGAGATGGAATCACTTCTGAAAGAAAGAACTGTTGAGTACCTAGAGGCCAGTGGGGCACAGGACCCAAGGCAGCATGGGTTCACAGTGGGAAGGTCATGTCAGACGAATCTAATTGATTTCTTTGACTGGGTGACCAAAGCAGTAGACCAGGGAGGGGCTGTGGACGTGGCCTACCTAGACGTTAGCAAGGCATTTGACACAGTCCCACACAAAAGATTAATAGTCAAATTAACCAGCCTGGGTAAAACATTGACTGGACAACAGGACACAGAAGGTAATTGTAAATGGAGTCCACTGTGAAGAAAGAGGGGTTACTAGTGGGGTACTGCAGGGTTCAGTACTGGGTCCAGTACTTTTTAATGTCTTTATAAGTGACATTGCAGAAGGACTGGAAGGAAAAGTTTGCCTCTTTGCAGATGACACAAAGATCTACAACAGTGTTGATACACGAGGCGTGGAAAGGATGAGAAGGGACTTGACAAGGTTGGAGGAATGGTCAGAAGTATGGCAGCTTGGATTCAGTGCAAAGAAGTGCAAAATAATGCACCTGGAAAACAAAAACTCAGGGGAAGATTACACAATGGGGGGAGGCAGTAACAACAAAAATGGAAAAGGACCTGGGGGTAATCATATCAGATGACCTTAAGGTTAGCAAGCAATGTGAGAAGGCAGTAGGGAGGGCTGGGAGTATACTGGGATGTATAGGGACAGGCATCACCAGTAGAAAACAGGAAGTTGTTATCCCTCTGTACAGACAGTTGGTGAGACCCCATCTGAAATACTGCATCCAGTTCTGGAGACCCCAACTCTGCAAGGACGTAGACAGGATAGAGGCAGTCCAGAGGAGGGCAAGTAAAATGGTGCAGGTCTGCAAGAGAAGCTATGCGAGGAGAGACTAAAGGAGCTTAATATGTATACTGTTGAGGAAAGGAGGGAGAGGGGGGACATGATAGAAACTTTTAAGTACCTCAGTGGAATCAACAAAGTCCAAGAGGGTAGCATCTTTCAGAAAAAGAGATGTGCAAGAACAAGGAGACACAATTTAAAGATAGAAGGGGGGCGGTTCAGGGGCAATGTGAGGAAATATTTTTTCACAGAGAGGGTGGTGGACACATGGAACAGCCTTCCTGAGGAGGTTGTGAGGTCTAAAACTGTGGGAGAATTCAAAAAATACATGGGACAGACATAAGGCAATTCTTGTGTGGGGTAAGAAGAAATAGGCTATTGGTTAATTCGGATCTGCAGCTTATCCTGTAGGTAGGAAAATGGGCAGACTAGGTGGGCCAGGAGGTCCTTATCTGCTGTCAAAGTCTATGTTTCTATGCACCCAGTGCAGTCTACAAAATCTAGCTGCCCTTTTAGTAAATACAAATAGTGTTTTACTGCTGCGGCTTCAGGAGACTGTTCTTTGCTAGTGGCCATTGTATTATCTTTAAAATGGTTATTGTGCACCATCACAGCACAAAGTTCCTGCAGTCATATACAAAATCACATTACAGCCAGAAAAATGGCTCCATGCTGAAGACTGAGGCTAATGTTATTTGCTCAGTTGGTAAAGGTGATTATACCTGCACTTCTATAGTACTCAGACATTGCTCACCAATAGGTTATCCTCCATCCATCCAATGGGTTGATGCATGATCCAGTCAAGTTGAAGCTGACCGGAGGCCATCCATCAGCGTAACCTGGAATCTCCAGTGAGATAGTTCTGTAGCAGGAAGAAGAAAATAGGAAGTAAAACACCCACAAGAGAAAAACAAACAGCAGAAGGCCAGAAATGTGGATCCATGTCCAGTATAACTGTCAAAGTTTCTGTGACACATTGCTTAAGATCTGGACCTTCAACCCCTCCGGTGTGACAAGGAGCCTCAAGTTAACTGATTGCACTCTGTTCTCTATGTGCTCCATATAAAAATAGAGCACTTTGTTCTTTTTTTATTAGGTTAGGTACCACTGTGGCTGATTTTTCATACCAACTCAACGACAGATTTCATATTCATTTTGTGACTGCGTCTATCCAAGTTTCTAGGATAAGCATTGGTGTATTAAAGTTGTCCTTTTTTTTTTTTCTAGCTCTTGGCTGTTAAAAGTCCTGTTTCAGGTCTTGGACCAGCTGTAGCAAGGCACATTTGTTGACTTGATCCCACCGTCGAAGCTCAGACCTCCTCTGTCTTTAGCCGTGGTATCTTGCTGCTCCGTAATCTTTCCTTTCCCGGTCTCCTGTGGAGGAGCTTGTGGTAGCTATCCCATAGTAACCAGCACTGAATTTGGTGTGTGTTGTTGAGCCCAAACTATTAAGCAGTTATAAAATTAAAAAGAAATGTGAGTGTTTTAGCACAAAATATTTGAACAAGACTGGCATGCAGACTGGAGCTCTTCGGAAAGCATCTGATACAGTCAGCTGCAAGCCCCACCTTATTTTCATACAAATTGTGCTTATGTTTCACATGCTGGTATGCATCTTTCCTGTTTTTTTTCTTAACTAACAAAATCTGCTTGAAGATAGGAACAGTTAGCCCTCCGACTTCGTCTACTCCTGCTGCCCTTCTACTCTTAATGACATAATCCTCTGTTCGTGAATCACAACTGGTTGCCATGGAAATGATTGTCACAGGCAGGAGATTATGACATCATAGATGTGCAGCAGGAACAGATGGGATTCAGTGGGCCAGGATCTGGTTTCCAAACAGATTTCCTTAAAATGGAGAATAAGGGAGGATAACAAGGAAGATTGAAATGCACCTAAAGTTTGTATAAATGGCAGCGTTTTCCCAGAGGCATTGCCGCTCTTTAAAGAGACTCTAAACCTTGCTTTACCTTTTTATTTTTATTACATTTATTGTCATCCTGCGTTTTTGCAGGCTTTGCCTGGGAAAGCGAGGAAGATTTAGTACTGCTGGGGGGAGAGTGGAATGTTCGCCATGCGATTTCAACGCATAAGATGAATGTTTGAGTACAACACATACATAGATACTAATTAAATTATGGGGGCTAATGCAACATTCAGAAAAAGTGCAAAAAATATTTTTTTAAGTATCTTGACTTTTTTTTTGTTAAATAGATCTCAGTATACTTTGTTGTGGAAAAGTATATCAATAACATTTATTTTATTAAACAAAACTTTGTCGTGATATAAAAATATATATTGATATAGCTAGAGAAAACTGCCACTTTCTATGTCAATGGTCTTAATTACTACTGTTACAGAATGATATAGTGACACCATTTCTTAATAGTTAGACTCAAAGCTTTCATTTAAAAAAAAAAAAAAAAAAAAGTTTCTAGACCGAACAGTTCCAGAATTAGACGTTTCAGAAGATATGTTCTTTAAAATGTGATAACGTTGGAACTGTTGGGGTTAGAGCCTCTTTTAAATGAAAGCTTGGAGTCTGCTAAGTAGATATATTAAACTATTACTACAATGACCATATATTGATACAAAAATCATAAAATGTTCCATATCGATATTAAAAACTAAATTTTTGAAGTTCTGTCATTTTTAACAACTTATTATATTGACATGTACTGGTATATGCAAGTAGCTATACAGGAGAACAGTATCATTAGTATCTATTCATGGTGATCGGACTCCAGGCTTTCATTAAAAAAACAAAAGTGGTGGCCCAGTGGCGCTGAGGGTTGAGGTGCTGGGCGCCGGTCTTGTGGCGTGCCATCGACCCATGTTCGGGGCGAGCACGGTCCACTGTGGGTCGGCAGGGGAGGAGATGGATCGAGTGTCCGGACTGCTGTCTATCTCCAGGGAAGGGGGGGACCAGCGGCCGGTGCACGGCTGACCCCTAGCAGAGTCTAGGGCTCGGCGACACAGAGCCACAATAGCTTGGGGTGGGAGCGGGGCAGACACTTGATGCCCGTGCGCGATCCCATCATAGGCATCATTGCATGCCGTGTGCCCACAAGGGGGAGGGCACAAAAAATGGGGGAAAAAGCAGTGTGGCAGGATGAAGCAGGACGACTTGCAGGCCTTGTTCCCGGCTAGCCATGGCACTGGCCACGCTGGATCTGGTCTCCAGTGGGTTTTGGGGAACCCAGCCGACCCCGCCAGGGGGGCAAACCCTGGGGGTAAGTGCCAGCGCTGGCTGGTGGATGTCAGGGGCTGGGGGTGCCCTCCAGATGGGGGGACTGCATTGAGGAGAAGGGAGAAAAAAAAGTTGCATGATTAGCAGTTCAAAAGTTACAGCTTTCAAAATATAGTTTCAAGCATTATAAAAATATCTGAAAATGGTCGAAAGATGCTATTCATTGTCCTGTCTAAGAATAAACACATTCTCTTCTAGTTATAAAATATATTTTATACTGTATATTATATCTTATCACCACAACCCAACTCAGATAGACCAACTTAGGGAAACTGGTTCATTCCACTGGGGTGTCATACAGATGGGGCATACTGATGAGTCCTGGTAGGACGAAACATGTCTGTGTCTTCTGTTGGTACTCTTTGCAGACTGTGTGAGAGGCCTTTCGGCACCGTGCATGTCTGCTTAAAGTTGAACCAGAATAATTTTTTGTGGTGATTTGCATATACAGCCCATGATACTTTGCATTATAGGGTTATGTGTGATTTTGTATTTCTTTGAAACTTGGCTTCCCAGCCAGTACCCTTTGGGGCAACCCTTGCCTCAGTGCTTGTGCACTAAGGTTCTTTGTTGTGTGTGTGTGTGTGTGTGTACACACACACACACACATATAATTACACACACATCCACAGCCCACCAAGCATTACAGACAGGATCCTCCGAGGGTCCTGGGTCGCGAGGGCCAAACAGGAACTGCCCCCGCCCCCCACAAATCTACAAGCAGGTATGAAAATGGAGCAGGCGTAGCTCTCTGCTGCTTAAGCAGCATCAGAAGCTAAGCCCCACAATGCGGCTTTCTGCGACTGCTCCCCCCGCCATACCCTCCACCCCTTTCTTGGTAGTAGATATATAGCTCCTCTTCTCGCATAGTCAGAGAAGAAGAAAAAAAAAAACTCCCTATCTGGATTAGCCACTAGAGGGCACTGTTACCTCCTGCAACTTGATATCTCAACCTTGGTGCCCAGTCTGCACCTCTTCCCCCCACATAAATCCATTGCTGTGGATCTAGCAATGTTCAGTTCGACTATCTGCCACTCCTTCCTTTCATTAGCTTCTGTCATCCTACTCTTCCCCCAACTCACCCCAAATCTACCCTCAAACTCAACCCCTTTACTACCTGATCCTATAGGATCATACCTCCCCATTCTCCCAATGACCACTCACCTTATCCATATGTGGGTCCACTCTTTTCGCACATCCCTGCCCCTCCCTGTTCCACCCTCTCACCCATGGACAGTTCTAACATTACTCACCCCCTTGAACCTCAAACACACCCACCCAGCGCACCTATACAGGCGTTGCTCAAACACCTATTGGTGGCTTCAATTCACTGGGAACTACCTCACTATCGCTGTCCTGCTCCCGCATCTGGGAACATGCATCCTAACCAGGCCCCCACTCCCTTCCCTGCCAAATTGCGTGGACCCTCTCATCACCCCAAACCCCAGTGGCCTCTTCCCTCCCCCGTGGCCTGCGCCTCTTGCACCTAAACATACGTAGCCTCACCCCCAAAATTGACACTCTCCAGGTACTTGCCACCCACTACGCCCCTGACATCATCATCCTGGCTGAGACTTGGCTAAAAAAAATATCAGTGAGACCTCTATCTCAATCCCGAGTTATACCATGAGCCGCCAAGACAGGGCTTGCAGAGGCGGTGGCGTTGCCATATATATAAATGCCAACATGTACTTCACTGTAGTTTTGACTAAGTCCGTTAAAAAGCCCATGAATTCATAATGTTTCAACTGGAACTACCCCTCACTCCCTGTTTTTATAGCTGGTGTTTACTGCCGCTGGGCACTCCAACATCAACTGTCACTGACCTGCTGCACAAATCGCCTCTCTCTCATCTAAAGGTGAATTATATATCATGGGAATTTTAACCAAAACTGGTTGTCCCATTCACTCAGCAAAACCAGAACGGACATTGCTGCTCTAAACCTGTCTCAATCCATCACTGAACCCACCGACTAAACCCCAAATCTACGAGAAACACGCTCAGAGACTGGGCACTCACCTCCCACCCCCACCGGGTTATCCAAGGTGGGCTGCTCTCTGACTTCCTCAGTGACCACCACATCATCTGCCTTATCAGGAAAACTCACTGCCCTAAATCCGCCCCCAATTTCATATTCCAACGTTCATACAAATCCTCAACCTAGCCTCCGTGCACGAAGACCTAGCCCACGCTAACTGGTCCTCACCCATCCCTGCCCCAATCATCGATGACGCCTTAGCTCACTTTCAAGACACGTTCCTCACTGTCTGGAACAGGCACGCCCCACTGCTTCGTTCCAGGGTTCGTGATAACCACCTGCCTTGGATCACTCAAGAACTCATAGCCTGCCAATATGCTCGTGACAAAGCGTGGCGGCAGCATAAAACCGGGCACCTCCCACAAGACTACACAAGATACCGTGTGCTACGTAACAAGTGTACCACAGCAACTAGACTCACTAAAGCAGAATACTTCAGCTCCTTCCTCCAGTTTAACTTAAATTGCCCATCCAAATTCTGGAAGGTCATCCACTCTGTCTTCTCCCCCCTGTGGCAAATCCCATGCTGCACTTAATTACAAACAACTCTGTCCTCTCTGAACCGGGGGCGGTGGCTGTTGAGTTCAACTCATACTTTACCTCTTGTGCCTTGACCTACTCTTCTCCAGCCCCCTACTACTCCTTTAGTCACCACTCCAGACAATACCCTGCACCCGCTTAGGCCTTGCACCTTCTCCTTCCACCCTATTACACGGTCAGAAGCTCTTCAGGCCCTCCTGACCCTAAACCCTTCTAAAAGTAACTCCCGGCCAGGTTGGACACTAAACTGTTCCTCCTCTCACACCAATCATAGCATCACCTCTAGCTGATCTCCTAAACCTCTCTTTCACCACTGCTACTGTCCCGGGCCTGGAAACATGCCGTTGTCATCCCCCTCCCTAAAGGGCCCCCCCCACCAAACTATCACCCTATCTCTACTCCGGCCCTGGCCAGGCTACAGGAGCACCTAGTGCTCACCCAACTTGCCTCCTTCCTCTCTGATTCAAACTTCTTCATACCATTCCAGTCTGGGTTCAGACAGGGCCACTCCACTGCTTCCTCCTTCTTATTAAGGCTCACTGACTCCATCCTCTCCAGCATGGATAGGGGCCAGGTTTCCTCGGCTATATTTATTGGCCTCGCTAAAGCATTCGACACTGTCTCCCACCCCTTGCTAATAACTAGTCTCTCAGATGCTGGCCTCACTGCCTCAGCTACTAAATGGTTCCATGCGTATCTCTCAGGAAGAACACAATCGGTAAGAATTGTGGTCGCTACATTCCCCATGACCACTGGTGTCCCCAAGGCTCAGTCCTTGGCCCCATCCTGTTCTCCATCTTTCTCAGTGACCTGCCTCAAATCTGCTCAACTTCATCTATACACATGAATGCCGACGACACTGTCCTTTTCACCACTGGCTCCTCCCCAGATGAAGTAGCATCCAACCTCCAGACCGATTTCAATATAGTTCAACGCTGGTTCATATAACGCCAACTCGTGCTGAACGCTAAAAAGACTGTTACTATGTCCTTCGGCAGACGTCAGAGACTGTCCCGACTCCCCTTGCTCCTGTCCTTCCACACACTGGATGGGACTACCCTGGTAGACGTTGCTTCCTTCCGTTATTTAGGGGTATGGCTCGACCGCCATCTTACATTCTCTGATCACATTGATGCTATCATAAAACAACTCTGCCCCAAGCTAGGTGCACTCTACAGGAACCGCTCTTGCCTCCCATCCTCTGTTAGACGGGAACTAGTACAGAAGATGATCCTTCCCTCGATTGACTACTGTGACATAGTATACAGTGCAGCACCTAAAGCCACGCTATCCAAGCTAGACCCTCTTTTCAGCGCCTTCTGCCGCTTCGCCCTCAGTGCGCCCCCTCGCTCTCACCCCTGTGATCTGTACTATTCCCTCGCCTTCCCTTCCCTTGAAAACCGACACCTACTGCACTGCTCTAAGTTTGTCTCAAAATTCTGCCTTGGCACCCCCAACCTCTCCTCCTCACTGTTGCGGCTCCCACTCCACTCATTCCTTCGATCCCTTGACACTCATCTACTAATTATTCCCAGTCGTAAGACCTCAGCTGGAACAACTGCTTTCTCATACCATTTCAAACTCTGGAATGCTCTTCCCTCAAATCCTTCCTCCTCCTCTACATACTCCCTTTCAGCTGCCCTGGCAAACTATCTCATGATAACTGTGTCTGCACTCCTTAAAAGACTGTAGCTCTAGCACCAATCTGTGCTCAATATAGGTAGGTTGTCTGCCTAACTGCTGTATATACTTGCTAATTGTTTACCCATTTGCAGTAACCAAGTAATTCCAAGCTTCAGCATATCGGTTCAATGTACCTATTGCGTTATGTAACTCTGCTCATCTAATTAATGTATTTATATTGCGATAACCTGCGTGTTATCCTCCCTGTGTACCCCTTCCTCCCAGGTTACACCGGGAGACTAGCATCATTTTGCTCAGTGTGCCTTTCCTGGTGGAAAAAAATTGCAATAAATAAATATATAGATATATGTTTTATGCTAAATGCAGCTGTACAGTCTGGCCCCTGTGAATGCCACATTGACTGCAGTTCAGCTTCTGTGTATTATATAGAGAATAATGCATGGGCTGGAGTGTATTATGAGAATTTAATACATACCTGAAGTATGTGTTCCCACATCTGGCACTTGGGTTAATATCCCAGTAGTGACACTGTAGTGCAGCATGAGAGGGGTGCTGCACTTCTGAGGTGCCGTCTTTTGGATGAGACGTTAAACCGAGGTCCCATCTGCCTGGATTGGTGGTAGTTCAGGTGGATGTTAAAGATCATGGCACTTATCGAAAAAGAGTAGGGAATTTCCTTGGTGTCTGGCCAAATATCCCACATTCACTAAAAAATACCATTAACAGCTTAATCTGGTTCAAGGTCAGTTGGCATTCATCTGTATCCCCTTCCCGAGTCGTGCCTGAAAATAGGCAGGATTTGTCTAGTGCACTTACCCGGTCAACAAAAACTAAATAAATAAAATAAATTAAAAAAAATAACATAATCCCTGAGAGCAGCATGGGATTTATTCAACATCACACACCAAGTATCATTCCAGCCCATGCATTAGTTTTATAATTTCTGGCGAACAATGTTTTCCAGCCAGAAACTGTAAAAGCGTAGCATGATAGAATGGGAAAGCAGACTGCAGATTGCTGAAAACAAGACTTTACCAACAAATCGCGGTGCACAGCATCAACAAACTAGGTTGAAGAGATTTTAAAAGATAAAACACTGCTAAGAATATTTTTTATTGTTCAAAGCAGTTTCCAGTTTAAATGCTTTCAATTTCATAGCTTTTGTAGTGGCAGTGTTCGGGCAGAAGATGGAGATCTTACTTCGAGAGGGCTCTTGCAGTAGGTAATTACATATACAGTAGGACTGAAGCTGGCAGGCGTCAGGACCCCATAGAAAAATTTCTAGCTAGCAGTCTGTGGCGGGGGACCGCCCCCACGTTGGGTGACTGACGTCATGCAATGTCAGTATAAAGGGGTGGTCCCCCACGCCCGCCTTCCAGTTCTTTCCCGCCATCTGCTTGTCATAGCGCCTCACGGTTAAGTTTTTTCTGCTCGTCAGTCAATCGTCGGTTTTGTAAACTGAATTTTTTCTCTGTTTTTTTTGACATTTTCTCATTTAAATGCCATGTGTGTCATCCTCTACACCATCCAGTTTGCATAAAAACAAGTGCGACTCGTGCAGCGTCCAACTCCCGTATAAGGATGGTCATTCCCTGTGCCTCTTCTTCCTAGGCCCGGATCACCCCATGGAGAAGTGTCTGCACTGCCAGCAATTTAATGCCGCCACCCGTAAATGGAGGCAGCAGTCTCTGGAGGCCCATATTTTGAAAAAGAAGATGGCCTCCATGGAGAAGGAGCTGAAGTAGTTAAGGCAGGCCTCCAGTTCGCCTGAGGGACACTGTAAGAAGGAGAAGCACTGGGACTGGGATTCCATTTCCACAGCTACCACGACTCGGGCTGGAGTCGCCGCATTGCAGGTAACGATGGCCATCTTGGCGGCGTTGGCCCTTCAGTCGGGCTCACGCTCGGGGCCCCTCGGGAGCCTCCGGGGGAAAAAGGAGACAACCGCTCCCAGGAAGGCCGCTGTCTTGCGGCCCTCCAGGTCGACTTGGTCTGGTAAGTCGGATGCTGGTGCCACCGATGTCCACCTGGACAGGGCCGATAAGTCGCTGGCCCCTTTGGGGGCACACAGAGCCCCCAAGCTGCCCGGCAAGGCCGCTTCTCCCATGCGACCTTCACCGGGGCTGGTTCCGATACATCGGACGCCGGCTCCTCCGACACCCGCCTGGATCCTGCTGGTAAGGTGATCATCGGCTTCTCCCAGCGAGCATGGCGAAAGAGCCGACACCAGACACAGTCTACCAGTCCACCGTTCCTGACCTGCCACAGCGCTCACCGCTGTGTACTGAGGCTCAATCATCTCCCCTGCTAGACCCCAGGGATTTCAAACCTCCTTCCCCAGGTGACATAGAGGACCTCGGTATGCTGCCCTCAGGGCCGGATCCCCTGACACCGGACCCTTGGACACTGGCTCCGACGCCAGGCGACACTCTTTTACTGGATGCCGTCCCAATGCGGACCCGGCGCCCGCGGGGCCACCTGTTCCTGGCCCACCCACTGGGCCTCTTCCAGGGCCTTCTGCGCTGACAGAGCCCCTGGTTCCTGGGTATCCGACTCCGTCCTACCTGGGGCTGCAGCATCCCGCACCGCAGTACCTGACGCCGGCCTACCTGACGCCACAGTACCCGACGCCGGGCTTCCCGCCGTCGGGTTATGGATACTTGCCCTACGGATACCCTCAGTATCTGTACCCCCCCCTCCTCCTCCACCGCATCCTCAGCCGCCGGTGGATTTGAAGGAGACTCTGGCTGCCTGGTGGGCTGAGGCCAAGGCTCAGCTCACCAGGGAGGTGGAGAGCCGTCTACTGGTGTCAGACCATGCACAGGATCCCCTGCGCCAGAGATGAGAGACTCCTTCCCCCCTACCCGACACCAGAGGTGAACCCTCCGGTGCCAGGGGTGGGGAGGATACGCTTCCCCGAGGTTTGCAAGGGGTCCGTTCCTCCTGCAGCGGGAGAGTCTTCTTCTTCGGAGACCTTAGAGTCAGTCTCGGGGGGGGGGGGGTGCTTTCCGATCCTGACGAGCCACGTACTCCAGACCGTCCCAGGCCAAGGACTCCTCCAAAGTCACCTCTGGAAGATCCTTCCTTTCTGGAGCTACTGAGAAAGATCCAGGAGGTCCACCAGTGGTAATCTCTGGAGCCACAGCGGAAGAAGTTCGCTGCCCACCTGGATCTGCCCGAAACTGCACCAACATTGATTCCACCCTGGATTGAGCCTCACGCCGACCTTGTTTCCACTATTTCTAAACAACCGTCTGGGTTAGCCCCCCTTCCAAGGAAGGTGGATCGGCTATACCGGGCTCCGGAGGGTGTGGATTCCTTGAATACACACCCCAAGGCCGACTCGGTCGTGATTAACGCTGCTCACAGCTGGTTGGCGAATCCTAAACATCTCATCTCGTCTCCACCAGACACGGAATCCCGTCTTCTGGACTAGTACGGGAAGAAGGTGTACGCTTCTTCCACACTGGAAATTAGGGCCCTGAACTATGTCGCGCATATGGGGGACTACCAGAAGACTATCCTGAGTTAGGTGGAATCCAAATTGTACTCCCTTCCTGAATCTCAAACCAAGCAGGAAGTGGCTGATCTTGTCTAGTCTGTTTGTTCGACCAGTCAGCACATGCTCCATTACCATCTGACAGTGGACACTGCTGGTCAGTTCGGCTTTTAGCGTGAGCTTTGGCTTCATACCTGGCCGGGTGTCAGGATTGGTCTCTGAAGTGCAATCCGCTATTCAGGATGTGCCCTTCAGGAGTTTAGTGCTGTTCAGTGGGATGTCAAGGACATCATCACTGACCTGCAGAGAAGGCACTGCACTTAAGTCAGTCGACTCTTTGTACAAGCCCCTCAGGGACAGTGTGCCCCTTTGCAGGCGTTCTTGACCGAAGCGAAACCTCAGGGCAAGCGGGCCAATAAGCGTCTGGCCCCTATGGTAGCCAAGACTCCGCTGCCCAAAAAGCTGCAGAGCCTCGGCGCCACGCTGCCTCACACATCCTGACTCCTTTCCTCTCCCACAGCCTCTGGACTTCCCAGAGGAACCAGTAGGAGGAGGTTCTCCTTCCATCTACCCGGTTGGGACAGGATTACATCAGATGCTTGGGTGCTCCAGCTGATTGCGGAAGGACACTCAATGATGTTTCTTCAGAAACCACCGAAGACCCCAAGTCGTCTTACTCCTGGAGCATCTTCCTCTGGTTCAGGAAGAAATATCCTCCCTCCTTCTCTTGAAGGCGGCGATAGAACCAGTCCCCACCCACGGGAGATACAGTTACTACTCCCATTTCTTCCTCATTCCAAAGAAAGCGTGAGACCTATTTTAGACCTCAGCTCCCTGAACATGTTCATGAGTACAAACACTTCAGAATGCTATTTCTACAGAGCCTTCTGCTGCTTATTTGGCAGGGACAGTGGCTATGCACTTTGGATGTGCAGGATGCCTACCTGCATATCCCCATCTGCCCTTCCACATAAATACCTCAGATTTTCATTTCAGGGGCCACTCTCAGTTCAAAGCCCTCTCATTTGGTCTTTCCTCGGCCCCTCAAGTATTCACCAAATGTCTTTCGGTGGTAGCGGCCCACCTGCGTGTCCAGGAGTGCGGTTTCCTGTACCTGGACGACTGGCTCCTGGCTACCCTGTCCAGGAAGGAACTCCAGCTCTCTTTCCCTTACCTGGCAGGCTTTCACCAGCCTGGGTATCACTATCAACCAGGCCAAGTCCCATCTGGTCCCTTGCCAAAATCTCCAATTTATTGGGGCGGTCCTGGACAAGACCATCGGTGAAGTCTTTCTGCCATCGGACAGGGTGGACACCCTTCAGGCCTGGTCTGTCCTTCGCCTCCTTGGGCTCATGGCTGCTGTTCTGATAGTCCCTCGCGCTCGGTTCCATATGAGAATCTCTCAGTGGAAGCTTCAGTCTCAATGAGACCAGACGTTGGACGACCTAGATCAGGAGGTTTTAGTCTCTTGGTCAGGGACTTGCATTGGTGGATGGTGCAGGAGAACCTCCTCGGGGGAGTTCCGTTCTGTATAAAATCTCCCTCCCAAACATTGACAACAGATGCCTCAGGAGAGGGCTTGGGAGCTCATCCTGGGTCTCACAAGACTCAGGGTTCCTGGTCCAGACTCGAGCAAACTCTTCACATCAGTGTGCTCGAACTCTGTGTTGTCCTGTATGCTCTCCAAGCTCTGAGCTCTTGCATTCTTCGGTCATCTAATAATCCAGGCGGACAACATGTCGTAGTCTGGTACATCAACAAGCAGGAGGAACTCGTTCCTACCCACTGTGCAAGGAAGCAATGAGAGTTTGGAACTGGGCAACTCAGCATTGCCTTCGCCTAGCGGCAGTTCATGTTCGGGAGTGGACAATATGCTGGTGGACCAACTCAAGTCGGTTGTCAGCCGAAGCCCACGAATGGGAACTGGATCAAGAGGTAGTAGACTGCATCTTCTTGCATCGGGGGACCCTCTCAGTTAGACCTGTTCGTGTCTCCTCCAAACACAAAACTTCCCACCTTCTGCTCACTCGCTCCAGGGCACGGCATTTTTGGGCGGGACACACTGTCTCTCGATTGGTGGGACAGATTTGTCTATGCCTTCCTTACGATTTCCTTAATTTCGAGGGTCTTACACAAACTCCGCTCAGGAGGAGCCCGGATGATCCTCATCGCTCCATTCTGGCCCAGGCAAGTTTGGTTCTCTCGTCTGCAGCAGTTTTCAGAGGAACTTCCACTTCCTCTTCCTCTGTCACAGCACTTGCTGACCCAGGATCAGGGGACCCTGGTTCATCCAGGTCTCAGATCCCTTCACTTGCATGTGTGGCTCCTGCAGACGTAGTTCAAGCCCATTTCGGGGTTTATTCACTTGTCGTCCACATTTTGGTGGAGGCCAGAAAGCCTTCCACTAGGTCCACCTACGCTATGAAGTGGAAGCGTTTCTCGATATGGGCCATCTCGATGGACTTGGAACTCTTCTGTTGCCCTGTTGAGACAGTCCTGGACTACATGCGTCACCTCTTTGACCTGGGTCACAGCCATTCCTCTTTGAAGGTCCATATGGCGGCTATTTCGGCTTACCATGTCCCTTTTGGTGACAGGACTTTAGTGTAGTTGGAAGTCTCTGAGACTTTCCTCAGAGGGGCTCTTCATTTGAGACCCCCATCCGCGTTCCTGTGCCGCCTTGGGACCTGAACGTTGTTCTTGAGAAGCTTACTCTGCCTCCCTTTGAACCGGCAGCTTCAGCAGACTTGAAGTTCCTCTCCTGGAAGACTCTCTTCCTAGTGGCCATTACTTCCGCTCGATGAATTTCTGAGCTTCAGTCCCTGATGTGTAAAATACCTTATTTGATTTTTCACAAGGAATGTGTAGCTCTGTGCACTAACCCTAAGTTTCTGCCTAAGGTGGTAACTGAGTCAATGCTGAACCAATCCATTGAGCTGCCCCCTTTCTTTACGTAACACTCCAATCAAGGGGAATACCTCTTGCATACTTTGGATGTTCATAGGATGCTGAGATACTATGCCGCTAGGACTAAGGATCTCAGGAAATCGGATCAGCTTTTTGTCTTTGCTCACAAAGAAATGCAAGCCCGGCCCGGTGGCGCAGAGGTTGGCGTTGGGCAACACCTCTCGCTCCCGCGGCGACCGGGTTCAAGAAGCGGACTCGGGTGGCGGTGCGTTGGCGGGGGATGGCTCGGCGTCCGGCGACAGCTTCGCCTACTCGGGTGGAGTGTTGGCCACATTCCGGCTCTTAGCGACCCGAGCGGAGGCTCGAGGAAGCACATGCCCCTGGGGATTGGTCGGACGGCCGCCAAGCAGATCAGATGTCGACGACGTGCGTCATGACGTCAGGGAGTATCTGCTAAGGGAGGGAGAAACAGGGAAAATGGAAGCCTGCCTCGTCCGGGAGGCAGGGGCCCTGGGACGTGCCCGCGATTTGCCAGCGCCCACTCGACGACCGTCCACGGGCCGTGAGCTATAAGATTGCAGGGAGTGCCCCTACCTTGTCCCGCCGGAAGTAAACCCATGAGCTCCATGGGGTCTGTGGACTGTGTGAGCTGGGTTATGCGGTAGCAGGATGTCCAAGGGACAACGCCGGAGGTCGGAGGAGGCAGGCTAGGAGGAGAATAAAATACAATTTCAAAAAAAGAGAATGCAGTGCAGTTTCCAAACAGTGCCCATCAGTGGTTGGCTCACTGTATCACTTTCTGTTATGGCAAGTACAAGAAGACCCTGCGGATCAAGTCAGAGGTCACTCCACCAGAGGAGTAGCTGCCTCTGCGGCTCAGTATCAGAATGTGTCAGCGAGGACATCTGTGCAGCATAACTTGGACTTCTGTCCATACCTTTATGAAACACTACAGTTTGGACATTGCCTCGCCGTGAGAGCAGGCTTCGGGTTGGCTGTTCTGCAAGGTCTTATTTCTTAAGACCGTTACAGCCGGAGGTTTATTAGTTGGTAGTTTTCCTCCTCTCGAGTGCGTTTCTTTGTTCCAGACTGCTTGGGACTCAGATCTGTATGTAATTGCCTACTGCAAGAGCCCTCTCGAAAGTAAGATAGTACAGTTACGTAAGAACTTACCGTAACAGTAGATCTTAAGAGAGAGGCTCTTGCAGTAGGTAATACCTTCTCGCCCTCCATCCCCCTTAGCTTTTTCTGCTCCTTTTCCGGGATGGGAAATATCCGCTTCTCTCTCGTCTTGCCTTTTTGGCCCTTGGTGGGAAAGAACTGGAAGGCAGGCGTGAGGGACCGCCCCTTTATAGTGACGTCGCATGACGACGGTCACCTGACTTGGGGGCCGTCCCCCGCCAGAGACTGCTAGCTAGAAATTTTTCCGTGGGGTCCTGACACCTACTGGCTTCAGTCCTATATGTAATTACCTACTGCAAGATCCCCTCTCGAAGATCTGCTGTTATGGTAAGTTATTGAGTATCTGTACTTTTACAAAGCATAGTAAGCCATAAGAATGTGACAGCAGAAGGGGACCGTGATATCTATCTAGTCGGCCAATGGCCAGTTGGCAAGGAAATTGAAGATTTAAAGTGTTCTGTGGACACATTCTGATTTAACAAAAAAAAAAAAATTGTGCCAGTTTATCACTGAAGTTAGAGTATTTTCTGCGGTATTTATATAATCTAATTTATATAATATGCTATTTGTGTATAAGACTCTGGTGAGACTGCACCTGGTGTACTGCGTCCAGTTCTGGAGGCTCCATCTGAGAAAGGATATAAATAGGGTGGAGGCAGTGCAGAGAAGGGGCAACTAAAATGGTGCAGGGCCTGCAGGAGAAGACCCATGAGGAAAGACTAAAAGAATTAAAAATATATATTCACTGGAGGCAAGGAGGGAAAGGGGGTACATGATAGACATACAAATACTCACTGGTATAAACAGTACAGGAAGGGAGCAGCTTCCAAAGTAAGAGATGTTCCAGTAGAAGGAGGCACAGTATGAAGCTGGAGAGGGCGTGGCTCATGGGTATAATGGAGCTAGGAGGCGGGTGCCCTGGAATTCAGTTTGTGTATCAGACCTCATACTAGGTAGGGATAAATAGCGCAGACTGAGTGGGCCAAGAGGACCTTATCTGCTTTCAAGTTCTGTGTATCTGTGCTTTTATTTTTTAGCTATTTTGAAGTACTAGCATGCCTGTTCTCACAGACACAGCAGGAAGTGAAAATGACAGCAGCTGTGTGGTTGTGAGAACTGGATCGCGCTCACAGTGTGTAAGGTAGCACGCATCTCCTGTAATAACCAGCCAATTATTACCGGAAATACTAACCAGCTGAGCCCATAGAAAACATTGCTCACCTGTTGTTTTATATAGAGAATAATGCATGCTGAATATCTTTTTCTGCTTACCAGGGAATCGCAGACTATTCTGGATATTAGAATGGGTAGAAAAATCCCCGTAAATTATTTACTTTGCAAAGCATTTTTATTCATCAGACTGTATGAAAAGGGTGTGGAAATAATGGACCCAGAGTCCAAAATTACTGTCACTAGGTTATAAAATGGGTAAGAAAAATGTTATACTGTGATTGGTGGAATCGAGTTATGTGAATTATTACAGTATGGCCACACAGGCCAGTTAACGTGTGTGTGTGTGTGTGTGTGTGTGTGTGTGTGTTAAGCTTTAGGTGCTTTTTTCACCATTCTGTGAGTTTGACAACACACCCAGGGTGTCCAGTAATGTTGTAATAACAACACATCCCCAGTGGTTGAAGCATTCATTACAACTCTCTTGGGGTGTGCAGTTATTTACAGCAGAACTGCACACCCTGTCATGTGGTATCGCTTTAAATAGTCCATCGGGTGTGCAGTATTTCTGCTTTAACAGATTCCTTTTATAAATATTTTAGATCAGTTTGGTGTAATTGTTTCACTTGATTGTCAGGTACACCTGAGGAAAACTGAATGCTCTGAAAAAGTTGAAGTAATTTTATATACAGAGTGCATTGCAGTTCACAAAGAGGAAGCAGTTCTGTTGCTGTATAAAATATTCTCATACAATTACATTTAGGGTTTAAAGATTTTTTTTTTTTTTTTTAAAACAATGGTGGAAAGTCTTCTTTCATACGTTACATTTCATGCATAATGGAATAATGATGGTAGTAATAGCAGTGTAACAGTACAGAATTAGTTGTTTCAATTGAATGAATAATGATTTAATATATAAGCTTTATGGTTCGGCAAAATGTGAAGAATTCTTTTATAAATAAAATAGCTGTAGGCCAGCCCAGTGGTGTGACGTTTGTGCATACACCCGCAACACCGGGACCAGACATCGAGAGCAGTCTCGGGTTGCTGGGGGGGGAGACGGGGAGAGAGGATATTGTGTCCAGTGAACTGCTTTCCTCTCCCGGGGGGAGGGAGGGAGTGGTTGTTGGCTCTGCTGCAAGACTGCTACCAGGTGGAGGCCTAGTGATCATGCTGGTTGGCAGCGGCACAAAGGGTGGAGCTGCTACAGTCTGAAGGGAGAAAAACAGAGGAAAGATAAATAGCAGGGCAGGCAAATATGAGACTTTGCGTACCAGTCCTTCACCTGTGCCACTGCCAGGACCCCTGTCAACAGCAGTATCTGGGTGAGAGTTTCGGGGGGGGGGGCAGCCCTCACTCCCTCTCCTGACCCCGCCATGGGAGGTAATCTATGGGGGAACTTAAAGGGAAACATCCATCTACGTTTGCCTCACACCTTACTGTGGGCAGCCTCCAATTAGGCTTTTCGCCTGAGAAGTAAAAATTTTACCTCTTACTTTGATGCTGTAATACATTCTATCTGGTTGATCCTGACGTCTCTCCTGCCTGAATTTCATGACGAGTGCCTCTAGGGGCACATCCCAGAGCCTCCCGCGCCTGACGTTAGACACTGGGATCAGCCGCAGGAGAGTGTATTGCAGAAATAGATAGTATGAGCATATAGCAGCTCTGGTTCCTGATATACAGATCCCCGTACCATGTCTAGAGTAAGTATGCGCAGTCACTTGTTACAAAATGTCAGGAAGGATGGCAGGAGCAACCAGATAAAAATTAATTACAGCATCAAAGGACAAGGTAAAATTTTACTTTTCGGGTGAAAAGCCTAAGTGGGGGCTGCCCCAATACTAAGGTATGGGGGCAAACGTAGATGGACATTTCCTTTTAACTAGCAGGTACGTCCTGAGGAGCTGGTTGCTGGTAGGGGGCAGTGGGGATGGGGCCAGTGGGAACCTGCCTGCCCCAGCTGAGGCTTAGAAACGCCTTTGTTGGGGAGGGGGAAACAAATAAAACGGTTGCAAAAGTCGGAGCAAGCTTTCATGGAGTAATTGGCACAGATTTTTATCATTTTGGTTTAGTAAACTGAAGTCTGTTTTGTTTTCATTGTAGGATTTTAACCGACACTTGGATACCCTGACTGAACATTATGACATTCCCAAAGTCAGCTGGACCAAATAAAATTCAGGGTGAAATGGAAGATTATGCATCATAACTGGAGGGGATAAAAACGAAAGGCAAATGACATAAGATCAGTAAAATCCCATGTCAAAAGGAAAGGAAACATACAGCACTGCCCATTTGTCTGAACTGGTCCGTCAGTGAGGGACCGCAGTCCTGCAGAACAATGTGATTTCATTAGCACTTTCTGATTGTAATACAGTGGGTCCATCACCCCTGTTCAGCAGGAAAGTCCTCCCACTGGAAAGGTTCCTGCAGGATGCAGGCTTAATAAGTAAGCACCACTATAATATGCTGTATCATGTTCATCTGTAAAGCATTCATCAAAGAGAATCTGGAGGGAAAGAAGTGAGTCAGCTGCCCAGGTAACCTGCCATGTATTCAGCCCTACTTAGATTCTTCCACATAAAGAATTTGCAAATCTCTTTTAAACAGTGTTTTCTTCCCAATCAACGTTGCTTTTTGTGAAGCAAAAAAAAAAGGAGCCATGCCTGACGGTAAATGACAAATAAAACAAAATCATCCTCTTGAGTGCACTCTGAAAATGAAGTTTTGAGAGGCATTTCGACCATGTGACCTTTTGGAATTAAACATGGGAGTTTAGTGCGCATTTTGTCATTTTGTTTTGCTCAAATAAGTTATAAACTGTATGCATTTGTGCCTCTATTAGAACTTTGTTTAGTATCAGAATCCTTATTGTTAGCTTGTGTTTACCCTTTGTGTAAAATAAAAAATAAAAAATAGCATTTTCTTTAGTTTCCTGTTCACATAATGCAAGATTTTAAAAGTTTCATGTGTGAATGTAATCCTTTTTTTGCACGGAGGAGGTGGCATATAGAGTGAAAGGTTTGTTAAAGTGAGGAATGTCTCAAGATAAATCAGTAAAATGTTATACAAAAACTGGAGGCTAAACTCTTTTATATGTACAGTTTCCTCCCAATACAGGAGTCTTGACCTTTGTTTTGTTTGAGTTTTTTTTTTGTTTTTGGCCCATTTTATGTTTACTCGTTCCACTGTCCATCAGCAACTCCACACCTTTGGACCGTGTTAAATAATAATAATGCTTTATTTAGTGCAGTTCTAAAAATCAAAGTGCTGTACATAATTAAAAACATCGTAAGACAGAACTGAACGTAAAAATTATTGACAATATAATTTAAATACTTCAATTAAAATTATCACCAAATACCATATTAAATACCAAATATCTGCTTAAACAAATGTGTTTTCAGGCCTGTTTTAAAGCTCTCCACTGTCCCACTCTGTAATCTGACAAGGTAGAGAGTTCCACAGGGATGGGCACCAAACATAAAAGCACGGGCCCCAGATGTTTTCAACCGCACCCTGGAAACCTCTAACAACCCTCGTCAGTTGAGCGGAGAGGACGGCCAGGGCTGTAAGGTGTCAGGAGCTCTTGCAGGTAGCTCAGACCCAGTCTGCGTGGGGCTTTATAGGTCAGAAGACCTTCTAACAGCTCTGCTGCCAACCAGAATTTCCACTTGCTGCCACCAGAGAACCTACTGGACCTGCAGTATCCCTGACATCCCACAAGGCGGTGTATACCTTCCAGGGGCCTTCTGTGAGCCCAGAGGAAGAGGAGGAGTGTTTCTTCTGCTTTGGATGTTGGCTGGAGAACCTCCCATCCTGTGCCATTGGGGAGGGGGTGGTCCTTTGATGTAGGGGGACTACAAAGGCCATCATTTGGCACATTAGTTCGGTATTTCCACCACTTTTCTCCAGTTATGGCTAACAGTTATTTTGCCACTATCTGGCATGACTGGGAGGATACTGGCTGACTAAACTGTATCCTACCAGTCACGCCAGTGATAACTGTCAACCATAACAGAAGTTCAAATAGAACATTTCCTATGAACATATGATTACCAAAAGAGGACTGATTTTAGAGAGCATAACAAAAAGATTATGGACCACTTCTTGTGAGTAAGCTCTACAGGCGAAACGTTGAGAACCCAGTGCCCATCAACAAATATCTGTAGTGACTGAGTAGGCCTCCTGTACTTATTATTTATGGGGTGGTCATTTGGAAGCCACTCACTACATTAGAATCAAGCACCCCCGAGGGCCATGAATGAGCCTGATCTTTGTATATGTAACACCACTTTTCTCCCCATTCACTCCCCACATACTTTCGCAGGCTTGCAAGTGGCCTAGGAGGGGAGTCTGACAGTGGCAATAGGACCTACACCATGCAGCAGCCAGGAGCTGCTGTGAGAGCAATGTGAAGAGGGCAGGGACTTTGACTGGAGGGGCCTTCAGTGCTCTGTTGGGTGGTCTGATGGTGTAGGGGGACTTCAGAGGTTGTCATCTGCTCACCAGTGCAGCATTCCTACCACTGTTCTACTCCACCCCCTCCCACATACTTGCGTACACTTGTGGCTGGCCCGGGGGGGGGTCTGACTGGGTCAGTAGCACCTCCACCATGCAAGGCTCGGGGTGCTTCACAATATCGGTAAACAATAAATACTTGGCAGCACAGCTCTGAGCACAAATGCAGGTTGCCAATGTGCCAGAAAACACCACCATCGCTTGGCGTCATGGTGCCTGCTAACCTTTGCCCTTTTTCTTTTTTAAACTCAGTTTACTGAGACAGTGCATCAATACAGAGGTTGCATGTAAATTATGAACAATTATTGTACACTGCCAAAAAAAAAAAAAATGGTTTACAAGAGCAGATCTTTGCTTTACTGAAATTTTGTTGCGCTACATACTGTGGTGAGTATGTTTATACAGTGCGTCCCCCATAAGTAGTGTACATCAGCTTTTAACTTTTAATTGTACTCTGCAGGCTTCAAATTAGTAAGAACAAATCCTCTCTTCCAACAACATGAAGTCTTGCTATATTATGACATATGCAGTATAACCCCAGGTTAGAACTGCTCCGAGGTGAAAGAGTTAACTTCCATGCAGGGCATGGAATCTTGAACTCAAGCTCGGTTGAACACTCTGTTGAAGCTCAAACTTAAACTGTCAGATTCTTTACTCCGCCTCACTGAACAGTTGCTCCGGAGATTCCTCTACTGCTCGGTTTAAGCAGCCGGTTTAAAGTGTAATTCTCGGTTTTATTTTACGAAATGTAACTGCAATCGTCGGTTCAAGCTCTGTCTGTGGTATTGTAAGTAATAGATGGACTTTTTATTTTTCTTCTGTGTGGAAATTGTAAACGTCTTTTTCGGTTCGGTTTGAACCGATCAGAGGAGTTTTAAAATGACCTTCTAGTCCTTTAGAGTGCGGTTCCTGGTTCTTATCGGTTCTAAAGAAAATGGATTTTATTACCTTTTTTTCTACGACCCGTGACACAGTTGGGAACCGATAGGAGAGTCTTGCTTGCTGGATTGCCATTAACGAGCACGTTTTGGTTAGGCTGGCACTATGTCTGAGAAACCCAATAGAAAAACCGGACCCACTGGGTTTCAGCACTGTGGCCTCTGTGGGGAAGCCTTTGCTAAGGCTGACCCACACACCACTTGTGTTTATTGTCTGGGGTTTGACCACCTCCATGCAGACTGCCAGATTTGTAACAATTTTCCTGCTGCTACTGTGGAAAAAAGAGTTGGTAGGCTCAGGGAAAGGGAGGCCAAAAAGTCCGCTGACCCGGATGGCCAGCCCGGTTTGGTTCCAACCGAACCTGAGGGAGTGCCCTCTGACCAGGGCGTTGCTTCCTTGGGCAACCGAAGAGCCAGCTCCGAGGAGCCGGTTCCAGCTAAAAGGGCTAGAAGGTCAGCTAGTTTGGGGCCAAAAGTTCTTTCTCCAACTGCTGAGGAAATAGCCAAAGCTATTCAAATTGTCCAGTCTCTTTCCCCAGTTCCGTCGAACCAGCACCATTGGGCGCCTGGTTCGGTCGGTTCCTCGTTCAAGATTATGATTTTGAAGATTTTTATGAACCGGGGAAGGGGAGGAGGGTATGAGGAGAAGCGAGTGTGATTTTTGAAAGTCTGGATGTGCCCATTGAACCGGACATCTCTCCAGACAGACCCTCAGGAGTATCCCCTCCCAGACTATCCGAGTCCCTTCTCATTTTTGTTTTACAAGAAAGTTGTTGACACTCTGCAGCTCCTGTTGAGGAAGCTGTTGATGATCAAGAAGAGCCTGATTTTGTGGAAATGATGGATATTCCAGAGTCTAGGAGACTGTCTATTCCCTTGCATAAATCTTTTAGGAAACAGACAGTAAAAATTCTGAAAACTCCTCATTCTATCCTCCCTGTGGATAAAAGGATGGACAAGAGGTATGCTTTATCAGGCTCTGATACGGAGTTCCTATCCCAGCAGTGCAGCCATGTGGGAGTAGTGCAGGCTGCAGCTTGTGACAAGGCTAATATTCCTCTAGCCTCTCACCCTCCTGAAAAGGATTCCAGGAGGATGGATGCCATGGTAAAAAGCAGTACATGGCAGCATCTTTGGGACTCAGACAGGCAAATTATATAGCTACGCATCTAGGTACCAGAAATCCAGGTGGGATACTGTCCTGGCTCTAGCAAAACAGGCCCTGAACAGCTTGTCAGGGAGCTGGAGCAGGTGGCTGCGGATGGTATTGAGGCATCCAAGGTGCAATTTCATGCTGCTGTAGACTTTAATGATGTTTCATCAAGAGTTATGGCTACATCTGTGTCTCTTTGCAGAATGGCCTGACTCAGATGTACTGCCCTGTCACAGGCTACCCAGTCTAAGGCTATGGATTTTCCTGTTGTGGGAAATTCTCTGTTTGGGGAGCAGACAGAGAATTATATGAAGAAAATGGATGAGTATAGGACCACCTATAGGAGTGCACAGGCCAAAGAAAGGCAAGTCACTCTTCAAAGGCAGCATGGCAGGGGCAGGCCTTTTCATAGGCCGTTTTACCAAGCCCAGGCCTCCTCTTCTGCTTATGCCCAGAGGGGGTTCTTTAGAGGAAGGGGCAGATGGGGCTCTAGTAAGCCTGCTTCTACCCCTCAACCCAAAGCCCCTGCAAAACAGGCTCCCTGATGGGGTAGCCAGGGCCAGTTCTCCACTACCGGTAGGGGGCAGGCTGGCTTACTTTGTCCAGGACTGGAAGTCTTCAACATCAGACAAGTGGGTCCTGGAAGTAGTAAGCCAGGGACTGGTTCTCAGCTCCAAAAAATTTCCGAAGATGAGAGCCAGGTCTTTTCCACCTGCAAACCCATCAGAGGCACTTGCCCTGGAAGCAGAAGTTTCTTCCCTCCTGGCTCTCAGAGCGATGGAAAGGGTTCTTCCCATACACCAGGGCAAAGGGTTGTACTCCAGGTACTTCCTTACCCCAAAAAAGACAGGAGAATGCTGGCCCATTCTGGATCTCGGGCATCTAAACAAGCACCTTTTAAAACCAAAGTTCAAAATGGTGACTCTGGGGGATTATTTTACCCTCTCTAAGGCCAGGGGACTGGCTAGCCTCCCTGGACCTCAAGGATGCCTACTTCCATGTTCTCATCAGAAGCTCCCATCGAAAGTACCTCAGATTCGAACTGCCCTCAGGCCATTACCAGTTCAGAGCAATGCCTCGGCCTCACCTCGGCTCCCCCAAGGGTGTTCACAAAATGCCTGGCAGTAGCAGTTGCTCATTTAAGAAGGCAAAGATTGCCATCTTTCCTTATCTGGACGACTGGCTCACTGTAGGCCAGTCTCCAGAACAGGTCAAACTACATTTACAAGTAACCCAGCAGCTGCTTACATCTCTAGGTTTCTTCTCAATCTTCCAGTGTCAGTTCTGGAGCCTGTCTAGCTTCTCACCTTTATAGGGCAGAACTGAACACAAAAAAAGCCAGAGCCTTTCTTCCTCTGGAAAGAGCAAGGACCTTGGTGTCTCTGGCCTCCTCTTTCACCCTGCACGTCTCTCGACCAGCAAGGTATTTTCTACAGCTCCTGGGGCACATGGCTGCTTCTACAGCAGTGGTGCAGGGAGCGAGATTTCAGATGAGGGACATTCAGTTCCATTTGAGAGCCTTTTGGTCTCAAAGGACAGATCCCCTAACCAAATTGATTCCAGTGACTCGAACTCTGATCCAGGCCCTTCAGTGGTGGCAGGATCAGAACAATCTGAGACAGGGGGTTCCCTTCACTCCCCAGTCTCATTCCTTGACCCTTACTACAGATGTATCCCTCTTGGGGTGGGGAGCTCTCATGGGTGACCTTTCCACCCAAGGGCTGTGGTCCCCTCAGGAATCTCTGCTCCACATCAATTTGCTGGAGCTCAGAGCAGTTTTTCTAGTGCTCCAGGTTTTTTCCACATCTGTCCAGAACAAGGTGGTTCAGGTCAGAACAGACAATACCACTACAATGTGGTACATCAACAAGCAAGGGGGCACTTGGTCTATGGCCTTGTGCACCGAAGCAATGAAGTTGTGGTCTCTGGCTTATTCTCTGAATGCCTCCCTTACGGCAGTTCACCTCCCAGGCAAGGACAATGTCCCAGCGGATGCTCGGCAGGATTTCCCAGGGCCATCACGAATGGGCACTGGATCCCCTAGTACTGGAGGTAATATTTGCCAGATGGGGCACCCATAAATAGATCTCTTTGCAGCTCCAGACAATCACCAACTTCCCCTTTTTTTGCTGCAGGCCCCAGTGTTGGGCTCAGTCCCTCTGGATGCCTTCCTCCTCAGTTGGGATGGGAAGTTTCTCTATGCTTTTCCCCCTTCCCCTTCTTTTCAAAATGCTAGTCAGAGGCAGGATCTCAATCCTGCAAGATGATCCTGTTTGCTCCAGATTGGGCCAGGCAGCCCTGGTACCCACTCCTCATGTCTTTAGCAGTCCACCCTCCCTATGTCTTCCCAAGAATCACAACCTGTTAACCTGTGCCCAGGGGAGAGTTTGGTATCTGAACCTCAAATCACTGCAGTCTCAAGGCCTGGCTCTTGAAGAGTTAGTTTGCTGACCTACACCTTTCTCAAGGTGTATTGGATATCTTGAAGGCCTCTAGGAAGCCTTCCACCAGAGCTACCTATAATTCAAAAATGGAAGAGATTTTCCATATGGTGTGCTGGTAAACATATTCCCCAGAATCTGCTGGTGTCCCACGATCCTGGATTATTTGGTGCATTTGAATTCCTTGAGGGCTGAGACCAGCTACCCTAAAGATTCACTTGGCAGCTGTGTCTGTCGTCTTGTCAGCAAGTAAGCCCTCTTCTTTATCAGCTCACCCTCTGTTCTCCAAGTTTTTTAGAGGTTGCTTCCACACCAGCCCCCCCATTCAGGGACCCTGCCCCTGCTTGGGATCTTAATATTTGCATCGCTCAGCTTATACAACCCCACTTGCAGCCATTGTCTTCAGCAGGCTTAAGATACTTGACTTGGAAAACTGTGTTTCTGGTAGCCATCACACCTCTGCCAAGCGCATAAGTGAGCTACAAGCCTTGTCAGTGGAGCCCTGATTTTATCTCCTTTCATAGAGATAAAGTGGTCCTCAGGACTAACAGGAAGTTTTTGCCTAAGGTGGTTTCAGACTTTCACCTTAATCAATCCATGTCTCTTCCCGTGTACTTCACTGACCATTCAAAGACAGTCTTGTTACAATTCTTAAGATTTTCAGTGCAGGAAGAGTTCAAAGCACAGCTGACTTATTTTGGGGCTGACTGCTTTCAGAGTACAAACCACCAGGCTGTTTTGGGGCTGGGGAGATTTACCTGTGTCTGACTTGGATGTCTGGATTTTTCTCTGTTTGATTAGCAGGGGATTTTCTCTGTCAAATTATTGTGTATGGTATCTTGCAGACAGGAAGGCACTCCCATGGCAGTGGATCAGAGCTCTTAGCTGATTGTTTTGTGAGGGGCTGGAGTTAGGTAACCCCTTCCCACCCTCACCCCAGGCACCCCGGAAATAGTTCCCTTTATACCTGGGGTTCTGACATCATTTCCTCAAGTGCAAGGTGCATATCAATGTCATATCCTCTCTCTAGCACACAGCACTGAAAATACTCCATACACATTGTATAATATATATATTTCTATATAACAAACCAAACACACACACACACACACACACAAAAAAAAAAGTACATAGTCATGTGGGAGTACTGCAATGTAATGGCTATGGGAAGCAGTCTTCCGGAGTCTTTCTGGAGGCTGAGATGCGCCCTATTTGCAGACAACTCTCTGCCCTGAGGGAGAAGTTGCCTGTCTTCCAGGCCACACTGGACAGCAGTAAGAGAACCGTCCCCCAGACCAGACTGGATGGTGGAGAGGAACCCCCCCCCCCAATCCAGGGGAGCACCAGGGAGGCCACCACCACTACCTCAGAGGTTGCAAGAAAGCACAGCAGGTTAGGGCACAGTGGGCTCAGAGAGGTGAGGAGGGTGGAACAGAGGCACACCAGTCTGTTGTTCCACTCCACAATCCATACACCATTCTGGGGAGCACAGCTCCCCTATGGATACACCGCAGGAGGAGATTAAGGAGGCTGAGGATACCTGTCACAAGGGAGGCCCACAGGAAGGGAGGCAGAGGATGCCACTGAGGAAAGAAGCAGCTCTGATGCGGAGGACTCAGTTATTAGGGGGGGATAGAACTGGGGGAGCAGGGAAAACTGAAGTAAAGTGCCTGCCTGGTGCCATGGCTTGTCAGGGACAGGAAGGCAGCATCCTCAGGATCATGAGAAACAACTGCTGCGGGAGTCTGAGCTGGATGTCATTGTCCACCTAGGGACAAATGACTTGGCTCAACATGAGATTAGAGCAGTGTAAGAAGGACTTTGTCAACAGAACTGGGAGGGGCCTAAGACAAGTAGCACACACAGTATCCTTCTCAGAGGTGCTGCCTGTAAATGATAACATGAGTGAGGACAAGGGCACTTTTGCACCATGCAGTTTAATAGGTGGTTGAAAATAATTGTGGAGCACATGGGTTTGGCTTCATTGGGGACTGGGGTTTACACCTGGAGAGAGGGACACCAGCCTATACTGGCAGGATGGTCTGCATCTGTCCAGGAAGGGAACAAGTCTTTTGAGCAATTGGTGTAAACAGCTTCCATTGGCAAGCTTTTAAACTAGTCAGAGGGGGAGGCACTGATAAGCAGCAGGAAAATCCCAGCCTCTCCCCTACACAAAACAGGTACTAAATGGTAAAAGACCGAGGTAGAAAGGTCAGTGGGGGATGCTGCAACAGAAAGTAAAGCCATCAAAAAAATGGAAAGCAATGAGTACCAATGCCGTAGTCTGAGTAACAAGCTTCCTGAATTAGTAGCCTTGATGGAGGAGAACATCTGGATATCGTGGCAGTCCACAGAAGCATAGGTTAGCACAAAACCATGACTGGGGCGTAAACATACTCAGGATACACTATCTACAGGAGAGACAGAGAGGGGTAAAGAGGAGGAGGAGTAGCTCTTTACATAAGGGAAGGAATCAAGTAACAGAACAAAGAAAAGCAGGGAGGAGAAGAAGCACTGTGGGTAAAAAGTTGGGACTAGCAATGGCACCACAATCCGTACAGGGTTGTATACAGACCCGTTCTCAGGAGGAAATGGACAAGGAAATGATAAGATATACTTAGTATAGGCAAAAAAAGGGAGATATTGCTGACGGGTGATCTGAATATGCCAGATGTTAACTGGAGTGCAGTTCCATAGCCACTTCAAGAGTGGGGTTATTCTAGATGCCCCACAGAGGGCATGCCTTGAACAACTAGTATTGGAGCCCACTTACGAGGGGAGCAATCTTAGACCTGGTTCTCTCAAATGGAGCTGAAGAGAGGATCACAGATGTGAAGTGGGTAGCCATCTGAGAACTAGCGACCATCGAGACAGTATGGTTCACAATAAACACAGCAATAGAGGTCAAACCATACAAAGGCAAAGGTACTGGACTTTAGGAGGCTGACTTTGCCAAAATGGGTAAGTGCCTAAGGAATGCACTAGCAAATAGGCGGGAAGGAGGGTGGAAGAACAATGAGAATAATAAAACTGCCATCACAGAGGTAACAAGCCTTTGTGTGAAGCAAATAAAACTAAATGATGTAAGAAACCACTATGGTTCTCAAAGGAAGTAGCAGTGAAGGTTCAGAGAAAAGAAAGCATTCAGGAAGTACAAGGAATCACAGAAGGAGCAGGACAGAAAGCTGTATCAGTTAAGGCAAAGGAAGCTGGGAAGGCAGTCAAGAACAGCAAGGCCCAAACCGAGGAAAAGATAGCCAACTCAGTTAGAAGGGGATAAACCTTTTATAGGTACATCAGGGAGTGAAGGAAGACCAAGGGGAGGGATAGTGAGGAAGCAATAAAGGGTGGGGGAGGTGGGCAGAGGAGACTGTGAAAAGGCAGTGATACTAAACAAATATTTTTGCTCAGTATTTACAAAGGAAGGGGAGATACCTAGAACAAACAGTAAAACACACTGAATACAGAGTTGATACCAGCCCATTTACTGAAGAAAGAGGTTCTGAAAAGAACTCTTAAAACTGAAGGTGGACAAAGCAATGGGGCCTGGTGGGATTCATCCCATAATTCTAAAGAACTAAGGGTAGAATTAGTGACACCACTGACTACCCTGTTTAACAAATCATGGAGGATGGGGTGGTACCGAGGGACTGGAAGAGGGCAGATGTGATTCCCTTCACAAAGTGGGAGCAAGGCAGAGAAGCGAAACTACAGACCTGTTAGTTTTAACCTCAGTGGTAGGGAAAATGATGGAATCACTTCTGAAGGGAAAGAATTGTCCAGTATCTAGAGGCCAGAGGGCACAGGACCCAAGGCAGCATGGATTCACAGCAGGAAGGTCATGCAGACAAATCAGTAGATTTCTTTGACTGGGTGACCAAAGTAGTAGATCAGGGAGGGGCTGTGGACATGGCCTACCTAAGACTTTAGCAGGCATTTGACACAGTCCACACAAGAGTTATACACAAGTTAGCTAGCCTGGGAGTGGGTCCCAAGATGACAGCCTGGGTAAAAATTGGCTGGAAAATAGGACACAGAGAGTAAGTAAGCAAAAATACTTTCGAGAGGGTGGGCGGTAGTTGAGGCAATACCGGACCTGAGAGGCATAATGGCCCGGCGCGCATGAAGCGAGAGGCACATATAACCCTGGAAGATCGATATTATACCACCTCCAACCGAAATAATGCGTTTAAAAAAATAGAGCACTGTTAAAGAATGTAAGTTTAATTAAAAAAATTAACTAAAATTAGTTTAAAATAACTTTTATAATAAAATAGTTCCTCGCCTTCATTTGACATGGTACATCTGCACACTGCACTCTACATTAGAGTAGACACGTCCTTGTTGTACTGCCATGGAAATAAAAACCAAAAAAATAAAATAAAGATAGTGTGTGTGTGTGTGTCTCTCCCGGTACTTGTTTCTTTAACTATTAACTTCGGGAAGTAGCTGTTGCTGTTGAGATCGGGAGTGTGGCAGTCATGGAGAGCGCAGTCAATTCAGCGACAGTTCGTGAAGCAATCAGGCTGATGGCTTCATTTTTGTTTTTGATTTGCTGTCTGAATTTCCACCCAGTTGCTCTGAAGCCGATCGGGTTCACGGCTTCGTTTTTATTTCTTCATTCGTGCCACTCCCCCCAGTTGCCTGAAGCTGTTTTATGTTGTGAGAGTTTTTTTTTTTTTAGAGAGGTCAGAGGTTGCGTGGGGTAGGTCAGAGGTTACTATGCTGACACGGAAGCGCGGTGTGGGATAGTAAGCTGGTGTAGTCGGGAGCCAGTTGTTTTATATTTTTTTTAAAACATTCTTGGTCCTCGGTGGTTTGTGGAGTGGGAGCGTCTGTTTCAACTAGGCGGTTATTGAGAGTGCGGCGTGTCTTTCTGAGTCAGCGGTGGGCAAGCGGAGCAGGAGGAGCCACAATGTCGAGAGCTGTAGGAATGAGCAGAGTGCTGCCAGTTGTGGGAATGTAAGTATCACACAGTATCGGGTTTATTTGAGAATGAAATGTTAAATTGATTACTGTGGGTAGCAGGAAGTTGTTTCTGTCAGGAAGGAGTGTATCGGGAGAAGTGATGGTGGTTGAGCTCTCTCGCTAAGTGAAGGAAAAAAAATGGCGTCGTTTTACATTTTAAATTAGTTGTTGCAGCCAATTATGTAGCAGGGTAGGCACAATACTACTGGGTGAGGGGGCACTGTAGACTGGTACTTTTTGTTTCCTGGCATCTATTGAAAGTTAATGTACCCCCTTGGCAAGGGTACTAGCCAATCAGATGCCTGCAAATAAAAAGCCCATTTTCTAATAGTAAATGGAGTCCACTCTGATGAAAGGGGGGTTACTAGTGGGGTACCGCAGGGTTCAGTATTAGGACCAGTCCTCTTCAATGTCTTTATAAGCGACATTGCAGAGGGACTGGAAGGAAAAGTATGTCTCTTTGCAGATGACACAAAGATCTGCAACAGAGTTGATGCACAAGGTGGAGTGGAAAGGATGAAAAGGGACTTGGCAAGGTTAGAGGAATGGTCAAATGTATGGCAGCTTAGATTCAATGCTAAGAAGTGCAAGGTAATGCACCTGGGAAACAAAAACCCAGGGGAAGAGTACACAATGGGGGGCGAGATATTAACAACAACAAAAATGGAAAGGGACCTGGGGGTAGTCATATCAGATGACCTAAAGGTGGGCAAGTAATGTGAGAGGGCAGCAAGGAGGGCTGGGGGGATACTCGGATGCATAGGGAGAGGCATCACCAGTAGAAAACAGGAAGTTATTATCCCTCTGTACAGACAGCTGGTCAGACCCCATCTGGAGTACTGCGTGCAGTTCTGGAGACCCAGTCTTCACAAAGACATAGACAGGATGGAAGCTGTCCAGAGAAGGGCAACTAAAATGGTGCAGGGTCTGCACTGAAGACATATGAAGAGAGACTAAAGGAGCTTAATATGTATAGCCTCGAGGAAAGGAGGGAGAGGGGGACATGATAGAAACTTTCAAGTACCTCAAGGGAATCAACAAAGTCCAAGAGGGTAGCATCTTTCAAAAAAAGAGGTGTGCAAGAACGAGGGGGCACAATTTGAAGATAGAGGGGGGCGCTCAGAGGTAATTTAAGGAAGTATTTTTTCACAGAGAGGGTTGTGGATGCATGGAATGGCCTTCTGGAGGAGGTTGTGGAGTCAAAAACAGTGGTGGAATTCAAGCATGCATGGGACAGTCATAAGGCAATTTAGGGATGGGGGTAGGAAGAAGTAGGCTGCTGGTTAACTAGGATCTGCAGCTTATCCAGTAGGCAGGGAAATGGGCAGACTGGGTGGGCCAAGCGGTCCTTATCTGCCGTCAAATTCTATGTTTCTGTTTCCTCCTCTGGTGAGAGGAGATTGCACAGTTTAGATGTCAAAAGAGCCCTTAGTTACTATATAGAACGCACGAGGGTCACAGGTTCAATCCTCTAATTGTTCCTCACTTATGGTGAGGTTGGTAAAGGAAACCTGCCACTAAAAGATCCATTGCCAGGTGGATTGTCTCTATATCCAATCCTGTTACGTAAAACTGAGTAAGGTTCCTCCCTCAGGCCTGAGGGCTCACTCTTCCAGAGGTACAGCTGCGTCTCTGGCTGCTGCCAGGACATTCCTATCCTAGAGATATGTCAAGCAGCTACCTGGAAAACAGTTCACACTTTTACTGAGCATTACTCCTTGGATATCCAGGCTAGGAGTGTTGCTCGATTTGGCACAGCTGTGCTTCAGAGCCTATTTCCCAAGTAGGTTCTGTCCCTCCTCCATGGAGGTACTGCTGTGTAGTCTGCATATGTCATAATATAGTAAGACTTCATGTTGTTTGAAGAAAAAATTACTCACCTTAGTAATGTTGTTTCTTCTAATGGAGTCTTGCTATATTATGACCTCCCCCCCCCCAGCCCCTCTCAGAACCTCTGTTTTTGGGATGTGGGTGGGCAGTGCAATGTTGGCACTTCTTTGATGCCCACTTTATTTCACCCTTCTAGGGTGCTTAGGAGTTATGCTTAAAATTTCCTTCTTGAATCCCCCGACTTGAGTCTTTGTTTTGGGATCAAGAACAAAAAGGTGTTTTTGTAGTTAGTAGCCAGTGGCTAGTGTAGGTTTACGGCTTCCACACAGAACCTTAGTGAGTTTTTGCTCGTAAAGATCTGACAGTTTAAGTTTGAGCTTCAACAGACAGGGGCCCAGATATTCAAAGGGTTGCCCATGCCAACAGGGCTGGCGATGCCAAGTCCAAAAATGCGCCATTCTGCGATATTCAGCAGGAGGCAGCTGCGCCCACTGACAACAGGTTGCACAAAAGAGCAATGCAAATGAATGCATGCTCAACAGGAGGGGGAGGAACCATGCATAACCTGCGCAGCCCGATATTCAGTCGGGTTGTGCAGAGTTGTGCATCGCAACCCCAACCCGCGCCTGCACAACCTTGAGCCAAAAAGGATCGTTGAGGGCCACCCACAGGTGAGCTACTGTATTGCAGGGCGAACACAGCAGCTGCCACCTCTGGCTGGCCCCAACTCGTCCCTGTGCCCCCACCAGCCTGATCGTGGGCAGAATGTAAAACAACCCCCGCCCATTACTCCTCTAAAGCCCAATCGCGGGCATACAGTAATATCCCTCACACACATTCATTCTCGAAGCGATCGCGGCACAAAGTACATGACCCCCCTCATATCTTCGAAGCCCGATCGCCGGCATAACGCTTATCAACCCCTCAGTGCCTGATCGCGGGCAGAAAACCTTCGACCCGAATATCTCCCGGTGGTCCAGTGATCAGAAGCCTGATCGCGGGCAGAATGTCGGTTATAACCCTCAAACATCTCCTCTGTAGTCTAGGTGTCCCCCCCACCCACGAGCTCCTCTGCCCCCCTCAGCCGGCGGCGGCGGCAGCATCTCACTCCGCTTGCCGTCTGACCGTCAGTAGGGCCGCACGCCATTGGTGCAGAGCTACAGCCAATGGGCGGCAGCCCATACTGGACAGTCAGTCGGCGGACAGCGGGCGGCAGGCGGTGGATGCTGCCGCCGCCGCCGCGGGGGAGTGGTGGAGGGCTTCGTGGGTGGGGGGACATAGACACCAGGGAGATGTTTGGGGGTTGTACTTGACATTCTGCCCGCGATCGGCATTACGGTCCACTGGACCACCAGGGAGATATTCGGTCGGGGGCTTTTACATTCTGCCCGCAATCGGGTACTGGGGGTTGATATATGTTCTGCCCGTGATCGGGCATCGGAAATGTGTGGGGTGGTTCATGATACTTCATTGCCGCGATCGGCTTCGGGAGATATGTGTGTGTGTGGGGGTGTTACTGTATGCTCACGATCGGGCCCGCAATCGGGCTTCAGGATCTGTGGGGGATGTAGACACAGAGATACTGCCCGCGATCGGGCTGCAGGGTGCCCGGTCCCTACGGCTGCTGCCTGGCAGTATGGCTAGCGCAAGTCCTCGGGATCGGGCGCATTTGCTGAGCAAAGATGAGATGCAATGGGGCTACAATAGATGCAAATGCCCCCGCGCCTTGCATAAATTATGGCCCCATTTGCATGTCACCTTGAATATCGGAAATTTGGCGCATGGCACAATGGTACTCTGGGCCCACCTCAAGTTTAATGTTTCAACTCTGGCAACTTCATGTGGCGCAAGTTCCCTCAGAATGGCGAGTTTGAATATCTGGGGCAGAGTGTTCAGCCGAAGTCAGATTAAGATTCCATGCCCTGCATGGAAGTTAACTCTTTCACTTCTCCGGAGCAGTTCTAACCTGGGGTTATACTGCATATGTCATAATATAGCAAGACTCCATTAGAAGAAACAACATTACTAAGGTGAGTAATTTTTTTTTCCTGTCTAACTTAATTTTAATATGATCACAGATTTTTTATTACTTACAATCAGTATTTACACTGGCTGATGTGCTGTAAACAGGACTGTGAGCATTGGGATAGTTTCCAATTGCCAGTAATGCTTTTTCCAATTTTGATATTTCATAATTGTTTATTTTGTGATCCATTCCACCCCCCAAACACATGGGCCCAGATATTCAAACTGCGCTCAAAAGTAGCGCAACAGCAGGAGCAAGCACAAACCAGTTGCGCAAATGTGCAATAGGTGCGATATTCAAACATGGAGCAGAGCAAATTGCGCAAGCAACCAACATCTGAATATCGCACATACTGCGCCATCGCACAACCAGGAAGGAGAAGCTGAGCATTCCAGAGCAGCCATAGCGCAAGCACAGCGCCCCTCCCAGAGCAATGGAACTGCACATCCAGGGAGGCAGGCTGGGGCCCACCGCCAGCCATGCCACACATGGGCACAGGAACACACTGCAGAACCCACACCACACCTGCACACCCCAAGCACAGCATCACTGGGGGTGGGACGGATGATCCACCTGCCCATGGGGACAAGCCAACAAAGCATAGCAGAGCCCTGACACCCCAGCACAACCACTGGCAGGCGGAGAGTGCCACACACAGGGGGTTGACAACCACAGTGCACATCAGCCCCCCGTATGCACAGCACACCCTGCACTGTGACCCCAAGACACCACCCATGTGCAGTGACTGGCACTGCAGGAAACCATGCAGTCCTCCAGCACACGCCAGCCCCTGGCGGCAACACAGTAGCCTACAAGCCAGACACACACCCTGTGCACCCAGCAGTGGTGGCAGCAGATGGCAAGACCAACCGAAAGCCACTGCTATGCTGGAGATACCTCCCCATGCACACACATGCATCACACACACACACACACACATATATACCTAGGACCATACCAGCCCAGATGGCTGTACACACCTGCAACTGAGCACCCATAGCCAGCTGCAAATCAGAGACTGACACAGTATTCATATATCAAAATAGAAATGTATATTAAACATAGTCCAACAAGAACAATAATAACTATTTACAAGGGGGGACGGGTACAAGGAAGGGGTGTTCAAGGGGGAGGGATTAAAAACTTGGAGAGGGAAGGCAGGGTGGTAGGGATGGGAGAAGAGGGAAGGGCGGAGAAATCATGGCCCAGCTGGTTGCCCGTCTTCCTGCTGGTGTCCTGCAGGTCTGTGCCGCCTCCTCCTCTGCACACCATGACGGTGAATAAAGTGCAGGATATCAGCGTTCTGCCCCACAAGTTGGCGGATGGCCCTGACATCCCTCTCCATCCTCCGCAGCACCTCGAGGCCTAGGAAAATGGGAACACAGTCAATGGCTGTGACTGACCACAACCCTGAACACCACCCAACCTGCAAGCCATATAGCCCAATGTCCCACACCTGTGATGGCATACACCCACCCACAGTGAACATGCACATGGCCATCACAAACAGGCGGCACCAGCTATGCGCACCACCGCCCACACACACTGCCCACGTCAATCACAGTACAAACTAGGCTGGCAAGTGATGTGGCAACGTGGTGCGATGCCAGTTACACAGCTATGTGCCCAGTGCATGCCTGGACCACCAGTGACGCATACACAGACGTGCTGTGATACTGCACAGTGATGCATGTCACCTGTGTCGTGCCTACATACATGGATACATAGTGTCAGCAGATAAGGGCCTATGGGCCACCCAGTCTGGCCATGTGACTTTGTAAGTTCACTCTGTTTTCCTATAAGTCTGTTGCACCTTACCCCTGACCTCCAGAATTCCTTTATGGCTATCCCGTGCATTCTTAAATCCCGTGACCAAGTCAGCCCCACCACTTCCTCTGGCAGGGTGTTCCACTTGTCCACCACCCGCTCTGTGAAGAAATTCTTTCTCATGTTTCCTCTGAATCGTCCCCCCTCCAACTTCATCCCATGCCCTCTAGTCCTGGAACATCGTTTACGCTTAAAAATAGTGTTTTCCTGCACTCTGTTCCCCTCTGTAAGATACTGGTATGTCCCCATCATATCCCCACACCCTCCTCCCCTCCAGGGAGTACATGTTCAGTTCCGTCAACCTGTCGTCATAGGACTTGTGATGCAATCCATGCACCATCCATGTCGCCCTCCTCTGAACCTTCTCTACCCAGTCCATGTCCATACGTAGGTATGGTCTCCAGAACTGTACACTGTACTCCAGGTGGGGCCTCACTAGTGTCTTGTATTGTGGAAGTATGACCTCCCCTTCCTGCATGGTTGTGTTGTGCATGGCTGGTGGTCTTGCCCCCCACCCCAGCATGCAATAGCATCCATGAAGTAATGATACTCACACTCCTCCAGCAGCTGGCTCTGCCGCTGCTGCTGCTGCTGCTGGGGCACAACACCCCCGGCACGGGGGCCCTGGCACGGCCCACGTCACCATCGCCCTGCGTCCTCAGATTCCGGCCTGTGGGAGACATATGTTGAGACAAACATCAGTGTGACTCAAAAGCAGAGTGCCCCCTGCCCCAGTGAGACTGCCTGCCCACACAGCCATAACCATCCATCGCACAGCTGCACACACTGACACAGCCAACCGTGTCCGAGCCGGCACCTATGCACAGCCACCCAAGCACACACACACCCCTACAGAGAATATAGGTGCATAGATGGTACACTCACCTGGCCTAGGCACTACGCCTCACCTGGCACGCGACCGCAGCTGCGACAAAAGTTCTGGCTCCCTCCGGCGGAGGTCACTGTACCGGTGCCGGCACTGCTCAGCAGACCGGCCCCGTCCAGTGACCTCCACCAGGTCAGTGGCCACTTGCTGCCACAGCTGAATCCTGGCACTGGTGAGGCGCCTCACCATACAGGCCATCATAGTGGAAGGAATTAAGGATTAAATGATTGAGGGATTGAAGGATTGAGCGATTGAAGATTAGACGATTGAGGATTGAGAGCGACTGAACAATTGAGGGATTGAACGATTGAGATTGAGTGATTGAGAGACTGAACGATTGAGGGATTGAAGGATTGAATGATTGAATGGTTGAATGATTGAGGGATTGAACAATTGAGGGATTGAAAGATTGAACAATTAAATGATTGAGGGACTGAAGGATTGAACGATTGAGGGATTGAACAATGGAGAGATTGAACGATTGAGGGACTGAGGAATTAAACAATTGAGGGATTGAGGAATTGAAGGATTGAACGATTTAGGGATTGAAGGATTAAATGATTGAGGAATTGAAGGATTGAACAATTTAGGGATTGAAGGATTAAACAAATGAGGAATTGAAAAGTTAAGCGATTGAGGATTGAACGATTGAGGGATTGAGAGATTGAATGATTGAGGGATTGAGAGATTGAGGGATTAAACGATTGAGGGATTGAAGGATTGAGAGATTGAGGAATAGAATGATTGAATGATTGAACGATTGAGGGATTGAGGGATTGAATGATTGAGGGATTAAACGATTGAAGGATTGAAGGATTGAGGGATTGAATGATTGAGGGATTGAACGATTGAGGGATTGAAGAATTAAATGATTGAGGATTGAAGGGATTGAGCGATTGAGAGATTGAGCGATTGAGCGATTGAGGATTGAGCGATTGAAGAGATTGAAGGATTGACAGGAGTTTGAAGGATTGAGAGATTGAGGGATTGACAGATTGGAGAATTGAGAGATTGAATGATTGACAGATTGGAGGATTGAGAGACTGAGGGAATGGAGGATTGATGGATTGAGAGACTGAATGATTGACAGATTGGAGGATTGAGAGATTGGAGAATTGAGAGATTCAAAGATTGAGAGATTGGAGTGATTGAAGGATTAAGAGATTAAAGAACTGAAGGATTGAGAGACTGAAGGAATGAGTGACTGAGAGATTGATGGTGCCAAGGGGGGCTTTCCATGTGGGTTGTTCCATACCCCATACACTGGCAGTCTGAAGCGCAGCCATGGGGATTCTGCTGTGCTGCCAATGGTCAGGTCATAGCCCAGTCAAAAAAGACAGGAGAAACGTAGATGAGTGCAGTGGAGACGGTGTATAAACAATATACTGAATATTACAAAGCTTTTTCCAATACGTTATTGGGCTTATCTGCTGGGAGTCACAGTTTAGAGAAACCAAAAATCAAAATTACCCATATATTAAATTACGGAAGCATCTGTATCATGGAAAGTTGTGACAGTAAGTGTTGTCATGGTTGGACAAACTGTGCTTAACCTACAGCTTCCTCAACTATGACTTCACTTTCTGTCTCAAATTTCCATATGGCTGCTGCCTTGTTTTATTTTTTTGCTGATTTGGCTATAGATATCTCTGAATTTGTGACACAAGGAAGCCAAATAAGTAATACAAAATAAATTTGCCTACCACTGCTAAAACTAGAAGTTACTTTAGACCTCTGTTGCTCATACTTACTACACTATATTTCCTTACCTATGACAGAACTGTGGGACTGTTACTGAATACTTCTGCTGCAGAAGGACTACAACCTATAAAAAACAAAAATAATGGCAGAAAATAAATAAGCTCTGGAGAAAAAAATAAAAAAACATAGTCCCCAGAATATCTTCACCATTCAGTCCCATTTATGGATCTTAGCCGGAGTTGCTAGGACCCAGTGGAAGCAGTCTTTTGCAGCCTATATGGGGACCAACGCTGGTACTGGTGCCACCCATGAAGCAGACATAGTGACATCGAGCTCATGGGTTGGGAAGTAACTGACATCAGCTCCCTCCCTTCCTCAGTTCTGTTTCCCAGGAGTGAAAACAAGAGTGAGAGAAAAACAGCTATAGATTCCTAGCACAAAGGGATAGAAAAAAGATACAGGATGTAAAATCATGAAAACATTAAAATCCAACTAACTTAGAGAACTAAGGGATGGCCTAAGTGGCACAGAGGAAGTGGGTGCAAGAGCCAGAGCCTAACTCAGCCATCTGAAAAATAAGGTAGAGGAATGGGCAGCAGCATTGGATATACCTCTGGATGGGACTAGAGGGCCAGAGGAACTCAGTGCTGTTAGGAAGGCTGATGCCAACCAAACAAAAACTTGTACTCAGATAAGAATTTATGAGGCAAATACAAAGCTCTAGAGGAACAGGAACAAATTAAAATAGGAAAACAAGTGCAAGACAGAAGCCTTCTTGCCACTGCAAAGAGTGCTGAAGCACTGAAACTACAACTCACAAGGGCGTAGGAGGGAACCCCCATTCAGCCCACAAGCTGAATAAACAGAAAATAAACTCCCACTGCATTTATCTTTCCCCTAGCTTGGGTTGAGGCTGCACTTGAATGAGGTCTTGAGGTTGCCACATGGCAGAGGCTAAGACCATAGACTAAGAACAGGTTATTAGCAGCCAGATGATGAATCTAAGAAAAATCACGAGAGAGAGAGAGAGAGCACAAAAAGGGGAGAATGGGATAAAAACAGATTGAGTAGGGGAAACGGGTCCACATCCAAATCTATTTTTTTTTTGTTAAATTCCTAAATAGGGAGAAAGAAAAGCTGACCTCAGAAGAGGGAGCAACTCCAGGAGAGTGGCAAGAAGTGCAGAGCACTATCAAAAAATGAAAATAACGTATTTATCGTAATTATTTATCTTCCCAAGTATCTTCACCAATTATTACTAAGGCTGTATTTTTTTCACAGGCATCATGGAATTCACATATTCCACAAAATTACACCCTGCCATGAAACTGGGACATTTACTTGTTTATTTATTTTATCGCGGATGACTGGCAAGAACAGCCCACCCCCCTCTGCTGGAACAGAAACCACAATAAAAGTGAAATAGCTGAAATGGTCACCCCCAGATGCCAGTCATGAACCTTAACCTGCACCCTGACTCTGAGAATGCCCTCTACCAACCAAAATGGGTTACTAAAGATAAACTTTTTTTTTAACCAGGACAGGCACACTAAGCTGAAAGCTTGTTTACAGGTGCAGCCTGGGAGTACAAGGAAGTTAAGTGACTTGCTCAGGATCACACAGTATGCAAGTTGGGGCTGTGGGATTCAAACCCAGGTCTCTAGGTTTGCAGCTCAGAGCCTTAAACCACTGTGCTATATTGCCTCCTTAGGATTTAGGCATGCATTTTAAGTCTCCCAGAGCAGCAGCTGCTCTGCTTTCATACATTCTGGCCCAGATATTCAAAAGGGTTGCGCCATGCGCCACAGAGATGCTCAGCGCAAGTCTGAAAATGCACCTGCGATATTCAGCGGGAGGCAGCTGCTCTCAAATCACATAATGCACAAGAGAATGGCAATGAATGCATGTGCAACTGAAGGGGGAGGAACCATGAATAAATGGAGCAGTGTGATATTCAATAGTATGCGCCACGCGCAATAGGGGAGCAAATGGAAGTTGCACGATAGGGGAAATGATCCAAAATAAAAAGGAACAAGAGAGAGGTGCAAGAACGCTATAGGGAAGCCAGAGGTGGTAGCAAGGTGACAGCCACAGAAGAGATGGAAGCAGTGAGTGGGACTGGAAAGGAGCAGGACAGGGCACACCTGGGAACATAGGGCAACAGGACAGGAGTGAGGAGCATGTGCCACAGTGGACTGAGGGCAGTGGCAGTGGGCAGGACAGCCAAAGCTTGGAGGTGTTCCCAGTGCAGGGGGAGTAGCACAAAGGACAGCGGGGGGAACGGGATTACAGCTGCCGGGGGGAAACACAAGCCAGGGACATGGCCAGTGCCACCATTCAGATGGAGGCAGTAATGAGGGGTGTGAGAAGGCAGGCAGCAGGGGGGCACAGCTGTGGAAGGGCCCATCGGCGGTATGCCCCCAACAGGTGGTACCGAGCCTGCACCAGCTTCGAATACTACAGTGACACCAAGATTGCAGGCTGGTACCACCTGAACTGGGTGATCCTGAGGCGGCTCTGTGAGCTGTGCAGTGATGAGATGCAGGCACCCATACGACGGAGCCATGTTCTGTCAGTGGAGACATAGGTAACAGTTGTCATGTGCCTGCTTGCCACGGGCACCTTCCAGAGACCAACAGGAGACACAACAGGCATAACCCAGTCGGCCGCGTCATGCCTACTCACACAATTCCTCAACACACTGCTGCCACATGCTGCGGAGTACATCCGTTTCCCCAGCACACCGGCGGAGCGCACAGCACACATACAAGAGTTCCACAGGGTAGCATGTATGCCTGGCATGCTCGGGACCATTGACTGCACCCATGTGGCCATCCACACACCACCTGGCCCGGAAGGTGTTGCGTACATCAACCGGAAGGGCTATGCCAGCATGAACTGCCAGGTGGTGTGCAATGCTAGGGGAGCGCATAACCAATGTCTGTGCCACGCACCCTGGGGGAGCATATGATGCCTTCATCTGGCACCAGTCTGCACTGTGCCACAGGTTCGAGAGTGGGGACATCCCCACTGGCCACCTAGTGGGTGAGAATACAAATCACGCAGGATGACATGGCTCTTGGGAGGGGCATAGTCAGAGGTGCCATGGGTACTGGCCTTGATGGCCCATGGCAGGGCAATGCTGACCACCAAACTAATGTCCACCATCTACACACAGGTGACAGTGGCTATCCACTCCATCCTGGGCTGCTCACACCATACCGGCGGCCCGCGACCCCATCGCAGCAACGGTACAATGAGGCACATGCCACCACATGCAATGTCATAGAGTGGGTGTTTGGGATGCTGAAGGCACGTTTCTGTTGCCTGGACACATCTGGTGGTGCCCTACAGTACAGCTTCTCAAAGGCCTGCGGGCTATTCCCGGCCTGTTGCATCCTGCACAACATGGCCAATGATTGTGGGATACCTGTAGAGGTCAAAGAGGGGGACAGTGATGGGGACGATAAGGACACCGGTGCAGATGGTGATGGGTAGCCCCCCTTGGTCAAAGGGACCCCAACTGATCCAGATGTCGCAGCTGCACCAGGACACCATCACAGAGGAGTACTTCAACCAACCCAGGTAAGTCATTGGGCCATGTGCAACCACCAATGGCAAGGGCACAACCCACAAACATGCATGGACAAACCCCAGGGGCACATGGTGGAAAGGGACTTGGCTGAGCGTGGAACCGCACACACCGTCAGGGATGGGCAAGGCCTAACAAGGCACACGGTCATGCACACACACACACACCCACAAGACATGCACAAAGGGTAGGAGGCATGCCGACCCCGACCGCCAACCCTAGCCATACACACGTCCACAGACCACCACACCCAGTGCCTGTCATTCTGTGTGTCTCAGATGCTGGGCACCATTGCACAGTGGCAGACAGCGCAACACAGGCATCATCATGCACACACCACAGTGGCCAGCAGCCAGGAAGGTGTGCACATGGACCGTGTATGTGTGCAGGGCCGTGTACCCCACACGTGCATTGTACATTGAATGACACACTGCACACAGGGCAGTGTCAGGCAGTAGCCATGGTGGGAGACAGGTCAGTCATGCAGCACAGTACCACGGCCACCACGGATGCGTGGGCAGCCCCGCCAAGACCTGCCAGCCGTGACAGGCTGATCATTGGCCTCATGGGATGGCACCGACGGTCCCCCAGGGCTGCTGCTGCGGGAACATGACCATTCTCAAGCAGGGGTCTGCAGCTCACTGAACATGCCTGCGCCAGGTATTCTCGGGATGCCCACAGCTGAACCCGGTGACGACATGAAGAGTGTCGCACGACGCCGGGAATGGGGGTGGACATGTCACTACGCGGTGTCTGTGGCGCATGGGCAAATAACTGTGTGCCCATTGTGACCATGACAACTGTGAATGCCTGTGTCTGCTTGTCAATGGCGGCAGTCACATCGTCCCGCAGCCAGTCCATCCCTGCCAGGAGCTGACCGATGTTCCTGCTGTGCCGCTCCTCTGCCTGGCACAGGACCGCACTGAGTGCATCCACCGCTGTCACAATCCATAACTGCTGATCCACTGATTCATGGAGTATGCGGGTCTGCTCATCTAAGAAGTCATCTGCCTGATCGGCATGCTGTCCCTCATGGTGTTCGCGGCCGTGCTGGGCAGCACCCCTTCAGGTTGGGCGCTGCACACCAGGGCCATGCATGGGCATGTCCACAGGTGGTGCACTGATGCCGCCCCCGACACTGTCCCCCTGTCACCATTGGCCGACTGCTGACACTGTCCCTCCAGCCGCCGCTCACCAGGGCTCAACGGTGCTGCTGCAGCGGCTGCAACAGCCCCACTGTCCTGGACGCACACCAGTGCTGCCCCACTGGTGCAGACAGGCACAGGCTGGGACTGTGATGTCACGCAGGCCTCCATGGCGGCACCACCCACGGCTATGCCCAAGCTGTTACCTGCTGTGGGTCCATCCTGCAGCCCACACGTATCACTGTACATGATGTGAGCTCCATCATCATCAGTGACAGATCCAGCACCAGTCAGAGTCTTAGCATGCTGGTATCCATGGATGCTGTCACGCTGGGACATGGGCAGGGCCTCCTCCACACCAGCTCCACCAACTTCAGTCCGGACAGCCAGGCAGGCCCACTGTCATTCTGACCCTCGGACACCTGTGGAGGTGGATGGGCGCTCCTCTGTGTCCAGGGTATCGCCCTCAGTGGACGAGCCCCACCACCGCTGACCCATGTAGACACTCAGGAGCTGTAAGGGAACACAGTAGCATTAATGTCTCTGCCCTACCCTGTGGCATTCCCCCATCCCCCACACAGTGACAGATCAGGACCTACCATGCAGTGACGGGCTACCACCCATCTGGAAGCCACCACCTGGAACACCCTCGAGGGCATAACGCCGCATGCTGCCAGCAATCCACTCTTCCTGTGGTGTCAGGCGTGGCACGGCCGGCTGTTCACCACCAGTCACAGCCCATGCTGCCCTGATGGCAGCCACCTTATCTTTAATCCTCCTCCTGTCCATGCCCACCTTCTTCTTATGCTCCTGCACGGACCGCTGGTGGCTGCCATGCTGGTTGACGGCATACGCCACCTCATCCCATGCCGCAGCATGGGCCTGTGGTGTTCCCTGCAGTCCGCTGAGCAGCAGTTCCTGGTCAAGGTAGGCCTCAAACAGGGCATCTGATTCTGCCTTTGTGAAGTTAGGCCTCCTCTTCCGCCCACGTCTCTGTTCCTCTTCCTCCACCTCACGATCGGTCATTATTCATCCTGTGAGAATGATAGGTGTTACCTGTGACTGTGCAGTCCCATGCCTGTCCCACCACACAGTCCACACTCCCAAACAGCATGCAACTCACAATAGACTGCAGTAACCGACTATGGCCAGTGCAGCCCAATGTCGCATTTTTATAGCACAACGCATGCAAATGAGGCGAGGCGTATTTTTAAGTGGATGCAAATGCAGTGTCTGCGCCATTGAATGGCTGATTTGCATATACCAGCTGAATATTGCGCTGTTGCGCTTGTAGTGTGTTGAGACGTGCTCGACAGGCGCATTTCTGTGATATGTCTGTCGGTGCACAGAACTGTGCATGCGGGGTGATGCGCGGGCGCCTGCTGCACTGCTGACGTGCTGTGTGTGGGAGGCAATGCAGGACATGGCCACCATTGTGCCAGTGGCGCTACTGCACTGTTCACATATATGGCGCTGTGGCACTGGGGTGCCGTGGCGCACTAGGGCCACAGCGCGGTAGGCCGCTATAGGAGGTGGCACACAGGCACCCAATCGCGCTACATGCATTGAGTTCCAATCGTGCTGTGGCTGTCCGTGCATGAGAGACCCTTGACCCTGTGCCCGAACTTTGACCCCAAGGCTCCAGGCGTCCGCATGGGTGCACCACTATTGTGCTGTTCCATGACAGCACGATAGGGAATTGCAGCGCTGTACCACGCATCTGCATGTGGCGGACCGTGCTGCTGAGCGCCATTTTGACTCCAACTAGCTCTTAAGATGGCACGGAGAAGGGCTGCTGTGTGGAGCCAGGTTGAGTTGGCCAATTTGGTGGCCATTGCAGAGCCCCATGCTGGGGCACTTTATGGTGATGCACCCCTGGACAGGGCCAGGAGTGCAGTATGGGAAGAGGTGGCGGTGGCGCTGAAGGAGGCCACTGGAATCGGGTGCATGGCTGAGCAGTTTCGCCACCGGTATGGGGACCTCTGGCGCAGGGACCCGGAAATGCTTGCCCATCTGCGGGGACATGCCAGGAGGGGCACGGTGCCACGGCCAAGTAGGTGCCCCATCCATACACTGTTAACGTCCATATGGGTATCACGGTTGCATGTGTCCTGCACATGGGGGGGCAGTCCAGTGTTGGCCATGGTGGTGGTATCGGGGGGGGGTGGATGGGTATGGCTGTGTGGGATTGCACACACATGGGGCAGGGGGACTTTGCTACCGGATTGTACTGATGTTCCTCTCTCCATGTTTGCACCTTAGGCCCAGAGGAGCACCGGTGGGCGAGAGAGAGGAGGTGCTGCCAGGAAGACCAGCAGGCCGGGAGGGATGCAGGTCCACAGAGGCGCAGGGACCAGTCTGATGATGGTGAGTGCCTTACATCCATGATTACTATTGCATGCTGTGTAACAGGGTGGACAGCGGGGCATGGCCACCATCCATTGACACCACTGCCATGCACACAACTTGTTACAGTCAGCACTATCCAGTGGCACTGCATGTCTGGGAGTGTGTCAATGGTGGTCCATGCATGCACTGGGTACATGGCTGTGCCACTGCCTTCACCCCGCATAGCCATGTCACTGTACGGCCACAGTGGTGCTGTGCGGGACATGGGCGGTGGGTGTGTACAGTGGTCCACATGCCTGTGGGTGCCTGGGTAGGCAGGTCTTGTGGACGCAGTCACTGTGGGTGGTCGAACACCATCACAGGGGCGTGGCACATAGCTGTATGCCATGCACAATGGGTGGGCTGCAGGGGGCTGGACAGTCACACGTATTGACTCTGCTCCCTTGTCCTATGTGGACGGCAACTACTGGCCATTGAAATGGGAATGCAGGAGTCATTGCAGCTGGCAAGGGCATCCCTGGAGATCCTCCAGAGAATGGACTGGCACAGGGTCAGGAGGCGGAGGACACATTGGCGCCACATAACTGAAGAGCGGGGCAGACAATAGGCCCTCCATGCCCCTTGAAACACCTTACCCCCTGGACCCACCCTCACACTCCTTCTTCCCTCTCCTGTATGTTCACCCCTGCCCCTTACCTGCCCCCACCTGGTATGTGGCCCTTCCCCCCATTGTAAATATTTGTAAATAGTTTTGCTTCTTACCTCTTTTTAATACATTTGTTTTGTTATGACAACAGTGGTGGTCTCTGATTTGCAGTGGGCTACAGGCGCTCAGCTGCAGTGGTGTGCATGGCATCAGGGGTGGTGCAAGCATGGGCGTGTGTGTGTGTGTCTGGAAGGGAACCCCCTATGGTGTGGGCTGGAGGATCAGTCACTGTCTGTGGTTTGTGTGTTGTTCTCTGTGCACTGGATGCCTGTGTGCAGTGGTCCACGGTGCATGCACTGTGTGCATGGCATGCCTGTCAGACCGTCCATGGCCTGTGCAACTGACACCCTTGCATGTCTGTGATATGCACGGTCTGCTGTCATGTCAGTGGTGGCTGTCCATGCTGGACAACCACTGTACCTGGCACAATGCCAAGTTGCATCCCGTTACCAGTATGGTGCACATCTGCTTCCGGTGGCACTGTGGCCTCCGCTGTTGTTGTACCCCCTCCATGCTGTCACTTGTGTCTGTTGCAGGGGATGTGATCCACTGTCTGTCACTTGTGCTCCATCCGCATGCTGGTGGCATACAGCTTCATGGTGCCTGCGCAGGGTGGCTGGCACACCTGTGCCATGTAGGGGTGCTGGCCGTGTGTACACGGCTGCCGTGGCCACACACCAGTGGCTTGGTTGACCCGTTACTGTGTCCCTGTGTTGGTGTGCCCTTGGGTATGGGTGGGTGTTTGTTCATGCAGTGTGTTGCATCCTGTGTGGCGCATGCTTCCATGCAACACAGTGTGTGTCTGTGCTGGCTGTTGTGGCCAGTGCTGGGATAGGATGTGTCCTGGGGAGGGTGTGCAGGGTGCTGTACCACTGGTGGTGGGGTCCGGGGCATGCCCTGTCGCATGTGGGGTACCTCATGTGCCGACACATGGTCAGTCTCTCAGCTGTACCTCGGGGGGGGTGTGCAGGGTGGCACTGTGTATGCAGTTGTTGCACTGCTGTCTGCTGCCACCCACTGCAGGGTGCACATGGTGGGGCTGCCTTGCATGGCTCCGTGGTGCACAGGGTTGCATTGTCACAGTGGGGGTGGTGGCATGCATGGGGTGTCCTGCACTGTTGGGCGCCACTCCTGGGCAGGGTGTATGGGGATCATGGGGCAGGGTGTGCTCTGCGTTGGTATGATTGTGTGGCATGGGGTGGTCAGCCCTCCTTGTGTGCCGGTCACAGCTTGCCAGGGGGTGTGCTGGGGTACCATGCCCCTCTTCCATGGTTCACATTTAATTATATTAACATACTAAAATGTCAGCAGAATAGGCCTAACGGTCTCTTGAGTCTGCTTGATTTTCAGCACCTGCACTGAGGGCTGATTTTGGTGACCCCCCTCCCCTTGGGTTATACTGTCCCCAGAAAGGTCTTTACTGTGGCTGGTGTCAACAAGTAGTGTAACGTTATGGTACAAAGCTATTAATATAATGGAAACATAGGATCTCGAGAAACTTTTTTTATGAAAGCTTGGGAGTGGGGACAGCATATGAAAATTATGTAGCTACCGTAATTCTTGATCTTCTTGGATGAGTCTCCACCACTCATTCACACTATTGGGATCTGCGCTGGAGGCACTAGGACCCATCGGGAGCAAACTTTTTGCTGGAGGGTCGGCGCCAGAGATGGAGCCACGAGGAACGGCGCCACGAGCCCCAGCTCGCGCGGCAATGACTATCTTGGCGTCGACCCTCCAACCGCCTCAGTACCTTTTTTACCAAGGAGGTGCAGCGTAACTAACCTAGAAGGGTAGCCTAACCTAAAAACCGGACATAAGATAGTCTGGGCGACCCGTATAAGAAGGGTGAACAAAGAAGTCTTCACAGCCTAAAGATTTGAGGGAGTGAAGACCAACAACAGAGGTGAGCTCGGGGGACCGAGGGTGGGTGTGTGAATGAGTGGTGGAGACTCGTCCAAGAAGATCAAGAATTACGGTAGGTATGTAATTTTCATATCTTCCTGGACATAAGTCTCCACCACTCATTCACACTATTGGGAGAGTACCGAGCTAATAATCCCCCGAGAGGGCGGCAGGAGAGACCAAGAGCTCACGTTTCTAGGACAGAAGTCCATTAAGGATGGCTCTGCCAAAGGAAGAATGTCATCTGGCATGGACATCCAGTGCATAATGTTTAACAAAAGTGTGCACTGAGCTCCAGGTGGCCACGTTGCAAATGTCTGCAATGGGCACGTTGCGAATTTCCGCTAGGGATGCCGCGACCGCTCTAGTAGAGTGAGCGTAAACCCTACCCTCCAACTTAATCTGCGCCATAGAATAGCAGTGGTGAAGGCATGCCACTAACCATGCTGAGATACATCTGATAGCGACAGGTTGACCCAGCCGGGTTTCGCTGAAGGAGACAAACAATTGCTAGGCTTTGCAAAAATCCTTCATTCTATCTAGATAGAAACGCAAAGCTCTCTTAACATCCAAAGAATGAATAGATCATTCTCTTTCATTTTGGAAGTCCGCAAAATAAGAGGGAAGGACTAGAGGTTGGTTTAGGTGAAACTCTGACACAACCTTAGGAGAAATTTCGGATGGGTCCAAAGGACTACTTTGTCCTTATGGAACACAGTGTACGGAGGATCTGTGACCAGGGCATGTATCTCAGAGACCCTGCAAGCTGAGGTAATGGCCACTAGGAAGGCAGTCTTCCAGGTGAGAAATTTTAGCTCACAGGTGGCCAGAGGTTCGAAGGTTTCAGTGAGCATGTCTGCACAAGATTAATGTCCCAGGCTGCAACTGGACGTCTTGTAGGAGGTCTGGTATGCAGAATTCCTTTAAGAAATCTCTTAACCACAGGTAATTGAGCTAGCGTTAAGGAAAAAACCGGCTCACGATACGCTGAAATGGCACTAAGGTGAACTTTGACTGTAGAGTACTGCAGTCCAAGAGGTACTCCAGAACCTTATCTGGTGGACAGGAAAAGGGATTCAAAGAGGACTTTGCACACCAGAGCGAAAAACGCTTCCACTTAGCTATGTAAGTTTTCCGAGTGGCTGGCTTCCATGCAGCCAGAAGAATATCTGAAACCCTACGAGAGACATTGAACCAGTTTACTTCTACTTCTTCAGGAGCCAAGCGTGAAGGTGAAGTGATCTCAGGTTGGGATGGACCACCGGCCCCTGAGTCAAAAGGTTCATCTGTAGGGGAAAAGGTCTCGGTGAAACTGCCAACATACTGTTGAGTAATGGAAACCACAGCTGTCGAGGCCAGAAGGGAGCGATGAGAATCATCTTGTCCCCCTGGGATTCGAACTTGAGGAGCACCCTCTGAATTAGAGGAAGAGGTGGAAAGGCGTAAAGAAAGCGTTTTGTCCACTGCAGCCTGAACACATCCTGACAGAAAATGCCAGGCCCTGGATTTCTGGAGCAGAAGAGAGGCAGTTGTGCGTTGAGTGGGGATGCAAAAAGGTCCAGGTCTGGAGTTTCCCACTCTTCGAATAGTGACTGAACTATGGTTGAGTCGAGAGACCACTCGTGAGGATCTGTCTCTGTTCTGCTGAGACGGTCTGCCAGCTCGTTTTGTATTCCCGGTAGGTAGACTGCTTGAATTAGAGCCTTGTGCTCCAAGCACCATTCCCATACCCTCATTGCTTCCCTGCATAAGGGGTAAGAATGAGCACCGCCCTGCTTGTTGATGTAATACATCACTGCTTTGTTGTCCATTTGAAGAAGAATGTTCTTGTGACAGAGAATGTCCTTTAACGCTCGGACCACATAAAGGACTGCTCTCATTTCTAGGACATTTATGTGAAGCTGGGACTCGACTTGAGTCCATACACCTTGAGTGTGGAGAGCCTGACAGTGAGCTCCCCACCCCATTAGGGATGTGTCCGTGGTAATGGAGATTTGATGGTCCAGAGGAGCAAAAGGATATCCGTCCAGGAGATTGCTCTCTGAGACCACCAGGTGGTGACCTCATTAAAGGTTCTGTCACCTTGATGAGATAGGACTGCGGGTGCGAGGTTGGGGACCACGGAGTACTGAGCATCCACTGAGTGGTTCTCATGTGCAGACGTGCTAGGGGTACAGTGAACACTGAGGATGCCATGAGGCCTAGCATCCGTTGCATCGAGAGAGCTGTAACTGAGCTGTTCTCCCCGATGTGATGGGCCATTTGAAGGACATCATTCCTTCTGTCTTCTGGAAGAAAAGCCTTTGCACAGGAGGTGTCCAGAAGAGTCCCTATAAAAAGGAGCCTCTGGGAGGGCTGCAGTTGCGATTTCTTGAGGTTCAGCAGGACTCCCATGGATGTAAGGAGGCGAGAGGCCGTCTCTACAGCATCCAGAGTTCCTTGCCTGGAAGGGTTTGCTAGAAGCCAATCATCCAGATAAGGGAACACCTGTATCCCGACCTTTCTAAGGTGCGCTGCGAGAACTGCACAACACTTTGTAAAAACCCGCAACGCCAAGGATAGCCCAAAGGGCAGGACTCTGAACCGATAATGTTGTCCCAGAGCCACAAACCTCAGGAATTTGTGATGCCTCGGATGAATAGGAATGTGCTGGCAAGCATCCTGCATGTCCAGGGAGGCTAGCCAGTCATGTTGATGAAACAAAGGTAACAGGGTTCCCAGAGAAATCATTTTGAATTTCTCCTTGGGGAGAAACTTGTTTAGCTTTCTGAGATCTAGAATGGGGCACATTCCCCCAGACTTCTTTGGAACCAGGAAGTAATGGGAGTAGAACCCCATGTTCCGTTGATGCAGCAGCACCACTTCTACTGCCCTGTTGTTCAGAAGGCCCTGAATCTCGGCGGCGAGAAGGTCTGACTGAAGGTTGACAGCCTGGGCTGCCGTTTGGGAGGACGATCCGGAGGGGTCTCCAGAAGATTGAGTGAATACCCCTCGCGAATTATCCGAAGGACCCATTTGTCTGAGGTTATGGACTTCCATTGGTTGTAGAAGCGCATCAGATGACCTCCCAACGGAAAGGAAAAGTCCATCTCAGGCAGCTGAGATGGGACTTGGGCCAGCAATTCATAAGGTAGCACTGGGCACTTTGGGCCCTTGCGCTTTCTGTTGTGTCTTCTTTTGAGGCTGGGCAGGTTGGTGTTTATGAAAACCTCCTCTGCCTCTGCCTCTGCCTCGAAAGGACTGATGGCTATGAAACTGATGTTTATTGACATGCCCTCGAGAGGGGGCAGGAGGAGGTCGAGCCAACTTAATGGCTGACCTAGTCTTTTGAGTAGCTACTAGAGCTTGCTCTACCTGAGGACCAAAAAGATATGCACCATCAAAGGGCAAAGCCATTACTTGCTGCTGCGTGTCATTCGTGAAGCCCGAAGTGCACAGCCAGGAATGACAGCGGGTGCAAATACCAGCAGCTGCTGAACGGCAAGCAGTGTCGAAAGCATCCATGGCTGCTTTAACCTGCTGGTTGTTAGATTCGATACCTCTGGTAATGGTTTGAAGAAGCTCTGGCTTTGCATCTGACTCCGGAAGAGCTTCAACCATCTGCTTGATAGAGTGCCACAGGATATAGTCATACTGGGAGAAATAGCCCTGGTAACTGGCAATACGCATACTTAGGGTAGAAGCAGCAAAGACTCTCCTACCTAAGGTGTCTATCTTACGAGATTCTTTGTTAATAGGTCGAGCTGTAGTAGTTTGAGGAAGAACGACCTTATCATTCTCTGCCAGGACTACAATAGGATCTGCAAAGGCTTGAGATGCCAAAATGGGACGATCCTTGGAGGCTGAATATTTCCTATCTATGGATTTAGCCACCGAAGGGGTGAGAGCAGGATTATTCCATACCATTTGAGACAGCGTCTTGAAGGAAGGCTGAACCGGAGGAGTCAAATCCATAGGGATCTCCGGAGCATGAAGGTATTGGAGTCTTAACAATTTCCCAGGATCGATGTCTGTAGTCTGGAGAGAAAGAGTGGAACTCAGATTTTTCCACAGAGACTTAAATGACAGGTCCTCAACCACAGGCTCTGTAGCAGTAATAGATCCTGCTTCGTCCACTTTATCACCCAGCCGAAAGTCTGGGTCAGGCCCAATGTTATCTCCTGACAGTCCAGGAGGGGCTGTATGGACAGGAAAGGAATGAAAATCAGAAGAGAGGGAAGAAGGAAATGAGTGAAAGGAGGAGTCCTGAAAAGCAGAGGGAGCCCTGAGAGCCCCCGGCGCCGAGGAGGCACACGGCACCGAGAACGACGCCGAGGGACCATGCGGCACCGAAAACAATGCTGAGGGACCATGCGGCACCGAAAACGGCGCTGAGGACGGTGCCAAGAAGCCGCACGGCGCCAAGGACAGCGCCGAGGGCACCGAAAACACCCCCCGACTCCGAAAAACAGGTTTTGAAGGAAGAAGAGCAGGAGATAAGAGCATCGGTGTGGCCCCCTGTGCCGTAGCCATGTGAAGGGGGGAAACACCTAAGCGCGGAGTCAACGGCACCGAAGAAGGTGCTGCGTGACCAGGAAAGTCCAACCGCCCTACTTGGTCTCTCAATGAGCCCGAAAGCCCATGAGTGACCGAGCCAGGTAGCTGAACCAACCTCCGAGCCCATTGCTCCAAAAGAGCGGCCCACTGATGAAACTGCTCATCTGAAGACCTACCTGCGGGTGGGGTAGGGCTCCAATGTCGAAGCCGTTGGCTACCAGAAGCAGAGGTTGGCGACTCCGAAGGAGGAGACCGGCAACTAGCCCCGATAACCGAACTTCTAGGCGCAGACATATCAGAGGGCGACCTCGAGTGATGCCTTCTCTTTTTAGACCTGTGGGCCGAAGAAGAGCTCGAGGCCGAACGGTGCCGAGAATGCGACCGTTTATTTTTATGCTTCCACGGGGACCGTCCATCCCCCCGGGCATTGGACTGACCGTTGTCAAACCCCGTTCCGGAGAAGGCGGCGGACCGGACCCAGCCCGACTGACTGAACAGCTTTCATACGAAGTCTCCCTACCGTCACCTGACATGCTTATGGTCGACTCCGTCAAAGTAGGCTGAGACTTCTTTTATTTTTAAAATAAGAATAAACTAAGCGATACTTTATCGAGATAATACTACAAAAATAACAAAACTGAAAACTATGCTGCTGGTTTGAAGTTTGACTCCCGGTGGGCCAGCGACGTTGTCACTGAAGCGCACTCGACGGCGGGAAAAAAGGAACTGAGGCGGTTGGAGAGTCGACACCGAGATAGTCATTGCCACGTGAGCTGGGGCTTGCGGCACCATTCCTCGCGGCTCCATCACTGGCGCCGACCCTCCAGCAAAAAGTTTGCTCCCAATGGGTCCTAGTGCCTCCGGCGCAGATCCCAATAGTGTGAATGAGTGGTGGAGACTTATGTCCAGGAAGATCATACAATAGTTATAGCGATATAGTTTTAGTTATTGGTCATTTAAATTATTGATGACTTGAAAAGTTTATTAATATACAGTATATGTCTAGCCCTATTGCTTGCAAAGTTAGCGTTTTTCAGAGAAATAATACTTACCAGTGAGAATATTGTATTTCCAACTACTGTTGCGCCTGCCTCTTCTAAGCTGACCTGAAATGCTAGCCAATGTGGATCAGACACAGTTACCTAGAAGCAGCAACAAATCAAACATAAATGAGTTCAGAACAAATTTACGGGACACAGTCAACCCCAAACAGGACAATTTGGGGTATTTTAACCTAAACTGGGGGTTCCCAGTGGTAAACAAGGAACATATTTAGCTTTAAAACTAGCTTATTTTAATTTAAATAATAGCAACATCCAGATTACGTACGCTGCCTGACCATACAGACAACCTGGGTTCACGTCCCATGCCTGGACCACTGTACCTCAGACGGCAGAGGTTGTGGGAAGCCTCTGATTTGAGGAGGACTCCTGCTAGTGCATGATTCATGACTTCTTCCTTGTGACTTGGGCAAGAGAGTCATGTAGACAGGAATTCAAGACTCATGGATGCACCCTGAAGCCATCACCCAGGCCTCCTGGCAACATCAACATCAAGGCCCAGGATCAGTGCTGTATAGATCAAGAAGTTTAGTGACTGGATGTGCTCAACCGCTGTCAAAATATCATCTTACAAGGTCCATTCCATGCAGGTAGAGAGTAGATATGTGGCTAAAAATGGACCTGATTGATTGCAAGGATGAGTCTCTTCCATCCAACATGCATCAGGTCCATCCTAGGCATACCCTGAGCTTTCATTGGCTGCCCTCCAGCCTGCTTCAAGTCCAGACTTGGGTGCTCCTCAGGAGACTTTACCCAGCTGCTGAGGTAAGCCACAGCTGGCCTCGATGTAGGGACTGGCAGCTTGGGAGCTGTCAGAAGTATTTGAATCAGCACTTATCTTGAACAGGAAAGGCCTTGAGTTGACATCAGGAGAGCCTTGACCAAGCCGGAGGAAGGCAAGAGATACACAGATGCCAGCATTTTTTACATATAGGAATCACACTCGGTTCAATGAATGGAGGTTCAGTGTTTTAATGCTGTAATACCAATAAGGTGCCTTTTCTGTTTTTCAATTAAAAAAAGTTTGTCTTACAAAACTAAACATAGAGTGATATCACGTGTTTAAATCATTGTCAGCTTCATTCTGTTCCCAGTTTAGTTTAAGAGCCCAACATTTTCCTGTGGGGTGTTCACCATGTCCCTTGATGTTCTTATAAAAATCTTTTCATCATTATAATCTCTGGACAATGGGCAAATAAAAGTGGATTAATATATTAACTACACTAGGCAAACAAAAGTGGATTAATATACTAACTACACTAAGCAAATATAAGTAGATTAATATACTCCCTATACCTCCCAGAAAAGAGGCTTGAGGGGGGACACTAGGGCCCCAGATATTCAAAGGGTTGGCCACAATTGCGATATTCAAAGGGGAAAAGTCGTGGCACAAATCCGCGATCGCGAAGCGCATCAGTAATGCATGCAGGCGCAGGTAGGGGGGGCATGCCCATGCATACCCTGCACAGCCCGACAGTCAGCCCGGGATGTGCAGAGCCATGCATGCACAACCCATACCTGCGCCAGCACAAAGCTGATCCCAAAAAAAAGGAACAACAGATGGCCACCCACAGGTGAGCTGCCACATTGCAGGGCGCAACACGGCAGCTGCCACCTGTGGGTGGCCACCCGAGCTCCAGCTGCACCTGGCGGTGCCCCCCCCATGCCCGATCACAGGCATTTGTAAAAACAATGCAGAAATCTGTCAAATATCCCTGGTGGTCCAGTGGACCACTGTCAGCCTGATGTCGCTGAATTTCTGAACATAAATATCCCAAACTCCTTGGTGGTCCAGTGGACCGCTGTGTGCCCAATTGCAGGCATTTGTAATAAATATCCCCAAACTCCCTGGTGGTCCAGTGGACCGCTGTCTGCCCGATCGTGGACATTTGTAATAATTAAATAACCCCAAACTCCCTGGTAGTCCAGTGGATTGCTGTGTGTCCGATCGCGGGCATTAGTAATAAAAACTAAAAATGCTCCCATAACTGCTAGGAGGTCCAAAGTGAAACATGCCCCTTGGATCACCCCTGCCCTACTGTGGCAACTTAAGCAAGGCGACAATCTTTGGCACCTTGCTGTTGCTACTGGCCGTTCAGCTGACAGGCAGTCCTATGCTGCCGCCCGCAGCCAGTGCACCTGGGCCATCCGCAAAGCAAAGGCGGAATACTACCAAGCCTCTCTACCTCCTCCTGGGGAACCCAGGTGCTTCTGGGACAACATCAAGCAACTGAATGGTCACTCCCAGTTCCCCTCTCCTTCTCAACATCAATGGTACCGTCTCCTCTGACCCTGCCCTCATTGCCACCCACCTCAATAACTCCTTTACCGACCTTAGCTCAGTACTTCCTGGTAACTTTTTCAGTCCACCTCCTCCATCTGTACCACCACCCATTGCCCTCCCTCTTTCCACCTGCGTTGTGTCACCATGCAAGAAGCTAGGCCTTACTTGCTAAAAGCCCTAAAAGGTAACACCATCGGTAATGACTCACTTGATCCCTGCCTTTTACGTCAGGTCCTGGATCAGGTCCTCTCACCTATTACGTGCATTTTCAACAAATCACTCTGTCTCGGACAATTCCCCTCTGCCTGGAAGATTGCCACAGTTACCCCTGTCCATAAAGGTGGTGACAGGACTCTTCCGGGTAACTACCGACCCATCTCAATCCTCTCCCCTCTCTAGAAGCGTTAGAAAATTGTAGCGTCCCAAGTCTCTGACTACCTCTGTAAGTACAATGTTCTCTGCCCTGAACAACACGGTTCAGAGCAGGTCATAGTACCAATACAGCACTCCTGGAATTTTCCAACTTCCTCCATGCCTCCTTGGACTCTGGTGCCTGGCTGGTGCTATATTCATTGACCTGTCTAAAGCATTCGATACCGTTTGCATCCTCTTTGCTCTCCACCCTCGACCTAATAGGCTTTGCCTCAGGACCTGTTTCCTGGTGCACCAGCTATCTCTCCACCCGCTCCCAATGTGTGAAAGTCAACGGTACTCTCTCTAAAACATGCCCCATTTGCTCTGGGGTGCCGCAGGGCTCAATTCTTGGACCCCTACTATTCTCACTCTTTCTTAACTCCCTACCCAGCAGTTGTATGGGTAAGATGCTTCTCTATACTGATAATGCTGTTCTCGTTGCCTCCCACAATGACCCCATGCTGCTACAGAACTCCCTCCAACTAGTCTTTGACTCTGCAGCTACCTGGTTCACTGAGCACCTTGTTATCAACCTTAAGAAAACAAAAACGATGCTCTTCTCCCACCCCCAAAATAAGTACAGCAAGTTTCCCTTAGCTGTCCACTCCACACCCAATCTCGTCATTGACTAGGTGCAGTCCTATAAATATCTTGGTATAACCTTTGACCCTGCACTTTCATTCCATGGACATATATCTGCCCTAAATTCTGTTGCCAACTCACGGCTAGGCATTCTTTACCAGCACAAGAAATGCGTCCCTCCTGATGCCCTCCGCCTGGCTGTCACCTCCTCTGTCATGTCTCTCATTGACTATGGCCTTCCGGTCTATGGCTCAACAGATCAGACTGCCCTCAACAAGGTTCGCCTCACAGTTAATAAGGCCTGCAGACTTATCACTGGTGCTCCCAGACTCACTCACACATGTGAGCTGTACCCTGGCTACCCTACTCAACCTGGAAGAGCGACTCATGTATCAGACATGCCAGCTCACCTTTAAAGCCCTGTGTGGCCTATCCCCCATAGGCCTATCCAACTCCATTCGCCGTGCCTGCACCCGACCCTGATCGCAGCGCGGCTCATCAAGAGCTACCCTAGTTTATTCGAGAGCCAGGACCTCTCAAGGTCAGAGGCATTCCCCTACCGTGCGCCCCACTGGTATAACTCCTCCTGCCAGTGTCTCAAACTCACTAACCTTAGCTTGCTTTAAGCCCAGGCTCAGAAACTTCCTGCTTAGCTCTCGCAAATGCAACTGCTGCTAGCCTAGTGTAAAAAATATATATATACTCTGTTTGACAATGCTCACTGAGCAGCTCCCCCTTCCTTTCCTACTAATTCCTCCTCCCTATCTCCCTCCCTTCTACCCCACCAGATCTCCCCGACCATAAGTTTTGCACCTTTTGTTATCTTTTGCTTCGTTGGAGATTGTATTCTATTGTAACAAAATTGTAATTGAACTGTAACTTTTTTGTTTGTAAGTACTGTGTCCCTTGTACTACTGTTCTGATGTCCTCTTTGTGACAAGGTACCTTTGTAAATGAGCCTCTGGCTCAAAGGTTTCTAAACTGATGTTTAACTAAATAAATAAATAAATAAAAATATGTCCAATATCTCTGGTGGCCTGGGGTACTCCCCCTCACCGGCCCACTGCCCCGCTGCCCCCCGGTCAGCCGGTGGGAGGCAGCACCCCACCCGCCTGCCACCGCCCGCCGGGAGAAGGAGGACTTCATCTAGCGACCCCAAGAGGGCATGAGAGAAGTGTGTCATGATCACTGCTGAGCTGGCATTGGTCGTGAGAACAACCGTTGGCTCTGGGCGGACAAACGGGATCCCTTCCTGCAGATGACCTGGGACGGTCCACCACTGGAGAGCGTCCCACATCTTCTGGGTGACAGTGACCAGCTGGTCGAAATGACCCTGATGCTGAGTCCACTGAGCAGCCAGCTCCCACTGGATGGGGCGCATGTGCAATCTGGCACAACGGACCACTGCGGTGCACGCCGCCATATAACCCAGAAGGCACAGGAAGTCCTGGGCAGGGCTAGTGCCCAACCAGAAATGATTGGGCAAGGAGGAAAGAATCTCCACCCTGTCCACCAGGAGCCGGGCTCTGGCTTGGCAGGAGTCAGAGCTCTGACCAATAAAGCCCATCACCTGAGAGGGCATGAGTTCCCTTGGCCTCATTGATCAGGAGGGCTAATTGGGAACAGGTTGGAGGCCAGGTCCCTGGACCTCTCCACCTCCTGCAGGGGAGGGAAGCCGCTCGAGCCAATCATCGAGGTAAGGGGTATATCTAGACCCCTTGATGCCGTAAATGGGCCACCACCATACGATGCATGGTGAAGACCCAAGGGGCCAATGACAGGCCGGATGGCATGGCTTGGAACTCGTACAGGGTCCCTTCCACCCTGAAGCGGAGGAACCGCTGGTGGGATGGACGGATTAGGACATGGAAAAACGCTTCCTGTAGATCCAGTGAACAGAACCACATGTTTCACTCCAGAGATGGTATGATCTGATTCAGAGTTACCATCCAGAAGGTGCGAGACCTGAAATATTGATTCAGGTCGTGGAGATCCAGGATGGAGCACCAACCCCCCCCATCTGCTTGGGCACCAGGAAGTACCTGGACACAAAGCCTGGGTCTGTAGAAGGATCCAGCACTGGAGCTACCACCTCCTTGTAGAGGAGCTAAGCAATGTCGTCCCGAAGGGCCGACTGAGTGCAAACTGAGATCCTTTCCTCTCGAGGGGCACAGGCTTGGCAGGGAGGGTACTGCTCAAATTCTAGAGGCAGTTCCCGACCGACCACTTCCAGGACCCACCTGTCCAAGTGATACCGGACCAGGCGGAAAGAAAGTGGTGAGCTGGCCCCCCACGGGAGGACCCAGAACTGGCGTGATGGGTGTGGGTGGCCACCCCTGACCCGTCAATGAGCAGGCTTAGAGGAGGAGGAGGAGGAGGCTCCTGGACCGGCACCTCAACCTCCTTTGTGGGGCTGTTGGGGACCCTGCTTGGGCCTGGGGTGCCAAGCTTGAGCCTGCTGTTGCTGCTGACCTCCCTGGAAGGAGGGCTGTCTAACCACAGGAGAAGAGTGCCGAAAAGGCTTCTTCTTGCGCTTCTGATGGTTCTTGCCCGAAGAACCCTTTGTGGAAGTGGCATCCAAGGTGGCACTGGACTGCTCTATGTGCTGGAGGGGACCTGCCACTCCTGGACTGAAGAGATCGGTGCCAAGGAAGGGCATGTCAGCTAACTTGTGCTGAGTATCCGCCGGGAAAGAGGACAACCTCAGCCAGGCCCTGCAGTGAGTGGCCACTGCGGCCGCTAATGAGCGGGCACAGGAATCTCCAATATCCAAGGCCATCTGGAGCTGCTGTTTTGCAACAGCATGGCCCTGGTCATGGACCTGCTTAACCGTGGTCCGCATGTCCACTGGGAGATGAGAGAGGACTTCATCTAGCGACCCCAAGAGGGCATGAGAGAAGTGTGCCATGATCACTGCTGAGCTGGCCTGACGAAGGCCCAAGGATGAGTCCATATACAGCTTCCGGGCAGAATGGTCCATATTCTTGGACTCCTTGTCCGGAGGACAGTCAGCATCCGCTGAGCTACCCGTGCATCTAAACACAGAGGCAGTCACAAGGCTCTCAGCTGAGGGATGCTCTGTGAAAACCACCAAGGACTCCATGGGTACAGTGTACTTGCGAGCCATGCGGGCAGATGGAGCTAGACAAGAGGCAGGGCGCTGCCATAGCTCAAGGGCCAGGCCAACAATGGCTTCAGCCACTGGGAAGGCCTCCGTCGGGATATCCCCCCTCTTAAGGATATCCATGAGAGGATATTCCTCCTTCTTTTGGATAGGCTCCAAGGGTATACTGGTTGACTCTGAAATAAGGTGGAGGATGCCCTGGAAAGAGGAAGAACCTTCCTCCAAGCCTGTCACTGACAACTCATCATCGGGGTGTGAGTGTAAACCAGTGGTATCCGAGTCTGAAGAGTAGGGATATAAGGGTCTCCCGCCTATGTCCCCTTCAACACACCAAGGGCGATCAGGGACAATAGTGATGGACAGACGACGGGGCAGGCCTGTATCTGTCAGGTCCTCTTTCAAGGGAGCCCCTCCCTGAGGATGCTTAGGTGGTGGCTCCACCAAAATTGGTGGGGAGACCGGAACAGGCCAAACAGGAATGCATGCCGGTCCTACCAGAGGAAGAACCGGAGTTTTCAGTTCTGGAGTGGTCGGCGTCAGCCTGAGAGGCTGGGGCCAAGTAATGGACAGTGTAGCCAGTGGATCCGGTTTATGACCAGTCAGAATTAGCTGTTGCCACATAAGGTCCTCATAACGCCGACGGAGCTTCCGTCAAAGTCTCTCCTCATCCGAGGAGGATGAGGATCAGCTCTTCTGAGAGTGTTTGTGACCTTTTTTAGGTTTTTCGACCGAAGGGGTCCTGGTCCTTGATCGAGACCAACGGGGTCGGCTTGTTCGATCAGGAGAGACGAGCGGGTAAAAACTGAGGTTCCAGCTCCAGTCCCTCGATTGGGATACCTGAGGACTGGGTCTCCTCGTTGGGGAAGGAAAGGATAGGTGTCCTCTCCAATGAGTCGTCGACTGGGGTTGGTGACAATGGCTCGATCGGGTCAAGAGATATCTCTGCCGGTTTGGCCGTTTCCTCTGCCTCAGTGCCTTGGCCTGATGGAAGGTCTGAGAAACTGGCAGCCGAGGAAGCGATCTTGACCGAGGCTGAGACCGCAAGGTCCTGGGATTCAGACCTCTCTTGGTCCTAGGCACGTCTTCTCCAAGAAGACTCAGGGTCCTTGTCCCGTTTTCTAGGGCGGGAGGAGTGCATGCCTGAGGGTGCCTCACCCCTGAAGAGGAGAGACTGGCACAGCTCCCAAAAGGATCCTGTGAAGGTAGAGCCAAGGTTTAGCAGCATAATTAAACCTCGGCTGGCCGAGGCTTAGGCAGCTTCTTCTTCAAATGCCGCCATCTGGTCGAGCTGCTCGGTGGATCTCGCAGCCGCAGAAACCACCCACCTTGCCTCCTTCGATTTCACCGGTGGATTGCGAAGCTCCGGTCTCCCCAGCTTAAGGTGCACCTTGCGGTCATCCAGAACGTTGGGATGGAAGGCCAAGCAGATGGTGCATGAAGAGGTGTCATGCACAACACCCAAACAATAAACACACGAGAGGTGGGGATCGGTGCGTGGCATTTTCTGTCCGCAGGGACACAGTGAAACCTGGGCACAACTTGTCCTCCATGTCCAATGCTTGGATCAGAATTGTAAACTCGTACGCATTTCAAAGAAAGCGATTGCGGTGAAAATCGTTGATTAGTATCCAGGGCCTACGATACTGCAGAAGTAGCATGAGGGAACCTGAATCTTCCAGTAGAAAGGAAGACCTGGTGACATGGGGCGGGGCCGAGGTATTTACCACTCGGGTGGGTGGGAGGAGTCAGCTTGAAGACTTCCGGACAGATTTAAAGGGGAAAGGGACATGCCAAAGAGTGTGGATGAACAACATATCCACGCTCCTAGAAATAATACTTAAAATACACTCATAGGAGCGAAACAAAAAAAAGTATAAGTGCAAATTAAGGTTTAGCAAGTGCTTGAGAGATGTTATTGCATGAGGACACAGCAGCAGCCAAACAGTCAAGCAATTTACAGAGAAGGGATACACAGGCCAAAATTCTAGGAGCAGTCTGGAGCTGTTGCTTGGCCACTGCTCTGCCTTGATCCCGGATCTGTTTGACCATGGTCTGCAGGTCCTCTGGGGATGAGGGAGCACCTCATCAAGGAAGCCCAGGAAGGCATGCAAGAAGTGGGCCATCACAAGGGCCGAACTCGCTTGACAAAGGCTGAGAGAGGAGGCAGCATACACCTTTTTGGCTATATGATCACATTTCTTGGACTCCTTATTGGGTGGCTTGTTAACATCACCCATGTTGCCAGAGCACCTGAAAACAGACAGCCATGAGCCCCTCAGCTGAGGGATGCTCTGTGTATCCCAAAAGGGAACCAGTAGGAACCGCATACATGTGGACAACCCGGGCTGACGGTGCAGGGAAAGAGACCGAGTGCTGCCACAGCTCCAAGGCAGGACCAAGAATGGCATCTGCCACCGGGAAGGCCTTCCAGAGGAGTCTCCTTGGTCAAGGATCTCGGTGAGAAGGTACCGAGCCCACTTCTGAAGGGCTCCGATGGGAGACCCATAGATTCCGAGATGAGGCAGAGGAAACCCATAAAGGATGTAGGGCCCTGCTCCATAGGCAGATCCTTGTCCAACTCCAAGTCCCCCAGATGGGAGTGCAAAGAGGAATCCTCTGATTCCAAGGATTCATGGAAAAGAGGTCGACCGCCAGAGTCCCCACTGACCCTCCGGGGACGGTCAAGGGTAACGGTGACCAACAGCGGACAGGGAAGACCCAAGGCCGGATGGGCCCCCTTATTTGGAGTGCCAGTCTTTGGCTATTTCGGTGATGGCTCCACTAAAATTGACGGAGAAGCTAGGGAAGACCGAGCCTAAACCTGACAAGTCAGCTCCTGCTGAGGCGGGGTAGGCTGCAGCCTCTGTGGTGAAAGCCACATGATGACCAGGGGCAAAGCCGGAATGGGCTTTACCTCGGTGAACAGTGGCTGTTGCCACATTAAGTCCTCGCAGTGCCAATGCAGCTTGTGCCAGAGCCTCTCCTCGCTTGAGGTAGATGAAGAATAGTGGCGTTGCCACTTACCCGAGCATCAACAGTGTGAGCACCGATGTCAACGCAGACTGCTCATTTCAGGGCTCCAAGAGTGGGACCATGAGCTTGACCATCAGGGCTGCTGATGGTGGGTATCAGAAAGGAAAATCACGTACCTACCGTAATTCTTGATCTTCTTGGACGAGTCTCCACCACTCATTCACACTAGTGAGATTAGCGCCGGAGGCACTAAGACCCATCGGGAACAAACTTTTGCTGGAGATTACGGTAGCGAGGCGCTGCGAGACACGCGCCATGAGCAGCGGCTCAGTGTAATGACCATCTCGGCGCCACCCTCCAACCGCCTCAGTACCTTTTTACCAAGGAGGTGCAGCGCAACTAACGAAAGAGTAAACCTAACATTAAAACGGACATAAGATAGTCCGTATGACCCGTGTAAGAAGGGTCAGCAAAGAAGTCCTCACGGCCTAAAGATTTGAGGGAGGAAGACCAATACAGCGGTGAGCTCGGGGATGGAGGGGGGCGTGTGAATGAGTGGTGGAGACTCGTCCAAGAAGATCAAGAATTACGGTAGGTACGTACTTTTCCTATCTTCCTGGACCTAAGTCTCCACCACTCATTCACACTAGTGGAGAGTACCAAGCTGATAATCCTCAAAAGGGCGGCAGGAGAGCCAGAGCTCACACGCTCAAGATAGAAGCCATTAGGATAGTTCTGCCGACGCGAATGTCGCCTAGCATGAACATCCAGTGCATAGTGCTTAACAAGGTATGCACTGAGCTCCAGGTGGCGGCGTTGCATATATCTGCAATTGAAACATTGCGAATTTCCGCTAGGGATGCCGCGACCGCCCTAGTAGAGTGAGCGTACACTCTACCTTCTAATTTAACTTGAGCCATGGAATAGCAATGATCAAGGCAGCCACTAACCATGAAGAGATGCATCTAATAGCGACAGGTTGACCCAGCCGGGTGTCGCTGAAAGAAACGAACAGTTGCTGAGTCTTGCGAACATCCTTGGTTCTATCTAAATAGAACCGCAAGGCTCTCTTAACATCCAAGGAATGAAGAGCTCATTCCCCTTCATTTTGGAAATTAGCGAAGTAAGCGGGAAGTACCAGAGGTTGGTTTAGATGGAATTCTGACACAACCTTGGGAAGAAATTTAGGATGAGTACGGAGAACTACCTTGTCTTTATGGAATACAGTATACGGAGGGTCCGTAACCAGGGCATGTATCTCAGAGACCCTGCGGGCTGAGGTAATGGCCACCAGGAAGGCAGTCTTCCAGGTAAGAAATTTTAGCTCACAGGTAGCTAAGGGTTCGAAAGCTTCTGAGTGAGCATGTCCAGCACCAGGTTAATGTCCCAGGCTGCAACTGGATGCTTAACAGGGGTCTGGAATGAGAATCTTTAAGAAATCTCTTCACCATAGGTAACTGAGCCAGAGTTAAGGAAGAAACCGGCTCATGGAACACTGAGATGGCACTAAGGTGAACTTTAACCGTGGAGTACTGAAGACCTAAGTTTGACAGGTCCAAAAGATACTCCAGAACCTTGCCAGGAGGACAGGAAAAGGGATTCCAAGAGGATTTTGCACACCAGAGAGAAAAACGTTTCCATTTGGAAGCGTACGTTTTTCAGGTGGCTGGCTTCCGAGCAGCCAGAAGGACGTCTGAGACTCTCACGAGGACGTTGAACCGATTCACTTCTATCTCTTCAGGAGCCAAGCATGAAGGTGGAGTGATTTCAGGTTGGGATGGACCAACGAACCCTGAGTCAAAAGACTGATTTGCAAAGGAAGTGGTCTCGGAGAGGCTGCCAACATACTGTTGAGTAGAGGAAACCATAGTTGCCGAGGCCAGGAAGGAGCAATGAGAATCATCTTGGTCCCCTGAGACTCGAACTTGAGGAGTACTCTCTGGATTAGAGGAAGCGGTGGAAAGGCGAAAAAGCGTTTTGTCACACCGCAGCCTGAACGCATCCTGACAGAAAATGCCAGGCCCTGGATTTCTGGAGCAGAAGAGAGGCAGTTTTTGCTTGAGTGGGGATGCAAAAGGTCCAGGTCTGGAGTCCCCACTCTTTGAACAGGGACCGAGCTACGGCTGGATCGAGAGACCACTCGTGAGGGTCTGCCTCCGTTCTGCTGAGGTGATCTGCTAGGTCGCTTTGTATACCTGGCAGATAAACCGCTTGAATCAGAGACTTGTGCTCCAAGCACCTCCCACACCCTCATTGCTTCCCTGCAAGGGATAAGAATGAGCACCGCCTTGCTTGTTGATGTAATACATCACTGCTTTGTTGTCCGCTTGAAGGAGAATGTTCTTGTGACAAAGGACATCCTTCAGAGCTCGGATTGCATAGAGGACCGCTCTCATCTCCAGGACATTTATGTGGAGATGATTTCAACTGAGTCCATACACCTTGGTGTGGAGGAGAGACAGTGAGCTCCCATCCCATTAGCGATCGTCTGTGGTGATGGAGATCTGATGATCCGGGGAGCAAAGGGAATCCTTCCAGGAGATTGCTCTCTAGAGACCACCAGGTGAGAGACCTTGAAGGGGCTCCGTCCACCTTGATGGGATAAGACTGGGGTGAGAGGTTGGGACCACTGGTGGAGAGCATCCATTGGGTGGTTCTCATGTGCAGTCGGGCCAGAGGGACAGTGAAGACCGAGGACGCCATGAGACCCAACATGTGTTACATCAAGAGAGCTGTAACCAATTGGTTCTCCCTGATGTAACGGGCTATTCGAAGGATGTCGAGTCTTCTGTCCTCTGGAAGGAAAGCCTTCGCTGAAGAGGTGTCTAGAAGCGTCCCTATGAAAAGGAGCCTCTGGGAGGGTTGCAGTTGAGATTTTTTCAAATTCAGCAGAACTCCCATGGACGTGAGGAAGACGAGAAGTCGTTTGCACGGCTTCCAAAGTCCCTTGGCCGGAAGGGCTTGCTAGAAGCCAATCGTCCAGGTAGGGAAACACTCGGGAGTCCGACTTTCCTGAGATGCGCCACGAGAACTGCACAACACTTTGTAAAACTCACGGGCGCCGAGGATAGCCCAAAGGGCAGGACTCTGAACTGATAATGCTGACCCAAAGCTACAAACCTGAGGAACTCATGTGGGTCGGTGGACGATATGCTGGTAAGCATCCTGCATATCCAGAGAGGCCAGCCAGTCGTGCTGATGCAGCAAGGGTAACAGGGTACCTAGGAAATCATCTTGAATTTCTCCTGGGAGGAATTTGTTTAACTTTCTGAGGTCTAGAATGGGCGCATCCCCAGATTTCTTTGGAACCAGAAAGTAATGGGAGAACCCTGTTTTCGAAGATGCGGGGCACCAGTTCTATTGCCCTGTTGTTCAGAAGGCCCTGGATCTCCACGGTGAGGAGGTCTGACCGAGAGGCCGACAACCTGGGTTGTCGCTGTGAGGACAATTGGGGTTTCAAGAAATTGAGAGAATAACCCTCGCGATTATCGAAGGACCCATTTGTCCGGTTATGGACTTCCACTGGTTGTAGAAGTACATCAGACGACCTCCCACTGGAGGAGAAAGTTCCACCTCGGGCAAGTGGATGGAACTTGGGGCCAACGACTCATAAGGTAGCGCTGGGAGCTTGTAGGCCCTGCGCTTTCTGCTGCATCTTCTTTGAGGTTGGGCAGGTTAGCTTTTATGGAAGCTTCCTGCCTCTGCCTCAAGGACTGACGACTCATGAAACTGACGTCCTGTTCACATGCCCCGAGAGGGGCAGGCGGAGGTCTGGCCAACTTAATGGCGATCTAGTCTTCTGAGTGGCCTCTAAGGCTTGCTCCACCTGAGGGCCAAAAGAGGAGCCATCAAAGGCAGCGCCATCACCTGCTGCTGAGCATCATTGTGAAGCCAAGTGCAGCCAGGAATGGCGCAATGTACAAATCCCGCGGCTGCTGAGCGAGAAGCAGTGTCGAAAGCGTCCCATGGCGGCGCTTTGACCTGTTGGTTATGGACTCAATACCTCTAATACTGTCAGAAAGCTCTGACCTGAATCCGAATCTGGAAGAGCTTCAACCATTCTTTTCATAGAGTGCCACAGGATATACTCATACTGAGAAAATAGCCTTGATAACTGGCAACACGCATACTTAGAGTGGAGGCAGCAAAGACTCTCTTACCTAATGTATCAATCTTACGAGACTCTTTGTTAATAGGTCAGAGCTGTAGTAGTTGAGGAAAAACTGACTTGTCATTCTCTGCCAGACTACAATAGGATCCTAAAGGCTTGGGATGCCAAAATGGGACGATCCTTGGGAGCTGAATACTTCTTATCAATGGATTTAGCCACTGAGGAAATAAGAGCAGGATTATTCCATACCATTTGAGACAGCGTCTCGAAGGAAGGCTGGATCGGAGGAGTCAAATCCGTAGGGATCTCCGAAGCATGAAGATACTGGAGTCTTAATATCTTCCCAGGATCGATGTCTGTAGTCTGGAGAGAAAGAGTGGATCCCAGGTTCTTCAACAGAGACTTAAAGGACAGGTCCTCGACCACAGGCTCTGTAGCAAAGAAAGATCCTGTTTCCTCCACTTCATCACCCAACCGAAGGTCTGGGTCAGGCTCAACATCATCTCCTGATGGTCCAGAAAGGACTGTTTGGACAGGAAAGGAGTGAAAATTAGGAGAGGAGGAAATAGCAGAAAAACAAGGAGGAGAGTCCCCACAAGGGCTGCAGCTGCAGGCAACAAAGCAGACAAGCCTGACACCGAGGAGGCCTGCGGTGCGAAGAGCCTGTGGCCCTAAGCCCCCTTGGCACATGAACGACAACGCCTGCAGCCCGGCAGTCGGCGCTGCGCCGGCGCCGTGACGACAGCCTTGATCGGCGCCACCAGACGCCGCCGCAATGACGCCACCATACAGCACCACGGCGGCCTCAAGACCCAGCGCGCAAGAGCAGAACCGCAAAACCAGCGGCGCCGACAAGCCAACAGACCACTGCAGAAGGTGCGGAAGAGCCCAGGGAACCTGGAAGCTAAGAAGGAAAAAAAAAGGAGATAAGGGCATGGTGGGGCCCCTGCGCCAGCCATGTGAGAGGAAACACCTAAGCACGGAGTCGCTGGCACCGAAGAAGGCGCCACGCGACTAGGAAGGTCCAACCGCCCTACCTGATCGCCGGAGGGGCCCGAGGGCTCCGAGGCAACCGAGCCAGGCAGAAGAACCAACCTCCGAGCCCATTGCTCCATAAGAGCGGCCCACTGATGAAACTGCTCATCTGGAGTCCTACCCATAGGCGGGGAGGGGCTCCGATGTCGAGGACGACGATTACCGGAAGTTGGCGACTCTGAAGAAGGAGACCGGCAACTAGCAACGATAACCGAGCGTCGACGCGCAGACATACCAGAGGGCGACCGAGTGATGCCTCTCTTTTGACCTGTGGGGTCAAGAGCTTCGAGGTCAACGGTGCCGAGAATGCGACTGTTTTTTTATGCGGCGGGGACCGCCCATCCCCAGGCATCGGACTGACCGTTGCCGGAACCCGCTGAGGAGAAGGGGGCTGACGGACCCAGCCCGGCTGACTGAACAGCTTTCATCCGAAGTCTCCCACCGTCACCTGACCTGCTCATGGTCGACTCCGTCCAGTAGCGGCGAGAGACTTCTTCAAGTAAAATTTAAATATTAGAAAATTTAACGAAAATAGAATAAAATTAGCGATACTACTTATCGTGATAAAGTTACAAAAACAAACTGAAAACTATCGCTAGTTTGAAGTTTGACTCCGATCAATGACGGCGTCGTCACTGAAGCCTTCTGGACGGCAGGAAAAAGGAACTGAGGCGGTTGGAGGGTCGCGTCAGATGGTCATTACCGCCGAGCCGCTGCTCGGGCGTCAGGTCTCGCGGGCGCCTCTCTCGCGCCGACCCTCCAGCAAAAAGTTTGCTCCCGATGGGTCTTAGTGCCTCCGGCGCTAATCCCACTAGTGTGAATGAGTGGTGGAGACTTAGGTCCAGGAAGATCGGGCCTTCTCCTACTGGTTCGGAGGCTCTGGGTCAAGAGAAGGCAGATCAGCAGACTGGTCCATCCCTCCCGGAGTCAGTGGAAAGACTGGGGTCCTAGAAAGGGAGATGTTGGCCTCTTCTGGTGACAACGGGTCAACTGGCTTGAGAAAAATATCAACCAGAAGATCAACCTGCATTTTGACCAACTGGCCTGATGGGGAGACCATGGGGCTAGCAGCCTGGGTCAAAGAGCCGACCAAAGTCAGAACCTCTGGAGAAGAGTGGGAATTGGAAGCTCGAAAGCAGCCCTGCTCTCACGAATGTCAACAAGATCTTTTCTTGGACTCTTTTTTAGATTTGGATTTAGACTTAGTGCCCTACAGACCCAGCCCATAGGTGGGAAGAGACTGGCACAAATCTTTGAATTGTCCCTTTGAAGGCGGCACCCAAGCCAAGGAAGCATGAGCTGTGGCCAGGGCCACAGCCTCCATAAATGCCACAAGCTGTTCAGTGGATCCAGCGGCTGTGGAGACCACCCAATGGGCATCTTTTGATTTGATGGGTGGATCCTGATCATCCAGATGACCCAGAAGCTGGTGAGCATGGTGATCCTTTAAAGCAGATGGATGAAAGGTGCAGCATACGCCCTATGCCTGGAGATCATACTCATGGCCCAGACAGTAAACGCACGTGGTGTGTGGATCCATCTGGGACATCTTCTACCAGCAGGCACATTTTCATAATTCCAGCGCCAACTTTGCATCGTCCATATTGGAGACCTGAAGGACTAAGGCTGAAGACAAAGTTTTTTTAAAGAACTAAGTTTAATACACTAAGGGCTTTTTCAGTGTGAGAGTGGTAAAGAGGGAACATTCTTCTTCCAGCGAAAAGGAAGATCTGACATCATGGGGTGGTGCGAAGCGAGTTGCCACCTTGCTGGGTGGGAGAAGCCAGCTTGAAGATGTTCTGGCAAGCCTTAAAGGGGAAAGGAACACAGCCTGAAGTGTGGCTAAAGCACCATATCCATGTCCATAGAAATGAAAATTATGTGATCACCGTAAATCTTGATCCTCTTGGACAAGTCTTCACCATTTACTCATACTTTTGGGGTTCAAGCTGGAGGTACTGGAACCCTGTGGGAGCCAAAAATCTTCAGGAGGGGTAGGACCAAGATAAGGCCAAGCATGTGCAGCACCCTGAGGCTGGCTCACACCGTATAGGCTATCGCAGTGTTGACCCTCCAACCATCTCAGTACCTTTTTTACCAATGAGGTGCAGCATATTCAAACTAGACAAACACCAAACCTAACAAGGGCATATGATAGCCCTTCTGACCCATATAAGAAGGGTCAGCTAAGAACCATGTCTTCACAGTCCAAACCAAAACAAGGAAGGTGAAGACAAAGAACAGAGTAAGTGACCTCGAGGGTTGGTGGGTGGGCGAATGAATAAATGGTGAAGACCTGTCCAAGAAGATGGCGGTGAACTGGATTGTGAACTGGCTGAAGGGGAGGCAGCAAATGGTGGTGGTGGGGGAGGTGGAACTTTCGTCCCCAAGGGCTGTGATGAGCAGGGTTCCACAGGACCGGATGCTGTTTGGGATTTTCAAATAGGATATGTCACATGGCATCAGGAGTCAGATCAGTCTGTTCGCTGAGGATACCAAGATGGGGGGGTGGTGGTAGATGACAAAGTAGGGTGGCAAGGGCTATAGGACGACCTAACTAAATTAGAGGAGTGATCAGAACGTGGGAGTTGGGGTTCAGTGCTAAGAAGTGCAAGGTACTGCACTTTGGATCAAGGAATCCTGAGAGGACCTACCAGATGGGAGGGGTTCAGTTAGGTACCACCAAGGAAGAAAAGGATCTAGGGCTAGTTATAATGAGGAATATGAATGACTCAGCTCAGTGCAGGAAGGTGGCAGCTAAAGCCAACAGGATTCTGGAGTGTATTGCAAGTGGAATCTCCTCCAGGGGAATAGGTACGCATTCCCGACTCGCTAATTCCCGAAAATAAAAGTCCTGCAGTCGTATTCCCGACTGAGATTTTAATCGACAGTACTGTTTCCCGTTTGTCAAGTCACCGACACATTTTGTATTTTTATATTTTACAAAAGTGGAGTGAAGCGAATAGCATATTTGCCAAAAATGAGCAAGTGAAGGCATGCCTACAAAACAGTTCCTACATGGACTCAATTCTATATATTTCAAAGACTCTGCTGAAGGCACAAATGTTAAAATGATGACAGTTTGGTGATGGGGGTCTTTGCACACAGCAGAGACAGCGAGGGCCGTGAGATTTGCAACGGCTTATGGCAGACTTTTATTTTACCAGAGAATGTAATTTTAAAAAGCTTATTCCTGATAAATGTGGGTGGACTAATCATTGATAAACTCCAAATGCAAGCTCCAGTTCTGTAATGCTTCAAATCCTGAGCAATGTATTAAGTGTCAGCATCAGTAGCGCACTCATCATCAGCTGAGAAATCGCAAACAAGGTTTCATTGTTTAATTGCATAATTGATTACTGGTCACTCATCTATAGTCTTCGTCTGTTAGCCTCACCCTCCTTGTGCAATCATGGCTGAAGTGTAGCCGCATAGTCCCGTCCCAGCGCGTAATGATAAGCTCTGTGTTGCCGTTACCTGCTTGTTAAAGAAAGAATCGTGAGGATAAATATTACTGGTGCTGCCAAAGTCGTAAGTCTTTGAAGTGTCTTGGTCGTGCAACCACCGTTCTTGTAGGTGGTCAGCATCAGCTTAGAAATCACCGAGAGCACAATCATGCTCCTGATGCAACGGATGCACCAATTGCTTGTGCTGTTGCATCTATGAAGCGTAGAGCATTAGACACCCATGACACCCCAGCCCAACTAATTCAGGCTATAACAACAAGTTTGCCTGAGGAAGTGAGGCAAAGCATGCCCTGTCAGCAGTCGCTGCAGCAGGTAGTAAAAGGCAAGGCGACTCGACCTTCAGCAGAGTCACGTACATTGGAGGAAATTAGGGGTCCCTGATGAGCTCCGGCTGGTGAGCGGGCAGCCGTGGCTAGCCCGGAGTCCACATGTGGTGAAGACAAATAATAATTTTTGCTACCAAGAGAAACATAAGTCACTACACAAAGCACAGTACTGGCTAATGGACGGTACCTTCAGAACTGTGCCCAGTATGTTTCTGCAGCTCTATTCAGTCCATGCCCGGTTGGCACTGCAGAAAACAGTCAGACAGTTACATTAGTTCATGCATTAATGTCTTCAAAATCACAGCAGTGTTACTAAAGGCTTTTTCAGGACTTACAAGACCTGTCTGATGAAGAAAGTTTAGTGCTTTTGCCAGAGTTTTTAATCACAGACTTCGGGCAAGCGGCAGTCAATGCTTGCAAGTCAGAATTTCCAGACAGCATTAATGAAGGATGTTTGTTTCACCTTAGCCAGATAGTGTGGCGCAAAATTCAAAATTTAGGACTTGCCACACAGTATGGCGCTGATCCTGAATTTGCACTTAAATTACGGCATCTGGTGGCTCTTGCATTCTTACCCCCTGCTGACATTAAAATAGTTTTTACTGAGCTGAAAAAAATAATGCCAGACAACACTGCACAACTCACTGAATGGTTCGAGGAAAATTACATCCTGGGTCGTGTCTATGAAGACAGATGTAAATAACACTTCATCAGAAGCCACCTATTTTCCTCCCCAATTCTGGTCCGTTCATGATCAATTACCTAGTCAAATACCACGCACATAAAACAAGATAGAAGCGTGGCACAGGCGACTAGGAGCTCTTGTAGGTGACATCATACGTGGGATTTAATCGGTTTGTGTCCGAGCTAAGAAAAGAGCAAATGACAACAAAGTCAATTATTGAAAAGGTAAACAGAGGATTGCCAAAATCTCCTCTGAAACGGAAATTTGCCTTGCGAGAGGAAAGGCTGAAGATTATGGTGAGCAAGAGGGAACAGATGGCAAGTGTGGACTTCCTTCGGGGAATTGCTCACAACCTCTTCATTTGAAGGAAATAGTTTGATATTGTTTTTAATGTTTTACTTGTTATAAATAAAGAGAACAGAAGGATTTTTATTTTTTAATCGACACCTCTAGACACCTCGACTTGGACTGGAAATAAAGTGATTTTAATTATGTGAACCAACGCACCCAATGCTGCTTCTTTGTGAGTATGTTTTAAAATCATTGGACTCAATGCAAGGCACGAATGTTAAAACGCAGACAGTTTGGTGATAGGGGGGTCTTTAATTTTAAAAAGCTAATTCCGCGAATATCTCACCCATAGTATTTGCTGTCATGTCTTTCAGAGTTCTTCTGTTGTTCAATGCAAGGCAAGGCACGAATGTTGGTGATAAAAACTAAAAAAGCTAAGTTTGCTGTTTATGTTAAAATGCAGACAGTTTGGTGATAAAAACTAAACAAGCTAAGTTTGCTGTTTATTTCGGGTTTAGAGTCGGGAAATGGTATGTCGGGAGTCTGACATTACGGGAAATGTGTGTTTCGGGAATTTGGTGACGGTAAAATAATTTTCGGGATCATGTATGTCGGGAAGTAGTACGGATCCCCCTCCAGGAGGTGAGCCTGCCTCTGTATAGGTCGCACCTTGAGTACTGCATGAAATTCTAGTGCCCGTTTCTGAAAAAGGATGTCAGATTACTGGAGGGGGTGCAACACAGGGCAACAAAGATGATTCAGGGTTTGGAAGACAGACCCTACAAAGACAGGCTGATGGAGCTGAATATGTACTCACTGAAGGAGAGAAGGGATCGGGGGATATGATTAAGACCTTTAAATACATGACGGGGGATAAACAAGACAGGTACAAAAGGGGTATTTAAGTTGAGGAGAGGGAGGGATACGAGAGGGTATTGTCTCAGATTGGAGGGGGTAAGATACAGGAGAGCGATGAGGAGACATCTTTTCGCAGAGAGGGTGGTGGCTAAATGGAATGCTCTGTCCGAGGAGGCGGCATCCTGTAGGATGGTGAGCAGTTTTAAAAGGGGATGGGAAAGGGTGAGGGGGTAAAGACAAAGGGGGGAGGGGGCAGCTGCAATGTAGGGGGCTAGCTGCACATTCGAGCACACCTGATAGATCACGAGGCCTGTTTCTGATGGCAGATTCGTATGTTCGTAAGATCAAGAATTACAGTGAGTACGCAAGTTTCATTTCTTACTGGACGTAAGTCTTCACCATTTATTCATACTGCTGGGTTAAAGTGCCAAGCTGAAAGAATTCCCTATTGATGGTCCCTAGAAAGGTGGTTTTCCAGGTCAGAAGCTTGAAATCACACGTAGCTAGAGGCTCAAAGGGTTTACGAGTGAGCATGTCTAGCACTAGGTTAATATCCCAGGGGGCAACCGGCTTTCTGATTGGGGGCTTTATGTGTAGAATGCCCTTGAGGAATCTTTTGAACAGAGGTAGTTGAGCCAGGATCATGTTCTGGATTGGCTCATGATGGGCAGAGACTGCACAGAGATGTACCTTTACAGATGAGTATTGAAGTCCTGCATCTGAAAGGTCTAGCAAGTATTCCAATATCTTGTCTGGTGGGCATTGGAATGGGTCTATGTTGATCTTAGCACACCATTCCAAGAATTGCTTCCATTTGGCTGTGTACTTTTTCCTAGTGGAAAACGTGCAACCAGGAGAATCTCTGAGACGCTCTGAGAAACCTTAAACCTGCTCACTTCTTTCTCTTCAGAAGCCAGGTGTGGAGATGAATGGTGCACAGGTTGAGATGAATTAGGGATCCCTGTGTCATAAGGTCCATTCATGGAGGCAGCTGCCTCAGAGGGACCACTGACAACTTGTTGATCAAAGGAAACCAAATCTGACAAGTCCAGTATGGTGCAATGAGAATAATTTTGCTCACGTGCGCCTCCAGTCACAGCAGTACACGCTGAACTAGTGGAAGAGGAGAAAATGCATACAGAAAATGATTTGTCCACCGCAGTCTGAATGCATCCTGACAAAAAATGCCAGGTTTTTGATTTCTGGAGCAGAATGCAGGCAGTTTTGCATTGAGTGGGGACATAAAAAGGTCCAGGTCTGTAGTACCCCACTTGTCTAAGAGACTGTACAACATCTGGTGCCGACAAGAAAAAATTACTCACCTTAGTAATGTTGTTTCTTCTAATGGAGTCTTGCTATATTATGACATATGGGGCCGGATATTCAAACAGCGCCCAAAAAGTGCGCAACAGCAGGAGCAAGCACAAGTCAATTGAGCATATGCGCAACAGATGCGATATTCAAACATGGAGCAAGACAAACCAGTAGGCTACCAACATCTGAATATCGCAAAACCGCGCCATAGCGCAACCAGGAAGGGAAGCTGAGAGAAATGATGCGCCATAGCGTTAAACAAGGCTAGCCCAGCTGAGCAGTCCAGAGGTGCCATAGCTAAGCAGAGCCCCCCAGCAGAGCAATGGAACTGCACAACCAGGGAGGCAGGCTGGGGCCCACCACCAGCCATGCCACACATGAGCACAGGAACACACTGCAGAACCAACAACAGCACCACGCACCCCAAGGACAGCATCACTGGGGGAGGGATGGATGATCCACTGGTCCATGGGGACAAGCCAACAAAGCACAGCAGGGCCATGACGCCCCAGCACAACCACTGGCAGGCTGAGACTGCCACACACAGGGGGTCAACAACCACAGTGCACATCAGCCCCCCCTTCTGCACAGCACACCCTGCACCGTGACCCCAAGACACCACCCATGTGCAATGACTGTCACTGCAGTAAACACCATGCATCCCCCCCGGCACACTGCAACCTCGTGTAGCACAGAACCATACAAGCCAGACCCACCCTGGGCACCCAGCAGTGGGCGGCAGCAGATGGCAAGACCGACTGAAAGTCACTCCCACACCGGAGACACCTCCCCAAGGCACACACACATGCGCACACACACACACACACACACACACACACACACACACACACACACACACACCCAGGACCATACCACCCCAGATGGCATGCACACCACTGCAACTGAGCAACCATAGCCAGCTGCAAATCAGAGACCACCACAGTATTCATAACAAAATATATATATATTGGAAAAAGATATGTACAACACCAAGACCAATAACACAACTATATACAGATATGTACAAGGCAAGGGGGGTAGGGGTACAAGGTAGGGGTGGGTAAGGGGTAGGGGTGAACAACTGGGAGAGGGAAGGCAGGGTGGGAGAGATGGGTGAAGTGGGAAGGGGAAGCACATTCAGCGCCTGGCAGGCTGGTCTCCTGCTGCCTGTTGCTGTTCCCGCCTGCCTCCGCGCGCGCCTGACCCCATGGCGCTGCATGTCCCTGAGGAGGTCATGGTGTCACGACTGACACCCTCGCAGCCGCTGGAGGGCACGGTCCATCCGCGGGGATGCTGGAGACCTAGGAAAAGGAACACAGTCAATGGCTGTGACTGTCCACAACCCTGAACACCACCCATCCTGCAAGGCATATAGCCTAGTGCCCTGCACCTGTGATGGTATGCACCCACCCACAGTGACCATGCACATGACACGCCCAACCAGGCAGCACCAGCTACGTGGCACCACTGCACACACACACTGCCATGTCCATCACAGCACAAACAAGGCTGTCAAGTGACGGGCAATGTGGTGGGATGCCAGTTCCACAGCCATGTGCCCAGTGCATGCATGGACCACCAGTGACGCACACACAGACGCGCAGCAGTGACACTGGACAGTGATGACTGTCGCCTGTGTCGCATGGTTGTGTTGTCCATGGCTGTGGTCATGCCCACCCTCCAGCATGCAATAGCATCCATGATGTAATGATACTCACACTCATCAAGCAGCTGTGGCGCTGCTGCTGCTGCTGCCACTGTGGCCCACCCTCACGCCTCCTCCATCCGCCACCTGGGCCTGCCACGGCCCTCCTCAGCCTGGGCCTGCATCCTCTCCGCCAGGCCTGTGGGTGACAAATGTTGAGAAAAACATCAGTGTGACCCCAAAGCAGACTGCCCCCTGCCCCAGTGAGTGTGCCTGCCCACACAGCCAGACCCATGCATCTCACACCTGCACACACTGACACAGCCAACCATGGCAGAGCCATCCCCCATGCACTGCCACCAAAACACAGTCACACCCCTACGGAGAATACAGGTGCATAGATGGTACACCCACCTGGCCTAGGCACAATGCCCCTCGTGGCACGTGACCTGAGGCATTGCAGCACATCTGGCTCCCTCCTGCGGAGGTCACTAAATCTGTGCCTGCACTGCTCCGCAGACCGGCACCGCCCTGTGACCCTCACCAGGTCAGTGGCCACCTGCAGCCACACATGGGTGCGGGCCATGGTGAGGGGCTGATCACCAAACAGTGCCTCAAAGTGGGGCTCAACCAGGGGCACCAGGTTGGCCACCTCCACCTGACTCCACTGCGGAGCTCTCCTGCGTGCCATAATTGCGGTCGTACAGCAGGCAATATGGCGCCCCACAGCGCGGCCACCCCACGTGAAAATGTTGTGCAATAGACCACCATAGGTTCCAATCGCGCTGTTCGTATAGCGCCGTCGGTTCACATAGCGCTGTCACCAAACAGCGCAACAGAGCCGTACACATGGCAGCCGAACAGCGCCAGGGGGCAAAGGTCGGACACCAGGTCAGGGGTCTATGACACAAGGCCTCGCACAGTGCCATCTGACGTCTACGCATCCTGCGCGACCGATCACCTGCGTGCCGGTGCCACAGTGGACTATTGCGCAGTAGTGCCACAGCGCCATATGGTGCCCAGTGCTGTAGCGCCACTGGCACAATGGTGGCCATGGCCTGAATTGCCGATCGCGCACAGCACGTCATCAGCGCGGCAGACGCCTGCGTAAGCTACCTGGGCATGCGCAATGCAGTGTACCACACAGTCACAGATCTGCGCCATTGGCTCAGCGGCTCAACCGTGATGCGCCAAAGCACAACGGCGATATTCAGCCGACACATACAAATCATCTAATCAGCCATTCAAAGGCGCAGTGGCGTGATTGCATCTCATCTGATTGCTCCACTCCTAATTTGCATGCATTGCGCTTATAAATGTGTGACATTGGCCCGCTTGGCCAGATTCGGTTACTGCAGGTGAGAGGGGTTGCATGCTATGTGATGTTCTGGACAATGGTCATGGGATAACGCTGCAGACTGCACAGTGACAGGTGTCCACTTCCACCCATACAGATCGCCATGACCGAGCAGAGCAAGGTGAGGGTGAAGATGATGGGCGGAGGAGGCCCAACTTCACCACAGGCGGAGACAGAGGCCCTCTTCCAGGCCTACCTGAGGAGGAGCCACTACTGAGTGGACGGCGGGGCACCCCTCAGGCCCGTGTGGCTGCATGGGAGGGTAGCTCGGGCAGTGAACCTGCACGGAAGCCACCAGCTCCATGCAGGAATGCAAAAGAAGATGGGACAGACCACAGGAGGGTGAAGGAGAAGGTGGCAGCCCTCCAGGGGGCGACACGATGCTGGCACTGGCGGGGGCCAGCCAGTGGTGAGTGGAGCTGACCCCGGCTGAGGACCAACTGGCTGCATCAATGCAGTGGAGTGCTATTGAGGGCATACCAGGAGGTGGATTCCAGACAGGTGGAAGCCCATCACTGCACGGTATGACATGGTGGTTGTGTTGGGGGGGGAGGTTGTTCACATGCACTCACATGTCCTCTCTTTCTGTTACAGATCCTGTTCGTCTTCAGGGGACGGTGGTGGTGGGTCCAGGCAGTGTGGAAGACCTGCTGGACATGGAGGAGGGTCCATCCACCTCTGTCACCAGCCAGCATGCACTGCACCAGCATGCACGCCGGGCTGCCAACTCTGGTGTCGGTGAGTCGGGTGTGGGGGGTGCAGCCTGTGTCTCAGCAGTCTGGCATGCAAGCATGCCAGCACGCTGTGACTGTGGCTGTAGCACGTACCTGCACCATTGATGATGCAAGGACTGCAATGGGCAGTGACATGTGTATGTCCCATGACGGACACACAGCAGGTCAGCACGTGCCCCTGGGCCTAGCTGGTTCCAACGTGTGTGCCAGCATGTCGGCACAGTCCCAGGCTGTGCCTGTCAGCACCGTGGGCAGCACCGTGGCTGTGCAGGTGTCTGGCACTGTTGCGTGCCACAGCAGTGGAACGAGTGGTCCCTGGGGCACAGCGGTTGGAGGGGCAGCAGCAGCAGTTACCCACCAGGTCTGGGGGTACAGTGTCCAGTGGTGGCACTGCCCACCGCCCGCTGATATGCCCATTCCTGGTCCTGGTGAACAGCGCCCACCCTCAGGGTGTTGAGCATCAGGACCTTCCCTCCCGGGGACAGGATGTCGTTGTGGCAGAGTACCCATTTGAAAGAGCACACCCGCCTGCTGCGTGAATCAGTACAGCAGCAAAGGTGGGTTGCAACATCCGTGGAGGCACTGTGTGTGGCTGTGGAGCGGCAAAGCAGGGACTGTGCTCTGGACCATGCAGAGATGGTCCATATGCGGATGGATGTGACCGCCGCCATTGACAGGCAGACCCAGGCATTGGTCACTGTCGTGGCTGCATTGGGCACACAAGCAGGTGCTCCTGCACTGCGCACCCCACACAGTACGCTCTCCACTCCCCATTCCCGGCGTCGTGCGACACCAAGCCTGTCGACGCCGGGTTATGCTGTGGGCATCCCTAGCACCCCTGGTGCAAGTATGTTTGGCATACTACAGACCCCACTGCGGACAAGGTCGCGATCGCGCAGTGGGACCCCTGGTGGTCCATCGGTGCCACTCCATGTGGCCCATGCTCAGCCTGCCAGTGCTGTTGGGTCACGGCGGGGCCGTCCACGCATCCGCGGTGGCCATGGAACGGTGCAACATGACTGACCTGTCTCCCAGTGCGGGCCCTGTCTGGTGCTGCCCTGTGTGCACTGTGCGTCATGGTGGGCAGTGCACTGGTGGGTGCCCTGCACATCACGCGACCTCTCGGACCACCTGCACACCATCCCGACTGCTGTCCACAGATGCGTGTGCATGATGATGCCTGCATTGTACTGTACACCAAGGTGCAAGGGTGCCCAGCATCTGACACACGTACTTGGACAGTACAGGTGGTGAGTGTGGTCTGTGGATCTGTGTGTTTGCCATGTCTGTTCCTGCTCTGCTGTGCCACCTGCCATGCGCTTTGTGCCTGGTGTGTGTGTGTGTGTCCATATGACTGTGCCCCTCCTGATGGTGTGTTTGTGTGCCTGGTCCCTTCCACTCCCTTGCCGTCATGCACCCGGTGTGTTACTCTGTGTGCCTGTGGGTTGCGCCAGGACAGTGTTGGTTGCATGGCCCTTGACTTACCTGTGTGTGCATAATGCTCCTCCGTGATGGTGTCCCGGTGCAGCTGGGCCTGCGGATCAGTCGGGAGTCCCGCCCGTCAGAGGGCTGCTCATCACCATCATCACCGGCGCGCTGGCGTCCCCATCGCTATCCCCTCCTCGACCTGAATGGCTATCCCACAGTCTTTGGCCATGTTGTGCAGAGATACAACAGGCCAGGAATATCCACAGGCCTTTGAGGGCTGTGCTGTAGGGCACCGCCCGGAGGTGTCTAGGCATCAGAGCGTGCCTTGAGCATCCCAAACACCCGCTCGATGATGTTGCATGTTGCGGCATGCGCCTCCATTATAGCGTTGCTGCGATGGGGTCATGGGCGCGGTATGGTAGTGAGCAGCCAGGGACAGAGTGGGTATCCGCTGTCACCTGTGTGGAGATGGTGGAGATGAGTATCATGTTCAGGTCCATATTGCCAATATCCTGTGTGCCACTGCCATAACACCTCTGGCATTCCACCTTGCCCTTACGTTTGCAATTCCTACATCGTACTCACCCACTAAGATGGCCTGTGGGGATGTCCCCACTCTCGAATCGATGACACAGTGCGGACTGATACCATATAAAGGCATCATGTGCTCCACCAGGGTGTGTGGCACAGACATTGATTATGCAGTGGCATCACACCACCTGGCAGTTGACACTGGAATAGCCCTTCCTGTTCTATATGCAGCCCCATCAGGGGCCAGGTAGCGTCGTCATAGGCCACATGGGTGCAGTCTATAGCCTCTAGCATGCCAGGCATATGTGCTACCCTGTTGAACTCCTGCATGTTTGCTGTATCGCTCTGCCGCAGTGCTGGGGAAATGGATGTGCTCCACAGCATGTGGCAGCAGTCTTGTGAGAATTGGGTGAGGATGCGTGATGTGGCCGACTGTGTGATGCCTGTGGTGTCCCCTGTCAGCCTCTGGAAGGTGCCCGTGGCGGGCTGAGGCACATGCAGGCTGTCACCTTGGTCTCCACCGACAGGCGTGACTCCGTCGTGGTGCCTGCATCACATCACTGCACAGCTCACAGGGGCGTCTCAGTATTGCCCTGTTCAGGCGGTACCAGCCCACGATCTCTACATCTGTGTACAGCTCAAAGCTGATGCAGGCATGGTACTGCCTGTTGAAAGCGTACCATGTGAGCCCTTCCACGGCCATCCCCTGCAGCATGCATTCTCACCCCCCCTCATTACAGCTTCATGTGGAAGCTGGCACTATCCATCTCCTGACGTGACCCCCCGGCTGATGTTGCTCTGTTACCCCGCTGTCTGACTGCACCTCCACTGCACCTGGTACACCTACGGCCTCTGCACTCTGTGGCTCCATACACCTTCCCTTGCCCCTCTTCTGTCCTGTGCACTCCCTGGCCTGCACTGTTTGTTGCTCTGGCCTTCTCTGTCTCTCTGCCTCATGTGTCTTCCCTGTCGCGTTCTTGCGCCTCTTCCTTGAGCCTTTTTATTTTAGCTCATTTCCGCTGGGGCGCAACTTCCGGCTGTTCCGCTCTTGCGCATTGCGCAGAGTCTTTGAATATCGCATTGCGCTCTTTATGCATGGATCCACCCCTTCGGTTGTGCATGCCTTCATTTGCATTGCGCTGTTGCTCAGCCTGTTTTCAGTGGCGCAACTGCCTCCTGCTGAATATTGCAGAATGGCGCACTTTCGGACTTGCGCATGTGCAACCCTATTGCGCATGGCGCAACCCTTTTGAATATCCGGCCCCTGCTGTATAACCCCAGGTTAGAACTGCTCCGGAGGTGAAAGAGTTAACTTCCATGCAGAGCATGGAATCTTGAGCGCGAGCTCGGATGAACACTCTGTCTGTTGAAGCTCAAACTTAAACTGTCAGATCTTTGACAAAAAACTCACTAAGGTTCTGTGTGAAGCCGTAAACCTACACTAACCGTTAATACTAACTACAAAAACACCTTTTTGATCTTGATCTCAAAATAAAGACTCAAGTCGAGGATTCAAGAAGAACTTAAGCATAACACCAAAGCACCCAAGGAGGGTGAAATAAAGTGGGCATCAAAGAAGTGCCAACATTGCATTGCCACCACCTCCCAAAAACAGAAGGTTCTGAGAGGGGCAGGAGGAGGAGGTCATAATATAGCAAGACTCCATTAGAAGAAACAACATTACTAAGGTGAGTAATTTTTTCTTTCAAACAACATGAAGTCTTGCTATATTATGACTATATCACAGACTACAGCAGTACCTCCATGGAGGAGGACAGAACCTACTTGGGAAATAGGCTCTGAAGCACAGCTGTGCCAAATCAGAGCATCACTCCTAGCCTGGATATCCAAGGTAATGCTTAGTAAAGTGTGAACTGTTTTCCAGGTAGCTGCTTGACATATCTCTAGGATAGGAATGTCCCTGGCAGCAGCCAGGATCAACTGTACCTCTGGTAGAGTGAGCCCTCAGGCCTGAGGGAGGAACCTTACCCAGTTTTTCGTAACAGAATTGGATACAAGAGACAATCCACCTGGCAATGGATCTTTTAGTGGCAGGTTTCCTTCACAACCTCACCATAAGTGAGGAACAATTGGAGGATTCGAACCTGTGACCTGAGTGCGTTCTATATAGTAACTAAGGGCTCTTTTGACATCTAAACTGTGCAATCTCCTCTCACCGAGGAGGAATGGTCAGTGAAGTACACAGGAAGAGACATGGATTGATTAAGGTGAAAGTCTGAAACCACCTTGAGCAAAAAACTTCCTGTTAGTCCTGAGGACTACCTTATCTCTATGAAAGGAGATAAAATCAGGCTCCCACTGACAAGGCTTGTAGCTCTTATGCGCCTGACAGAGGTGATGGCTACCAGAAACACAGTTTTCCAAGTCAAGTACTTCAGCTCTGCTGAAGACAATGGCTCAAGGGGTTGCATAAGCTGAGCGATGCAAATATTAAGATCCCAAGCAGGGGCAGGATCCTAGATGAGTTGGTGTGAAACAACCCTTTAAAAACTTGAAGAACACAGGGTGAGCTGATAAAGAAGAGGCTTACCTGCTGACAAGAAGACAGACACAGCTGCCAAGTGCACCTTTGGGGTAGCTGGCCTCAGCCCCAAGAATTCAAATGCACCAAATAATCCAGGATCGTGGGCACACCAGCAGATTCTGGGGAAATATGTTACCAGCACCATATGGAAAATCTCTTCCATTCTGAATTATAGGTAGCCCTGGTGGAAGGCTTCCTAGAGGCCTTCAAGATATCAATACACCTTGAGAAGGTATAGGTCAGCAAACTCTAACTCTTCAAGGCCAAGCCTTGAGATTGAGAGATTTGAGGTTGGATACCAAACTCTCCCCTGGGCACAGGTTAACAGGTTGTGATTCCTGGGAAGGCATAGCGGAGGGTGGACTGCTAAGGACATGAGGAGTGGGTACCAGGGCTGCTTGGCCCAATCTGGAGTGATCAGGATCATCTTGCAGGATTGAGATCTGATTCTGACTAGCACTTTGAAAAGAGGGGAAGGGGAAAAGCATGAGAAACTTCCCTTCCCAACTGAGAAGGAAGGCATCCAGAGGACTGAGCCCAACACAGGCCTGCAACAAAAAGGGAAGTTGGTGATTGTCTGGGGCTGCAAAGAGATCTATTTGCTGAGTGCCCCATCTGGCAAATATTACCTCCAGTACTGGGGATCCAGTGCCCATTAAGTGATGGCCCTGGGAAATCCTGCTGAGAGCATCCGCTAGGACATTGTCCTTGCCTGGGAGGTGAACTGCCCGTGAGGAGGCGTTCAGAGAATATGCCAGAGACCACAACTTCATTGCTTCGTGTCTGAGGCCGTGAGACCGAGTGCCCTTGCTTTTGATGTACCACATTGTAGTGGTATTGTCTGTTCTGACCTGAACTACCTTGTTCTGGACAGCTGTGGAGAAAACCTGAAGTGCTAGAAAAACTGCTCTGAGCTCCAGAAAATTGATGTGGAGCAGAGATTCCTGAGGGGACCACAGCCCTTGGGTGGAAAGGTCGCCCATGTGAGCTCCCCACCCCAAGAGGGATGCATCTGTAGTAAGGGTCAAGAAATGAGACTGGGGAGTGAAGGGAACCCCCTGTCTCAGATTGTTCTGATCCTGCCACCACTGGAGGGCCTGGATCAGGGTTTGAGTCACTGGAATCAATTTGGTTGAGGGATCAAGTCCTTTGAGACCAAAGGCTCTCAAATGGAACTGAATGTCCCTCATCTGAAATCTAGCTCCCTGCACTACTGCTGTAGAAGCAGCCATGTGCCCCAGGAGCTGTAGAAAATGCCTTGCTAGTCGAGAGACCTGCAGGGTGAAAGAGGAGGCCAGAGACACCAGGGTCCTTGCTCTCTCCAGAGGAAGGAAGGCTCTGGCTTCTTTTGTGTTCAGTTCTCGCCTATAAAGGTGAGAAGCTGGACAGGCTCCAGAACTGACTTTGGAAGATTGAGAAGGAAACCTAGAGATGTAAGCAGGTGCTGGGTTACTTGTAAATGAAGTTTGACCTGTTCTGGAGACTGGCCTACAATGAGCCAGTCGTCCAGATAAGGAAAGATGGCAATCTTTTGCCTTCTTAAATGAGCAACTGCTACTGCCAGGCATTTTGTGAACACCCTTGGAGCCGAAGAAAGGCCGAAGGGCATTGCTCTGAACTGGTAATAGCCTGAGGGCAGTTCGAATCTGAGGTACTTTCGATGGGAGCTTCTGATGAGAACATGGAAATAGGCATCCTTGAGGTCCAGGGAGGCTAGCCAGTCCCCTGGCCTTAGAGAGAGTAAAATAACCCCAGGGTCACCATTTTGAACTTTGGTTTTAAAAGGTGCTTGTTTAGATACCTGAGATGCAGAATGGGCGCCATTCTCCTGTCTTTTGGGGTAAGAAGTACCTGGGTACAACCCTTGCCCTGGTGCATTAGTAGAACCCTTTCCATGGCTCTGAGAGCCAGGAGGGCAGAAACTTCTGCTTCCAGGGCAAGTGCCTCTGATGGGTTTGCAGGTGGAAAGATCTGGCTCTCATCTTGGAAATTTTTGAAGCTGAGAACCAGTCCCTGGCTTACTACTTCCAGGACCCACTTGTCTGATGTTAAAGACTTTCAGTCCTGGACAAAGTAAGCCAGCCTGCCACGGTAGTGGAGAATCGGCCCTGGCTACCCCATCAGGGAGCCTGTTTTGCAGGGGCTTTGGGTTGAGGGGTGGAAGCAGGCTTACTAGAGCCCCTTCTGCCCCTTCCTCTAAAGAACCCCCTCTGGGCATAAGCAGAAGAGGAGGCCTGGGCTTGGTAAAGCAGCCTATGAAAAGGCCTGCCCTGCCCCTGACATGCTGCCTTTGAGGAGTGACTTGCCTTTCTTTGGCCTGTGCACTCCTACAGGTGATCTATACTCATCCATTTTCTTCATATAATTCTCTGTCTGCTCCCCAAACAGAGAATTTCCCTAACTGGAAAAATCATAGCCTTAGACTGGGTATCCTGTGACAGGGCAGTACATCTGAGCCAGGCCATTCTGCGAAGAGACACAGATGTAGCCATAACTCTAGATGAAACATCATTAGAGTCTACAGCAGCATGAAACTGCACCTTGGATGCCTCAATACCATCCGAGCCACCTGCTCCAGCTCCCTGGCAAGCTGTTCAGGGGCCTGTTTTGCTAGAGCCAGGACAGTATCCCACCTAGTTTCTGGTACCTAGCTGCGTAAATCCATATAATTTGCCTGTCCTGAGTCCCAAAGATGCTGCCATGTACTGCTTTTTGCCATGGCATCCATCCTCCTGGAATCCTTTTCAGGAGGGTGAGAAACTAGAGGAATATTAGCCTTGTCACAGGCTGCAGCCTGCACTACCCATGGCTGCACTGCTGAGATAGGAACTCTGTATCAGAGCCTGATAAAGTATACCTCTTGTCCATCCTTTTATCCACAGGGAGGATAGAATGAGGAGTTTTCAAATTTTTACTGTCTGTTTCCTAAAAGACTTATGCAAGGGAATAGACAGTCTCCTAGACTCTGGAATATCCATCATTTCCACAAAATCAGGCTCTTCTTGATCATCAACAGCTTCCTCAACAGGGAGTTGCAGAGTGTCAGCAACTTTCTTGTAAAACAAAAATAAGAAGGGGACTCAGATAGCCTGGGAGGGGATACTCCTGAGGGTCTGTCTGGAGAGATGTCCGGTTCAATGAGCACATCAGACTGTCAAAATCCACTCACTCTCCTCGTACCCCTCCTCCCCTCCCCTGGTTCATAAAAATCTTCAAAATCATAATCTTGAACCGAGGAACCGGCCAGAACTGGCGCTTGCCCAATGGTGCAGTTCGGACGGAACTGGAAAAGAGACTGGACAATTTGGATAGCTTTGGCTATTTCCTCAGCAGTTGGAGAAAGAACTTTTGGCCCCAAACTAGCTGACCTTTAGCCCTTTTGAGTTGGAACCGGCTCCTCAAAGCTGGCTCTTCGTTGCCGAGCGATCGCCCTGGTCAGAGGCACTCCTCAGGTCCGGTTGGAACCGAACGGGCCTGACCATCGGGTCAGCCGGACTTTTGGCCTCCCTTTCCTGAGCCTACCAACTGTTTTTCCACGGTGGCAGCAGGAAAATTCTTACAAATCTGGCAGTCTGCATTGAGGTGGGTCAAACCCCAGACAATATACACAAATGGTGTGTGGGTCAGCCTTGGCAAGAGCTTCTCCACAGAAGCCTACAGTGCTGAAACCCAGTGGGTCTGGTTTTCTTTTGGGTTTCTCAGACATAGTGCCAGCCTAACCAAAACTTGCCCGTTAATGGCAACCACCAAGCAAAGACTCTCTTATCGGTTTCCTAATCGTGTCAGCGGTCGTGGAAAAACGTAATAAAATCCGCTTTTTTTAGAACCGATAAGAACCGGAACCGCACTCTAAAGGGCTAGAAAGTAATTTTAAACCCTCTGATCGGTTCAAACCGAACCCGAAAAACGTTTACAAGTTCCACACAGAAGAAAAATAATAAATAAGCCTATCTATTACTTACAATACCACAGACAGAGCTTGAACCCGGCGATTGCGGTTAAATTTGGTAAAATAAACCGAATTACACTTTAAAACCGACAAACAAACCGAGCAGCAGGAGGACTCTCCGGAGCGACTGTTCAGTGAGGCGGAGTAAAGAATCTGACAGTTTAAGTTTGAGCTTCAACAGACAGAGTGTTCATCTGAGCTCGCGCTCAAGATTCCATGCTCTGCATGGAAGTTAACTCTTTCACCTCCGGAGCAGTTCTTACCTGGGGTTATACTGCATATGTCATAATATAGCAAGACTTCATGTTGTTTGAACCACTCATGAGGATCCGCTTCCATGCTGCCAAGTCAGTCTGCCAGATTGTTCTGAGTCCCTGACAGGTAAACTGCTTGAATCACAGCATTGTGATCAAGGCACCACTCCCATACCCTCATGGCTTCTTCAGAGTGGGTAAGGGTGTGCCCCCTATGTTTGTTGATATAGTACATAACTGCATTGTTGTCCATCTCTAGAAGGATTACTTTGTGACTGACATCTTCCAAGACTCGGAGGGCGTAAAGGTCTGCCTCATCTCCAGAACGTTGATATGGAGGTGAGACTCTGCTAGAGTCCAGACTCCTGGAGTGTGATGGCCCTGGCAGTCAGCTTCTCACCTGAGGAGGGATGCATCTATGGTGATGGTTATCTGAGATTCTGGTGGAGCAAAGGGGAGACCTTGCAGAAGGTTGTCCTCCTATGTCCACCATGCAAGTGACCAACACAGGGGTTCCATCACTTTGATGGGGTAGAACTGAGGATGCGTTGTTGGGGACCACTGTGTGCTGAGCATCCACTGACTGGTTCCCATGTGTAGTCAAGTCATATGCACTGTGAAGTCAGAAGCGGCCATGAGGCCTAACATCTGTTGCTTGGAGTGAGCCCGCACAGGATTGTTCTCCATGATGAAACGTGCCATTTGAAGGATGTCGTTCCTTCTGTCCTCCGGGAGGAAGGCCCTCACCTTGATAGTGTCCAAGAGGGCCCCTACGAAGAGGAGCTGTTGTGAAGGTTGAAGCTGTGTCTTTTCCAAGTTTTAGCAGTACCCCATGGTCGAGAATGGGGCGCATGCCCCCAGTCTTTTTTGGAACCGGAAAGTAATGAGAGTAGAAACCTGTGTTGCATTCTGTCCATGGTACCACTTCCACTGCTCTGTTTCTGAGAAAACCCGCTATCTCCAAGGTGAGGAGGTCTGACTGAGTGGCTGACAGAGCATATTGCCACTTGGGTGGAAAGTCTGGAGGAATCTCTGAAAAGTTGAGCGAATACCTCTCTTGAACAATCCTGAGCACCCTTTTGTCTGTGGTGATAGACTTCCACTGAGTCAGAATCCTCCACCCCCGCCAAGGAGAGGTCCACCTCAGGCAGTTGAGGCAGAACTGAGGCCAGGGTCTCATAGGGTGGCATTAGGTGCTTTCGGGGTCTGTGCCTTCTGTTGCATTTTCTTTTTGCGGCTGAGGAGACTGGTGATTGGCTGTGGCTCCTCTGCCTTTGCCATGAAAGGGCTGCCTGTTATGAAAGAATTGGCAGTTCCTGTCCTTTTGAGGGGCTGAAGGAGTCAGTCTAGCCATTTTGATGGCAGTTCTAATTTTCTGAGAGGCCTCGAGGGATTGCTCCACCTGTTGGTCAAACAGATAGGCACCATCATAGGGAACATTCTTAACCTGCTGTTGGGCATCTGAGGAGAACCCTGATGTCAACAGTCATAAATATCTTCTAATACAGATTCCAGTAGCAGCAGCTCTGGAAGCAGTATCGTATGCATCGATAGCCGCTTTCAACTGATGGATATTGGATTCTATTCCACGAGTGACAGTCTGAAGAATCTTAAGCTTAGAATCAGACTCTGGAAGACTCTCCATGAGAGACTTAAGCAAGGTCCAGAGGACATATTCATACTGAAAGAAGTGACCTTGATAGCGGGCTATATGCATGCCAAGTGTGGCAGCTGCGAAAGCCCTTTTCCCCAAGGTATCGATCTTGTGAGATTCCTTATTGAAAGGACGTGCTTTTACTTCCTGAGCTAAAACAGTTTTGTCATTCTCTGCAAGAATAACCAACACATCCACAATAGGCTGGGAAGCTAGAATAGGTCTCTCTCTTTAGGAGGGACATATTTTCGATCTATGGACTTGCAAACAGAGGGAACAGAGGCAGGCCTAGCCCACATGGCCTCAGAGAGTGGCTCAAAGACTGGGGAAACAGGGGGTGAAAGGTTTACTGGAATATTAGGAACATGAAGCCATTCAAGGCGCATCCGTTTTCCTGGATCTAGAGTAGAAGTCTGCAGAGCCTGGGTTGCCTGCATATTCCTAAGCAAATACTGAAAGGAAACGTCCTCTTGAGGAACAGAAGCTGGAACTGACGGTTTATTGTCCAGACTATAGAACGAATATTCATGCCCTTCTTCAGAAATAATGAGGTCTGGGTCAGACTCATCCTGCTCCAGATCCCCTTGGAGGGGGAGGGCGGAAGAGATGTGGAGCCCAAACGAACAAGACCAGGCCTAGGAAGTGGGAGGACAGGCGACACCAGAACCGGCATCAGAACTAGCATTGGAACTGGTGCTGGAGACAGTGCAGGACCCGGGGAGCTGGCCCCAGAGCAGTCAGCGCCACACGTGGCATTGAACCCAGCGCTAGCACTGCCTGAGAACCCAAACCAAGCCTAGAGGAAGTAGAGGGGCAAGAGATGTTACCTATGCCGATCCCTGTGAGGAAACAGAATGAGGGAGGTTGGCACATGGAACCAGTGTCAGTGACGCAGTCATCAGCAAGGGAAGGAAATCCATAGCTGGAACCAAACGCTCTACCTGGCCTGAAGGCCCCAACTGTGGCCCTAAGGCACCTAGGCCCAAATCCCCAGGGAGGGGTAAAAGGTCTAGATGCTGTACCCAATGCTCCATAAGAGTGGTCCAGTGGTGAAACTGCCCACTAGAAACCCCATAGGAGAACAGAGAAGGGCTCCAGTGTCAAGACTGTAAGCAACCGCGAGCGGAGGCGATTGGGGAACCCAGGGAAGGCCTCTCACCCATAGATGATGAAAACCTCTTGGCAGATGTACTAGAGGATGACCTTGAGTGGTAAAGTTTCTTCCCCTTAGGGCGGGAAGAGGAAGAACTCGAGGAAGATTGATGCCGGGTTCTCGACCTGGATCTGGAACAGGCCTGCATTTTTTTGTGTTTATGGGAGGATTGTTCTCCCTCCTGAACACCAGAGTGCCCATGGTCAGATGACCAAACTCAGCCCAGCTGCCAGAGCAGCCTTCCAAAAAAGACTCCCTACCATCACCATCACTGTCCAAGGCCAACTCTGTTGATCGGTAGAGCTGAAGAAGAAAATAATAAAATCCTTTTTTTAACTACAGAAAATAATAAAACAATCTAAAACTGCATGAACTAAATGCTGTCGTCGTACAGATGTGAAGATCTGACTGCCAGTGAGTGAGTGACATCATCACTGAAGTGCACTTGATGGCAGGAAAAAAGGAACTGAGGCAGGTGGAGGGTCAACACCAAGATATCCTATACGACATAAGTCAGCCTTGCAGTGCCATGCATGCACAGCCCTATTTTAGCTCCGGCCCTCCTGAAGATTTTTTTACTCCCATGGGGCCCAACACCTCCGTCTTAAACCCCAACAGTATGAATAAATGGCAAAGACATGTTGAAGATGATCAGCCTTAGTTTGGTATTCTCCTAGGAGGCAAACAGAGACACCGGAGGAGTGCCCCACAGGGATACATACAGGTTACTCACCTGTAACAGGAGTTCTAGAAATGGTATATGTTGTTCATCCACACTTACTGGCAGGTTCCTTGCTGCTTTAAATCTTGCCGGAAGGTCTTCAAGCTGGCTCCTCCCACCCACCCGGGTGGTAAAACTCGGCTCCGCCCCATGGCCAGATCTAGCCTGCTGGAAGCGGGTTGCGTAGCCGAACCCGGGGAGGTCGGTGGGTTGGTGGATGAACAACATATACCATTGCTAGAACTCTGTTACAGGTGAGTAACCTGTATTTCTAGGGACATAGATATGTTGTTCTATCCACACTTACTGGCAGACTCCTAGCAGTTCTCCGGGAGGAGGGAGGCAAGGCGCACACCCCCTATTTAGGAAACAAGGACTGGAGAACCAAGGTCCCAAAACCAGCATCCTGGCGTGACTCAAGGTCGATGTGGTAATGGGTAATGAAGGTGTGTGCTCACTTCCAGGTAGCAGCCCTGCAGATTTCCTGGATAGGGACGTCCCTGGAAGCAACCACTGAAGCAGCAGTATGGCAGGTAGAATGAGCTCTTATCCCTCTGGGAGGCTCCATGCCCGCCAATCTATGCAGGAGGTGACCCACCTGCCTATCGTCTGCTTGGCTGCAGGTCTGCCAGGTGCGGCTTCAGCGTAGGTGACAAACAGCTGGCGAACCTCTCCCCAGACTTCAGCCATCTGCTCCTTATAATAAGAGAGCGCTTTTCTAGGATCCAAAGTATGGAGCCTATATTCGGCCTCTGAGGTGTGATTGGGGTAGAACACAGGCAGAGTCAACACCTGGTTAAGGTGAAACTCCGACACCACCTTTGGAAGGAATTTCGGGTGGGGGCGCAGGACAACCTTGTCCCTGTGGAAGACCAGGTAAGGAGACTCGATGGAAAGCACCTGGAGCTCTCCCAATCTTCTGGCTGATGTGATAGCCACCAAGAAGGCGGTCTTCCATGACAGGTGAGAGATTTCACACCTGTGCATCAGTTCGAATGACTTGCCCATGAGCTTAGCCAATACCAGCAGTAGATCCCACAGAGGTGGAGGTTCTCGCACTGGAGGGGATATGTGATCAAGGCCTTTGAAAAAGCGCCCGACCACCTTCTCCTGCACCACCGACTGCTTTCCGGCCCGCTCGGTAGGCAGAGATGGCTGCCAGGTGCACCTTAAGGGTCGTTGACCGAAGCCCTTGCTGAGAAAGGGACCATAGGTAGTCCAGAATGCTAGCCAAGGAGCAGGAGGAAGGGTCCAACCCCTTATCCTGACACCAAATGGAGAATCTCTTCCATTTGAAGGCATAGCATTTTCTGGTCGACTCCTTACGGGATGCCTCAACAACGTTGAGGACCTCGTCAGATAGACCCAAGGCCTGGAACTCTAGCCGCTCAGGAACCAGACCGTTAGGTGCAGGAATTGAAGGTCCGGATGGAGTACCTTCCCCTGGTTGGCTAAGATTAGGTCCGGGTGGGCTGGAAGCCACCTCGGGAGTCTGGAGCTGAGACTGAGGAGATCTGAATACTAGAACTGGCGGTGCCAGTCTGGGGCTACCAGAATCACCTACGTCTTGTCCCTTCTCACCTTGAGAAGCACCTTGTGGATCAAGAGAAATAGGGGAAAGGCGTAAAAGAGGCCCGGGTCCACGCCCTCAAGAAGGCATCCCCATTCAGCAAACCCTACTGAGGGGGGTGGGCATGAAACAGCCTCAGCTTTGCATTCACCCTGGAGGCAAACAGGTCCACCTGAGGAGTGCCCCAGTGGGAGAATATATTGTGTACTACCTCCGTCAGGAGAGACCACTCGTGAAATGCAGCACCTATCCAGCTTAGGGCATCGGCCAGAGTTTTGGAGGCTCCCGCCACATGGATGGCTAGAAGATCCACCTCCAGTCTGCTCAGGAGGGACCAAGTGAGGAGAGCTTCCTTGCAAAGGGGCAAGGAGTGCGTTCCGCCCTGGTGGTTTAGGTAATACATGGTCGTGGTATTGTCCGTCTGGACCTGGACCACTTGACCCTGTACAAACGGAGCAAAGGCGGTGAGGGCTAGTTGGACCACTCGAAGCTCCAGCAGGTTGATGTGGCATCGAGACTCCTGAGAGGACCAGAGGCCATGCGCTCTGTGCTCCCCCAGATGGGCACCCCAACCCATCAGAGAGGTGTCGGTCGATAGAATGACCATCGGCTCAGGGCGGACAAACAGGATGCCCTCCTGCAGATGAGCTGGAACGATCCACCACTGGAGAGCATTCCACATCTCCTGGGTCACCCCCACTGGCTGGTCCAGAGGACCGGAGCGCTGAGACCATTGGCGGGCCAGCCCCATTGAAGGGGACGCACGTGCTAGCAGGCCCAATGGACCACACTGGTGCAGGCCGCCATGAGGCCCTCCTAGCCGCAACTTTGACTGAAGTTGAGTGTCGACTGTCCGGGGAAGGGGACCTCTCCCGCTCCCATGAACACCGACGGTGGGCCTTACCCTTCGAGTCCTTCTTCTTGGACCGAAAGGAATGTCCCGATGGACCCTCACCTTTTGTAGAGAGGGATTGACAAAGCTCCTTAAAAGAAGCTGTGTAGGAGGAGCTCAAGGAGAGTGGGATAAATGCCGAGGCCAAGGAAGATGAAGATGCGGCCTGGGCCACCTCCTCCTCGAGGGCGATCATCTGCTCAGTTGCTCCAGCTGGGCCGCTGCACAGACACTGCCCAACAGGCCTCCTTGGACTTCTCTGCGGAACACATCTCTCGGGGCGCCCAAGTTGGAGTCTAGCAGCACGGTCTTCGAGGACGTTGACCGAGAAGGACTTGCACAACTTGCAGGCCTGCGGATCATGATCAAGCCCAAGGCAACAGACGCACATGGAGTGTGGATCGGTCCGAGACATTTTCTGCCCACATGGGCACTGCCGAAATCCAGGATTTGACTTATCCATCACAGCCATGAAGGAAGAAACAGACCAAAGTCTTGTAAACTTTAAAATTAGTTTTGGGTTAACTGAAAAGTTTGGATCCAGGCCTAGAATGCAGAGTGCTAGGGAGGGAACCTGAGCTTCCAAGCGGTAAGGAAGATTTGGCGTCATGGGGCGGAGCCGAGAGTTTTACCACCCGGGTGGGTGTGAGGAGCCTGCTTGAAGACCTTCCGGCAAGATTTAAAGCGGCAAGGAACCTGCCAGTAAGTGTGGATAGAACAACATATCCATGTCCCTAGAACCGGTGGTTCACCACCTCCTGATTCAGGATACACTTATGCAGCATCTCTCCTACAAGGCTGAGAGCATCTGCCAGCTGACTGTTCACTGTTGCGACATTGTTTGCTAGGAGATCTGCACCCAAGCTATGCATGAAAGTCCAGGTGTTAATGGCCTCCCAACACAGAGGAAGGGAGTGTGTTCTGCCCTGCTTGTTCGTGTAGAACATGGTGGTAGTGTTGACCAGCTGGACCTGCACAACCTGACTCCTGATTAGAGAAGCAAATTCTGTCAGAGTAAACCACACTGCGTGTAGCACCAACAGGTGTATGTGGTGCTGGGACTCCCAGGGTGACCAGAACCCATGGGTTCTATGGTGTCTCATGTGTGCCCCTCACCCCACCAGAGATGTGTCCATCACGAGCATGATGGTCAACTCTGGGAGGACAAACAAGATTCCTTCCTCTAGATGTTTTGGGATCAGCCACCACTGGAAGGTGTCCCACATCAGCTGGGTCACTGAGACCAGCTGGTCCAAGTACCTAGGAAGTGGGACCACTGAAGACCCAACTCCCACTGCAGGTGGCGCATTGCCAGTGGGCCTAACGGACCACTCTGGTGCAAGATGCCATGTACCCCAGCAGCCGTAGGAAATCCCAGGCAGGGCATGAGCACCCAATCTGAAATGAGTAGGCAAGGAGGGAAGATTCAGAACATGGTCCACAGGGAGGTGGGCCTTGACCTGCAGGGAATCTTGCACTTCCCCAATTAACTTGATCACCTGTGATGGTACTAGTTCAGACCTGTCTGGATTAACCAGCAGGCTCAAGTCTCAGCAGTTCTGAAGAGCCAGATCTCTGGACCTCTTGATGGACTCTGTGGATGACCTGGCGAACAGTCAGTCATCCAGGGTGGGATAAACCCTGATGACTTGGCACCGCAGGAAGACTGCCACCACTGCAATGCACTTAGTGAAGATGCTGGGTGTCGAGGAAAGACTGAAGGGCATGATCTGGAACTGATACAGGACCCCTTTTGCACAGAACTGGATGTACTGATGGTGGGACAGATGGGCTAGGATGTGGAAAACACATCCTGGAGGCCTAGGGAGCAGAACCACATGCCCTGCTCCAGAGACAGAATGATCTGGTTCAGGGTGACCATCCTGAAATGAAAATTACGTACCTACCGTAATTCTGATCTTTCTGTGTATCTTCACCATTCATCACAGATGGGTACTGGCGGAGTTCAGGACCCAGCGGGAGTTTTTTTTTTTTTTTTGAGTGGTAGGCAGAGCCGGCGCAGCATCGGGCGTCACCTTGAGCCGGGCGTATCGCGTGGCGCCGAGGACCATTAGGCTGCGGCCGACCACCTGCCTACCAGTTCTGAGTCGCTGGAGAGGTAAGAGGAAGGGATGGAGGGTGGGACAAGAAGAGTCCAAGGGACAGAACAAGGAAAGGAAAAAGTGAACTAAAGGAGAAATAACGACTGAGAGGACAGCAGAGAGAGAGATGAGACTAAGGAGTTGGGTAGGGGCCCAATCTCTGGAAGCAGAAGGAGGGGAAGGGAAGGGAGAAATTTAGGGAGAGGTGAGAGGTAAAAGGTGTCCGACACCCTTGTCCATCCTGGTTGTATAGGAACTGCAAGGAGTAGCAAAGCTCTCTGCCAGAATTCAAGGCACAGAATAACTGGCAAATTCCCCAGAAGCAGAGTCAGCTATTCTGGAAGAAGGACAGGGTACAGGGACTTAATACTCTCTCAGGAAAGATGTTTGGTGAAAAAAAGAGTTGTTTTTATTTTTTTTTTTAAACAGTTGGATGGAAACCAGAAGGAGAACAGGAGGAGGGCAACCACCAACTCTCACCCCATCGGGGTGGAGACATGTAGTAGAGAAGGAGTGCCGTTCGAGCTGTACTCTTTAAAGAATACCCCCTGTGTCCCTACTTTACCCGCTCCAAAAGGAGGGGGAACCACAGAGGAGGGGACCCAGAGACTGAGGCCACAGGGGATGGTGGGCGGGGTTGTGATGAATGGTGAAGATACACAGAAAGATCAGAATTATGGTAGTGCGTAATTTTCTTATCTTATCTGTGTCAATCTTCACCATTCATCTAGATAAAGTGATACCAAGCCCCTGAAGGGGTGATTCAATACACCCTAAGGGACAGAGTCCCTTAGCCCTCAGTGGGTGACACACTAAGGGGAACCTTCCGGGCCTGAGGAGGCCGAGGTGGGAAGAGTGAGGCAGGGTCCCCGGAACAGCTGCCCGACAAGCGCGGCCTCGCCACGGGAGAAGAGGTAGGTTCCTGGTGGGCGGAGCAAAATCACCCTGCGCCAGGCCAAGGGTGACAACCGGGAAAGACGAAGCCACGCCGATCTCCTAGTGCAGATCGCTGTCCCTATGACCCTGGTAGCTACCTCGTTGGCGTCATAAGATGCCCTTGTTTGGTGCCTTGCTAGCACCAGGCCACGTGCAAAGGGCGTGATGGCTTGTCTGGTTTGCTCCGAGTCAGGCAAAGCAGCTAGGATCTGACCTAGAGCGGACCACAATAACCTGTTGTAGGCTGCATAGTGGGCCTGGTGAGCTGAAATAGAAAGGAGCAACCGTGCCGAGTAGAAGGTCCTCCTCCCCCAAAAATCAAAATCCGAGGAGTCTTGATCCGGGGCTGGTCACGGTGGAGGCGTGAAGCCCATCAGGGGTGTCCAGGTGCATCAAGCGGACTGCAGATGAGGCATAGAACCTAGAGACTCTGGGGAGCGCCAATACCTCTGGCTGAGGTCCCTAGGGGCAGGGACTCCGGAGAAGGGCCTCTGCCAAGCGCAAGGGCATGCTCCCGAAGGGAGCAGGCAGAAACAGCACCACAAGGGTGGCCCGCCAAAATCGCCTTAAAAGGCATGCGCGCATGCTCAGGATTGCTAACAGAAAGGGAGAAAGGTGCAGGTCCTCCACATCCTCACGAGGCGCTGGTACTCTGAGAGATCAGCGGCCAGAGAGATATGGACAGAGGGTTCCTCTCCCCCAGAAGAGGGGGATGAGGAGCTGGAGGTCACCATACATTCCGAGGGTGGCTGCACGGGGGGGAAGTTGAAAAACCTGGCTGTCCATAGCCCTAACATAGGCAGGGAACCGAGCAGCCACCGCTCTGAACTGCTCCCAGGTGAGAGGGCCGCTAGGACCAAGAATGCCTGGGAGCACTGGAGAATGCGGCAGAGGGATAGGGGCAGAGCCGAGAAAGGAAATCAGCTGACCTCCGCCAGGGCTAGGGAGTGGCCCATGAGCACCCAAGGAGGGTGTCCCAGAAGAAAAAATTACTCACCTTAGTAATGTTGTTTCTTCTAATGGAGTCTTGCTATATTATGACTATTGCAGTTTGCCCCAGCCTTAGAACTGCTCCGGAGGTGAAAGAGTTAACTTCCATGCAGAGCATGGAGCTTAGAGCGCGAGCTCGGCTCAGAAGCTCTGTTTGGCTGGTTTCAAACCGAAACCGTCAGATCTGTATGAGCAAAAACTCACTAAGGTTCTGTGTGAAGCTGTAACCTATACTAGCCAACTGGCTACTAATATATTAACACATTTTGCTGGTCCCAACACAAAGACTCAAGTCAGTGGACCAGAAAATTAAGATAAAATACTAAATAAACACAACACCCAAACATGAAAGATATCAATAAATGCCAACAGAGAATACCACCCACACCCCAAAGTAGGAGTTCTGAGAGGGCAGGCTGGGGGAGGTCATATATAGCAAGACTCCATTAGAAGAAACAACATTACTAAGGTGAGTAATTTTTCTTCTCAAACAACATGAATCTTGCTATATTATACAATACAGGCTTTTCACAACAGTACCTCCATGGAGGAGGACAGAACCTGCCAGGAATAGGCTCTGAAGCACAGCTGTGCCAAACTGAGCATCCTCCTGGCCTGAATATCCAGGGAGTAATGCTTGGTGAAAGTGTGTACTGTCTTCCAAGTAGCTGCCTGACATATCTCCAAGATAGGGATGTCTCTAGCAGCAGCTAGAGATGCAGCTGTACCTCTGGTAGAGTGAGCCCTCAGGCCTGAGGGGGAACCTACCCAGCTTTTGATAGCAAATTGGATACAAGAAACGATCCACCTGGCAATGGATCTTTTAGTGGCAGGTCTCCCTTTCCCAACCTCACCATAAGTGAGAAACAGTTGGAGGGAGTCAAACCTGTGACCCATGGTACGCTCTATGTAGTAACTTAGCGCCTTCTTAACATCTAAGCTGTGCAGCCTCCTCTCACCAGAGGAGGAATGGTCAGTGAAGAACACTGGAAGTGAAATAGATTGGTTAAGGTGGAAATCTGAAACCACCTTAGGCAAAAACTTCCTGTTAGTCCTGGGACCACTTTATCCCTGTGAAAGGAAATAAAGTCAGTTTCTACTGATAAAGCCTGTAACTCACTTATCGCCTGGCAGAAGTGATGGCTACCAGAAATACAGTTTTCAAGTCAAATACTTAAGCTCTGCGAAGACAGAGGCTCAAAGGGGTTGCATTAGTTGAGCAATGCATACATTAAGATCCCAAGCAGGGCAGGGTCCCTGAATGGAGGATTGGTGTGAAGCAATCCTTTAAAAACTTGGAAAATACAGAATGAGCAGAAAGAAGAGGGCTTCCCTGCTGAAATGAAGGCAGAGACAGCAGCCAAGTGCACTTTCAGGGTGGTTGGTCTCAGTCCCAAAGAATTAAGATGGACCATGTAGTCCAATACAGTGGGTAGATCAGCAGATTCTGGGGAAACATGCTTCCCAGAACACCATATGGAAAACCTTTTCCACTTGGAGTTATAGGTAGCCCTGGTGGAAGGCTTTCTAGCAGCCTTCAGGATTTCAAGAACACTTTGAGAAAGTTGCAAATCAGCAAACTCTAACTGTTCAAGAGCCAAGCTTTGAGGTTGAGGGATTTGAGATTCGGATACCAAACTCTCCCCTGAGCACAGGTTAACAGATTGTGGTTCCTGGGAGACACAGGGAAGATGGACTGCTAAGGACAGAAGGAGTGGTACCAGGGCTGCCTGGCCAGTCTGGAGCAATCAGGATCATTTTGCAGGCTGAGACCTGATTTTGACTAGTACTTTGAACAGGAGAGGGAAGGGGAAGGCATAAAGAAACTTCCCTTCCCAATCGAGGAGAAAGGCATCCAGGGAACTGAGGCCCAACACTGGGAGCCTGCAACAAACCAGTGGAAGTTGATAATTGTCTGGGGCTGCGAAAAGATCTATCTGAGGAGTGCCCCATCTGGCAAACACTATCCCCAGTACTAGGGGATCCAGTGACCATTCGTGATGGCCCTGGGAAATCCTGCTGAGGGCATCTGCCAGGACATTGTCCTTGCCTGGGAGGTGAACTGCTATGAGGGAAGTGTTCAGGGAGTAAGCCAGAGACCACAACTTCATCGCCTCGGTGCACAAGGCCGAAGACCAAGTGCCCCCTTGTTTGTTGATGTACCACATTGTAGTGGTGTTGTCTGTTCTGACCTGTACCACCTTGTTCTGAACAGATGCAGAGAAACCTGAAGTGCTAGAAAACAGCTCTGAGTTCCAACAGATTGATGTGGAGCAGAGATTCCTGAGGGACCATAATCCCTGGGTGGAGAGTGCGCCCATGTGAGCTCCCATCCCAAGAGGATGCATCTGTAGTAAGGGTCAAGGAATGGGACAGAGGGATGAAAGGCACCCCTGTCTCAGATTGCTCTGATCCTGCCACCACTGAAGGGCCTGGATCAGGTTCGAGTCACTGGGATTAACTTGGATAGAGGATCTCTTCTTTGAGACCAGAAAGCTCTCAAATGGAACTGAATGTCCCTCATCTGAAATCCTGCTCCTTGCACCACAGCTGTGGAGGCAGCCATGTGACCTAGGAGCTGCAGGAAATGCCTTGCTGGTCGAGAGACCTGTAGAGTGAAGGAGGCAGCCAGGGCCACTAAGGTCCTTACCCTTTCCAAGGGAAGGAAGGCTCTGGCCTGCTTTGTATCCAGTTCTGCGCCTATAAAGGTGAGTACCTGGACAGGTTCCAAAACTGACTTTGGAAGATTGAGAAGAAATCCCAGAGAGGTAAGCAGCTGCTGGGTAACTAGCAGGTGTGATTTGGCCTGGTCTGGAGACTGACCCACAATGAGCCAGTCGTCCAGGTAGGGAAAAATGGCAATCTTTTGCCTTCTTAGGTGAGCGACTGCTACTGCCAGACACTTTGTGAACACCCTTGGGGCAGAAGTGAGGCCGAAGGGCAGTGCTCTGAACTGATAATGGCCTGAGGGCAGTTCGAATCTGAGGTACTTTCGATAGGAGCTTCTGATAAGAAATGAAAATTACGTACCTACCGTAATTCTTGATCTTCTTGGACGAGTCTCCACCACTCATTCACACTAGTGGGATTGGCGCCGGAGGCACTAGGACCCATCGGGAGCAAACTTTTTGCTGGAGGTCGGCACGAGATGGCGCCGCGAGGCATGGCACCGCGAGCAGCGGCTCGAGCGGATATGACTATCTCGGCGACAACCCTCCAACCACCTCAGTACCTTTTTTACCAAGGAGGTGCAGCACAACTAACGTAAAGAGTAAATCTAACCTTAAAAAACAGACATAAGATAGTCCGTACAACCCGTGTAAGAAGGGTCAGCAAAGAAGTCTTCACGGCCTAAAGATTTGAGGAGTGAAGAAGAATAACACAGCCAGTGAGCTTCGGGGATGGAAAGGTGGGCGTGTGAATGAGTGGTGGAGACTCGTCCAAGAAGATCAAGAATTACGGTAGGTATGTAATTTTCATATCTTCCTGACATAAGTCTCCACCACTCATTCACACTAGTGGGAGAGTACCAAGTTGATAATCCCCCAAAAGGGCGGCAGGAGAGCCAGAGCTCACGCGACTAAGATAGAAGTCCATTAAGGATAGTTCTGCCGAATGCGGAATGCCGCCTGGCATGAACATCCAGTGCACAATGCTTAACGAAGGTATGCACTGAGCTCCAGGTGGCGGCGTTGCAGATATCTGCAATTGGAACATTGTGAATTTCCGCTAGGGATGCCGCGACCGCCCTAGTAGAGTGAGCGTACACTCTACCTTCTAATTTACTTGAGCCATGGAATAGCAATGTCGAAGGCATGCCACTAACCATGATGAGAAGCATCTGGTAGCGACAGGTTGACCCAGCCGGGTGTCGCTGAAAGAAACAAACAGTTGCTGAGTCTTGCGAAAATTCTTGGTTCTATCTAAATAGAACCGCAAGGCTCTCTTAACATCAAGGAATGAAGAGATCGTTCCCTTCATTTTGGAAATGTGAAGTAAGAGGAAGTACCAGAGGTTGGTTTAGATGGAATTCTGACACAACCTTGGGAGAAATTTAGGATGAGTATGGAGAACTACCTTGTCTTTATGGAATACAGTATACGGAGGTCCGTAACCAGGGCATGTATCTCAGAGACCCTGCGGGCTGAGGTAATGGCACCAGAAGGCAGTCTTCAGGTAGAAATTTTAGCTCACAGGTAGCTAGGGGTTGAAAGGCTTCAGTGAGCATGTCCAGCACCAGGTTAATGTCCCAGGCTGCAACTGGACGCTTAACAGGGGTCTGGTATGAAGAATTCCTAAGAAATCTCTTCACCATAGGTAACTGAGGCGGAGTCAAGGAAGAAACTGGCTCATGGAGCGCTGAGATGGCACTAAGGTGAACTTTAACTGTGAGTACTGGAGACCTGAGTTTGATAGGTCCAAAGATACTCCAGAATCTTGTCAGGAGGACAGGAAAAGGGATTCCAAGAGGACTTTGCACACAGAAGCGTTTCCATTTGGAAGCATACGTTTTGGGTGGCTATTCGAGGACAGCCAGAAGGATGTCTGAGACTCTACGAGAGGCGTTGAACTGATTCACTTCTACCTCTTCAGGAGCCAAGCATGAAGGTGAAGTGATTTCAGGTTGGGATGGACCAACGAACCCTGAGTCAAAGATTGATTTGCAAGGGAAGTGGTCTCAGAGAGGCTGCCAACATACTGTTGAGTAGAGGAAACCATAGTTGCCGAGGCCAGGAGGAGCAATGAGAATCATTTGGTCCCCTGAGACTCAAACTTGAGAGTACTCTCCGGATTAGAGGAAGCGGTGGAAAGGCGTAAAGAAAGCGTTTTTTCCACCGCAGCCTGAACGCATCCTGACAGAAAATGTCAGGCCCTGGATTTCTGGAGCAGAAAAGAGGCAGTTTTGCGTTGAGTGGGGATGCAAAAAGGTCCAGGTCTGGAGTCCCCCACTCTTCGAACAGTGACCGAGCTACGGCTGGATCGAGAGACCACTCGTGAGGGTCTGCCTCCATTCTGCTGAGGTGATCTGCTAGGTTGTTTTGTATACCTGGCAGATAAACGCTGAATCAGAGACTTGCGCTCCAAGCACCACTCCCACACCCTCATTGCTTCCCTGCAAAGGGATAAGAATGAACACCGCCTTGTTGTATGTAATACATCACAGCTTTGTTGTCCGTTTGAAGGAGAATGTTCTTGTGACAAAGGACATCCTTCAGAGCTCGGTTGCATAGAGGACCGCTGTCATGTCCAGGACATTTATGTGGAGATGAGTTTCGAACTGAGTCCATACACCTTGAGTGTGGAGGGAGTGACAGTGAGCTCCCCATCCCGTAGCGATGCGTTTGTGGTGATGGAGATCTGATGATCCGGGGGAGCAAAGGGGAATCCTTCCAGGAGATTGCTCTCTTGAGACCACCAGGTGAGAGACCTTTGAAGGGGCTCCGTCGCCTTGATGGGATAAGACTGGGGTGAGAGGTCGAGAGACCACTGAGTGGAGAGCATCCGTTGGGTGGTTCTCATGTGCAACTGGGCCAGGGGTACAGTGAACACCGAGGACGCCATGAGACCCAACATGCATTGCATCGAGAGAGCTGTAACCGATTGGTTCTCCCCGATGTAACTGGCCATCCGAAGGATGTCGAGTCTTCTGTCCTCTGGAAGGAAAGCCTTCGCGGAAGAGGTGTCTAGAAGCGTCCCTATGAAAGGAGCCTCTGGGAGGGCTGCAGTTGTGATTTTTAAATTCAGCAGAACTCCCATGGACGAAGAAGACGAGAAGTCGCTTGCATGGCTTCCAAAGTCCCTTGGCTGTAAGGGCTTGCTAGAAGCCAATCGTCCAGGTAGGGAAACACTCGGAGTCCGATCTTCCTGAGATGCGCCGCGAGAACTGCACAACACTTTGTAAAAACTTGCGGCGCCGAGGATAGCCCAAAGGGCAGGACTCTGAACTGATAATGCTGACCCAAAGCTACAAAGCTGATGCAGCAAGGGTAACAGGGTACCTAGGGAAATCATTTTGAATTTCTCCCTGGGGAGAAATTTGTTTAACTTTCTGAGGTCTAGAATGGGGCGCATCCCCCCAGATTTCTTTGGAACTAGAAAGTAAAGGGAGTAGAACCCTGTGTTTCACAGGTGCGGGGGCACCAGTTCTATTGCCCTGTTGTTTAGAAGGCCCTGGATCTCGGCGGTGAGGAGGTCTGACTGAGAGGCCGACAACCTGGGTTGTCGTCTGGGAGGACAATTCGAGGGGGTTTCCAAGAAATTGAGAGAATAACCCTCGCGAATTATCCGAAGGACCCATTTGTCCAAAGTTATGGACTTCCACTGGTTGTAGAAGTACATCAGACGACCTCCCACTGGAGGAGAAAGTTCCACCTCGGGGCTCCACCTGAGGGCCAAAAAGATAGGAGCCATCAAAAGGCAGCGCCATTACCTGCTGCTGAGCATCATTCGTGAAGCCAGAAGTACGCAGCCAGGAATGGCGCCGAGTACAAATACCTGCGGCCGCTGAGCGAGAACCAGTGTTGAAAGCGTCCATGGCGGCTTTGACCTGTTGGTTATTGGACTCAATACCTCTAATAACGGTCAGAAGAGGCTCTGACTCGGAGTCCAAATCTGGAAGAGCTTCAGCCATTCTTTTGATAGAGTGCCACAGGATATACTCATACTGAGAAAAATAGCCTTGATAACTGGCAATGCATACTTAGAGTGGAGGCAGCAAAGACTCTCTTACCTAATGTATCAATCTTCGAGACTCTTTGTTAATGAGGTCTAGAGCTGTAGTAGTTTGAGGAAGAACGACCCTGTCATTTCTCTGCCAGGACTACAATAGGATCCGAAAAGGCTTGGGATGCCAAAATGGACGATCCTGGGAGCTGAATACTTCTTATCAATGGATTTAGCCACTGAGGGAATAAGAGCAGGATTATTCCATACCATTTGAGACAGCGTCTCGAAGGAAGGCTGGATCGGAGGAGTCAAATCCGTAGGGATCTCCGAAGCATGAAGATACTGGAGTCTTAATATCTTCCCAGGATCGATGTCTGTAGTCTGGAGAGAAAGAGTGGATCTCAGGTTCCTCAACAGAGACTTAAAGGACAGGTCCTCGACCACAGGCTCTGTAGCAAAGAAAGATCCTGTTTCCTCCACTTCATCACCCAACCGAAGATCTGGGTCAGGCTCAACATCATCTCCTGATGGTCCAGGAAGGACTGTTTGGACAGGAGAGGAGTGAAAATTAGGAGAGGAGGAAATAGCAGAGAAACAAGGAGAGTCCCCGAGGGCCCCCGGCGCCGAGAAGGCAAGCAGGTTGAAAAGCGGCACCGTGGAGGGCAAAGCGCCCGAAGGAGACGCAGCTGGCGCGAGGCGCCGCAGCGCCCGCCGACTAGCGCCACCGACCAGCGTCGCCACCACAGCACTGCCAGACAAGCCAGCGCTCCCAGGCGCGCCTCAAACCAAGCGGCGCCGCCCGTAGCGCCAGACATAGCCAGCGCCACCGATGGCGCCGCCAGACTCAAGGCAGCCAAATAAAGTGGCGCGCCGCAACGACCGCGGAACGGGATGACACACCGCAAGGCCAGCGGCACCGAAAATGGTGCCGACGAGCCAACAGACCCGCGGAGGGCGCCGGGAACGCCCCAGGAACCTGGAAAGCTAGAGAAGGAAAAAAAACAGGAGATAAGGGCATCGGTGTGGCCCCCTGCGCCGCAGCCATGTGAGGGGGGGAACACCTAAGTGCGGAGTCGCTGGCACCGAAGAAGGCGCCGCGCGACTAGGAAGGTCCAACCGCCCTACCTGATCGCCGGAGGGGCCCGAGGGCTCCGTGGCAACCGAGCCAGGCAGAAGAACCAACCTCCGAGCCCATCGCTCCATAAGAGCGGCCCACTGATGAAACTGCTCATCTGGAGCCCTACCTATAGGTGGGAAGGGGCTCCGATGTCGAGGACGACGGTTACCGGAACTTGGCGACTCCAAAGAAGGAGACCGGCAAGTAGCAACGATAACCGACCGTCGACGAGCAGACATACCAGAGGGCGACCTCGAGTGATGCCTTCTCTTTTTTGACCTGTGGGCGAAGAAGAGCTCGAGGCGAGCAGTTGCGAGAATGCGACGTTTATTTTTATGCTGACGGGGACCGCCCATCCCCGGCATCGGACTGACCATTGTCGAACCCGCTGAGGAGAAGGAGGCTGACCGGACCCAGCCCGCTGACTGAATAGGCTTTCATCGAAGTCTCCCCACGTCACCTGACCTGCTCATGGTCGACTCCGCCAGTAGAGACTTCTTCAAGTAAGTTAAATTTAAAATATTAGAAAAATTTAATGAAAATAGAATAAAACTAAGCGATACTACTATCATGATAATGTTACAAAAAATAAACTGAAAACTATCGCTAGTTTGAAGTTTGACTCCGACAAGCGGCGCGTTGTCACTGAAGTGCACTTCGGCGGGAAAAAAGGAACTAGGCGGTTGGAGGGTGCGTCACGAGATAGTCATTGCAGCTCGAGCCGCTGCTCGCGGCGCCGTCCCTCGCGGCGCCATCTCTCGCGCCGACCCTCCAGTAAAAAGTTTGCTCCCGATGGGTCCTAGTGCCTCCGGCGCCAATCCCACTAGTGTGAATGAGTGGTGGAGACTTATGTCCAGGAAGATCATGGAAGTAAGCATCTTTGAGGTCCAGGGAGGCTAGCCAGTCCCCTGGCCTTAGGGAGGGTAAAATCATTCCCAGTGTCACCATTTTGAACTTTGGCTTTAAAAGGTGCTTGTTTAGATATCTTAGATCCAGGATAGGTCACCACTCTCCTGTCTTTTTTAGGGTAAGGAAGTACCTGGAGTACAGACCCTTGCCCTGGTGAAGGGGAGAAACCTTTTCTACAGCTCTGAGAGCCAGGAGGGTTGAGACTTCTGTTTCCAAAGCAAGAGTCTCTAAAGGGTTTGTAGGTGGAAAAGATCTGGCTCTCATCTTTGGAAATTTCTTGAAGCTGAGGAACCAGACCCTGGCTCACTACTTCCAGGACCCACCTGTCTGAAGTTAAAGACTACCAGTCCTGGGCAGTGAGCCAACCTGCCCCTACAGGTAGTGAAGAGCCAGCCCTGGGCATCCCATCAAGGTGCCTGTTTGGCAGGGGCTTTAGGCTGAGGGGTGGGAGCAGGCCTGCTCGAACCCCGTCTGCCTCTCCCTCTGAAGAATCCTCTGTTACATAGGCTGAGAGGAGGGGCCTGAGTCTGGTAAAAGGCCTGTAAAAGGCCTACCCCTACCCTGAGGGGCTGCCTCTGAGGAGTGGCTTCCGTTCCTTGGCTTGTGCACTCCTGTAAGTGGTTCTATATTCATCCATTTTCTTCATATAATTCTCTGTCTGCTCCCCAAACAGAGAATTTCCCACCACAGGAAAATCCATAGCCTTAGACTGGGTGTCCTGTGACAAAGTAATCCCACACCTGGAGCCAGGCCAATCTCGAAAAGCCACAGATGTAGCCATGACTCTAGAGGATACATCGTTAGAATCCACTGCAGCATGGAATTGCACCTTAGATGCCTCAATACCATCAAGAGCCACCTGCTCCAGCTCCTTTGCAAGCTGGCCAGGGACCTGTTTGACTAAGGCCATGACAGTATCCCATCTAGATTTCTGGTATCTTGCAACATAAGCCATATAGTTAGCTTGTCTGAGTCCCAAGGATGCTGCCATGTATTGTTTTTTGGCCATGGCAGCAATCTTCCTGGAATCCTTATCAGGAGGATGTGAAGCCAGTGGAATATTAGCTTTATCACAGGCTGCAGCCTGAACTACCTCAACATGACTGCATTGCTGTGAAAGAAAATCTGTATCAGGACCTGACAAAGTGTACCTCCTGTCCATCTTTTTATCCACAGGAGGCACAGAATTAGGAGCTTTTAAAATTTTTATTGTTTGTTTTCTAAAAGATTTATGTAAAGGGATGGACAACCTCCTGGACTCTGGTATATCCATCATCTCCACATAGTCAGGCTCCTCTTGCTCATCCAAAGCCTCCTCTAAGGGAAGCTGGAGGGTCTCAGCAACTTTTTATAAAACAAAAATGAGAAGGGACTCAGAAAGCCTAGGGGAGACTCACCTGAAGGTCTGTCTGGGGAGATGTCTGGTTCAATGGGCACATCCAGACTTTCAAAGTCACATTCACACTGATCATAATCTCATCCCCTCCTCTGGTTCATAGAACTCTTCTATATCATAATCCTGAACCACTGGAACCGACCGAACCGACCTTTTGCCAGACCATTGGCGGTTCGGGAGGAACAAGACAGGGACTGGACAATTTGTATTGCCCTGGCTATTTCAGCAGCAGTTGGAGAAGGAATTTTGGACTCCAAACCTGCTGATTTTTAGATTTCTTTGCTGGAACTGGCTCCTCAGAGCCAACACTTTCATTGCCAAGGAAGTCTCGCCCTGGTCAGAGGGCACTCCCCAGTTCGGTTGGCACGAACCCGGGCTGCTCGAGTCAGCGGACTTTTTGGCCTCTCGTTCCCTGAGCCTGCCCACTCTCTTGTCCAGGGTGGCTGTCATGGGTCGTGGAAAAAACCGTAATGAAATCCGTTTTTTTTTAGAACCGATAAGAACCGGGAACCGCACTCTAAAAAGCCTTAAAAGGCTTTAAACTTATATTTAAATACAACTCGATCGGTTCAACCGAACCGATAAAACTTTACAAGTTCCACACAGAAAAAACCCTATCTATTACTTACGATCACCATAGACAGAGCCTGAACCGATCGGTTTTGCGGTTAAAATAATGAAATCGCTGTTAAATTAAACCGAGAAATAGCGCTTTAAACTGAAGAAATGAACCGAGCAACAGGAGGAATCTCCAGAGCGACTGTTCAGTGAGGCGGAGTAAAGAATCTAATGGTTTCGGTTTGAAACCAGCCAAACAGAGCTTCTGAACCGAGCTCGCGCTTTAAGCTCCATGCTCTGCATGGAAGTTAACTCTTTCACCTCCGGAGCAGTTCTAAGGCTGGGGCAAACTGCAATAGTCATAATATAGCAAGACTTCATGTTGTTTGAAAACTCCACAGCCGACAGCTGTACAATACATTGGCACTGCCTTGGCTGCACCAGAAGAATCCCCAGTTGAGGCGGCAGGGGCGTAAAAGTCCAGAAGGGCGGTCCCTGCCTCAAAAATGGGACCCCTCACGGAACCGGAAGGGAAGGGTGGAAATCCGCGCCTGGCACGCCAGGCCTGGGTGGACCCCAGAGAAAGGCCGATGCACTGACCCCACACCCTCGACCCCTCAGAGTCGAGACAGACCTTCTCCTCAAGAGGGCCAGCCTAGGTAGCTGACAGCTCTGAGGCTGCCCCGAAGGGAGACAGGGAACAACACCCTCCCCTCCTGCAGGCGTCTCGATGGGCCCCAAAGTTGGGCGATCAAGATACACTACTGGAGGTACCACCACCAAGGGTCGAAGAAACCCCCAAGGCCAGGTTGCAGAGCAATGGTGGCACGCACCACTGCCTGCTGGTCAGCACCACTGACCCTAACCTCGGGGACTACCTGACGTTCCTCAGTAGGGGGCCGGCTACGACTCGTCGATGAGACCACTGGGTCGCTCTCCCCCGCATACAACCCTGAAGGCTGTGACTGCCCGTCTGACTCCGAGTCCGACTCTGACTCTGAAGAGGTAGAGTCCGAGGCTCTGAGCCAAACAGTAGGAGGGCGGGCAAAAACGACTTTGCCAGAGGACCCGGCAGCTAGAGCAGTGCCCGAGGCGGCACCCACACCCTCCGCAACCCTGCGGGCGGGGCTCACAGAAGGCGCCAGGGCAGCTCGGGCCAAAGGTCCAGAGCCAGGGCCAGCCATGGCACCATCAAGTCTGCTAGCACTGGGGGCGGTAGCAGGGACAGAGGCAGCCCCGGCCGGCAGCCCAGTAACAACCTCAGCGCCCGAAGACACCGCCAGGCCTCTCAGCGCTGCGGCGGCACCGAGACCAGCGGCCCGAGGGCGGACTCAGCACCAAACACAGTGCCGAGTGGCACTGAGAGCACCGACGGCGCCAAGGACGGCACCGACTGCTGAAGCAGAAGGTCCTACAACGCCGAACTGCGCAGGCACGGTGCCATGCTCAACCTCGGCGCCGAGGATGGTGCTGAGGTGAGACATGGTGAAAGATGACGTCGGATCCTGCCCCACAGTGCTGCGAGCAGCACCGGTGCCGCGAACGGCATTGACAGGGCCCACGGCGACATGTCGGCACCGACGACGGCTCTGACAGGGCCCACGGCGCTGCGAAGGCTCTGACGGCACCGACCGATGGCATCGACCGGGCCTCGAGCCGCGGGAGCGACACCGGGAGCCACCCCGGAAGGCATTGCCGCGGCGGGCGCCTCCCGCCCGCCTCCGGGAGAAAGCGGGATGGGCCTCGAACCTCGGCAATGGCCAGGCTACAAGTAGCCAAGGCTCCCTCCTCCTCGGTCCGTATAGAACCGGGAGGGACCGGAGGAAAGGCCGAGGCGTGGCTTGGCCCGGCAGTGTGAACCCCTACCCCAAGTCGGTGGAGCTCGCCCCACTTTCAACGCGCGCTGTTCGAGGACGCGGTGGTCCATGGAGAAGCAGGCATCGCACGAATCCATGTCGTGAAGCGGGCCAAGACACGCAAGACACCGGTCATGCTGGTTGGTAATGGAATATTTTCGGCTGCACGGGCACTGCCGCATGGGGGGCCGACCCGTCATAGAAAACTTTTTGCCCTCTGACCGAGACATAACCTACGGAGTAAAAAAAAAACACCACAAAACAGACTCGACGTCGCAGAATTTGAAAAAAAGGAAAGATCTTACCGCGACATTGAGTGGAGGCAGAACCAGAACCGGCAGGCGACCGACTGACTAAAACGTCGAATTGAAACAGGCTGTGAGGCTAAAAACTGGAGACAAGCTTTCCGGGGCGACCTCGGCCCGGCGGGAGGCGAAGAACTGGTAGGCAGGCGGAGTCGGCGCAGCCTAACGACCAACCCTCGAGGTGCCACTGCAGTACGTCCAGCCCCGAGGCCGGCGCCGATCAAGGCCGGGTTCCGCCACCCCTTTAAAAAAAAAAGCTCCCGCTGGGGTCCTGAACTCCAGCCAGTACCCATCTGTGATGAATGGTGAATATTGACACAGATAAGATCTTGTGCTTCTGCATGAACTGATTCAGACCATGCAGATCCACTATGGGGTGCCAGCCCCCCATCCGTTTCAGAACCAAGAAGTACCTGGGCACGTAACTCTGACTGGCCAGGGTGTCCAGAACATGGGCTATGGCTCCTTTTATGATGAACTGAGCGATGTTCTCCCAAAAGGCAGACACTGTGTCCTATGACATCCTGGAATCCTAAGGAGCTTGGAGTCGATAAAGCGGGACAGCCTCCAAGTCCAGAGGCAGCCCTCTGCCTATCACTTCTAACATCCACTTGTCCGTGGTGATAGCGGACCAACATAGCACGTAGTGACTAAACTGACCCCCAATGGGAAGTACAGACAGGGCCAGGACAGGTGAAAGGATGACACCAATCCGTCAGTGAGCAGCTACAGCCAGAGGGGCACACCACCCCTGCCCCCACCTCTCTTAGAGTCTTGGTCACTGAAAGAACAGTTACATAAGAACTTACCATAGCAGTAGATCTTCAATAGAATCTCTTTCATCAGGTCTAACCTTTGGAAAACATACTGTGTCAGCACTAGGACCATACGGAAACTTTGCAAGCTGGGGTCGCCCATAATGATGTCATGCATCTAGCATCCACATACGGCATGGGTGGCCCACTCCCTCCTCAGTTTCCCACCAGAGATTATACTCATAGGACTGTTGTCCCGGGAACTGGGAGATCATGCCAGCACCCCACATACCAGGTGACAAGGGGCACTGGAAAAGGCAGCAATGGAATGAAGCAGTTCAGAGAAATCATTGTCATAGCCCCTACTGGGGATGGAGGGTGGGAAGGCATGACTTGATGAAAGACAGTCTCTCAAACATCTACTGTTATGGAAGGTTCTTACGTAACTGTTCAATCTTCTTCAAGGATATCTCCTTTATCAGGTTACACCTTTGAAACAAATCCCAAGCAGAACCAAATTTAAAAGTCTGGGTGGATGGCATGTAAATGCACAAGAGAACAGGTTCTGTAGTGATGCCAGGTCCAAAAAACTGCTGTACCATGAAACAAAATGTCTAGACTGTAATGCATAGAAGGTGTGGACAGTACTCCATGTAGCCTCTGCACAAATAGGAGCAGCAGAAACATTTCTGAAGTACTCAACAGAAGTGCCTATTCCTCTCACAAGGGACATGATTCACAGTAGGAAGTTCCTTACCATACTTCCTGTAATAAAATGTAATACAGTTGGACAGCCCTATGAACAGGAACTAATTAGGCTGCTGAGTGCCACTTTCCCAAGGTGAACCAAACAAACAGCTGAGAGGACCCTCACACAGCCTTCATGCAGTTAGTAGAATCCCAAATTTTATTGTATTTTAATAATACGGAGCAATGCTTTCATTGGACTGGCAAGCTCCAGGCAAAACATTATAAGGTGAATGGCCTGATTCACTGTAAATGCTGACTCCCACTTAGGCCAAAACTTTGTCTGTATGGAAAAGCAAATAAGAAGGCTCCGGCATGAGAGCTTACTGCTCTAAAAGTCTGCAAGCAAAAATGATTGCAACTAAAAGAAAGACTTTCCCTAATAGGAAGTGTAAGCCACAGCTTGTGGCTGGCTCAGAATGCGCCAAAGTACACCTTCCTAAAAGAGAAGTCAGGTCCCAGATCAGTACTGGATTGATGAGTAGAAGAATTAACTGAAAGATAACCTCAAAATGATACAGGCTGCATCTAGCTGGGCAACCTCACAGTCAACAACAGGGGCATGAAATTCTGAACAAGGTGACCTAGTGCACCTTGAGTAAGGAATACTGTAGAATAGAGTCCGCAAGGGACGACAGCTTGGGAAGCGACCCACAAAGATAACTGCTTCCACATTAATGAATAGGTGTGCTCGGTGGAAAATTCTCTGGCAAACACCAGGACATCAATCACCCTAGGACAGACCACAAAATGTGCTATGGCTATATCCTGAAAGGCTGTGCAGTTAGAGGGAGGGACATCAGGCCTGAATAAACAGAAGGCCCCAGGTCCTATCAACAACAGACCGCTGCACAGAGGCAGAGGTCCAAGGGTACCACTGCTAGTTATTGAAGCAGCGTGAACCCCATCTGTCTTGGCCATAGAGGAGCAAAGGGGATTAGAATTGTTTCTTCAACTTCCAGTTTGAGTATAACTCTGTTCATCGTAGGAAGGGTAGGACAGACTTTGGACTCACACATGATTAGGGTCTGGACCCTCCTGAAAAGCACGGGGACAGTCAAGAATCGCTCTGGTCTCTAGGACACTAATGTGCAGAAATGAAAATTACGTACCTACGTAATTCTTGATCTTCTTGAATGGTCTCTGCCACTCATTCACACTAATGGGACGGAACCGGGGCGCTAGAACCCAGCAGGAACCAAAATCTTCAGGGGGCCGGTGCCTAGGTGGGCCACGAGGAAATGTGCATCTACAAGCCTGGCTCACGCCATATAGGATACCTCAGCTCAACCCTCCAACTGCCTCAGTACCTTTTTACCAAGGAGGTGCAGCATAAACTAACTCAGTGAAACTAACCTATGCTGGACATAAGATAATCCAAATGACCCATATAAGAAGGGTCAACACAACAGAGTATTCACAGCCCAACCAACGAGGGGTGAAGACCAAAAACAGATAAGTGAGCTTGGGGGTGGCGGTGGAGTGTGAATGAGTGGTGGAAACTCCATCCCAGAAGATCAAGAATTACAGTAGGTACATAATTTTCATATCTTCCTGGACATACGTGAGCTGGATATTCAAACTCGCCCAAAAAGTCTTGCCAATAGCGAGAACAAGCACAAGTCCATGCGCCCATGCGCAATGAACCACGATATTCAAAGGAGCAAGCCAAATTGCGCCAACAGCCAACATCTGAATATCGCACAACCTGCACCATAGCACAACTAGGAAGGTGAAGCTGAGCAGATACGATGTGCTATGGCGCAACAAGGGCTGCCCAGCTGAGCAGCCCAGAGGCACCATAGTGCAAGCAGGGAGCCCCCCAGCAGCAGAGCAATATAACTGCACAACCAGGGAGGTAGGTAGGAGCCCACCACCCATGCCACAGATGGGCACAGGAACACACAGCAGAACTGACAATGCACCCCCACACCCTAAGCACAGCACAACTGGGGGAGGGCTGGAATATCCACCGCCCATGGGGACAAGCAAACAAAACACAGCTGTGCCATGGTGCCCCAGCACACCACCGGCAAGCTGAGACTGCCACACAAGGAGGCGGACCACCCCATGCCACACCAGCCCCCTGTGCACAGCACACCCTGCACCGTGACCCCAAGACACCCCCCATGAGCAGTGACCACCACTGCAGGAAACCCCATGCATACCACCACCCCTACTGTCACACTGCAACCTCGTGTACCATGGAACCATACAAGCCAGAACCACCATGAGCACCCAGCAGTGGGTGGCAGCACACAGCAATGCAACAACGGCAGACACAATGCCAACACGCACGATCCCCCTGAGGCACAGCTGAGAGACCGAACATGTGTCGGCACAAGAGGTACCCCACACGGGAAAGGGCATGCCCCTGACACCAGCACCACCATTGATACAGCACCCTGCACAGTAGACAAGTGTCACATCCCGACCCACCACGAGCCACAGCAGCCAGCACAGGCATCCACAGTGGTGCGTGGAAGCATGCAGCACACCGGATGCAACAGTGCAGGGGCAAACACACACCCATACCCACGGGAACACTAACACAGGGACGCAGTAGTGTGGCAACCAAGCCCCCAGTGTGGGCCCATGAAAACTGTGCACACACAGCCTGCAGTCCTCCATGGCACAGGGGTGACACCCACTCAGTGCATGAACTGTGGTTCTGTACGCCATCAGCATATGCCTGGAGCACAAGTCACAGACAGTGGTGCACAGCCCCTGCAACACACACAAGCCACAGCATGGAGGTGGGACAGCAACTGCAGAGGCCACAGTGTCACCCGAGGCAAACATGCACCACACCAGTGACAGGAGGCAACCCAGCACTGTGACGGTCACAGTGGATGACCTGCAGGGACAGCCACCACTGACAAGGCAGCAGACCTCGCAGGCCACAGACATGCAAGGGTGTCAGCTGCACAGGCCAAGGACGGGTTGACAGGGGCACAATGGACACAGAGCATGCACCATGGACCACTGCACACAGTAATGCAATGCACAGGGAATAACACACACACCACAGACACCGACTGATAGCCATTCCACACCAGAGACACTTCCCCGCACTCATACCCATGACTGAACCACCCCAGATGCCATGCACGCCACTGCAACTGAGCACCTATAGCCAGCTGCAAATCAGAGACCACCACAGTATTCATATCAAAATATTTGTATTCAAAACATATCAAAAATAACTATATACAACTATGTACAAACGTGGGGGGACAGGAACAAGGTGGGGGTGGGTAGAAGCGAGGTGACATAGGAGAGGCAGTAGGTGGGGTGTGAGGGTTGATCAAGGGGCTAGTTGCAGGCAGGTCATGCAGATGTCAGTGTCCAGCCTAGTCCTCCTCTGCCTGGGGCTGTTGCCTGGGCCACCTCCTCCTCCTCAACCCGTGCTGCTGTAAGTCCCTCAATATGGAGAGGGACTCTTGCGCCACCTGCAGCAGCCCCTGGACAGCCTGCTGGATCTGCAGGAGTATCCACACACCTAGGACAAGGAGTCAGAGTCAATAGGTGTGACTGTCCATCCCCCTGCAGCCCACCCATTATGCATGGCATACAGCCATGTGCCATGCTTCTGTGATGGTGTGCGCCCACCCACAGTGACTGTGTCCACAAGACATGCCCAACCAGGCAGCAACAGCCATATGTACCACTGCACACACCCACTGCCCATGTCCAGCACAGCACAACCAAGGCCGTACAGTAACGTGGCTATGCGGTGTGCAGGCAGTGCCACAGCCATGGCCCAGTGCATGCATGGACCACCATTGATGCACTCCCAGACATCAGTGCCACTGGACAGTGCTGACTGTCACATGTCGCGTGCATGGCAGTGGTGTCCATGGATGGTGGCCATGCCCTAGCTTCCCACCCTGTCACACAGCATGCAGCAGCAATCCATGGTGTCATGGCACTCACCCTCATCGGGACATTGATGGCGTTGGGTTGGTCCTCGACATGCCCTGTGCAGCGTCCTCCTCCCTCTGCTGCCACTCCATCATCCGCCTCCATCGGGCCATGCCTGTGAGAGACAAAGGAGAGAACACATCAGTACAAACCCAAAGCAATTCCCCTGCCCCAATGGTGTGCCCACCCACCCACCCAGCCAGACCCACCCACCCCATACCCTCAAACACCGCCACAGCCAACCCTAGAGTATCCCTCCCCTATGTGTTGGACACATAAGACAATGTTACCCATATGGACCATACAGGTGTGTAGATGTATCACCCACCTGGACGAGGCACCACGCCCCTCCTGGCACACGACCGCAGACATGCAAGTTGCTTCGGCTCCCTCCTTCTAAGGTCCCCATACTGGTGCCTGCATTGTTCCGCTGTTCTCCTGCGGCCAGTGGCCGCCTCCAGGTTAGTGGCCACCTCTTGCCAAACCTGGGTCCTGGCCCCTGTCCAGTGCCTCCTCACCAAAGAGTGGGCCATAGTGTGGCTCCACAATAGCCCTGGGTTGGCCAGCTCAAGGGCACTCCACTGGGGGCTCTCCTGCATGCCATCTCTAAGCTATAGTAGGCAATATGGTGCTCTGCAGTGCGGCACCCCATGGAAGTGCTGCTGGTACAGTGCCGCCATTCCCTATTCCCTAAGTGCAAAGAAGAAGGAAACCACTTTGGTTCTCAAATACAGTAGCAGAAAAGGTCAGAGCCAAAGACTGGCCTTCAGAAATATAAGGGAACACAGCGGAATGAAGATAGGGAGGCATACCAAACTGCCCTAAGGGAAGCAGGCAAGGCAGTAAGAGCAGCAAAGTCCCAAACTGAGGAAACACTAGCACGAACAGTAAAAGAAGGTGACAAGACTTTCTATAGATACATTAGTGAAAGGAGAAAGTCCAGAGGGGTATTGCTTAATGGAGAAAAGGGAGCAAGTGAGGAGGAGGACCTGTAAGGCATCTATCCTAAATAGATACTTTTGCTCAGTATTTACTGAAGAGAAGGTAGGGCAGGGCCCACAGCTCAGCATCATGGACACAGGGGGAGGGAGGTGAGCACTACTCCCTTCACAAAGAAAGGGTCCTACAAGGCTTGCTAAGCTCAGGGTGGATAAGGCAATGGGACCTGATGGCATACATCCCAGGTGCCAAGGAGCTAAAGGAGGAACTAGCAGAGCCATTAGCAGATTGTTTAGTTGAGTCTCTGAGCACAGGAGAGGTCCCAGAAGACTGGAGAAGGGCTCATGTGATCCCACTCCACAAGAGTGGTTAGCAGGAGGAGGCGGGGAACTACAGACGTCAGTCTTACCTCAGTAGTGGGCAAGATTATGGAGGCACTCCTTAGGAAAGGATAGTGCAACACCTGGAATCCATAGGGCACAGGATCCAAGACAGCATGGGTTTAAAAGGAAGGTCCTGTCAAACTAATCTCATAGATTTCTTTGACTGGGTAACAAGTGGTGGACCAAGGGGAGCAGTTGATGTAGCCTACCTTGACTTCAGCAAAGCTTTTGACACTGTTCCACATAGAAGATTGATAAATAAACTAGGTAGGCTCGAGGTGGGTGAAGTTGGTCAACTGGGTGCAAACTGGTTGACTGGCAGAAAACAGAGAGTGGTGGTAAATGGTATACAGTCAGAAGAGATGCAAGTCACAAGTGGGTACCTCAGGGATCAGTCCTGGGCCAGTCCTATTCAACATCTTCATTAGTGACCCCGTAGATGGACTAGAGGGTAAGGCTTGTCTGTTTGCAGATGACACCAAGATCTGCAACAGAGTAGATGATCCAGATGGGGTGGGCAGAATGGGAAGAGATCTGGATAAACTAGCAGAATGGTCAGAAGAGTGGCAACTGGGATTTAATGCAAAGGTGCAAAATCATGCACATAGGGAAGAGAACCCTGAAGCCACTTATAGGCTGGGAGGGGTTACAGCAGTCACAAAGGAAGAAAGAGACTTGGGCATCATCATCACTGATGACCTGAAATCATCCAAGCAGACCTCTAAAGCAGTAGGTAAGGCTAGGGGTGTTAGGGTGTGTATTAGGGGGTATCACAAGTCGTAAGAGGAGGTAATAATCCTCTGTACAAGACATTGGTTAGGCCCCATCTGAGTACTGCGTGCAGTATTGGAGGCCACACCTTCAAAAGGACATTAACTCAAATTGAGGCAGTCCAGAGAAGGGCAACCAAAATGGTGCAGGGACTGCATCAGAAGACATATGAGGACAGATTAACGGAGCTCAATATGTATACCTTGAGCAAAGGAGGGAGAGGTGATATGATCGAGGCATTCAAACACCTTAAGGGCATAAACAAGGTGAAAGAGTCTAACATGTTTAAATATAAGAAAAATAGCAGGACAAGAGGACACAGCATGAGATTAGAGGGAGGCCGATTAAGAGGGAATGTGAGAAAATTCTTTTTCACAGAAAGGGTGGTAGATGCATGGAATGGCTTACCACAAGAAGTGGTGGCTATGAATACAGTGCAGAGCTTCAAACATGCATGGGATAGGCATAATGGAGCAATACAAATGACTATGAATAGGTCACTGACAAAGGCCAATGGCACATTTATAAGGTAGAAAAAGAAATGGGCAGACTGGATGGGCCTTGCGGTCCTTATCTGCCGTCAACTTCTATGTTTCTATGTTTCTATGTATCACGCTGTCACCGAACAGCGTGATAGAGATGCAGCCATGCCGGACGTATAGCGCCAAGGGGGCAAAGGTCGGGCACAGGGTCATGGGTCTCTGGCACAAGGCCACGCACAGCTCCATCAGACGTCTATGCATCTAGCACGATTGACTGCCTGTGTGCCATCGCCACAGCGAACTATTGCATAGTTGTGCCACAGTGCAATGTAGTGACCCTCGCCATAGCACCACTGGCACAATGGTGGCTGTGCCCTGAATTGCCTACCACGCACAGCACATCATCAGCATGGCAGATGCCTGCGTAAGCTACCTGGGCATGTGCAGTGCAGTGTACTATGCATGCCACAGAACTGCGCCATTGGCTCAGCACGTTCAACACAATTGCGCAAAGCGCAAAAGCGCGATATTCCAGCCGCCATATGCAAATCATCCGATCAGCCATGCAATGCGGCGCAGCAACACGATTGCATATCTAAAAGTTGCTCCTCACCTAATTTGCATGGCTTCGCTATAAAACTACGGCACTGTTCTGCAGTGGCCATATTCAGTTACTGCAGTTTATTGGTGAGTTGCATGCTGTGTGGTGTTCTGGACTGTGGTATCAGGGACTTGCTTTGTACTGCTGAAGTCACAGGTAACCACTGTCATCCATACAGGCTGAATAATGACTGAGCGAGGTCTGGGTGAGGAGGACAACGATGGTGGGTGGAAGAGGAGGCCCAATTTCACCAAGGCCAAGATGGAGGCACTCTTCGAGGCATACATCGATCAGAAGCCACTGCTCAGTGGACGGCGGGGCACCCCTCAGGCCCGTGCTGCTGCATGGGAGGGGGTGGCACGTGCCGTCAACCTGCACGGCAGCCACCAGCACTCTGTGCAGGAGTGTAGGAAGAAGATGGGTACCGACAGGAGGAGGGTGAAGGAGAGGTGGCTGCCATCAGGGGCGACGTGCTGCAACAGGCGAGGGGCCAGCCGGAGGTGGTTCAGCTGACACCGGCAGAGGACAGGCTCGCTGCAAGCATGCAGCACAGTGCCATTGAGGGCATTCTGGAGGTGGCTTCCAGACAGGTGGTGACCCATCACTGCATGGTACGTCATGGTCTGTCGGGGGGAAGGGTAGATCACATGCACTAACGTGACCTTACTTTCTGTTACAGATCCTGTGTGTCTGCAGGGGTCAGTGGTGGAGGGCCTGTCCACTGCGGACAGTCATCTGGAGTTGGAGGAGGGACCATCCACCTCCGCAGGTAGCCGGCGAGCATTGCAACAGTGGGTCCGCCTGGCTGTCAACACTGATGTCGTTGAGACAGGTGTGGGGGAGACCCTTCCTGTGTCTCAGCGTTCTGGCGTCCAAGGATGCCAGCATGCTGTGGCTGTGGCTGTGGCACAGACCTGCACCAATGATGATGACACGACCGTTATGGGCAGTGACATGTGTGTGTCATGGAATGGACACACAGCAGGCCAGCTCATGCCCATGGACCTGGCTGGTTCCGACGTGTGTGCCAGCATGTCAGCACAGTGCCAGGCTGTGCCTGTCAGCACCAGTGGGGCAGCAACGGTGGCTGGTCAGGACAGTGGCACTGTTGTGGCCACAGCAGCGGAACAACCGATCCCTTGGGCACAGCAGGTGGAGGGCAGCAGCTGCAGTCACCACGGGACTGGGGTTCAGGGTTCAGCAGTGGCATCTGTGCACTGCCTGTGGACTTGTCCATACCTGGTCCTGGTGTGCAGCGCCACCCTCAAGGGGTGCTGAACATCAGGCCTTCCATACCCTGAGGGCCGGGATGCCGGTGGCAGGACGACCTCTTTGACGAAAGCACACCCGCCTACTGCAGGCATCAGTACAGCAGCAGATGCGGCTTGCAGCGTCCGCTGGAGGCACTGTGTGTGGCTCTGGAGAACAAAAAATGAGAAGGGACTCAGAAAGCCTAGGGGAGACTCACCTGAAGGTCTGTCAGGGAGATGTCTGGTTCAATGGGCACATCCAGACTTTCAAAGTCACATTCACACTGATCATAATCCTCATCCCCTCCTCTGGTTCATAGAACTCTTCTATATCATAATCCTGAACCACTGGAACCGACCGAACCGACCTTTTGCCAGACAGTGGCGGTTCGGAGGAACAGGACAGGGACTGGACAATTGTATTGCCCTGGCTATTTCAGCAGCGTTGGAGAAGGAATTTTGGACTCCAAACCTGCTGATTTTTAGATTTCTTTGCTGGAACTGGCTCCTCAGAGCCAACACTTTCATTGCCAAGGAAGTCTCGCCCTGGTCAGAGGGCACTCCCAGTTCGGTTGGCACGAACCCGGGCTGGCTCGAGTCAGCGGACTTTTTTAGCTCTCGTTCCCTGAGCCTGCCCACTCTCTTGTCCAGGGTGGCTGTCATGGGTCGGGAAAAACCGTAATGAAACTGCTTTTTTAGAACCGATAAGAACCGGGAACGACTCAAAAGCCTTAAAAGGCTTTTAAACTTATATTTAACATAACTCGATCGGTTCAACCGAACCGATAAAACTTACAAGTTCCACACAGAAAAACCCTATCTATTACTTACGACACCATAGACAGAGCCTGAACCGATCGGTTTTGCGGTTAAAATAATGAAATGCGGTTAAATTAAACCGAGAAATAGCGCTTTAAACTGAAGAAATGAACCGAGCAACAGGAGGAATCTCCAGAGCGACTGTTCAGTGAGGCGGAGTAAAGAATCTAATGGTTTCGGTTTGAAACCAGCCAAACAGAGCTTCTGAACCGAGCTCGCGCTTTAAGCTCCATGCTCTGCATGGAAGTTAACTCTTTCACCTCCGGAGCAGTTCTAAGGCTGGGGCAAACTGCAATAGTCATAATATAGCAAGACTTCATGTTGTTTGAAAACTCCACAGCCGACAGCTGTACAACCACATTGGCACTGCCTTGGCTGCACCCAGAAGAATCCCCCCAGTGAGGCGACCGGGGCCGTAAAAGTCCAGAAGGACGGTCCCCTGCCTCAAAAGAATGGGAACCCCTCACGGAACCGGAAGGGGAAGGGTGGAAATCCGCACTTCGGCTTCGCCCAGGGCCTGGGTGGACCCCAGAGAAAGGCCGATGCACTGACCCCACACCCCTCGACCCCTCAGAGTCCGAGACAGACCTTCTCCTCAAGAGGGCCAGCCTAGGTAGCTGACAGCTCTGGGCTGCCCCCGAAGGGGAGACCCAGGGAACAGCACCCTCCCCTCCTGCAGGCGTCTCGATGGGCCCCAAAGTTGGGCGATCAAGATACACTACTGGAGGGGGTACCACCACCAAGGGGTCGAAGAAACCCCCAAGGCCAGGTTGCAGAGCAATGGTGGCACGCACCACTGCCTGCTGGTCAGCACCACTGACCCTAACCTCGGGGACTACCTGACGTTCCTCAGTAGGGGCCGGCTACGACTCGTCGATGAGACCACTGGGTCGCTCTCCCGCGATACAACCCTGAAGGCTGTGACTGTCTGCCTGACTGGTAGTCCACTCTGACTCTGGAAGGTAGAGTCCGAGGCTCTGAGCCAAACAGGAGGAGCGGGCAAAACGACTTTGCCAGAGGACCCGGCAGCTAGAGCAGTGCCGAGCGGCACCCACCCTCCGCAACCCTGCGGGCCGGGAGGCTCCCACAGAAGGCGCCAGGGCAGCTCGGGCCCAAGGTCCAGAGCCAGGGCCAACCATGGCACCATCAAGTCTGCTAGCACTGAGGCGTGCTTGAGGGACAGAGCGCCGGCCGGCAGCCCTAGCAACAACCTCAGCGCCCGAAGACACGCCAGGCCTCTCAAGCGCTGCGGCCAGCACCGAGCGAAGCGGCCCGAGGGCGGACTCAGCACCAAACACAGTGCCAGTGGCACTGAGAGCACCAGCAGGCGCCAAGGGCGGCACCGACTGCTGAAGCAGAAGGTCCTACAACGCCCGAACCGCATGGGCACAGTGCCATGCTCAACCTCGGCGCCGAGGATGGTGCTGAGTGAGACATGGTGAAAGATGACGTCGGATCCTGCCCCACAGTGCTGCGAGGCAACACGGTGCATGCAACGGCATTGACAGGGCCTGGCGACATGTCGGCACCGGCAACCCGGCTCTGACAAGGCCGCAGGCGCTCACCGAAAGCTACAGCGCGCACCGACCGATAGCATCGACCGGAGCCTTCGACACGAGGGCGACACCGAGAGCTCACCCCGAAGAAGGCAATTACCCCGTGGCGCCTCCCGCCCGCTCCGGGAGAAAGCGGGATGGGCCTCGACCTCGGCAATGGCCAGGCTACAAGTAGCCAAGGCTCCCTCCTCCTCGGTCCGTATAGAACCGGGAGGGGACCGGAGGAAGGCCGAGGCGTGGCTTGGCCCGGCAGTGTGAACCCCTACCCCAAGTCGGTGAGCTCGCCCACTTTCAACTGGCTGTTCGAGGACGCGGTGGTCCATGGAGAAGCAGGCATCGCACGAATCCATGTCGTGAAGCGGGCCAAGACACGCAAGACACCGGTCATGCTGGTTGGTAATGGAATATTTTCGGCTGCACGGGCACTGCCGCATGGGGGGCCGACCCGTCATAGAAAACTTTTTGCCCTCTGACCGAGACATAACCTACGGAGTAAAAAAAAAACACCACAAAACAGACTCGACGTCGCAGAATTTGAAATAAAAGGAAAGATCTTACCGGCGACATTGAGTGGAGGCAGAACCAGAACCGGCAGGCGACCGACTGACTAAAACGTCGAATTGAAACAGGCTGTAAGGCCTAAAAACTGGAGACAAGCTTTCCACGAGGCGACCTCGACGGCGGGAGACGAAGAACTGGTAGGCAGGCGGAGTCGACGCAGCCTAACGACCAACCCTCGAGTGCCACGCAGTACGTCGGCCTCGAGGCCGGCGCCGATGCTGCGTCGGCTCCGCCTACCCTTTTAAAAAAAAAAAAAGCTCCCGCGGGGTCCTGAACTCCAGCCAGTACCCATCTGTGATGAATGGTGAATATTGACACAGATAAGATCTTGTGCTTCTGCATGAACTGATTCAGACCATGCAGATCCACTATGGGGTGCCAGCCCCCCATCCGTTTCAGAACCAAGAAGTACCTGGGCACGTAACTCTGACTGGCCAGGGTGTCCAGAACATGGGCTATGGCTCCTTTTATGATGAACTGAGCGATGTTCTCCCAAAAGGCAGACACTGTGTCCTATGACATCCTGGAATCCTAAGGAGCTTGGAGTCGATAAAGCGGGACAGCCTCCAAGTCCAGAGGCAGCCCTCTGCCTATCACTTCTAACATCCACTTGTCCGTGGTGATAGCGGACCAACATAGCACGTAGTGACTAAACTGACCCCCAATGGGAAGTACAGACAGGGCCAGGACAGGTGAAAGGATGACACCAATCCGTCAGTGAGCAGCTACAGCCAGAGGGGCACACCACCCCTGCCCCCACCTCTCTTAGAGTCTTGGTCACTGAAAGAACAGTTACATAAGAACTTACCATAGCAGTAGATCTTCAATAGAATCTCTTTCATCAGGTCTAACCTTTGGAAAACATACTGTGTCAGCACTAGGACCATACGGAAACTTTGCAAGCTGGGGTGCGCCCATAATGATGTCATGCATCTAGCATCCACATACGGCATGGGTGGGCCTACTCCTCCCTCAGTTTCCCACCAGAGATTATACTCATAGGACTGTTGTCCCGGGAACTGGAGATCATGCCAGCACCCCACATACCAGGTGACAAGGGCACTGGAAAAGGCAGCAATGGAATGAAGCAGTTCAGAGAAATCATTGTCATAGCCCCTACTGGGGATGGAGGGTGGAAGGCATGACTTGATGAAAGACAGTCTCTCAAACATCTACTGTTATGGAAGGTTCTTACGTAACTGTTCAATCTTCTTCAAGGATATCTCCTTTATCAGGTTACACCTTTGAAACAAATCCCAAGCAGAACCAAATTTAAAAGTCTGGGTGGATGGCATGTAAATGCACAAGAGAACAGGTTCTGTAGTGATGCCAGGTCCAAAAAACTGCTGTACCATGAAACAAAATGTCTAGACTGTAATGCATAGAGAAGGTGTGGACAGTACTCCATGTGGCCTCTGCACAAATAGGAGCAGCAGAAACATTTCTGAAGTACTCAACAGAAGTGCCTATTCCTCTCACAAAGGGACATGATTCACAGTAGGAAGTTCCTTACCATACTTCCTGTAATAAAATGTAATACAGTTGGACAGCCCTATGAACAGGAACTAATTAGGCTGCTGAGTGCCACTTTCCCAAGGTGAACCAAACAAACAGCTGAGAGGACCTCACACAGCCTTCATGCAGTTAAAGTAGAATCCCAAATTTTATTGTATTTTTTAATAATACGGAGCAATGCTTTCATTGGACTGGCAAGCTCCAGGCAAAACATTATAAGGTGAATGGCCTGATTCACTGTAAATGCTGACTCCCACTTAGGCCAAAACTTTGTCTGTATGGAAAAGCAAATAAGAAGGCTCCGGCATGAGAGCTTACTGCTCTAAAAGTCTGCAAGCAAAATGATTGCAACTAAAGAAAGACTTTCCCTAATAGGAAGTGTAAGCCACAGCTTGTGGCTGGCTCAGAATGCACTAAAGTACACCTTCCTAAAAGAGAAGTCAGGGTCCCAGATCAGTACTGGATTGATGAGTAGAAGAATTAACTGAAAGATAACCTCAAAATGATACAGGCTGCATCTAGCTGGGCAACCTCACAGTCAACAACAGGGGCATGAAATTCTGAACAAGGTGACCTAGTGCACCTTGAGTAAGGAATACTGTAGAATAGAGTCCGCAAGGGACGACAGCTTGGGAAGCGACCCACAAAGATAACTGCTTCCACATTAATGAATAGGTGTGCTCGGTGGAAAATTCTCTGGCAAACACCAGGACATCAATCACCCTAGGACAGACCACAAAATGTGCTATGGCTATATCCTGAAAGGCTGTGCAGTTAGAGGGAGGGACATCAGGCCTGAATAAACAGAAGGCCCCAGGTCCTATCAACAACAGACCGCTGCACAGAGGCAGAGGTCCAAGGGTACCACTGCTAGTTATTGGAAGCGTGAACCCCATCTGTCTTGGCCATAGAGGAGCAAAGGGATTAGAATTGTTTCTTCAACTTCCAGTTTGAGTATAACTCTGTTCATCGTAGGAAGGGTAGGACAGACTTTGGACTCACACATGATTAGGGTCTGGACCCTCCTGAAAAGCACGGGGACAGTCAAGAATCGCTCTGGTCTCTAGGACACTAATGTGCAGAAATGAAAATTACGTACCTACCGTAATTCTTGATCTTCTTGGACGGAGTCTCTGCCACTCATTCACACTAATGGGACAGAACCGGGGGCGCTAGAACCCAGCAGGAGCCAAAAATCTTCAGGGGGGCCGGTGCCTAGGTAGGGCCACGAGGAAGTGGCACCACAAGCCTGGCTCACGCCATATAGGATACCTCAGCGTCAACCCTCCAACTGCCTCAGTACCTTTTTTACCAAGGAGGTGCAGCATAAACTAACTCAGTGAAACTAACCTATGCTGGACATAAGATAATCCAAATGACCCATATAAGAAGGGTCAACACAACAGAGTATTCACAGCCCAACCAACGAGGGAGTGAAGACCAAAAACAGATAAGTGAGCTTGGGGGGTGGCGGGTGGGCGTGTGAATGAGTGGTGGAAACTCCATCCCAGAAGATCAAGAATTACAGTAGGTACATAATTTTCATATCTTCCTGGACATAGCGAGCTGGATATTCAAACTGCGCCCAAAAAGTGCGCAATAGCAGGAGCAAGCACAAGTCCATTGCGCCCATGCGCAATAGACACGATATTCAAAAAAGGAACAAGCCAAATTGCGCCAACAGCCAACATCTGAATATCGCACAACCTGCACCATAGCACAACTAGGAAGGTGAAGCTGAGCAGATACGATGTGCTATGGCGCAACAAGGGCTGCCCAGCTGAGCAGCCCAGAGGCACCATAGTGCAAGCAGGGAGCCCCCCAGCAGCAGAGCAATATAACTGCACAACCAGGGAGGTAGGTAGGAGCCCACCACCCATGCCACAGATGGGCACAGGAACACACAGCAGAACTGACAATGCACCCCCACACCCTAAGCACAGCACAACTGGGGGAGGGCTGGAATATCCACCGGCCCATGGGGACAAGCAAACAAAGCACAGCTGTGCCATGGTGCCCCAGCACACCCACCGGCAAGCTGAGACTGCCACACAAGGAGGCGGACCACCCCATGCCACACCAGCCCCTGTGCACAGCACACCCTGCACCGTGACCCCAAGACACCCCCATGAGCAGTGACCACCACTGCAGGAAACCCATGCATACCACCACCCCTACTGTCACACTGCAACCTCGTGTACCATGGAACCATACAAGCCAGAACCACCATGAGCACCCAGCAGTGGGTGGCAGCACACAGCAATGCAACAACGGCAGACACAATGCCAACACGCACGATCCCCCTGAGGCACAGCTGAGAGACCGAACATGTGTCGGCACAAGAGGTACCCCACACGGGAAAGGGCATGCCCCTGACACCAGCACCACCATTGATACAGCACCCTGCACAGTAGACAAGTGTCACATCCCGACCCACCACGAGCCACAGCAGCCAGCACAGGCATCCACAGTGGTGCGTGGAAGCATGCAGCACACCGGATGCAACAGTGCAGGGGCAAACACACACCCATACCCACGGGAACACTAACACAGGGACGCAGTAGTGTGGCAACCAAGCCCCCAGTGTGGGCCCATGAAAACTGTGCACACACAGCCTGCAGTCCTCCATGGCACAGGGGTGACACCCACTCAGTGCATGAACTGTGGTTCTGTACGCCACCAGCATATGCCTGGAGCACAAGTCACAGACAGTGGTGCACAGCCCCTGCAACACACACAAGCCACAGCATGGAGGTGGGACAGCAACTGCAGAGGCCACAGTGTCACCCGAGGCAAACATGCACCACACCAGTGACAGGAGGCAACCCAGCACTGTGGCGGTCACAGTGGATGACCTGCAGGGACAGCCACCACTGACAAGGCAGCAGACCTCGCAGGCCACAGACATGCAAGGGTGTCAGCTGCACAGGCCAAGGACGGGTTGACAGGGGCACAATGGACACAGAGCATGCACCATGGACCACTGCACACAGTAATGCAATGCACAGGGAATAACACACACACCACAGACACCGACTGATAGCCATTCCCACACCAGAGACACTTCCCCACGCACACTCATACCCATGACTGAACCACCCCAGATGCCATGCACGCCACTGCAACTGAGCACCTATAGCCAGCTGCAAATCAGAGACCACCACAGTATTCATATCAAAATATTTGTATTCAAAACATATCAAAAATAACTATATACAACTATGTACAAACGTGGGGGGACAGGAACAAGGTGGGGTGGGTAGGAAGCAGGTGAACATATGGGAGGCAGTAGGTGGGGTGTGAGGTTGATCAAGGGGCTAGTTGCAGGCAGGTCATGCAGATGTCAGTGTCCAGCCTAGTCCTCCTCTGCCTGGGGCTGTTGCCTGGGCCACCTCCTCCTCCTCACCCCGTGCTGCTGTAAGTCCCTCAATATGGAGAGGGACTCTTGCGCCACCTGCAGCAGCCCCTGGACAGCCTGCTGGATCTGCAGGAGTATCCACACACCTAGGACAAGGAGTCAGAGTCAATAGGTGTGACTGTCCATCCCCCTGCAGCCCACCCATTATGCATGGCATACAGCCATGTGCCATGCTTCTGTGATGGTGTGCGCCCACCCACAGTGACTGTGTCCCAAGACATGCCCAACCAGGCAGCAACAGCCATATGTACCACTGCACACCCATGCCCATGTCAGCACAGCACAACCAAGGCCGTACAGTAGCGTGGCTATGCGGTGTGCAGGCAGTGCCACAGCCATGCAGTGCATATGGACCACCATTGATGCACTCCCAGACATGCAGTGCCACTGGACAGTGCTGACTGTCACATGTCGCGTGCATGGCAGTGGTGTCCATGGATGGTGGCCATGCCCTGCTTCCCACCCTGTCACACAGCATGCAATAGCAATCATGGTGTCATGGCACTCACCCTCATCGGGACATTGATGGCGTTGGGGTTGGTCCTCGACATGCCCCTGTGCAGCGTCCTCCTCCCTCTGCTGCCACTCCATCATCCGCCTCCACTCGGCCATGCCTGTGAGAGACAAAGGAGAGAAACATCAGTACAAACCCAAAGCAAATTCCCCTGCCCCAATGGTATGCCCACCCACCCACCCAGCCAGACCCACCCACCCCATACCCTGTAAACACCGCCACAGCCAACCCTAGAGTATCCCTCCCATGTGTTGACACATAAGACAATGTTACCCATATGGACCATACAGGTGTGTAGATGTATCACCCACCTGGACGAGGCACCACGCCCCTCCTGGCACACGACCGCAGACATGCAAGTTGCTCCGGCTCCCTCCTTCTAAGGTCCCCATACTGGTGCCTGCATTGTTCCGCTGTTCTCCTGCGGCCAGTGGCCGCCTCCAGGTTAGTGGCCACCTCTTGCCAAACCTGGGTCCTGGCCCTGTCCAGTGCCTCCTCACCAAAGAGTGGGCCATAGTGTGGCTCCACAATGGCCACAAGGTTGGCCAGCTCAAGGGCACTCCACTGAGGGGCTCTCCTGCATGCCATCTCTAACGCTATAGTAGGCAATATGGTGCTCTGCAGTGCGGCACCCCACATGGAAGTGCTGCGCGGTACAGTGCCGCCATTCCCTATTCCCTAAGTGCAAAAGAAGAAGGAAACCACTTTGGTTCTCAAATACAGTAGCAGAAAAGGTCAGAGCCAAAAGACTGGCCTTCAGGAAATATAAGGGAACACAGCGGAATGAAGATAGGGAGGCATACCAAACTGCCCTAAGGGAAGCAGGCAAGGCAGTAAGGCAGGCAAAGTCCCAAACTGAGGAAACACTAGCACGAACAGTAAAAGAAGGTGACAAGACTTTCTATAGATACATTAGTGAAAGGAGAAAGTCAGAGGGGTATTGCTTAATGGAGAAAGGGAGCAAGTGAGGAAGGGAGGACCCTGTAAAGGCATCTATCTAAATAGATACTTTTGCTCAGTATTTACTGAAGAGAAGGTAGGGCAGGGCCCACAGCTCAGCATCATGGACACAGGGGGAGGGAGGTGAGCACTACCCTTCACAAAAGAAAGGGTCCTACAAGAGCTTGCTAAGCTCAGGGTGGATAAGGCAATGGGACCTGATGGCATACATCCCAGGGTACTGAAGGAGCTAAAGGAGGAACTAGCAGAGCCATTAGCAGAGTTGTTTAGTGAGTCTCTGAGCACAGGAGAGGTCCCAGAAGACTGGAGAAGGGCTCATGTGATCCCACCCACAAGAGTGGTAGCAGGGAGGAGGCAGGGAACTACAGACAGTCAGTCTTACCTCAGTAGTGGGCAAGATTATGGAGGCACTCCTTAAGGAAAGGATAGTGCAACACCTGGAATCCATAGGGGCACAGGATCCAAGACAGCATGGGTTTACAAAAGGAAGGTCCTGTCAAACTAATCTCATAGATTTCTTTGACTGGGTAACCAGAGTAGTGGACCAAGGGGGAGCAGTTGATGTCGCCTACCTTGACTTCAGCAAAGCTTTTGACACTGTTCCACATAGAAGATTGATAAATAAGCTGGGTAGGCTCAGGTGGGTCAGAAGTTGGTCAACTGGGTGGCAAACTGGTTGACTGGCAGAAAACAGAGAGTGGTGGTAAATGGTATACAGTCAGAAGAGATGCAAGTCACAAGTGGGGTACCTCAGGATCAGTCCTGGGCCAGTCCTATTCAACATCTTCATTAGTGACCTCAAGATGGACTAGAGGGTAAGGCTTGTCTGTTTGCAGATGACACCAAGATCTGCAACAGAGTAGATGATCCAGATGGGGTGGGCAGAATGGGAAGAGATCTGGATAAACTAGCAGAATGGCTGAAGAGTGGCAACTGGGATTTAATGCAAAGAAGTCAAAATCATGCACATAGGGAAGAGAAACCCTGAAGCCACTTATAGGCTGGGAGGGAGTTGCTAGCAGTCACAAAGGAAGAAAGAGACTTGGGCATCATCATCACTGATGACCTGAAATCATCCAAGCAGACCTCTAAAGCAGTAGGTAAGGCTAGGGGGTGTTAGGGGTGTATTAGTAGAGGTATCACAAGTCGTAAGAGGGAGGTAATAATCCTCTGTACAAGACATTGGTTAGGCCCCCATCTGAGGCTGCGTGCAGTATTGAGGCCACACTAAAAAGGACATTAACCAAATTGAGGCAGTCCAGAGAAGGGCAACCAAAATGGTGCAGGGACTGCATCAGAAGACATATGAGGACAGATTAACGGACTCAATATGTACCCTGAGCAAAGGAGGGAGAGGTGATATGATCGAGGCATTCAAACACCTAAGGGCATAAACAAGGTGAAAGAGTCTAACATGTTTAAATATAAGAAATAGCAGGACAAGAGGACACAGCATGAGATTAGAGGAGGCCGATTAAGAGGGAATGGAGAAAATTTTTTTCACAGAAAGGGTAGGTAGATGCATGGAATGGCTTACCACAAGAAGTGGTGGCTATGAATACAGTGCAGAGCTTCAAACATGCATGGGATAGGCATAATGGAGCAATACAAATGACTATGAATAGGTCACTGACAAAGGCCAATGGCACATTTATAAGGTAGAAAAAGAAATGGGCAGACTGGATGGGCCTTGCGGTCCTTATCTGCCGTCAACTTCTATGTTTCTATGTTTCTATGTATCACGCTGTCACCGAACAGCGTGATAGAGATGCAGCCATGCCGGACGTATAGCGCCAAGGGGGCAAAGGTCGGGCACAGGGTCATGGGTCTCTGGCACAAGGCCACGCACAGCTCCATCAGACGTCTATGCATCTAGCACGATTGACTGCCTGTGTGCCATCGCCACAGCGAACTATTGCATAGTTGTGCCACAGTGCAATGGTGACCTCGCCATAGCACCACTGGCACAATGGTGGCTGTGCCCGAATTGCCTACCACCACAGCACATCATCAGCATGGCAGATGCCTGCGTAAGCTACCTGGGCATGTGCAGTGCAGTGTACTATGCATGCCACAGAACTGCGCCATTGGCTCAGCACGTTCAACACAATTGCGAAAAGCGCAAAAGCGCGATATTCAGCCGTCATATGCAAATCATCCGATCAGCCATGCAATGGCGCAGCAGCACGATGTGCATATCATTAAAGTTGCTCCTCACCTAATTTGCATGGCTTGCGCTATAAAACTGCGGCACTGTTCTGCAGTGGCCATATTCGGTTACTGCAGTTTATTGGTGAGTTGCATGCTGTGTGGTGTTCTGGACTGTGGTATCAGGGACTTGCTTTGTACTGCACAGTCACAGGTAACCACTGTCATCCATACAGGCTGAATAATGACTGAGCGAGGTCTGGGTGAGGAGGACAACGATGGTGGGTGGAAGAGGAGGCCCAATTTCACCAAGGCCAAGATGGAGGCACTCTTCGAGGCATACATCGATCAGAAGCCACTGCTCAGTGGACGGCGGGGCACCCCTCAGGCCCGTGCTGCTGCATGGGAGGGGGTGGCACGTGCCGTCAACCTGCACGGCAGCCACCAGCACTCTGTGCAGGAGTGTAGGAAGAAGATGGGTACCGACAGGAGGAGGGTGAAGGAGAAGGTGGCTGCCATCAGGGCGGCACGTGCTGCAACAGGCGGGGGCCAGCCGGAGGTGGTTCAGCTGACACCGGCAGAGGACAGGCTCGCTGCAAGCATGCAGCACAGTGCCATTGAGGGCATTCTAGGAGGTGGCTTCCAGACAGGTGGTAGCCCATCACTGCATGGTACGTCATGGTCTGTCGGGGGAAGGGTAGATCACATGCACTAACGTGACCTTACTTTCTGTTACAGATCCTGTGTGTCTGCAGGGGTCAGTGGTGGAGGGCCTGTCCACTGCGGACAGTCATCTGGAGTTGGAGGAGGACCATCCACCTGCAGGTAGCCGGCGAGCATTGCAACAGTGGGTCCGCCTGGCTGTCAACACTGATGTCGTGGAGACAGGTGTGGGGAGACCCTCCCTGTGTCTCAGCGTTCTGGCGTCCAAGGATGCCAGCATGCTGTGCTGTGGCTGTGGCACAGACCTGCACCAATAATGATGACATGACCGTTATGGCAGTGACACGTGTGTCATGGAATGGACACACAGCAGGCCAGCTCATTCCATGGACCTGGCTGGTTCCGACGTGTGTGCCAGCATGTCAGCACAGTGCCAGGCTGTGCCTGTCAGCACCAGTGGGGCAGCAACGGTGGCTGGTCAGGACAGTGGCACTGTTGCGGCCACAGCAGCGGAACAACCGATCCCTTGGGCACAGCAGGTGGAGGGGCAGCAGCTGCAGTCACCCACCGGGACTGGGGGTTCAGGGTTCAGCAGTGGCATCTGTGCACTGCCTGTGGACTTGCCCATACCTGGTCCTGGTGTGCAGCGCCCACCCTCAAGGGGTGCTGAACATCAGGCCCTTCCATACCCTGAGGGACGGGATGCCGAGGTGGCAGACGACCTCTTTGACGAGCACACCCGCCTACTGCAGGCATCAGTACAGCAGCAGATGCGGCTTGCAACGTCCGTGGAGGCACTGTGTGTGGCTCTGGAGCTGGTCGAGGAGTGATACAGCAGGGACACCGATAGGATCCTGTCACAGATTGTCCAGTTGCGGAAGGATGTGACCGCTGCCATTGACAGGCAAACACAGGCGTTGGTTGCTGTCATGGCCACAATGGGCACACAGTCAGGTGCCCATGTGTCGCTCACACCGCGCAGTTCGCTATCCACTCCCCGTTCCCGGCATCGTGCGACACCCACCCTGTCGATGCCGGGTTCAGCTGTGGGCATCCCAAGCAGTCCTGGTGCAGGTATGTTCAGTGTGCTGCAGACCCCTGTGCGGGCACGGTAGCGTTCGCGCAGTGGAACCCCTGGTGGACCATCGGTGCCACCCCATGAGGCCCATGGTCAGCCTGCCAGTGTTGCTGGGTCTCAGCGGGGCCACCCACGCATCTGAGGCAGACGTGGCACTGTGCCACAGGACTGACCTGTCTCCCAGCATGGGCACTGTCTGGTGCTGCCCTGTGTGCATTGTGTGTTTCGGTGGGCAGTGCACCGGTGGGTGCCCAGCCCTGCATGCAGACACACGGTCCACCTGCACACCCTCCCGACTGCTGTCCACAGGTACATGTGCATGATGATGCCTGCATTGCGCTGTACACCAAAGTGTGATGGTGCCCAGCATCTGACACACGCACATAGACAGTCAGTGGACGTGGTGGCCTGTGGACATGTGTGTTGCTAGTGTTTGTGTTCCGGCTCTGTTTTGCACCTGACCCCTGTGCACTTTGTGCCTATTGTGTGTGCATGTGTGTATGTCCGTCCATGTGGCATGTTACTGTTCACCCCTCCCTGGTTGTATGTGTGTGCTTCTGTGCCCTGCCACGTCCCTTGCCAGCATGCACCCCTGGTGTGTTTCCATGTGTGTATGTGGGTTGTACCCTAGCCATTGGTGGTTGCACATGGCCTCATGACTTACCTGTGTTGGCTGAAGTGCTCCTCTGTGATGGTGTCCCGGTGCAGCTGTGCCAGCCGGATCAGTCGGGGGTCCCGTCGGCCAAGGGGGGCCTGCCCATTCCCATTGTCACCGGCGTCACTGTCGTCCCCATTGCTGTCCCCCTCTTCAACCTGTACAGCTATCCCACAGTCTTTGGCCGCGTTGTGCAGGATACAACAGGCCAGGAATATCCCACATGCCTTTGAGGGGCTATACTGTAGGGCACCGCCAGAGGTGTCCAGGCAATGGAAACGCGCCTTCAGCATCCCGAACACCCGCTCAATGATGTTGCGTGTGGTGGCATGTGACTCATTGAAGCATTGCTGCGATGGGGTCGTGGGCCGCCAGTAGGGTGTAAGCAGCCAGGGACGGAGTGGGTATCCACTGTCACCTGTGTGGAGATAGTGGAGGTTAGTGTCTTGTTCAGGCTCAGACTGCCCCAAACCCTGTGGGCCACACCCATGGCACCTCTGGCTTACTCCCCCCTTGCCCACGATTTGTCAGTTCTACATACATACTCACCCACTAGATGACCTGTGGGGATGTCCCCACTCTCGAATCGATGGCACAGTGCTGAATGGTGCCAGATGAAGGAATCATGTGCTCCCACAGGGTATGTGGCACAGACATTGATGATGCGCCCACTGGCATCACACACCACCTGGCAGTTGACACTGGCATATCCCTTCTGATTCATGTAGGTGGCTCCATCGGTGCCAGGTGGTGTGCAAATGGCCACATGGGTGCAGTCTATTGCCCCTAGCATGCCAGGCATACGTGCTACCCTGTGGAACTCCTGTATGTTTGCTGTGCGCTCCGCCACAGTGCTGGGGAAATGGATGTATTCCACAGCATGTGGCAGCAGTGCGCTGAGGAATTTGGTGAGGATGCGTGATGTGGCCGACTGTGTTATGCCTGTTGTATTCCCTGTTGGTCTCTGGAAGGTACCCGTGGCGAGCAAGCACATGCAGGCTGTTACCTTTGTCTCCACTGACAGAGCATGACTCCGTCGTGTGGGTGCCTGCATCATATCATTGCATAGCTCACAGAGCCGCCTCAGTATTGCCCTGTTCAGGCGGTACCGGCCCACAATCTCAACATTTGTGTACAGCTCAAAGCTGATGCGGGTTCGGTACTGCCTGTTGGGGGCATACCGCCGACAGGCCCTTCCATGGCCACGTCCCCCTGCAACATGCCTCTCACCCCCTCATTATGGCATCCATGTGGAAGGTGGCACTGTCCATGTCCCACAGCATGCTCCCCAGCTGATGTTGCTTTGTTCCCTCCACTGTCCTGACTGCTACCTCCCCTGCACCGGGTACACCTACTGGCCTCTGCACTCTGTGGCCCCACACACCTTCCCTTGCCCCTCTTCTGTGTTGTGGTTTCCCTGGCCTGCCCTCTTTCTCCCTGTTTCTCTGTGCCTGTCTCTGACACATGTGGCTTCCCTGTAGCATTCTTGTGCCTCTTCTTTGCTCCTTTTTATTTTGGCTCATTTCCGCTATGGCGCAACTTCCGCCTGCTCCACTGTTGCGCATTGCGCAAGTCTTTGAACATCGCACTGCGCACTTTATGCATGGTTCCACCCCCTTCGGTTGCGCATGCCTTCATTATCATTGCGCTGTTGCTCAGCATGTTTTCAGTCGCGCAGCTGCCTCCTGCTGAATATCACAGAATGGCGCATTTTCTGACTTGCGCTGGCGCAACCCTGTTGCGCATTGCGCAACCCTTTTGAATATCCAGCCCAAAGTCTCCACCACTCATTCACAGGAATGGGAGAGTACCGAGCTGAAATAATCCCCCGAGATGGGCGGCAGGAGAGAGGAGCTCACTTAGGACCAGAGTCCATTAAAGTTTGTTCTGCCAAAGGATTGGTGCTGTCTGGCACGGACATCCAAAGCATAGTGCTTCACAAAAGTATGCATGGAGCTCCAAGTAGCTACATTGCAGATGTCTGCAATGGGCACATTCTGTGTTTCTGCCAGAGATGCCATGACTGCCCTGGCAGAATGAACATATACTCTGCCTTCCAGTTTAACCTGTGCCATGGAGTAGCATTGGCAAAGACATGCCACTAGCCTTATACATTCTTCCCACTGAAGAAATAGTAGCTAGAGTTAAAGAAAGGGTTAGAATAGTAACAATTTCTCAACAAGAAGAGAAAATTAAAAAAACTGTCATTATAGATGGTTTAAAATAATCAAACAACATCACAAGTTAGAACCATATTTAAAAATGTTATCAAAACCAGAAGAAAGAATAATAATAATGAGATTCAGGTTGGAACTCTATACGGCAAATTACATTTTATTTGATCAAGGAAGGACTTCTGAACCAAAATGTGAATGTATTTATGGCTGTGATAATGATTTGAAACATGTATTGCATTGCCCGCAATTTGAAGCCAGTAGAAGGAAGTGACTGGCTCCAATACTGGGCTCCCTTGGTCTCCTCTCCGAAAAATTAATTATCTATTTGTTCAGTTCAATCCAGATTAGTGTTTTATACCCACTGTATAGATTTTTACAGACCACACAATTGTGAATTTCAGGAATTTAGCACCTGAAAATTATATATCTGTTCTACAGATTTTTTATGGACTATAAAATGGTACATTTTAAGAATGTAATACCTGGAAAATCATAAATATTGATTTTAGAGAAAACTCTATGAGATCTTAAAAGTGTAATTTATTATTGTCTATGTTTGTTCATTGTAATGACTATAAGTCAAATAATAAATACCTCCCTACCATGCCACTAGCCACACCGAAATACATCTGATCACAACAGGCTAACCCAGCCGGGCCAAGCTGAAAGAGACAAACAGTTGTTTAGACTTGTGTATCTCTTTGGCTCTGTCTAAGTAGAACCACAAAACCCTTTAAAATGCAGAGAATGCAGGGTACGCTCCTCTTTGTACTGGAAGTTTGAGAAGTAAGTCAGAAGAACCAAGAGTTGGTTCATATGGAATTCTGAGACTACTTTAGGAAGAAACGTAAGGTGGGTTCAAAGAACCACCTTGTCTTTGTGAAATACAGTATACGGGGGATCTGTGACCAAAGCATGTATTTCAGAGACTCAGCGAGTGGAGGTGATGGCTACCAGGAAGGCAGTCTTCCAGGTTGGGAACTTCAGCTCACAAGTTGCTAGGGGCTTGAAAGGTTTACGGGTGAGCATGTCTAGCGCAAGGTTTTTTTTTTTTTTACTTTATCTTTCTTCCTCCTTACTGCTCCGTCACTCCACTCATTCAGACACCCTCTATTATGGCCATCCACACGTCTTCCCGTGGTACCCCCGGGAGTCTTCTCCTAGAGTGGTCGCCTTGCTCAGTAAATTCCCTTGAGATCCCGGTACACCCCCCCGGGCAGGGTGGGGAAGGAACAGCCAAATCCTCTCCCTACCAATGGTAGCGCTTGGTGATACACATTAGAGTCTGCCCCGGTGAGCACCTGGTGACGTGGTCTGGCGTCGGAGGAGTCGTCACCTAGGAGTGATGGGCTCCACTTTTCTCCTATGCTGCCCTATCCCCCTGCAGTGCTGACACACTAGGAGAGCCAATAAGGAGGCAGGCGTACACATGCCGCTCCTCCTCGGGGTCTCGGCCAGCTCTGCCTCTTCCTGTTTTTGCGTCCTGACCCGCACCGACATTCCCGGTTTCACCCAGAAGAGGGCGATATGGTAGTGGGACAGACTAGTAACCCTCCCCAGAGAAGGAGAGCCACCACTGGGCACTCAATCCCTTCTCTCCCCCTGCTGACCCCCAACAGCCCGGACTCATTCCCGAACCTGGGTCGCCGGCGTGGAGCGAGGTGTGGCGTCTAGCACCTCAACCCTCAGCGCCACTGGGCCGGCAAGCACAAGGTTGATGTCCCATGCAGCTACCAGTCTTCTGACTGATGGCCTAGTGTGAAGTATACCTTTAAGGAACCTCTTAACCAGAGGTAACTGAGCCAGAGACATGGAGTGTACAGGCTCATGATATGCTGAGATCGCGCAGAGGTGAACCTTCACGGTTGAGTATTGCAGTCCTGTATTAGACAGGTCTATGCATGATACTCCAGGACTTTGTTAGGTGGGCAAGAGAAGGGGTCCAGGGAGGACTTTGTACACCAAATGGAGAACCGTTTCCACTTTGCCGTATAAGTTTTCCTAGTAGCCGACTTGCGAACTGCTAGAAGAATGTCTGAGACTCTATGTGAAATGTCAAACCTATCCACTTCTATTTCCTCAGGAGCCAAGCGTCGAGGTAAAGGGATCTCAGGTTGGGATGGACCATTGGGCCATGGGTCAGCAGGTCCGTCTGAGATGGAAGCTGTCTCGGTGAAGTTTCTGCTAATCTGCTGATAACTTATCCGGTTACCAAAGACTAAAATTAAAATAAATAAATAATGGAAATTAAATTTGATGAGGCCAGAATGGGGCGATGAGGATCATTCTGCCCCCATGAGCCTCCAGCTTGAGCAGTACCCTCTGAACTAAGGGAAGAGGAGGAAATGCGTACAGTAAGCGTCTTGTCCGCCACAGTCTGAATGCATTCTGACAGAAAGTGCCAGGTTCTGGATTTCTGGAGCAGAAGAGAGGCAGTTTTGTAATGAATGGGTCCAGTTCTGGAGTTCCCCACTCTTTGAAGATCAATTGCATAACGTTTGTGTCGAGAGACCACTCGTGAGGATCTGTTTCCATTCTGAGACCCCATCTCCGCAAGGACATAGACAGGATGGAGGCTGTCCAGAGGGGGGCAACTAAAATGGTGCAGGGTCTGCACCAGAAGACATACGAAGAGAGATTAAAGAAGCTTAATAGGTATACCCTCGAGGAGAGGAGGGAGAGGGGAGAGGGGAGACATGATAGAAACTTTCAAGTACATCAAGGGAATCAACAGAGTCCAAGATGGTAGCATCTTTCAGAAAAACAGATGTGCGAGAACAAAGGGACACATTTTGAAGATAATGGGGGGACAGCTCAAAGGTAATATCAGGAAGTATATTTTCACAGAGAGAGTTGTGAATATATGGAACAGCCTTTCTGAGGAGGTAGTGGACTCAAAAACAGTGGAGGAATTCAAAGAATGTATGGGACAGACATAAGGCAATTCTAGTGGGGGGTAGGAGGAAGTAGGCTGTTGGTTAACTAGGATCTGCAGCCTAAGCATTAGGTAGAAAAATGGGCAGGCTAGGTGGGCCAAGCGGTCCTTATCTGCCGTCAAATTCTGTGTTTCTATGTTTCTATGCTGAGACGATTCACCAGATTGTTCTGCACTCCCAGAAGGTAAACTGCTTGGATCAAGACTTTGTGCTATAGGCACCATTCCCACACTCTCATCGCCTCCCTGCACAGGAGGTAAGAGTGTGCTCCACCTTGTGTGTTGATGTAGTACATCACTGTTTTGTTGTCTGTTTGAAGGAGAATGATCTTGTGACAGAGAATGTCCGTCAGAGCATGGACTGCGTACAGGACAGCTCTCATTTCAAAGATATTTATGTGGAGTTGAGACCTGTCCTGATTCCATCAACCCTGGGTGTGGAGATAGAAGTGAGCGGGCCTCTGAGTAGGGATGCATCCATGGTGATAGTGATCTGAGATTCCAGTGGGGCAAAAGGGAACCCCTTCTGAAGGTTGTCCTCCTGCGTACACCAGGTGAGCGACTGTTTTAGGGGTTCCATCACCTTGATGTGAAAGGACTGAGGATGTATGGTTGGGGACTGCCGAGTACTGAGCATCCACTGAGTAGTCCTCTTGGAGAGGCAAGCTAGAGGCACAGTGAACACTGAGGATGCCATGAGACCCAGCATCCGCTGCATCGAGAGGGCTCAAACTGAATCATTTTCTCTGATGAGGTGGGCCATCTGAAAGATATGGCTCTTCCTGTCTCCTGGAAGAAAAGCTTTTGCACTGGAGGTATCCAGAAGGGCTCCTATGAAGAGGAGCTGTTGGGAGGGTTTTAGTTGTGACTTTTGCTGATTCAACAGAACTCCCATCGATGCGAGAAAATTAGAAGCCATAGCCACAGCTTCCTGAGTCTCTTGTCTGGAGGGACTTGCTATAAGCCAGTTGTCCAGATATGGAACACTTGAATTCCAAGCTTCCTGAGATGCACTGCGAGAACTGCAAAGCACTTTGTAAAGACTTGAGGCACCGAGGACAGCCCAAAGGGCAGGACTCTGAATTGGTAGTGTTGACCCAACGCCACAAATCTGAGATACTTGTGGTGGTTTGGGTGTATAAGAATATGCTGGTAGGCATCCTGCATGTCCAGGGAGGCCCGCCAGTTGTTTTGATGAATAAGGGGTAACGGAGTGCCGAGTGATATCATCTTGACTTTCTCCTTATAAAGGAATTTGTTTAACTTCCTTAGATCAAGACTAGGGTGCATGCCGCCTGTTTTCTTTGGAACTAGGAAGTAACGGGAGTAGAAGCCTGTGTTCCATTGATTTAGCGGAACTACCTCTACTGCTCTGTTGCTCAGAAGGCCTCAAATCTCGAAAGCAAGAAGGTCTGACTGAGAGACAGACAGCGTGGGCTGTCGTTTGGGTGGATGATCCGCAGGGGTTTCTGAAATATTTAGATAGTAGCCCTCACGGATTATCCTGAGCACTCATTTGTCTGAAATGACTGATTTGCATTGGTTGTAAAACTGAGTCAGATGCCCTCCTACTGCCAAGGAAGAATCCCCCTCGAACAGCTGAGGTGGAACTTGGGCCAGAATCTCAGAGGGTGGCACTAGGCGCTTGTGGGCCCTGTGCCTTCTGCTGCGTTTCCTTTTGTGGCTAGGGGACTTGATTTTTGGTGAAGCCCCCTCTGCCTTTGCCATGAAAGGACTGACAATTATGAAACTGACAGCAGTTCCCGCCCTGCTGAGGGGCAGCAGAGGGTGGTCTGGATGTTTTGATAGCCGTTCTTGTTTTCTGTGTGGCCTCTAGTGCCTGCTCGACTTGAGGACCAAACAGGTACATTCTGTCAAATGGCAAACTCATAACTTTCTGCAGGGCATCATTTGTGAATCCTGATGTTCGTAACCACAAGTGGCGTTAAGTACATATACCCACTGCTGCTGCCCTGGAAGCAGTGTCGAAGGCATCCATAGCGGCTTTAAACTGCTGAATGTTGGATTCAATGACCATAGTGATGGTCTGGAGAAGCTCTGTGCTAACGTCTGACTCTGGAAGAGCTTCTACAGAGGCTTTCAGCGAATGCCAGTGGGTATACTCATACTGAGAGAAATAACCCTGGTAGCTAGCAATATGCTTATCTAGGATGGAGGCAGCGAACACTCGCTTCCCCAAAGTGTCAATGTTACAAGATTCCTTATTTATTGGATGTGCCATAGATTCTTGAGGAAGGACAGCTTTGTCATTCTCTGCCAAGACAACTATGGCATCAGTAAAGGCTTGCTAGACCAGAATAGGCCAATCCTTGGGATAGGTGTATTTCCTATCTACGGATTTGGCTACAGAAGGAATAAGCGTTGGATTATCCCACACCATTTGTGAGAGAGTCTCAAAAGAGGGTTTCACAGGAGTTAATTCCACAGTAATATCCGGGAACGTGTAGATACTGCAGACACAGCAATTTCCCAGGATCAATCTCTGAAATCTGGAGAGAGAGAGAGAGAGACAGAGAGAAAGAGAGAGTGGTATTCATGTTCTTAAGCAGAGACTTAAAGAAAAAGGTCCTCGACCAGAGGCTCTGCTGGAAGAGATGGCTTATTTGCCACCCCCAAAGAGGAATCATCATCAAAGTCGTCTCCCAATTGAAGATCAGGATCAGGCACAATATCATCTCCTACTAGCCCTGGAGGGACGGAGTATATAGGGAAGGGAGGAAAAAGAGGAGAAGGAGCTCTGCGAATCATAGTCTAGAACCCCGGTGCCCTACGTGGCATCAAAGGCACCTCCGGCACCAGCACAGAGTGCAACGCTGAAAACACCGGCAGTGCCAGCACAGGATGTGGCACCAGACATGCTGCCAGGACTAGAGGAGCCAGCATCACACCCAGCGTCCTAGGACCAGAGGCCCCTAACACCCCGCTCGGGGAGGAAGATCTGAGTAATTCAGCAGGAGAGAATGGCACCTGTGCTGGCCCCTGCCCCACAGCCATATGAGGAAGGAAAGCACCAGAGTGTGGCATTGACGGCACCAGAGAAGGCATTATCACAAACGCACTCAGCAGGTCAGGCCCTCTGCTCCCACAGTGCCAACCTCCAAGCGCAATAGTGTGAACAGGTAACAGACAGGGTAACCCTCCTGTCTGCTTTTGGGTCCAAATCAGCTTTAGTCTCAAGTTCTGGGGGGATTCAAACTGTGAACCTTATGCTAGCGTACCCAATGTACAGGTTCAGATACGTACCCTCTTTGGGGGATTGCAGTACAATCTTTCACCAGGGGCACCAAGCCAGGCTTCCAAAATGAACTCTTAAACTCTGTAAAGACCTTAGGTATAGTCTTACTTTTTCCCAGTTTAGTAACACCATCAAGCTGTTGAACAATTTTATCAGTCTTAACCCTCTATACGTCACATGCAAAAAGAACTGGCAGACACCCAGGCAGTCTTTTAAATAACAGATTCTTTACTAAAAGACGGTAAAAATATGAAAAATGTAAACACAGAACAATATATCAAAAAGCTCACAATCACATAAAAGAAAAACAAGGAAAACTACAGAACAAACTCCTACCAACATACAGTTAGATCTTTTCTATCTAATGTATTACCTTTGTATGTGCCAAGTTAAATCAGAGAGCTGTGTCTCTCTAGAGTCCCAAAATAATATGTCATATTTCCCAGTTACAAGGATACATTTCAACCCCATCTACCCACCTCTTGATGAGTCATCTAGCTCCTCCTTTTAGAATTTAAAAAACATACAAACATGATGTCCTATCAGGAGGTACATTAAATAAGATGACATCTGCAAAAACTAATTTCCCAAATTATGAGTCTTTGATCAACCAGTTCCTTTCAGGTTTACAACCCTGCAATCCGTCACCTATGTGTGATATAGCCAACAGGAATCAGCTAAATGATGTTGTGTCCTGTAATAAAATGTATATTTTGCTTCCCAACTAAAAAGCAGCAACAGGTCGTACAAAAATACCATAAAATGCAATTTCTCAAGGAATTTAATTATATTACAGAGATCTCCTGGTCAGTTTAATACATCCTGTGGCTTCACTGAATCCTGGGGGGGGGGCAGCCATGGAAGCACAAGATGTCTTATGTAAGACAATCACATACTATATTTTTATTTTACAAATATCATACAATAATCATAACCAGCTGGCCAAGCGTCACAGGTGTCACACTACTAGGAAATCCCAACCACCCTGCTCGCAGGCCCGAAGGCCCCAGCAATGGACTCACCAGCTCAGGCAGGCGGGACAACTGTTGAACCCACTGCTCCATAAGAGAGGCCCAATGATAAAACTGCTCGCCAGAGGACCCCCAGGGGCCGGGAGGACTCCGGAGTCAAGGATGCTGGTCACCAGGAACAGAGGTTGTAGGAGACCCCAGAGGAGCCAGAGTCGAACCCCTGCCCCTCACCACCGATGATCGATGCACAGACATACCAGAGGGTGACCCTGAGTGGTACTGTTTCTTTTTCAGAACCCAAGGTCAAGCGGTGCTGAGTCCTTGATGATGATCAAGAATGGGACTGCTTCTTTTTGTGCTTTTGGGAGGACCGCCCTCTCTCCCGAGCACCAGACTGCCCATAGTCAGTCCTTCCATAGAGGGCAGCGGACCAGACCCAGCCTTGCTGAAAACACAGCTTCCATGTGAAGTCTCCCTACTGTCACCTGCCCCATTCATGGTCGTCTCCGTCAAGGAAGGGTTGAAGACTTCTTTCTTGATGAAAATTACTTCACTTTTTTTTTTTACTGAATTAATAAAATAAAACCTAATCAAATACTTAAATGACTATAGCTGCTGTCATATAGATGTGAAGATTTGACTCCCAGCAGGCGAGCGACATTGTCACTGAAGTGCACTCGACGGTGGGAAAAAAGGAACTGAGGCAGTTGGAGGGTCAACGCTGAGGTAGCCTATACGGCGTGAGACAGGCTCAAAGTGCTGTTTCCTTGTGGCCCTACCGAGGCGCTGGCTCTCCTGAAGATTTTTGGCTCCCACTGGGTCCTAGCACCTTCGGCATAGTCCCATTAGTGTGAATGAGTGGTGGAGACTTTATGTCCAGGAAGATCACTGCAGTCCATCCCACCCACATCAGTGCTCTGCAGAAGGGAGAGGTGGCTAACACCTGTTGGTCTGTTTCAGTCTATCCCAGTTCTGGACATGTTGTGAAGAAGCAGTTCCCTGGCTTAGGCTTATAGGAGCCAAGCTAATAGGTACCAAACAATTATGCAAGCCTTCTCTGCTGAGGGTCGCTTTTACCACCATCAAGCACTGGAGGAAGACCCAGTGTGCAGAGGGCATGGCAGAGGGCAAGGATCTGAACTGTAGATGCTTCTTGTCCCACAGGACTCTCAGATACCACTCCTGAGGAGGTAGTACCAAGACGGGAAGGAAGGTAGTCCACCTATCTAGAAGGCATGACCCGTCCCCTAGTTACAATAGGGGAGTGAGACCCTGCCGAGACACTGTGCACAACTACCTATACTGAAACCAAAAGTTGAAAGTGCTCAGGTCTATAATAAACCTCTAGGGTCCATGGCTTCTTAGGGTCAAAGAAGCATGCAGAGTAAAAACCCTGGGCTCTCCTGATTGGAAGGAACAGGGTCTATGGTATCCCTTCGAAGCAAGGCCTTGTATCTTGTCTCGCAGCAGAGGCCTGTGTCCTAGGGTTAGACAGAAATAGAAGACGGATGAACTGGAGGGTGTCAGGCCCCCTGTGCATGACCATTCACAATAATATCAGTACCCATTCACCCAAAGTGCCTTCCCTCCACTTTCTCACATGGAAGGAGAAGTGACCCCATACCACTGCCCCTGTGTTATACAACTGTGGTTGGGGGTTAAACAAGGAGTTAGGCCAAGCTGGTGGGGAATGCACCCCCCAGCTCCACCCATTCCAGTCATCTGTGTGCCCGACATAAGGGTGCCAACTTCAGGAATTTGTTGCCCCCTTCCCAAGGTCCACCCCCAGAGTTGGTATATTTAGAATGGGAGGGGTGTGGGAGACAAAGCCCCCCCCTGCAAAGAGAGGGGGTCTGCGACTTTGGGACTTGGCACCCTAATTACTAGGCACACTGCCTCCGGCACCCTGAATGGGTGGAACCCGGCTCCACTGCCTTTAGGTACTCTGGAATGGGTACTCGCAGAAAGAGGGAATAGTAAGATGCCAGCATCCTTGCCACTGTCTTTCTGAATGCAGACCTGACTGCCATCCTTGGCTACATGCGAACGAGAATAAACTCTGTCTTCAATTCTGCCAAAGACAGGTTGGAGGGGCCTGCCAAGTTCCAATGACGCTTCAAAGGATTGGAGGTCTCTTATGACTTCCTTCACCTCATGGCCAAACAGTTTCTGACCTCTGAAAGGGACATTTAACACTGTTTGTTGCACAGGAGTCAAGAAACCTGTTACCCTAACCAAGAATAGTGTATAAAGCAAATGGCAGAGGCCGCAGCCCGGGCTGAGGCATCAAAGGCATCATAGGCTGAGCAGATTAAGTGTTTGCCCATATCAACCACAGCAGTAAGAGATGTTTATGAGTTTTGCTTGGCAGGATCCTTAAGCAGTGCATGTGCAGCAGCTTGTGCCTTTTTCCACAAGGTATTCTGACATTTAAATATATAGGCTTGATAATTTCCAATACACAGGCCCAAAGAGGCACAGGCACATTTGCCCAGAATATCCAGCCTCCTGGACTCCTTGTTAGGAGGGAGGGAGCTTAGGCATCTGGGTGCCTTAGATCTATGATGGGCAGCCATGAGCACTGCTGAATCAATCTCAGACTGATGGGCATAATAAGGCTTCTTAGATGGGGTCAGCCTTTCTTGGAACAGCTGGTACTGCATTAGGCCTATACCAGGCTGCATAAGTGGCATCCTCCAATGCTGGGTAAAGTGGAGGGATAATGAGTGACAGAGTCTCTGGGATTTCCAAGAACTCCATAAGATCCCTTTTAGTGGAATTTTGTTTCTCCCTGGCAAACCCCATGGCAGCCTCCATTTGCTGTGTCATGGGTTGGAAAGAAGGATTTTCTGAAGGTGACCTAGGTGTACGTACCACCAAGTTCTCACGTCATGAAGATAAAGTCGAGCTAGTGACATGTGTAAACTGGCTGCCCTCAGCAAACTCCTCTTCCTCCTCAAAATCCACCTCCATCCTGAGGTCAGGATTGTGTTCCAGTTCATTGTTGTTTCTGTCGATAACAGTCATAGAGAGCTGCTCTAGTGATGTAGGTGTCAGCTGAGGAAGCTTATTAGGTGGCGTATATTCAACGTCGTCATCGATGGGGTGGAGCCAGTAGTGAGCTCAATCGACTGAATGACACACTGCGATGGCAGACTTGGTAAGAGATGTCATCTCATTTCGGAGAATGAAACCAATACTGCCCTGGCATCGACAGCCCTCTTGTTAGGGGTTGTGACTGCTAATGTTGACAGATGGCAAAAGTCCAGCACCGACCATAATGAACCATTCATGATATGCCCAGTAACGCCTGAGCCAAGCATGACCGTGATGTCTTGTCAATGGTTGGGGGGCTGTAGTAAAAGTGTCTATGTTGCCCGTGCTAAGGGCCATAACCATAAATGTCAATGGTGGGAGAAGGCCTGATGATGATGGCAGCATGCAGTCTGTGTTAGGCCTGGTAGTGCCTGAGCCAGGCCCCAATCTTGGTGTCTGGTCAACAGTAAAGGAGACTGAAGTGGAGGTGTCAACAACATTCGTGATGGGAGTCATGATCATAATTGTTGATGGTGGGCTAATACTCGATGACAATGGCGACCTGCCATCTGTGACAGACCCAGTAGCGCCTGAGCCATACCCTGACCTTGGTGTCTGGATAACGGTCGGGGCGGCTGGGGTCACCACCATCAAGGCCGACAGTGACGAGGAAGAAGACATACCTGAGGGCCGCAACGGTGACCAAGCTGTCAACGAAGACCTGTTCTGGTGCTTACTCTTGTGGCTCCCTGAGGACATCTTCTCCTTAGACTTTGACTGGGTTTCAGTTGATAGGGCAGGTGATGCGGCTTTCTCCCTCAGCTGCTTCTCCATGGCACTTAGGGTCTTTTTAAGGTTGAACTTTTCAAGTGCCCCCTGTCTGCATTGCCTGGTAGCGGACTTGAATCCCTGGCAGACCTCACAAACCTTAACATTGGGAGAGAGGCATAGGTAGCAGTCACACACCTCGTGTACGTCAGCCTTGTAGATTTTCTTGCTGCAGTCATAATAGTGAGAAAGCTTTGATGTTTCAGTGGCATAGGAAAGATGAAAACTGCAAAAGTAATGATTTGTTTTAAAACTAGAGAAAAAAATAAAGGCATTCAAGTTTCTGATAGCAGGTCCAAGGAGCTTAATCAATGGTGGGAAAAGAACTGAGAAGAAAGGGGCCACCCACACCTTATAGGGACACTAGCATGACGTCATAGTGCATGTGGTCTAGCACTGACACGGTATATGTACCAAAAGTTTGACCTGATGGAAAAGATATCCTCGAAGATCTTGGGTTTCAGGTGCTCAGCCTGGTATTGCCCCTGCTGGGACTGCTGCAGCCTAGAAGGCTGTGACTGAAAGGAATGGAACAGGAAAAGCCTTTTTCTTAGGCTTTTGTTTCTGGTCTTTCTGGGACAATGCCACAGAGTCAAGGGTGACACTGGACTTCTCAATGTGAGTGAGATGTCCCTCCACCTTAGGGCCAAAGAGATTGGTGCCCAGGAAAAGGACATCGGTCAGTTGATGCTGGGTGTCCACTGCGAAGTTGGACAGGCACAGCCAGGCTCTGCAATGCATGGAAACAGCCACGACATGGGCTCAAGAATCATCCATGTTAAAAGCCATCTGGAGCTGGTGTTTAGCCAGCGATTAACCTTGGTCTCAGATGACCATCAATGCTGACTGCTGGTCAGCAGGGAGGTTAAGAAAAAATTATTCAGCTTAGTAATGTTGTTTCTTCTAATGGAGTCTTGCTGTATTCTGACTATTGCAGTGATTGCCAACCTTTGAACTGCCCCGGAGAACAAAGAGTTAACTTTCCATGCAGGGCATGGAACGCTGAGCTCGAGCTCGGTTGAAGCCTCTGTCTGCTGTTGTTTAAACTCCAACCGTCAGATCTTTACGAACAATACTCACTAGAAGTTCGGTGTGGAAACTGTAAGACTCACATTAGCCAACTGGCAACTAAATTTATTATAAAAAATAAAGGGTTTTTTGGGTTCAAAGCAAAGACTCAAGTCAGGAAACCCAAAAAACAAAACACAACACACACCCAAAATAAAGGAGGGTGAGAAAAGGGCACCTCTAGGGTGACAACACTGCTCCTGCCCACCCACATCCCAAAAACCAGGTTCTGAGAGGGGAGGAAGGGGGGAGGTCAGAATACAACAAGACTCCATTAGAAGAAACAACATTACTAAGGTGAGTAATTTTTTCTTCAAACAACATGAAGTCCTGCTGTATTCTGACTATTGCAGACTACCAAGCAGTTCCTCCATGGAGGAGGGACAGAACCTACTTTGGGAATAGGCTCTGAAGTACTGTTGTGCCAAACTGAGCATCACTCCTAGCCTGGATATCCAGAGAGTAATGCTTGGTGAATGTATGGACTGTTTTCCAGATGGCTGCTTGACAAATTTCTAAGATAGGAATATCCCTGGCAGCAGCCAGGGAAGCAGCAGTACCTCTAGTAGAGTGAGCCCTCAGGCCTGAGGGTGGGGTTCTACCCAGTTTTTCATAGCAGAATTGTATACAAGAGACAATCCACCTGGCAATAGACCTTTTAGTGGCAGATTTCCCCTTACCGACCTCTCCATAAGTGAGGAACAACTGGAGGGACTCAAACCTGTGACCCTTGGTGCGCTCTATGTAGTAGCTAAGGGCCCTTTTTACGTCCAGGCTGTGCAACCTCCTCTTCCCAGAGGAGGAATGGTCAGTGAAGAAAACAGGGAGAGACATAGACTGATTAAGGTGGAAATTTGAAACCACCTTAGGCAAAAACTTCCTGTTAGTTCTTAGGACCACTTTATCTCTATGGAAAGAGATGAAATCAGGCTCCACCAACAGGGCTTGCAATTCACTGATATGCCTGGCAGAGGTAATGGCTACCAAAAACACAGTTTTCCAAGTCAAGTACTTAAGCTCTGCAGAGGACAAAGGCTCAAAGGGTGGTTGCATAAGCTGAGCAATGCAAACATTAAGGTCTCAAGCAGGAGCAGGGTCCCTAAAGGAGGGATTGATGTGCAGCAATCCCTTGAAGAACTTACAAAACACAGGATGGGCTGACAGAGGAGAGGGCTTGCCTACTGACAAGAAAGCAGAAACAGCTGCCAGATGCACTTTAAGTGTAGCTGGTCTAAGCCCCAAGCCATTAAGATGAACCATATAATCCAGGACTGTAGGCAACCCAGCAGATTCTGGAGAAATATGCTTACTAGAGCACTAAATAGTGAACCTGTTCCATTTGGAGTTGTAAGTCTTTCTGGTGGAAGGTTTTCGAGAAGCCTTGAGGATATCCAGAACCCATTGAGAGAGGTGCAGATCACCAAACTCTAACTCTTCAAGAGCTAGGCCTTGAGATTGAGAGATTTGAGGTTCGGATACCAAATCCTTCCCTGAGAGGATGTCAATAAGTTGTAATTCCTGGGAAGAGACAGGGGAAGGTGGACTGCTAAGGACAGCAACAGTGGGTACCAGGGCTGTCTGGCCCAGTCTGGAGTAATCAGAATCAGTTTGCATGGTTGAGACCTGATCTTGACTAGCACTTTGAACAGAAGAGGGAAGGGGGGAAAAGCATACAGGAATTTCCCTTCCAATTGAGAATCAGAGCATCCGGGGGACTGAGCCCAAGACTGGGGGTCTGCAACAAAAGAGAGGAAGTTGGTGATTGTCTGGGGCTGCAAAAAGATCTATCTGTGGAGTGCCCCATCTGGAGAAAATCACTTCCAAAACTAGGGGATCTAGGGTCCATTCGTGATGGCCCTGAGATATCCTACTGAGAGCATCTGCTAGGACATTGTCCTTCCCCTGGGAGGTGAACTGCTATCAGAGAGGTTTGTAGGGAATAGGCCAGAGACCACAACTTCAATGCTTCTGTGCACAAGGCCGTAGACCGAGTGCCTCCTTGCTTGTTGATGTACCACATTGTGGTGGTATTGTCTGTTCTGATCTGGACCACCTTGTTCTGTACAGATTTAGAAAAGGCTTGCAGTGCCAGAAACACTGCTCTGAGTTCCAAGAGATTGATGTGAAGCAGAGATTCTTGAGGTGACCACAGCCCTTGGGTGGTAAGATCCCCCAAGTGGGCTCCCCAGCCCAGCAGGGAGGCATCTGTGGTGAGTACTACTGAATGAGACTGAGTGACAAAAGGAACTCCCTGTCTTAAATTGTCCTGATCCTGCCACGATTGCAAAACCTGGATCAGAGTTCGAGTCACTGGGACTAGTTTGGTAAGGGAATCCTTTCTTTGGGACCAGAAGGCTCTTAAGTGGAACTGAATGTCCCTCATCTGGAATCTTGCCCCCTGGACTACTGCTGTAGAGGCTGCCATGTGGCCCAGGAGCTGCAAGAAGTGCCTTGCTGGTCGAGACACCTGAAGGATGAATGAAGAGGCTAATTCTATAAGAGTCCTTGCCCTGTCCAGGGAAAGGAAGGCTTTTGCTCTTATTGTATCCAGCTCTGCCCCGAAAAAGGTGAGGAGCTGTACTGGCTCGAGAACTAACTTTGGAAGGTTGAGGAGGAATCCTAAGGAAGTGAGCACTTGCTGAGTTATTTGAAGATGTGACTTGACTTGGTCTGGAGACTGACCCACTATGAGCCAGTCGTCCAAGTATGGAAAGATGGAGATCTTTTTACTCCTTAGGAAAGCAACCACTACTGCCAGGCACTTTGTGAACACCCTTGGGGCTGATGTTAGGCCAAAGTAACCCAAATGTAGTTGTCTGACCACAATGTGACGTGGCGCCTCTGTTGAACGCCTATTGTTTTGCAAACCTACGCTATGTAACCAAAAACACAATGTATGTCTTTATGTGACGAAGTACCTTTGGAAACGAGCCTCTGGCTCAAAGGTTGTAAACTGATTTTACAAATAAATAAATAAATAAAGGGCATTGCTCTGAATTGATAGTGGCCTGAGAGCAACTTGAACCTGAGGTACTTTCTGTGGGAGCACCTGATGGGAATGTGAAAATAGGCATCTTTGTGGTCCAGGGAGGCTAGCCAGTCCCCTGGCCTTAGAGAGGGCAGGATTATTCCCAGAGTCACCATTTTGAATTTTGGTTTTAAAAGGTGCTTGTTCAGATATCTTAGATCCAGGATGGGCTGCCATTCTCCTGTATTTCTGGGGCTTAGGAAGTACCTGGAATACAATCCTTTGCCCCGTGTAGGATAGGAACCCTTTCTATAGCTCTGAGAGCCAGGAGGGAAGAAACCTCTGCCTCTAGGGCAAAGGTCTCTGATGGATTTGCAGGTGGAAAGGATCTGGTTCTTGTCTTGGGAAATTTTTTGAAGCTGAGAACCAGTCCCTGGCTTACTACTTCCAGAACCCACTTGTCTGATGCTAAAGACTTCCAGTCCTGGACAAAGTAAGCCAGCCTGCCCCCTACAGGTACTGGAGAATCGGCCCTGGCAGACCCATCAGGGTGTCTGCTTGGCAGGGGCTTTAGGCTGAGGGGTGGAAGCAGGCCTGCTCATTCCCTGTCTGCCTCTACCTCTGAAGAACCCCCTCTGAGCATAAGCAGAAGAGGAGGCCTGGGCTTGGTAAAAGGGCCTTTGAAAGGGCCTGCCCCTGCCCCTGGAATGCTGTCTCTGAGGAGTGGCTTGCCTTTCCTTGGCCTGAGCACTCCTGTAGGTGGTCCTGTACTCGTCCATCTTCTTCATGTAGTTCTCTGTCTGCTCCCCAAACAGAGAATTACCAATGACAGGGAAATCCATAGCCTTAGCCTGGGTATCCTGTGATAGGCTAGTACACTTGAGCCAAGCCATCCTCCGAAGGGCCACAGATGTAGCCATGACTCTAGAGGAAACATCATTGGAGTCTACAGCAGCATGAAATTGCACCTTGGATGCCTCAATCCCATCCGCAGCCACCTGCTCCAGCTCCTTGGCAAGCTGGTCAGGGCCTGTTTAGCCAGAGCCAGCACAGTGTCCCACTGGACTTCTGGTATCTAGCTGTGTAGGCCATATAGTTAGCCTGCCTGAGTCCCAAAGATGCTGCCATGTACTGCTTCTTTGCCATGGCATCAATCCTCCTGGAATCGTTATCTGGGGGTGTAAAGCCAAGGGAATATTTGCCTTATCACAGGCAGCAGCCTGCACTACCCAACATGTCAGCATGTTAGCGATTGCATAACCTTATCGCTTTGGCTATCATCAGCAGTCGGAGAAAGAACTGTGGACCCGAACGGATGATTTTTCCCTTTTCTTTCTTTTAGAACCGACTCCTCAGAATCGGTTCTCCTTTACTGAAGAAGTTTCGCCCTGGTCAGAGGGCACTCCTTCTGTTCGGTTGGAACCGAACGGGCTGGCTATCAGGTCAGCGGACTTCTCGGCCTCCCTTTCCCTCAGTCTACCTACTCTCTTATCCAGGGTAGCTTTGGGAAAACTTTACAAATTTGGCAGTCTGAATTGGTGGTCAAACCCCAGACTATAAACACAGGTGGTGTGGGGATCAGCTTTAGCAAAAGCTTCCCACACTACAGTGTTGAAACCAGTGGGCCGTTTTTTCTCGGGTTTCTCAGACATGGCCAATCCTATCCACAACTTACCCTTTTTCGCAATCCGCCAGGCAAGACACTCCTATCGGTTCCTGACTGCACATGGATTCTTGAAAAACGTAATTAAATCCGTCTTTTTTTTTAGAACCAATACAGACCGGTTACCACACTCTAATAAATTCAGAAGTTTTTTAAAACCAAACTGATCGGTTCAAACCGAACAGATCCAATGTTTACCAGTTCCACACAGAAACTAAATGCAAAACCTATCTAGTATTCACGGTACCACAGACAGAGACTTAAACCGACAGGTTCAGTAGCAGAAATTCGGTAGAAACCGAGTGAAAAAACAACACTTTAACCGACTTTTTTGAACCGAGCAAAGGAGAAATCTCTGGAGCGACTGTTCAGTGAAGCGGAGTAAAGAATCTGACGGTTGGAGTTTAAACAACAGCAGACAGAGGCTTCAACCGAGCTCGAGCTCAGGGTTCCATGCCCTGCATGGAAAGTTAACTCTTTGTTCTCCGGGGCAGTTCAAAGGTTGGCAATCACTGCAATAGTCAGAATACAGCAAGACTTCATGTTGTTTGAAGGGAGGATCTAATCAAAAATGCCCATCGGGGGTGTCTGAAGTTGGCCATCATGACAGTATAGTTCACCTGATGGAGACCTAAAGACACCGCAGCATAGACCTTTTAAGCAGCATGGTCAGTCTTTCTGTACTCCTTGTCCATGTTTCCTTGTCCCCAAGATTTGTGGAAGGCTGAATCAGAAATGAGCCTTTCGGCCAAAAGGTGGTCTAAAAACCCTGAGAGGGACCCGATGGGGACCGTATACTTGCAGACCATGCATTTTGAGGGCACTGGGCAAGATGCTGGACACTGACAAAGCTCCAGAGCTGGTCCCAAAATTGTCTAAGCCATGGGAAAGGTGTCACCTAGGGATTTGTCCCTCTACAAAATGTCCATGAAAGAGTAGCAGTCTAAAAGGCAAGTAAGCCAGCACCTGCAGGAACACAGAATTCCGCTAGGTAGCTCTGTAGTCACAATGCTGTTAACTTCCAGAGAAAAATGCGGTCCGGACCAGAACTTCACTTTAAAACACAGCTTTTATTGTCAATATATAAAATCTTCCATGCAAATATACAACACTCCTGGATGCAGTATAAATTGAACTCCACCACCTGTTCAACACACTTGTTCCCTTGAAGGCACTGGGCAGGATGCTGGACACTACCAAAGCTCCAGAGCTGGTCACAAGATTGCCTAAGCCATGGGAAAGGTGCCACCCAGAGATTTGTCCCTACACAAAATGTCCATGAAAGAGTGCTTGACCCATTTCTCGATTTACTCTAAACAGACATACATGGACTCCGAGATTAATTGGATGACAGCCCTGAAAGACACCAGGCCATGTTCAGTAGTCAGCTCCTTGACTGACCCTCAGTCAAGGATGTGAGTCCTGGAGGAGGCCATGAATGAGAGAGTGAGTTCATCTAAGGACTCCTCAAAAACGGCCCTCAACCATTTCTCGCCGCATACCACCCTGGTATCTTCAGCCTCGGTAATCTGTACCAACAACCAGCCTGGCAAGCCGGTGGCCAATCGGCCTCCTTAGTTGGAATGCCCACCTTCAGCTGTGGTGGTGGCTCTACCTGGAGCAGTGGAGAAGCAGTTGCGAGGGGCACCAGTGTGGTGTGGACCAGTGAGGGCACGATAGGCAGCTGCCAGGTGACTGAAGTTCCAGGGGGTGAAGCCCTACCCTGCCCTGCAATTGCCCACTGTTGCCAGAGGAGCTCCTCATAGCACCAGCGCATCTTGTGGCAGTGCTTTTTGCCCATGGACAAGGTGATTGAGGAGTGTCGATGGTGATGTCTCCCAGTCGATCAGGATCAAGAGCAAGAGCACCTTGATTGAGACCCTGACCGCGACCTCGACTGGATGATCAATGTTGAGGGGAGCCTTCCAGCTGGTTGTGGTACATCACATGCCTGGCCATATTAACAAGGACAGCCTTAGAAGGCTCAACCATTGGTGGACGCTGCTTCCAAGGTGAAATGATCTGAGACATTAACTGGTCTACGTCCTCCTGAATGAAGACCAGGGAAACACTGGGGTCTGAGGGACCAAATCTTTGATCTCATCCGACAGCCAGTCAACAGGCTCAAGGAAAATGTCCATGGCCTGCTCTACTGGAGCCAAGAACGACAAGCCAAACAGGGGTGCCAAGGAGCTCCTGACCTTTCCCTCGCCTGAAGGGATCTCAACCAAAGTTGAGTGGTCGGGGGAGTTGAAGGAACAGGATAACCTCGATCTCTCCAGTCCCATAACTAGCGCCACCAGTGCTTGTGTTTCTTACCACAGTGGGAAGAACTATCCCCAAAGTTGTGGAGAGCCATGCTCATTTCGTGGAACTCATCTTTGAAAGACTCTCCGATGCTGGCCTCAGCTTGGAGCGGTGCAGAGACTGATGAGGTTCCCGCCGCAACTGCCAGCGCTTCTTCCTCAAGGGATGCAAGCTGGAAAGCAGAGCCAGCAGCCACTGAGGCCTTCTTGAGAGTTTCAGGACAGTCCTTCAAATCCCACTCTGAAGGCCAACTGAAGGTAAGCCAATGCTTCCTGTCCTCTAGGGACTTTGAGAGCACTGAAAGACAAAAGCCACACCTGGCTATGTTGTGCTGCCCACCCAGGCAGTACAGGCACGTGTCATGCAGGTCAGTGACCAACACACATTTCAGCCAGCACCACACACAGAACTTGAATCTTTTCTGTTGCTCCATTCCAAATAATGCCACAGACTCAAAGGGACCAAGGAATAAAAGTTAGCAACTTTGAAAACTTCAAAATAAAGAGGTCGCCTACAATGTACCTATCTCCTTAGCGAGAGCGTGAAGAAGGTGATCTGTTCTTCCAGCAGAAATAAACTCTGACTTCACGGAGCAGAGTTGGGGCATATACCAGCCAAGTAGTAGAAGGACTTTAGCTTCAAGACATCTGAAGCATCAGCACTTCTAGTGGAACTGCCAAAGTGTGGATAGTGAACTGCATCCATGCCCCTAGAACACAATGGTTCTCACAGACACAGGCTAATGACCAAAAGGTAAATGGCATTTGAAAGTAAACAACTACTTACAAGTGGATACACCCCAGTGGATGGTCTTGACACAAATGTTGCATTTAGCATCATGGTCTCCTTCATATCCATGTAAAACACTTGATTGTGAAAAGGGCCCTTTAGAAGTGACACCTAAATGAAAGAAGAAGAGTAAAGCACTGCTACTGTAGGTCTAAAAAACAAGTCTCTCTCTTAGGAAAAGTAATATTGAATTCATTTATTTTATTTGCACACCAGCTTTCACTAGAGCAGCCATAAGCAAGCAGAATAGCCTAGAGGGTACAGTAACAAACTGTGAATGAGCTTTGTTCATCCAGCAGACACGGGTTTGATTCCCAGAACCTCCACCTGCATAATGTGTGACGCTGAGCAAGTCACATAACCTTCCCATTATCCCCAGGTCACCCTGAAAACAGGCCTTGTGTCTAGTGGGCTTTACCTTGTTACCAAAGAATAAAAAAGAAGTGCAGACAATACAATCACATTAAAACAAACAAGGAAGATGGCTACCCAATGCCCAGTGAGTAGCATGTTGCACTCCCTTGCTTGTGATCTGAGTTCAGAAGTGGATTCAGGAGCTGGTTGGGTGGCATGGGAGGGGGCTGGGGAGGCACTGCTGCTTGGCAAGGCTCCCATCCCAGAAGGGAAGGCACCAGGTTCCTCTGCACTAGCCATCACTGTGATAAGCCAAGGAGCTTACCACCTCTTAAAGGGAATGCTATGTACTAGTATGGCCTGCTGGGGTACTGCCTGCTGCTATGAGTAGGGGGCAGGGTCAAATGGCGAATAACCAAAAAAAAGAAAAAATACCTATGCCAATTATGACAGTGCCAGTACTCTCAGGTCTCTCCCCATGTGGATCTCCATAGACATGAAAGCTGGGGGGGGGTGACTGAAAGTGGTGGACTGCAGAATGCCTGATGCCACATGCAGACAGTGGCCGGGGCCCACAAAGCTGTATACAACAAAAAAAATTTAAGGAAGAAGAAACAGTTTCTAATGCAATACATGACACTGCAAAACAGCTTTTGCATACAATATCATACTTATGAGTATTATGTTCACTTTCTCTTCCTCATACTTTTCAACCCAGAAGAAGTCTAACAATAATTCAGTAGGACTACGCAAACAGAGATTACCTTGGCTAAAGGTATCTTAGGATGGAGCCCCCCCCAAGGAGAAAGGCGTGACACTGCAGAAGGAGGGCAGGATGGTGAGGCAAAGAAAAAGTGCTTCAGAAGGAAGCTGGAAGGAGCTGCTTATATAGCTCAGGAAGGGGGCATCGCTGGTTGCTCACCCCATTGAACTACAGGCATAGCTTTTCAATTCAATGGGCCTACGCAACCAGAGTAGGGTTATGCTTATGCAACTGTGATAAATGTTTGGCCATTCACATCCTCACTATTCCACTGGGAATTATCACCCTGTAGCAGTACTGAAAGCAAGGAACCCTCAATGAGGGTTACACCCCTAGAGTTGCCGCGGGAAAGATTCCCTTGGCTAAAGGTACCTTAGAAAGGAGCACCAAAAAAACATTGAGCAGTAAACGTTGACTACAAGGCAGAGAAACAGACTGACAGCAACAAGACAGCTTGATAAAACACAAATGAGAGGCACAAGTTGTCAGTATTGGACAGATAAAATGGATTGCACTGATGACATCAGAGGGCTTCTTTTTAAGGAGAGAGGGAACAGCAAGTAGGGCCACCATCCATCTCCATCTGACAGCGGAAATCTACCTAAGGAAACTAGGGAATATACTATAAACAACTAACTACATATTATGACCTTTGGCACAAAGGAGAGGAAAAGAAACATTTTAAAAGGAGGAAACCGCCGGCCTGCCAGTGCAGCAGTAGCGCTAGTGCTTGCGACGCCAGTGACCTGGGTTCGGGAACGAGCCCGAGGAGCCGGAGGGCTGGCGGGGGAAGGAGGCTTAAGCGTCCCAGGGACCGCTCACCTTCTCCCGGGGAGGGGGGATCAGGGCTCGATGCGTGGCTGTCCTCGAGTGGAGGCCCGAGGTACTGCAAGCCCAGCCGCTCATAGGGTAGCTGTGTGACGGACATCGGTGCTCAGCGTCTTGATGTCTGGGCACACATCACGTGGCACAGAAAATGGGAAGTGGCTTGCAGCACTCCTGGCAGACAGAGTGCCAGGCCTAGATCCCCAGTACCCCCACCTGTCCCGGAGTAAGGTGTCCCGATGAAACTCAGGAACTCAGGGTGTACAAGCCCCACCTCGTCCCTGCCTGGGGGCAAGCCACGGCTACATGGGGGATCGACCGCTCTGGGCTCCAGGTAAGAGGGTGGGGACTAGAAGGCCATTGGTGACTCCAGAAGGCAGTGGAGTGCCACAGGTGGGGGGAAGTATAAACAGCAAATAAAAAAAAAAGAAAAAGAAAACCTCTGGGGATCCAAGGCTTAGGTTGCCTTCCCTCCAGGCTAGGGGTAGTTTGTTTAGTGATAGCTCTGCTGCTGCAATTTAGAAACCCAATCAAACGTGAGGAAATATTCCAGTTTGGTGGAAAGCTCTCATGAGCCCTCTAATGGGAACACTGTGAATGGCTGCAAGAGTCCTCTGGAACACTGGGTACTCTGAAGTAAGAGTGGACCCCAATGACGGGAGGAGCAGAGTGACAACCGCTGAGGCACTCAGTCGGCCTGACTAAATCAAACTGGATGAAACAGAGGCAGTCATAGGGAGAATAGTTTTCGTATGTGCCATGGTGATGCCATAGCCAGAGGAGTGCTCTTGGGCTGTAAGGGCACCATCCTTCAGCAGCTGAAGTCTTAATTTCTGCATCAAGAGGTGTACCGAATGACTGCATGCTACAGCTCCACCCAGAGTGAGGACATTCCCATTATGAACCAGATGAGAAGGACCCTGCCCCGAGGTTCACATGCTCAAGATGCAGACTTCATGAGTGCAGAGTGAGACTGTCGGCTTACAGGGCGAGCCCTGAGCCAGAAAAGGTAATGGACATGGTTGGTATGCCTTCAATTTATGAATGAGAGCATAAATCAATTTTGAATGCTAGACAGGAGGAGGCTGGGCGAAGCCAGCGGCCATAGATTAGGTAGCAGATTATTGATGAGGAGGCCAGGCGAAGCCAGTGGCTGAATATATTAATGAGGATGGCATTGAAAGGTTGCGAACAAACTCTGCAACCATGAGACTGAAAGGTTGCGAGCAAACTTTGCAGCCATGAGAACTACCAAGGAAGGGCCTGCGTGAAACAGGAGGCTGCAGTGCGAGCCAGCATTTGGTGGTTTGACAGTAGTAGCAACCAGCAGAAAACAAGCCAAACAATAACATTACGAAAGCCGAACTGATTGTGACATAGAAGGTTGGTGTTTAGGCAGTTCCATAAAGGAGCAAATCATAGTTTACATAAAAGCATTTGATGCTATGGTTTCAGCATGAATAGTGAAATGAATAACTGCATGAACAGTGAACTGATATGACTGGCATGAATACCTTAAATGCCATTAAGGTGGAGATAGGTTATTCCAATAAGGAGCATGCAGCGCAGTAATTGAATGCAATGAATATCTGAAGGCCACATAGGCTACGAGGTTAAAGATTTATGCATGAAGTCAGTCCAGTGGCATGGAGGGCTGAGGCATCTGTGCCTTACCTCCTGCCATGCCGGTGACCCGTGTTCACAGTGCAAGTGGGCTGCCAGGGGTCAGCTGGGGAGGGAGAGGACTGAGCATCTGGAGGACAGCTCTCCTCTCCTGGGGAGGAAGAACTGGCGCTACTGTGGGATGACTGCCCCCAGGTGCAGGCCTGAGGGTGTTGTGGGTCTGTTGGGTGCCAGAGAAAGGGAGGGTGCTGCCAGACTTCCGCTGACATGTGCGCACCTCCACTCAGGCACATCTGGCTATGTGCACCCCAGCAACTGGGAACAGGTAGAAAAACAGGAAAAACCCCGACTGCAAGATGACACATGATGCTCCGCAGGCTCTACACCCACAACCAGGCTGATGGTAAGTCCCGGTGATACCGGGGTGACGAGGCGGGGGGGGTCGGACAGAAGGGGGGTAGCTGGAGAAGGAGCACAAATACCTATATACAAAAAAAGATTTATGCATGGATGACTGAAAGCCATGTAGGCAAGAAAGGGCAAAATTATACAGCTTACATAAAGTATGCTCCTGCTGCTCAAAGCCACAGTGCCCCATCATGACATCACAGTCCCACGCCATGGGAATAACAGGAAGCCACAAGCTGAGCACCATGAGACCAAACAGCACTGTAATGTTGATAGGGTAGGCACCTCCAAAATAGAGGTGCTTTTACTGGCAAGGTCCTAGTTAAGGACAGCCAAATAACAGCAAGCCACTGAGGCAGTAAAGCAACAATAAACTGCAGCAGAGCCACACTATACTGCAGAAAAGCAAGCAGGGAAATTAAAAGGGATCTACCAACATCACAGTGATGGATTTATGTCAACCACAAGTTGTGGTTGACATAAATCCATCAGAAGACCCGGTTGTTTTTCTCTTGGGGAGTGGGGCTCTGCCCCCCACACCCCGTGAACTCAAGGATTCCAACTTTGAGTCAGAGTTGATTCGGGGAAGGGGTGCAGGACTGGGAGACAGAGTGCCAGGGTCTCAGGTGGACCATTACAGCGAACTGTCAATGTTGGCATCGACGTGTTCACTGTAATGGTGTCGCCATATAGTTGGCATACCAATTAACAGCTGGGGGTAGTAGCTGCCTAACTGAGCTAACACTGAATGAATTGAGACAAACAGAGCACAGCAGAGAGTGGCAGCTGGCTGGGGCAGGATGAGCCTGGAGCAGGTGCAAACAATTAAGGTGGATAAGCACAGAGACAGCAGAAGCAAGGAAGCAGCAGCTGAGCTGAAACATACATATAACAGCTGCAGTTGCACTGAGGGTTTGCTGAACTCTGGTGAGTAAATGGAAGCCTAAATAGCACAAGCACAGATTAGCACAATATATACAAAGGGCAGCAGGATGGTAGAAAAAACCAAAAAGTCCCCAAAAGAAAGAAAAACGATAAACGAAAAACACAAACACAGGAGGACAGGAAACAAGCAACACAAAGAAGCATGCAGCAGCCAGAGTCAGAAATACTAACCAAAAAGCAGGAGAAACACAACGCACAGAAGTCCTGCACAAACCAAGCAGACCCCAAAGCACAAAGGAAGGAGAGAGAGGCAGATGCTGGTTGGGGGGCAAAGTCCCAGAAGGCCCCAGGGGAGAAGACGGAGACGGACAGAGCCTCCAGCTAGCAAAGAAAAAGTGCTTCAGAAGGAGGTTGGGGGGAACTATGTATCTAGCTCAGGAAGGGGGCATGGCTGGTTGCTCACCCCACTGAACAACAGGCATAGCCTTTCAATTATATTGGAGAATCCGAGGAGTTGCTTTTCCTTTTAGCCTATAGATGAAAGTGGATATAAAAACATTATATTTGTTTTAGGTTCACATGGTATTTAATATATGTCTTTTCCTTATTTACAAACATAGAATTTGTCAGCAGAAAAAGACTGCCTGGACGCAAGGCCTTGACAAAGCATGCAGTGCACATGTGAAACGTTGGTGTAAGGGAGGCGTGTCCCTATGTCTGTAAGCTCATGTTCTGGATCTCAGCTTTTTACTTGTGTTTTAATAAACAGTCTTCTTGATTAAATTATAAGAAGAACAAGATTGCTGTTTTTCACAAGCACAAATGAGCAAAGTGGTGAGTGCATACATGGACTCTCTCCTGCAATACTGTCTGAAATTGACTGCTATACCCCAGAGTTTCCCTGGTGCCATTTTTTTTGCAATTCCCCTATGCCTACTTGAAGCCCCCACTGTTTTTGCCTCCCTCACTTCCGCTGGCAGTCTGTTCCAGGTGTCTACCACCCTTTCAGTGAAATAGTATTTCCTCACATCCCTCTTAAACTTCCCACTCTATGTCCTTTCTGAGGTGGGGCCTCCAGAACTGGACATTAGACTCTAGATGGGGTCTCACAAGTGAGCAATACAGTGGCAACACCACCTCCCTCCTTCTGCTGGACATACCCCTTCCTAAGCATCCCAGCATCCCACTAGCTCTACCCACCGCTTTATCACACTGCACTTTGAGGTAATCGGTTATGGTAACCTCAAGTTCCCTTTCCTGCATAGTGACTGTAAGAATCTCCCCCAATCCTGTACTCAGCTCCTATGATCCTATGTCCTAAGGTACATGATTTTGCACTTTTTGGCATTGAACTCCTATTGCCATGATCTTGACCACTCCTCAAGTTTCCCAAGATCCCTGTGCATTTTCTCCACTCCCTCCTGAGTGTCCACCCTATTATAGATTTTGGTATCATCTGCAAAAAGGCATACCTTCCCTTCCAGTTCTTCTGCAATGTGGCTTATGATGACACTAGAGGACCAGTCCCAGTACTGAGTCCTGCAGCATCCCACTTGTCACTCTCCCATCATTAGCATGAGTGCTGATAACTACCACCCTCTGACGCTTATCCGTTAGCCAGTTTCTAACCAAATTCATCACTTTGGATCCCACCCCTAGGCTGCTCAGTTTCTTAATCAGTCTCCTCTATGGCACAATGTTGAAGGCCTTGCTAAAGTCCAGATGGGCCATGTCCACTGCCCTCCATTGATCTGGTTCTTCAGTCACCAAGTCAAAGAAATCAATCAGATTTGTCTAGCATGACCTCCACCCCAATGAATCCACACTGCCTGTGGTCTTGCAGCCCAAGATACTCTACCAGCCTTTCCTTTAGCAAGGTTTCCATTAATTTTCACAACGCTGAAGTAAGACTGACCAGCCTATAGTTGCCAGCCTTCTCCCTGCTCCAGCTCCTATGTAGAGGGACCATGTCTGCTCTCCTTCAGTCCTCTGGAAGAAAAAATTACCACAGTAATCTTGTTTCTCCCAGGGGATACTCCAATATTTATAACTCTATCCAGTATGCCTTTAAGTCAGATCTGCCCCAAGATGGAACGTTATGCTAATGATGGAACATCACTGGCACATGCCACTTTTCAAATGCTGCCCCTGCCAACTATCTACATTCTAACCTCTCAGATGTCATGGACACCTGAAAAAACAGGCCCCATGAGGAAAATACCTATATAATAATAATAATAACCTTAACACCCAAAAAGCCTCCAACAGGAGGGAATAACCACAAAGAAACATTCCCGAATGTCAGAATCACCTGAAGAGGGTAAAAACAATGTAAATACTGTTTAAAAACAGACATGCCAGAGTGTGGCACTCCTACCCCTGGTTACATAGCATGGAGTGCAGAGGCCACTGGTTCTAGAAGAAGAGGCAGGGTGGGAGAGTTATGAATATTGGAGTATCCCCTGGAAGAAACAAGGTTATTATGGTAAGTAATTTGTTCTTGTTACCCCAGGAATACTTCAATATTCCTAACTCTATGTAGACTAAGAAGCAGTACCTTTGGAGGTAGGCACAGCACCTACTCTAGAAATAGACTCTGCAGGACAACTATGCCAAACCTGGCATCACCTCTAGCCTGGGTGTCCAGGCTATAGTACTTCATGAAGGTGTGTACTGTTCTCCAGGTAGCTGCTTTACAGATGTCCACCAATGGGACATCCCTGTCAGCTGCTATAGTAGCAGTTGTACCCCTTGTGGAATGGGCCCTCAGCCTACCTGCTGGGGGCTCTTTTCCAGCTTTTGAATAGCAAAACTGAATACACTGAACTATCCAGCAAGAGATGGACGGACGTCTTAGATGCTGGACTTCCTTTTCCCGCATCCCCATAAAGCAGGAACAGCTGTTGCCTGTCTTGTCCAATTTTTTTTTTTTATTTTAGGCTTTGGTAACCGAGTAAGGCCCACTAGACACAAGTGCCTGTTTTCAGGGGCTACCTGGGAGCACTGGGTGGTTAAGTGACTTGCTCAGAGTCACACAGTACGCAAGTGGAGGTTGTGAGAATCAAACTCAGGTCTGGTTTGCTGAAAGTATCAAGTTTGTTCACACCTCATTCCTCTAACCTCAAGGCCATACTGCGAGCCAGCTATGGGCCTTAGTGACAGTCATGCAGTAGCTAAGAGCTCTCTTGACATCAAGACTGTGTAGTCTACGTTCACCTGAGCTAGAATGCTCAGTGAAGAAGACAGGTAGGGTAATGGACTGGTTCAAATGGAAATCAGAGACCACTTTAGGGAAAAAAGTCCTGTTTGTTCGCAGGACCACTTTGTCCGTGTAGAAGGAAATGTAGTCCTGTGTAATGCAGAGAGCCTGGACCTCACTGATTCTTCTGGCAGAAGTCATTGCCACTAGAAAATATGAATATGTCAGAAAAACCTAAAAGAAAAAACGGTGAGTCAAGTTTCAAAACTTGTACTGAGTGTGTGGTGTTTGCAAAAGGCAGATAAGCAGACTTCTTGTGTGGCCTGCCTGGGCTACGAACACCTAAAAGCTGATTGTGAAATTTGTAATACCTTTCCTCAGAAAACGTTTGAAAAAGATTTGGAAAGGTTTAAAAGGAAGTTGCCTCCACCTAAGGGTCCCTCAGGCCCTGACCAGCCAACATCCTTGGTTTCTGTGGGTGAAACCACAATAACTACAACCTCTACCCCGATACAGGTACCCAGGTCCTTGGAAAAAGGCCTGCTGAACTGGCTGACTCCCCGATTGCATTAAAGAAAACAAAGAAAACTAAGCACACAGAATCCCCTGCCGGGCAGCGTCTGGAGACTTCTTTTGTGAATACAACTATGCCTTCTCCACAGGAGATTGCACAGGCCTTCAAAGTTATACAGGCCTTACAGGGGATGCTGCCTGCTGGCCAGCAGGCATCAGTTCAGACACCAACCAAACAACTCTGCCCAATCTTCCTTCCAAGAAGAAATGGAGGAATATGGGGAGTGTGAAGAAGAGGGTGAAGGGGAACCTATCAAGCCTGAAGTCTCCCCTGAACAGGAGTTTGGTTCACCCCCCAGGGCTTCAGAGGATTACTCATCCCACTTCACTTTTGTCAGAAGGATGGTGGATGCCCTTGACATAACCATCACTGAAGTAATAGAGGATGAGGAGGAAGAAGAATATTTAGAGATGATGGGTCTAACATCCACTAAGAAACTATTGCTGGTATCCAGGGAACACAGCAACCGTGACTGAGCAACTACAAAACAGGCAACTCAATCACGGCACCTGTGTTCTAGGCTACCTGGCAGGGTAGCGACAGGATACCGGGGTTGGCGACTAGGCGACAGGATGCATGTATATATACCTGTGCAAGGGGGGGTCCATGCTGCGCGACGGGCGGAAAGGGAGGGATGGTATGTAGGGTGTAGTGAGGTGGTTGGCTGCCGAGCTGGTCATGAGGCGTGGTAGGTAGTGAGGCAGTCTGGGGTTGGGAGGGTGCTGGGTCTGGTTCTGGGTGGGTTGGATTTTTTTTTTTCAGGTTTTACACCCCCCCCCAACATGCACCCCCCTGGAGTTGACAATCATTAAGAAGAATTGCTTCCGCGTAACATGTAAACCTGTCATTGCATTTCAAGTAGGGTTGCCACCTGTCAGGTTTTTTACCTGGTGATCAGGTTTTCAGGGTCCCTACCAGGTAATCAGGTTTTGCTCTGTGCTGGTCAGGTTTTTGAGCCATTTTAAGTGCTCACATACTTTTGAAACAGATTTTCTCATGTCATTAATTGTTTCAGCTACATGTCCAGGTTACAAACAAGTTCTGTTGTCAGTATATCCCTTTGTTTGTGAAAGCAGTCAACCTGGGAGTGTAAAGTATGGCCATTAGCACCATTAGCACTTACTTAACTCCAATCTTTTCCATTGCGATCTTAAAGCGCATAGCAGCACACAGCTGCTCTCACCTTTGTAACAGCAACACAGCCAGTTGTCTTCCACTTTCATTTGCTGGTAAACATTTCATCTCTAACAGAATTTAGGCATTTTAAATGTTTTAAATTAATTTTTCTCAAGAAAACAGTATGGTCATTTCTTTGGCTTTGAAACAGTAGTGTGGATATGAAAGGAAACGAGCCAGAAAAATATATAAGTACATTATAGGAAAAATGTCTTTATTATGTATTATTATATACCATGTGTACTGTTGTATACTATTTACAGTATGTCCTTGTCTCCCCAGATCATATCTGTAAATGAGATTGATTTTATCTCTATATGTTTATCTGGTAAACCAATGTCAATAAATAAATACACACATAAGTAAATAAATAAATAACTAGGAAGAACTTGGGAAAGTAATTTTAACAGGTACAGTACAGTATCTTAACATTTGCAAATGACTTTCTATGAGGAGCAATGCATAATGAGTCATGAAAAGGGGCGGAGCTAGGGCGGACTTAGGATCCGGTTTTTGCCTCATCCAAAGGTGGCAACCCTAATTTCAAGTCACCGTGAGTGTATATCGCCATTATTTATTTTTGACGATGTACACTCGCTCAAATGGTGATAACCATTCGGCAATCACCTTTATGACATAGAACCACTACTGCTCCCTGTAAACAAGTTTTTCCAAAAGGAAGTGTTTAAAATCCTCCATACTTCTGGTTCTGTCCTTCCTTTAGACAAGAGGTTGGACAAGAAATACCAGCTGAACAGAGAGGGGGCTGAATTTTTGTTCTCCCACTCTGACCACCAGGGGGTGGTACAAGCTGCGGCTAGTGACAGGGCAAAAGTACCTCTGGCATCTCATCCCCCAGAGAAATATTCCAGAAAAACTGATAGTATGGCCAAGAAGGGCTACCTGTCGGCTTCCTTAGCCATCAAGCAAGCATACTTTCAGGCTTATGCAGCCCAATATGAAAAATCTATGTTGCAGTCTGCCATGGCTATGGCAGACAAAGCCCCAGCTGGTCTCTCAGCTGATTTAGCTGAGACTGCCAAGTTTGGCTTGGAGGTAGCCAAATACCAATTTCAGATGGCAGCAGACACTAATGATACTGCTGCCAGGTGGGTGGGTGGGTGGATGTCGCACAAAGGAGGTTTGCCTGATTGAGAGCCACAAACCTCACTCAAGATACACAGTCCAAGAATATGGACTTCCCTGTGGAATGTCATTCCCTCTTTGGAGATAAGACAGAGGCTTACATGAAAAAGATGGACGAATACAAAGCCATCTACAAAAGCAACTCTGCTAAAGAAAGGGCCTCTCCGTCCACTAGGCCCTATGGAATAAGAGGCTTTCCACAGCAGGCCTTTTTACCAGGCCATGGCTGTACCCCAGGTTCAGCAGTACCCACAGCAGGCGTACATCAGGGGCAGGGGCAGAAGGGCTTTCCAGGCATGGTGCCCAGGCCCAGCCTCAAGCAAAACAAGACCCCTGACATGTCTTCCCAGGCCGCCTCCCCACTACCAGTAGGGGCAGGCTGGCTCACTATTTCCAGGCTTGGCAATAGATCACCACAGACAAGTGGGTCCTGGAGACAGTGAGTCAGGGTTTGTCCCTAAGTTTCAAATCCCTCCCAACTTTAAGAACCATAGTGTTTAAGGGCAGCCTCCAATGCAGAAAGAAAGCAACTTGAAAATGAGGTACAGAACCTACTGTTGTCAAGGGTGGTAGAACCTGTGCCCCCACAGCAAAAGGGAAAGGGATTTTATTCAAGATACTTCCTCACAACAAAGGAAAAAAGGGAGTTGTGGCCTATCCTAGACCTAAGGGTACTAAACAGGCACCTAATAAAGCCAAGGTTCAAAATGGTAACTCTGTAATTGATTCTGCCAGCACTCCATAGAGGAGATTGGTTGGCATCTCTGGACCTAAAAATGCTTATTTCCACATCCTCAAAAGGGAGTCTCACAGAAAGTACCTCAGGTCCAGATTCCCTTCAGGTCATTACCAGTTTTCAACCCTGCCATTTGGTCTCACTTCTGCTCCAAGAGTGTTCACAAAGTGCCTGGCAGTGGTTGTGATACACCTACGAAAGTTAGGTGTCACAGTTTTCCTATACCTAGACAACTGATTGCTGGTGGGAAAATCACCACAATGGGTAAGGGAACATTTGCAGCTGAGCTCACCCAAGGACTCTTAGAGTCACTGGGGTTTCTGATAAATCTCAAAAGGTCAGTCCTTCTCCCTGCACAATTATTGCAGTTCATAGGAGCAAAACTAAATCCGGGCTGATGCGTTTTTGTTGCTCCTGGCCCAAACTTTTTTTTTTTACTGTTTTCACCCCCCCCCGACATGCACCCCACCCTGGAGTTAAGAATTCTCTAGTGGGGGAGCTGGGAGCACAGTTCCTGCAGAAAACATTAAAAAACTAAGTCCCTGTGCTGTTTTGCAAAGTTAGTGTCAGAGGTTAAAAAGTTTTTCGCCATTTTGACTTCAAGCGATAATGGCGATCGCCTTTAGGCTTTCTACTGTTATCACATAGACCAGATTTAGCTCCATTGATTACCAATGATTACTGATCAAGCAGGGCTGTGCTACATCCTCTGGATCTGCCGTTCTGATGTGCAAGTAATCAAGAGTCCACTTATCAATGTGAGCTTATTCCAACCTGTTAATTATTTCAGTTCATCTAGTTTAGTTTTAAATACAAAGAACACTGACCGCATGAAACCACCTGGGCTTGACTGTGCAGTCCCATTTAACTTTTGGGTACAACCACAACTGACACCAGGCTTTGTACAGTGTGTCGGACTTACGCGGGGAGGGAACATAGGGTTGGGGGTGGGACAGCACAATGGGGAGGGTGGGACGGGTTTTATTTTTCATTATACAGGACAGGGAACGGAGGGTGGGGTGGGACAGCACAGAGGGAGAGAGAGGACAGGTTTTCATGATACGGGTCATGGAACAGAGGGTGGGTGGAACAGCATACAGAGGGAGGGAGGGAGTAGGAGGGGTTTTGTTGTTTGTTATATGGGGACATGGGATGGAATGTTTTTGTTTTTGTTTACAGGGGACACAGAATGGAGGATGGGGGTGGACAGCACATGGAGGGAGGGAGCGGGAGGGTTTTTCTTCTGCATACTGAGTACTGTCATGACAGGCTCCTGAAGCTGAAAACCGATCAGCTGTTGTTGACCGGCTTCATGCAGATCAAAGGTCCGAAGCTCTCTCTGGTTGGAGTGGCTTCAGGTCCTTTGAAATATATAAAGTTTACACCCAGCAAGCAGAGTGTGGTGTCACGACTACACTGGGTGGTCATTGGTCTAGACTGCAGAGCCCCTGCTATTTTGAACTGAATAGGCTCAGCAGTGACACACCACCAAAATCCACTTTCACTGAAAGCAAAATGTTTGGTGTGCATGCGCGCGTCAAACCTAAAAAGGCAAATAGCCAGAGGAGTGAAAAAATATGCTAATAGCCTCTAATTTGCCTAGTAAAATTCAGCAGAAAAAAAATGAGTGAAAGAGAGAGGTGCTATGCAGGAGCACTGTGCTTGAGTGGTCGACATAAACCCTTGGGGAGAAAAAACTGGCTTACATTGGCAAGAGAAAAGGAAACAAGTCAGTTAATAAAGTTTTTTAAAACTGAAACCTGTACTGAAAAGAAATCATGTTTGCACATTTGAAGTTGTATAAGCGACATCATGCAACTGGCACTGAGGGAACACGAGTTCAGGTTTTTGTGCTTGAATCGTGCACACGTGGGAGGTAGCACTCTTATGATGGCAGGAGAGCAAATTTAGCATTCGTGTGGCCACTGGCTGAGATGAGTAAAAATGAGACATACCCCCAGAGAACCCCCTCACACCTATAAAACAGAAGTACAAGTGCTCAAAAACCATCAAGAGGGCTACTATCAAGCAGGCCAATGACACTGAGGGAGGGAAGGGAGGAATAGAGGTTAACTAATGCTCAGAGAGGAAAAAATAAAATTTAGGTGAGACATCATGCAGGAACAATGAGCAGACCAAGTACAGCAAGTATGAGTCTTAAGCAGAAAAAACACACTGTTATCTTACACAGAACATTAGGCAGTGACAAAACTCACTCAGACTTTCACAGAAGCTGCAAATGAGAAAAAGCAGGTTAGCCAATTTAAAAATGCCTATAAACAGGTGTGACTGAATTGAAAGAGGATGCCTGTAAACACAAACAGCCCAGTTCCATGTCATAACGGCAACTGCTAAACAGCGACTGCCATCACATATACATATCCAAAAATCAAAAATGGCAATGTACACTCCACTGAATGCAAACACAGCTACAAAAACTTAGATTTTATACAGCACAGAAGCTGTACCTACTGTCAATGCAGGAGGCTGCACCCAGCACCCCCTTATATTTAATTAACCAACTCCAGGGGTGTGCATGTCAGGGAGGAGAAGAAACTCGATGAGGGATGCAACTTGGGGAGGGAGGGAGACACAAGTCGGGAGGGGGAGAATGTTAGAGGGCAACCTGGGGTCTGTGGGGCAACAATATCGGGTAACGGACCATCTTATATTGCAAAATAAAATTACGCGAACCCCCAAATATAGTAAAACAATAAAGCCCATGGCCAGATCTGAACCTGGGTCCACACACTTTTCAAGTCATGACCGTATCCACTACACCATATGAGCAGCTCAGCAGTACCTACTCCAATAAACCCTCTTCATCTCATCTACCTAACGCTCCCTAGCTATCTACTCGCTGTCCATTCACTATTTCCTTGCCCTTCCCTATCCTCACTATGCTCTCACGGTCGCTATCCTAACAGGCACTCAAATTAAGTCACTCAATACTGAGTCACTCTGTCTGAGTTGCCCACATCACTGGATACCCAAACAGCCCCTGCCTGCTAGACTTATCAAATGGGAAAAAATAAATTTGTGAAATAAAAAAGTTAGATGAGGGGCTCCTCAGAAGTGCTGCTGCCCTTAGCACATCGGTAAAAAAGACTGTCTGAAATGAGGCAGTGGAACACACATAACATCGGCATTCTGTGCTGCTAGGTTCAGCTCTTAAAGAGCTAGTGTACTGCCTAAAACTAATATTAGTTTTTAAAAGTTAACCACTACCTTTTATCTCTGAGGTACTTTTTATTTTCTCGCTGGTTAGTTAGAAGATTGTTTACCTGATGTTAGTAGGTGTGATGATGGGGCAACACTCTGCCTGGCAGCTGACATATCTATCTCTATTACCCCCACTACATCATCATCAGCATTGTGACCTCTCTGACTGTGACATCACTGTTGCTAATAAACAGCCACTCAGAGGCTGCCAGATCAGTTACCTGCGATGTCACTGTCAGTGAGATCACAGTGCTGATACTGTAGTGGGGGGATGGAGACAGACATGTCAGCTGACAGACTAAGAGCTGCTACACACAAACAGCACAACATTATCAGGTAGAAGACTTTCTACCAAGCAAAAAGGAAAATAAAAACATAAAAACTCTTCAGAAATAAAAAGGTTTCAATTGACTACTTTGTATTATTTTCCTATCTGCCTGTTTTGGCTCCACCAGTTCCTCAAAGCTACAGCTGTACCAGAATTAAATACACACAAACAATACAAGCATAAACAACAAGGGTTCAGAAGGAAATAAAACATCTTTTAGCCAAAAAAAGCTATACTGTAGCTGTACCAGTAAGCCCCTGGTCGGGAGTGCATGTTAACCATGTTGTAAGTAATTCCAATCTGCAACGTGAGACAAAACAAGCAAAAAACAAGCATTTGTCAATGCCGAATGTTGTCTTACTGGCATTGGCACTGGTAGCGCAGGAGTTAGAGAGATGCATGATAGTTCAAGTTCAAGTTCAAGTTTATTGCAGGAAAACTCCATTGAGCAAGCTCATTCACATCATTCTGTGACATAAACACTTAAAGTACAAACACAGATAGGCAATAACAGTATATACATGAAATGCACGTTACATGATACAGGCTGGATATACATACAAGGGTACCACATAGGGTGACCGCAGGTGGTAAACATTGATATGAGACAGGGAAGCGACTTACAGGTTGCATACTGATAAATGAAACATGATGACTGCTGTGTGCAATACATATACAGTATTTTGGCAGCTAGAACAAACAACAGTCTACAACTGATATGGGGGGGAGGAGTGATTTGATAGAGTAGCAGTGGAGCGTAAGCAAAGATAAAGCCAGGAGTAGAAGGGGAAGGGAAAGCAGTTAATATGACAAATCAATTATACCTTACCAGTGGATAAATACGGCAGTGAAGTACTGAACTAACACCAACCCCACCCCCACCCTGCAAAGACTGACAGGTATTGGAGTGTGCCTTTGGGTCGTCGGCCACAATGCTCACGCCATTTTACCTCACCCTACCCTGCAGACACCGACAAGTGTCACAGTGTGACTTAGGGTCTTCGGGCCTTGTACTCACCCCATTCCATAAGGAAATACACTGAGATGAGTGCAATATAGGAGAATGGGGTGAACTTTAGGGCCAAACAGTCCAAGGCACACCTCAGTGCCTGTCACTGTCTGCAGGGTGGGGGTGGAATGGTGTGAGCATTACAACCAACAATCCCAAGTCACACCCCTGATGCCTGTCAGTCTCTACAGGGTGGGGCGTTATGGTCGGAAACCCTAACACCCTGTCCATTTGCTGGTATTTTCAATCCAAATTTTCAACATGAGCTTTTTGTAATCTCACCTCATGAAAAGTGGCACTATCATGTGACATTTGGTGCCACAGGTGCAAAAACACATTTTGGGCAGGATGTGAAAAATGACAGCTGTACTGTTCATGAGGAGGTGTAAAAAATGGCAATGTTGAAAATCTGGAGTGAAAATATTAAGAACTGGTGAAGTCACAAGCGTACATAGAAATTTTTTATTTAGTTTTTGTTGACCGGGTAAGTGCACTAGACAAATCCTGCCTATTTTCAGGCACGACCCAGGGGAGGGGGATACAGATGAATGTCAACTGACCTTGAACCAGATTAAGTTGCTGGTGGTATTTTTAGTGAATGAGGGAAATTTGGCCAGGACACCGGGGAAATTCCCCTACTCTTTTTCAATAAGTGCCATGTGATCTTTAACATCCACCTGAACTACCACCAATCCAAGCAGATGGGACCTCGGTTTAACGTCTCATCCGAAAGACGGCACCTTAGAAGTGCAGCACCCCTTTCATGCTGCACTACAGTGTCAGAACTGGGATATTAACCCAAGTGCCAGATGTGGGAACTGAACCCACAGCCCTCTGATCTCCTGGCCTCAGAGGCAAGTGTGCTACCTACTGAGCCACTGACACTTCTAAATTACACAACGCACGCTTGTAATGCAATTATTTTGGGGATTTTTTTAACCAGATTTTCAACATAGGCATTTTGTGACCTCCACTCATGAACAGTGGCACTGTGATTTTGTTACTTTGTCCCAAAGGTTGATTTTCCACAGCGACCACACTATTGTGCGCCAGATGTGTGAAAACACATTTTGTGCTGCATGTGAAAAATGACAGCTATACTGTTCATAAGGAGGTGTGAGAAAAATGAAAATGTTGAAAATCTGGAGTGAAAATGTTAAAAACTGCAGCAGTTACGAGCGTGCATGGAAACTGTGCAATGCACGCTCGTAACACAGTCATTTTTTGAAATTCTTTCACCAGATTTGCAACATAGGCTTTTTGGGACGCCAACTCATAACCAGTGTCACTGTTGATTCATTAATCGGTCCTGAAAGGTTATTTCACACAGTGACCGCAAAATCACCTTTTGGGACCGAATAACGAGATGACAGTGCATGTGTTCATGAGGTGGGGTCCCAAGAGCCTCATGTTGAAAATTTGGAGCCAAAATTAAAAAAAATGGCTAAGATATCCACCTAAGTTGAACCCCTCCACTGATGCCAATATACAGCTTACCAGCATTTCTTCATTTTGCAGTTCGGCTTTGAAGAGTCCAAACGTGTTCCCGCTTCACCGAAGATCACAGCACCGGACCTTCGAAGGTAAGTATGGGGTGGGGGTCTGTGGGGAGCTGGGGTGCACATAAGGTGGGTGCAAATTGGGGAAGGAGGCACCGCGGACAAGGAACAGTTTTCTTTTGTTTGGTACAAAAAACAGACGTTATATGGATGGTTTTCTTAACAGCTGAAATAAAACAAATGGGTACACTGGGTGGGCCTTGTGTGCCCTATGACTTTGGGAATGTTGCACACTGGGGTGGGCTCCCAGTGTGCTCACACAATGATTGTGGGGGGACATGCTGACAGCAGTCGACTTTAGGAGCAGCTGCAAACTGTGTGGGCCCTTGTATGCTACATAATATGGGAGGGGTTGGGGACATGCCGACACGAGGATTGCACTCCTGATGTTGGCTTTGTTTGGGGATTGTGTGGCAGTGGCTATGTTTACTGAAATGTTTCACCAGCAAAGGCACATACGGGGGCATGTCATCTCTGCTGCTGCATGATGAGCTTGTCTCTGATTGCAGCAGGATATTTCTTTCAAGTTGGTGGCACTTTACATCATTTTTGTGTCAGTGCTAGCATGCTGGCTAATTGAGGAATGAGAGACGCGCCTGCTAAACCGTGCCCTGCATTTGCCAACACTGACACACCTTTCAATGTGCTACTACCGCAAGATGTTGCTTGAGCATGCGCAAGACAATTGGATAGGCTTTACCTAGAGTTCGATGGCCAAGCAGCCAGCCACTCCCACTTCCTGAGCTATATAAGCAGTTCCTCTCAGCCACACCGTGAAGCACTTTTTCTTTGCTGCTGAAAGCTCTGTCAGTCTGTCCTCTGAGCTGATTGGGGCCTGCCCCCTCCTTTGCTGCTCCTGCTTGTCTGATGGATTTCTGTGTTTCTTTCTTGCTTCTGGTTTGTATTTTGCCTTCGACTGCATGTGCTTCTTCTGTCTTTGTTCCCCGTTTTCTGTGTTCGTGTGTCTTTGGTTTTGTCTTTTGGGGGGGCTTTTGTTTCTAAGCTCCTAGGCTCCAGAGCGCCTACTATTTGCTCTGTTACCCACAACTCTCACACTACTACATGCAACTGCAATCATTATCTGTGTGTTTCAGCTCAACCATAGCTGCTCCATGTTGCATACTCGATTGTTTTCACCTGACTCGGTTTACTCTGAACCTAGCTATGCAGCTCAATCATGCTCTCATTCTACTTACCTCATTGCAGCAGCTTCATTGCCCTGCCTGGTTACACCTGCTTTCAGCAGCATTGTGTCTCCTTATTTATGTTTATTGCAAGTTTAACAACTCAGTGTACTCCATTCAGATGCTGCTTCTATGTTTATTCACCCTGTTATACTCAGAGGTCAGCTACAAGCTGTGATGTGGACAGCCAGTTCTGAGTGCTGTAGTATCATTTTTTGTAATATCAAAATGGGTTATGGACTGTCTGTCATGAGAGATGCTGAAAATCTGTCACTCACCCCCCCCCCCCAGGTTTCCGCTGAAAAGATGAAAGCCATGAGAAAATACTGAAACAGCATGTGAGATCACACACACACAGGTTTTAGATACCAGGTGTTACATGGCAGGCCAGAAGCTAATTACAGACATGTCTAAGTTAATTTTGTTAAGAGGGAAATCATAAAAAAAGTTTATGATGTTAGAGAGGGAAACCAGGTTTAGCAAACTGGTGCGAAGTTGTAAATGTTCCTCTGATGCCTGTGTGAGAGAGGATACTGATTTAGATCAAAGAACTGTCATTTGAAGAACATGAGAATGCTGAGGTTGCAAAATTTAATAGTTGGAAAAGACATCCTGTTTTTATAGATATATGTTTTTTTATATATTCTGACAGGGAGGAGCTAGGTGACCTCATGCAAATAGGTGGGGGAAAACCAGCTTTTTATTTATTATTCTGTTATTCTTCAGAGACATTTTAGCTAGACTCTGACAAAGAAACATCTGTGAGCACTTTTAAGCAGGTATTTAGAGACTAAGTACTGTAGTAAGAATTGCACTGTTTAAAACCTTGTTCTTTTAATAGATTTGTATGTCTCGTGACATAATAGTTCTGTATTGTATGTTTTACATATTATTATCTATTTTAGTAAGTACTCTTTTTAGAGTTTACTTGGTCTGTGTTTGATTTTCTTTCATTTGCAAGAAAAATATATATGGTTACAGCAGATACTAGGCATAAGCTTGTATGGTGATACCAAACTGGAAAGAAAAGTGAAATCTGAGGTCTTTATTCAAGTTTTTAAGGGTTCATCTCTGTATATCTGGTTAGGTGCCCATAGGCAAAGATATCTGGCCCCCTGAAGACAGAAATATCTGAACCTGTGCATTGGGCACACTAGCAAGAGGTTCATAGTTTGAATCCCTCCAAGACTTGAGAACAAAGGTTGATCCAAACTCACAAAACAGACAAGAGGGTTACCTTGTTCTGTTAAACTGTTCGCACGACTGTGCTTGGAGGTTGACACTTTGGGAGTAGAGGGCTGACCTGCTGAGTGGGTTTGCGACACAAGCTACTGCTGCGGCTGTTAAACTTGCTTTAATATCTGCATGTGGTTCTCGGCCCTTCCATCACTTTCTTGTTTGTCCTATGGCGGGGACTGGGAAGTGTTTGAGAGTTGTGGCCCCATGTGGCTAATTATTTCTGTTCTGAATCCTGCCTTTGCCACCAAAAATCCTCAGAGTATTTGTCACCTTGATTTGGCTTTTCATTGCCTGGCTGGCTTGCCCCTCTATTCAGTGCTGTTTCACTGCTGTTATGTTATGCAGACCTACGTGCAGGTCCACTTACTACTACTCTGTTTACTGACCTATGTGCAGGTCCACGCTTGCTTATGCAAACATTGCTCATAGCTTTCGCAAATCGCTGCTTTATGCCTACTGCCATCCCCTTGGCTTCAGCCTCTGGGATTCTGCTGCACTCAGTTCTGCATTCGACCTTGCAAGGTCTCAGCACTCACTGTTCATTACGATCTCAGCACAGCAGTGCTCAATCTGCTGCTCGACAGCTTTTTGGCTCTCATTCAATTTTTGGGGGGCATGCCAGCCATTCTATTCTGGTGCAGGGTTCCTGCGGCCGACGGTCTCACTCTGCATTTAGTCCGCATCTTGAGCATGTCCACCATGGGGCATGATCCTTCTCACATGGCCCATAGCTGGAAATGTCCTCACCTCGGGCTTGGCTTTAGCTGCCTGCTACACAACAGGAGCTCCTGGTGTAGAATTAAGACTAACAGTGAAGGGTGGTTACTCCAATCTCCTTTGGCTCTAGTGTTCCACTATAATGGTTATCCATTGGCTTTAGTGGTTTCCCTAGCAAGGCACCTTCACTGCATTCTCCCTATGACTGCCTCTGGTTCACCTGGTTTGAGATTAGAGGGGGTAGGCCTGGTGAGTGCCTCAGCAGTCGTTGCTTTCCTCCTCCTGCCTTGGTTGCACATATTGTTGCAGAGTTTTCTTGCAACCATCCACGGCATTCCCACTAGAGGGTTTGAGTGAGAGCTTTCCTCTAAATTGGAGTATTTTCCACCTCCCTTTCATTGGGTTTTCCAAATTGCAGCTGCAGAGCTGTCAGTAACTAAAATATCCCAAGCCTGGAGGGAAGGCGACCTAGGCCTTGGTTCCCCAGAGATTTCCTCCTCTTAGGGTTTTTTTCTCTCCTCCGTTGCCTCAGGTCATAACTGTTAGTCAACATAGTTGTTTTCTAGTTTCTTTGGGTAGGATCCACTGTTGGATGGAGGCGGATGGTGTCCCAGCCATTCCCTCTCTCCTTAGAGGATCCCCTCATTCTCAACGCAAACCCTCAGACTCATGCTACGCAAACCTGGCCATTTCATTACATCATCAACCTAAACATTTCATTACATTATCAAACTGCTCGATGCTTATCTACTACTACGTCACAGTCACTGCCACTACGTCACAGTTACTGCTTGCTTATATGCTTCATGTCACCTCATTCTTTTTAGGATATGCCTGTATGACATTTCTTTTTGGGGATTCCTAAGGTACCTTTAGCCTCAGGAATCGTCCCGTGGCACCTCTAGGCATGGAACCCTCTCTGAGGGTTCCTTGCCTTTGGTACCCCTACATGGTGGTAATTCCTCTGGAATAGAGAGTGCGAATGGCCCAAACCAAACTAACACAGTTGCATAAGCATAACACTATACTGGCTGCACAGGACATTGAATTGGAAAGGCTTTTGCCTGGAGCTCGATGGCCAAGCAGCCAGCCACTCCCACTTCCTGAGCTATATAAGCATTTCCTCTCAGCCTCATTGTAAAGCACTTTTTCTTTGCCCCACCATCCTCCCTTCCCCTCCCCTCCTCCTCCAGCGGCAGCACTTCTCTCCTTAGGATCATTCCTAGGGTACCTTTAGCCATGGGAATCATCCCTTGGTACCTCTGGGGTAGAACCCTCTCTGAGGGTTCCTTGCCTTTGGTACCCCTACAGGGTGGTAATTCCTCTGGAATAGAGTGTGAATGGCCAAAACCAAACTAACACAGTTGCATAAACATAACACTATACTGGCTGTGCAGGACATTGAACATAAAAAATGGGTTGGGTGGGGCTTCTCTCCATCCTGGGAACAGTCAATAGTATAAAAATGTGTATATTTCTTAAGCTACTGTATCTCTTCCAGGAATTACAAATTAGGCTCCCTAACAAAAGGTTCACTCAGATTAATAGCTGCTTTAATGTTTTTATATGGTAAACAAAATGGTTCAGGTCTGAGCCAGGGTTTTGCAGGGTTTTGATGCCACACCTTTATCCGTACTACTTGGTTTAAAGCTAGCATTATTGGAGGGAGCTGGGGGAAGTCAATCTGCAACCTGGTGACTGATAGAGGAAACGCATGGGAGAGGGTCCCCGCTTGAGGGGATCCTGAGCCTTCCACTTCTGACCAGAACCAGGGGGAAAATAAAGAAGCCATTCACAAGAACTCTGATGCAAACATGGTTCAAAGCTCACAAGTCAACAGCACACAGGATGAGAGTCCCCCCCCACCGTTCTGGTGTTCAGAGGGAGCAGAAGCTATGACATTTTCCTGCATTGTGGGCTGCTGGCCTGGAGGCAAGTTGGTCTCATCCAGGTGGGCATGATCTGTTGTGAAGAAGCCCTAAAATCCTCCCTTCAACTAAAAAAGGAGTTTCAATTAGATCCTGGCAGCCTTTTTGTATACCTCAAGCTGAGGGGACAACTGAAGAGAGTCAGATTGGGGATAAGAATAGGCCCAGAGTTATACCCATAGAAAATATAATCTACAAGCCCCAGCCCAACAAAAAAACTCTCTCTGCCCACTATAGAGTACTTCTAGGAGGCTAACCTGACCCACTGAGCAGTGTGAAAGACAACTGGGACAAAGGCTTGGATCTTAACATCACTGATAAAAACTGTTGCAGAGCTACATATCATGCCCATCATTATGGGGCAACAAACAAAAAACTTAGGCAAATCCAGTACAATTCTTTGTACAGAACCTACTAAACACCTAGCAGGCTACATAAAATTAAGTCTGATACAGACTCGGTATGCCCACCACCATGGGCAACATCATGCACTCCTAGAAATAACCAATCTCTATGCCCAAGAGTTCATGGAATATGTAGCATGCTATGCAGTTAATGACAAGGGGATGGAGGAGCGGTTCCAGGGAGGGTATTCCCTTCCCTCCCTCTCTCCCCATCTCCAAGATGATTGGTGGTTCTGTGTAAAGACAGACATCACAACATTACATAGAAACACAGAAGCTGATGGCGGATAAGCACTGCAAGGCCCATTTAGTCTGCCCATTTTTCTACCTTATGAATGTGTCATAGGCCTTTACTCTGTCAATGGCCTATCTAGTCATGCTCATCTGTATTGCTCCCTTATGCCTATCCTATACATGTTTGCACTGTATTCATATCCATATCCACCACTTCTTGAGGTAGGCTATTCCATGCATCCACCACCCTTTCTGTGAAAAGAACTTCCTCACATTAGCCCTTAATCAGCCTTCCTTCTCATATTCATCAACTATTTTGCCCTCACTCGCTACAACAACACTGCAGCCCAGAACTGAGGAGGTCCCTGAAATAACTGTGGTGACTGTAGACTCAGCAGTGCTTCTCAATACATCCTGAGAAGCTAGGTTGGTATGTGGGAGCTCGGGTGAGCTGGCAGCCAATCGGGGAGCTAAGGGGAGGAGCTACCCCCTTTAAATCAACGCGCTGCTCGCACTAGCAGCTTAGATCCATCAGCTGTTTTGCCCTCACTCGCTACAAGAAAGCTGCAGCCCAGAACTGAGGAGGTCCCTGAAATAATTGTGGTGACTGTGTAGAGTCAGCAGTGCTTCTCAATACATCCTGAGAAGCTAGGTTGGTGTGTGAGAGCTCGGGCGAGCTAGCAGCCAATCAGGGAGCTAAGGGGAAGAGCTACCCCCTTTAAATCAATGCGCCACTCGCACTAGCATGAGCGTGAGTGCACGAGCGCCACTCGGAGTAGAAAATTACCGGAGTTGGCTTGGTTCGTTTTGAGATCCGAACTGATTGGTGAGTAATATATAGATTTAAGTGAATTGTTTTGTTTAGGCAGTAGTGCAATTAAAGCTCTCCGTTGTAGGTCTGATCCCAGAGCAAACTATTGCCAATGCAGAGTGGAAGTTTTTAAAACTTGTTATAAGAATAAGAATCAAGCACTCAAAATGGGCTTTTTTATAAACTTGGGGGTTCGTTTTTATATAGGTATGTCAGTAATTAGTCTATTTGCTGATTTTTAAAGGCTCTAAAGCACATTTGAAAGATTCACTTATTACACTAAGCCACTTAGGCAATTGGGATAACGGTGGATACACTGTAATGAAGAGCAAGTTAAACAGAAGGAACTCCTTTTTAGGAGTTAGGCAGGGGATTCATATAGGCAGGAAGATCATTCTTAAGACATATTTAGACCCACAAAGCAGCAATGGCTATTGTATGTTGTTTTTGATTCTTGGGGAGATACAGAATTGAACCCTGGTCCAGACAATTTATTGAATTTAAAAGTGATACTGGACAATGCTAGAAGTTTAAAAAATAAATTGGATCAATTGAGAACTTGGATTGAGAGTGAAACTTCTGATATAGTAGCCTTAACAGAAACATGGCTGACCACAAAAGTACATTCGAATGAAATAGAACTTCAAGATTTTTATCAACACCATGAAGACAGAAAGGGTAAACGTGGAGGGGAACTCAAACTCTATATTAAATGGAGTTTGGGACACACAGAAGTTCTTTTTTCAGGAGCTATTGGAAATATCGAATGTATTTTGGTGCAAATAATACATCTACACATTACTATAGGCCTAGTTTATTCACCACCTAAGGTGTAATGTCCAAATTTTGATGATCTTTTCAAAACTTTGCAACAGTATACCCAAGGGAATTAACCTCATTTTATTAGGTGATTTTAACTCAGCCTGGAACAAACCCAGAGGAATGGCAATAAAAACTAAACTAAGTCCATTGGGGTTAAAACAAATAATCACCACCCCTACTAGGAAATCTTAATTAAATAGTGAAGTAAATATTCTAGACCTTATATTCATTTCAGAAAGTTTAAAAGTAAAATCTATACAGGTGAAAGATTCAATATTGGGAGATCACTGTTCCATTTTAAGTTCCCTAGAGGTAAATTCTCAATTAGAAAAAGGAGTAAGAGATAGGTCTCAGTACATCAAACAAAGATGTTTAAAAAACTATAGTAAAGAAAAATGTAACTTGGCTCTGGGGAAAATCAGGTGGGACAGGCTTTTCCTAACCCCTGAACTGGAACTGGCTATAAAATAATTTGTTGACCTATTTCAGCAAGCCTGTAATAAAATAGCACAGTATAACGTAACGATTTTCAGGAAACAACATCTGCCATGGATTACTTAAAAACTAAAAAAGGACACTAGAATAAAAAATAGAATTTGGAAAAAAGCAAATAAACATTAAATATCATGGATTGGAACCTATATAAAAAACTTAGAAATGAGTTAAAGACTAAAATTAGGAAAACAAAGGCTAGTTATTATAAAGCAAAGGTGGATGCAAACAATGACCCCCGGACATATTGGTCTCTATTAAAATCTTTTGAGAAACCAATAGTTGATAAAGTTCCTATTCAGATAGAAGAAAAAGGAATAATATTGTCAACTCAGGAGTCAGCAAATAGTTTAAACACATATTTCACTACTTTACCAGATAGATATTAGTCTAGGAATAGATTGTAATGGTGGGTTTCAGTCAATTTCCCAGAATGATCATAATACCTGTAAGTTAAGATTTAAGATCCTCTCCTGCAAGGAGGTCAAAGTAGAAATAAGGAAGTTAAAAATAAATAATGCCTATGGTTTAGATAACGTAGAGAATAGGTTTTTGAAAGATTCCATAGAAATAATAGCACCTGTGTTGACTAAACGATTTAATTGGAGTCTCACAAAGCAAAGGTTTCCTGACTTTTGGAAAAAAGCTAAGATTATTCATATTTTCAAAGGTGTGTAGCTGTAGAACCAACAAACTATAGGCCCATAGCTCTGTTGTTCACGGTGTCGAAGGTAATGGAGAGGTTAGTGCAGAAGCAACTAAATGAACATCTAGAGAAGAATTTATTGTTGACCTGCTATCAGTCTGGATTCCGGAAGGGCTACTCCACGGACACTGTGCTCACCGACCTGGTAGACATAATTGCCTCACAGTTAAATAAGGGGGGGCGGTGGGCACGGTGTTCGTGGACCTCTCCAAAACCTTCGACACCATGGACCACAGAATATTGCTAGATAGGATGAAATCTATGGGTCTAGATGATGAAACATTACCGTGGTTCCAGTCTTATTTATTCGATAGAATGCGACAGGTGCAGATAGGTCAATATCTATCGAACACAGCTAAAGTCCAAAGGGGAGTTCCACACGGTTCAATTTTGGGGCGCCAATATTATTTCTAATATATAGAAACAATATGGCCACAACAGCTGAACATACAAAAGTAAGACTATATGCTGACGATACAGTATTAATTGCTCAAGGTAGAACACCACAAGAAATGGAACTTAGTTTACAGACAGACTTCACAAATTTGGAACTATGGTTGCAAAAATCAAGGCTAGTTTTGAACAGTAAGAAAACTAAAGTTATGAGTTTTAAAATAAGCAGGGGGAGAAAGGTAGATCAACAAATACAAATACAGATAAAAACATTACAAAATGACACTTTAGGGCAGGAGACATGTTTTAAATACTTGGGTATTTGGTCGGACGAGGAATTGAAATTTGATTTTCATATAAATGAACTAAGAAAGAAAACAAATAGAAAACTAGGTGCCTTTCGCAGATCAGGATTCTGTTTAGACTTAAAAATGAGGACTAGTGTAGTAAACCAGTTAATAATCCCATGCTTAGATTATGGAAGCCATATATATGGTCAATCAAGTAAACTGAATTTAAAACATTTGGATGTAGTTTATAATAATTTAGCAAGATTTATTCTAAAGTGCGATTATCGAGCACACCATTGTGAAATGTTAAAATCTTTAAATTGGTTGCTTTTAGATTATAAAAGGGACCTGAAATAGACAGGACATATACCTTCGGTAATATAGGGCAATAAACCAAAGTATTTAATAAACAAATTAAAAAATAAAGAAACTAAATATAACTTAAGAGATGCAAATAAATATTCACAAGCTAAAATTAAGAATAGATTTGGGAATATGACTTTTATAGCCAAGGTAAAATAATACTGGGAACCCAATGATATTAAATTAAGACATAGATTACAAAGCTCCAAATCCTCTGTGAGCTCTCTGATAAAAAACTCTACATGGGAATGTAAATGTTATGATTAGTAAATGGTCATGAACAAGAAATGAATAACTTAGGATACCCTGTCCTACCGAATGTCTAACATGTTCATTATGCTCATAACTGTCTAAATTGGCAGATTTACACTCCATAATAGTCCAATCGATGTTAATCACTTAATTTATATATTTGTATGATGGTTGCGAACCCCTTAGGAATTGTGCTACTGATTAATGTAAGTTTTGTCATTATGTATATTTTTGTATTCTGTACTTATTTGGTGTTTCTTGTATGTTGGAACCAATGATTGCTATAACAGGAGCAACTTGAAAATGTGTAAATGACCCAATGATGTAAAAATTACATCTTTCCTGTATAACAATAAATGTTTTACTACTTTTACTACTACTACTTCCTCTAATCTCATGCTGTGTCCTCTTGTCCTGCTATTTTTCTTATATTGAAACATTAGACTATTTCAACTTGTTAATGCCCTTAAGATATTCTAATGTTTTGATATTACCTTTCTTCCTCCTTTACTCTACGGTATACATGTTGAGCTCTGTTAATCTGTCCTCATATGTTTTCTGATGCAGCCCCTGCACCATTTTGATTGCCCTTCTCTGAACTGTCTCCATTTTGTTAATGTCTCTGTGCAGATGCAGCCTCTAGTACTGCATGCAGTACTCCAGATGGGACCTAACCAGTGTCTTGTAAAGAGGGATCATTACCTCCCTCTTACGAATTGTGATACCCCTACTAATACACCCAAACATCCCACTAGCCTTACCTACTGCTTTAGTGGTCTGCTTGGATGATTTCAGGTCATCTGTGATGATGCCCAAGTTTCTTTCTTCCCTTGTGACTGACAGCAACTCCCGTCCCAACCTATAGGTAGCTTCAGGGTTTCTCTTCCCTATGTGCATGATCTTGCACTTCTTTGCGTTAAACCCCAGTTGCCACTCTTCCGACCATTTTGCCAGTTTATCCAGATCTCTTCTCATTCTGCCCACCCCAAGTGGATCATCTACTCTGTTGTAGATCTTGGTGTCATCTGCAAACAGACAAACCTTATTCTCCAGTCCATCTGCAATGTCACTGATGAAGATATTGAAGAGGACTGGCCCCAGGACTGATCCCTGAGGTGCCCCACTTGTGACTTGCATCTTTTCTGACTGTATACCGTTTACCACCACTTCCTGTTTTCTGCTTGCCAACCAGTTTGCCACCCAGTTGACCAACCTCTGACCCACCCCAAGCCTATCCAGGTTATTTATCAATCTTCTATGTGGAATAGTGTCGAAAGTTTTGCTGAAGTCAAGGTAGGCAACATCAACTGCACCCCCTTGGTCCACCACTCTTATTACCCAGTCAAAGAAATCTAACAGATTAGTTTGATAGGGCCTTCCTGTTGTAAACCCATGCTGTCTTGGATCCTGTGCTCCTATGGATTCTAGGTGTTGCACTATCCTTGTCACAGGAGTGACAGGTATCATGCAATGAACCACAAAATGAAATGTTTACCTTGCAAAATTGTTTGCATCTGTCCCTTGCTGCCAAAGTAATACTGACAAATGTGATAATTTATGTTTTTATGGAATCAAATTTGCTGTAAAAGAACCCTCCTATAATGTGAAATATCCTTTTTATGTTGGCTTGCACATGCGCAGCCAACATATTGCGGTAGTAGCAGATTTGGAGGCGTGGTCACTGTTGGGCGAATGCAGAGCACGCATCAGTAGGTGGGTCCCTTATTCCCCAGTCAGCTAGCAGCAGGTGCTGACATCATGCATCCCTAATGTGGCCACCAGATCAAAGAAAAGGTCTGCTGCAATGAGAGCAAAGCTCTCATGCAGTGGGACCACAACACACCTCCAGACGTGCACGTAACATGGCGGCAGTGACTGCCACTGCCTCCTGTCACAATGCTGGTGGGAGAGCCCACTCCCCATCGGCATAATGACCCCCTCCCATTTAAAATGCATGCCAGGGGGTGCCAATCCCCCTCGGCATCATGCGCCCCCCAACGTTTTTTCTTTGCCAATGGGGGCCCCATTCCCAGTCGGCATTTATCCCTGTCCCCATTTATTTTGCTGTTGGAGGAGCCCACTCTCCGTCAGCATAATGTCTCTCCCCCCCGCTTTTTTTGTGTGCTGTGAGGTGTGCCTAATCCCCCTCGGCTCATGTCTCCTCTCCCCTTTAGTATGTGCCGACCGGGGTGCCCAAACCCCCGTCGGCTACAGCATTCCCCCAAAAACACTAGGTGGTATGCTGGGAGCCCACCCCAGTGTGCCAAATCCCCTGCAAAAACAAAACCGTCTGGCAATGTGTTTTTTTTTAAACCTGTAAAAAAGAAAACGGTCCCTCTCTCCCTGCCCCCTCCCACAACCTGCACCCATCCTCTGCGCACCCTGCCTCCCCACACACACCCTCACCCATACTTACCTCCAGAGTCTGGGGCGATGATCTTCAGTGGACCAGGAACATGTCTGCACTCTTCAAAGCCGACCGCGAACTGAGGAAATGCCAGTAAGCTATATAATGGCATAAATAGGTTTCTTCAACTTTGGTGCATATCTCAGCCACTTTTGGGAATTTCAACACCAAATGTTCAACATGGGGTTATTGGGAACCCTCCTCATGAATTCAGGCACTGTCATGGCGTTATTCGGTCCCGAAAGTTGATTTTGTGGCCACTTTGTGGAATCACCTTTTGGGACTGATTAACAAAATAACAGTGCCACTGTTCATGAGGAGAGCTCTCAAAAAGCCTATGTTGCAAATTTGGTGGGAAAAATCAAAAAAATGGTTGTTTTACGAGCATGTGTTGCACAGTTTCCGCGCATGCTCGTAACTTCATGAATCTGTAATATTTTCAGTCCAGATTTTCCAAGTTGGCATTTTTCCACACCTCCTTATGAACAGTATAGCTGTCATTTTACATATCCTGGCCGAAATGTGTTTTCACACGTCTGGCGCAGAATAGCACGGTCGCTGTGCAAAATCAGTTTTTGGGACAGTTTGAGGAAATGACGTTGATACTGTTCATGAGCAGAAGTCCTAAAATGCCTATGTTGAAAATCTGGTGACAAAATTCCATAAAATGACTGTGTTACAAGTGTGTGTTGCGCATTTTCCACGCACCCTTGTAACTTCGCAAATTTGTAATATTTTCATGCCAGATTTTCAACAATGGCATTTTTCACACCTCCTTATGAACAGTACAGCTGTCATTTTTCACATCCTGTCCTATATGTGTTTTCGCACCTGTGGTGCGTAATAGCATAGTCACTGTGCGAAATCAATGTTTCGGACAAATTAACAAAATCACAGTGCCACTGTTCATGATGGGAGGTCCCAAAATGCCTATGTTAAACATGTGGTTAAAAAAATCCCCAAAATAATTGGGTTACGGACATGTGCTGCACAGTTTCTATGCATGCTCATAACTTCACCAATGTTTCATATTTTCACTCCAGATTTTCAACGTTGCCATTTTTTTACATCTTCACATGAACAATACACTTGTCATTCTCCACATACTGCCCAAAATGTGTTTTCATCCCTGTGTCGCCAAATGGCATAGCCGCTGTGCAAAACCACCTTTCAGCTAACAAACTGGTAGTGCCGCTTTTCATGAGGTGGGCTCACAAACATGGTGCAAATTTACAAGAAGAATAAAGACTATTCAAGATTTTTTATGGACTATTGGACTGTAGCCTAATTCATTTATGAATGTGTTTAATAATTTTGACAAATGTTACATGGTCTAGACATATAGAAATTATAACAGGGCAACCTATACCAACTAGTAATAGGGCTTACAAACAGCCCATGTTGAAAATTTGGAGTGAAAATACCAACACAAGCCTACGGTGTTAGGGTTTCCAACTGTAGCACCCCACCCTGTAGAGACTGATAAGTGTCAGGGGTGTGACTTGGGATCATCAGTTATATTGCTCATGCCATTCCACCCCCAACCCCACGCTGCAGCCAGTGACAGGCATTGTGGTGTGCCTTGCACTGTTCGGCAACAAAGTTCACCCCATTCTCCTATACTGCACCCACCTCAGCATATTTCCATATGGAATGGGGTAAGTATAACGCCCAAAGACCCCAAAGCACACCACGACACTTGTCAGTGTCTACAGGGTAGGGTGAGGTACAATGGCATGAGCAGTATAGCTGATGACCCAAAGGCACACTCAATGCCTGTTGGTCTCTACAGGGTGGGGGTGGGGTTGGCATCACTTCAATAATTCACTGCCATTCCTATTATGCATCTCTAACTCCGGCACTACCAATGCCAATGCCAGAGAGACAACATTCTGCATTGACAAATGTTTGTTTTATACTGCTGTATTGAGATGTATGAACTTGAAAATTTTCAATAAATAAGTTTTATGAAAAAAAAGAAAACTTTAAGAAGTTGCAGTAATGGGCCACCCTGATGGCCCAGTGGCAGCATGCCAAACTGTCGTGCTGACGATCCAAGTTTGGAAGTGAACTCAGGCCACCACATCAAGAGGCAGGCCAGACCACAGTAGCTGTTGCTCAGCAATTCACTGTGCTCAGAGAGTGATGGTATTGGACTGCAGTGTCACAGTGACCCCTGCATTGGGCCAAGGTAGCTTTCTCCCTCCGCAGGACATCATTGCATGCAGCCGTGGTTGCTCCATGGGCTACACCCATGCCAGCAGAGGAAGGAACTGGGGAAAAATGATGGCCTTGGCTCCTTAGGCTTTCCCTGGATTCTAGTCCCCATAACTTGGGGGGGGGCCCGTCCTCCCCTTTTAGCCCCTGCCATGGAGGAAAAAACTATGGGAGATGTTGGGGGTAGAACTGGGGAGGGGAGGGTATAACCCTAACAGACAATGCTGGAGAAAAAAGCTCTATGGGAAAAAGAAAAAGAAATTGAAGCTGAAACTACAAGAAATGCCCTTAATACTGTAATGTTCTTAATATGCAGTGTCCTTGATAGACAGGTTCACTGTACTAAGCTCTCACTTTTTTCCACAATATTTTGTTTTATTTTATTTTTTTACCAGGAGAGATACACCAAGCTGAAGCTTTTTTACAGGTGCGACCTGGAAGCATAAGGAAGTTAAGTCCCTCCCATCCTGTCCTCTGCTTACCCCCTCCACCTCCCCCTTACCACCCTCATTCCTCCTCACCTGTCTCCCTTTGCAAATTCTCACTTCTCACACTTACCTGATATCTAGTTAGGTTTATCCTCCCCAACACATGGCACTGCTATTATTCCTGCACCCCTCTGATAAGGCCAATCTTCTGGCTGATGTATTACAGCCATTAGAAAAAATTACTCACCATAGTAATGTTTCTTCTAATGGAGTCTTGCTGTATTCTGACTATATGCAGTTAGCCTCAGCACTTGAACTGCTCTGCAGAGTAAAGGGTTAATTCTATGCCAGGGCATAGAACATTGAGCTCGAGCTTGGTTTTCAAACCTCTGTTTACACTGTACATCTCAGTGTAACCATCAGATTCTTATGAGCAAAGACTAACTAACTAGAATTATGGAAATTGTTTTAATTTTAGGCCCAAAAAGGCCACAAAGCTTGGGTCCAAAAGACTCGAGTCGAGAACCCAAGAAGAAACAGAGTAGACAGTGAATTAAATATAAATATAACAATAAAAAAGCACAACAACAACATCCCCACCCTAAGTAAAGGGAGGGGTGCAAGGTACACCCCTGAGATGCAACACTGTACCTGCCAACCCACATCCCAAAAAACTAGGTTCTGAGAGGGGAGGCAGAGAGGGAGGTCAGAATACAGCAAGACTCCATTAGAAGAAACAACATTAATATGGTGAGTAATTTTTTCTTCAAACAACATGAAGTCTTGCTGTATTCTGACTATATGCAGACTACCAAACAGTTCCCCCCAGGAGGAGGGAACACAGAAATACAGGTTACTCACCTGTAACAGGAGTTCTAGGAGTGGTGTATGTTGTTCATCCACACTGTCTGGCAGGTTCCTTGCTGCTTTAAATCTTGCTGGAAGGTCTTCAAGCTGGCTCCTCCCACCCACCCGGGTGGTAAAACCCTCGGCTCCACCCCATGACACCAGATCTAGCCCACTGGAAGCCAGGTTGCACGTCGAAGACAGGGAGGTAGGGTGGTCGTGTGGATGAACAACATATACGTGGTGTGCAGTACTGGCGCCTGATCTGAAGAGGGACATGTCACGGGGTGCAGCGAGGGTGACAAAGATGATCAAGGGGCTGGGGGACTTATATGAGAGGAGACTGAGGGAGTTGAACATTTACTCACTGGAGGAGAGAAGGGACGGGGACATGATTGAAACCTTCAAGTACATGAAAGGAATAAACAAGACAGGTACAGAGGGGCTGTTCAAAGTAAGGGAGGGGAAGGACACCAGGGGCCATGATATGAGACTGGAGGGAGGAAGGTTCAGGAAGGAGATGAGGAGACACTTTTTTACAGAGTGGGTGGTGGCTGGGTGGAATGCGTTACCTGCAGAAGTAGTATCCAGTACAACAGTGGACTGCTTCAAAAGGGGATGGGACAGGACAAGGGGGAGGGTCAATGAAGGGGAAGGGTGGAACGGAGGGGCAGCTGTAGAATAAGGGGTGCTAGCTGCACATTCAAGCAGACTTGATAGACCTCTAGGTCTTTATCTGCTGGCAAATTTCATATGTTCATATATACCACTCCTAGAACTCCTGTTACAGGTAAGTAACCTGTATTTCTAGGGACGTGGATATGTTGTTCAATCCACACTATCTGGCAGACTCCTAGCAGTTCTCCGGGAGGAGGGAGGCAAGGCGCGCACCCCCCACTTAGGAAATAAGGACTGGAGAACTGAGGTCCCAAAACCAGCATCCCGGCGTGACTCTAGGTAAATGTGGTAAGGGGAAATAAAGGGGCGTGCTGACCTCCAGGTAGCAGCCCTGCAGACTTCCTGGATAGGGACGTCCCTAGAAGCACCCACTGAAGCAGCAGTATGGCGGATACAATGAGCTCTTATCCCTTTGGGAAGCTCCATGCCCGCCAACCTATAGCAGAGATCTATGCAGGAGGTGACCCACCTGCTTATCGTCTGCTTGGCTGCAGGTCTGCCAGGTGCGGTTTCAGTGTAGGTGACAAACAGCTGGCAAACTTCTCCCTGAACTTCAGCCGTCCGCTCCTTATAATAAGCAAGCGCCCTTCTAGGGTACAGGAATGGAGCCTATATGCAGCCTCTGAGGTGTGATTGTGGTAGACCACCGGCACAGTCAACACCTGGTTAAGGTGAAACTCTGACACCACCTTCAGAAGGAACTTCAGGTGGGGGCAAAGGACAACCTTGTCCCTGTGGAAGACCAGGTAGGGAAGCTTGATGGAAAGCACCTGAAGCTCTCCTATCCTTCTGGCTGACGTAATAGCCACCAAGAAGGCAGTCTTCCATGACAGGTGAGAGATGTCACACCTATGCATCAGTTCGAATGGCTTGCCCATGAGCTTAGCCAATACCAGCAGTAGATCCCACGGAGGTGGAGGGTCTCGCACCGGAGGGGATATGTGGCCTAGGCCTTTGAAAAGCACCCAACCATCTTCTCCTGTGCAACCAACTGCTTGCCGGCCCGCGCCCGGTAAGCAGAGATGGCTGTCAGGTGCACCTTAAGGGTCGTCGATTGAAGCCCTAGCTGAGAAAGGGATCACAGGTAGTCCAAATACTAGCCAATGGACAGGAAGAGGGGTCCAACCCCTTGTCCTGACACTAAATGGAGAATCTCTTCCATTTGACGACATAGCATTTTCTGGTCGACTTCTTACGGGACGCCTCAACGACGTTGAGAACCTCATCAGAAAGACCCAAGGCCTGGAACTCTAGAGAATTTTAAAATTATTTTCGGAACTTCCGGAATTAGGATCCACGCCTAAAACGTAGAACGCTAAGGAGGGAACCTGAGCTTCCAAGCGGTAAGGAAGATCTGGCGTCATGGGGCGGAGCTGAGGGTTTTACCACCCAGGTGGGTGGGAGGAGCAAGCTTGAAGACCTTCCAGCAAGATTTAAAGCAGCAAGGAACCTGCCAGACAGTGTGGATTGAACGGGATCTGTACGATTTCCCGACATGTATGTTACCGACAAATAATTTCCCGACACCATTTTCCCGTCTGGTACTATTCCCCAGCAACACAAATCCCGATACTTATTTGCCCGACTAAAACTTCACCTCCCTTTGCAACATCAAATAACAGCACATTTAATTTTAAGATCCCCTCCTAAAATTATGTTGTTACAATCCCACCTGTATAAAAGTTTGTTAATTTCTGCTGCCAGAGAGTATTGGGCGGGATGGAGCAAGTCATGGCTTCAGCAGCTCTTCAGAAACAAGACAAGAAAAGAAAGGAAAGCAAAGGACCCCACAATCCCACCTTGTACCATCAGTGCACCAGTTTCTACCGGCGACTATTGTCACCCACTTCAACCACCACTGATCGCTAAATGCAAGGTCACGCCCCGATTTAAAAAAAGTAAACAAACCACAAAACTGCAAACATGACAATATATGAAAGAGCCAGAGAGACAAATGAGGTAGAGCTGCCAACCAACAAGCCATCGGGGTAAGTACTGTAGAATTGAAATATATCGCGCTCACTTAATTTAGCGGTCGGAACTTCTGGTACTTAATTGCTGCAGTTAGTTTGCATTCCTAATGCTAGACTAACTGTGCAGGATCACGCTTGGCAATGACAATTCTGTTGTGTTCATTTAGTTGCATATACCAGTAATTAGGAGCATTACTGAATTTTTTTACAGACTACTGCTTTTAAAATAGAATGCTGTTAAATACTTCACTGTTCATTTAAGTTACTGCTCCCTTCATAACCGTGAACATAGCGAGATTATTTTGTTGTGAAAAATTTTGAATTCTACAGTACCACGATGCACGCAGCCTGGTCGGGCGCAATACGATTGTGCAGCTGCTTAGATATTGCAGATGAGCTGATACATCCTGTGTGCCTACAGTGTAAAAAGGAGCATGGAAAGGACCCCACTGAAAATAAAATACAACATCTCGGTTTAGATATAGTATTTTGTGAAAATGGTGTGTAAAGTTGTTGAAAGTAGAACCCCAGTAAAAACATGATTTGGCCTCAGCTGTGTGTCGGGCATATGTGCATCTGTACAATGTACCCGTCGGGAAGATATGATTTGGGAAAATGGAGTCGGTATTTTGAGTGTTGGTAATTTACATGTCGGGCAATCGTACCAGATCTGATTGAACAACATATCCACGTCTCTAGAACCTTACTTTGGGAATAGGCTCTGCAACACTGCTGTACCAAACCGCGAATCACTCCTAGTCTGGATGCCCAGAGAGTAATGCTTGGTGAATGTATGAACTGTTTTCCAGGTGACTGCTTTACATATTTCTACCAAGGAGGTATCCCTAGCAACTGCAAGGGAGGCAGCTATACCTCTAGTCGAGTGGGTCCTCAGGCCTGAAGAAAAAATTACTCACCTTAGTAATGTTGGTTCTTCTAATGGAGTCTTGCTATATTATGATATATGCAGTGAGTCCCAACCTTCGAACTGCTCCGGAGATGAAAGAGTTAACTTTCCATGCCAGGCATGGACTGCTGAGCTCGAGCTTGGTTGAAACTCTGTCTGTTGTTCTTCAAACTCAAACCGTCAGATCTTTACGAACTAAACTCACTGAGGTCCTGCGTGGAAGCTGTAAACCTACACTAGCCAACTGGCTACTAAACATAAGAACACATTTTTTGGTCCCAAAACAAAGACTCGAGTCAGGAGACCCAAAAAATGAAAAACACAACACCAAGTCACCCCAAAAAAGGAGGGTGAAAACAACAAGGTGGGCATCTAGTAAGTGCCAACACTGCACTGCCCACCCACATCCCAAAAACAGAGGTTCTGAGAGGGGCAGGTGGGGAGGTCATAATATAGCAAGACTCCATTAGAAGAAACAACATTACTAAGGTGAGTAATTTTTTCTTCAAACAACATGAAGTCTTGCTATATTATGACATATGCAGACTACACAGCAGTACCTCCATGGAGGAGGGACAGAACCTACTTAAGAAATAGGCTCTGAAGCACAGTTGTGCCAAACCGAGCATCACTCCTAGCCTGGATGTCCAGGAAGTAATGCCTGGTAAAAGTGTGAACTGTTTTCCAGGTAGCTGCTTGACATATCTCTAGAATAGGGATGTCCCTGGCAGCAGCCAGGGAAGCAGCTGTACCTCTGGTAGAGTGAGCCCTCAGGCCTGAGGGAGAAACCTTACCCAGCTTTTCATAACAGAATTGGATATGTTTACAATCCACCTGGCAATGGATCTTTAGTGGCAGGTTTCCTTACCAACCTCACCATAAGTGAGGAACAGTTGAGGAGTCATACCTGTGACCCTTGGTACGCCTATGCAGTAACTAAGGGCTCTTCACATCTAAGCTGTGCAGCCTCCCCAGACGGGAATGGTCAGTGAAGTACACTGAAGAGATATAGATTGATTAAGGTGGAAGTATGAAACCACCTTAGGCAAGAACTTCCTATTAGTCCTGAGGACCACCTTATCTCTATGAAAGGAGATAAAATCAGGATCCACTGACAAAGCTTGCAATTCACTTATGCGTCTGCCAGAAGTGATGGCTACCAGAAACACAGTCTTCCAAGTCAAGTACTTAAGCTCTGCTGAAGACAGAGGCTCAAAGGGGGGTTACATAAGCTAAGCAATGCAAACATTAAGATCCTAGGCAGGGGAAGGGTCCCTGAATGGAGGGTTGGTGTGAAGCAATCCCTTAAAAAACTTGGAGAATACAGGATGCGCTGAAAGAAAAAATTACTCACCTTAGTAATGTTGTTTCTTCTAATGGTGTCTTGCTATATTATGACAATTGCAGTTTGTCCCACCATTAGAACTGCTCCGGAGGTGAAAGAGTTAACTACCATTCTAAGAATGGAGTTTAGAGCGCGAGCTCGGTTAGAGAAGCTCTGTCTGGATAATTTCAAACTGAAACTGTCAGATCTTTACGAGCAAAAACTCACTAAGGTTCTGTGTGGAAGCTGTAACCTACACTAGCCAACTGGCTACCTAACTATTAACACATATTCCTGGTCCCAACACAAAGACTCAAGTCAGGAACCAGAAAATAATAAAATAAAGTAGAATAAAACACTACACCCAAAACCCCAAGAAGGGTGAAAACATATAATGGGCATAACCGTGCCTACACTGGACTGCCCACCCCATACCCAAGTAGAAGTTCTGAGAGGGGCAGGTTGGGAGGTCATAATATAGCAAGACTCCATTAGAAGAAACAACATTACTAAGGTGAGTAATTTTTTCTTCAAACAACATGAAGTCTTGCTATATTATGACAATTGCAGAATACACAGCAGTACCTCCATGGAGGAGGGACAGAACCTACTTAGGGAATAGGTTCTGAAGCACGGCTGTGCCAAATCTAGCATCCCTCCTGGCCTGGATATCCAAGGAGTAATGCTTGGTGAAAGTGTGTACCATTTTCCAGGTAGCTGCTTGACATATCTCTAAAATAGGGATGTCTCTGGCAGCAGCTATAGACGCAGCTGTACCTCTGGTAGAGTGAGCCCTCAGGCCTGAAGGGGGAACCTTTCCCAGTTTTTGATAACAAAATTGGATACAAGAGACAATCCACCTGGCAATGGATCTCTTAGTGGCAGGTTTACCTTTTCCAACTTCGCCAAAAGTGAGAAAAAGTTGGAAGGATTCGAACCTATGACCCTTGGTACGCTCTATATAGTAACTAAGGGCCCTCTTAACATCTAAACTGTGCAACCTCCTCTCACCAGAGGAGGAATGGTCAGTGAAGAACACTGGAAGGGAGATAGATTGGTTAAGATGGAAGTCTGAAACCACCTTAGGCGAAAACTTCCTGTTAGTCCTAAGGACTACTTTATCCCTGTGAAAGGAAATAAAGTCAGTCTCCACTGACAACGCTTGTAACTCACTTATGCGCCTGGCAGAAGTGATGACTACTAGAAAAACAGTTTTCCAAGTCAAATACTTGAGCTCCGAGAAGACAGAGGTTCAAAGGGGGTTGCATCAACTGAGCAATGCAAACATTAAGATCCCAGGCAGGGGCCGGGTCCCTGAAAGGTGGATTAGTATGAAGTAATCCCTTGAAAAACTTGGAAAAAACAGGGTGAGTGGAAAGAGAAGAGGGCTTTCCTGATGAAATAAAAGCAGAGACAGCTGCCAAATGAACTTTCAGGGTAGCTGGTCTCAGGCCCAAAGAATTAAGATGGACCATATAGTCCAAAACAATGGGCAAATCAGCAGATTCCGGGGAAATATGCTTCCCCGAGCACCAGATGGAAAACCTTTTCCATTTAGAATAATAAGTAGCCCTAGTGGAAGGCTTCCTAGAAGCCTTCAGGATGTCGAGAACACCTTGAGAAAGGTGTAGGTCAGCAAACTCTAACTCCTCAAGAGCCAGGCCTTGAGGTTGAGGGATTTGAGATTCGGATACCAAACCCTCCCTGGGCACAAGATAACAGATTGTGCCCCTGAGGAGGCACAGGGGAGATGGACTGCTAAGGACAGAAGGAGGGGTACCAGGGCTGCCTGGCCCAATCTGGAGCAATCAGAATCATCCTGCAAGGCTGGGATCTGATTTTGACTAGCACCTTGAATAGGAGAGGGAAGGGGGGAAAAGCATATAGAAACTTCCCTTCCCAATCTAGGAGAAAGGCATCCAGAGGGACTGAGCCCATCACTGGGGGCCTGCAACAAAACAGTGGAAGTTGGTGATTGTCTGGGGCTGTGAAAAGGTCTATCTGAGGGGTGCCCCATCTGGCAAAAACTATCCCCAGTACTTGGGGATCCAGTGACCATTCATGATGGCCCTGGGAAATCCTGCTGAGAGCATCTGCCAGGACATTGTCCTTTCCTGGGAGGTGAACTGCTATGAGGGAAGTGTTCAGGGAATAAGCCAGAGACCACAACTTCATTGCTTCGGTGCACAAGGCCGAAGACCGAGTGCCCCCTTGTTTGTTGATGTACCACATTGTGGTGGTGTTGTCTGTTCTGACTTGTACCACTTTGTTCTGAACAGATGCAGAAAACACTTGAAGTGCTAGAAAGACAGCTCTGAGTTCCAGCAAATTGATGTGGAGCAGAGATTCCTGAGGGGACCACACTCCCTGGGTGGAGAGGTCGCCCATGTGAGCTCCCCAGCCCAGAAGGGATGCATCCATAGTGAGGGTCAAGGAATGAGATAGAGGGATGAAGGGGACCCCCAGTCTTAAATTGCTCTGATTCTGCCACCACTGAAGGGCCTGGATCAGGGTTCGAGTCACTGGGATCAACTTGGAAAGGGGATCTTTTCTTTGAGACCAAAAGGCTCTCAAGTGAAACTGAATGTCCCTCATCTGAAATCTTGCTCCTTGCACTACAGCTGTGGAAGCAGCCATGTGTCCTAGGAGCTGTAAGAAGTGCCTTGCTGGTCGAGAGACCTGCAGAGTGAAGGAGGAGGCCAGGGCCACCAGGTTCCTTACCCTCTCTAAGGGTAGGAAGGCTCTGGCCTGCTTTGTGTCCAATTCTGCACCTATGAAGGTGAGTACCTGAACAGGTTCCAGAACTGACTTTGGAAGATTGAGCAAGAAGCCCAGAGAGGTGAGCAGCTGCTGGGTAACTTGCAGGTGTGATTTGTTCTGTTCTGGAGACTGGCCTACAATGAGCCAGTCGTCTAGAAAGGGAAAGACAGCAATCCTTTGCCTTCTTAAATGAGCAACTGCTACTGCCAGACATTTTGTGAATACCCTTGGGGCAGAGGTGAGGCCGAAGGGCATTGCTCTGAACTGTTAATGACCTGAGGGCAGTTCGAATCTGAGGTACTTTCGGTGGGAGCTTCTGATTAGAACATGGAAATAGGCATCCTTGAGGTCCAGGGAAGCTAGCCAGTCCCCTGGCCTTAGAGAAGGCAAAATCATTGCCAGAGTCACCATTTTGAACTTTGGTTTCAAAAGGTGCTTGTTCAGATATCTTAGGTCTAAAATGGGCCGCCATTCTCCTGTCTTTTTTGGGGTAAGGAAGTACCTGGAGTACAGACCCTTGCCCTGGTGTAGGGGTGGAACCCTTTCTACAGCTCTGAGAGCTAGGAGGGTTGAGACTTCTGTTTCTAAGGTAAAGGTCTCTAGAAGGTTTGTAGGTGGAAAAAATCTGGCTCTCATCTTTGGAAATGTTTTGAAACTGAGAACCAGACCCTGGCTTACTACTTCCAGGACCCATTTGTCTGATGTTAGAGACTCCCAGTCCTGAACGAAGTAAGCCAGCCTGCCCCCTGCAGGTAGTGGAGAACCGGCCCTGGGCACCCCCATCAGGGTGCCTGTTTGGCAGGGGCTTTAGGCTGAGGGGTGGGAGCAGACCTACTTGCACCCCGTCTGCCTCTGCCTCTGAAGAACCCACTCTGAGCATAAGCAGAAGAAGCCTGGGTTTGGTAAAAAGGCCTGTGAAAGGGTCTACCCCTACCCCTGGGGGTCTGCTTCTGAGGAGTGGCTTGCCGCTCCTTGGCTTGTGCACTCCTATAAGTTGTTCTGTATTCATCCATTTTCTTCATGTAGTTCTCCGTCTGCTCCCCAAACAGAGAATTCCCCACCACAGGAAAATCCATAGCCTTAGTCTGGGTATTCTGTGACAAATTAGTACACCTGAGCAAAGCTAACCTACGAAAGGCCACAGATGTAGCCATGACTCTAGAGGATACATCATTAGAATCCACAGCATGGAATTGCACCTTGAAGCCTCAATACCATCAGTAGCCACCTGCTCCAGCTCCTTGGCAAGCTGGCCTAGGGGCCTGTTTGGCCAAAAGCCATGACAGTGTCCCATCTAGATTTTTGGTATCTTGCCACATAAGCCATGTAATTTGCTTGTCTGAGTCCCAAGGACGCTGCCATGTATTGTTTTAGCCATGGCATCAATCTTCCTGAGTCCTTGTCAGGAGGATGTGAAGCCAGGAATGTTAGCTTTATCACAGGCTGCAGCCTGAACTACCCCAACATGACTGCATTGCTGTGAAAGAAAGTCTGTATCAGGACTGATAAAGTGTACCTCCTGTCCATCTTCTTGTCAACAGGAGGCACAGAATTAGGGGCTTTTAGAATTTTTATTGTTTGCTTCCTAAAAGACTTATGTAAAGGGATAGATAATCTCCTAGACTCTGGGATATCCATCATTTCTACAAAATCAGGTTCCTCTTGCTCATCCACAGCTTCTTCTAATGGGAGCTGAAGGGTTTCAGCAACCTTTTTATAAAACAGAAAATGAGAAGGGGACTCAGAAAGCATAGGGGAGATTCTAAAGGTCTGTCTGGGAGATGTCCGTTCAATGGGCACATCCAGACTCTCAAAGTCACATTCACACTGTTCATAATCCTCCTCCCTCCTCTGGTTCATAAAAATCTCCAATATCATATTCTTGAACCGTGGAACCGCCAAACCGCCTTTACTAGACAGTGGCGGTTCGGACGAACCGAGAAAGTGACTGAACAATTTGTATAGCTTTTGCTATTTCTGCAGCAGTTGGAGAAGAATTTTGACCCATACCTGCTGATTTTTAGTTTTCTTGCTGGAACTGGCTCCTCAGAGCCAGCTTTACGCTTGCCCGAGGAAGTCTCGCCCTGGTCAGAGGGAATCCCTCCGGGTTCGGTTGGCACCGAACCGGGCTGGCCATCCGGGTCAGCGGACTTTTGGCCTCTCGTTCCCTGAGCCTGCCCACTCTCTTATCCAGGGTGGCTGCAGGGAAATTTTACAAATCTGGGAGTCTGAATTGAGGTGGTCAAACCCCAGACAATAAACACATAGTGTGTGGGTCAGCCTTGGCAAAGGCTTCCCCACAGACACTACAGTGTTGAAACCCAGTGGGCCCGGTTTTTCTTTGGGTTTCTCAGACATGATGCCAGCCTAACTAAGAAACTTGCCCTTTAACGGCAGTGCCAGGTAAGACACTCTTTATCGGTTCCCCAACCATGTCATTGGTCGTGGAAAAAACGAATGAAACCGCTTTTTTAGAACCGATAAGAACCAGGAACTGCACTCTAAAAGCTTTAAAATGCTTATTCTTTAAAGTTTTAAATAACCTGATCGGTTCGAACCGAACCGATAAACATTTACAAGTTCCACACAGAAATAAAACCTGTCTATTACTTACAATACCACACACAGAGCTTGAACCGATCGGTTTGCGGTTAAAATAATAATACTCGCGGTTGAATTTAACCGAGAAAATACTGTTTAAACCGAGAAATGAACCGAGCAGATGGAGAAATCTCCGGAGCGACTGTTCAGTGAGGCGGAGTAAAGAATCTGACAGTTTCAGTTTGAAATTATCCAGACAGAGCTTCTCTAACCGAGCTCGCGCTCTAAACTCCATTCTTAGAATGGTAGTTAACTCTTTCACCTCCGGAGCAGTTCTAATGGTGGGACAAACTGCAATAGTCATAATATAGCAAGACTTCATGTTGTTTGAAGAGAAGAGGGTTTACCTGCTGAAATAAAGCAGACACAGCTGCCAAATGTACTTTTAGGGTAGCTGGTCTCAGCCCCAAGGTATTTAAATGGACCATATAATCCAGGACTGTGGGTAAATCAGCAGATTCTGGGGAAATATGCTTCCCAGAGCACCATATGGAAAACCTCTTCCATTTGGAATTATAGGTAGCCCTGGTGGAAGGTTTCCTAGAAGCCTTTAGTATAACCATTACACCTTGGGAGAGGTGTAGATCAGCAAACTCTAACTCTTCAAGAGCCAGGCCTTGAGATTGAGAGATTTGAGGTTCGGGTACCAAACCCTCCCCTGAGCACAGGTTAACAAGTTGTGATTCCTGGGAAGACACAGGGGAAGATGGACTGCTAAGGACAGTAGGAGTGGATACCAGGGTTGTCTGGCCCAATCTGGAGTGATCAGAATCATCTTGCAGGATTGAGATCTGATTTTGAGTAACACTTTGAACAGGAGAGGGAAGGGGGGAAAGCATAGAGAAACTTCCTTCCCAATTGAGAATTAAGGCATCCAGAAGGACTGAGCCCAACACTGGGGGCCTGCAGCAAAAAAGGGGAAGTTGGTGATTGTCTGGGACTGCAAAAAGATCTATCTGCGGGGTGCCCCATCTGGCAAATATCACCTCCAGGACCAGGGGGTCCAGTGACCATTCATGATGGCCCTGGAAATCCTGCTGAGAGATCTGCCAGGACATTGTCCTTGCCTGGGAGGTGAACTGCCGTGAAGGGAGGTGTTCAGGAGTAGCCAGAGACCACAACTTCATTGCTTCGTGCACAGGGCTGTAGACCGAGTGCCCCTTGCTTGTTGATGTATCACATTGTAGTGGTGTCAGTCTTTCTGACCTGTACAACTTTGTTCTGAACAGATTTGGAAAAACTTGAAGTGCTAGGAAAACTGCTCTGAGTTCCAACAGATTGATGTGGAGCAGAGATTCCTGAGGGGACCACAATCCCTGGTAGTGAGGTCACACATGAGCTCCCACCCCAAGAGGGATGCATCTGTAGTAAGGATTAAGGAGTGAGACTGAGTGACAAAGGGAACCCCTTGTCTCAGATTGCTCTGATCCTGCCACCACTGTAGGGCCTGGATCAGGGTTCGAGTTACTGGGATCAATTTGGTTAGAGAGTCTTTTTGCTTTGAGACCAAAAGTCTCTCAAATGGAACTGGATGTCCCTCATCTGAAATCTTGCTCCCTGCACTACTGCTGCAGAAGCAGCCATGTGCCCCAGGAGCTGTAGAAAGTGCCTTGCTGGTCGAGAGACCTGCAGGGTGAATGACGAGGCCAGAGAGACCAGGGTCCTTGCCCAATCCAAAGGAAGGAAGGCTCTGGCTTTCTCTGTGTTCAGCTCTGCGCCTATGAAGGTGAGGAGCTGGACAGGCTCTAGAACTGACTTTGAAAGATTCAGAAGGAAACCTAGAGAGGTGAGCAGTTGCTGAGTTATCTGTAAATGTAACTTGACTTGGTCTGGAGACTGGCCTACTATGAGCCAGTCGTCCAGATAAGGGAAGATGGCAATTTTTTGCCTTCTTAGGGAAGCAACTGCTACTGCCAGGCATTTTGTGAATACCCTTGGAGCAGAGGTGAGGCCGAAGGGCGTTGCTCTGAACTGGTAATAGCCTGAGGGCAGCTCAAACCTGAGGTACTTTCGATAGGAGCTTCTGATGAGAGCATGGAAGTAGGCATCCTTGAGGTCCAGGGAGGCTAGCCAGTCCCCTGGCCTTAGAGAGGGTAAGATAATTCCCAGAGTCACCATTTTGAATTTTGGTTTTAAAAGGTGCTTGTTTAAATGTCTGAGATCCAGGATGGGCTGCCATTCTCCTGTCTTTTTTGGGGTAAGGAAGTACCTGGAGTACAATCCTTTGCCCTGGTGTAGGGGTGGAACCCTTTCCACAGCTCTGAGAGCCAGGAGGGAAGAGACCTCTGCCTCTAGGGCAAGTGCCTCTGGTGGATTTGCAGGTGGAAAGGATCTGGTTCTCATCTTTGGAATTTTTTGAAGCTGAGAACCAGTCCCTGGCTTACTACTTCCAGGACCCACTTGTCTGATGTCAGAGACTTCCAGTCCTGGACAAAGTAAGCCAGCCTGCCCCCTACAGGTAACTGAGAAGCGGCCCTGGCAACCCCATCAGGGTGCCTGCTTGGCAGGGGCTTTGGGCTGAGGGGTGGAAGCAGGCCTGCTTGTACCCCGTCTGCCTCTCCCTCTAAAGAACCCCCTCTGGGCATAAGCAGAAGAGGAGGCCTGGGTTGGTAAAAGGCCTGTGAAAAGGTCTGCCCTTGCCCCTGGAAAGCTGCCTTTGAGGAGTCACCTGCCTTTCCTTGGCCTGTGCACTCCTATAGGTGATCCTATACTCGTCCATTTTCTTCATGTAATTCTCTGTCTACTCCCCAAACAGAGAATTACCCACAACAGGAAAATCCATAGCCTTAGTCTGGGTATCCTGCGACAGGCTAGTACATCTGAGACCAGCCATTCTGCGAAGTGCCACAGATGTAGCCATGACTCTTGATGACACATCATTAGAGTCCACTGCAGCATGGAATTGCACCTTGGATGCCTCAATACCATCAGCAGCCACCTGCTCTGGCTCCTTGGCAAGCTGGCCAGGGACCTGTTTTGCTAAAGCCATAACAGTATCCCATCTGGATTTCTGATATCTAGCAACATAAGCCATATCATTTGACTGTCTGACTCCCAAGGATGCTGCCATGTACTGTTTCTTTGCCATGGCATCAATCCTCCTGGAGTCCTTGTCAGGGGGGTGTGAAGCCAAGGGAATATTTGCGTTGTCACAGGCTGCAGCCTGCACTACTCCCAACATGGCTGCATTGTTGTGTAGGAACTCCGTGATCAGAGTCTGACAATGTGTACTCTTGTCCATTCTCTTATCCACAGGAGGTATAGTGTGAGGAGTTTTAAAATTTTTACTGTCTGTTTCCCAAAAGATTTATGCAGAGGAATAGACAGTCTCCTTGACTCTGGGATATCCATCATTTCCACATAGTCAGGCTCCTCTTGATCATCCACAGCTTCCTCCATAGGGAGCTGGAGGGTTTCAGCCACTTTCTTATAAAACATAAAATGAGAAGGGGACTCAGAAAGCCTAGGAGGAGACACTCCTGAAGGTCTGTCTGGGGAGATGTCCGGGTCAATGAGCACATCCAGACTTTCAAATCCACATTCACTCTCCTCATACTCCTCTTCCCCCTCCTCCAGTTCATAATATTCCTCTAAATCATATTCTTGAACCGGTGGAACTGGCTGAACCGGATGCTTACCTGATGGTGCCAGTTCGGCCGGAACTAGGGAAAGTGACTGGACAATTTTAATCGCTTTGGCCATTTCTTCAGCGGTTGGAGAAGAAAGTTTTGGCTCCACACCAGCTGATTTCCTAGTCCTTTTTACTGGAACTGACTCCTCAGAGTCGGATCTCCTTTTGCCCAAGGAAGTCTCGCCCTGGTCAGAGGGCACTCCCTCCAGTTTGGTTGGAACCGAACCGGGCTGGCCATCCGGTTCAGTGGACTTTTTGGCCTCCCTTTCCTAGACCCTACCAACTCTCTTTTCCAGGGTAGCTGCAGGAATATTTTTACAAATCTGGCAGTCTGCATTGAGGTAGTCAAACCCCAGACAATAAACACAAGTGGTGTGGGGGTCAGCCTTGGCAAAGACTTCCCCACACACACTGCAGTGTTGAAACCCAGTGGGCTCGGTTTTTCTTTTGGGTTTCTCAGACATAGTGCCAGTCCTAACCAAACTTACCCGTTAATGGCAATCCGCCAGGTAAGACCTCCTTATTGGTTCCCAACCGTGTCATGGGTCGTGGAAAAAAATGTAATAAAATCCGTCTTTTTTAGAACCGATAAGAACCAGTAACCACACTCTAAATGACAGATTAATATATTTTAAACAACCTGATCGGTTCAAACCGAACCGATAACCGTCTACAAGTTCCACAAAGAACAGAAATTAATGTAAAACCTATCTAGTACTCACAAATACCACAGACAGAGTCTGAACCGACCGGTTGCGGTTTAAATTCGGTCGAAAACCGAGAAAAATAATACTTTAACCGACAAAATGAACCGAGCAGAAGGAGAAATCTCCGGAGCGACTGTTCAGTGAGGCGGAGTAAAGAATGAGTTTCAACCGAGCTCGAGCTCAGCGTTCCATGCTTGGCATGGAAAGTTAACTCTTTCACCTCCGGAGCAGTTAGAAGGTTGGGACTCACTGCATATGTCATAATATCATAATATAGCAAGACTTCATGTTGTTTGAAGGAGGTTCTTTGCTCAATTTGGAATAGCAGAATTGGATACAAGAGACAATCCACCTGGCAATAGTCCTTTTAGTGGCAGGTCTACCTTTTCCCACTTCTCCATAAGTGAGAAATAGCTGAAGACAATCCTTCCTATGTGCCTTAGTATGCTCTATGTAACAGCTAAGAGCCCTTTTCACATCCAGACTGTGCAATCTTCTATCCCCTGAGGAAGAACGGTCAGTGAAAAACACAGGTAAAGACATAGATTGGTTTAGATGAAAACTGATACCACTTTAGGAAGAAATGTTCTATTTGTCCAGAGGACCACCTTGTCCCTATGAAAGAAAATGAAGTCAGGGTCTACTGACAAGGCCTGTAATTCACTGATCCTCCTGGCAGAAGTAATAGCTACCAGGAAATGAAAATTACGTACCTACCGTAATTTTTGATCTTCTTGGACGAGTCTCCACCACTCATTCACACTATTGGGATCTGCGCCGGAGGCACTAGGACCCAGCGGGAGCAAACTTTTTGCTGGAGGGTCAGCGCCAGAGATGGAGCCGCGAGGAGTGGCACCGCAAGCCTCAGCTTGTGCGGTAATGACTATCTCGGCATCGACCCTCCAACCGCCTCAGTACCTTTTTTACCGAGGAGGTGCAGCGTAACTATCCTAGAAGGATAACCTAACCAAAAACCCGACATAAGATAGTCCAGACAACCCGTATAAGAAGGGTCAACGAAGAAGTCTTCACAGCCTAAAGATTTGAGGAGTGAAGACCAACAATAGAGGTGAGCTCGGGGACAGAGGGAGGGCGTGTGAATGAGTGGAGACTGTCCCTAAAGACCATGGTAGGTACGTAATTTTCATATCTTCCTGACATAAGTCTCCACCACTCATTCACACTATTGGGAGAGTACTGAGCTAATAATCCCCCGAGAGGGCGGCAGGAGAGACCAAAAGCTCATGTTTCTAGGACAGAAGTCCATTAAGGATGGCTCTGCCAAAGGAAGAATGTCGTCTGGCATGGACATCCAGTGCATAATGTTTAACGGAAGTATGCACTGAGCTCCAGGTGGCCGCGTTGCAAATATCTGCAATGGGCACGTTGTGGATTTCCGCCAGAGATGCCGCAACCGCTCTAGTAGAGTGAGCGTAAACCCTGCCCTCCAACTTAACCTGCGCCATGGAATAGCAGTGGCGAAGGCATGCCACTAACCATGCTGAGCTACATCTGATAGCGACAGGTTGACCCAGCCGGGTCTCACTGAAGGAAACAAATAGTTGTTGGGCTTTGAGAAAGTCCTTGGTTCTGAAACGCAAGGGTCTCTTAACATCGTTCTCTTTCATTTTGGAAGTCCGCAAAGTAAGAGGGAAGGACCAAAGGTTGGTTTAGATGAAATTCTGACACAACCTTAGGAAGAAATTTAGGATGAGTCCTAAGGACTACTTTGTCCTTATGGAACACAGCATACGGAGGGTCTGTGACCAGGGCATGTATCTCAGAGACCCTGCGGGCTGAAGTAATGGCCACTAGGAAGGCAGTCTTCCAGGTGAGAAATTTTAGCTCACAGGTAGCCAGAGGTTCGAAAGGTTTCTGAGTGAGCATGTCTAGCACAAGATTAATGTCCCAGGCTGCAACTGGACATCTTGTAGGAGGTCTGGTATGCAGAATTCCTTTAAAAAACCTCTTAACCACAGGTAGCTGAGCCAGTGATAAGGAAAAAACGGGCTCATGATACGCTGAAATGGCACTAAGGTGAACTTTGACTGTAGAGTATTGTAGACCTGAATTTGAGAGGTCTAAGAGGTACTCCAGAACCTTATCTGGTGGGCAGGAGAAGGGATTCAAAGAGGACTTTGCACACCACAGCGAAAAACGCTTCCACTTGGCTGTGTAAGTTTTCCGAGTGGCTGGCTTCCGTGCAGCCAGAAGAATATCTGAAACCCCTCGAGAGACATTGAACTGGTTTACTTCTACCTCTTCAGGAGCCAAGCATGAAGGTGAAGTGATCTCAGATTGGGATGGACCACCAGCCCCGAGTCAAAAGGTTCATCTGATGGGGGAGTGGTCTCGGAGGAACTGCCAACATATTGTTGAGTAGTGGAAACCACAACTGTCGAGGCTAGAAGGGAGCAATGAGTATCATTTTGTCCCCCTGGGATTCGAACTTGAGGAGTACCCTCTGAATTAGAGGAAGAGGTGGAAAGGCGTAAAGAAAGTGTTTTGTCCACCGCAGCCTAAATGCATCCTGACAGAAAATGCCAGGCCCTGGATTTCTGGAGCAGAAGAGAGGCAGTTTTGCGTTGAGTGGGGATGCAAAAAGGTACAGGTCTGGAGTTCCTCACTCTTTGAATAGTGACTGAACTATGGTTGAGTCGAGAGATCACTCGTGAGGATCTGTCTCTGTTCTGCTGAGACGGTCTGCCAGTTCGTTCTGCATTCACGGTAGGTAGACCGCTTGAATTAGAGCTTTGTACTCCAAGCACCATTCCCACACTCTCATTGCCTCCCTGCATAAGGGGTAAGAGTGAGCACCGCCCTGCTTGTTGATGTAGTACATCACTGCTTTGTTGTCCGTTTGAAGGAGAATGTTCTTGTGACAGAGAATGTCCTTCAATGCTCGGACCGCTTAAAGGACGGCTCTCATTTCTAGGACATTTATGTGAAGCTGGGACTCGACCTGAGTCCACGTACATTGAGTATGGAGAGCCTAACAGTGAGCTCCCCACCCCATTAGGGATGCGTCTGTGGTAATGGAGATCTGATGATCCAGAGGAGCAAAGGGATACCCTTCCAGGAGATTGCTCTCTTGAGACCACCAGGTGAGTGACCTCTTTAGAGGTTCTGTCACTTTGATGGGATAGGATCTGCGGTGAGTGGTTGGGGACCACTGAGTACTGAGCATCCACTGAGTGGTTCTCATGTGCAGAGCGTGCTAGGGGTACAGTGAACACTGAGGATGCCATGAGGCCTAGCATCCATTGCATCGAGAGAGCTGGGACTGAGTTGTTTTCCCCGATGTGACGGGCCATCTGAAGGATATCGTTCCTTCTGTCCCCTGGAAGAAAAGCCTTCGCACAGGAGGTGTCCAGAAGAGTCCCTATAAAAAGGAGCCTCTGGGAGGGCTGCAACTGAGATTTCTTGAGGTTCAGCAGAACTCCCATGGATGTAAGAAAGCGAGAGGTCATCTCTACGGCGTCCAGAGTTCCCTGCCTGGAAGGGCTTGCCAGAAGCCAATAGTCCAGATAAGGGAACACCTGTATTCCGACCTTTCTGAGGTGTGCTGCAAGAACTGCACAACACTTTGTAAAAACCCGCGGCAACGAGGATAGCCCAAAGGGCAGGACTCTGAACTGATAATGTTGTCCCAGAGCCACAAACCTCAGGAATTTGTGATGCCTTGAGTGAATAGAAATGTGCTGGTAAGCATCCTGCATGTCTAGGGAGACTAGCCAGTCGTGTTGATGAAGCAAAGGTAACAAGGTTCCCAGAGAAATCATTTTGAATTTCCCCTTGGGGAGAAATTTGTTTAGTTTTGTGAGATCCAAAATGGGGCGCATGCCCCCGGACTTCTTTGGAACCAGAAAGTAATAGGAGTAGAATCCTGTGTTCTGTTGATGCAGCGGCACTACTTCTACTGCCCTGTTGTTCAGAAGGCCCTGAATCTCGGCGGCGAGAAGGTCTGACTGAAGGGTTGACAGCCTGGGCTGTCATTTGGGAGGACGATCCGGAGGGGTCTCCACAAGATTGAGTGAATACCCCTCTCGAATTATCCAAAGGACCCATTTGTCTGAGGATATTTATTTATTTATTTATTTATTTATTTATTTAGTTAAACATCAGTTTAGAAACCTTTGAGCCAGAGGCTCATTTACAAAGGTACCTCGTCACAAAGAGGACATCAGAACAGTAGTACAAGGGACACAGTACTTACAAACAAAAAAGTTACAGTTCAATTACAATTTTGTTACAATAGAATACAATCTCCAACGATGCAAAAGATAACAAAAGGTGCAAAACTTATGGTCGGGGAGAGCCAGGGGTAGAAGGAGGAGATAGAGGAGGAGGAATTAGTAGGAAAGGAAGGGGGAGCCGCCAGTGAGCATTGTCAAACAGAGTATATATATATTTTTTTTTTTTTTTTTACACTAGGCTAGCGGCAGTTGCATTTGCAGAGCTAAGCAGGAAGTTTCTGAGCCTGGGCTTAAAGCAAGCTAAGGTTAGTGAGTTTGAGACACTGGCAGGGAGGAGTTATACCAGTGGGGCGCACGGTGAGGGAATGCCCTCTGACCTTGAGAGGTCCTGGCTCTCGGAATAACTAGGGTAGCTCTTGGCAGCTGCACGCGTGATCAGGGTCGTTGCAGTACGGCCGAATGGAGTTGGATAGGTCTATGGGGAATAGGCCACATGAGGCTTTAAAGGTGAGCTGGCATGTCTGATACATGAGTAGCTCTTCCAGGTTGAGTAGGGTAGCTGGGTGTACAGCTCACATGTGTGGTGAGTCTGGGAGCACCAGTGATAAGTCTGCAGGCCTTATTAACTGTGAGGCGAACCTTGTTGAGGGCAGTCTGATCTGCTGAGCCATAGACCGGAAGGCCATAGTCAATGAGAGACATGACAGAGGAGGTGACAGCCAGGCTGGAGGGGTATCAGGAGGAGGTATTTCTTGTGCCGGTAAAGAATGCCTAGCCGTGAGTTGACGGCGAATTTAGGCAGATATATGTCCATGGAATGAAAGTGCAGGGTCAAAGGTTATACCAAGACATTTATAGGACTGCACCTGGTCAATGACAGATTGGGTGTGGAGTGGACAGCTAAGGGAAACTTGCTGTACTTATTTTGGGGTGGGAGAAGAGCATCGCTTTTGTTTTCTTAAGGTTGATAACAAGTCGGTGCTCAGTGAACCAGGTAGCTGCAGAGTCAAAGACTAGTTGGAGGAGTTCTGTAGCAGCATGGGGTCATTGTGGGAGGCAACGAGAACAGCATCATCAGCATAGAGAAGCATCTTACCCGTACAACTGCTGGGTAGGGAGTTAAGAAAGAGTGAGAATAGTAGGGGTCCAAGAATTGAGCCCTGCGGCACCCCAGAGCGAATGGGGCATGTTTCAGAGAGAGTACCGTTGACTTTCACACATTGGGAGCGGGCGGAGAGATAGCTGGTGCACCAGGAAACAGGTCCTGAGGCAAAGCCTATTAGGTCGAGGGTGGAGAGCAAAAGAGGATGCGAAACAGTATCGAATGCTTTAGACAGGTCAATGAATATAGCACCAGCCAGGGCACCAGAGTCCAAGGAGGCATGGAGGAAGTTGGAAAATTCCAGGAGTGCTGTATTGGTACTATGACCTGCTCTGAACCCGTGTTGTTCAGGGCAGAGAACATTGTACTTACAGAGGTAGTCAGAGACTTGGGACACCACAATTTTCTAACGCCTTAGAGAGGGGGAGAGGATTGAGATGGGTCGTAGTTACCTGGAAGAGTCCTGTCACCGCCTTTATGGACAGGGGTAACTGTGGCAATCTTCCAGGCAGAGGGAATTGTCCGAGACAGAGTGATTTGTTGAAAATGCACGAATAGGTGAGAGGACCTGATCCAGGACCTGACGTAAAAGGCAGGGATCAAGTGAGTCATTACCGATGGTGTTACCTTTAGGCTTTTAGCAAGTAAGGCCCAGCTTCTGCATGGTGACACGACACAGATGGAAAGAGGGGTGGGCAATGGGTGGTGGTACAGATGGAGGAGGTGGACTGAAAAAGTTACCAGGAAGTACTGAGCTAAGGTCGGGTAAAGGAGTTATTGAGGTGGGTGGCAATGAGGGCAGGGTCAGAGGAACGGTACCATTGATGTTGAGAAGAGAAGGAGAGGGGACTGGGAGTGACCATTCAGTTGCTTGATGTTGTCCCAGAAGCACCTGGGGTTCCCCCAGGAGGAGGTAAGAGAGGCTTGGTAGTATTCCGCCTTTGCTTGCGGATGGCCCAGGTGCACTGGTTGCGGGCGGCAGCATGGGACTGCCTGTCAGCTGAACGGCTAGTAGCAACAGCAAGGTTAAAGATTGTCGCGTTGCTTAAGTTGCCACAGTAGGGCAGGGGTGATCCAAGGGGCATGTTTCACTTTGGACCTCCTAGCAGTTATGGGAGCAAAGATATCACAGGCAAAGTTGAAAGTGCTTACAAAGAAGGCCAGGGCCAAGTCAATGTTGGTTGCCCTCGTCAGAGGGGACCAATCAGTGTGGGCAAGGAAGCGCTTAAAGCCTATGGACTTCCACTGGTTGTAGAAGTGTATCAGATGACCTCCCACCGGAGAGGAAAAGTCCACCTCGGGCAGTTGAGATGGGACTTGGACCAGCAACTCATAAAGTGGCGCTGGGCGCTTTGGGCCCTTGCGCTTTCTGTTGTGTCCTCTTTTGAGGTTGGGGAGGTTGATTTTTATGGAAACCTCCTCTGCCTCGAAAGGACTGATGGTTGTGAAACTGGTATTTATTGACACTCCTATGATAGGGGACAGGAGTAGGACGAGCCAACTTAATGGGTGACCTAGTCTTTTGCGTAGCTTCTAGAGCTTGTTCTACCTGAGGACCGTTAAGATATGCACCATCAAAAGGCAACGCCATTACCTACTGGTGCACGTCATTCGTGAAGCCTGAAGTGCGCAGCCAGGAATGACGGCGGGTACAAATACCAGCAGCCGCCGTACGGGAAGCAGTGTCGAAAGCATCCATAGCTGCTTTAACCTGCTGGTTATTAGATTCGATACCTCTGGTAATGGCTTGAAGAAGCTCTGGTTTTGTATCCGATTCCAGTAGAGCTTCAACCATCTGTTTGATAGAGTGCCACAGGATATACTCATATTGGGAGAAATAGCCTTGGTAGCTGGCGATACACATATTTAGGGTAGAAGCAGCAAAGAGTCTCTTACCTAAGGTGTCTATCTTACGAGATTCTTAGTTAATAGGTCGAGCTGTAGTAGTTTGGGGAAGAACGACCTTATCATTCTCTGCCAGGACTACAATAGGGTCCACAAAGGCTTGAGATGCCAAAATGAGTCGATCCTTGGGGGCTGAATATTTCCTATCTATGGATTTAGCCACCGAAGGGGTGAGAGCAGGATTATTCCATACCATTTGAGACAGCGCCTCAAGGAAGGCTGAACCGAGGAGTCAAATCAGAGGGATTCTGGAGCATGACGGTATTGGAGTCTTTAACAATTTCCCCAGGATTGATGTCTGTAGTCTGGAGAAAGAGTGGAATCAAATTTTCAGCAGAGACTTAAAGGACAGGTCCTCAACCACAGGCTCTGCAGCAGTAATAGATCCTGCTTCCTCCACTTCATCACCCAGCCGAAGGTCTGGGTCAGGCTCAATGTCATCTCCTGACAGTCCAGGAGGGACTGTATGGACAGGAAAGAAGTGAAAATCAGAGGAAAGGAAAGAAGGAAAAAAGTGAAAGGAGGAGTCCTGAAAAGCAGAAGAGAGCCCCTCGTGCTGCTCAGGCGTATAGCGCCAAGAGCGCATGGCACTGAGAATGGTGCCGAGGACCACCACAGCACCCAGCGGCACAGAGGACCACAGGCGCGGCGGGTGCGAGAACCTGCAGCACCGAAAAAGGCGAGGAACCGTGCCAAAACGGCGCCGAGGACCTACATGGCGCCAAAGAAGCCACACAGCACCATGCACGGTGCCGAGGACAGAGCTGACAGACCCATCGACGCCAAAGATGGCGCTGAGTGTGCCGTCGACGCCAGGGGCGCCGAAAACACTCCAAGATTCCGAAAAACAGGATTTGAAGGAAGAAGAGCAGGAGATAAAGGCATCGGTGTGGCCCCCTGCGCCGCAGCCATGTGAGGAGGGGAACACCTAAGCGAGCAGTCGACGGCACTGAACACGGCGCCGCACGACCAGGGAAGCTCAACCGCCCTATCTGGTCTCCCAAGAAGCCCGAAGGCCCCTGAGTGACCGAGCCAGGCAGTTGAACCAACCTCCGAGCCCATTGCTCCATAAGAGCTGCCCACTGATGAAACTGCTCATCTGAAGACCTGCCTGTGGGTGGGGTAGGGCTCCGATGTCGAAGACGTCGGCTACCAGAAACAGAAGCTGGTGACTCCGAAGGAGGAGACCGGCAACTAGCCACAATAACCGACCGTCTACTCGCAGACATATCAGAGGGCGACCTCGAGTGATGCCTTCTCTTTTTTGACCTGTGGGCCGAAGAAGAGCTCGAGGCCGAACGGTGCTGAGAATGTGACCGTTTATTTTTATGCTTCCGTGGGGACCGCCGTCCCCTCGGGCATCGGACTGACTGTTGTCAGACCCCCCCCTTCCGGAGAAGGCGGTGGACCGGACCCAGCCCAACTGACTGAACAGCTTTCATACGAAGTCTCCCTACCGTCACCTGACCTGCTCATGGTCGACTCCGTCAAAGTAGGCTGAGACTTCTTTTATTTTTAAAATAAGAATAAACTTAAGTGATACTTATCGTGATATTACTACAAAATAACAAAACTGAAAACTATGCTGCTAGTTTGAAGTTTGACTCCCGGAGGGCGAGCAAAGTCGTCACTGAAGCGCACTCAATGGCGGGAAAAAAGGAACTGAGGCGGTTGGAGGGTCGACGCTGAGACAGTCATTACCGCACGAGCTGAGGCTCGCGGTGCCGCTCCTCGTGGCTCCATCTCTGGCGCCGACCCTCCAGCAAAAAGTTTGCTCCCGCTGGGTCCTAGTGCCTCCGGCGCAGATCCCAATAGTGTGAATGAGTGGTGGAGACTTATGTCCAGGAAGATCACAGTTTTCCAAGTCAAGAACTTGAGCTCAGCAGAAGCTAAGGGCTCAAAGGGTGGCTGCATAAGCTGTGCAATGCAGACATTCAGATCCCAAGCTGGAGTATGCTCTCTAAAAGGAGGGTTAATGTGGACCAAGCCTTTGAAGAACTTACTGAAAACAGGATGGGATGCCAGGGAGGATCCCTTCCCTGCAGAAAGAAAAGCAGACACGCTGCTAAATGAACTTTTTAAGGTCGCAGAACTAAGGCCTACGTTATTAAGTTTAACCAAATAATCCAAGGCTGTGGCAACACCTGCAGCCTCTGGCTGTATACCTCCCTGAGAACACCAAATGGTGAACCTTTTCTATTTGGAATTATAAGTTTTCCTGGTAGAATATTTCCTAGAGATCTTCAAAATATCCACGACCCCTGAGAAAGATGCAGGCCTGAATATTCTAACTCTTCAAGAACCAGGCTTTGAGACTGAGAGACTGGAGATTGGGATACCAAATCCTCCCTTGAGAAGAGGTTAACAAATTGTATCTCCTGGGTAGAGACAGGGGGAGTGACGCTGCTAGAGACAACAAGAGAGGATACCAGGGTTGTCTGACCCAGTCTGGGGCCATTAGAATCACTGTGCAAGGTTGAGACCTGATCTTGATCAGGATTCTGAATAGTAGAGGAAAGGCATAAAAAAACCTGCCTGTCCAATCTAATAGGAGAGTATCCAGAGGAACAGTCCCTAGCACTGGAGGTCTGCAGCAAAACAGAGGAAGTTGATAATTGTCTGGGGCTGTAAAGAGATCTAACTCTGGAGTGCCCCATCTGGTTAAGATGACTTTCAGGATATGAGGGTTCAGGGTCCATTCGTGATGCCCTGGGATATTCTGCTCAAAGCATCTGCCAGCACATTGTCCTTCCCTGGAAGATGAATTGCTGTCAGGGAATCTTAGAGAGAGTAAGCTAGAGACCACAGTTTTATGGCTTCTGTGTACAAGGCCATAGACTGAGTGCCTCCCTGCTTGTTTATGTACCACATTGTGGTGGTGTTGTCTGTCCTGACTTGCACCACTTTGCCTTTGACTGACTCCAAGAAAGCCTGGAGGGCTAGGAACACAGCTCTGAGCTCCAAGAGATTTATGTGAAGGAGATAATCTTGCTGTGACTCAATTCCCTGTGCAGTGAGAGTCCCCAGATAGGCTCCCCAACCCAGGAGAGAGGCTTCTATGGTTAAAACCACTGAGGGGGCTTGACTGAGAAATGGGACACCCTGTCTGAGATTGTCCTAATCCAGCCTCCACTGGAGAGCCTAGACCAGAGTCTGAATCACTGAAATCAGTTTGGTGAGAGAATCTTTCTTCTGAGACCAAAACGACTTTAAGTGGAACTGAATGTCCCTCATCTGAAACCTGGCCCCTTGTACCACAGCAGTCAAGTTGCCATGTGTCCTAGGAGTTGGAGAAAGTGCCTGGCTGGTCGAGAGACCAGAGGCCGAAAACAGGAGGCCAGATCTGTAAGGGTAGTTTCTCTTGTCTGTGGGAGGAAGGCCCTTGCCTGGACTGTATCTAACTCTACTCATATAAAAGTGAGGAGTTGTACAGGTTCAAGAACTGACTTGGGAAGATTGAGGATGAATCCTAGGGAACTGAACAGATTCTGAGAAACTTCCAGAACTGACTTGACTTGGTCAGAGGACTGGCCTACAATGAGCCAGTCGTCCAGATAAGGGAAGACTGAGATACTCTGCCTTATGAGGAAGGCTACTACTACTGCAAGGCACTTTGTAAATACCCTTGGAGCTAAAGTAAGGCTGAAGGGCATGGCTCTGAATTGGTAATGACTTGAAGGCAACTCGAACCTGAGGTACTTTCTGTGGGAGCGCCTGATAGGAATCTTGAGGTCCAGAGATGCTAGCCAATCCCCTGGCCTCAAAGAGGGGAGGATTACTCCCAGAGTCACCATTTTGAACTTTGGTTTTGTGATATGTTTGTTCAGATATCTTACGTCTAGGATGGGTCGCCACTCCCCTGTCTTTCTTGGTGTAAGGAAGTACCTGGAGTACAGCCCTTTGCCCCTATGTTGTGGAGGAACTTGTTCCACAGCTTTGAGAGCTAACAGGGAAGAAACCTCTGCCTCTAAGGTAATGGTCTCTTATGCTGATGCAGGAGGAAAAAACCTGACTCTCATTTTTGGAAATCTCTTGAAACTGAGAGCCAGGCCCTGGCTTACTACCTCCAGGACCCACTTGTCTGAAGTAACAGACTTCCAGGCCTGGAAATAGTAAGCCAGCTTGCCCCCTTCTGGTATAGCGGAGGCGACTCGAACTGACACATCAGGGTGTCTGTTTGGCAGAAGCCTTGGACTGGGAAGAAGATGCAGCCCTGCTCATCTCCCTTCTACCTCTCCCTCGGAAGAACCCCCTCTGTGGGAAGGAAGAGGAGGCCTGGGCTTGGTAAAAAGGCCTGTGAAAAGGCCTGCCCCTGCCCCTAGATTGCTGCCTCTGAAGAGTGGCTTGCCTCTCTTTGGCCCGTGCACTCCTGTAGGTGGTCCTGTATTCATCCATTTTCTTCATGTAAGCCTCTATCTGCTCCCCAAACAGAGAATTACCAACCACATGGAAATCCATGGCCTTAGCCTGGGTATCCTGAGACAGACTAGTACATCTAAACCTAGCAAATCTCCTGAGAGACAAGCCATGACTCTAGATGCCACATCATTAAGAGCCAACAGCAGCAGCATAAAATTGCACTTTTGATGCCTGTATTCCATCAGCAGCCACCTCCTCCAGCTCTTTGGCTAGCTGGGGGGAGGCCTTCTTTGCTAGTTCCATTACTGTGTCCCACCTAGACTTCTGGTACCTAGCAGTACAGGCCATGAAGGTTGTCTGCCTGAGTCCCAAGGAAGATGCCAAGTACTGTTTTTTTGCCATGGCATCCACCTTCCTGGAATCTTTATCTGGGGTGTGTGAAGCCAAAGGAATGTTAGCCCTGTCACAGGCTGCAGCCTGCACTACCCCAACATGACTGCAATGGTTGTACAAAAATTCCATACCTGAGCCTTACAGAGTGTATCTCCTGTCCATTTTCTTATCCGCAGGAGGTAAAGAGTTAGGCATTTGCAAAATGTTCCTTGTCTGTTTCCCCAAGGACTTGTGAGGAGGGAAAGACAGCCTTTTGGACTCTGGGACGTCCATCATTTCTATATAGTCAGGCTCTTCTTCCTCATCAGTAGCTTCCACCACTGGAAGCTGGAGAGTTTCAGCCATTTTTCTGCAAAACAGAAAATGGGAAGGGGACTCAGAAAGCCTGGGAGGGCAGACACTGTAAGGCCAGTCTGGAGAGCTGTCAGGCTCTATAGGCTCATCAAGGCCTCCAAATTTAGTATCTTTGAAATCCTCTTCCTCCTCTTTCTCTCCCTCCCACTCCACATCATAAAACAATTCCGGATCATAAGCTGATGGAGTTGGGTCCGACCAAACCGACTGCTTAGTCGGAGGGATCTGTTCGGAAGGAACCGGATGAAGCGACTGCGCAATGCTTATCGCTTTGGCTATTTCAGCGGCGGTTAGAACTTGCGGTTCAGGATCCGAACCGGCTGACTTCCTTTTTCTTTTTGACGGAACCAATCCCGCAGAGTCGGATCTCCTTTTGCCCGAGGGTGTATCGCCTGTGTCAGCAGGCACCCCCTCAAGTTCGGTCAGAACCGAACCGGGCTGGCCATCTGGTTCAGTGAACTTCTCAGCCTCCCTTTCCTTCAGCCTACTTAATCTCTTATCTAAAGTGGCTTTGGGAAAGCTTTTACATATCTGGCAGTCCGATCTGAGGTGGTCAAACCCCCAGACAATAAACACAAATGAGGTGGGGATCAGCTTTAGCAAAAGCCTCCCCACACTCAGTACAGTGTTGAAACCCAGTGGGACCAGTTTTCTTCTTGGGTTTCTCAGATATAGCCTTAACCTAGAAAGTACCCTCAACAGCTTTTAAGCCAGGTAATACACCCTTTTTGGTTACCAACCGTGTCAGGGGCTGTGGAAAAAAAACAAAGAAAATCTTGTTTTTTTGAAACCGACAAGAACCAGACACCACTACTAAAATCCCAGAAAAACAGATATAAGAGATTGTTTCGGTTCACAACAGGACCGACCGATAGGAAACCGAAGAAAAACAATTTCCACAAGAAAATTCAGAAACAATTCACTATCTATCTACTTATGCTACCCTGTACTGAAGACAGAGATCTGATACCGTAAAAACAAGAAAATCTGTTGAACAAACCAACCGATTCAAACTTTACCAAACTGAAGTGAAGAAGACATCTCTGGAGCGACTTCACAGTTAGGTGGAGCAAAGAATCTGACGGTTACACTGAGATGTACCAGAGACAAAGGTTTGAAAACTGTGCTCAAGCTCAACATTCTATGCCCTGGCATAGAATTAACCCCTTACTCTCCAGAGCTGTTCAAGTGTTGAGGCTAACTGCATATAGTCAGAATACAGCAAGACTTCATGTTGTTTGAATGTAACTTACTGTGCTGATCTGCAATCTACTGTATACTACTCTGTTTTATACTGTTCAGCATCATTTGTATGCCTTAACTGTTACTTTGTATTGTTTTCTGACTTGCGCTTCTTTTCTTCTGATGTGGCACCTGTGTAATGAGTTTGTTCTCAAAGATTTAATTTGAGAATTGCAATAAATAAATAACTAAAAGTGACTTGCTCAGAGTCACACAGTATGCAAGTGGGGGCTGTTGAATTCAAACCCAAGTCTCCAGGTTTGCAGCTGTTCTTCATATCAGTTAAACATTCAGAAAAAAAATCATAACATACATGAAAAAAAAAATAAAAAAAAATGAAATAAAATAAAAGAACAATTACATAAGAACTTACAGTATGGTAACAGTAGATCGTCAAGAGAACCTCCTCCATTAGGCCACTCCTGTGTATAAACAGTGCCTGTCCAAATGGTTGGTACATTCTATTTCTTTCTGTTATAGGAAGTACGATAAGGAACTGCCTGGTGTGGTTCGTGGTCACTCCACAAGGGGAAATGTTTTGGCTGCATTTGTGCTGCAGCCACATGGAGCACTGTCCACAGCTGCATTAAACATTACAGTCTGGACATAGTCTCTCGTAGACATGCTAGATTCAGGCTTGCTGTGCTGCAAGGCCTACTGTCTTGAATGTCTATATCAGATTGTACCATCCTCCCACTGACTTTTGGGACTGCTTGGGACTTGTTCCAAAGGTGTGGCCTAATGGAGGAGATATCATTGAAGAAGATCAATAAATATTCATAAGGGAAAAGAAAAAAATATAAGAAGACCATACTAAGCTTTCACTGAACTGCAGCGCCCATATTTAAATTCCCATACTCTTGGATCAACAACAACTTCTATATTTATGCTACTATACACCTGCCTAAATCTATTGTGTACCTAGTTTTATGACTTACTGGGCATGGAGTCAGTGGAGGGTCAATTTTCATAAGCGCCTGCTGAATGTTAATGGCACAGTAAAGAAAGTCAAAAGCCCCAGTTATGGGATCCTCAACAGGATTGATCAACAGAAGATCACCATTCTCGCTGAACTTTATGACTGCGCTGGGTTCAAATGCTGTCAGGCTAAGAAGCTGAAAAAAACATCGATATAGGCATTATAAACAAGCTATCTGCCCAAAACTGAGCAGATTTAACTAATGAAGACTGCCAAACTCTCCATGGTATACTGATAAATAAGTAAAATATTTTTATAAGGTCTGTTAATAATTTAATACTTTTTACAAAATATAGCATAAAATATGCTGCTTTGAAAAGCAGTTAAATAAGAAGATTTTTATATATATATATATATATATATTCATTGCAAAAACATGTTAATGCAGACACTATGGTTGAAGAATGCAAAGGGCACAGAGTAGGGAAATAAAAGAATATTAGGGTTTTGGGTCTCCAGAGTCTTGGCAAATCAGTGGTGGGGTCTTCCTTGGGGTTGTCAACCTTAATGCCTTTGTGAGGGAAGGCTCCCCAGCCTGCCCCAAGTTGTCATCTGTGTGCTAAAACACTGCTCTGTCCCACCCCAGGCTGGGGCCGGTGCCGCACACGGCAGCGCCTTCTCCCCAGCCTCAGCCCATTCAGCTGGCTCACTGAGCTCGCACCCAAATTCAGGTCACTGGCACAGGAAGGTAATGTGGTCCCCACTGGGCCAATGGCTGTCTGTGCAAACAATGATTTTTTGGGGGAAGGGGTGACATTCTGACCACAAACTTCTAACATAGTCTTTTTATGAACTCCCCACCCCTTCTGAACATGACAGGTGTCATTTATAAAATACTGGCCTAAATGTCATTTCACACTAAAAGTGCGAAAATACAATTTGCCCAGGATATGAAAATGGCACCTGTCACACTCATGAGGTGGTTTGAAAAAATGGTTATGTTAAAAATTTGCTGCCAAAATACTGAACATTACCAAAGTTATGAGTAAGTGTTGAAAAATTACAACATATCTTCATAACCGGTTTTTAAATATTTTGACCTCACATTTTCAATATAGTCTTTTTATGACCCAACCTCATGAAACCAGTAGGTGAAAATGTTCAAATCCCGACCAAAACATTATGTCGCACCACACAGGCAAAACAGATTTTGGCCAGGATTGAAAGACAACACCTGTCACATTCATGAGGTGGTGTGAAAAAAATGGCTATGTTGAAAATTTGGGGTCAAAATATTGAAAATTACTAAAGTTACGTGTGAGCATTGTTATTTAATATTTTTACCCCAAACCTTCAACACAGGCAGGCAAACCTGCCTTTTAAATCCCTTTCACCGCACTACACAAGGGCAGAGATCCTATGAGTACAGGACCCCCGTGGCTAAATTCTCTCAGCACTGAACTGATTGTGGAACCAAAACTCGGCTCCTTCAAATACGAACTGCAAGCGCATCTTGTAATGCTTGGTGCGTGTGACTGTGACCCTAAAACCTAATGCTATTAGGTTTATTCCCCTTACTACTCTCACAACTGCACTTAACTCCTCCCCCCACCACACACCCTGTATCCACTCACTCAATTATAACCTACACTTCTCATTATTGTCACCTCTCTTCCCCCAGGACATCTCTACCTCTGATCTATACAGACAAAACCCTCTGGGTGACTTCTTTTCCCAACCTCCTGCCTATGTTTGATGCAGTGTCAGTGGCTCAGTAGGTAGCACACTCACCTCTGAAGCCGGGAGATCAGAGGGCTGTGGGTTCAGTTCCCACATCTGGCACTTGGGTTAATATCCCAGTACTGACACTGTAGTGCAGCATGAGGGGGGTGCTGCACTTCTGAGGTGCCGTCTTTCGGATGAGACATTAAACCGAGGTCCCATCTGCCTGGATTGGTGGTAGTTCAGGTGGATGTTAAAGATCCCATGGCACTTCTCGAAAAGTGTAGGGGAAGTTTATTGAAAAAGAATCATAACATCACAATAAGAAAATCAAAATACATCATAAATCATCAAAAATACATAGAAAACATTTTGTACAAGGTATAACAGAGAAAAAAAAACATAAAAAAATATGAAATCAGAGAAAAAAGTGTTTCCATAAATCATCTACCTTAGCTTTTGAACATCTACAAAAATAATTTTCTTTAACATGTAACAAACCTTCTTCAATTTGTGAAATAATGGTGGCATTCAATACTTGTTGCTGCTGTAATATATACTGACAACATGCTTTCCATAAAAAATATTGAACATAAGCAAAGAAAACAGTCAAAGTGCTCTTATGATAAGACTTCCATACCCCAGTATAATCACCCAAAATTAAAGTGTGATAAGAGATACGAGAGAAAAAAGGCAAATTCCAATGAGAGGCAGCATCCTGCCAAAATATCTGACTATGAGGGCAGGTAATAAAAAAATTAAGCATACTTTCTTCAGTGTTAGAACATGTGAGCCTAGGACAAAATCTATCTGTTTGAGGTTTATATTTTAGATTTCCCCTGACTTCCAACCTTCCCTGAACAGAGAGCCATACAACATCCCAGAGATGAACAGGGAGTCTAAAATCTGTTAGTTTGCGTAAAGCAAATATAATTTTAGTGGGTACACAATCTGGGAATAGGAGAATAATTTGTTGAATGTCATAAACAATATAAGAATAAAAAGACTTTCTATCCACAGACATTAATTTCGTAAATGTAACTTTCCATTGTTGCATTTTTTTATAGATGATATTCCATAAGTAGGAAGAGAATCAGAAAATAAAATTTTAGGAGGTAAAAGAGTCCATTTTACAAAATAACGGGAACAAAGAAATTGGGACCATAATTGCCATGACATAATAGCAAAGGTCCATAAATAATTATAAGAACTCAAAAAATAAAGGGACTGATAAAAAACAATAGGGTTAATCATATTCAATCCTCCTTTATTAATAGGTAAATAAGTAATATCCCGCTTCACAGGATGCAATCTATTACCCCATATCATTTGAAAAAAAAAAACTAAGAAGTCGGGTTTCTAAGTGAACTGGAGGGGGGTATATATAGCTTAAATAAAGAAAAACAGGTAGCAAGAATTTTTTAACTATCATAACCCATTTTCTCTTCCAAAACTTCCAATATTTCCACCAATTAATTTTAGTTTCACCAATCTGTAACTGCCTATCCCAATTATATGTAGCCAAATCCCCAGGACCAAACCAAAGACCCAGAATTTTGTGAGGAACAGAAATCAAAGTAATCCCCAATTTAGTCAGAGAAGTAGGTCGTGTATGGTCCAAGGAAAAAATAAAACTATTTCCTGTATTAAGCCCTGCCCCAGAAAATGAACCATAATTTGAAAAAAACGTCCAGAGCCTGTGTCAAAGAAGAAACATCTTGGACAAGTAATGTGACATCATCAGCATAAGCAGTAACTTTTTCAAGTGGTAATGAGGGGGAGGGGGCTAAACCAATAATACTCTGATCCCATTGTATCTGTCTAATAACAGGATCCAAAGCAAAAGCATATAAAAGGGTGCTTAAAGGACATCCCTGCCTGACTCCTATGGCAAGAGGAACAGCGGTTCCGAAAAGCCCATTGACTGAAGGGATAATGGTGGTATTAGAATACAGCATAACAATCCAGTGTACAAATTGTTTGGGGATACCATAACGCAATAATGAAGGAAAAAGATATTGATGTCATACTCTGTCAAAAGCTTTAGCTTGATCCAAAGCTACCACATATCCTGAAATATTGTGCATGGTACTAGCCTCATATAGTTCCCTTAAAAGATATAAATTATGTTGAATTCATCTCTTGGGAATGGCACAGGTCTGAGCTGGGTGAATAAGAAAGTCAGCAACTGTTAACAACTGATTATTAACAATGTTTGCCAAAATTTTATAGCCACTATTTAGGAGACTAAGAGGTCTCCAGTTAGAAAGTAGATTTTTATCTCCAGATTTGTATAAAAAATGAAGAAGATAGGTGTTAAATCCAAAAAAAGAAGAATGGGAAGTTAACACAGAGTTAAAAACTAAGGGCAAAAAATAGCACATATAGGAAAGAAATGTTTTATAAAAATCATTTGGGATACCGGCAAGTCCGGGAGAAGTACCAGTAGTTAACTGTTTGATGACTTCCTCTACTTCTCGAGAGGAAATCGGTTGTAATAAACACTGTGACATAGAATCTGCCATTTGAGGAAGAGGTGTAGAAAACCCTTGTAAAAGGACAGCAGCGGAATCAGAGGGAAAACTAAAGGCAGAACCAACAAATAGTTGTACTACAGACAGCATTTCTAAATCAGTAGATACCACAGTACCATCTGGTCTAAAAAGGCTAGTCATCAAAGTTTTATCTAGCCGTTGCTTACATGCAGCATATGGATCAGACACCGGTGCATTCTTCATCCCATATCTGAACTCCATTTCCAATGATTTGGCCCTATCATACTGATAGTCTTTCATTTGTTTTTTAAGTTCAGAAATCTGGGATTTAAATTTCATGCTGTCACGAGGAGGGAGAGACATTAATTTATATAGTTGGTTTCTAAGTTGTAGATAATGCAAATAATTAGAATTTGCTTTATGTCTACCGAAAGTAAGTAAAAGTCATTTTAACTCCATTTTGGTGTCAAGCCACCAATCAAAAAGAGCATCATAAGAACACATAATAGAGTTCCGAGCCGCAAAAGAAATCTCAATTTGAGAAACACAGGCAGGGGAATCCAAAAGTGACATATTTAAATGCCACCATTGGTGAGCTAAAACATTTTTTGGAGGAACCACAGATAAACTCAGATTACAAAATAAAATCTCGTGGTCTGAGAATTCTGTAGGCTTAGGAATACAAGAAATAGGAATAAGGTATTTGGACACAAAAAACATATCAATACGGGTGGCATAAATGTGCCTATGGTAAGTAGCTCCGCTATTAGTTTTATGTACAGCCCTAAAGGCATCTCTTAAACTAGCTTCAGAAGTAATATGTAGTAAGGCATGACAGTCACAATACATTTTTTTCTGTATTTCACCTGCAAATTTAGTATCCACCGTACAATTAAAGTCACCCCCCACCAAATAATATGTATTTTCGTATATAAAAAAGGTTTAATGTCTTCAAATAGTTCAATCCTAGCAGTTTTAATCTGGGGAGCATATATATTAATGAGGCGAAAAGAAAAATCCCCAAGGGTACAGTTAAGGATCAAAGCTCGACCTGGTCGGACGTCTATGAGTCTGGAGACACGAAACTTAGTGGACTTAAATAAAATGCCAATCCCATCTGCAGAATCTAATCCAAAAGTCCAAAAAGAAGGACCCCAATGCCATCGTCTCTTGATTTGCTCTACCTCACAAAGAGAGGATAGGCGTGTTTCTTGTAAAAATAAGATGTCTACATTAAGGGAGTCAAAAAATGAAAGTACAGAAATTTGTTTTTTATAAGCTTTTAAACTACAGACATTAAAAGACCCAATCCTTAAAGTAGCCATCTAATAGTGGATGAAAGTCAGGGTCCTCCTTTTAAGCCATTACTAGCTTTCCGTTTTTTCCCTTTCTTTCCTTTTTTTTCTTTGGAAATTTTGGTGGATTTACTTTCCTCATCTTCAGTAACCAGCTCAGACCTGTGAGAGGTGTCAGATTCTAGATCAGAATCACCCAACTCATCTTGAAGAGGAGAAAAAAGATTCTCCGTAGGAATAGAACAGGCAGTATGATGCTTAAGAGAAGACCTGGTAAATCTGCGACTCTTAACAGTCTCAAATAAGGGGGGGGGCATGGAAGTACCAGCAGATTGACTTTGTACAAAGGGAGAGACTACTGAAACAGTAGCAGGAGAAGGAATAATATCCTGAATCTGAGCTGAGGGCAGGGGAGGCCTATCCGGAGAGGGTATAGTGTCAGCATTCTGAGGAAGAGATAAGTCTACAGAAGAATCAGACTCATGTTGTGGGGCAGAGGGGGTGGAGAAACTAAAGTCCCTACGTCTTTCCTGGGCCTTGCTGACTAAATCATCCTGATCCCACCCTTCAGTTCTATTGTGCTTGGCCCAAGGACATTGATGAAATTCATGTCCTTTCTCATCACATAAATTGCACTGAAAAATATTTTCATACAAATCTACTGAATGACCATAGCCTCCACATAAGGAGCATTTTAACATGTCACAGGAGCTGCTAATGTGAGTTCTTGATCCACATTTATAGCAGGCTCTTGGTTGTCCACTATAAAAACAAACTCTTCTGTCTTTTCCTAGGAAGAAACTATTAGTGAAATGGATGATGTCTGAGTTAACCTGAAACAGTTTGACTTTAAATTTCTACCCCCCCCCGGTCCAAATGCCTTCCAGATCAAGGAGAGCTTCAGGGGGGCCCAGAATGTCGCAACGATTTTGTAGCCAGTGATAAATATCACTAACATTTACACCTTCATTACAAAACATTATGGTAACATATCTAATCTGTGGCCTTGTAAGAGGGATTGCAAAGAAGGGGGTCCATAGAGGGGTAGCTTTAAGAACCGAGTATTTCTCCCAAAATTTTTCTAAACTACTGTTAAGTCGAAAGCTAATATCAAATGAATCTTCCCCTGAAATATGAATCAGAGTTTACAAATCGGAAGGGAAGAAATGCATGGAACCTCTTAAAAGATGGTTGGCTACATAACATCTATCAGGGTGTGTAGAGAGCCCTCCCTTATATCGTAGCCATACAGCGTTACGTCAAGGTGCTTGCTTGCTCTAGTTTGTTTTTGAATAGATCTGCCATAGGAATACGAGAAGGTTTTTCAGAAGTACCCTTTTCAGAACCCATCCCCGAACCTGCTTCCTTCTGATTATCCCCCCCCCACACCCAAGGATGTGCTCGGTTTAGGCAAGGCCACAGCATAATCCCGTAACTTATGTGCATTAGTTAGTGAGGCCTCATGTAATAAAGATTGTCCAGTACCTGAGCTCAGTTTAGAAGTCGAGGTGGCATGCTTAGCTGAGGTAACGGTAGAGGTGGAAGGCCAAACATCAGTTCATTCAGGGTCCGGAATCCATTGTCCCGATGCTGTATGCATCCATCCTGATTTTGAGAGAGTGTCATCAGCAAACCAGTCCAAAAGAAAGTCCTGAGAGTCAGTCGAGAGTCCAAATTGTTGGGGGACCATCTGCGAGGTAGAACAAATTACAGGAATGGGTAAAACCAAGTCTTCCATCTCGCGGCATTCCTGTATGATACCCAGAAGTTCCGACTGAGAAAATAGGTCCGTAGGTGATACAGCCGATAGAGGATCCGAAGAAACAGTTACCGTGAGCACAGGGTTGGTAACTGAAGTTTGTACAGCAGAAATGACCGTGTCAGACACCTTCTCCAGAACTGGTAACCTACCAGCAATCTCCTGAGGAACAGAATCTGGAGCGTCAGTTAAAGGTATCTGTGCCTCTTGAAGACAGGGCAAAGTATTCTCCATAGAAAGTGTTAAGTCCATCAAAGTCTCTTCAGAAACGGCCAGCAGCACATCCTGCTGCATGAATGGCTGTGCACCATCTGCCATCCTGCAGACAAAGCGTGTCCCCCTACTGGCAACAATGCAGTAGGAGAATTTCCTCGGGGTCCTGGCCAAATTTCCCTCATTCACTAAAAATACCACCAACAGTTTAATCTGGTTCAAGGTCAGTTGGCATTCGTCTGTATCCCCCTCCCCCGGGTTGTGCCTGAAAATAGGCAGGATTTGTCTAGTGCACTTACCCGGTCAACAAAAACTAAATAAATAAAATAAAAATATTCCATTTATACAAACCACCTACCCCTTCACCTCAGGACCTTCCCTCTGCTCATTAGTTCTGGTGGTATCCACTTACTGAACCCTTTTTCCTAACCACTTACCATTTACTCCTCCTAAACACTCTTGAGTGGCACCTCTTCCCTACCTCTTGCTATTCCAACATCTTCCAACCTTTTGTAACACAACTTCCCTTGAGCTATTTCAATCCTCCTCCTTATCTGGGCTAGCCCACATTGGGGCCATCCCAGTACTATGTTGAAACCTTTTGTACCCAACTTATAATGTACCTTTGGATATAATTTTGCAATTTACTGTCTGTCTGATGTTTTATGTACTACTGTTAACACTAATCCTGGTTGTATTGTCTTTTATACCTTCTAGTAATTGTAAACTGTCTGTACTCCTATAACATGGAACCTTTGTAAATGAGCTGTCAAGCTCAAAGGTATTTAATCCAAGAGTTCGATAAATAAATAAATAAATAGTCTACTTATGGCCCCCACTTCATGAACCCAGTAGGTGAACATTTTCATAACCCACCCAAAAGGCGATTTCAAGGAGTGACTACAATGGATTTGAAAAATTTCACCTACCTTGTTTATGAGGTGGGGTTCCTTTTTCATAGTCTGCCCGAAAGGCAATTTCAAGGAGTGACTATGATGGATTTGAAAATGTTTTCCTATCTTGTTTATGAGGTAGGGTTCCAAAAAGGTTATGTTGAACATTTCGGAGAAAAATATAAAAAAAAATTACCAAGTTATGAGTAAAAGTTCAAAATGCATTAGAAATATATTAACTGTATTTACTTTATTTCCTCATTTCAAGGTCGCAGTTCCAGGAAGAGGACATCTTTTGACTTGGAGAGTGGATCTACGATGGTGTGCCAAATCTAGGTGAGTGTGGGAGGGGGTGAGGGGTGGTGGGTGATGAGTGGTGGTAGGTGGGTGGGTGGAGGGGATAGTGGCGCAACAGACAATGATGGACTGGTCTCTTTATTTCAGGTGAAAAAGAAAAAAAACGTCAAAGGGCGTTTTTTGCTATTGCAGGTACCGACACTAGAGACTGAGCACCCCAGTGTCTGCTTGATATTTGGCAGAACCAGGGGTGCGCATTCCGGTGTCAGTGACTGTTGGATCGGGGATGGTGGTCTGAGCTGACACCAGGGACTGGGCACCCTGGTGTCGGGATGCTGGAGTGGCAAGTGGGGAGTGGCAATTTGTTGCTCACCAACTCAGAGAGATGGTGAGTGGAATGAAAGTGGGGGAGGCATTGAAGTCCAGTGACCACACCTCCATTTTAGTCAGGCTGGCCCTTGGGAACAGAATGCCCCTATCAAAAACTGAAGTCCTAGATTCAAAAGAACAGACTTCAGCTGGATGAGGGAGCTGGTCCAAGACAAATTGACCAGGGTGGACAGCACTGGAGGTGCTGAGGAAAGATGAGAAGGCAATTAAGGGGACCATTCTTGAGGCAACAAAGTCATGCACAAGAATTGTTACAAACAAAAAAAGGTAAAAGAGACCAATATGTTTATTGGAAAGGGTCAGAGAAGAAGTGAGGGCTAAGAAAAAGGCGTTCACCAGGTACAAGGAAAAGCAGGGAGAGGAGGAATGGAGAGAATACCAAATAAAAACTAGGCAAGCAAAGAGGATGGTCAGGGAGACAAAGGCAGACATGGAGCTGCATACTGCGGTGGGGGTCTAGGGTGGGGAAAAATTATTCTTCAGATGTTTTAAAGAAAAAAGAAGTAGAAAGGGGGTATTGTTTGACTATGGGGGGGTACTAGAAGGAAATGAACAAAAAAGTAGCCATTCCTAATAATTACTTCTGTTCTGTCTTCACAAGAGAAGACAGTGTGCCCGTCTGAAAGCAGCATCAAGGCGGCTTTCAGGAATATTCCTGAAATGAGGCAGCCATTATTTACCAGATAAAGGGTCCAGAAGGGACTTGAAGCTCGAAATATGGATTAGGCCCTAGGGCCAAATGAGATGCACCCAAGGAAGCTCAAGGAACTGACTTTTGAATTGGCTGAACCCCTAGTAGGGCTAGTCAACAGCTCAATTCATTCAGGGATAGTTCTGAAAGACTGGAGGGTAGTGACGTAGTCCCTCTAAACAAGGGGGAGAAGAAGCAACCGGGAATTATAGACCTGTCAGCCTTAGCTCTGTAGTGGGTAAACTGAAGAAGTCACTGAGAAAAAAGGACCTTGTGGACTACCTAGAGAGCAACCGTCTACAAGATGCTTGTAGACAGTTGCTTTCTAGGTAGTCCACAAGGTCTAGATAGTAAACAGCATGGGTTTGTGGCAGGGAGGTCTTGTCAGCCCAACAATAGCTTTCTTTGACTGGGTAACAAAGGTAGTAAATAAGGACCACACTGTATTTACTGTAGGCTTCCGACTTGGTGCCACACAGAATACTGCTGAAGAAGCTAGAGGACCTGGATGCAGTTAGGGCCATAGATGGGTAGGAAACCAGTTGAAGGAGAGGCAGCAGAAGGTGGCAGTAAATTGGGGCAAATCAGAAGAGAAGGAGGTCATGAGTAGGGTGACACAGGAATCTGTCCTGGGTCCTGTCCTCCTCAATATGTTCATCAGCGACACTGGAGACAGCATCCAGTGCAAGCTGTGTCTCTGTAGATGACACGAAGCTCAGTAGTAAAGCAGATAGTGATGAAGAGATCAGGGAGATGCAGAGGGATCTACAAAGGCAAGAGAGGTGGTCTGTGGTTTGGTAGTTCAAATTCAATGCCAAAGAATTCAAGGTTATGCACCTAAGGAAAGAAAAAGTAGGACAGAGTACTGGATAGAGGGGGATTAAATTGAGCACTGTGGCAGATGGGAAGGTAGCTGGAAGTCATCATTAGTGATTCCCTCAGACAATCAAGCGTAACAAGGCATATAGTAAGGCTAATAGGATACTGGGGTGTATTGGAAGAGGTACTGACAGCAGGAAAAAGGAGGTACTACTATCTCTGTGTACAGGTCAATGGTGATGCTGCATCGAGAATACTGTGCTCAGTTCTGGAGTTCTCACTTAAGGAGGAACAGGAACAGGCTGGAGATGGTGCCATGCAGGGTGACCAAGATGATTCAGGGCCAACAGGGCAGACCTTATGAAGATCTTCTGAAGGCACTAAACATGTACTCAGTGGAGACCAGGACGTGGGTGGGGGGGTAGTTATGATAGAGACCTTCAAGTTCCATAAGGGAATAAACTGAATTGTGGGGAACTATTTAGCAGGAGTACAGACTCAAAAACCAAAGGTCACAAGTGGAAACTGGAGGGAGGAAGCTTTATGAGGGATGTGAGGAAGTTCTATTTTACGGAAAAAGTGGTGGAGCTGTGGAACAGTCTGCCAGTGGAGGTGGTGGGCGCCAAGACCATAAATGGTTTCAAGCATGACTAGGACAGAGAGAAGGGTTTGGTGATTGCTCAGGTCGGTAATAGTAGGGAAGGGAACAGGGTGTGAACTGGGAGGTATAAAATCCCATATGGACAATAGGTCCTGGGGCAGATAGGGAACTCTGGGTAAACTAGATGGACTGTCGGTCTTCTGCCATCAATGTCTATGTTTCTATGTGCAAGTCTTCCAGTTCTGCTTGTACTCACCACCAGCTCAAATATTTGTATACATTCAACCCTGTCCATCCCAGCTGGTATTCTAAACATTGATCATGTCTACACTCAACTTTCACTTCTTTTGACTGAAAAAAACAACAACAATCCAAGTAAGTCCAATCTCTCCTCATAGTTCTTGCCCACTAAGCTGCACTGTTAAGTACACTAGTTTGGTGGCCCTATGCCCTGCAGCTTGCTCTCCTCTCTGGGGGGGGGGTTGTGTGTCTGGCGCATTGGGTGACCTTGGGTGGAGGCTGGGGGTACAGCATGTGTCTGGCACCTGGATCTTACAGGGGCGGGGTAGACAGCACTGTTTATGCCACTCTGTCACTGAACGCCCCACCTCCATCCAGCCTGAAAAAAAACAATGTGGCCGAGCAGTATGCTGCCACCCGAGTCGGTGGTCCCACACAGTCTCCCCCGTGAATCCGACGGGGATGTATCCCACCTTCCATCAGGGGGAAGGCCCCCTTCCGGTGGGGGATAATCCAGGTGCATACCCCCAGACGTTCACGTTCCAGGGCTATATGCCATGTCTGCTGGGTGGCTGGGTTCCCCCACACGGTTCTGCTCTGAGGGGTAATCCAGAGAGTATCCTCTGTAGGGCTAGCAGGTGGCAGTTGATCAATGGGGTGAGAAGAAAAAATTACTCACCTTAGTAATGTTGTTTCTTCTAATGGAGTCTTGCTATATTATGACATATGCAGTTTGTCCCAGCCTTAGAACTGCTCTGGAGGTGAAAGAGTTAACTTCCATGCCAGGCATGGAATCTTGAGCACAAGCTCGGTTGAAAACTCTGTCTGTTGTTCTTCAAACTCAAACCGTCAGATCTTTACGAGCAAAACTCACTAAGATTCTGAGTGGAAGCTGTAAACCTACACTAGCCAACTGGCTACTAAAATATTAACACATTTTTTGGTCCCAAAACAAAGACTCAAGTCAGGGGATCCAAAAGAAAGAATAAAATAAAATACAACACCCAAACACCCCAAAAAGGAGGGGTGAAAAACACAAGGGCCCAGATATTCAAAAGGGTTGCGCCATGCGCAACAGGGTTGCGCGTCGCAACTCAAAAATGCACCATTCTGCGATATTGAGAAGGGGCCAGTTGCACCACCGAAAACACGCTGAGCCACAGCGCAATGGAAATGAAGGCATGCGCAACCGAAGGGGGCGGGTCCATGCATAAAGTGCGCAATGCGATATTTGAACACTTGCGCAATGCGCAAGAGTGGCTCAGCCGGAGGATGCGCTGTACCGGATGTGAGCCAAAATAAAAAGGCTCAAGGGAGCGGCGCAAGAACTCTAGCAGGCCGCAAACCGGGGGAGAGAGACAGAGAGAGAGAGACATAGACAGGAGCAGGAAGGACAGAGAGGGACAGTGGGTCCTGGAGGACAGAGAGGCCAGTGGGGGGTGCCCGGTGCAGTGGAAGCAGCAGTGGGGGCAGTGGGGGTAACACAGGAACAGCAGCTGGGGGAGGGCAGAAGCCAGGGAGATGGACAGTGTCAGCTTCCACATGGAGGCTGTAATGAGGGGGGTGAGACAGCATGCTGCAGGGGGACATGGCCGTGGAGGGGCCCGTCGGCGGTACGCCCCCGACAGGCGGTATCGTGCCCGCATCAGCTACGAGCTGTACAGCGATGTCGAGATCGTGGCCTGGTACCGCCTGAACAGGGCAATACTGAGACAGCTCAGTGAGCTGTGCAGTGATGTGATGCAGGCACCCTCACGACGGAGTCATGCTCTGTCCGTGGAGACCAAGGTGACAGCCTGCATGTGCCTGCTCGCCACGGGCACCTTCCAGAGGCTGACAGGGGACACCACAGGCATTACGCAGTCGGCCACGTCACGCATCCTCACCCAATTCCTCAGCGCACTGCTGCCTCATGCTGCGGAGTACATCCATTTCCCCAGCACCGTGGCAGAGCGTACAGCAAACATGCAGGAGTTCCACAGGGTAGCACAAATGCCTGGCGTGCTAGGTGCCATAGACTGCACCCATGTGGCCATTCGCACGCCACCTGGCCCCGACGGGCAAGCATATCGGAACCGAAAGGGCTTCTCGAGTGTCAACTGCCAGGTGGTGTGTGATGCCACTGGGCGCATCATCAATGTCTGTGCCACACCCCTGGCGGAGCACATGATGCCTTCATATGGCACCAATCTGCACTGTGCCATCGATTCGAGAGTGGGAACATCCCACGGGTCATCTAGTGGGTGAGTACACATGTATGGAATGCAAACTCTGTGCAAGGGTGGAATGACACAGGTGCCATGGTAGTGGCACACAAGGATATGGGCAACATGGACCTGACCTAACACTGATCTCCACTATCTCCACACAGGTGACTGTGGATACCCACTCCATCCCTGGCTGCTCACACCATACCGCGCCCCATGACCCCAGCACAGCACGGTTTCAATGAGGCACATGCCGCAACACGGAACATCATAGAGCGGTGTTCGGGATACCAGCAACGCCCGATGCCTGGACACCGCGGAGTCTCACAGTACAGCCCCCAAAAGGCCTGTGATATTCCTGGCCTGTTGCATCCTGCACAACATGGCCAAAGACCATGGGATAGCCGGACAGGTCCAAGGAGGGGGGACAGCGATGGGACGCCAGTGGCACCAGTGATATGGGTGATGAGCCACCCCCCCTAGGACGGAGGGACCCCCGACTGACCCGGCAGGCCCAGCTGCACCGGGACACCATTGCAGAAGAGCACTACGCCCAACACAGGTAAGTCAAGGGGACGTGTGCAGGCAACACTGTCTATGCACAAACCACAGGCACACAGGGGAACACACCGTGCATGAAGGTCAGGGGAGTTGAAGGGTCTAGGCATACCAACACATCATCAGAGAGGGGTGAGCACTCAAATGAACACACACACACACACCAGGCAGCATACAGGGGCAGCAGCACAGCACTGCGGAAATTACACGCTATCACACAGCACCACCAACCACCCTCACCACCTGGACTGTCCACGTACGTGTGTCAGGACCTGGGCAACCTGCACCCTTGGTGTACAGTGCAATGCAGGCATCATCATCCACACGCACCTGTGGACAGCAGTTGGGAGAGTGTGCAGGTGGTCCGTGTGTCAGTTTGGTGAGCAGAGCACCCAGCAGTGCACTGCCCACCATGACACACATTGCACACAGGGCAGCACCAGACAGGGCCTGCATTGGGAGACAGCTCAGTCTGGGAGCACTGTCCCACGGCCACCACGGATGCATGGGCGGCCCCGCCGTGGCCTAGCAGCACTGGCAGGCTGCGCAGGGGCCACATCGGGTGGCGCTAGTGCACCATCAGGGGTCCCAGTGCGCACCGCGACCTTGCCCGCACAGGGTCTGCATCCCCAAACAAACTTGCACCAGGGGTGCTCGGGATGCCACAGCAGAACCCGGCGCTGACAGGCCTGTGTCGCACACGCCGAACGGGAGTGGAGCGCGACTGTGCGGTGCGTGGTACAGGGTCACCAGACAGTGTGGTCAATGCGGTCGCCACAGAGACCACTGCCTGGGTCAGCCTGTCGATGGCAGCGGTCACATCCGTCCACATATGGACCATCTCGGCCCGGTCCCGAGCACACTCCCTGCTATGCCGCTCCACGGACACAGTCAGTGCCTCCACGGACCTTGCAACCCACCCCTGCAGCTGTACCGACTCCTGCAGCAGGCGGGTGTGCACGTCCAAAGGGTACTGTGCCCCAATGGCATCGTGACCCCCAGGGTGTGGATGGTCCTGGTGCACAGCACCCCTGAGGGTGGCCGCTGTCGCCAGGACCAGGTATGGGCTGATCTAAGGGCGGTGGACAAGTGCCACTGCCTGACGCTGTCCCCCAGGCCTGGTGTGCAACTGCTGCTGCCCGCCTCCAACTGCTGAGCCCCAGGTCCACCTGTTCCACCCTGTGCTGTCAACAGTGCCAGACACCTGCTCAGCCACCGATGCTGCCCCACGGTGCTGACAGGCCCAGCCTGTGACTGTGCCAGCATGCTGGTACACAGGTGTGGAGCTGGACGCCCAGGGCACGTGCTGGCCTGCCATGTGTCCCTCGTGGGACACACACCTCACGGCCATTGCAGGCCTGCCATCATCAATAGTGCCGTGCGTGCCACTGCCATAGGCACAGCATGCTGGCACACCTGCATGCCAGACTGCTGTGACACAGGCTGTGCACCCCTGCACCCGCATCACTGCCGGGCGGAGTTGTCGGCCCAGCCGGCCTGCTGCTGCAGCGTGCAGGCTGCTGGCGAGGTGGAAGGTCCCTCCTCCGGTCCAGCAGGTCTGCCTCACTGTCAGCACCCACCACCACCGCTCCTGCAGACGTAACAGGATCTGAAACAGAAAGAGAGTACATGTGAGTGCATGTGAACAACAGCCGCCCCACAACATCACCATGACATACCGCGCAGTGATGGGCTTCCACCTGTCTGGAATCCTCCACCAGGAACACCCGCAATGGCACTCGGCTGCATGGCCGCGACCAGTGTCTCCTCGGTCGGGGTCAGCTGCAACACCACTGGTGGTCCCTCACCAGTGGCAGCACGTGCCACCCTGAAGGCTGCCACCTTCTCCTTCAGCCTCCTGCGGTCAGTCCCCATCTTCTTGCGGCACTCCTGCACGGAGCGCTGGTGGCTTCCGTGCAGGTTGACGGCCAGAGCTACCCCCTCCCATGCAGCTGCACGCTGCTGAGGGGTGCCCCTCCGCCCACTCAAAAGCGGCTCATCCTCCAGGTAGGCCTGGAAGAGGGCCTCGGTCTCTGCTGTGGTGAAGTTCGCCTCCCTACGCCCGCCCGCCCACACCTCGGCCTGGTTCTCGTCAGTCATGCTGATCTGTATGGGTGGAAGCGGACACCTGTCACTGTGCAGTCCACAGCATTTCCCCATGAGCATAGCTGCAGGCCGGGGGCAAGCCCCCCTTTCCTCGCCGCATGGCAGATACTGATGGAAAGGGTGCCCTCTGCCCTTTCTAAGTGCCCTCATCATGCTCAGCCTCAACCTGTGACATCCTCCAGCACCCCTGCCCATGAGCATTGTCCTGAGCATCACACAGCATGTAACTCACCTCTCAGCTGCAACAACCAAATCTGGCCACCACAACCCAGTGTCGCATTTTATAGCGTAACACATGCAAATGAGGTGTGGCGCAACTTTAATGACATGCTAATCGTGCCATTGTGCCTTTGCATGGCTGATCGACTGATTTGCATATGTCGGCTGAATATCGCGATTTGGCGCTTAGCGCAATAGGGAAGGTCCGCTGAGCCAATGGCGCATGTTTGTGGCTGTAAGCTACCGTGCATTGCGATGCCCAGACAGGTTACGCTGAGGCCGATCGCGCTGCAGACCTGCTGAGCGCGATAGGTGATTCTGGCCATGGCCACCATTGTGCCAGTGGCGCTACAGCACTGGGCACTATATGGCGCTGTGGCACTTCTGCGCGATAGTCCACTGTGGCACTGGTGCTCTGCTTAGCAGTCGTGCAGGATGCCTATACATCCCAAGGCGCTGTGCGTAGCCTTGCGTCATTGCCGTGACCTTGTGTATGCCCTCTGACCCCTGGCGCTGTGGGCATGCCATGTGTACGTCCCTATTGCGCTGTCTGGTTACAGCGCCATGTAAAGTGATAGGCGCTGATGCGAACAGCGCGATTGGAGACCTGTGCTGGTCTATTGCGCAACAACTCCACGTGGGGTCACGGCGCGGCGGGCGCCATATTGCCTGCTGCTGTAAAGTTGGGGCCATGGCTCGGAGGAGGGCGGTGTCCTGAGCGCAGTTGAAGTGGCCAACCTGGTGGCCCTAGTGGAGCCCCACTATGAGGGACTATATGGTGAGGCCCCTCACCGCACCTAGGACCCATGTGTGGCAGCAAGTGGCCACTGACCTGGTGGGGTCACTGGCCGGGCCGGCTCATGGAGCAGTGCCGCACCGTACAGTGATCTCCGCCGAGGGACCTGAACTGTTAACGCGTCATGCTCCTTGCCAGGCGGGGCCTGGTGCCTAGGCCACGTGAGTGTACCATCTATTCACCCATATCCTCTGTAGGGGTGTGTGTGTGCCTGGGTGGCTGTGCATCGGTGTGTCAGTGTGTGCAGCTGTGCGATGGATGGTTATGGCTGTGTGGGCAGGCAGTCTTCTGGGGCAGGGGGCACTCTGCTTTTGAGTCACACTGATGTTTGTCTCACCATATGTCTCCCACAGGCAGGATGGTGAGGGCGCTGGACGAGGCTGATGTGGGCCATGCCAGGGCCCCAGGACCCCAGTGCCACAGGCCGTCGGGCCACAGCAGCAGCAGCAACAGCAGCAGCAGCAGCGGCAGACAGAGCTGCTGGAGGAGTGTGAGTATCATTACGTCATGGATGCTATTGCATGCTGGGGGGGCAGGACCACCAACCATGATGGACACAACCAAATGGGAGGTCGTAGTTCCACTAGACGAAACACTAGTGACTCCCCACACTGGAGTACAGTGTACAGTTCCGGAAAACATACCTGCATACGGACAGGGACTGGGTGGAGAGCGTTCACAGGAGGGCGACATGGATGGTGCATGGATTGCATCACAAGTCCTATGCAGACAGGTTGACGGAACTGAACATGTACTCCCTGGAGGGGAGGAGGGTGTGGGGATATGATGGGGACATACAAGTATTGTACAGGGGGGAACAGAGTGCAGGAAACAATATTTGTCAGCGTAAAGGATGTTCCAGGACTAGAGGGCATGGGATGCAGTTGGAGGGGGCTCGTTTAAGAGGAACATGCGAAAGTGTTTCTTCACATAATGGATGGTGGACGAGTGGAACACCCTGCAAGAGGATGTGGTGGGGGCTGACTTGGTCACGGGATATCTGTATGTGTGGGTTCGCCATGAGGGACTTCTGGAGGTCAAGGGTGAGGGGGAACGGACTTATAGGACAAGAGAGTGATCGTACAAGGCCAAATGGCCAGACTGGGTGTCCCATAGGCCCTTATCTGCCGACACTGTCTATGTATCCATGTATGTAGGCGTGACACAGGTGACCTGCATCACAGTGCAGCATCACGACACGCCTGTGTATGCATCACAGGTGGTCCAGGCATGCACTGGGCACATAGCTGTGTAACTGGCATCGCACCACGCTGCAACATCACATGACAGACTAGTTTGTACTGTGATTGACGTGGCAGTGTGTGTGGGCGGTGGTGCGCATGGCTGGTGCCGCCTGTTTGTGATGGCCTTGTGCATGTTCACTGTGGGTGGGTGCATGCCATCACATGTGCACATTGGGTTAGATGGGTTGCAGGTTGGGTGGTGTTCAGGGTTGTGGTCAGTCTCAGCCATTGACTGTGTTCCCATTTTCCTAGGCCTCGGTGTGCTTCGGAGCATGGCGCGTGATGTGCGGCGCCTGACCCAGGTTGTGGTCGAGAACCAGGAGGTCCTGCAAGCCCTACAGCGCCAGGGGGAACGGCGGCGCCGACATAGGAGGAGACGACGGCAAGGGGAGGAGCAGGAGCCTGCTGGGCCATAGCCCACCTTTCAGTTGCCCTTCACCCATCCCTTTCACCCTGCCTTCCCTCTCCAAGTTTTATTCCCTCCCCCTTGAACACCCCTGCCTTTTACCCGTCCCCCAAATTGTACATAGTTTTTACTGTATTGTTCACTCTTTTTGTTTCAATATAGATTTCTATTTTGGTACAACTGCTGTGTTGGTGTCTGCTTTGCAACTGGCTCTGGGTGCTCCTGCTGTAGGTGTACATGCCATCTGGGCTACTATGGTCCTGGGTATGTGTGTGTGTGTGTCCATGGGGAGGTATCACCAACATAGCATTGCCTTCTGTTGCTCTCGCATCTGCTGCCACCCACTGCTGGGTGCACAGGGTGGGTCTGGGTGGTCTGCTTCTCTGCAGCATGGGGTTGACGTGGGCACGGGGGTGCATGGTGTTTCCTGCAGTGCCTGTCACTGCACATGAGCGGTGTCTTGGGGGCACGGTGCACGCTGTGCCAGCGTACGAGGGGGACTGATGTGCACTGTGGTTGTCAACCCCCTGGGTGTGGCACTCTCTGCCTGCCAGTGGTTGTGCTGGGGTGTCATGGCTCTGCTATGCTTTAGTTGGCTTGTCCCCATGGGCACGTGGATCATCCGTCCCACCCCAGTGATGCTGTGCTTGGGTGTGCCAGTGTGTGTGGGTTCTGCAGTGAGTTCCGGTGCCCATGTGTGGCATGGCTGGCGGTGGGCCCCAGCCTGCCTCCTGGATGTGCAGTTCCATTGCTCTGGGGGCTGTGCTTGCGCTATGGCAGCTCTGCACTGCTCAGCTGAGCTTCCATGGTTGCGCCATAGCGCAGCATTTTGGCTCAGCCTCTCCTACCTGGTTGCGCCATGGCGCAGTATGTGCGATATTGAGACGTTGGTTGCTTGCGCAATTTGCTCTGCTCCATGTTTGAATATCGCACCTGTTGCGCATTTGCGCAACGGGTTTGTGCTTGCTCCTGCTGTTGCGCTACTTTTGAGCGCAGTTTGAATATCTGGGCCAAGGTGTGCATCACTAAGTGCCAACACTGCACTGCCCACCCACATCCCGAGAGGAGAGGTTCTGAGTGGGGCAGGCGGGGGGGAGGTCATAATATAGCAAGACTCCATTAGAAGAAACAACATTACTAAGATGAGTAATTTTTTCTTCAAACAACATGAAGTCTTGCTATATTATGACATATGCAGACTACACAGCAGTACCTCCATGGAGGAGGGACAGAACCTACTTAGGAAATAGGCTCTGAAGCACAGCTGTGCCAAACCGAGCATCACTCCTAGCCTGGATGTCCAGGGAGTAATGCTTGGTGAAAGTGTGTACTGTTTTCCAGGTAGCTGCTTGACATATCTCTAAGATAGGGATGTCCCTGGCCACAGCTAGGGACGCAGCTGTACCTCTGGTAGAGTGAGCCCTCAGGCCTGAAGGGGGAACCTTACCCAGTTTCTGATAACAAAATTGGATACAAGAGACAATCCACCTGGCAATGGATCTTTTAGTGGCAGGTTTCCCTTTACCAACCTCGCCATAAGTGAGGAACAGTTGAAGGAGTCAAACCTGTGACCCTTGGTACGCTCTATATAGTAACTAAGGGCTCTCTTTACATCTAAACTGTGCAGCCTCCTCTCGCCAGAGGAGGAATGGTCAGTGAAGTACACAGGAAGAGATATAGATTGATTGAGGTGGAAATCTGAAACCACCTTAGGCAAGAACTTCCTGTTAGTCCTGAGGACTACCTTATCTCTGTGAAAGGAGATAAAATCAGGCTCCACTGACAAAGCTTGTAATTCACTTATGCACCTGGCAAAAGTGATGGTTACTTGAAAAACACAGTTTTCCAAGTCAAGTACTTAAGCTCTGCTGAAGACAAAGGCTCAAGTGGAGGTTGCATTAGCTGAGCAATGCAAACATTAAGATCCCAGGCAGGAGCAGGGTCCCTGAATGGGGGGTTGGTGTGAAGCAATTCCTTGAAAAACTTTGAGAATACAGGGTGAGCAGAAAGAGAAGAGGGCTTTCCTGCTGAAATAAAGGCAGAGACAGCTGCCAAATGCACTTTCAGGGCAGCTGGCCTCAGCCCCAAAGTATTTAGATGGACCACATAATCCAGGACTGTGGACAAATCAGCAGATTCTGGGGAGATATGCTTTCCAGAGCACCATATGGAAAACCTTTTCCATTTAGAATTATAAGTAGTTTGGTGGAAAGCTTCCTAGAAGCTTAAGATATCGAGTACACCTTGAGAAAGGTGTAGGTCAGAAACTCTAACTCTTCAAGAGCCAGGCCTTGAGGTTGAGGGATTTGAGATTCAGATACCAAACTCTCCCTGGGCACAGGTTAACAGATTGTGATTCCTGGGAAGACACAGGGAAGGTGGACTGCTAAGGACAGAAGGAGTGGATACCAGGCTGTCTGGCCCAATCTGGAGCAATCAGAATCATCTTGCAAGGTTGAGATCTGATTTTGACTAGCACCTTGAACAAGAGAGGAAGGGGAAAGGCATAGAGGAACTTCCTTCCCAGTCGAGAAGGAAGGCACCCAGAGGGACTGAGCCCAACACTGGGGGCCTGCAACAAAAAAGTGGAAGTTGGTGATTGTCTGGGGCTGCAAAAAGATCTATCTGAGGGGTGCCCCACCTGGCAAATACTAACTCCAGTACTAGGGGATCCAGTGACAATTCGTGATGGCCCTGGGAAATCCTGCTGAGAGCATCTGCCAGGACATTGTCCTTGCCTGGGAGGTGAACTGCCATGAGGGAAGTGTTCAGGAAATAAGCCAGAGACCACAACTTCATTGCCTCGGTGCACAAGGCCGAAGACCGAGTGCCCCCTTGCTTGTTGATGTACCACATTGTAGTGGTGTTGTCTGTTCTGACCTGTACCACTTTGTTCTGAACAGATGCAGAAAACCTGAAGTGCTAGAAAACAGCTCTGAGTTCCAACAGATTGATGTGGAGCAGAGATTCTGAGGGACCACAATCCCTGGGTGGTGAGGTCGCCATGTGAGCTCCCCATCCCAAGAGGGACGCATCTGTAGTAAGGGTCAAGGAGTAACCCCCGTCTCAGATTGCTCTGGTCCTGCCACCACTGCAGGGCCTGGATCAGGGTTCGAGTTACTGGGATCAATTTGGTTAGAGGATCGCTCCTTTGAGACCAGAAGGCTCTCAAATGGAACTGAATGTCCCTCATCTGAAATCTTGCTTCTTGCACTACAGCTGTGGAAGCAGCCATGTGCCCTAGGAGCTGTAGAAAGTGCCTTGCTGGTCGAGAGACCTGCAGAGTGAAGGAGGAGGCCAGAGCCACCAGGGTCTTTACTCTTTCTAGAGGAAGGAAAGCTCAGGCCTGCTTTGTGTCCAGTTCTGTGCCTATGAAGGTGAGTAACTGAACAGGCTCTAGAACTGACTTTGGAAGATTGAGAAGAAAACCTAGAGATGTAAGCAGCTGCTGGGTAACCTGAAGGTGTAATTTGACTTGGTCTGGAGACTGACCCACTATAAGCCAGTCGTCCAGGTAAGGAAAGATGGCAATCTTTGCCTCCTTAAGTGAGCAACTGCTACTGCCAGGCATTTTGTGAATCCCTTGGGGCAGAGGTGAGGCCAAGTGCATTGCTCTGAACTGGTAATGGCCTGAGGCAGTTTGAATCTGAGGTACTTTGTGGGAGCTCTGATGAGAACATGGAAGTAGGCATCCTTGAGGTCCAGGAGCTAGCCAGTCCCTGGCCTTAGGGAGGGTAAAATAATTCCCAGAGTCACCATTTTGAATTTTGGTTTTAAAAGGTGCTTGTTTAGGTATCTGAGATCCAGGATGGGCCGCCATTCTCCTGTCTTTTTTGGGGTAAGGAAGTACCTGGAGTACAGTCCTTTGCCCTGGTGTAGGGGGGGAGGAGCCCTTCCTACAGCCTTCTGTTTCCAAAGCGAGAGCCTCTAATGGATTTGCAGGTGGAAAGGATCTGGTTTTCATCTTTGGAAATTTTTTGAAGCTGAGAACCAGTCCCTGGCTTACTACTTCCAGGACCCACTTGTCTAACATTAAAGACTCCCAGTCCTGGACGAAGTAAGCCAGCCTGCCCCCTACAGGTAATGGAGAATCGGCCCTGGGCATCTCATCAGGGTGCCTGCTTGGCAGGGGCTTTAGGCTGAGGGGTTGGAGCAGGCCTGCTCGTACCCCGTCTGCCTCTCCCTCTGAAGAACCCTCTCTGGGCATAAGCTGAAGAGGAGGCCTGGGCTTGGTAAAAAGGCCTGTGAAAAGGCCTGCCCTGCCCCTGAAAGCTACCTCTGAGGAGTGGCTTGCCTCCTTGGCCTGTGCACTCCTATAAGTGGTCCTATACTCATCCATTTTTTCATGTAATTCTCTGTCTGCTCCCCAAACAGAGAATTACCACAACAGGAAAATCCATGGCCTTAGCCTGGGTATCCTGTGACAGGCTAGTACACCTGAGCCAAGCCATTCTGCGAAAAGCCACAGATGTAGCCATGACTCTTGAAGATACATCATTAGAGTCCACTGCAGCATGGAATTGCACCTTGGATGCCTCAATACCATCAGCAGCCACCTGCTCCAGCTCCTTGGCAAGCTGGCCAGAGACCTGTTTTACAAAGCCATACCAGTATCCCATCTGGATTTCTATCTTGCAACATAGGCCATATAATTTGCCTGTCTGAGTCCCAAGGATGCTGCCATGTATTGTTTCTTTTCCATGGCATCAATCCTCCTGGAGTCCTTGTCGGGGGGAAGCCAAGGGAATATTTGCCTTATCACAGGCTGCAGCCTGCACTACCCCAACATGGCTGCATTGTTGTGAAAGGAACTCTGTATCAGAGCCTGACAATGTGTACCTCTTGTCCATTTTTTTATCCACAGGAGGTATAGTGTTAGGAGCTTTTAAAATTTTTATTGTCTGTTTCCTAAAAGATTTATGAAAAGGAATAGACACTCTCCTGGACTCTGGGATGTCCATCATTTCCACATAGTCAGGCTCCTCCTGTTCATCCACAGCTTCTTCCAATGGGAGCTGGAGGGTTTCAGCAACTTTTTTATAAAACATAAAATGAGAAGAAGACTCAGAAAGCCTAGGGGGAGACACTCCTGAAGGTCTGTCTGGGGAGATGTCCGGTTCAATGGGCACATCCAGACTTTCAAAATCACATTCACTCTCTTCATAATCCTCCTCCCCCTCCTCCGGTTCATAAAATTCTCTATCATATTCTTGAACCGGTGGAACCAACCGCTTACTCGATGGTACCGGTTCGGTCGGAACCGGGAAAGCGATTGGACAATTTGGATCGCTTGTTATCTCTGCAGCGGTTGGAGAAGGAAATTTTGGTCACACCTGCTGATTTTCTAGTCCTCTTTGCTGAACTGGCTCCTCCGAGTCAGCTCTTCGCTTGCCCAAGGAAGTCTTGCCCTGGTCAGAGGGCATTTCCCTCCCGTCCGGTTGGCACCGAACCGGGCTGGCCATCCGGGTCAGCTGACTTTTGGTCTCTCGCCCCTGAGCCTACCAACTCTTATTCAGGGTAGCTGCAGGAAATTCTTGCAAATCTGGCAGTCTGCATTGAGGTGGTCAAACCTCAGACAATAAACACATGTGGTGTGTGGGCTGCCTTGGCAAAGGCTTCCCCACAGACACCACAGTGCTGAAACCAGTGGCCCGGTTTTTCTTTTGGGTTTCTCAGACATAATGCCAGCCTAACCAAAAACTTGCCCTTTACGGCAAATCGCCAAGCAAGACGCCCTTATCGGTTCCCAACCGTGTCACGGGTCGTGGAAAAAAACGTAATGAAATCCATTTTTTTTAGAACCGATAAAACGGGAACCGCACTCTAAATGCAATTTAATTAAGCTTAACAACAACCTGATCGGTTCAAACCGAACCGATAATAACGTTTGCAAGTTCCACACAAAGAAAATGTAAAACCTATCTATTACTTACGATACCACAGACAGAGCTTGAACCGATTCGTTGCAGCAATTAAGACAAATGGTTTAAAAACTAGAACACTTTTTAACCGACAAAATGAACCGAGCAGAAGGAGAAATCTCCGGAGCAACTGTTCAGTGAGGCAGAGTAAAGAATCTGACAGTTTGAGTTTGAAGAACAACAGAGTTTTAAGCCGAGCTCGCGATCAAGATTCCATGCCTGGCATGGGAGTTAACTCTTTCACCTCCGGAGCAGTTCTAAGGCTGGGACAAACTGCATATGTCATAATATAGCAAGACTTCATGTTGTTTGAAGCACATTTAAAAAAAAAAGTTTGGTGGCCATGTGCTGGACTATCTTGACACCATTTATTCACTGTCTTTTGTGTACTGTGGTGACAAGAAGTAGACACAGTCTAGGTGGAGTCCAACCAGGCCTTTGCATAGGGGGGATGATTATCTCCCTTGAGCTGCCCTTAACCCCCTTCATGCATCCCAACATGTTTGCTCTCTTGAGTGCAACACACTGCCTGCTGGCATCAGCTTACTGCCAACATGCCCCTGGATCGTTTTCCTTGGTTGAGCTGTTTGCTGTTGAATTACACCGTGTATGTGTGACCAAGATACCTTGCCCCCTAGATGTCGTACTATGCATTTGCCCACAATAGATCTAAATCCCCTTTTCTCTACTTATGCCCTTTATGTATGTAAATCCCACTGTGTAGTATCCCAGCGGGTGTGGTCTCCACTCTTCTTGTCAGACTTGCACAGTTTTTCAAGACCACATCCTCCAGGCCATAACATTATATTAAAGGAGAACTGCACAGAACTTGTGATTTTATCTTTTTTCCTGTAGAAGCTATTTCTTTTAAACGCTGGTTCCTGTTCTGTTACTGTTAAATCTTTACTAGCCATTCAGCTAGCTCAGTGGGAGTATCTGATTTGCGTACTAGTACCTTTTTAGAATTGTATGATGTAGTTTACTATGTCCCTTTCAACCAGAATTCAAAAGCTGAGCATACAGGTATTGTGACAACAATTTAAGAGCTTAACAAGGACATACATTGCAGTACTTTATACAGTTCTAAAAGAACAGATACATAAGAACTTACCGTAACACTAGTTTTTCAAAAGAATCTCCTCTATTAGGCCACACTTTTGGAACTATAAGACATCTAAGGGCCACTCACGAGGACACGGAGAACCTACTGTATGTGTATATAAATATGAGCAGCCCCATCAATTTTCAGTTCCCCACTGTAGATTACCATTAGAGGACCTCCAATCATGAGGAATCAGGAGATCAGACCAGCATCAGGCATACAAGGAGAGGCATGGGCTGGATACAGGATGAATGGAGTAGGTTTTTAGGTACAACATCTGATATGACCCCCCCCCCCCACAAGGAAAAAGCCTAGCATCACCCCTGGATTGAACATCCAGGTTATAGTGCTTCGTAAAGGTGTGTACTGTTCTTAGTTGCTTTACAGGTGTCCACCATAGGAACATCCCCCACAGCTGCTATGGTAGCAGCTGTGTCCCTTGTTGAATAGGTCCTCAACCCTGTTGAGGGTTCCCTTCCAGACTTAGAGTAACAGAACAAAATGGATACTATCCAGCAAAAATGGACCTTTTGATGCTGGGTTACCCTTTCACACATTTCATAGGTTAGGAACAGCTGTTTCCTGTCCTGCCTATGGACTGTAGTGGCTGTCAAGTAGTAGCTAAGAGCTCTTTGACATCCAAGCTATGAAGACTCCTTTCACTTGAACCAAAGTGTTCAGCGAAAAGACAGTAAAGTAATGGTTTGGTTCAAGTGGAAATTAAAAACCATTTTAGGAAGAAACTTCCTGGTTGTTTTCAGGACCATTTTGTCTCTGTGGAATGAAATGTAGTCATATTCAATGCAGTAAGACTGGAGCTCACTGATTTCTCTGACAGAAGTCATTACCATAAAGAAAAAACAATTTTCATGTGATATATCTCAAATAAACTGAAAACATAGGCTCAAAAGGGGAACCTATGAGCCTAACCATACACACATTTAGGTACCATGCTGGCACCAGTTCCCTGTGAGGGTGTGTGCAAATGGTACGGGCCTTTAAAGAATCTTTCGAAGACAGGGTCTGAGACCAGAGAAACAGAGAAGCAGTCTGTCCACTGAAATATAAGTATATGCTTTTAAGGTACTGGACTGTAAGTTAGATAAGATAGTCCAGCACAGCTGGTACACCAGCCTGTACTGTTATTGGTGAAGCCCTTAAAGAGCCTAGAGCGACTTGAAACATTTTGTCTAGCTGATATGCAGGCTGATGCAACAGCTAGGTGGACCTTAAGGGTGCTGGACTGCAAATCCAATGAATGTAAATAAGAAAATAATCAAGCACAGCTGGGACCCCAGCATGTGCTGGTACCAGTTCCTAGTTGAATACCAAATAGAAAAAAACTTTTCTATTTGAAGCATAGATTTTCTTAATAGAGGGATTCCTGTAACCACTTAAAATGTCCAAGACATTTTCAGAAAAATACAAGCCTATATATTGTAGGCCCTCAAGAGCCATGCCTCGAGCCTGAGTTTTGGGTACAGGAGCCTCCCTTGGTTGGAGGTTAGCAGATTGTGCCTCCGAGGAAGGTGTATAGGTTCAGACCCAGACATGGAGAGTAGCAGAGAGTACCATGGCTGCCTGTCCCAGTCTGGTGCTATCAAAAGCACTGATGCTGACTGGCACCTGAGTTTAAGAAATACTCTGTACACCAGAGGGAAGGAGGAAGAGCATGTAGGTGCTTCCCTGACTAATCCAGAGCCAGAGCATTCAGGGGGATTGTTCCCGTATCCGGTGGTCTGCCATAGTACAATGGAAGGTGGTACAATGGAATTTGTACCTCAAAATGCTGCCCGTATGAATATGGTTCTAACTTCTTTAGTGCCCACACCATGGCAAGACACTCTTTTTCCACAGTAGAGTATACCTGCTCCCTGGGAAGTAACATTTTACTCAGGTATACTACTGGGTGATCTTTCCCTTGGCTGGATGTCTGACTCAGTACTGCCCCAATACCCACGTCTGAGGCGTCAGTCTGAACTATAAAGGGCCTGCTATAGTCAGGACTTGTCAATACAGGAGCACTGCACAGTGCCTCCTTCAGTCTGGTAAAGGCTTTTTCATAGGCTGATTCCCAGATAATTTTCTTAGGCATCCTTTTCTTTACCAGGTCAGATAGGGAAGCAGCCAGGGCACTGTAATAGGGTACAAATTTCCTACAGTACCTAGCTGTCCCTTGAAAACTCCTGACCTGCTTCTGCATTTCTGGTCTGGGCCATGTCTTGATCGCCTCTATTTTTACTTGGTTAGGACGGAGCTGTCCCCAGCTTAAAACATGCCCAAGGTATGCCACTTCAGCCATAGCTACCTAGCACTTTTCAGCTTTGACAGTGAGCCCAGCCCTCTGTATCCTGTCCAGCACTTCCCTAAGGTGGGACAGGTGTTCCTCCCAGCTGGCACTAAAGATGACAATGTCATCCAGGTACGACACAGCGTACTCCTCAGCACCAATTAACATCTGGTTCACCAACCTTTGGAAAATGGCCCGTGTGTTCTTCATTCCGAAAGGCATTACTTTAAATTCAAATAAGAATATCGGAGTGATGAAGGCCGACCTCTCCCTAGTTCTGTCAGTTAACTCGCCCTGCCAATACCCCTTTGTCAGGTCAATAGTCGTAAGGTAGGTCGCCCCTCCCAACTTGTCCAGGAGTTCGTCCGTCCGGGGCATCGGGTGGGCATCTGACTTCGTGACTGCATTCAGTCCACGATAGTCCACACAGAAATGAGTACAGCCATCTAGCTTGGGCACAAGGACTACGGGTGAGGCCCAGGGGCTGTGGGATCTCTGGATTACCCCAAAATCCAGCATTTCCTCCACCTCCCTCCTAATGTCCTTTTGGACAGCCTCTGACACCCGATATGCTGTCCGCTGTATGGGCGTCTGTGTCCCTGTCTCCACATTGTGCGTCGCTAAGGGGGTTAGTCCAGGTTTGGTGCTGAACAGGAGGGCAAAGTCTGCTAAAACCTCCCTTACTTTCTGGATCTTGTCTGGGGCCAGCTGGGAAGACAATTTAACTGCCCCCACAGAGGACTCCCACTTGCTTTCTTCCAGCAAGTCCAGAAGGGGGTTTCCTTCATCTGTCCCCTTCCCAGGACTACATACTGCAAACACCACGTCAGCCCTATTAGCATATGACTTTATCACGTTGACATGGCACATTCTTTCTGTCTGTCTTCTGTCAGGTAACTCTATGATATAATTCATGTCATTTACTTTTCTAACTGCTTTGTACGGTCTTGCCCACTCAGCCTGCAGCTTGTCTTTCCGGACCAGAATAAGAACCATGACTTCCTAACCCACTGTGTACAAGTGAGCTCTGGCTCTGCGGTCATACCACACTTTTTGTTTCTATTGGGCAGCTGTCAGGTTGCTCTGGGCTGTCCCCATAAGCTCCTTCAGCCTTTCCCTAAACCTAAGGACATAATCCACTATGGGAGTTCCCTGGGTGGCATGCTTGCCTTCCCAGTCCTCCTGGATCAAGTCTAGGGGCCCACGTACCTGGCATCCATATAAGAGTTCGAAGGGGGAAAATCCTGTTGACTCTTGGGGGATCTCACTGTATGAAAACAACAGGTGGGGAAGGTATTTCTCCCAGTCCCTCCTATGCTGTTCAGCAAACGCTTGCAGCATTGACTTCAGAGTACTGTTAAATCTTTCCACAAGCCCACTGGCTTGCAGGTGATAATATGTCATACATCTCTGCACCACCCCACACTTCTCCCACAAACATTTCATCAGGTCCGACATGAAGGAACTCCCTCAATCGGTGATAACCTCCTGCAGAAACCCAACACGGGAGAAAATCCCAAGTAAGGCATCTGCCACTTTGTCTGCCCTCAGTGAAGATAGGGCGACTGCCTCAGGGTACCAGGTGGCATAATCCACCACAATCACGATGAACCTCTTCCCGGAGGAGCTGGGGGTATTTAAAGGTCCCACAATGTCCATTCCCCCCCTCTGGAATGGCTCCTCCACTATGGGCAATGGAATTAGGGCGGCTTGGGTTTTCTCACCTGCCTTTCTGATTTCTTGGCACCGGTGACAAGACCTGCAATACTCCTTCACCTGCTGTTGAAGTTGGACCAATAGAAATTCTGGGCCAACTGCTGCATAGTGCGCACGATTCCCAGATGACCAGACAAGGGAATATCATGTGCAATCTTGAGCAACTGCTCACGATACCCCTGGGGAACGACAAGCTGCCTGCCTATCACCCCTCCGTCTGCACAGCCTGAGTATACATCAGTCCATTTTCCCAATAAACCTTATGTCTACCATCACCTCTCTGTGCTCTGCCACAGTCTGCCCAAGCCCTCAGCTAATCAAGACTAGAGTCACTTTTCTGAGCAGCTGCAAACTCCTTACACATTCCCAAGGCATGGGACTGGTCCCCTTCAATCTTTAAACTAGGGTCCCTAGCACTAGCGTCAGGGCACTCAGGACCACTGTCATCCCTAACCCTCTGACAATGGGTCACCCCTCCCTCTTCAGAGTCACCCTCTGTAGCTGTGTGGTTAACTGCTACTGGGAAAATATCTACCACCTTTTCATTAGTCTCCATATCAGGAAATACAGGCTGGGGAACCAGCCTCCCAGTGGTGTCCACAATGGCTTCTGTGGAGTCCAGAGAACTACAATTTTCCCTTCCCACTTGGCTATGGGTAACTGCACACACCATCCCCTGTTTGAGATTGTTGCCAAGGATGACATCAACTGCTAACGTTTTGGCTACAGCCACCTGTTGCACAGTTCCCCTGTTTCACCCCAGTCTAGGAGAACACTAGTGAGTGGCAATGTTTTCTCCCCCCCCCCAAGTGAAGTCTTGCACAGTTACAAATTCATTGGGTATAAGCTGACCGGGCTCTACCAGATCCCCTTTTGCCAATGTCAGGGATGCTCCTGTGTCCCTTAACCCATGTGTTTGTACACCATTCACCGTGACTGGGTGCATGTATTCCCTCATGTTCACAGGCATGCTTCCAGGGACACATAAACAACTCACTTCTTTCCTAGTCCTATTCTGCATATTGCTCACCCTTTTGGGACACTGTCTGGCAATATGCCCAGTTTCTTTACAAACCCAACATTCATTTCTTTTTTCAGGGAAATCTTTTCTTTGAAACCTGGAGCTAACTGGTTTTTGTGGAGGCAGTGAGGGTTTTAGCTGCCCTGAAGGTACGCTTTTCCCTTTCTGTGCTGCCACGGCCTCCATTCACTCTCAGAGCATGTCTGCTCTCGGCATACCGGTCCGAGAGTGCAGAAGCCTCTTGCACTGTTTTCAGGTTTTCGGTCCTCCAGCCAGGTTTTCAGCTCTGCTGAGCATGCCCAAAAAAACAGATCTAACAAAATAGCATTTTCAATTTTATGTACAGAGTTTGTTTCAATTCCTTCCCAACGTTTTAAAAACTGACGTTGTTTTGTGGCTAGCTCCTCGTAGCTCATATCAGGGCTTCTCCTGAGCTTACGGAATTTAGCTCTGTATGCTTCAGCAGTTAAATCAAACTTTTTTTAAAGTGCGGCTTTCAGTTTGCTGTAATCATTACTGTCCTCATTGTCCATTTGACCCGATGCATCCCGAGCTTTCCTGGTAAGTAGCAGAGATAGCTGGAAGCTCCAGGACCCTCTGGGAATTTTAGCCTGAATACAAACTTTTTCAAAGGAATTTAAAAAAGCATCCGTATCCTCCCCCTCTTTAAATTCAGCTATCAATTTGGAATTCAATTTGTAATCCAGTTCTGTAGTTCCAGTTAAACCCAAGCCACGTACCTGCTCTGGTGCTGGTGGTTGGAGTCGTAGCTTCTCCAGTTCATGTCGCCTCTGGCACTCAGGCTCCTCACGGTCCGCCTCTCGCTGTTCACGCTCCCTCTTCTCCTCTGCGGCTCGCTGGCACTCATGCTCTTCACGGTCAGCCTCTCGCTGTTCTCGCTCCCTCTTCTTCTGGAACTCCAGCTCCATTCTGCGCAACTCATTCTGTAGCCTGAGTGCTGCTGGCTCCAGAATGCTGGTGACCTTCCCCTGCTGCTGTGGCCCTTCGCTGGCACTGGCCCTGCTGTCATCCTCACCAGATCTGGACACTGCACTGGCCACTGGCCCCTCCACACTCAAGGTTTGGTCCTTTACGGTCACAGTCTGTGAGTCGATGCTCTGGGCATCTGCTGCCATCAGGGCATCCAAGAGGTTCTGCTTGGTGGCTCTCACCTCATACAGGACTTCTCTGTCCTGGCACAACTGCTTCAAGTAGTCTACAGTGTGCCTGCTGTATTTGGAAGCCATTTTCTTCCCTAACTACAGCTACTCTAACTTACACTTTAGAAGAAAAAATAAATAAAACAGGTAGGAACTTGACTGTAAGCCAAACGATATAGTTCTGTTTCCTTTTTAAAATATAAATCACTGCCTTATTTTGCAAGTGGGCTGTACAGTATTATGCTGACACACTGAACAGTTAAAGCTTGTGTTACCAAATTCTGTCGCACCGCTGCCAACCAATCTGTCACCAACTGCACTCAGCAGGTCAGGCCCTCTGCTCCCACAGTGCCAACCTCTGAGCGCAGTTTTGTGAACAGGTAACAGAACAGGATAACCCTCCTGTCTGCTTGTGAGTCCGAATCACCTTTAGTCTCAAGTTCTGGGGGGATTCAAACTGTGAACCTTATGCTAGCGTACCCAAATGTACAGGCTCAGATAATCTGCTCTTCAGGGGATGCCAGATGTCTTTCGCCTAAGGGCACCTAACCAGGTATCCAAAATGAACCCCTAAAACTCTATAAAAGACCTTAGGTATATTCTTACCTTTTCCCAGTCTGGTACCACCATCAAGCTTATGAACAGCTGTCAACTTAATCACGTATACATCACAGCAAAAAGAGCTTCAAAGACACACCCAGGCAGTCTTTTCAAATGAAAGCTTTAATTAAATATGGATAAAGATATGTAAAATGTAAACACAGGACATTATATTACAAAGCATACGATCACTTAAAAGAACAAGGTTAAAGTACAAAACAAACTCCTACCACAATACAGTTAGACTTTTTCTATCTACTGTATTACCTTGGTACAGTGCTTAAATTAGTTCTTGTTTCTTAAGAGCCCACAAAGAAAATGTGTCACTAAGTTCAGCCACAGTACTGGCTTAAACTGTGTCTCTCTCCACCCCTTCCATGAGGTCATCTAGCTCCTCCTTTCAGAATATAAAAAAATATACAACAATGATCTTCCTGTCAGGAGATATTTTAAATACTGTGACTTCAACAGAAACTCATCTCCCAAATATGACCGTCTTTAAATCAAGCCTTTCCTTTGATCTTGTGTGATTTCCTGTTTTCCTGGCAGGTCAAAGATTTCACATTTCACACCATCTTGTTGTAACAATGTTTTTTTTTCCTCTAAAACATCATAAAAGTTTATGATCCCTATATCCTGGTAGCTGGGTCAGTTCTAATTACAGGAGAAACAGGAGACCCTTAATTAGTCTCTCTAGTCTTTTAATTACCTCCAGGTTTCAGGTTAATATATCCTGTTATTTCCACTAAAACCTGGGGAAGCACCCATAGCCCAGCTGTCTTATGGAGACAATCATACACTACATTTTTATATTACAAAAAATCATAGAACAATCATAACCAGCTGGCCAAGCGTCACAGACCCTAGTTCAAATTATTTGACAGACACCATAGTAAGAGGCTTGCAGCTCCATAATTACCTAGGTTTGACTTCACCCCCTTCTTGAATAGGGGACAAGGTCCCCCCAATGATCAAGGGCCTTACTTTATCCCTAAATCTCTTTTGTTTTCACTATATATCAAGAAAAGGCATATGTTATTCACATTGATTCCCTGCACAATCTCTCTTAGCCAGTTCCCGGACAAATGGAAGTCAGCCACAGTCACTTCAATCCATAAAATTGGTGATAGGACCACACACTGGAACTACCGCCCAATCTCTATCCTTCCACCTCTCTCTAAGGCCCTGGAATGGACAGTAGCAGACCAGCTCACCGACTATCTGGGCAAATATAACATTCTCTGCGGGCAGCGACATGGTTTTAGAAAAGGACACAGCACTGCCACTGCCCTACTTGAGTTCACAGGTGCCATCCACAACTCTCTGGACAACGGTCTTCTAACTGGAACAATATTTATAGACCTGGCCAAGGCTTTTGATACCATCCACCAACGCCTCCTGCTTGGCCAACTACAGAACTCTGGGCTCTCCACTGAATCTGTTGCCTGGTTCAAAAGCTACCTTGGTATCTGGTCCCAATGTATGAAAATTGTGGGTGTGCTCTCCGATACTAAAGAGGTCCACTCTGGTGTTCCCCAGGGCTCCATCCTGGGCCCACTACTGTTCAGATGGTTCCTCAATGCACTCCCGGACTCTTCTGCTTAACAAATCATACTGTATGTTGATATCACTGTCATCCTTGCCTCCCATCAGGACACAAACCACCTACAACTGAACCTTCAACATGGATTCACCACGGTTGAGAACTGGTTCATAAAACATAAGTTGATCCTTAACCAGAAAAAAACCAAGACCATGATTTTCAGCAGCTCCCATAACAAACATAAGCTTCTCTACCTCTCCATAAACACCAGCCAAGGTGGCCCTCTGGTTCAGGTCCAAACCTTCAAATATCTTGGGATCACCCTAGACTCTCACCTATCCTATGTTGCCCACATTAATAACATTACCAAAGCTACAAACTCCAGACTGGGCCTGTTCTATCACCACCGGTGACACTTAACCCAAGGGGCCCTAGTAGCTGCTGTCCAGAGCTCCATCATCTCCTCGATTGACTATGGCCTTGTCATCTATGGCTCCGCCACTGCCACAGCACTCAGACAGGTAACTACCACCCTTAACAAGGCCTGTCGACTCATCACTGGTGCTAAACGTCTCACACACACATGTGACCGCTACACTCAAATAAATTGGCTGCAACTTGAAAATAGAATAAAATACCAAACCTGTGTGGTTGCAAAGAAAATCCAGATGGGACTTGCTCCTCCTGGAGTCTGTACCCTCCTTCAACAAAAAACCAACGGTCGAAACACCAGGGGATCAAAGCCACTGCTGCTTCAAATTCCTCGCTGCCGCATAACAGAAAGCCAAAGATCTTTTGCCTATAGGACCTCCACCTGGTTAAATGGTCTTGCTAGTGACACTACCTCTAACACCTTGCTCGGTGCTTTCAAATCCAGGCTCTGAAACACCCTCATTGCCTCCGGCAGCTGTGACTGCCTCGGCTAACAATCTGCTCTCCCTCGACCTGTGCCCACTGTGCGGGGCCTCGGTCTCCCATTGTACTTGCCCTCCCTGGGCCCCCTTCTCATGCTCTTATCCCCAGACAACACTGCTTGGCCGCCTCCCTGCCCCCACCTCACCTCTCTATCTCCCCGCTGTCCTCCTGTCACCTCCCTATCTCCTCCTTGTCCCTCCTCCTACCTCCTGCTACCCCCTTTTTCCCCTTCCCACTTCTTCCAACCACTAGTCCCTTTTTCAGCACTGTGTTGATTGTGTATTGTCTCTGTACCAACCTCAATGTTTTTCTCTTGCAATTTATATTGTCTACTGTAACTTGTGACGTGGAACCTTTGTAAAAGAGCCTTGGCTCAAAGGTAATTGTAATCCTAGAACCAATAAATAAATAAATAATCTTGCCTTCCAGATCTGCCTTAGACCGCACAACCAAGGTCCTGCATTCTCCTTGTAATGCCTTATACCATACTTCTCACACTATGTTGCCAGAATTCTTCTACTTATCATGTATGCCCTCATTTTGACTGTCATTTTTAATCTGTTTTGAGTTACACAGTCCCTGCTGTCCAGTGGCACCCCCTGCCCATCTGTATCAAACAGTCCCTGGTGCCCAGTGGTACCTCCCTCACCCAGCCCCATGCCAAGCAATCCCTGGTGTCCAATGGCACCCCTTCCTCTCTTGTGCTAAGCAGTCCCTAGAGTATAGTGGCATCCCCCTCCTTCTCCCCTTCTTGTGACAAGCAATGTATGGCATCCAGTGGCACCACATTTCCTCAGCTCACACCATGTCAAGCAGTTCCTAGTCTTTTTTTGTACAATGGCACCACCTTTTCATGCCAAGCAGTCACTAATGTCCAGTGTCACCATTTCACTCACCCCACCCCATGCCAAGCAGTCCCTGGTGTCGAGTGGCCCTAGCCTCCTTGCACCCCCTAATACTCTTTCCCCATCACTTACCTCCTTGGCCAGCCACCATCCAAATTTCCTAATCACAAATCTTGATGTAATAAAATAGATGTATTTCCTTACACTGTGGTTTTTGATAATGTGATTTAGAAGATGTCCAGTCAAGGAGGTAAATAATTGGAGTGGGTTCTTTAACAATGAAATAAAAACAAAAATGTTCTCTTCAGTGACCTCTTGCTCAGTGTCGGAATCAGTGACAGGGTAATTCAGTGACACTGGGGATGGACTCCTGGTGTTACAGTTCAGGGTCAGAAAATGAGGGGGCCTTTGGCAACACTGGTGAAGGGCTCCTGGTATCACAATTCTGAGTCAAGAGCTGGAGAGGTGGAATTTAGCGATGTTAGGGATGGGTTGTGTCACAATTCTGAGTGGAGGGGGGTGGGGTCAAGGCAGACAATTGCGACACCAATGGAGGGTTCCCAATGTCAGTATTCTGAAGTAGGTGTATTAGTGACACCGGGAGACAGGCTACCAGTGTGTTGGAACACTGAATTGAGGGGACATTAGCAACACTGGAGACAGACTCCAGTATCACAATCATTTTAATAACTGGGTGAAGGGTCAGAGCAGAACTGAGGATGGGGTCCTGATGCTGCTTTTGACATGGGGGAAGGCAGAGACTGAAGTGCTCCCAGTGACCTGCTGAACAGCAGTGGGAATGGTGGGGGGTAGTTAAAATTTATTTATTTAGTTTTTGTTGACCGAGTGCACCAGACAAATCCTGCCTATTTTCAGGCACGAGCCAGGGGAAGGGGATACAGATGAATGCCAACTGACCTTGAACCAGATTAAGCTGTTGGTGGTGAATGAGGGAAATTTGGCCAGGACACCGGGGGAAATTCCCCTACTCCGCCTGCAGAGGGACTGCAGCTCTTTCAGAGTGGTGGTCAGTTGCGGGATGGAAGGTGAGGAGGATGGACGTCTGGTGCGGTCGGAGGTTCTATCCCTGGCCTCGGCTGCTGCTTTACCAAGGGATACAATTCAAAATGCGGAGGAAATTTTGGCTGTTTGTACTGAGGAGAAGTCTGCTACGAGGCAGACAGAAGTTGTGCATCTCCTGATAGCCACGGAGGGCTTACCTTCCCGAGAAACGGCTGCTTCACGTGATTCTTCGCTACATGCGGTATCCACCGCTATGGTTGTACGTTCAGTGCCTGAAATGTCTGGTATTAGTGGAGAGGTAGCAGTGCAGTCTCTGCCCCTCTCTGTGGAGCCTGCTTTGACGTCTGCTGTCAAGCCTGTTTTAGGAGCTCAGCTGCCTGTGACGGAATCTCTGATGACGACGGAGACAATGCGGAAGTCCTTCTCAGTAATGGAGTTGGTCGCGGTGCCTGGTGGCGACGAGTGGTCGAAGGAGGAATCTTTAAAACAAGCTGGCTGGATTCAAACCCCACATGGGGCCTGGGTGCCGGATTCAACTTGGGTGTCTTTTTCTGCAAAGAAAACTTTGGTGCAAAGTACTGTACAACTTGGCAAGGGGGAGGGGGAGCAGCCTGTTCTTTCCTTGATTGATGGGATGGGAGTTGCGGTGGCTGAACTGGTTATGGTGCGTACCCCTAGTACTGCAACTGATCAAACTGACTGTCCTGAGCACCGGGATCAATCTTCTAACCCCCCTTCCCCACATCGAGAGGGTCATAGAACTGGACCCAGATATTCGGATTTCTTTAAAAACAATAAAGTGGAGCAAGCCCCTCGGCTTAATGCTGTCCAGCTTCGGTATGGGGGGTCTACCGGAACATCCTGACAGACTTTATGTGGCTCAACGTCTTTTAAAAAATTCTATGGGTTTTCAAGCTGCTGATATTTTTGCTCTCATTAATGTCAGGGGGGAGGACACCTTTGATATCAGCTTTAGGACTTTTGCTGGGCTTGATTCTTTTTGGAGAAAATATGAAATGTATAAATCATTGCCTTTATGGTCTCCTTTTTGGGCCATCCCCCTTACTAAACCCCTGTATAAATCAGTGGTTGTTATGTTTCGGAATGAGGGGGTTAATGTTGGTGATATTTACTATTGGATGGAGTAGAAATGCCAGGTTATGGGGCCTCCTGAGGCTATCATTGATAGCGAAGGGATTTGGAATGGTAGCTGGAGGTTTAAAGTCAAATTACATTTAGTGGGAAATGACGTGCAACATATTCCCAATAGTTTTTTCTTGGGGAAAGATAGAGGGGTAGTTTTTTACCCAGGGCAACCAAAGGCTTGCTATAAATGTGGTAGTCCCAGACATCTTAGCAGCACTTGTGACAGGGTTATTTGTGCTTTATGTGGCAAATATGATCATCCCAGTTTAGTATGGAGGAATGTGTTTAAATGTAACCTTTGTAATGAGACTGGCCATGCTTATCATCAGTGTCCGTGGGCAGGCCAGAATCGTACTGGCGGCATTAATCAGGAGAATTTGGTCTCTGAGGCCCAAAAAAGGTACAGGCTAGCCAGACCAGAACCTGGCCCTGATAAGGCCTCTGGGTCCTCCTCTTCGGATCCCACCCAGGCAACTGCTTCCCCGGCTGGCCCTGCTGCTTCTGAACCCCCCCCCAGTTTCTCCTGTTGCTCACTCTCCCACTGTTGCAGTTCCTGTTTCAGAGGGTGATATGGGGCAGATGCCCCCCCCGATGGAAGCTGATTTTCTTCCTCAAAAACAGGTGACTAGATCCTCCCTGGTCAAGACTTGAACCTGGTACTCTGTGCACCTCAGGCACGTGCACTGCCACTACACCATAGCAGCAACTAGGCTCAGAGGTGACCTCTCGCTACTATCTCCCCTCTATCATCCTAGTACCCCCATTCTTTCCTCACTTCAGCTCCCCCACCCTTTCCAACTATGCATATGCATCCCCTGCTCACCAGCCTATCTCTTCTCCTTCTCCTTCCTTTGCCTTCCACCAACCCTAGTGTCCCTATTAACCCTCAGCCTCACTACTCCAGTGTTCCTACCTACCCTCCTGTCTCCCTCCTCCTTTACCACTGCTCCTCCCCTCCTCCTCCTCCACACATCCCAGATGCTCCTCTCCACCTCACCCCTTCCAGACATTACCTTCCTCCCCAGCTCCCTTGGCGCTTCTGATCACTCAGGCCTTGTCTGCCTGTGCTGCCCTACCCAGCCCTTTGTGCAACTAAACCCCTTCCTCATTCTACCGCTCCCAGCGTAAACTCTCCATCTGCCTCCTCTGACCAGAGCATCTCCTCCTTCTACTCCTATCAGGGACATACATCCCAACCCAGGCCCTCCCACCCACCCACCCAGCCCACTGGTCTTCAAGTAGCCTCCATGAACATATGCAGCCTGCTGAAGAAATTTGACGCCTACAGTGCTGGGCTTGCTCATCAACCAGACATCATAGCCCTGGTTGAAACCTAGCTGTCCAATCCACCCTGACTCATTTGTCTCCCTCCCAGGCTATACCTTATACCGGAGGACTGAGTAGCAAATGAGGGGAGGCTGTGCAATCTACACCAGGGACACAATACCTGGACACGCACTCCCCAACCCTGCCCTTATAAATGGGGCCCAGGCTCTTACCCTCAAACTCACCCCAGACCCCTCTAGGAGCCCTCTCTATCTCACCACAGCCTACAGTCCCCCAAAGAACCAGCACCCGGCCCTGGTATCTTTAACGGACTACCTGGCCACCCTCCACCATAAGGCAGAACAAATCCTAGTGGGGGACCTTATGAAATTGGCCTCAGCACCCCTCATCCGCAATCAGAGACTCATTTGCCACCCAAGATCTGACGAACTGCCACCCAGCCCACAAGACTTAACCCTAAGAGTGGTACTCAGCACCCTTCTGGATGTTATTATAACTAACCGAATCTCCATAATATCCAAAACATCCAGGTCCTCCCAGACTCCTAAGTGACCCTCCCTATCCTATTTCATTTGGTAGTCCCCAATCCCAAACCCAAAGCCCAGACCACCCTCCGTGAGGCGCCTCCAACCTGGTGGGCTGAAAAACTTAAAGCACTCCTCACCCAGATAAACCGGTCCCCCATTCAGCATGCAACCAACATTGACACTGCCCTCGCCTTCTTCACTCACACCTTCAACATGGCCTGTGATCTCTTTGCACCCTTCACCAAAATCCGGTCCAAAAAACAGAACGCACCCTGGATTAGCCCAGCCCTCCTACAATTACTTAGAAACCGGGATAACCTCTGGCACCTTGCCACTGAAACAGGTTGTCTGTCTGATAGGCAAGCCTACAATGCAGCCCGGAATAAGTGCTCATGGGCCATCAGGAAAGCCAAGGCAGACCATTACCAGGCCTCCTTACCTCCTCCTGGGGCTCAGCCCGGACTTTCTGGGATAATATTAAGCAACTTAATGGTAAAGCTTGCTCCCTGCCCCATCCCAGCTCACTAGAAATGGCACTACCTCCACCGAGCCTGCCACCATAGCTAACTGGTTCAACACCACTTTCACTGACCTTAGCTCAGTCCTCCCTAGTAATTTCTTTGACCCTCCCCAGCCAACCTCCCCTGTCCTCCAGCACCCCAGCTCCACCTGCGAAGATTTCCACCCGGAAGCCAGACCCATCCTAATCAAAGCTCTCAATGGCAACAATCCCGCAGTGATTCACTGGACCCCAGCATCCTCAGGCTGGTGCTAGATGAAGTCCTTGCCCCACTCACCAGCCTAACTAACCAGTCACTCTGCCTGGGACAATTTCCCACAGCTTGAAAACAGCCATTATCACACCTATTCATAAAAGGGTGACAGGTCATTGGCCAACAACTACCGCCAATCTCCATCCTCCCCCAAAGCCCTGGAGAAAGTGGTGGCCATTCAAATCACTGATTATCTGGCTAAGCATAACATTTTATGCCCAGAGCAACATGGCTTCCGTGCTGGTCACAGTACCAGCACTGCCCTTATTGAATTCTCCAACTTTCTACACTCCTCCTTGGATACCAGCTCCTGGCTGGTGCAGTGTTCATCGACCTCTCAAGGCTTTTGACACCGTCTCCCATCCACTTCTGCTGAATGCACTCTGCCACACTGGTCTCTCAGCTGGCCCCCAGCATGGTGCGCTAGCTATCTTGACACTCGATCCAGTGTTAAAAATTAATAGCACACTCTCCGATACCCGTCCCATTCTCTCTGGGGTCCCCCAAGGCTCCATCCTGGGCCCCCTTCTCTTCTCGCTCTATCTGAACACCCTGCCCAGTGCATGCCCTGGCAAAATTCTACTGTATGCAGACGACGCTGTCCTTTTTGCCACCCACCGCAATCCCATCTCCCTACAGGACTCCCTACAGCAGTCTTTCAACAGTGCCGAGGCTTGGTTTAAGGAGCGCAGACTCATCATCAATCTTAATAAAACCAAAGCTATGCTCTTTTCCCACCCCCAAAACAAAGCTAGCAACCACCCACTCTATATCCTTCCAAGTACCAATCAGCCACTGGAACAAGTCTGCTCCTACAAATACCTTGGGGTTACCTTCGACTCAGCCCTCACATTTCACAACCACATCGATGCCCTAACATCCGCCACTAACACACAGCTTGGCATCCTCTTCCGCCATAGAACCTGCCTTCCCCCAAATGCTCTCCGGCTCGCTGTTACATCATCCGTTCTGTCCCTTGTAGACTATGGTCTACCAGTATATGGTGCTGCCGACATCACTGCACTCAACAAAATTCACTTAACCCTGAATAAAGCCTGCAGATTGATTACTGGTGCCCCCAGGATCACACACGCCTGTCAGCTGTATGTCGAGGCTAACCTGCTTACCCTGGATGAACGGCTCCGATACCAAACCTGTCTCCTCACAAAAAAAACCCTACTCGGGCTCTCCCCCCCCTTGGGTAACGGCATCCATCCACCAGAGCCCTCCCACTATTGCAACACGGTTCTTCCCACAAGACCACTCTAAAGGTCCCCAGATCAAGAACCAGCCATTGCCAGAGGTCCTTCTGCTATAGAGCCCCAACCTGGTTTAACTCTCTCCCTGCCCCCATCACCAATGCCACCACCATCTCCAAGTTCAAACCACCCTTCGAACCACATCATCAGCACTGTAACTGCTCCTGTCTCTGAACATAGCCTCCACCTCTGCTTCTCTTGACAACGCCCCGGCAGCTCTCCACCCAACCATCCCCACCACCACTCCCTGTACACTGTGCCTATGTTTAACCTGGCCAGTGCCAGCTGTTTAGGTGTTTACCAACTAGATTGCTCACTTGATACCAACTTGTGTAACACCTGTTATCAATTACATGTACCCTGTAACCTAATTTGTATTTGTCTGACCACAGTGTGACATGGCACCTCTGTTGAATGCCTATTGTTTTGCAAATCTATGCTATGTAACCAAAAACACAATGTATGTCTTTATGTGACGAAGTACCTTTGGAAACGAGCCTCTGGCTCAAAGGTTGTAAACTGATTCTTAGAAAGAAATAAATAAATAAATAAACCCAAGGTCTTAGTTGGCCCTATTCTCACACAAAATTCCTTTCAGGTACTTCAGGAGTAGGAAGAGGGTTTTGAGTCTGATGTCTCATCCTTATCAGGTATGGTTTCCGAAATGGAATGTGATGAGGATGCTCCTCTGAGTGTTCCAACTTAAAAAAAAAGGTAGGGAGGAAGAGAAAAAAAAGATAAGGAGGAGGGTTGAAAAGGAAAAACAAAAGGTTTTTTTTTTTTTTTAAGTTTCTCTTATAAACCTATGCATGGCTTCTTTTCGTCTGGTTTCCCTTAATGTTTGTAGCATTAAGTCTTTTTGAAAACAAATGGTCTTATTGGAATTTTTTCGACACTGCCCATTTGATGCTTTGCTTATTCAGGAAACTAGATTTACTTCCTTACAGGACATTGTCCAAGTTAAAAAACATTGGCCTTGGGGGCCTTCTTTTTGGTCCTTTGGGGAAGATGTAGCTGATGGTCTTGGGATCCTTTTTCAGTCTCTCCACATTCAGGTTCAGAAGGTGTTTGATATTTTGCCAGAAAGAGCTTTATTATTAGATTGTGTGTATGAAGGGTTCTCTTTACGTATAATTAACACCTATGCTCCCCAAAGTAAGAAAGCTAGAATAGAATTGTTTTCCCTTATTAAACCATTTTTATTTTCTTCTAGGATGTTATTTTGAGGGGTGACATGAACTGTAGCTTAGATGTGAAACTACGGGATAGCGTTCAGCAAAAAACATATTGTGATTCCCATGCATTACAAAATATCATTCATACTGCAGATTTGGTGGATACCTATAGGGCCTTGCATAAGGATGGGGGAATTACTTATCGACATAGTGCATATAGTACTCGTATTAATTATATTTTTACCTCTCGACAGTTGATGGTTCAGGGGTTTGGGTTACAGTTTTGTGAATTTTCTGACCATTGTATACTAAGGTGTGATATTCAATTTTCCCAAATCCCCCCCTCTTTTCCAGGGATGCCTAGGTGCTGGAAATTGAATTCTGTCATTTTAGATGATCCAGTTGTTAAAACTAAAGTAGAATTGTTGTTTGAGTTTCGGGGTTCGGTGGCTGTTCTTTATGACTCCTGGTACTCTTTTTGGCGGGATACTAAAATGGATTTAAAAACTTTGTTTCTTGATTTGAGGAAATCTAAAGGAAATAAGGATTATTTGGGGTATCTAGTTTTAAGAGACCAATTTTATCATCTTCTGTCTCTCCCTACTATAGAAGATTGTAGGATTAAAGCACAGCTGGATATTGTTAAGCAGAAAATGAGGGATTATCACTATCAGTGTGCTGCTTCTGTATATGCTACTTTTAAATTTGGTACTACCAAATCTCCTTTTTCAGATCCATTTGAAGCATATAAAACAAAATTGGCTAATAAAAATATGACTGGTCTTTTGGATCACTCCAGTCAAGTGTGTACATCACATGCTGAGATGCTAGAGGTTATGGTAGAATATATTCAGAATTCTCTGGGACAGGAGTTTGTCCCTACTGTAGCTTGGGATTCATTAATAAATTGCTCCTTGCCTATATTATCCCCCGAAGTTATGGCAGATATTGATGGTCCAGTTACTTTGACTGAGGTATTGGAGGTTATTTCTCACTTACATTCAGGTGTGTCCCCAGGAGAAGATGGACTGACAAATGAGTTCTTTAAAACTTTTAAAGAGTTAGTGGCTCCTCTGTTAATGGAAGTCTTTAATGAATTTTTGATGGCCGTGGAGGTTCCACATGGGTTCTCCTCAGCGATGGTGGTTTATATTCATAAAACTGGTGATAGACTAGATTTGGGTAACTGGAGGCCGATTAGCCTTTTGAACACTGGTTATAAAATTATTTCACAGATTTTGTGTCATCGGTTGCAGAAGGCTGCAGCTGAGTTAATTCACCCTGTCCAAACATGTTCCATCCCTGGTAGGAACATTCAACAGAACCTTCAATTACTAAGGGATGTTTGTGAGTTTGGGAGGCAGAGGAAGTTGCCGGGGGTTCTGATTACTTTGGACCAAAAAAAAAACAATTGATAATGTGTCTCATTCTTTTTTATTTAAAGTTTTACAGGTTTATGGTATCCCTTCCTCTATGATTAGGTGGATTTGCATTTTATATCAGAAGGCAGTGGCCATTCCTCTGGTGGGTGGTCTGTTGGGGTCTCCAGTTTTGATAAAAAGGGGGGTCAGGCAGGGTTGTCCCCTTAGTCCCCTTCTTTATACGTTTTGCTTAGATCCTATGATTAGAGTAATTCTGACCCTTTGATTATGGGGTTATCCCCCAGTGCAGAGGTTTTTCCTCAAAAAATTATGGCATATGCGGATGATAGTTGTCTTTTGCTTGCTTCTGTTCAGGCTGGAGCATATGCCTTATGGGTGTTGGATTCTTTTTCAGGGATTACTGGGGCAGGTTTTAACCACCATAAAAGCAAGGCTCTACAGCTGGGGATGGGGACCAGCATCGTTCAGTAAGTACTGTTCAGGTCTCTCATTTCATTTCAATTTTGGGGCCTAAGTTTGGTGAACAGGATATGGCACGGGTAAATTGGGAAGATAGGCTGCAAATTGGTGAGGCAAAGGTTTCCCGCTGGAAGTCCTGGGGATAGGGAAGAAGAAAAGGGTTAATATTGTTAAACAATTTCCCATTCCGTTTTTTTTATATCCTGATCACATTTTTCTTTTACCTACTAACCTTGAGACGAGGCTGTTTAGCTGTTTTTTTCCAGATGATATGGGGTAGTTGGTTGAACCCAGTAAAACGTGATTTCACTTATCTTAAAGTTTCAGTGGGGGGATTGGATATTTTAAATCCTGTGGTGTTTTTTCAATCCTTTTGTATTTTTTCTTCCTTTTCTAGGTCAGTGGGACTTCCTACTCAGTGGGCAGAATGGACTTCGTGTTTATTTCAAATTTATTTTAACAAATGGGAGGTTATTTTTCCATGGTTTACTGAGTCTTTAGAGGTTCCTGATTTTGCCCTTCCTATGTTAAAGAGAATCAAAAGGTGGAACCTTAGTAAGGTTGAGATTACTTCCATGCAGAGAAAATCTATTTATGGTCCTGTGATGGATAGACATCATGATGTGTGGGTTGATTTTCCACAATGCCTCCCTACTAAACTTCAGTTTGCCTTAAACATTCTTAAAGATAGTAGGATCCCTGATTATATTTGGGATATTCCGTGGCTGTGCTGTCATGGGAAATTGGGGGTTAAAGGTAATTGGAAGCATAAACCCATGACTGACAGGTTGTGCTTAAGATTTTCATGTATTAGCATGGAAGAATCACAGGAACATTTTTTTTATTCTGTGTCCTTATATTGAACAGTTTTGGCTTGATTTGGCCTTAAGTTGGCATTTTTCTCCCTTACAGCATATTCAATATGAATGTTTGATACTGGGGGATTATTCTGGTATTTATTCTAGATATCATTCTAGTACACTAAATGTTCTCTTTGCATATATTAAATATTATCTTTGGCAAGCACGTTGTCAATTCTGTTTACAACATGTGAATACTCCCAATGTGGTCTTGATTAAACAGATTACAGAAGCTTTGAAGCAATTTAAAATGAAGAAGTCCAAGGTATTTGACAGAGGGAAATTTCAGTCTTTTTGGCAACATGTTTTTTGGTTATAGTGCTTTCTTGCTTTTTTTGTGTGTATTTCTTTCTTCTGTGAATTTATAGATTATGTATGTGATGCTGTATGTTTTTTTTTGGGTTGTAAATATGATGTTATGTATTTTGCAATAAAAAAAATTCTCCTACTCTTTTCAATAAGTGCCATGGGATCTTTAACATCCACCTGAACTACCACCAATCCAGGCAGATGGGAACCTCGGTTTAACGTCTCATCTGAAAGACAGCACCTCAGAAGTGCAGCACCCCTCTCATGCTGCACTACAGTGTCAGTATTGGGATATTAACCCAAGTGCCAGATGTGGGAACTGAACCCACAGCCCTCTGATCTCCGGGCCTCAGAGGTGAGTGTGCTACCTACTCAGCCACTGACACTGCCAAATGCTTTTTACAAACACATAAACACACTCTATGAAAATAGCTCAAAAAATGCACTGCGTGGTCCACATGTTTTTTAATCTTTAGAGATTTCTTATGTAATTTTGTTACCAAAACTAAAAAGTACCACATTTTTGACTGGTTCTAATCAACCAAAATGTCTCAGGTTTCAAATCTTTACTAACAAAAAAAAAAAAAGTCTTAAAATTGATATTTTTATCATTTTTAAGACCAACTTTAAAACTAGCTGATCAGATTTCACAAATGATCAGTTTTGAGATCCAGACAGGAAGAGTGTGCATACCAGTTTTCACTTCCTTAGGTAAAACGGTGGTCAGGTCATATTAGCTGGCAAAAATCATGATTTAAGGAGCAGCTCTCTGGTAAAATAAGAAGCTTAAAACTATCAGAGTCACAATAATTACATTTAACATTAGCTGTTTCTATTTTTTCTTTCGTCTGGTCTCAGTTTCCAGATAATGAGAATACTAAATATTTCAGACAAAGCAATATTTATGGTGTTTAAAAAAGCATGACTTTTCTCAACTGACGTCACAAGTGTTTGTAATATCACAGTCTGTTGTCATGATGAGCATTATGATGTTATAAATAAAGGCCCTATGAGGTCAGCTAGGGACAAGCAAATACTTTTTACACAAACTTTCTGGATAGATTGCCAAGATGTGTTACAAACCCTGGAAAGGAAAACGTAAAATTAAAAAAATGTATTCTCTGGTAAATTGTAATAGGTGAAATATCACGTTTATGATAGTACTTAATGAAACACAGAGCTGCTCTTCTAACTATATAAGAGCAAGTCTTTTTGAGCATGCAGTGTGATCCAGACTGGAAAAGTGCAACGGTGTGCATACCATTTAGGTCAGATGCAGTCTGGATAATTTGTAGAACCAGACACCATGGAACTTGTTGCCTCTTTACAGAACCTTTTTATAATTCTGTATTTAAAACCTGTTCTGTAAGAGCAAGAAGACCCTCCAAGATGTCTTGCTATGCAAATTATACAGACTTCTTAGGTAGTTAAGTGCAATCAATTTCGATTTGCGCCTCGCACTGCACCCAAGGCATTTATATAATCTGCATGCTTGTACACCATACAAAACTTAACACAAACCATGAACATTTCAAAGTCCTACTTCATTTATTGCATAAGTAAGGAACTTAGGGCCAGATATTCAAAACTTTGCCCTAAATTAGCACTGCCCAGCAGGCAAACTTAGCCCAGAGCACAAAGCAAGCTATATTCAAAAGGAAATAGCCCGGTGCGAATCCTGCTGAATATAGCAGTCTAAGGAAGCCGGGCAAACTGGTCTGGGAGTGCAGGGCAAAAACAGCCCGGGAATAAGACAGTACTGAATATAGTAACAGGGAAGTGCAAACTGCAACTGCAGCTCATTAGGCTCTGTAGCAAGCCAGTGTTGCAGGTGGAGAACATTGTGTGTGATTGCACAGCGACTTCTCACAGCTACTGCAAACACACTTCTCAGCCTTCTGACTCATAAATCAGGGACAAAGCTTAAAACAATCAGGGACAAAGGTTTAAAATTAGGGACACACCTTAGAAATTGGTGATATCCACTCAGGAAGCTGGTAGAATAAGTGGTGTAGTGTAAAATGCATTGTTTAAGGAAGAACACGTCTGTTACATTAATGTCTGACATTATGTTATGCCTACAACCCCCACTGTTTGGTCATGGAAACACAATTTGTAGGAGGGACAGAGTAAAAGTTTGAGGTAAATTCAGGGACATCCCTGAAAATCAGGGACAGTTGAGAGGTATGACTGCAAACAACATGTAAGCCACACTCTGCACATCTGTGCTTAGTGTGCTATGCTGAAGTGAGGTTTACCCAGGGCTAACCTGATTGCACAGTGCTAACACATTAGCCCAGTGCAAACTGGTTAGCCCGGGGCAAATGGGAGTTATATTCAAAGCTTCCATGCAAATGAGCCTAATTAGGTAATCCGTGGGCAAACAGGTAAATTTGCATCTCATTAGGTGCTGCTTAGCATACATTACCATGCAGTTTGCCCGGTGCTACTGCATGGAGCACAAAACTTCCCCTTTTGGTCGGAATGGAAGTACAGGCTGGATGCTGCAGGCCAAGGGATGCCCACAGCATCCCCTGTTGGTCAGAACAGAAGTACAGGCTGAAAGCAGCAGGAACTGTGTGGTGGTAGGCACAGTCGGAGCATACATACCGCACAACTCCATGCCCCAAGAGAAGGGCCAAGACTTCAAAGGATCAGGGACAAAGACCCATAATCAGGGACACAGTGTAAGAGGTATGCACTCAGAATGCTGATAGAATAAGGGGATGTGTGATAGGAAGCAGTTTCATAAGCAGAAGCAGTCTGTAACAGTCATGTGTGACATGAATGTGTGAGGTTAATCCCCACTGTTCTGTCACAGTAATACACATTCTGTGAGGAACAGAGGAACATTTGGAGGCTATATCAGGGACCACCCAGAATAGTAGGGACAGTCAGGAGATATGCGTGCATACAACGCACCCATGCATATGTGTGCTTGATACACACAAGTGACCCTGGTGCTCTAGTGGTCCCCCCAACCCTCAAGCATGATCCCCGACCCCCATAGCCATCTTTATGACATAATTTACCTGATGTTCTAGTGGTCCCCCACCCCCCAAGCATGAACCCCTACCCCGTAACCATGTTATTTTCATAGTTTCCCTGGTGCTCTAGTGCCGGCGACCGGCTCAGCCCTCCTCACCACCACAGCCGGCCACCGACTGCAGTGTGCATGAGCGCTCAGCCGTGGTGGTGAGATGAGGGCTGAGCCAGTCGCCGGCGCCATACCGAGTCTGTCTATGGGAGGACGGGTGGCGCACTTGGGGGGGCCACTAGACCACCAGGTTTTGCTGTCAGTTCGGGGCTACCGGGAGTCGGGGATCGCACTTGTGGGGTAGGGGGACCACTAGAACACCAGGGAGATTTTGAATGTAGCATGGCTATGGGGGACCGGGATCGTGTTTAAGGGGGGGGTACCACCTAGAGCACTAGGAAATTATTACATTACCGCTGGCTTGGTGGTCGGGGATTGTGCTTGGGGAGGGGACCACTAGAGCAATTAGGAAATTATTACATTACCGCTGCCACGGGGGTCAAGGATCGTGCTGGGGGGAACCACTAGAGCACCAGGAAAATTATTAAATCACCGTGGCTACGGGGGTCGGGGATCGTGCTGGGGGGGCACTAGAGCACCAGGGATTACTGTGCCTATTGTTGCTACCGGAGCTCGGGGATTATGCTGGGGGGGCACCGTTACATTACCGCTAGCTTTTTGTTGGCAGTAATTAGCATTGCGCTACAGGTCGTGCTAATGCCTGTCGCATGGTGCTATACATTTGAATATGCCGCACAGTCAGTAGTCATGGCCACTCCCCTAACTCCCACCCCAGCATATATTTACTTTTAGCTTCAGCGCTATCACACAGCGCCAGCACTATTAGGGCTTCTGAATATTGCAGCCTGGTGCAAATCCAGCACTATTCCAGCGCTACAGCTTTGCGCCAGGCACAGTGCTTTGAATATCTGGCCCTTAGTCTGAAACATTTATGATTTCTTAAGCTTTGCTTGTTTGCTCCTGTGAGCACTATTTCTATTCTTGCACCACTAGTAATTGTGAATGACTCCTTACTTTGACCATAACCGCATCAAAGCTGAACCTGCCATAAAAAAGAAGGAAGTCACTGGTTACAGCCGAAACTTCAGCACTGCCATCTAGAAGAAAATAAAGTAATAAAGGTACTTTTTTTTAACATAAATCCATAAGAGATCTAGTAGCCAACAGTCCACACAGGTCATTAAGGAAAATGCTAAACTAGGTTACAACAAGCATTTGTCAGTGCTGAATGTTCACCGCTGGTACTGCGGTTGTACTGGTTTTCCACATTTTTACCCCAAATTTTCAACATAATGTTTTTATGACCATTCCTTCTGAGCATGACGAGTGTCATTTATAAAACAATGGCTAAAACGTCATTTTGTGCCACAAGTGTTAAAACACATTTTGGGTAGGATTTCAGAAATGACAGCTGTCACATTCATGAGGCGGTGTGAAAAAAATGGCTAAGTTGAACAGCTGGGGTCAATATATAGAGAATTAACACAGTTACGAACGTGCATTGAAAAACTGCAATGCAGATTCATAACTTTGTTGTTTTCTGTTATTTTTACCTCAAATTTTCAACATATAGAGGATAATGTATGGGAAGCAGTTAACAACAAAGGTGTATTTGCATCGAGAGGTTACCATGGTTTGTAAACCTCAAGAGCGCAGCTCGAGAGGTTTAGTTACCATGGTAACCTTGAGACGCAAATTCATCCTGGTTAACTGCTTCCCATACATTGTCTTATGTAGTGTATGGGAACCAGATTAGCATGTGCTTTTTACCCTAAAAGAAAAAAATTGCCACAATTCTCTAAAGATGTACCCCACTTAAATCGGCTGTAAATATACGCAGATTAGGCTTACCTCTGAGTGATGATATGGACACGATGGTAATGATGAAGATTAATAAACGTTATTTTACCTACTGTAAGCTAACAGCATACATACTGGTACACGAGCAACATTAGGAAAAAAAAAGTTCTGACTGTTTCAGAAGTAAAACTGAATGCCTGAATGCAGAGGTCAAAGATGGATCAACGCGAACTTTGTGTTTTCCAGAAGTGCCCCAGGGAAAGTTCATATCCTTGATCTCTGCATTCAGGCATTCAATTTTACTTCCGAATCAGATGGGAATTTTTTTTTCTAATGTTACTACCGTTAATGCTCATTTATTTTCATTTTAAAAATACCGCGATTGAGGAACCGCCATTTCCGTTTGAATGCTGCCGAGTGCTAAGCGCCGGTGTGGTGGAATGTTGAATCTCGGAAGTATTCCTTCTTGCTATGGTATCGTTATAAGGTGGTTAACAGCAATGGATTGTTAGAACAATACCATAACAAGCCTGTATTTACACTGAATTCTGGTGGTAATAACTACCACACACTATAACCTTCTTATGACCCCACATAACCTTCTTCTGAGCCAGCCTCATGAACAAGAGCAGAGAACATTTTCAAATCCTGACAAAAAAGGTGATTTGGGTCCACAAGTGCAAACACACATTTTGGCCAGGATTTGAAAAACGACAGCTGTCACATTCATGAGGTAATATGAAGAAATGGCTATGTTAAAGATTTGGGGTCAAAATACCGAAAACTACCAAAGTTACGAGCCTGCATTCGTAAATTTCACTGTAGGCTAATAACTTTGTTGTTTTTTTAATATTTTTACCGCATATTTCAAACACAGCCTTCTTATGACCCCGCCTCATGAACAAGGGCAGAGAAGAAAAAATTACTCACCTTAGTAATTGTGTTTCTTCTAATGGAGTCTTGCTGTATTCTGACATTATGCAGTTAGCCCCAGCACTTGAACTGCTCCGGAGAGGAAAGGGTTAACTCTATGCCAGAGCATAGAACGTTGAGCTCGAGCTCGGTTCAAACATCTGTCTGCTACACTTTCAAGTATAACCATCAGATTCTTACAAGCTAATACTAACTAACTACACCTGCTAGGTGGAAATTGTAAATCTACTAGTCAAAAGGCTACCAAATGTTTTGGGTCCTCAAAAGACTCAAGTTGAGAACTCCAAAACAAAAACTAGGTAGTGAACAATATAACTATAAAAAACAATATAAACATAACCCACTCCCCCTCTCTATACAGGAGGCAGTACTAAGTGCATGAGGTGCAGCACTGCACCCGCCAGCCCACTTCCCAAAAAACAGGTTCTGAGAGGGAAGGCAGGGAGGGAGGTCAGAATACAGCAAGACTCCATTAGAAGAAACACAATTACTAAGGTGAGTCATTTTTTCTTCAAACAACATGATGTCTTGCTGTATTCTGACATATGCAGACTACCAAGCAGTACCTGTATGGAGGAGAGACAAACCTATTTTGGGAAAAGGCTCTGCAGTACTGCTGTACTAAGCCTAGCATCACTCCTAGCCGGGATATCCAGGGAGTAATGCTTGGTGAATGTATGGACTGTTTTCCAGGTGGCTGCTTTGCATATTTCTAATAATGGTATATCTCTGGCAGCAGCCAGAGAAGCAGCTGTATCTCTAGTCGAATGAGCCCTCAGGCCTGATGGGGGCATTTTGCCTAGCTTCTCATAGCAGAACTGTATACAAGAGACAATCCACCTGGCAATAGTCCTCTATGTAGCAGGTTCCCCCTTTCCCACTTCACCATAAGTGAGAAACAACTGAGGACAGTCAAACCTAAGTGCCTTAGTGCACTCAATGTAGTAGCTAAGTGCCCTCTTAACATCCAAGCTGTGTAAACTTCTCTCCCCTGAAGAATGATCAGTGAAGAAGACAGGAAGAGACATGGACTGGTTCAGATGAAAATCTGAAACCACTTTGGGTAAGAACCTCCTGTTAGTTCTAAGGACCACCTTATCTCTATGGAATGAGATAAAATCAGACTCCACTGACAGAGCTTGTAATTCACTGATACGCCTGGCAGAGGAAATAGCTACTAGGAACACAGCTTTCCAAGTCAAGTGCTTAGGTTCTGCTGAGGCCAAAAGCTCAAAAGGGGGTTGAATAAGCTGAACAATGCAAACATTAAGATCCCAAGCAGGAGTAGGATCCTTAAAAGGAGGATTGGTATGGAGCAATCCTTTAAAGAATTTACAGAAAACAGGATGAGATGCCAGTGAGGAAGCCTTCTCCACTGACATAAATGCAGAAACAGCTGCAAAGTGTAATTTCAGGGTAGCTGGTCTGAGGCCTAAGCCATTAAGATGAACCATATAATCCAGAACTGTAGCCAAATCAACAGTATCTGGAGATATCCACTTATTGGAACACCAAATGCTGAATATTTTCCCCTTTGGAATTATAAGTTTTTCTGGTGGCAGGTTTTCGAGAGGCTTTGAGAATATCCAGAACCCCCTGAGACAGATGCAGGCTTGCATATTCTAACTCTTCAAGAGCCACGCCTTGAGGTTGAGAGACCGAAGGTTGGGGTACCAAATCCTCCCCTGAGAGGAGGTTAACAGATTGTGATTCTTGGGAAGAGATAGGGGAAGATGGACTGCTAGGGACAGCAACAGAGGATACCAAGGCTGCCTGGCCCAGTCTGGAACAATCAGGATCACTTTGCAAGACTGTGGCCTTATCTTGACCAGAACCTTGAACAACAGAGGAAAGGGAGAAGATGCATACAGAAATTTCCCCTCCCAATCCAGAAGCAGAGCATTCAGGGGGACTGAGCCCAAGACTAGGGGTCTGAAACAGAAGAGAGGAAGTTGGTGATTGTCTGGGGCTGCAAAAAGATCTATCTCTGGAGTGCCCCATCTTGAAAAAAATCACTTTTAACACTAGGGGATCCAGGGACCATTCATGATGGCCCTGAGATATCCTGCTCAGAGCATCTGCTAGCACACTGTCCTTCCCTGGAAGGTAGACTGCTACCAGAGATGTCTGTAGAGAATAAGCCAGGGGACCATAATTTCATGGCTGCCGTGCACAAGGCCATAGACCTAGTGCTTCCCTGTTTGTTGATGTACCACAAGGTAGTGGTGTTATCTGTCCTGACCTGAACCACCTTGTTCTGTACTGAGTCCAAGAAAGCTTGTAGAGCCAGATACACTGCCCTGAGCTCCAGAAGATTGATATGAAGTAGAGACTCCTGAGGGGACCACACTCCCTGTTCTGTGAGGACTCCCAAGTGAGCTCCCCACCCCAGGAGAAAAGCATCTGTGGTTAGTACCACAGAATGAGTCTGGGTGATTAATAGGACTCCTTGTCTGAGGTTGTCCTGATCCAACCACCATTGGAGAGCCTGGATCAGAGTCTGAGTCACTGGAATCAGTTTGTTTAGAGAATCTTTTTTCTGAGATCAAAAAGCCCTCAAGTGGAACTGGATGTCCCTCATCTAAAATCTGGCCCCTTGTACCACTGCAGTGGAAGTTGCCATGTGGCATAGGAGTTGAAGAAAATGCCTTGCTGGTCGAGACACCAGAAGGCAAAAAGGAAAAGCCAGATCTGTAAGGGCCTTTACCCTTGCCAGAGGAAGAAAAGCCTTTGCTTGGACAGTGTCCAATTCTACCCCTATGAAGTTCAGGAGTTGCACTGGTTCGAGAACTGACTTTGGAAGACTGAGAAGGAATCCCAAAGAAGTGAACAATTGTTGGGTCACTTGCAGGTTTGACTTGACTTGATCTGGAGACTGCCCCACAATGAGCCAGTCATCCAGGTATGGAAATATGGAAATGTTTTGTCTCCTTAGAAAGGCCACTACTACTGCTAGGCATCTTGTGAACACCATTGGTGCTGATGTTAGTCCGAAGGGCATTGCTCTGAACTAATAATGGCCTGAAGGCAGTTCGAACCTGAGGTACTTTCTGTGGGAGCACCTGATGGGAATGTGAAAATAGGCATCCTTGAGATCCAGGGAGGTTAACCAATCCCCTGGCCTCAGAGATGGAAGATTTATTCCCAGAGTCACCATTTTGAATTTTGGCTTGACTAAGTGCTTGTTTAAGTATCTTAGATCTAGGATGGGCCACCACTCCCCTGTCTTTTTCGGGGTAAGGAAGTATCTGGAGTACAGACCATTGCCCCTGTGTGTAGTAGGAACTCTCTCTATGGCTCTGAGAGCCAGCAGAGAGGAAACCTCTGCCTCTAGGGCAATGGTTTCGGAGATGTTTGCAGGTGGAAAAGACCTGGCCCTCAGCTTTGGAAATGTTTTGAAGCTGAGATACAGTCCCTGGCTTACTACCTACAGGACCCACTTGTCTGAGGTAACAGACTTACAGGCCTGGAAGTAGTAAGCCAGTCTGCATCCTCCTGGAAAGGGGGAGTCGACCCAGGCTGACACATCAGGGTGTCTGCTTGGCAGGAGCCTTGGACTGAGAGGAGGATGCAGCCCTGCTCATCCCCCTTCTGCCTCTCCCTCTGAAGAACCCCCTCTGAGGAAAAGGAGAGGAGGCCTGTGCCTGGTAGAAAGGCCTGCCCCTGCCCCTAGATTACTGCTTCTGAGAAGTTGCCTGCCTTTCCTTGGCCTCTGTATTCCTGTAGGTGGTCCTATACTCATCCATCTTTTTCATGTAATTCTCTGTCTGCTCCCCAAACAAAGAATTACCCACCACAGGGAAATCCATGACTTTAGCCTGGGTGTCCTGTGAGAGGCTAGTACATCTGAGCAAAGCAAATCTCCTAAGAGACACAGATATAGCCATGACTCATGATGAAACGTCATTAGAGTCCACAGCAGCATAAAATTGGACTTTGGATGCCTCAATCCCATCAGCAGCCACCTCCTCCAGCTCTCTGGCTAGCAGGGGGGAAGCCTGTTTAGCCAGTTCTAGAACAGTATCCCACCTGGACTTCTGGTATCTGGTTGTGTAGGCCATATAGTTTGCCTGCCTGAGTCCCAAGGAGGATGCCAAGTACTGTTTCTTGGCCATAGCATCCACCTTCCTAGAGTCTTTATCTGGGGGGTGTGAAGCCAAAGGTATATTAGCCTTGTCACAGGCTGCAGCCTACATGACCCCAACATGGCTGCATTGTTGGAACAAGTACTCTGTAACAGAGCTTGACAGCATATACCTCCTGTCCATTCTCTTGTCCACAGGAGGTAATGAATTTGGTGTCTCAAGGATTTTCTGTGTCTGTTTCCCAAAAGATGTATGGAGGGGGGAATATACAGCCTTTTGGACTCTGGGATGTCCATCATCTCTACATAGTCAGGCTCTTCTTGTTCCTCAACAGCTTTGACCAGAGGTTGCTGGAGGGTCTCTGCCACTTTTTTGTAAAACAAATAGTGGGAAGGGGACTCAGAAAGCCTGGGAGGGGAAACATTGGAAGGCCGGTCTGGGGAGATGATCAGTTCAATATCCAGGCCTTCCACACCATCGTCATCATCATCATCGTCAAACCTTTCTTCCCCCTCCAAATTCACTTCATAGTAATTATCCAGAAAATATTCCAGAACCAGAGGAACCGACCGAATGGAGCGCCTACCCAGAGGCACCGGATCGGCCAGAACCAAACGGAGCGATTCTACTATGCTAATCGCCCTGGCAATTTCTTCGGTGGTTGGACGTGACGGTTCTGGATCTGAACCAGCCGATTTCTTTTTTCTTTTAGACAGAACCGACCCTTCAGGATTGGCTCTCCTTTTGCCAGAGGAAGTATCGCCCAGGTCAGTGGGCACTCTCTCAGGTTTGGTTGGAACCGAACCGGGCTTACCATCCGGATCAGCGGACTTCTCGACCTCCTTTTCCCCTAAGCCTACCCAATCTCTTGCCCAGGGTGGCTTTTGGGAAATTCTTGCATATTTGGCAGTCTGAATCGAAGTGGCCAAACCCCAGACAACACACACAGGTGGTGTGAGGGTCTGCCTTAGCAAAGGCATCCCCACACTCACTACAGTACTGAAACCCAGTGGGCCCGGTTTTTCTTTTGGGTTTCTCAGTCGTAGCCATCCTATCCACTTACCCTTTAGCAGCTTTAAAGCCAGGCAAGACCCCCTTATCGGTTACCAACCGTGTTACGGGCTGTGGAAAAAAACGACAAAAAATAAGTTTTTTTGAAACCGATAAGGACCGATACCTCACACTAATACAAATGAACTAAAGACTTTACAGAATAAAGAAATAAAAACCAATCGGTTCCAGCCGGACCGATTGAAAAGTTTGTACAATTTCCACACACAGAAAATAAAACTAATGTCCACTACCTACAACACTAACACCCACTTACTGTACCGCAGACAAGGATCTGAACTGAAAAAACAATAAAATCTGCGGTTTAAAACCAACGTTTTACTGAGACCGAACCGACAAGCGAAGGAGATTTCTCTTGAGCGACTGTTCAGTTAAGTGGAGTAAATAATCTGACAGGAGGATAAGGGACTGTATGCCAAGGACAGGCTTCATCTTGCCCCATTAGGAAAGGAAGTCCTTAAACAGGGGATGGCTGACTACATTCAAGAAAGGTGGGGTTTAAACTTGTGAGGGGGAGAAGGGATAAGGGAGGGGCTGACCAGAAGCCCTCTCCTCCAGATGAGGGGAGAAGTTTCAAACCCAAGGGGAGGGGGAACACACTGGGGTGGAGGTTTCAGGAGGAGCAGAGGAGGATGGAAGTATAAGGAACCTGGTGGTTCAACAAAGGGGATCAGGGATAAGGGCTGGGTTGGTGTTAGTAAATGCCAGGAGCTTGGGAAACAAGTTGCCAGAGTTCCAGGCCATGCTATTCGGGGGGGGGGGGTTGATGTGGCAGCGGTCACGGAGACGTGGGTCAACAAAAACCATGACTGGGACCTAAACGTGCGGGGTACACTGTGCTTAGGAAGGATAGAAAGGAGGGCAGAGGGGGTGGAGTGGCTATGTTCGTTAGAGATGACACAGAAATTGCTAGGGTAGAAGAGGCAGAGGGAAACGTGGAGGCCTTATGGGTCACCTTACAATCCCCAGCAGGAGATAAGGTCAAGCTTTGTGTAGTATATAGGCCCCCCAGGATGGGTGATGTTCTGGAGGATGGTTTGCTGGACAACATCATTGCCCAGTGTGGACCAAAAGGGAAAGGGGTGGTGTTGATGGGGGACCTTAATATGCCAGGTACAAACTGGGGAACTATGTCCTCTAAGGTGGCCAAGGAGCAGAGGCTGCTGGATGGCTTCCAAGATGTGTTCTTAACACAGCATGTGATGGAGCCCACAAGGGAGGGGCATGTCCTGGACGTGGTTCTGGCAGATGGGGATCTGGTAAGGGACCTGGTTGTAGAGGATCCCCTGACTGGGAGCGACCACAATACTGTCTGGTTTCAAATAAGCATGGGGGAAGGTGGGTGAGATCTAGGACACTGGCATTGGACTTCAGGGGGGCAGACTTTGTGGGCATGGGAAATATTCTCAAGGATCACTTGAAGAGGATTACATCAATGACAAATGTGGAAAGGAGATGGGAGGTCATAAAACGGGGACTTCATGAGGCAGTCAGGACCTGCGCTAAGGTGAAATGTAAGGGAGCAAGGTCACATAAACCATGTTGGTGGTCCAGTGAGGTTCAGGTAGCGGTCAGAGAAAAGAAGGTGGCCTACAAAATATAAAACAACAAGAGGGATAGGGATAAGGAATGTACCATCTTGCATCTAGAAAAGTCACCCGGATGATGAGGGGCAAAGTCCAGTAAAGTAGCAGCTGGCACAGGGATACATGGAGGGAAAAGGGTTCTTCTGGTACATTGGGAGTGGAGAAAACTAAGGGCCATCTCAGCAGATTGAGATCAGAGTAGGGTGGGTGGAAGAGGCGAGGGACCAGGCAGGTATTTAACGAGTACTTTGCCTCCGAGTTCACTAGAGAGGGGGATGGGATATCTACAAAGCAAGGCACGATGGGGATAGAAGCGGCAGTGAGTGGGATCAGGGGAGCAACAGAAATGGAACAAGAGGGAGGGAGAGGTACCCCAGGGGTGTCATATCAGGATAAGGATAAAAAGGCCAGTGAGGTGGAGGGGATGGATGATGTTATCTCCATAAAGGGTGTGGTTAGCCCTCAACGCCCTAAAGAAGACAAATCTCCTGGGCGGATGGCATTCATCCGAGTACCATGGAGTTGGCAGACATACTGGCTGCACCCTGGTGAAGCTCTTCAACAGGTCACTTGAGACAGGGAGGGTACCTAGGGATTGGCGAGAGAGCACATGTGGTGCCAATCCATAAAGGGGGTCCAGGGAAGTACCAGGTAACTATAGACCCATCAGTTTGACCTCGGTGGTGGGAAAATTAATGGAAGTATACTAAAGGAGCGATTGGGTGTACTTGGAGGAGGAGGTGGGAGGTCTGGATAGTCGGCAACATGGGTTTGTGCCAGGTAGATCATGTCAAACCAATCTTGTGGAGTTCTACGAATGGGTAACATCAGAACTGGACAGGGGAAAGCCTGTGGATGTATTATTCTTGGACTTCAGCAAGGCGTTTGACTCTGTCCCCCACAATGGTCTGGTGGAGAAACTGGTGGGGTTGGGAGTAGGCCCTTTGATGGTCAGATGGATTGAAAACTGGCTAGCTGGATGCACCCAGACAGTAGTGGTTGGTGGGGAGCTCTCGAACCCTAGAGAGGATCCTGTTTAATGCATACATATCGGACATCAGGGAGGGTATAGGGTGTGAAATGAGTCTCTTCGCTGATGACTCCAAGATGGCAGCAGTAGTTGAGGAAGAAGAGGGAAGGTTGGCCCTGCAAGGGGACCTGGACACCCTGGAAAGCTGGGCTCACACATGGAAATTAAATTTCAATATCACCAAGTGCAAGGTGTTACATCTTGGGCGGGGAAACCCTAAACACAGGTACACCCTGGGAGGGAGGCTTTGGAGGCCTCAATAGGGAAAAAGACCTAGGGGTCATGGTGGATGCATGTATGAATAACTCTGAGCAGTGCAGGACAGCAGCTAGCAAGGCAAACAGGATGTTGGGATGCATCGTAAGGGGGATCACCTCTAGGAGCAAGGAAGTGATTCTGCCGCAGTACAATGGACTGGTTAGACCACACCTTGAGTACTGTACAGTACTGGAGACCACACTTGTAGAGGACATACAGCTCCTGGAGAGGGTACAGAGGAGGGCAACTAAGATGATCACGAGGACTAGGGTTTGACATATGAGGACAGACTTGAGGAGCTCTGCCTGTTTTCATTGGAGGAGAGGACAGACAGGGGACATGATTGAGGTCTTCAAGTACCTCAAGGGAATAAATAGGGTAAACATGGAGGGATCTTTAGGCTAAAGCAGGAGGTATCACCAGAGGGCATGGTTTGAAGTTGGAAGGTGGAAGGGTGAGGGGAAGAGGAGGAGGTTTTTCACTGAGAGGGTGGTGGACCCTTGGAATGCACTGCCTGGTGAGCTGGTTCAGAGATCCACAGTGGAGGGCTTCAAAGAGGGTGGGACAGACACAGAGAGTGGATGTATCAGATGATGGCCTGTCCCAGGGGGGCAGGGATGGATGATAGGGGTTTCTGGAACACAAGGGGGGAAGGCCTCGGCACCCAACTAGGGATCTGAGGTTCGAGCAGACTCGATACACCGTAAGGCCTAATCTGCTGGCAAATAGTATGTTAGTATGTTACACTTGAAAGTGCAGCAGACAGAGGTTTGAACCGAGCTCAAGCTCAATGTTCTATGCTCTGGCATAGAGTTAACTCTTTCCTCTCCAGAGCAGTTCAAGTGTTGGGACTAACTGCATAATGTCAGAATACAGCAAGACTTCACGTTGTTTGAAAATATTCAACTCCTGCCCAAAAGGTGATTTCACAAAACAACTATGAAATCACCTTTCGGGACACAAAAACATATTTTGGCCAGGATTTGAAAAATGACAGTCGTCACATTCATAATGTGCTGTGAAGAAATGGCTATGTTGAAAATTTTGGGGTCAAAATATTGAAAATTACCAAAGTTACAAGCCTGCGTTCACAAATTTCAACATAGGCTCATACGTTTGTTGTTTTTTTAATATTTTACCCCAAATTTTCAACATAGCCTTCTTATGACCCCACCTCAAGGGTAGAGAAAATGTTCAGCTCCTGCCTGAAAGGTGATTTTGTGCAGCAACTGAGAAATCACCTTTCGAGACAGATATGAAAATTACATATCTACCATAATTATTGATCTTCCTGTTTATCTTAATTATTCATCACTGGTGGGTTCAAGTCAGAGGCACTAGGACCCCACTGGAAGCTTTTTAGCTTTAAAATGCTTTCTTCCTATCTGCAGGAGGGGCCAACATTGGGGACGTTGCCACCCTTGAGGCTGACGTAATACGTGGTGCTCGCAGATCGGCCAGTAACAAACGCTGGCCCATCCATCACCTCAGTTCTGCTCGCCGGAGAGGGAAACTAGAGATAAAGAAAAAGTGTAGGAGGGTGGGACAAGGGAGCCCAAGGGATAGGAAAAGGAAAGGATATAAACTGAAAAAGGAAATAAGCCGACCACAAGAGGAGAGGTAGGAATGTAACAGGGTCTGGGTGATGGACCCCAACCACCGTGCAGGCCAGGGGAGGGTAGGAGAAGGGGTGGAGTAGTGGGGAAAGAAAAGATGAAGGAGAATTAAGGAAAGAGGGGTGTAGAGAGAAAGATGGGGGGAGACAGAGAGAGAGAGAGAGAGAGAGGGAGAGGAGAAACATCCCCTCCAAGTGCCTGAAATTTCTCCTGGCAGACCAAAAAGGTGGACCGTAAGGCCCCACTGTCACCCCTCCTCTGTTTTTTTTTTTGAGTCTGGGGACAAGCGAGCTATGCTGAGAGGGCTCAGGATTCAGGAAAACTGAATCTACCAAGGGCGTGTCTTGCTTGAAACCCGTGGACCAGGGGCCACAATATAAATCATTTGGCAAAGGTACCGTATTCATAAATTATTTACCTGTGTTCATAGTTAGCAAGGTACTAGCCAACATCACGAACATAAGCAAGGGCTTCGTAATCTTAAGCTCAGGTGAAATTCTGACAACATGTACTGTTTACTGTGTAATTGCTTTTCGGTAAACGACAATCTGCTGTCTGATACATTAAAATGCAAACAGTGTTTGGAAATAGGTATTCTCAGGGCAAGGATAACTGAGCTTGAACATGTATTAAAACAACAAACAGTATCCACTAAGCACACACAGACTATCTCTACACAATCTATAGAAAGTGTAAAGACTCCCCTAGAAAATAACCGAACTGATGCCACTGTAAATGCCAAAGGGATAATGATAGTGACAATGATTCTGACTGGTCTCCAGTTCCGAGGAAATGCTCTGCAAAAAGGGGTAGAAGGCAAATGAATTTTAGCATCCCCCAGCACAATATGTTTGCAGTATTAGGCACAACAGACCCAGAGACAAATACCCCTCTACAGATTAGTGAAGGAAACTATTACCCCCCTAATGATAAACCTACTAGCACTGATAAAACACTAGGTGATCAATCAAGTAGTCTCCAAGGGTTGGATGCAGAGACACTCCCAACATCTAATTCTGATAATATAAGTAGAAACAAAGGGAGTATAACACCTTCAAGCTCACCCCTTACCCATTCCACCTCTCCCAATTCGAGGCTACCAGTTAGAGAGGTAGCTACTACATCTCGCTCAGAAGAGAATAATAATCTAACAAGTAGGACAACCAATGACCAACCTAAAAACAATACAGCACCCCCTACTGAGACTCAGGAAAGGGGTAATGACCAAATGAGTGAAATGGACCACCAAGAGATAATTAGAGATAGTTTGATTATTTATCCTAAAACCCCTAGACAAGTATTGTTACTAGGCGATTCTATAATAAAATAGATAGATCACATGGTGTGTAATGGAGATACAGCCAATCGAACCAGCTCCACCTTTGGGGGGGGGGGGTCCAAATTAGAGACATCGAACGTATGGCTAAAAATATTCTTCCAAGCATGGGAGATAACCCCCTGGTAGTCGTTCATGTGGGAACTAATAACACCACAGATACCACAGCTGAAGACATGAAAACTGAGCTACAGTCGCTTGTGGATTGTTTAAAGCAATTTGGGTGCGAAAGCAGTATATCAGAAATCCTTCCAGTCCCAAGAGCTAACAGAACTAGAACAGCAAAAATTAAATCATTCAATGAATGGTTAAGGAACTGGACACTCCAGGAGTCACTATCCTGTTTGACTCACTGGGAGCAATTTTCCAATAACAATAGATTATTTTGCTGGGATGGGTTACATTTAAGCAAATGAGGGAACCATCTTTTGGGAAAAGCAGTAAACATGTACATCACCAACACTTTAAACTACTGACAAGGGGCCATATGGGTGTCTATTATCCATTTTCCTGTGACTAAACACAATAGGGAGCTAAAGATTTTATCAACCAATGCTAGAAGTCTCAACCAAACTAAAAACTGTGAATTATAAACCCTTATCCACTTACATGAATTAGACATATCTGTGACAGAAACATGGTGGGATGAAGCTGCATCTGGAACCAGCATAATCCCAGGCTTCACTTTATTTCACAGAAACAGAGTAGGAAAAGGGGGGTAGAAGTATGAATCTATGCTAACAATCAACTAGAAACATCTGAATTGTCTATTAATTCTGACCTCCTTGAAAGTATATGTGTCTGTGTAAAAATACCTAACAGTGGTAACCTAATCTTGGGAAATTTCTATAGACCATCTTCAGTTAACATAACCTACGACCAGGAACTAAGACAAATTATTCAAAACATGGCAGAGCATAATAACATAGTCATACTAGGTGATTTTAATTTACCAGTAATTGATTGGGATAAACTTCAAACTTCAAACCCTCAAGAAGAACTTTATCTGGGTACAATATTACAGCTAGGGTATGAACAAATCATTACAGAAGCTACTAGGGGAAATACCATCTAGATTTAGTTATAACTAACATCCCAAACCAAATATCTACCATCTCTTATTATCCCCCACTTGGGAATAGTGATCATAATTGCATCATGTTTAATATTAATAAACAACATGAAAACAGAAAGGAACCTAAAGTTAGATATTGTTATAACAAAGGAACTACAGCCATATTTGAAGCATTCTTAAATCCATAGATTGGTGTGATGTCCTAAAAGCTAAAACCATAGAGGAATGCAGGGCATTATAAAAAAAAGTACATCTATGACCTTGAGAATAGATATATCCTTGTGAGTAAATACTCTAATTCCACAGGTAAAATTCCTTCATGGTTAACTAGGAAAGTGAAAAAACAAATTAAGAAAAAGAAAAAAGCTTATAAACTCCTAAAGAAAAACCCTAACGAAACTAATAAAAACAGGTATAGGCAACAACTCAAGCTATCAAAAAAAAATTACAAAATAAGACTAAATTGGAATTAAAACTTACCACTAGCAAAGACCCAAAGGCATGTTATGCCTACGTTAATAAAAATACAAAGATTAACTTTATATTAGGCACAATTACTGAGAACAATCAGAAGATAAATGAACCACTGGCTAAAGCAAATGCCTTCAACAACTTCTTTGGGTAAGTCTTCTCTAAACAGGAACCAACTGTAACCCCTGTGATACCTCTTGGTTGTGAGTTTAAAAAGTTTACAGAAAATGAAGTTAAAGTCACATTAAAATATACAAAAAAGAACTCCTCCCCAGGCCCAGACCATATTAATGCATACTTTGTACATGGAAACAGCAGATGAATTATCAACTCCATTTTCCATCTTGTTCAACAAATCCCTATTCACTGGTGAGATTCCATCTGACTGGAAATGAGCAACGGTAGTCCCAATATTTAAAATGGGGAATAAATCTGTAATCAACAACTACAGACCAATTAGTCTAACCTCAATAGTCTGCAAATGTACGGAAAAACTATAAAAAATTAGATTTGAGGTTGAAATAGGGGAAAAACAACTTGTGGACCATCATCAGCATGGCTTTACAAGAGGGACATCTTGTACCAGCAATCTAATCACTTTCTCCAAACCAATTAGTAAAAGTCTCGACAGCGGTATACCGGTAGGTATATTACTGTTAGACTTTAAAAAAAAGCATTCGATAAAGTTTATCATGCAAAACTAATATTGAAAATGATATCAATGGGCCTAAATCCCTATCTGGTGCGGTGGGTCACTAGTTGGCTAACCTGAAGGAAACAACAGGTGCGAATATCTGACACCTTATCTAGTTATGTAGAGGTGACCAGTGGTGTTCCACAGGGGTCCATTTCGGGACCCCTGTTGTTCAATATTTTCATCAGTGATATGAATGAAGGTACTCAGTGCAGTGTCCAAATTTGTAGATGACACTAAACTTAGTAGTGAAGTGGATTGCCTTTCCAAAAGTAAACTCTTACAAAATTACCTAAATAAAATCGCAGAATGGGCTAGGATAAATAAAATGGAGTTAAATGTGGATAAATGTTCTTTAATACATCTAGGTAATCTGAATCCTAACACTGAATACTTCCTAAATGGTTGCACAATTAAATCATCAGAGTCCAAAAGAGACTTAGGTATAATAGTGAACAAATCTCTGACTTCCACTAACCTTTGTAGACAGATAGCACTATGGGCTAATCGTATCATAACCTTCATCAAAAAATCTTTCATTAACAGAAGCAGTTCTTGTATGTTAAAACTATATAGATCATGTGTTAGGCTTCATCTGGACTATGCTGCTTCCTTTTGGTCCCCATACCTGAAAAAGGACACCATGCTAATTGAGTCAGTCCAATGGAGGGCCACTAACCTGATTTCTGGTATCAGTCACCTACCCTATACTAACAGACTCAGAGAATTACATTTATGTAATCTTTCCAGACGTAGAATCAGGGGGGATTTACTGCTTCTTTTTAACATCCTTAAGGATCCAATTAGTATGGCTGAATATAACATCCAATGGGCTCCGAAATCAGGGGGGCTAAGATGTCACACTAGACAATTAATGATCTCCAAATTCAATACCAACAAGGGAAAGAACTATTTTACCTTAAGAGTGCGTAAACTTTGGAACATGCTCCCAGATTACTTGGTGAGCATCACTACAACGGGGATGTTTAAGAACAGTTTGGATGATTACCTTCTGAGATGCGAGGGATGAATTCACCCTGCTATCATAGGGAGGGTGGTCTCGATGGACTTAGGCCTACTTCCACCTTTAAACACCGAATATCACTGAGTCTAGCCAGGAGTTAAGACCTCACAGGAGTGAGCCTCTGACAGGATGTCAAGGTCATGACAGACCAGGTGCAACCCCAAGGTCCACCGGAGAAGAACGGTTATATGCTCTCAACCTGCTCTCCAACATTGCAACAACAGGTGGGGACAGGACTCACCTCAGGACACAATCCCATTGGAGTAGTCCAAAAGGATGGGAGGCCCTGGGGCACAGGAAATGTTATTGGCCCCTATACCCGGCACCATGAGGAGTAGTGAGACAAGGATGATGATCTCTAGAAGAGGATCAGGACCTCTGGTTGAACCTGAGGAGACTCTGCCCCATTCAAACCCAAAAGTAGATTACCTGTGGGGGTTAAAGGTGAGCCGCTTAGGGCTTCACGAGAAAGTAGGAGGTCTCCGGAGTCTCTGTGATGGTGACAAGAACTCAATCAGGGAGCCTGGATGTACTTTTTAGAGAAGAGGCAAGCCTGCAAGGGACAGGATCCCCTAGGTTCAGAGAGTCCCCAAGACAGTCCCCATCACAGCCAAACAGGGCCCCGAGGAGCCACTAGAAAGAAAGAGCAACAGCTCCTGCTTGCCCTCCCCCCCCAGAGGTGGGTCCCTGGTGCTTCAGATGAAGTGGCAGAGAACCAGGAGGTGCCAGCAGGACTTTGCCCATAATTGACCTCAAATAGGGGGAAGGCAAGTAGGAAGGAGGCATTGCCCAGAAGCTGAGGCTCAAGAGGGGATGGTAGGTAGGAAGCAGTGATGAATGGTGAAGATACACAGGAAGATCAAGAATTATGATAGATACATAATTTTCATATTTTACCTGTGTCAGTCTTCACCATTCATCACTGGTGGCGGAGTACCAAGCATCACGGTAGTGGTGTTGGCACCTCCCTGCGGGCTAAGACTATCCCTCATCCTCCTGCAGGAGAAAGAGGATGCCCCAACAGCTCTCGCCTGGCCCTGTGGGAGAAAAATCAGGTCCTCTGGAATGGCGAGGCCAAGGGTGATAACTGGGATAGGCAGAGCCATGCCACCCACCTAATGCAGACCACTGTTCCCACAGTCTTGGAGGCTACCACGTTGGTATCATAAGTTGCCCGTGCTTGGCATCTCACCAGCTCCAGGCCTTGAATGGAAATGGCAATGGCTCACCTGGTTGCCTCGCTATCAGGCATGGCTGCCAGGATCTAACCCAGCATAACCCACAGGCGCCTCTCATACACCATCATGTGTGCTTGATGTGCAGAGATGGAGAAAGGCAGAGATGGAAGAGAGTGGGAAGAATGGAGACCAATGTTCCTAGGCAAGAGCTGTGGGAACAAGCGGGGAACCCCTCCCTAGTGAAGGGGCTGTGCTGCCTGGCCACCGCCTGCTGCTCAATCCTCCCCGAGCCAGCAGGGTGAAGCCCTAGGTGAGAATACCCCTGGTGAGGAGACTGGAGTTGTACAGACCCAGAAGAGCGGCCCCTGTCCCCACCCACAGCAGGGCACTGGCCCCTAGATGGACAGGGAGAGCCCAAACCAGTGTTCCAACTTTGTCCAGGGGTGGCCAGGGCCACTGGGACAGAATGGGATGCTGACGAGGCCCCCACACACCCCAACCCAGAGGACCGGGACCTGCCCATCGAGAGAGAGGCCCGACCTTGGCATCTGCTCTAAGGGAAGGGGGAAGAGAAAAGCTGGCACCCAGGTTGGACTTCCACTCCCCCTGGACTCCGTGTCAGCACCAATGGCCAACGTGGGGCTGGAGATGGGATCCTTGACAGGGACAGTCCCAGACGAGATACTGTCACCCAAAGTGGCACTAACCGTGACACCAACATTGGCAATGGCACTGACCATGGTGCTGTCACTGGAGGTGGCACCAACATCGAAGTCGGCGCCAACCTCAAATGCAGTGTCATCTTTGGGGATGGCACCAAAAGCGGCACTGAATCCAGATGAGGCACTGACCATGGTGCTGAGAGTCTCACCGGCAGAGAGAGGGGGTGTCTCACATGGCGTTGACCCTAGAAGCTGTACTCAAAGAAGAAGACCTCCTGTCTGGGGAGCCTCCGTTGCTCCGGGGAACTCGGCTGCCAATCTGGTTCATCCTGGTCATCCTCCGAGCACAAGGAGGAGACTACAGCGACCCCCCCAGAGAGGCAACCCTGGACACTCTACCCATCTTGGCACCGATGACTGTGTCGGGAGGGGACTCAGTAGCAATGGTTGCACCGCCTTGCTCACCGGCACTGGAGTTGATGCCAGGAGCTGAGGCCACACCCACCATAGCCTCCGAGGGAACCACTGATGCAGGCCTCGCATATAGCCAAGGTCTCGATACCAGGGTTGGCCAGCTCCCCGAAAGGGAACCAGGCCGCAAGTAGTCCACAACCGGGCCCCCTTGAGGAGGCCGACCGTTTCCCCGACTGCTTGTCCAGGCCTCCGGTCTTAGCAAGACTCAGGTCAATGGAAGCCTGTTGCCCCCTTCCCAGTGCAAATAGCAGCAGAGGGCAACCTGGGAGGAAGGTCCAGTGTCCTTACCTTGGCGACCCTCGTGTGTGACACTAACCACTGAAGGTTGCAGGGTCACGGCTCAACCTCACTGCGTGGGTAACTAAGGTGCGGAAGTCCATGGAGAAGCAGGCGTTGCATTGATCCGTGTCGTGATTTGGTCCCAGGCAAGCGAAGCACCATTCATGCAGGTACGTAATGAAGAAATTACCACTGCAAGGGCACCGATGCATTAGAGTAGTCCCCGCCTTAAAACGCTTTTGCCCCGAACCCAACGTGATCAGTCGTGCACAAAAATGGAGGTAAAAGACTCGATGCAAAACTGTTACAAAATAAAAAACTGTGCCAGTAACAGTGACGAAACTAATCAGCGTCAAGTAAACCAACAGGCAAATGAGCAGAACCGAGTTTCTGGAAGCTTCCGAATTGAAGATCACTGTCCCAGTGAAGGTATGCTATCCTCGACAGTGGGAAAAGCAGAACTGAGGTGATAGAAGGGACGGCGTTCATTTCTGGCCAACCTGTGAGTGCCACATATTACATCAGCCTCAAGGGTGGCACCATCCTCAACATCAGCCCCTCCTCCAGAAAGTAAGAACGCTTTTTAAAGCTAAAAAGCTTCCTGCAGGGTACTAGTGCCTCCAGTTTGAACTTGCCAGTGATGAATGGTGAATACTGACACAGGTAAGATCTGTCTAATTTCACTGCCCTTGCTCATAAGGTGGGGTCCCAAAAAAAAGCATGTTGAAAATTTGGGGCAAAAATATTAAAAAATGGCCAAGTTATGCCACTAAGTTCAAAACCCCAATGAAATACATTGAACCGAATACCTGATTTCCTCAGTTCATGGTCCAGCTTTGAAGAATGAAGATGTGTCTGTGGTCCAGAGAGGATTATGGCATTGGACCCACTGTGGGTAAGTAAAGGCTTGGGGGGGGGGTCTTGAGTGGCAGGGTTGGGTGACTAATGGCTCAACAGACATTGATGGATGGATTTCTTTTTTACAGTCCTCTGACCAGAATTTTCAACCTCTCCCTCAGCCTTAGCCAGTTCCCGGACAGATGGAAATCTGCCACTGTCATCCCAATCCATAAAAGTGGTGACAAAACTGCCCACGATAACTACAGACCTATCTCCCTACTACCCCCACTCTCCAAGGCACTAGAACGCATCGTCTCGGACCAGCTCACAGAATACCTGGATACGTATAACATCCTGTGCAAGCAATAACACGGGTTCCGCAAAGGTCACAGCACCTCCACAGCCCTACTTGAATTCACCGGCGCAATCCACAACACACTTTACTCCGATGAACTACTAGGCTCAGTCTACATTGACTTAACTAAAGCCTTCGACACCATCAATCACCGCCTCCTGCTTGTCCAGCTTCAGAACACTGGGCTGTCAACCGGCTCCATTGGCTGGTTTAAGAGCTACCTTGAAGAATGGTCCCAAACAGTAAGAATCGCTGATACACTCTCGGACCCTAGATCGGTCCACTCGGGAGTCCCCCAGGGCTCCATTCTGGGACCCCTCCTCTTCAGCCTATTCTTAAACTCACTACCGGACAGCTGCCCAGAGCAAATAATTCTCTACGCTGACGATGCTGTGATCCTCACCTCGGACTCTGATCCAATCCAGTTACAAAATAAACTTCAGCAGGCCTTCTCCTCCATTGAATCCTGGTTTCTAAATCATAAACTGCTTCTCAATCAGAAAAAAAAACAAGTCTATGGTCTTCTGTAGCCCCCACAACAAAAACAAACAACTCCACCTCTCCACTGCAACCAAACAAGGAGCCACCCTAGAACAAACACAATCATTCAAGTACCTCGGCATCACCCTTGATCCCCACCTCTCATACGCTGTCCATAGCAGCAATGTTGCAAAGTCTGCCAATGCGAGGTTAGGCATATTATTCTGGCACAGGAAACACCTAACCTCAGAAGCACTGGCAGTGGCCGTCCAAAGCTCCATCGTCAGCATCATAGACTATGGTCTTATCATATATGGGTCTGCAGCTACCTCTGCTCTCAAACGTATCACAGCCTCCCTGAATAAGGCCTGTCGTCTCATCACTGACTCACATCGCCGTACCCACACATATGACCTTTATTCCCAATCTGGATGGCTTCAACTGGACAAATGCATAAAATGCCAAACCTGCATCACGGCCAAGAAAATTATAATGGGTCGGGCCCCACCTGGTGTCTGTGTCCTCCTTAAGCCTAGACATAGGAACATCACTACAAGGAGATCCAATTTCCATCTACTACATATCCCACGATGTCGCACAACCCAAGGACAAAGATCATTCACCTATCAGGCATCCAACTGGCTCAACTCTCTTGGCAGCGACATAGCGACCGCTCCAACACTCGGCCTCTTCAAGTCCAAGCTGCGCCTCTCACTGCTTGTATCCTGCAATTTCCCATCTTAACATTTCCACCGTTACAGCTGCAAATGCCCCAGCACCCAGCACTTACAATCAGTCTTTGCACCCCTAGCACCTTACCTGTCATATTACCTCGACAAGGCCCCCTGGCTGCACTGTCTCCCACCCTCGCCCACATCCCCCCCATATCTCCACTCCTGCCCCTGCCGCAACCACCTCCTGTACTCCCCCTTACCCCCTGCACCTCCTTCCCCCGATCTCCTATCCTCACTTCCCCACCACCCACTCCCCCTTCCCTTGTCTTGCTCATAGCTCAAGTCTTTGTACTGGTTATTACATGTCTGTAAGTCAATGACTATATGTTTGTAACTAAAAATGATGACTGTTGCACATGCTGACGTGGAACCTTTGTAAAAGAGCCTCGGCTCAAAAGTATTGTAATCCTAGATTGAAATAAATAAATAAAAATAAATATAATAAAACAGGCTATATATATTTAAAAAAAAACTACAAGGGACGGCTTTCTTTATTTCATGTGGACACTGGTGGATTGGGAACCCCCAGTGTCAGTGTTATGTTCATGTGGACAGTAAAGGGTGGCAGAAACAGACTTTGATGGATAGTTTTCTTTTTTACAGGCTATATATATATATAGGGACACTGTCAGCTTTTTTGCAGTTTGGTAAGCCTACAGTATCACTTGTGCATCTGCCAGTTGTAAGAGTTCACGCAACGCATTCTAACAGTGGATCTACATAGTAAGGCCATTTTTTTAATGTATTTGGATAAAAAATTGTGAGTAGTTCACCCTGAAGTCCCACTGGCCGATGCTCTTGCACATCAATGCTATTTTATGGCACTGAGCCACAGGTAAACCTGTGCATGAGTGAGCTTTGAAAATCTTTGTACATAAAAATATAGCACCTGTTTCTATATGTTGTGTTACAAGTTTGCCAAAGTGATTATTTTCTTAAAACAAGTGCTCTAACTTGGTTTATTTCCATTTGAATTCTGAAGCCGTGACTAGAAGCATGCGCATCTGCACATGCTCCGAGTCACAGCTGCAGTTTTCAAATGGAAATAAACTGGGTTATAGCACTCATTTTAAGATGGTAATCACTTTGTCAACTCACAATACAGAAACAGGCATTGTACTTTTTAGTTTTATACACTTAAAAAATGTACAAAACTCGCTCATACATGAGTTTACCCGTGGCTTGTTGCCATAGAATAGTGTGGACTCACGGGAGCATCGGTCAGTGGGACTTCAGGGCAGACCACTCACAATTAATATTTTTATCCAAAAACAGAAAAAATGGTTTTACTATGAAAATCCACTATTAGAATATGTAGTGTGGGTGTTTAGAATGGGAAGATGCACAAGTGATACAGTAGGCTTACCAAATTGCAAAAAAGGTTGACAGTGATTCCTTAAAAAAAAACTTCGAGGGACGGTTTTCTTTATTTCAGGTGGACACTAGGAGATTGGGCATCCCCAGTGTCAGTGTTATGTTTGGGGGTGGGTGGGATGGTGAGTGCTGAGTGGCGGGGTCGAGTGGGGGGGCAATTACGCAGCGCCAGCAACAGACATCGATGGACGGTTTTCTCTTTGTTACAGGGTGTAATTACTCAGTAGCCTGATCTTGACAGATCAGCTGTGCTTGCTGGATGGCATAGATTGGGTTGGCTCTTTAATTTGAAATACACAGTTTCTGTCCAGCAAGCCAGAAAACTGTCATGATCAGCCTGACTCATGACTGGTGTGACACTGACAAGCCCCTTGCAGACTACTATACACAGAACTGACACAGTCAAGCCCCAAAAAAGTCACTCTCCTGACAAAATGTTCACTGTACATGCATGCACAGCGAACATGAAACTGGGCTAGGAAAAGCTTATGCTGTGACTGGTGTAATCTGATCACATGACAATGTGTTATTCCATCCCAACAGCTTTACTGTTTTTTTTTTAACCTTCTGAACCTCATTACTTAGTTTTACAATTAATAATCAGGGAAGCGATGTAAAATTTTTAATAAAGCATCCCAGGGTGTGCATAACTAAGTAATAACAGTATTTGTTGGGTGCATAAGGCCACCAGCTTTGCCCTGAGCCTCAATTTAAAAAATGTGTTTCCCACAATAATGCACACCCTGTAATGCCATATCGCTCAAATCTCTGGAAACCTACCACAGATTCTGTACATACCGATATAGTTTAGGATGCCACACAGAGGGAAGGAGCTCCATCAAAAATATTAAATAACAGTTCTAATACCAGATCAGGGTTCTACAAATTTAATGTGCGTTTCGTCAGCAACAAATCAACTTAAGCCTCAGGCAGGTAATTTAAAATTCAGGTTGTCAAACTGAACAATATCCAATTGTGTCATGAGAATCTAAAAAAAATAGTTTAGTATTGCTTTCTGACCCTATTATGACTTCTCCCAGCAGCTTTCAATGTTTTCATAGTAACTGCTTCCAAATGTCAGAAGTTATTGGAATTGGACATTTACTTTTGGGACAAAAGCACAAAAATTCTGTGGTGGACAATGCCTAAGGTGCTTTTGTGATCTTCTCCAGAATGTAATAAGTGCTGTTACATATGTTTAATCAATTACTAAACTTTAAATGGAATCCGGGTCACACCAGGAAACGAGCCTCGGCTCAGTGTGCCTTTCCCAGTCGTCAAATTTTAATAAATAAAAAAGAATGGAATAGAGTACAGTATATAATTTTGTAACAATCATAGAAAAGAGAATTTATCACAAATGGCCACCAGTCACCTTAGTTGCAACAAGCTCCAAAATGCCATCAGTAAACCTCTAAATAAAGGTTAAAGAAACGCTGTCAACCCTTTCTGCATCATCTTATTTCTAGATGAACCTCCACAGTTTATGACTGTTTACCTTCTCTAAAATTCACTGATGCTGCTGGTTGTTTTATTTGCTTCCTTCCTCACTAGAAATGACATGTATGATAATGTAATTGTACCCAGCTGTGTTTCAAATCTTTGATTTATTCTTACTGCATACTTCCTGAACATTAGGAACCCCTTCAAAAAGTTTAACGACTTATGGTGCAACAGTCATTTCTCTTCCCACTGCATCATTAGTAGCTAGACTGTGTTGGGGGTGTTCCAAAGACCAGGAAAGATGCAGTGGGAGTTGATCAAGGACTGTAAACAAACACATATTTGTGTGGTAACACCAGTATGGTGGCAGTTGTTTTTTTTTTCCTTTAAAAAGAAAAAAGGAATCGGAATCAAGCTGCCAGCTACATTAGTCATCTCTACGGAATGCAACCAGTCATCACTAATGGGGTTGATGGCAGAGCTGCCTCTGGGAGACGTTGTCCCAAAGAGGGTGTGAACTGTAGCATCAACCACAATACCAAGTTTAATTAGAAATGGATACAGTGCTGTTGAGATACAGCCTGCCCTCCAAAACAAGAGTTAAAAAACTGAACAGAAAACCATGAGAAAGAGAACATACATAATTAGGTAGCCAAGTGTAATGTACTTTCAGCTTCAAGAATTAGCGACAAAGAACTTTCATACCAAGTCTGATGACAACTGGATATGTTGGGCCTGATTCTCAAGGCCTCTGGCACAGCACAAGGGGCTTGTGCCACAAGGAATGGTGCAAAGTGCCCCTTGCACCAAACAATGTGCCGGGAGCGATTTTCAAAGGTTGCCTGCCTCAACCGCAGGTTGCATCAACCAAATGGAGCTTGCACTGCCCGTGTACCACAAAATGGGCTGTGGCATCACACCAGGGGCTTGCAGCATATGCAGGCTGCCAAATCCCCTAAATCGGGATTCTCAAACCTCTCCCAAAGGGCAAATTTCTAAGTACCGTTAGATCAGCCAGGGCTGGTCTAAGGACAACCCCAATTCCCCATTATTTTAAATAAAGATCCCTGGTGATCTAGCATCCTCCCCAAGCACCGATCCCCTAGTATGAAACTAACAGTATCCCTGGTGGTCTAGCGGACCCCCCCCTCCCCAGCCCTGATCCCATATTATGAAAATAATAGTATCCTTAGTGGTCTAGTGGACCCCCTCCTCAGGGCAGATCCCCTATCACTAAAATAATAGTATCCCTCGTGATCTAGTGGCCCCACCAAGGCCCGATCCCCCATTATTATGACATAGTAACACATCATTGGTGGTCTAATGGACTCCTACCCACCAACCCCGGCAGGCAGTGTCCCACCACCCCCAATCCCCAAACAAAGCCGGTGACTGGCACAGCCCACCACTCACTACCACGGCCAACTTCCCACTGAGCTCTCAATGAGCACAGTACTGTATTCAGTATCTGCTCATTGATTTACAGCAAGCCATCAATCAGTGAGCGTGTACCAAATACAGTACAGCTCTCATTGATAGCTTAGTCAGCTGCTGGCCGTGATGGTGTGTTGTGGGCTGTGCCAGTCGCCGGCTTGGTTTGGGGATGGGGAGAAGTGGGGTGGTGGGACAATGCCTGCCAAGACTGGGTTCCACTAGACCACCATTGATGTGTTAATATGCCATAATAACAGGGGATTGGGGCTTGGAGCAGCCACTAGATCACCAGGGTTCTTTCATAATAATAATAATGGGGGATCAGGGTGTTGGGGGCCGCTTAGATCACCAGGGTTTCTTTATATTATAATAACGGGGATCAGAGCTTGGGGGCTTCTAGATCACCAGGGTTCCTTCATAATAATAACGGGAGATTGGGGCTTGGGGGAGTCAGCAAGGCTACCAGGGATACTATTATTTTAATAATAGGAGATTGGGGCTGGGAATGGGGGATCTCCTAGACAACCAGAGATAGTATTGGTGTAATAATAGGGGATTGGGGCTGGGGCAGTCCGCTAGACCACCAGGGACTGCCGGGGACACTGCCGCATGACTACCCACAGCTTGCGGCAACCTGTCCAGGTGCACCCTCCGTGTGGCGCACCACTATGGTTGCTGCAAGTTGCAGACCCTACCCTATTGAGAATCAGGCGCAGGGTCCCTGGGGCACCAGCAATTGGCACAAGCTGCCTTTGGCATAGCTTGCGCTGATTTTTGAGAATCAAGCCCATTGTGTTTAATATCTATGCCAGTGTTGAAAATGAGCACAAACAAGAATGCATAAAATTAGGTTATTACCATGCCTGAGATACAGACAGCATTACTGAGGTAGTGTACTGCCTGAAACTAATATTAACTTTCAAAAGTAGAGAACTATTACTTCTTGGGCTCAATTTTAAAAGAGCTCTTAAAGCAATCCAAGTTGCATCGCTGTAGGGCTGCAGCAAACTCTGGGTGCATCAGGGACCCTACACCCAATTTTAGAAAAGGGGAGGCCCTGTGCCAAAGACCTAGGAGTTGCTGCAGCCACATGCTTATGCCAAACATTTGGCACACCTGCAGGGACTGATGCAGGGATCCCTCCCCCCCCCCGGCGCAACACTAGAGAGTCTGCGAGGGTGGGGGGGGAGAGAATATGCAGGCCAGGAGGGGGATGGGAGTAGGAGCATGAGGGGTGCCCTAGAGGGGCATCAGGGAGACAACAGCAATGACAGAGTTGTGATGTGGCACCCAGCGGGGTGCCATTTGTACAGCCACACAGTCAATTGAGCCATGGAGCTGATTGGGAGTTGCTGCAACAATGGGGCAGGTGCCAGACCTGTGCCCACCTGGGGCCATGTCACTGTCTGTCCCTGTAAACCTCCCATAAAGCAGTCCAATTTGAACAGTTGAGTGACTTGCAAATGGCACCCTGTCAGGTGCCACATCACCACCTTGTCACTGCTGCTGTCTCCCCTAGGGCACCCCCACATGCGCCTTCTGCCCCAGCCCCCTACTTGCAGGTCCCCCCCCAATTGCCACAGTGTCTGGAACTGGCACATGGCCCTTAGACCACCTCCTGGCTGGTCTAACCTGAGCCCCCTGCTGCATCCACAGCAGGGCTTCCAAAATTACAAATAAGGAGATGGTGCAGCCCCGTTGTGGCGCAACCCCCCTTGCGACCTGGCACAAAGGTGCTTCTGTTGCAAGGGTGGCATAGGGCAGCTTGGGTGCAAGGCATCCCGATTTTGATGTTGCCTGGGTTTGAAAATCGGGATTGCCACAAAATTTTATGCTAGGTGCCACTTGCGTAACACCCATTTCGTACAGGCACTGTGCATAAAATATGTCCTTTTTAAAATCGGGCCCCTTATATCTGAAGTATTTGTTTTCCTATTCCTTTTTGCTAATTAGATTTTCTACTTGAAAATACTTGGTGGGATATGTGTGAGACAGTACCCCACCTGGAGACTGGCATGGCTATTTCTGTTTCTCCACATACATCATAAGGTCTACAACCTCATTGTCTGTGACACTGCAGCTGACCAAGAAGAGTGCAATACTGGTCACTTGTAGCATCTCAGTCCATAAGGTAACAATGCTGATGTGGCATAAAGAGACATAAACATGGGATACACAATGGTCAGACTCAGATTATGTCATTTATTATCATGAGTGAGTGGACAGGTCCATAACTCACAAGTGGCAGAGCCACAAGTGAATTATGAAAGTCCTGCCCCCTCACAAGTAATGACAAATGGCATATGCTGAGTGAGGCCACCGTGTGCCTAATTTACACAATGCATTTTAAATTGCAGTGCTTTCAGATGAGTTTTTTTTTTTTATAATATAGTTTTTATTAAGATAATTTTGTGTTTTTACACAGATACAGAGGAAGAACACTGGTAATAGATATTAGAGTTGATCAGAGTCCTGAGTAAGTTTATGAATTAAACATCATGGACCAGATAGTCAAAACTCTGTGCCATGTGCATAGTGACTACACCAGCATTGCATCGGGTTTGCGCCAAAATCGCACATTCAAAGGGGTGTGCTGCACATGCTAAATTCAATAGCATGCGCACACAAAGACAATGTAAGCAGCAGGCAAAGGCATGGATGGGACCATGCATGCTGGTGCAGCACAATATTCAGGGGGCTGGATATTCAAACTGCGCCATTCATAGGCGCAAGCCCTTGCGCTGCACAAAATAGTTGCGCAGGGGTGTGTCCGGGGCGATATTCAAAGGAGTTGCGCTATTGAGCAACTCCTTTGAATATCACCCCCAGCCACAGTTACTGTGCATGGCGCAGTGAATTTGCGCCACCGCAAGTTGACAAGTGAGCATTCAACTGGCGGGGCGCAAGTACCATTGTGCCATAGCGCAAAATCCCGATATTCAAAAGGTGACATGCAAATGGGCTATAATTCATGCAAGCGCTGGGGGCCATTTGCATCTGATTATGGTCCCATTTGCATGCCATTAGCATGCAGGTGCGCCGATCCCGAGGACTTGCGCCTGGCGCCTGCCAGCAGCAGCCGCTTGGGGAAGGACGCCTCTGCAGCCCAATCATGGGCAAAAGAGCATAAAACCACCACCACCCCCACTGGCCCGATCCGAGGCATAGCCTAAATACCCCACCTCACCAGCCCGATCGCGGGCAGCAATTGTCCCCCAACACAGCCCTGGTGGTCCAGTGGACCGATAAGCCTGATCACGGGCTGAAGTAATTAAACACCCCCACCTCCCGAGTCATACCCCTGGTGGTCCAGTGGACCGATAAGCCCAATCGCGGGCTGAAGTATTCAAACCCCCCCCTCCCGATCATATCCCTGGTGGTCCAGTGGACTGATGCTCGATCGCGGGCTGGAGTATTCAAACACCCCACCTCCCGATCATATCCCTGGTGGTCCAGTGGACCGCAATCCCGATCGCGGGATGTAGTTGTCACCCCCGAACACATCCCTGGTGACCTAGTGGCCCCCACGCCACCCACCACGAAGCCCCACCACCCTCCCCCGCGGCCGAGCGGCAGGCAGATCCCACCACATCCGCCGCCCGCCGACTGACTGCCCGTGGGGCTGCCGCCATTGGTGCAGAGCAAGAGCCAATGGGCATGCAGCCCATACCATACAGACAGTCCAGTTGTGAATGAATTTCATTCACAAACTGAACTGTCTTGACGGTATGGGCTGCACATCCATTGGCTCTGCTCTGCACCAATGGTGCAGTCTTACCGGCAGTCAGTCGGGGGGCGCAGGGCGGCAGGCGGGTGGGATGCCGCCGCCTGCCAGCTGCGGGGAGCGGGTCGTGGGTGGGTGGGTGGGGCTACTAGGGTCACCAGGGATGTGTTTGGTGGGGTGACAACCATATCCCACGATCGGGATTTTCAGTCCACTGACCACCAGGGATAAGGATCGGAGGTGGGGGTGTTTGAAAACCCAGCCCATGATCAGGCTCCATCGGTCCACTGGACCACCAGGGATATATTCGAGGTGGGGGTGTTTATTACGCCAGCCCGCTACTCGGGCTTATCAGTCCACTGGACCACCAGGGATGTGTTGGGGATACATTGCTGCCCACAATCGGGCTGGTGAGGGGGGCACAGAGAGTGGGTTGAGGGCCAGCCACAGGTGGCAGCTGCTGTGTTGCGCCCTGCAATACAGCAGCTCACCTGGGTGGCCCTCACTTAAGCCTTTTTGGGGCTCAAAGTCCTGCAGGCGCAGGTTGGGGTTGCGCCAGCACAATTCTGCACAGCCCGGCTGAATATCGGGCTGTGCAGTTTATGCATGGTTCCTCCCCCTCCAGTTCAGCATGCATTCATTTGCATTGCGCTGTTGCTCAGCATGTTTTCTGTGGCGCAACTGCCTCCTGCTGAATATCGCGGAATGGAGCAAGTTCGGACTTGCACAGGCGCAACCCTATTGTGCATGGTGCAATCATTTTGAATATCTGGCCCAGTGTGTTAGCGCTGCGCAAAGGGGTTAGCGCAGGTCACTTAGCACCACACAATTATCGCCTTTAAAAAGGCTGATTTAAACTTGGGCAAACCCCAGAGGCAGGCGGAGAAACTGCAGCCAATAAGCCAAGATGCCATTTGGAGGAGCACACCTACTGTACGTGCAGCAGGAGGCTGAAGAGCAGGAAGAGAGGACAGATGTCCACCCTGGGCCCATATATAGGCCACCGAGGCACTATGCCACACTCAGTATTGTCCTTGAGTCACATTCAAAGCCCTCAGTGATGATCACCTCATGGGCCAGTACAGGCTCAACAGGTCGATGCTCAGGCAGCTCTGTCAACTTCTGCGTGACTAGCTCCATACAGACACTAGAGCAGCTATGCATTGTCTATGGAGCTGATGGTGACAGCTGCAATGTGCTTCCTGGCCAAAGGAACATTTCAGACACCAGTGGGGGTTGCCACTGGCATCTCACAGTTGGTCATCTTGCACCTGGTTGAACAGTTTCTAGACACACTGCTGGAATATGCTATTGCATTCCCTAATACCCCAGCGGAGTGCGCACCAACCATGTAGCAGTTCCAGCAAGTTACACACCTACCAGCAGTACTCAGTGCCATTGACTGCATCCATGTTGTCATCCAGGCACTCACCAGTGATGGGGTGGATGCCTACCTTGATAGGAAAGGGTATCACTCCATCAGTTGCCGGGTGGTGTGTGATGCAATAAGGCGCATCACCAATGTCCTCGCACAATACCCCAGCAGCGCCCACACCACCTTCATATAGCACAATTCCGTCCTGTGCCAGAGGTTTGAAGGCAGGGACATCCCTAGTGGCCACTTCATCAATGAGTACACTCCACGGGCCCCCCCCAACAAGTCCCATATGGGGAGTGAAGATGTAGAACCACATATGGACATTAGATCCTGGTTATACCAAGGTCAATGAGTGGACAGCATGGACCACTGGAAGACAGGAGTCATTACTATGCAAGTGCCTATGCTGTTATGGTGCATTAGAAACATAGAATTTGATGGCAGATAAGGATCGCCTGGCCCACCAGGTTTGCCCATTTCCCTTCCTACATAAACTCCAGATCCTAAGTGATCTGCAGCTTACCTCCTCTTTCCTACCACTAGGGTTGCCTTCTGTTAACCTATTCTCTTCACCTTTAAAGAGGACAGTGCCTATCATCTGCACCCTTGCTCCTCACACTTGTCCTCCTCCTTGCATCTACAGCAGAGGACAGGTACAATGTGGCACACACCACTGTGCCTGGATGGCCAGAGCATAATCCTGGTCAAAATCTGCCTTGTTCCCCAAAAAGTTGTTTTTTTTTTGCCTGGCCACTGGCAGAACTCTTTCATGGTACAGATAAGGAGGCAAAATATAATGGAGTGGGGGTGCACTGCGGGGGCCTGGTCTTAAGTTTAGTGCTCTATGTACATGCTCTGGGTGCAAAGGCTTGGAGTCTGGTATTTCCAAGGTATCATGAATTAATTTGTCAAAAAAGGCTGAAACCTGCAGACCCTCCAGGATTCCACAGATATGTAAAATTTTGCACCTAATCCTCCCCTTCAAGTCACAGCATTTTTGCTCGGGCTGTACCTGCTTGTGCTGCACATGGATGATCAGGTCGCTAATGGCGTCCATTCTGTCTGAGAGGGTTGTGAGGCTTCCCTGCTGATCTTTACTTTCTGCTTGCAAGGTGTCCACATCCTGCTTAAGGGAGTGTAAGAAAAAATTACTCACCTTAGTAATTGCTTTTCTTCTCATGGAGTCTTGCTATATTAGGACTTATTGCAGTTAGCCACTGCACTTGAACTGCCCCGGAGAGGAAAGAGTTAACTCCAGAGAATCTGGAGTTCTAAAGCGCGAGGGCGCTATACCAAAGCTCTATCTGGGCAGTTTCAAATGAAACTGTCAGATCTTTACGAAGCTAACACTAAGCAACAAGTCTGTGTGGAAAGCTCTACACTAGCCAAATGGCTACCTACTAGTAGTAATAACAACAATATAAACAACAATAGGAACAACAATAACAATAATAAGAATGAATAATGGTATTATTAGCTTCCTGACAAGCACTATTAGGACCCCCTTCCCCAAAGACTCAAGTCCAGGAAGGGGCCAACAAATCACTCAACACAGAAAACCCTAGTTCCCTAACCCTAAATAAAAGAGGTGAAGGAAGAACTACAATGGCATGACACAGTGCTTGCACTAATTTGCCACCCCACCCCAGTAGAAGTTCTGAGAGGGGCAGGTTGGGTGGTCCTAATATAGCAAGACTCCATGAGAAGAAAAGCAATTACTAAGGTGAGTAATTTTTCTTCAAACACCATGAAGTCTTGCTATATTAGGACTTATTGCAGATTACACAGCAGTACCTCCATGGAGGAGGTCAGAACCTACTTAGGAAATAGGCTCTGAAGCACAGCTGTGCCAAAACGAGCATCTCTCCTGGACAGAAATCCAGGGAATAATACTTGGTAAAAGTGTGAACTGTCTTCCAAGTAACAGCTTGACAGATTTCCAGAATGGGAATATCTCTAGCAGCCGCTAGAGATGCAGCTGTACACCTGGTGGAGTGAGCCCTCAGTCCTGAGGGGGCCTCCTACCTAGTCTTTGATAACAAAATGGATACAAGAGACAATCCACCTTGCAATTGTCCTCTTAGTGGCAGGTTCCTTTGCCAACCTCTCGCCCTAGGTAAGGAAGAGTTGGAGGGATTGAACCTGTGACCCTTGGTGTGTTACAAATAGTAGCATAAGGCTCTTTTGACGTCCAAGCTGTGCAGTCTCCTCTCACCTGAGGAAGAATGCTCAGTGAAAATCCTGGGAGAGAGATGGGTTGGTTCAGGTGGAAACCTGAAACCACTTAGGGACAAACCCTGTGTTAGTCCTAGCGACTGTCTTATCCCTGTGGGGAGAAAAATCTTCTTCCACTGCCAGGGCCTGTAGTTCACTTATGCGTCTGGCAGAAGTGAAACCACCAGAAAACCATTTTCCAAGTGAGAAGCTTGAGCTCTGCTGGGGACAGAGGTCCAAAGGGTTTGCATTAACTGAGCAATGCAAACATTCAGGCTCCATGCAGGAGCTGGTTCCCGAAAAAGGAGGGTTGGTGTGAAGCAACCCCTTAAAAACTTGGAAAACACAGGTTGAGAAGAAAAGGAAGCAGGCTTCCCTGCTTGCAGAAAAAACAGACAGCTGCCAGAGGAACCCTTAAGGTAGCTGGCCCAAGACCTAAGGAATTTAAAATGGACCAAAAAGTCCAGAAAATGGGCAGATAAGCAGACTGTGGTATAATCTGCTTCTCAGCGCACCAGACTGAAAACCTGTTCCGCTTAGAATTGTAAGTGGCCCCAGTGAAAAAGCTTCCTTGAAGCCTTTGAAATATTCGCGACACCTTGAAAAAGGTGTAAATCAGCAAATTCTAACTCCTCAAGAGCTGCCTTGAGAAGGAGGAATTTGAGGTTCGGATACCACACTCTCCCTTGTGCAAAGGCCAGTAAGTCATGGACTCTGGGCAAGCTCAGGGTAGGGTGGACTGTCAAGGACAGAGACAATGGGTACCAGGGCTGTCTGGCCCAGTTTGGAACAATCAGAATCGCTTTGCAGGGCTCAGATCTGATTTTTACTAGTACCCTGAAAGAAAGGGAAAAAGGAGGAAAGGTGTACAGAAACTTCCCTTTCCAATCCAAGTGAAAAGCGTCCAGGGGGGCTGATCCCAGCACTGGAGGCCTCAACAAAACAGAGAAAGTTAGTGGTTATCTGGGGCTGCGAAAAGATCTATCTGAAAATGAGCCCCATCTGGCAAGGACTGAACCCAGCACCTGAGGATTCAGAGCCCAATCGTGATGGCCCTGAGAATCCTGCTGAGGGCATCTGCCAGGGCATTGTCCTTCCCTGGGAGGTGAACTGCTATCAGGGAGGTGTTCAGGGAGTAAGCCAGAGACCACCACTTCATTGCTTCGTGCACAAGGCTGATGACCGAGTGCCCCCTGCCTGTTGATGTACCACATTATTGTGGTGTTGTCTGTCCTGACTTGAACTACCTTGTTCTGGACAGAAGCTGAAAACTCCTAAGAGCTAGAAGACAGCTCTGAGTTCCAAAATTGATGTGGAGCAGAGATTCCTAGGAAGACCACACTCCTCGTGGACAGATCGCTAAGCGAGCCTCACCCTAACACAGGAGCATCCGTGGTGAGGGAATGAGGAGGACCCCTAGTTTTAGATTGCTTTGATCCTGCCACCAGTGTAAGGCCAGGATCAGGGATTGGGTCACTAGAACCAATTTGGAAAGGAATCCCTCCTTTGGGACCAAAAGGCCCTCAGATGGAACTAAATGTCCCTCATCTGGAATCTTGCTCCCTGCACTACAGCTGTGGAAGCAGCCATGTGCCCTAGTAGTTGTAGCAAATGCTATGCTGGTCAAGAGACTCGCAGAGTAATGGAAGATGCCAGGGCAAAGAGACTGCCTATCCTTTCAGAGGGGAGAAATGCCCTGGCTAACTTTGTGTTCAACTCTGCCCCTATGAAAGTTAGTACCTGAACTGGTTCGAGAACTGACTTTGTAAATTCAGCAGGAATCCCAGAAAGGTGAGAAGCTGCTGGGTGACTTGCAAGTGGATTTTACTTGATCTGGAGACTGACCCACTAAAAGCCAGTCATCCAGGAAAGGAAACAAAGCAATCCCTTGCTCTCTAAAAGAGCCACTACCACAGCTAGAATTTCAATACCCTTGGGCGAGAGGTAAGGCCGAAGGGCATTGCCCTGAACTGGTAGTGGCCTGAGGGTAACCTGAGTACTTTCGTGAGAAGGCCTGATCAAAACATGAAAAAATAGGCATCCTTGAGGTCCAGGAAAGCTAGCCAGTCCCTGGCCTCAGCCAGAGTTAACATTTTTAACTTTGTTTTCAAAGATGCTTGTTCAGGTACCTTAAATCTGAGATGGGCTGCCAATCTCCTGCCTTCTATAGGGTAAGAAAGTATCATGAGTACAGCCCCTTGCCCCAGTGGCAAGGGAGGACCTTCTACTGCTTTGCAGTTCAGAGGAGAAGAAACCTCTGCTCCCAAAGCAAGGGATTCGAAGGATTTGCAGGTGGACCTGTCTGGCTCTCATCTTTGGAAACTGTTTGAAGCTGAGAACCAGACCTATTACTTCCAGAACCCACTTGTCCGAGTTAGGGACACCCAATTCTGGCTGAAATAAAAACAACCTGCCCACTGGTATAGGGAGAATCGGCCCTGGGCACCCCATCAGGGTGCCTGCTTAGCAATAGTCTTAGGCTAAGGGAGGGGCCGGTTTACTTGTGCCCGTCTATCTCTGCCTCTGAAGAGACCCTCTGGTAAAGCAGAGGAGGCCTGAGCCTCTACCTGGGCACTTTTGTAGGTAATCATCCCTGTTTTTCATATAGCTTTCTGTCTGTTCCTCAAACAGAGAATTACCCACAACAAGAAACAAATCCATAGACTTTGACAGAGTATCTTGGGACAGATTAGTGCATCTGAGCCATGCCAACCCCACGGAAAGCTACAGAAGTGGTCATGACCTAGAGAAAACAAGATTAACACCAACAGCAGTATGAACTTGAACTTAGAGGCTTCAGTGCCATTAGCAGCCACCTGTTTCAACCTCGCTAGCCAGCTGGCCATGGGCCTGTTTGGCTAACTGCAATACTCAGGCCCCACCTAGATTTCTGAAATCTAGCCACATAAGCCATACAACTGGCCTGTCTGAGTCCCACAGAAGCTGCCATATACTGTTTTTCTTGTCATGGCATCAATCCTCCTGGAATCCTATTCAGGAGGATGTGAGGCCAGGGAACTAGCCTTGACACAGGCTGCAGCTTGTACCACACCTACATGACTACACTGCTCAGTGAGGAAGTCTGTAACAGAGCCTGACGAAATACACCTTCTGTCCATTTTTTATCTTACAGGAGGGACAGAAGAGAATCTTATAAAATCTTTGTTGTTTACTTCCTAAATGACTTATGCAAAGGAAAGACAACCTCCTAGCCCATCATTCCTACATAATCAGGCTCCCCTTTACTCATCCATAGCCTCCTCTAAAGGAAGCTGGGGGGATTCTGCAAGCTTTTTGTAAAACATAAACTGAGAAAAGGACTCAGACAGAAAAAGGAGGAGATTCTAAAAGTCTGTCTGGAGAAAATGTCCGCTTAAGTGGGCATGTCCAGACCCTACCAGCCACACATGTATTGATCAAATTTCCTCCTCCCACTCCTGTGGTTCATAACAATTCCTCAACATCATAAACCTGAACCACTGGAACTGAACGAGCCACCTTTACCAACTGTAGATGGTTCGACAGGACCTAGAAACAGTGACTGGACAATCTGTATGGCTTAATCTACTTCAGCAGTTGGAGAGACAATCTTGGACTCCAAACCTACTGATTTCTCTGTCATATTCATTTTTTTTTTTTTTTTTTAAACTGGTTCCTCTGAACCATCCTTTGCCCGAGGAAGTCTAGCCCTGGTCAGAGGGCATCCCTCTGGTCCAGTGGGTACTGGACCGGCTGGCCATCCGGTCAGCGGACTTTTGGCCAATAGTTCCCTGAGCCGGCCCTATCTCTTTCAGGGTGGCTGCAGAGAATTTTAAACCCTGGCAGTCTGACAGGAGGTGGTCAGCCCAGACAATAAACACAAGTGGTGTGTGGGTCAGCCTTGGCAAAGGCTTCCCACAGCATCACAGTGTTGAAACCCAGTGGGCGTTTTTCTTTTTGGGTTTCTCAGACATAATGCCAGCCTAACCAAAACTTGCCCTTTTATGGCCGTGCAGGCAAGACACCCTTATCGGTTCTAACCATTTCACGGGTATTTGAAAACCCTATTTAAAATCAAGATTTTTTAGAACCAATAAGAACCGGTACTGCACTCTAAAAGCCCAAAACTTTAAAACGTTAAAATAAGCAAACCGATCGGTTCAAACCGAACCGATAACTAAATTTCCACACAGACTTTACATTTTGTACTTACGGTTTACAGATAGAGCTTTAACCGAAATGTAAAATAATTATTTTTGCCGGTTCAAATGAACCGAAAATACTGCTTGACCGAGAAATGAACCGAGCTGAAGGAGCTGATCTCCGAGCGACTGTTCAGTGAAGCGGAGTAAAGAATCTGACAGTTTCATTTGAAACTGCCCAGATAGAGCTTTGGTATAGCGCCCTCGCGCTTTAGAACTCCAGATTCTCTGGAGTTAACTCTTTCCTCTCCGGGGCAGTTCAAGTGCAGTGGCTAACTGCAATAAGTCCTAATATAGCAAGACTTCATGGTGTTTGAAAGAGCCTGCCACCTCCATGCGAAAGGACTTCATCTTCTCCAGGATTTTGGCATTTGTGACCGCCAGTGGAGAGCTCGGCAGGAGTGAGGGGGATGATGCCATGCTGGATGTTGGCATAGACACTCCTGATCTCATATCCTGCTGTTCGCCAGTAGAGGTTGCGGCCACAGCTTTTTTTTCTTCTTTGAGCCTCCCATGTTACCTGCCATCCACCTGAGAGATTTTAGTGATTTTTAGAACTAAACTGACAAAGCACAGTAGATGTTTTGGTGAGGGTGTAATGCAGCTCCACAGCTTCACTCTGTCACAGTCAGAGACATCACCAGACGCCCCAGATAGAAGAAAGTTCCTCATACTTACCGTAATGTACTTTTCTGTTAGCTCCAACATTGTCAATGGATAATCAGAACATGTTACCTGCCATCCACCCATCCAGGGGTTGTCAACCCTAATGCTCACCCCATTCCACGAGTAAATAAGTTGAGATGGATATAGTATATGAGAATGGGGTGAGCGTTAGGGGTTGACAACTCCAAGGCACACCCCACGCCTGTTCCTGCCTGTACGGTAGGGATGGGGTATTAAGGATGGAAACCCTAATGCCACATTTCCGTACTTTTGCCTCTTTAACCCTAACTGGTGCATTAACAAAGTTTTTTTTGCAATGCAGGTAAAACATAGAAGGATGTCCAGACAGACTAACAATCAGAAAACAACAGACAATATTCTCCAGCAGGCGCTAGGCTCATAGGAGGGCCCCATTGACAATGTTGGAGCTAACAGAAAATGAAGTAGTGGTTAAGTATGAAGAAATTTTTTCTTTCTGTAGTGCTCCACATTGTCAATGGGTAATCAGAACATATGGGTTCTAATAAGCAGTACCCATTAAACAGCCGGGTGGGGGAGAATATTGTCCCATATGCAAACTGCAAAAAAGAAAAGAGAAAAGGAATTTATCTGCTAACCACCGCCTGAAAAACTATGCAACCACATTAGTGGAACTTTGAACTTCCAATCTGTAGTACATGCTGAATGTGTGGATGGAGGACCACGTTGCTGCCTTGCACAGTTCTAAGACAGATGCCTCACCCTTCACCTAGGAGGTGACCACAGCTCTGGTGGAATGAGCCTTGATGAAAACCAGAGCCCTCTTCTTTGCTGCGATATAAGCCTTGGCAATACATGCCCTCAATCACCCTGCCAGGGTGGCCTTAGAGGCTTTTTGGTATTTTTTGACTGCTCCAAAGAATATGAACAACCTATCCAATTTCTTGAACTCTGCAGTCCATCTAAGGTATGTCCTCACTGCCCTGTGCAAAGTTACCCTGTGCAACTCTTTTTCTTTTGGATGAGTTGGCTGTGGACAGAAGGACAGAAGACAGATTTCTTGGTTCACATGAAAGACTGTAGGATCCTTCAGAATGAAAGACGGGACCATTTTCAGAACCACCTTGTTTTTATACATGATGAGGTAAGATTCTTTGTGGGACAAGGCCTGGAGCTCGCCAGTCCTCCTGGCTGAACACATAGCAACTAAAAAACACACCTTGTAGGACAACATATCTAGCAGTACCAACAAGAGAGGTTCAAATGGTTCTTTACAAACAGCGTTCAAGACCAAATTCCGATCCCATGGAAGGACAGAGGATCAGAACGGGATCAGCTTCTGCTGACAGCTCGCAGAAAACTAATAACCTCCTGGTTAGTCCCTAAAGATGAGCTCAAATACCTGACCTCTCATGGTGCTCAAGGCCAAACCTTTTTCCACTCCTTCCTGCAGAAAGTCCAAAACCTGCAGAACCACGGCTTTAGAAGGCTGGATATTTTTTTCTTTGGCCCAAGCAGAAAAAGAGGACCACACACAAGCATAAACTGCAAATGTGGAATTCTTCCTGGCAGCCATCAGGGTGTCCACTACCTTTCTAGAGAAGCCCTGCTTCAAGAGTCTCTCCTTTCAGGTGCCAGGCCATAAGTTGCATCGCCGCCAGGTTTAGATGCAGAATGGGCCCTTGGGAGAGAAGGTCCCCCCGGATTGGGAGTCGAAACGGTGCGTGTTGAGCTAGATTCACTAGGTCTGAGAACCACAGCCTTCTGAGCCATTCTGGAGCTGAAGTGATTTATTTTGCACAGGACCTTGGGAAGGAGGGGTAGAGAAGGAAGGCATAAGCTCTGATGAAATTCCATGCCCATGACAGAGTGTCGACTGCCTGTACCTGTGGACACCGGTAGCGGCTGAAGAACTGCTGCACTTGAGGTTTCTGTCTGGAGGCGAACAGGTCGATCGGTGGATGACTGAATCTTTTGCACATAAGGTCAAACACCTCCAGGTTCAGCATCCATTCCCCTGGGTGGACATTCTCGCAGCTAAGCCAGTCAGCTTGAATGTTCAGCTACCCTACCAAGTGAACTGCTGACAGACAGATATTCTCCTGTGCTCACAGCAGATCAGTTGCTTCTTTTAGCAACTCTCTGCTTTTTGTATCCCCTTGATTATTTATGTGCGCCGCCGTGATGCTGTTGTCTGACCTTATTTTCACGGCTTTTGACTGTACCCGATTGCAAAAATGAAGGACAACAGGGCGTACAGCCCTTATCTCCAGGACGCTGATGTGCAGGTGCTGTTCCTGTGCAGACCAAGACCCCTGAATGAGAATGCGGTCCAGCACTGTCCCCCAACCTGACAGGCAGGCTTCACTTGTTAGATCTACTCTGGGGGAACTTCCAAGTGAGACCCCTTGCTTAGATTCTCTAAACTCACCCACCAACCCAGGGACTGACATAGTGGTGGGGAAATTGGAATCCTGGCCTGATACTCCTCTGGGGTTGGGTCCCAGGCCATCAGCAACTTGATCTGGGGGGGGTCACATGTATAGGCGAGCCCATGGGACTAGTTCATTGTTGCCATCATGAGGCCCAAAATCTGCAGTAGACTGTCAGCTGAAGCTAACGACTGGCTCCTCAGCCACTGAACCTCTCTCACCAAGGTCTCCTTCCTGGCTTCCGAGAGGAAGACCTTCCCTTGTCTGTCCTGAACACCAATCCCAGGTGCTCCAGGGTCTGAGATGGTTTGAGAGAGTTTTTCTCCTGACTGACTACCCAACCATGGGACTTCAAAACCTCCAGAGTTCTGGCCACTGATTTCCTTGCCGTTGTGGCAGAAGGCGCCTAAATGAGCAAGTCATCCAGGTAAGGGTAGACATGCTGTCCCTCCTGTTGGAGCTGAGCTACAAGGACTATGGCCACCTTCGAGAACACTCTGGAGGCTGTTGCCAGCCCAAATGAAAGTGCCCTATAGTGGAAATGTTGCCCCAAGACCGTGAACCTGAGGAACCTCTAATTTGACTGCCAGATGGGGATATGGAGTTATGCATACCTCAGGTCTATGGATGCTAAATAATCTCCAGCTGGACAGCCCGGATGATTGATCTGAAGGACTCCATCTTGAAGGACGTGTGGCAAACTTGTTTAGGTGTTTCAGATCCAAGATAGGTCTGAAACCCCTCGACTTCTTGGGAACCACAAAATACTATAAATCAAGTAGAATTCCTGGCCTTGTTCATTGGGAGGCACCAGAACAATCTCCCTGATCTGTCTGAGGTGATCTAATGTTTGAGACACTGCTTGTCTCTTCATGGGGTCCTTTGGTAGACAGGATGGCAGAAAGTGTCCCCTTGAGGGAATGGTTGTAAACTCTATTGCGTAGCCTAAAGTCAGAATCTCCAGAACCCAACCATCTGATGTTATCTGAGCCCATCTTGTGTAAATATTGTGCAGTCTTCCATCAACGGAAGGAGAGCAGAGATGGGCCAGTGTACTCTCAATGTGATGTGCCACCTCTTTGCCCTGGACCTCCATTAGGTTTTTGGGCAAGGGCTCCTCTGCCACTATTGCCCTTGAACCCAGAGTAGGATCCTTTGCTCCGCTGGTTCTCAAAGTTCCAAAAGGGACAAAAAAAAAACTCAATACTGCCTCTGTCGGCTGCCTCCTTAACTTTTTGAAGTTGAGCTGGCCTTATGCTGTTGTTTTTGATATCAGAAGGTGGCTCTTTTTATCATGGATATCCTCAAAATGTCATCCAGGCCTGAACCAAACAATAAGCCTCCCTCAAAGGCTAAGTTAAACAACTTGGTCTTCGATGTCTGCTCCGCGCCCCAATGCCATAGCCATACTCCTTGCATGGCAGACACAATGTGATAAGCGGAGTGAGCTGACATGCGTGAGTTCTCCATCGTGGTATCCCCTAGAAAGGTGGAGGCCATGGATACCAGCTGCAAAATGCTCGCCCCCTCAGAATCTGGGGGAACAAAGCTACCCAGCATCATAACTTACAGGTTTAATACACTGGCAACAATAAAGAAGGCATAGGAGGTGCAGAAGTTTGCTCCGTTGGAGGCGAAGACTCTTCTGCATGAAGCATCCATTCGCTTATCATGCGTATCCGCTATAATCAGAGATCCCTCAACTGGGACAGTCATGTGCTTTACAGAGTTATGCACAGCCTTATCAGCCAGGGTGGAGTTTCCTACTTGCAGGTATTTTCTTCTTTCATAAACAGGAAATACCATACCCTAGGTTTTTGCAGCTATTTCCTCTGGTCTGCACCTGCCTAATTTTGTTCAATAATTTAGTCACAGTGAATAAAGTTTAGAAAACACTTTGGAGCAGAAGAAGACATGGACAGGATAGGATTCACATCTAAGGCCTCCATGGATTGCACCTCCTTCAGCTGCAGTGGAGCCTCGGTTATCAGATAGGACAGAGATTTGATATCAAACAGGGTAGGGATTGGACTCCTCCTTTTTGGCTCTATCTACTCCCCTTCCTCCTCCTCATCAGAGGGCTTGTCCTCATCATCAAGTAACTTTTTGGGTCAGGATCTTTCCCAATATCCTCCTCCTGACCCTCTGGATGGTCATGCTCGGGGTTTACCTGCAGATCCAGAATAGCAGACTTGTCATGTTCTGGCACACATGGATGTGCCTGTGGTGGCCCCCTGGGGTTGGGTGCGTCAAAAGGGTTGTCCTGCAGAACATCAAGTAGAAAACCTTCTAATTAGAGATGCAGCAAATTTAAATTCCGCTTGTGAAGTCGCAGTGAAGTGGTCGATTTTGCTGCATAGAGTAATCTGCGAAATTTCCCACATTTTTCTGTGGTGAAATTTCACCTTCTGATGGTGAAATGTCACCACAGAAGGCAAAATTCTGCCATGGAAGGTGAAATTTTGCCGCGGAAGGTGAAATTTTGCCGTTCCACAGGTGAAATTTCACATTTCACTCCGCAAAATGGGTGAAATTCGTGGATTACTCCGCATAGTGAAGTTTTGTCACTTCACCCACCACTACTTCTAATAAGCAAATGGAAAAGAAAAATACTTGACATAAAAAGTAGCAATGGACTACTTAACAATTAATTACATTTTCTGCCTATGTTTGGTGCAATTAGCTCATAGTAGCAAAGAGCATCAATACACATTGAATTTTAAACAACCCATTATGAAGACATACAGTAGGCAAAAAGGAGGGGGGAATTAACAACCAGTCAGGAAACAGATTTCAGGCATAGTTGTGCCACTATTTAGTTAGTTTGGAACTACATAATGGCTCTGAGCCATATTTAAATGAGATTTCAATAAAGACTGCCACTGATCACATTTACTGTATTCTATCTGTGCACCAAAGTCAACGGCTGGACTATCAACAACCCCAAAACTGGTACAGTTTCAATGGCACAGCTTTTATGCAACGCTCCGTTCCCCCTAAGATTTCAAAATCATTAGCCACCGTGGCTAAACAAAACCCATATTTTTTAGCCACCCCAAGAAACCTTGGGCCACACCTCGAATAATGGCAAATATTTTTACAAAGTTTAAGTGCAAATCACACTGTTTTCAAATACTAGCATGTTCAAAGCAATTTGTAGTTGTTTTAAACACATACAATGAACAGATGTGTGTTAAAATGTTTTTAGTAAGTTTGTGAGATTATCAGACAGTTGAATGAGCAAGTCTTGTGCACAGCAATAAAACATTTTTTTTTTTTTTTTTTAATTCTATTTCCCTCCGGTCAAGGCTCGAGGAGGCATCTCTCAGGTATCCTGCCTGTTCCTGCCCACCTGAGAGCTCCCTGAACCTGTGCTTTCTCTCTCCCCCACCCCTCCCACAGCCAGCACTCCCAGCTTAACCCCTCCAGGGAGGGGCCACCCCTCCTCATTGGGCGCTCTTTACTTTTGTAGACTCTGGCTGCGGGAGTGGGCCCCGGACGGAGGACCTGGAAGGCCAGGCAGCGTGGATCCGGTGGTGGGCATGGGGGTCAGGTACCAGCGCCTCCCCCTTGGTGCCGGGCTTTTCAGTGTTCTGAGTGCCTCTCCCCCCCCCCGTGTGGTGCACCCGTGGCGCTCTGGCACAAGGCAACCCTGCCAGTGTCATCCACGCGGTGTGACGTGCAGCCGACGCACTGCAGCACCGATCTCCACCGGGAGCCGCTTAGCGTGCCGAGCTATCCCCACCCTCCCCCTCAAGGGAGGAGAGCAGCCCTGCAGGCACTCAGTCCTCTCCCATCCCCATGCCGACTCCCTAGCACCCAAGCTCGCCCCCGAACTTGGGTCGCCGGCATGACGTGAGGTGTGGCATCCAGTGCCTCAACTCTCAGCGCCACCAGGTCAGCATAATAAAACATTTTAAACACCAGAAACAGTGTGTGCGTGGGTAGGGGGGGGACACACATTTATGCACAGACAGGGAAAATGCATGGTAGATTACATAGGGTGGGAGACAGTAAATGGGTAGGATCTGTATGTGCTTCAGTTCTTATAGAGATTTTTTCACATTCACAGTAGTCTCTTTCATAATAAAGCTGCTTGGATTTGAAGCAAACAGTAGTTTTTCTCTTTATTTTTTCACACTAACAGCATTGCAATGGCTATACAATCTGGAGACTATAATTGTTGCATTTTACTTTCTTCTGGCAGATCTGTCTTCTTTCCTTCCCTTAACAACTCAGCCTTTGACACCGTGGACCATGGGGGGCTGCTTGAGTGCCTGAGAGACATCTGTGGCCTGTCAGGTACAGTCCTCTGTTGGTTTAGATCTTTTCTCACTGGCAGAACTCAGAGAGTGGTGTCGGGGATTCATTCCTTGGCCTCATTCTCTCTGCCATGTGGGTTTCCTCAGAGCTCTGTACTGTTCCCTATGTTGTTCACGGTGTATCTGCTGCCATTGGGAGACACTGTAAGACAGCATGGGCTGCGGTTTCACTGTTACGCAGATGATAGTCAGCTCTACCTGTCTTTTGCCCCCAACCATGATAGTGCAGTCTCTGTTTTTAATAGCTGCCTCGTGGAGCTCCAGGACTGGATGCAGGCCAGCTGGCTAAGGCTGAACCCCAAAAAGACTGAGGTGTCAGTGGTGGAGCCAGGTCACGGGATAGAGAGGATGGGAGTGCAGACTGCCTCCGGGCTTTAGCTCAGGGGTAGCCAGCTTGTGTCCTCTGTTCAGGTGCAGAATCTGGGTGTGATATTTGACAAAGGGTTGACAGTTTGTTCGCAGGTGTCAGCTGTAGTCAAATCCTCTTTCTACCACCTGAGAAACATCGTCTGGATTAAGCACCTCATTCCGTCTCACAATCTTCCAGCGCTGATCCATGCCTTCATAACCTCTCACCTTGACTACTGTAACTCCCTATACCGAGGGCTTCCAGGGGTTGATATCTGCCACTTGCAGCTGGTGCAGAATGCTGCGGCCAGGTTACTGGCAGGGGTCTCCCGGACCAGTCATATCACCCTTGTGCTGTGCGAACTGCACTGGCTGCCTGTTCAGTGGCGGATCACTTTCAAGGTCGGTTTACTGACCTATAAGGCCCTACACAGTCTCGGTCCTGGCTAAATGCAAGAACTCCTGGCTCATTACTGCCCCCTCCGACCCCTTCGCTCAGCCAATGAGGGATTGTTAGAAGTTCGATTGAAAACCTCTGGTGTGAGAGCATTTAGTTATGCAGCCCCGACCCTGTGGAATTCTCTACCTCATTGGATTAGAGAGTGCCTGACCTTGGAGAGTTTTAAGATGGCTTTAACAATTTATTTATTTAGCTGTGCTTTCGGAGACTGCTGAATCTGAATCTGTCATTTTACGTTACTGATCTATCTCAGATATTTTATTGCTCTATTTATGTTTTTAACCTTTGTACAGCGCTTTGATATTTGCTAGAATTGCACTTTATAAATATATTTTATTATTATTATTGTTATTATTAACTCTGCCCTTAGCAACTCATTACTGTACGGTTAAGTTTTTCAGTCCTGCTACCCACTTTTAAGTCATCTTCTCTTACTTTACCCTGCCTGTCCCATAATTTCAATTAACTGTTCCTGCTGCCTTTTACTGTAGCAGCTCCTTCTTGCACTTGTTTACAGACTTTTTTTGTCAGTCTGCTGCCCCGTTTAATTCTCTTCCTGCTTTACCTTGCCTTAAGTCACTATTCCTGCTGCCCTTTATTTTTTAGCAGCTTCATCCTGTACTTGTTCACAGTCTGGCTTTTACTGTTTTGCAGGCTGCTTTACCCTGCCTGTCCTGCAATCTGAATTCAGTGTTCCTGCTGTCCTCTTATTCTGTTTATAATTCTCCTCTAACTGTAGCTGCTTCTTCCACTTCTTCTATTGTTTTTTCTGTTCCTGCTTCTCAGCTTTACTCTGCCTTCAGTGCTCATGCCCTCTCCCATTCACTTTCACTTTGCTTGTCAACTACTTGTATTTTAGGATTAAATCCTTTTTTTCACAAATGAATAATTATATCAAGAGCTCCCATTCTTTCAGTCTGTTGCACAATGTTCCCTTTTTTATAACCCCTGTCTCTCCTGCTTCTCCTTATATTTGTGTTTTTATTCAAGTTTTTCACAAGGCTATATAATTTCAAGTGCTCCCCTCAATTCAGTCTTTAGCACAATGTGCCTCCCCTTCCCCCATCTCTCTTGCTTCTCTACATTAATGCTTTTCACACACTCAGTCAGCATTTGTTCCACATGCTGGCCCTGTTTTTTTTTTTATGCAATCCTGCATGATTTCTACTTTTTTTTCCATTTATGACTGCTTGCCATTTCGATTTCTGCTCTGCTTCAGTCCAAGCTATGAATACCACCGTTTCTTTCCATTTGCCTCCTATAGTTTCACTTCCCTGCCTACCTAACACTATTGAACTGCAGAGTTATTTTTTTAAATATAATTGCTGATCGTGATTGCCAAGAACCACTCTAAGACTCCCTCTCACCACTGCAGCCCAAGTGACTCGGTTTCCATAGTGAGCCTTTTCAACTCTCAAGAAAAGTCAATTCAATAGGCTGGAGGAGAGTGTCTGTGTAACTGCACCAATCAGACATGACTCTCCTCGGCACTAGGTCAGAACAGTGCTGTCAAGAACAGCGTCAACCAGAACAGCGCCGTATTGACAGTGCACTCCAGAACAGCGGCACAACAGAATGCCACCGTGCAACATAGCGCCAACAAACAAATAAAGTACAGTTACGTAAGAACTTACCGTAACAGTAGATCTTCGAGAACAGCTCTTGCAGCAGGTTACACCATTAGGACCAAGCCGCCAGGCGCCAGGACTACGGAAAAATTCTAGCTAGCTAACTACAGCGGGGACCCGCCCGGTCGGTCCGCCTCACGGCGTCAGGCGTGGTACAAAAGGCGGTCCATGATTTCAGTTCTCCCACGAGACTTCTGCCGCAGGCTGACATCAAAATGGGAGACCTAGGATTCGCCGTCCAGAAGACAGAAAGATAACAATTCCTGCTCAGAAAGACTGAGCCATGCTTCCTCCAAGGGGGAAGGTGGGCGGGAAGGTACCTGCTGCAAGAGCTGTTCTCGAAGATCTACTGTTACAGTAAGTTCTTACGTAACTGTACTATCTTACTTCGAGACACAGCTCTTGCAGCAGGTTACATCATTAGGACTGATTCCCAAGCAGTAACGCTGTCAGAAAATCTGGGAGGAGGAAAATAAAGGATAAAAACCAGGTCCTGAACCTAGGACAGGAGACCCTGAAGTACGGCCAAACCAAAACCAGCCCTTCGCCGAGAGGCGATGTCCAGGCTATAATGCCTGATAAAGGTATGCACAGAACTCCAAGTGGCTGCAGCGCATATAGCAGAAGTGGAAACATTTTTGAGCGCTGCAAAGGAAGTAGCCACCCCTCTAGTGGAATGACCCCGGACTGTACCCGGGAGGGGCTTTTGTTTGATACCATAACAGTGAGAAATACACTGGACAAGCCAGCGAGAAAGGGACTGTTTGGATACTGATTGGCCCATCATTCTCTCAGAGAAGGAAATGAAAAGCTGCTCAGAACTACGAAAGGACTGAGTTCTGTTGAGGTAAACCTCAGGCTGCGGTGAACATCCAGGGTATGGAGCAGAGCCTCTCTCTATTAGAGTAGTTCGGAAGTAGACCGGAAGGTCGATATCCTGGTTCAGAGTGAGTGAAGAAACCACCTTAGGCAAGAATTTAGGTTCGTCCTCAGGGATACTCTGTCCCGGTGGAAAACTAAATAAGGCTCTTTGCACATGAGAGCGTGAAGTTCAGAAATTCTTCTTGCCGAGGTAACAGCAACTAAAAACAACGTTTTCCACGATAGAAAACGTAGCTCGCAATCCGCGGCAGGTTCAAAGGGGGGAAGCGTGAGCTGTTCAAGGACAAAAAGCAAATCCCATGGAGGCACAGGGTCTCTAATAGGAGGCCCTAAGTGCAACACTCCCCAAGAAATTCCTCGAGAGGCGCCCACCTGAGCCACTGTACGCTCTCTCACCGGGAGTGGTGTTTCAAAATGGCACAGAGGTGCACTTTAATGGAGGAGTAGGCTAGACCCAATGAAAGAGGGAGAGCAAATATTCTAATATTACTCCCACAGGACAACCTAAGGAAAGGTCAGCGTGCTTTAGCCACACACATAAAACGGGCGCCACTTCATGGCGTGACGCCGCATGCGTTGCCGGGCTTTCTGGCTGCAGAAAGGACTTCTGCACCTCTCATAGACCCCCGTGACGCAAAATGGCTATGTCTCTAGGAGCCAAGCATGCAGGTTCAAGGAACGTGAGGTCCGGTGGACAAGTGAACCCTTCTCCTGAGACAGTAAGAGGGAGCTGAGCGGCAAGAGCGGGGTTCCCAGATAGTTGAATCAACAAAGGGAACCAAATCTGTCTGGGCCAAATGGGGCCACTAGGATCATTATTGCGTCCTGCGCAGTTTGAGAAGAACTCTGGATCAACGGGAAAGGAGGGAAAGCGTAGAGGAATCTGTTGGCCCAGGAGAGGGATAACGCGTCCTCACCAGAAAACACCAGGCCCTGGATCTAGCGAGCAAAAATTGGGCAGTTTTGTGTTGGATGGGAGGCGAACAAGTCTAGATCTGGAGTTCCCATCGAAGAAACAGATCCTCTGCTACCTCTTGAAGGAGTTCCCATTCGTGGACTCTGGCCTGAGAACGACTCAGGCCGTCTGCAACCGTGTTGTCCACTCCGGGAACGTGCACAGTGATCAGATTCGCGCCGTGTCTGATTACCCAATCCCACACTCTCATGGCTTCCCTGCAAAGGGGGTAAGAGTGTGCGCCTCCTTGTTTGTTGAGGTAATACATCACCGCCGTGTTGTCTGTCTGAAGTAGAAGAGTACACGGTGGGATAACTGACTGAAAGGCCTGCAGGGCATAGAGGACCGCTCTCATTTCCAGCACGCTGATGTGAAGGTGAGCTTCCATCTGGGTCCACGCATCTCTGGGACTTTACCCTGCCCAGGTGTGCCCCCACCCAAGACCGGAAGCGCCTGTGGTGAGGGTGACCTCCGGGACGGCGCAATGAACGGGACGCCTGATGAGAGCGAATCTGGGCTAGCCACCACTGCCAGTCTTGAATCACTGAATTGTGAGTCTGACCGGATGCTGCAAGTGGTCTTGCCTTTGGTCCCATTGCACTTTGAGCATCCACTGAGTAATCGCGATGTGGAGTCTTGAAAGGGACAGTAGGAATGGCCGCAGCCATGTGTCCGAGCAAGCAAAGGACCGACCTGGCAGGTACAGCCTTGCTTAGTGATAGGTCCCTTATGAGGGATCTGATGCGCTCCGCTCTGTCGGCCGGAAGAAAGGCTCTTCCCCGAACAGTGTCCAGAACTGCTCCTATGAACTGCAGTTTCTGCGACGGTACCAGGAGAGATTTCTCGTAATTTATGAGGATGCCCAGGGATCGGAACAGATCCTGGGTGCTCTTGATTGCAAGAAGCAACGTCTCTCTGGAGGCGGCCATGAGAAGCCAGTCGTCCAGGTACGGGAACACGTAGTGGCCCTGTCTCCTCAGAGACGCTGCCACGACTGCTGCACTTGGTAAAGACCTCGGTGGAAGACAGTCCAAAGGAAGGGCTCGGAACTGAAGGTGGTGGTCGAGAAAACTCGAAGCGCAGGAACCTCCTGTGCGCCTGAGCCATAGGGATGTGCAGGTAGGCATCCCAGATGTCTAGAGACGCTAAAAAGGCGCCCTGTTTGAGCATGGGGATAAGACCCGAAGGGTCACCATGGAATCTCTTGTAAGTGACCGACACATTGAGGTCGCTGAGGTCCAAGATTGGACGGAGGTCCCCTGTTTTCTTGGGAACCAGGAAGAAGTGGAATAGTATCCTAGCTCTCTGGTTCTCTGGGACGTACTCTATCGCCTCCCTTTCTGTAGGTAGCGGTACTTCTTGCCAGATCAAGGCTTTGTGCTGACCCTGATACCGGAGAGCAAAGGAGGCCTCGAGGGTGGCTTTCCTGCGAATTCTATAAAGTGGCCTAGACTGACCAACTGAAGAACCCACCTGTCGGTGGTAATGGCCTGCCATCCCGGCAGGAAGTTCGCAATGCGACCCCCGACTATAAACTCCCGTTGATCCTGAGGGGCGGGGCTGAAAGAGTCAGGCTGTGGCGGCAGATGGACCCGCTGGCTGGGCCTGCCTAGGAGAACGCTGGCCTTGGCTGGCGGGGTGTTTGCCCTGGGCTCTACGAAAACCAGAGCCCCTCTGAGGTGCAGCGGAGTGGGTCTGTTGCCTCTGCGTCCGCGCACGAAAACGGCTTTGGTTCCTACGAAAGGAACCAAGCTTAGGTCGGTACATGGCCTGAACCGACCTTACCGCCTTCCCGGCCTCTTGGAGTTTGGTAAGGATCTTTTCTGTAGGATTACCAAACAATACTTCTCCCTCAAAAGGGGCGCCCAAGATGTTCTTTGGACGTCCGGGTAAAACCGAGACGCAACCAAGAGTGTCTCCGGAGGCAAACGCCAGAAGCTGCTGTCGGCCGATGAGTCGCGGAGTCATACGCTCTTAGCACTTGGGTCCCCATCGCTTGAACTCGCGGGCGGAGGAGCTGAAGCATCTCCTCCTTCTGCTCACCCCGGGCATCTTTTCAGCCACTTCCAGACCCTGTTCCCACAAAGCGCTCTGGAACTGAACCATGTGGGTTAAATAGTTCAGGGATCTGATGGCGCAGGTAGCGAAGCACATGCGGCGCCTACCCACGCGCCCAGTTGTTTGGACTCTGGGTCCGTGGCAGGGTGCTCAAATGTTGTGGCCTCTGTGACCGGTCATGTGAGGCTGTGATGACCAGAGAATCGGCCTGAGGATGCTGCGCTGGCACTGGTCGCCCTTAGGGAGCCTTGTACAAGCGATCAGCTTTTCTTCGTCTCGCCGAGCGAGTGTGGACGCTCCACGAGCCTTGTGACGTCCACGGTTGTGTCAACCAAGGTGGTACCACCACAGGCTTGGGGTCCTTTTGTCAAGATATTTGGCGAGTCGCACTCTTCGGGTCTAAGTCTTCAGCATCCCATCCCATGTTCTCTTGTATATGTCTCATAATATCAAGGAACGAGGGATCATCCGGAGGAGATCTAGGCATCTCACGTGGGTCCGGAGAAGGGATGGAAGTGGAGATGGGGATCTAGAGGTGGAGTAGTCTGATCCCTGTCCTCCGCTGAAGGCGACGTCGCGCTTCCTGGATCTCTTGGGGCTGGGTGATCCAGAAGAGGAATTCGACGGAGGTCTCCGTTTATCAGGTCTCCCCCTGGGAAGGGTTCTAGGCTCCCGGGGAGGAGGAACACGGCCTGCCGACCCCGAAGGCGAGGGGGGGCAGGAACCGGAGTAGGAGGAGGAGGGGGAACCATGTCTTTTTTAATGGTATCCCACCAGTAGGTGAACAGATCTTTCACCTCCACTAGAGAGAGGCCCGACGACGGCCCGGGTGCCGGTGGGCGGTCGTCGGGTCCCGCCGGCTCCACAGGGGGCTCTGGTAATGGCGAGGGATCCCTGGGAGTACCTACGGGACCGGGTCGCCTGGCCTGGTCCTCGGGCTGCTCTAGGTCCTCCTCCGATAGAGGCTCCTGACCGATGTCGGTCGGAGGCAACAGGGCCTTCTTCTTTTCAGGAGGGGCGGGCGTCGGTCCCCCTACCGGCGTCCGCTGGGATGTAATGGCCGGCGTCGGTCGTCGGGCCGACGGCGGCTCCAGGGAAGAAGGGCGCACGGCTGACGGCTGTCGAGCCGGCGTCTGGGCTACAGGCCTTTTTAAAGGCGTGAGCTCCAACGTCTTGCGTGGAGGCACCGACGAAGACCTGACGCCGGGTACCGAGGAGCGGGAACCCACTTGCGGTGGTGATGATGTTGTTCTCGGACTTCGCCAAGGCCCTGAAGGGAGGAAGGCTCATGGATTTCTCCTGAGATGAAGGTTTCGATTGCAGCCGGGGAGATTTCAACCGAGCTACGGACTAACCCTCAGAAGGGGACCTGGAAGGGGCCTTCTCCCTTCTCTTCTCCGCGTGCTTGTGGACCCTGGAGCTTTCCCCCTTGGAGGACATGGTCTTCAGTTGTTCCTCCAGAAGAAACGCCTGCAAAGCCCTCTGACGCCGGATCCGGGTACGGCTATTGAACCCTTGGCAAGAAGGACAGGCCCGGGTATCGTGGTCTGGGCCTAGGCACCGGACGCAGGCCGTGTGGGGGTCCTTGAACGGGATCTGCTTTCCACAAGCGCACTTCGAAGGATGGCCCGAAGTTGGTGATGACATCAAGATCTTGCTTGAAGAGGATTCTGAAGATTTTCGAAAAAAGAACTATTCACGCGTCGCGCGCTAGACTGGAAACCGAAGGGGTCAGGTAGCTAAGTCGACGGCGGGAAAAGAACTGGGGAATCTGGCGGGACCGCCCCCTTTTGTACCACGCCTGACGTCGGAGGCGGGACCGACGTCTGGGGCGGTCCCCGCTGTAGTTAGCTAGCTAGAATTTTTCCGTGGGGTCCTGGCGCCTGGCGGCTTCGGTCCTAATGGTGTAACCTGCTGCAAGAGCTGTGTCTCGAAGTAAGATCATTCATTTATGTGGGGGGCTCTGCCCTTCGCACCCCCAATCTTTAGGATTCCCACTCCAGGGGGAGAGGATCTCGGGGAAAGAAGAAATATGTGGGGCCATGGAATATTGTTTCCACGGCTCCTTGTAAAAAAAAAAAAAAACAAGACCCCACAAGGAAAATCAAAAGGGAGACCAGGATTAGAACCCTGACCTCCACCACCATTCTGCCAAGCTGCTTCTTGCCTTAGCCTGCCATGCCACAGGAGCAGCTCAGCAGCCTCCTGATTTTCTCTGTCCATGTGGTCTTCTGTAGTATCATGGACAGCAACCTGGGGAGCGCTTATTACATAGCGCTGTTAATCCCCTATCACTGTCCAGGGTAGCACTGTACAGACCACGCTGTTCTTCCTAGCGCTATTATTGTAGCACTATTCTAACCGGGTAGGCACTCCTCCATGCCAAGACTGTAGTCATGTGGCTGCCAGTGATCGTGACATGCACTTTTCGGTGCTCCTGGATGTCACTACATCAAGTCTCGCATAAGCGTGCAAGATACTGCATGGCGCAGCAGCCAGTGGTTTTTCTGCCCCTTTCTCAGCAGTTTAATACATTGTGGTGAGAGAGGTGGCAAAAACTGGCTGCAGCTGACTTCTTTCACCTCTGTGGCACTCAGGGACTCAGGATTTTTAGCCAAATAGCTTGTGGTTTCACCAGTGGTGATGTGGTGAGTGGCCATCAGGAACGTAGGCAACATATGGAACATTTTAAGAAATGCCCCATTTGCAATGGTTTTACACCCACTTGTGGACATTTGCTAGACAATCATCCCACGAATGGTCAACATGGGGGAGGGCAGATGGTAGGGATCAAAAAACTCTCGAGCAACCTAAAGTGCAGTAAACTCTTTTAAAATCCCAAATCTGGGGCATTCTGGCTGAGTTTCCCTCTGCAGTAGATTTGGGTATTGGCCTTTATTTAAAGCAGCAGTGCAATAAAACTGGGCAAAACATTTGACCATACCTTTTTTTACAATAAAAGATTCCAAGAATCTTCCAGTTTTAGTTGGTGATAACATGTTCTAGTTCTACCAAAATTTGAGTATTTGATAAATGTTTTCATTTATTTTTTTCTCAAGAAAAAATATATTTCTAAATGAATATTTAAATGTTAAAGCCCTGCCTTGGACATATTTTGAAGTTGGTGGAAATTCCCCTTTTAAGATACAACATAGTCTTTTTTCAAAATTTAAATAGTAAAAAAACTGAAAGACATGGAGAATGTGTTTTTAGGTGACACTCTTAAATGCTGGAAGAAAGCTCTTCAAGACGTAAAAGTTGAGAATAAACTATGAAATATGTCACCATTAATTAGACACAATTACCATCTTTTGTTTAACACAGTATACATAGCAAAGTGGTCCCAATATGGGGTAAACTCTTTATGAGATTGTTTTGAAAATTAAAATATTAAGTCATTCCAACAGACACAATATAGTGTTCCTCGGACTATGTTTTTCAGTTTTTTGCAAATTCGGTCAGTAATTAAAAATCTTATGGAAAAAACAAATTTAGTTTTGCACCTAACTTATTATTTAACATTATTGAAATGAACGTTGGGAGAACTAAATTAATGTCCAAGATATATAAATCTTTTATGAATTTTAAAAAAAGTACTTCACTAGAGTTAAGAAATAAATGGGAAGGTGATTTACAGATTACCATTTCAGAACAAAAGTGGGAGTTTATTTGTAAAACTGGAATAGCGCTATTAACAATCAAATGAACCAGATTAAATTATTTGTACTTCATAGAATCTATTAATCACCTTACCTACAGAATAAATTTAATAATTTAATATCGCCATACTGTAATAGATGTTGTGGGTGAGATCGCCAGCTCAACACATGTTTTAGTGTTGTGTCCTAACATTAAGACTTTTTGGAATCACGTGATATGGACTATTATGAACCGGCGATCGTAAATGGATGTCGCTGATTGGCTGAGACGTTTTTGAAGCTGTGATGATATCTAGCTACATCATCACGGTTTCAAACAGCCTCCGGCCACCAGCCTCCTCACTGACCCCAAAAGACATCCGCTTGCCGTCGGTTGGATCCCCCCCTCGCCACACATGCACACACACCCTGGTGACTCCCCTTGCACTAAAGCAACTGAATCCCACGTGTTTTGTTTTTGCTAGCTGCTGAATGTACTACCACAACCCAAATAAACCGCTGTTTTGTTTAGGAAATGCTGCAGCGCGACATTTCAAGTATCTTTATCTGCTTTAAGAGGCGCACGCACGGTCGTCCGTTTTGCTGTAAAGCTGCTCGTAGCAGTGATTACAAATACAAGACACGATACACATTTACAGCTTTTCTCCCTCATCTCCCACTCTGCCTAAACTGCAACTTTCCTGCCAGCACTTAACATAGTTCCACTTGCCTTACCATACAAATCCATGGCTTGAGTTTGCCACTTCATACATCGACGGCTTGTGTTTCTCACTCCAGGCATTGTCGGGGAAATAAAGAAGTTCTCCCTTCCACAATACGTCTTTTACGGGAGCGGGGGTTGTGAGAATATTTGTACTTCCTGGCAAGGGTCAGGGAGGGCGGGGTTCCAACTCGTAAGGGTCAGCAAGATTTCCACCAAGACTCACTGCAGTCAGCCTGGATCCTTTCAGCTCTCTCATGCCTTACAACAGCGACACCTGTTGCCCACAGTAAAAATTACAAGAACTATCTTGTTTTAATGTATCACTACACCTTACCAAATGTACTCTTAAAACATTTTAAAACAGTTTTTAATTTTCTTTTTTAGTTATAGAAATACTGATCCAGTTCATAATAGCAATAAGGCACTCCAGGGTGTGGTATATCATGGGATATCGTCACTTCTCGGGTCATTGGATGCACTCGGCCTGCGGCCTCGTGCCCAACCACCCGAGGCATGACGATATCCCACGATATACCACACCCTGTCGTGCCTTATTGCTTAATTAATACAACTTTGAGAAGTAATTTAATATTTGAATCAGAATGTTGTATATTAACAACATCATCCTCACAACAATTACCAAAGGATGATCTATTTACATTTTTACATATCGTTTTAATGAATGCAAAAAAATGAGTTATGGAAAAGTATACAAATCCCTGAAATGGTGATCTGAAAAAACAATGTTAGAAAGTATAAGATAGGAAAAAATGTACTATTCGTGTAATAACAAACTAGCAAAGTACGAATACATTTTGGATCCCATACATACAGCCTTATTACAAGGTAAGATCTGAAAACAAAATAAATAAGTTAAATCATTAAATATTATACATAGGGGATGCTGAATAAGATAGTGCACTGCCTTGCTGTAAATACTACTCTTTTATTTTTAAAAGAAGAAAGTGTAACTATGATAGCTGTTATAATATGTTGTTACATGAAGGCTGCTATATCTAGTTGCTGCTGGAGTGGGGTATTGTTGTTTATGCTACTATTTGTAAAAATGCATGTTTATGGACACATATATTTAAAATCAATAAAAATGGCATTAAAAAAAAGGAAAAAGATGGCTGCCACATTTGGTTTAGAAGAAAAAATTACTCACCTTAGTAATGTTGTTTCTTCTAATGGAGTCTTGCTATATTATGACATATGCAGTTTGTCCCAACCTTAGAAGTGCTCCGGAAGTGAAAGAGTTAAAGTCCATGCCAGGCATAGAACTTAGAGCTCGAGCTCGGTTGAAAATTCTATCTGTTGTTCTTCAAACTTAAACTGTCAGATCTTTATGAGCAAAACTCACTAAGACTCTGTGTGGAAGCTGTAAACCACACTAGCCAACTGACTACTTAATTAAATAAACACATTTTTGGTGCCACAATGAAGACTCAAGTCAGGAGACCCAAAAATGACAAAACACAAAGATCACCCCAAAAAGAGGGTGAAAACAAGGTGGCATCTAAAAGTGCCAACGCTGCCCTGCCCACCCACATCCCCAAGAGTAAGTTTCTGAGAGGGGCAGGCGGGGGGGGGAGGTCATGATATAGCAAGACTCCATTCGAAGAAACAACATTACTAAGGTGAGTAATTTTTTCTTCAAACAACATGAAGTCTTGCTATATTATGACATATGCAGACTACACAGCAGTATCTCCATGGAGGAGGGACAGAACCTACTTAGGAAATAGGCTCTGAAGCACAGCTGTGCCAAAATGAGCATCACTCCTAGCCTGGATGTCCAGGGAGTAATGCTTAGTAAAAGTGTGCACCGTTTTCCAGGTAGCTGCTTGACATATCTCTAGGATAGGGATGTCCCTGGCAGCAGCCAGAGACGCAGCTGTACCTCTGGTGGAGTGTGCCCTCAGGCCTGAGGGAGGAACTTTACCCAGTTTTTCATAGCAGAATTGGATACAAGAGACGATCCACCTGGCAATGGATCTTTTAGTGGCAGGTTTCTCTTTGCCAACCTCACCATAAGTGAGGAACAGTTGGAGGGAATTAAACCTGTGACCTTTGGTACAATCTATGTAGTAGCTAAGTGATCTTTTGACATCTAAACTGTGCAACCTCCTCTCACCAGAAGAGGAATGGTCAGTGAAGTACACAGGGAGAGATACAGATTGATTAAGGTGGAAATCTGAAACCACCTTAGGCAAGAACTTTCGGTTAGTCCTGAGGACTACCTTATCTCTGTGAAAGGAGATAAAATCAGGCTCCACTGACAATGCTTGTAACTCACTTATGCGCCTGGCAGAAGTGATGGCTACCAAAAACACAGTTTTCCAAGTCAAGTACTTGAGCTCTGCTGAAGACAAGGGCTCAAAGGGTTGCATAAGCTGGGCAATGCAAATATTAAGATCCCAGGCAGGGGAAGGATCCCTGAATGGGGGGTTGGTGTGAAGCAACCCTTTGAAAAACTTGGAGAATACAGGATGAGCTGAAAGAGAAGAGGGCTTACCTGCTGACAAGAAAGCAGACACGGCTGCCAAGTGCACTTTTAGGGTAGCTGGTCTCAGCCCTAAAGTATTTAAATGAACCATATAATCCAGGACTGTGGGTAAGTCAGCAGATTCTGGGGAAATATGCTTCCCAGAGCACCATATGGAAAATCTCTTCCATTTGGAATTATAAGTAGCCCTGGTGGAAGGCTTCCTGGAAGCCTTCAGAATATCCAATACACCTTGGGAAAGGTGTAGGTCAGCAAACTCTAACTTTCAAGAGCCAGGCCTTGAGATTGAGAGATTTGAGGTTCGGGTTCCAAACCCTCCCCTGAGCACAGGATAACAGATTGTGATTCCTGGGAAGACACAGGGAAGGTGGACTGCTAAGGACATAAGGAGGGTACCAGGGCTGTCTGGGCCAGTCTGGAGCAATCATAATCATCTTGCAGGATTGAGACCTGATTTTTACTAGCACTTTGAACAGGAGAGGGAAGGGTGGAAAGGCACAGAGAAACTTCCCTTCCCAACTGAGAAGGAAGGCATCCAGGGGGACTGAGCCCAACACTGGGGGCCTGCAACAAAAAAGGGGAAGCTGGTGATTGTCTGGGGCTGCAAAAAGATCCATCTGGGGTGTGCCCCATCTGGCAAATACATAGATACATAGATACATAGACAGTGTCGGCAGATAAGGGCCTATGGCCCACCCAGTCTGCCCATTTAAGTTTGTAAGTTCAGTTTATGTTTTCCAGGAAGTCTGTTGCCCCTTACCCCTGACCTCCAGAATTCCTTTATGTCTATCCCATGCATTCTTAAATCCCGTGATTGTTTCAGCCCCACCACTTCCTCTGGCAGGGTGTTCCACTTGTCCACCACTCGCTCTGTGAAGAAATTCTTCCTCATGTTTCTCTGAATCGTCCCTCCTCCAACTTCATCCCATGCCTCTAGTCCTGGAACATCTTTTTCGCTTAAAAATAGTGCATTACTGCACCCTGTTCCTCCCTGTAAGATACTTGTATGTCTCTATCATATCCCCTCTCTCCCTCCTCTCCTCCAGGGAGTACATGTTCAGTGCCTTCAACCTGTCCTTATAGGACTTGTGATGCAATCCATGCACCATCTTTGTTGCCCTCCTCTGAACCTTCTCTACCCTGTCTATGTCCTTACGTAGGTAAGGTCTCCAGAACTGCACAGTGTACTCCAGCTGTGGCCTCACTAGTGTCTTGTATAGTGGAATTATGACCTCCCTTTTCCTGCTGGTGATGCCTCTGCCTATGCATCCCAGCATCCTATTTGCTTTACCTGCTGCCTTGTCACACTGTTTCCCTGCCTTGAGGTCATCAGAGATGATAACTCCAAGATCCCTTTCCTGCTTGGTGCATGCTATATCCTCACCCCCAACTGATATATTGTGCCAGGGTTTTGTGCTCTATATGCATTATCTTGCACTTCCTTGCATTGAATTTCAACTGCCAAACCCCTGACCATTCTTCAAGTTTCTGCAGGTCCCTTCTCATTCTGTCTACACCTCTGGTGTGTCTACTCTGTTACAGAGCTTTGTGTCATCAGCGAACAGTGAAATTCTGCCTTCTAGGTCCCTGCGAATGTCACTGATGAAGATATTGAATAGTACGGTCCCAGCACTGATCCCTGTGATACCCCACTGGTCACTCTTCCTCCATGGAGTGACAGCCATTTACCACCACCTCTGTGTCCTGCTGCCCAGCCAGTTACCTACCCACCGCACTACTGTCCTGCCACATCCATATTCCCCAGTTTGTGCAATAGTTCTTCTGTGGCACAGTGTCAAGGCCTTGCTGAAGTCCAGATAGGCCATGTCCACTGCCCTCCCTGATCCACCTCCTAGTCACCCAGTCAAAAATTCAATGAGGTTGGTCTGACATGACCTTCCCTGGTGAAACCATGCTGCCTTGGGTCCTGTAGTCCATTGACAACCAGATGTTCCACCAATCTCTCCTTCAGTAGTGCTTCCATGATCTTCCCCACTACCGAGGTGAGACTGACTGGTCTGTAGTTCCCCGCCTCTTTGTTCCCACTTTGTATAAGGGGACTACATCTGCTATCCTCCAGTCTTTGGGTACCTCCCCTGTTTCTAGTGATCGGCTAAACAGGATAGCAAGAGGTTCAGCCACCACCTCTCTTAGTTCTTTAAGGACCCTGGGGTGCACCCCATCTGGCCCCATTGCTTTATCAACTCTTATTACTTCCAGTTCCTTCAGGACCCTTTCCACCTCCAGAACTAGGGGATCCAGAGCCCATTCATGATGGCCTTGGGAAATCCTGCTGAGAGCATCTGCCAGGACATTGTCCTTGCCTGGGAGGTGAACTGCTACAAGGGAGGTGTTCAGGGAGTAAGCCAGAGACCACAGCTTCATTGCTTCGGTGCACAATGCTGTAGACCGAGTGCCCCCTTGCTTATTGATGTACCACATTGTGGTGGTATTGTCTGTTCTGACTTGAATAACCTTGTTCTGAACAGATTTGGAAAAAGCTTGAAGTGCTAGAAAAACTGCTCTGAGTTCCAACAGGTTGATGTGGAGCAGAGATTCCTGAGGGGACCACAATCTCTGGGTGGTGAGGTCGCCCATGTGAGCTCCCCACCCCAATAGGGATGCATCTGTAGTAAGGATTAAGGAGAGAGACTGAGGAGTAAAGGGGAACCCTTGTCTCAAATTGCCCTAGTCCTGCCACCACTGAAGGGCCTGGATCAGGGTTCGAGTCACTGGAATTAATTTGGTTAGAGGGTCCTTTCTTTGAGACCAAAAGGCTCTCAAATGGAACTGGATGTCCCTCATCTGAAATCTGGCTCCCTGCACTACTGCTGTCGAAGCAGCCATGTGTCCCAGGAGCTGTAGAAAGTGCCTTGCTGGTCGAGAGACCTGCAGGGTGAAGGAGGAAGCCAGAGAAATCAGGGTATTTGCCCTTTCCAGAGGAAGGAAGGCTCTGGCTTCTTTTGTGTTCTGTTCTGCACCTATGAAGGTGAGAAGCTGGACAGGCTCTAGGACTGACTTTGGAAGATTGAGAAGGAAACCTAGAGAAGTTAGCAGTTGCTGAGTTACTTGAAGGTGTAACCTGACTTGGTCTGGGAACTGGCCTACTATGAGCTAGTCGTCCAAGTAAGGAAAGATGGTAATTTTTTGCCTTCTTAAGTGGGCAACTGCTACTGCCAGGCATTTTGTGAATACCCTTGGGGCAGATGTAAGGCCGAAGGGCATTGCTCTGAACTGGTAATGACCTGAGGGCAGTTCGAATCTGAGGTACTTTCGATGGGAGCTTCTGATGAGAACATGAAAATAGGCATCCTTGAGGTCCAGGGACACTAGCCAGTCCCCTGGCCTTAAAGAGGGTAAAATAATTCCCAGAGTCACCATTTTGAATTTTGGTTTTAAAAGGTGCTTGTTTAGATACCTGAGATCCAGGATGGGCCGCCATTCTCCTGTCTTTTTTGGGGTAAGGAAGTACCTGGAGTACAACCCTTTGCCTTGGTGTAGGGGTGGAACCCTTTCCACAGCTCTGAGAGTCAGGAGGGTAGAGACTTCTGCCTCCAGGGCAAGAACCTCTGAAGGATTTGCAGGTGGAAAGGATCTGATTCTCATCTTTGGAAATTTTTTGAAGCTGAGAACCAGTCCCTGGCTTACTACTTCCAGGACCCACTTGTCTGACGTTAGAGACTCCCAGTCCTGGACAAAGTAAGCCAGCCTGCCCCCTACAGGTAGTGGAGAATCGGCCCTGGGTGCCCCAACAGGGTGCCTGTTTGGCAGGGGCTTTAGGCTGAGGGGTGGAAGCAGGCCTTCCTGCACCCCGTCTGCCTCTCCCTCTAAAGAACCCCTTCTCTGCAAAAGCTGAAGAGGAAGCCTGGGCTTGGTAAAAAGGCCTATGAAAAGGCCTACCCCTGCCCCTGGGAGGCTGCCTTTGGGGAGTGACTTGCCTTTCCTTGGCCTGTGGACTCCTATAGGTGGTCCTATATTCATCCATTTTCTTCATGTAATTCTCTGTTTGCTCCCCAAACAGAAAGTTGCCCACAACAGGGAAATCCATGGCCTTAGTCTGGGTATCCTGTGACAGGCTAGTACATCTGAGCCAAGCCATTCTCAGGAGAGCCACAGATGTAGCCATGACTCTGGATGATACATCATTAGAGTCCACTGCAGCATGGAATTGCACCTTGGATGCCTCAATACCATCAGCGGCCACCTGCTCCAGCTCTTTTGCCAGCTGGCCAGGAACCTGCTTTGCTAGAGCTAAAACCGTATCCCATCTGGATTTTTGATATCTAGCAACATAAGCCATATAATTAGCATGTCTGAGTCCTAAGGAAGCTGCCATGTACTATTTCTTTGCCATGGCATCTATCTTTCTGGAGTCCTTGTCAGGGGGGTGAGAGGCTAAGGGAACATTTGCCTTGTCACAGGCTACAGCCTGCACCACCCCCACGTGGCTGCATTGTTGTGTAAGGAACTCCGTATCAGAGCCTGATAATGCATACCTTTTGTCCATTCTTTTATCAACAGGAGGTATGGTGTGAGGAGCTTTTAAAATCTTTACTGTCTGTTTCCAAAAAGATTTATGCAGAGGAATAGACAGTCTCCTAGACTCTGGGATATCCATCATTTCTACAAAATCAGGCTCTTCCTGATCATCCACAGCTTCCTCCATAGGGAGCTGGAAGGTTTCAGCCACTTTTTATAAAACATGAAATGAGAAGGGACTCAGAAAGCCTAGGGGAAGACACTCCTGAGCGTCTGTCTGGAGAGATGTCCGCTCAATGGGCACATCCAACTTTCAAAACCATTCTACTCCTCAAACTCCTCTTCCCCTCCTCTGGTTCATAAAAATTCCTCTAAATAATACTCTTGAACGGAGGAACCGACCGAACCGAGCCTTACCTGATGATGCCGGTTCGGTCGGAACCGGGAGAGTGACTGAACAATTTTATTGCTTTAGCTATTTCTTCAGCGGTTGGAGAGGAAGTTTTGACTCCACACCAGCTGATTTTCTAGATTTCTTTGTTGGAACCGACTCCTCAGAGTCGGCTCTCCTTGCCAGTATAAGCTGCCTGGTCAGAGGGCACTCCCTCCAGTTCGGTTGAAACCGAACGGGCTGGCCATCCGGGTCAGCGGACTTTTTGGCCTCCCGTTCCCTGAGTCTACCAACTCTCTTTCCAGGGTAGCTGCAGAAAAACCCTTGCAAATCTGGCAGTCTGAATTGAGGTGGTCAAACCCCAGACAATAAACACATGTGGTGTGGGGGTCAGCCTTGGCAAAGGCTTCCCCACATACAACACAGTGCTGAAACCCAGTGGGCCCGGTTTTTCTTTTGGGTTTCTCAGACATAGTGCCAGCCTAACCAAAAACTTTCCCGTTTATGGCAACCTGCCAAGCAAGACTCCCTTATCAGTTCCCAACCGTGTCACAGGTCGTGGAAAAAAATGTAATTAAATCTGTTTTTTTTAGAACCGATAAGAACCGGGAACCGCACTTCTAAAAGACTGTAATGTAATAGAAGTAACTTGATCGGTTCAAACCGAACCAATGAAAATGTTTACAAGTTCCACACAGAAATAAAATGTAAAACCTATCTAGTACTTACAATACCACAGATAGAGCTTGAACCGACCGGTTGCGGTTTAATTTCGGTTTAAAAAACGAAAAGTTTTATACTTTAACCAACAAAATGAACCGAGCAGAAGGAGGAATCTCCGGAGCGACTGTTCAGTGAGGCGGAGTAAAGAATCTGACAGTTTAAGTTTGAAGAACAACAGATAGAATTTTCAACCGAGCTCGAGCTCTAAGTTCCATGCCTGGCATGGACTTTAACTCTTTCACCTCCGGAGCAGTTCTGGTTGGGACAAACTGCATATGTCATAATATAGCAAGACTTCATGTTGTTTGAAATGGCACTGTAGATCTGGTAAGGGTAAGAATCGAGAAAAAAAAACATGGTCAGCAGCTTAGAAAAGTTCCTAGAAAAGTATATTTGACAGGTATGCTAATATTTTTATGTCCACCGTGCAGATGTGCATGCAGCAAACATTCTGTTATGAGAGTTGGGTTTTGAGAGTTGTGACACTGTCCATTCAATGCAAAGCAGTCTTCAAGGGGCATGTCAGTGCCACACCAAGCATCAGCCAGGCTGATCATGACACAGTTTTGGCTTGCTGGGCAGAGACGTCCTATACTTGAAAAGTAAAAGCTAACCCAATCATGGGTTGGCTCTTTCCTTTGATCTACGCCACCCAGCAAGCACAGCTGATCTGTCATGATCAGCCTACTGAGGAATTTCAAACATCCAGAAAGAGCCCCACGCTGTTGCAGATGCTAGCTGTAACACAGAAAACTGTCCATCAATGTCTGTTGCTAGCACCTCTGTAACTGTCCCCCCAACCGACCCTCCCTCTCAGCACCCCCCACCTCACCCTCACAAACATAACTCTGACACTGGGTATGCCCAATCCCCCAGTGTTTCCACCTTATAAGCGAAACCCCTGCAGCCTGCGCGTGCCTATCACACTGCTCCCAATGCACGGTCACACCTCTAAATGGCACTGAAGTGCCAGAAGGCTCGTTCATGGCTCAGCCTACACAAGTTCAGATTTTTTAAAGTATGAAGAAAGCTGAAATCAGGAAAGTGCAAGCCAACATGAAACGAGGGCTTAAAGTGATAGAAATCAGGGTATTAAATTCAACCCACAATACTGGGCATGCGTGAATGCATATGCATATTCTGGGAATATGCATATGCATTCGTGCATGCCAGGTATTCCGACTTGAGTTAAAATACCCCGTTTTCTATCACTTTAAGTCCTTGTTTCACTAACCATCCATTGAAGTCTGTTGCAGCTGCCCCTGTAACTGTCTCACCCACCGACCCTCCGTCTCAGCACCCCCCCTACAAACATAACACTGACACTGTGGGTGCCCAGTCCCCCAGTGTCGCTGTCACCATGTGAAATAAAGAAAAGCTCCCACGTCATTTTGTTTTAACCTTGTAAAAAGGAAACCATCCATCAATGTTTATTGCGCCGTTAGTCCCCCCATCCAACCCCCCACTATCACTCACCACCCCCCAAGCTCTTACTTACCCACAGGGTCCAACGCTGTGATCCTCTGCGGACCACAGACACTTCTTCACTCTTCAAAGCCGGACCATGAACTGAGGAAATCAGGTATGCAGTTCAATGTATTTTAATGGGGGTTTTGAACTTAGTGGCATAACTTGGCCATTTTGAATATTTTTGCCCCAAATTTTCAACATGCTTTTTGGGACCCCACCTCATGAACAACTGCAGTGAAATTAGGTAAATCTGTCCCAATAGGTGATTTTGCAGTCACTGCAGGTGGGCAGGAGTTGAACATTTTCGATGCCCTTTTTCGTGAGGTGGAGCCATAAGAAGGCTTTGCTAAAAATTTGGCATAAAAATATTTAAAAGAAAACAAAGTTATGAGCCTACATTGAATTTCGCGAATGCAGGCTCGTAACCTTGGTAATTTTTAATATTTTTACCCCAAATTTTCAACACACCCATTTCTTTACAGCACCTCATGAATGTGAAAACTGTCATTTTTCAAATCCTGGCCAAAATGTGTTTTTGCATCTCAAAAGGTGATTTTGCAGTCCCTGCACGAAATCACATTTCAGGCAGAAGTTGAAACTCTTCTCTGCACTTGTTCATGAGATGGGGTCATAAGAAAACTATGCTGACAAAATTTGGGGCAAAAATGTTGAAAAAAAAGGAAAGTTATGAGCCTGTGTTGAAATTTACCAACACAGGCTCCTAACTTTGGTAATACATAACCCACAAAGTGCACCACAACGCATCTAGTACCCCAGGGTTTCTATACCAGTGGCGAACATCTGGCATTGACAAATGCTTGTTATTAACTGTAGCTGAAACCAATTTTATTTATATTTTCCATTGCACTGCTACTTTAAAGTGTAGTAAATCTCCTCTCCCTTCAGAGACTCACTTAGAACTCAGAAAATCTTGTGGAATGCATGGTCCAATATGATGCCATAGTTCTGACATTACCTGGCAGGGATGATGTCATAACTTAGATGTAGTTACTTTTCCAGTGACAGTACAGAATGACACAGAGGTAATAGCATATGCACCCAGATCACTTAAGCTGTTTCTGTATACTGTGCTGTGCATTAACCTCACATGGCAGAATCAGAACGCAGTGACTCGGAATCTGTACTCAACTCAGTCTCAACAAACAGAAGAATCACTTCAGTTACTACACTGAGTTATGTCTAATACAATGGAAACAAAGAAACATAGAAAAATAGAATTTGACGGCAGATAAGGGCCGCTTGGCCCACCTAGTCTGCCCATTTTCCTACCTAACAGATGATTATGGACTCATATCTTCTACTATCTCAGATTTTCCAAGTATTATTCCAATAATTATTTTGAGTATTATTAAATCTTTTCTTTAAACTTCTATTCCTTCTATGTTAGTGGTTACTTCTGGCCACAGCATTAACCCAGGAAAAAGGTAACCTCTTCTCAGAGGAAAGTTTATCCAGTTGATACAAACCGAGCAGAGTGCAAGTGCTGTTTCTCTGCTTTCTGTTTTCAAACCTTAAATAGCAACTGATGCCTCCAGAAGAACTTTAAAAAACATAATGTCAGCACATACTGTATTTCACATCAGCTCTGTATTTTTCATCCCCATTATTTGTTACAGAGATCATATACATGAAATCAAGATCTTTGTTCTCTGCAAGTTCATCGGCTCCTATTGCTTAAACCCCACTTGACGTCACATTACTCTGCTTGTTACATCACAGTTATTACCACGGCAACAGACTGTGACATCACAACAGAGGATCAGGGCTACAGGACAGCAATAAGCTGTATGTGTAGATGAACTATCAGGGATAAAGATCATGTTTCTGTGCACATTTCCTCAGTAATACATAACTGGGAGTAGAATTATGTAGAAGATATGCAAAGTACAACGTGAATTATGTCTAAATATTATACTTTACAAAGTTTTCCCAGAAGTGTCAGCAGCACTTTAAGTACAAGGCAGGCATTCACAGCAGGACATCAAATTGAAATGTATTCAAGGAATTCAATACTGGTACTGGTTATGCCTATTATGTGTAAGATTACTACAACAAAAAGTTCCAAAAGCATAAATAAGCAGAACGTTTTGCAGCAGGTGCAATACTACTGGTGAGCCATTAAAGTATCTCCTTCTAGGGATTCTTGGTTACTGTGCTTACAAAATAAAATAATTAAAACTGCACCAGAGCAACACAAGTATGAATCAACAATCTGAGGAACACCATAAAGAATAAGGCATATAATCGGTATACAAACCCTTTCAGAGTACATACCTGTAATGACCTGACGCAGTATACTGCCAGCAGGTGGTAGGAATTGATCAGGATAGTCTGAGGTGGGAATAACTTTTACAGGTTCCACTACCTGACCTATAAGACAATAAAGACTACTGCATGATCCTAAAGATAATCCCTCAACTTGTTACAAACTTGCCCCATAACAACAGTATTGCCATCTCAAAGGATTACTATATGGAAAACATATAACTTTACATGGAAAAGAATTGGTCTTCTAGAGCATATTTGCTATATATAATAATCCCCACACTGCCTGATGCTTTAGAGATAAAGAGGAAAATGAGTTCAAAAATAGGTTGCCTGGAACACCATGACGGATATGTAAACTGATTTGGATCCACTAAATATATCAATACAGCAAGTACATGCACTGGATAGAACATGCTGTTTACTGTACAATGTTCAGTATGTTATTGTGCTTGCTATTTTGTGTATTCTGTATCGTGACTGTACTGTGCATTATTGAGTGCATACTCCTGGGTCGCACCTGAAAGTGAGGGACATGTTTCTCCTGTATGCCTATCTGGTCAACAAAAATGATACAACAATATCTATGGACGATGTGTCTGATGAGATGTGCCACTAAAAAGTACTGGTAAAATGACAGGGTTTGCATTGTCAGTTGTTCAGTAGGGACTGGACAGTCAGAAGGTTATGGGTTCTAATCCAAGACTAGGAACTTGGGTTAAATCCCAACACTAACACTGTGGTGCAGCACTAGGCAGACGATGCATTGTTGAGTTACCATCCTTCAGGTGAAACATTAAACTGAGGTCCCTTCGTCCCATCTGCAGCTCTCCAGGTGAACATCACAGATCCCATGCATTGATCTTCATGGTAGGGGAATGTTTTTATTAAAACAATATATCATAACAAACAAACAAAGTACAAGCAGAATCAAAAAGAACAAACAATGTAGTCAAACTAAACAAAACTCTACTTCAAAATTAAAAACAGAATAAGCGGAACAGAAGTCAAAAACAACAAAAGGGTTAAAGTAAATAACAGCAAACTAGAAAAGAGGTCTCAAGTATGCTCGCATCCATCAACCTAACCAATGTAACCTCTTCCATAATGTCAAAAAACAGTCCCTAGATAACAATTTGAACTCAGAATCCCATACTGCCTTTAGTTCAGTGTTCACTCTGTTAAGTGGAAATATCAGGAAAGAAAAAATTACTCACCTTAGTAATTATGTTTCTTCTAATGGAGTCTTGCTGTATTCTGACTATTGCAGTTAGCCCCAGCACTCAAACTGCCCCAGAGAGTAGAGGGTTAATTTCTTTGCAGAGCACAGAACGTTGAGCTCGAGCTTGGTTCAGACCTCTGTCTGCTGCACTTTGAAGCACAACCGTCAGATTCTTATGAGCTAATACTAACTAACTACTATGTGAAAATTGTAAAATTCTTACTAGCCAAATGGCAATCAAATATTTTGGATCCCCAAAAGTCTCAAGTCAAGAAATCCAAGATCAAAAATCATGTAGTGAACAACTTAAGACTGTTAAATTAATAATATAACCCACTCCCCCTCTCTAAAAGGAGGGAGTGCCCAAATGCACCCCTGGGGTGCAACACTGCACATGCCAGACCACTTCCCAAAAACAGGTTCTGAGAGGGGAGGCAGGGAGGGAGGTCAGAATACAGCAAGACTCCATTAGAAGAAACATAATTACTAAGGTGAGTAATTTTTTCTTCAAACAACATGAAGTCTTGCTGTATTCTGACTATTGCAGACTACCAAGCAGTACCTCCATGGAGGAGGGAATCGAACCTACCTTGGGAATAGGCTCTGCAGTACTGCTGTACCAAACCGAGCATCACTCCTAGCCTGGATGTCCAGGGAGTAATGCTTGGTAAATGTATGGACTGTTTTCCAGGTGGCTGCTTTACATATCTCTAGCAAAGGAATATCCTGGCCGCAGCCAGGGAAGCAGCTGTACCTCTAGTCGAATGAGCCCTCAAGCCTGAGGGAGGTATTTTGCCTAGCTTCTCATAGCAGAATTGAATACAAGAGACAATCCACTTGGAAATAGTTCTCTTAGTGGCAGGTTTGCCCTTCTCCACTTCCCCATAAGTGAGAAACAACTGAAGGGAGTCAAACCTGTGAGCCTTAGTACGCTCAATGTAGTAACTAAGGGCTCTTTTAACATCCAAACTGTGTAAACTTCTTTCTCCTGAAGAAGAATGATCAGTGAAGAACACAGGGAGAGACAAAGATTGGTTCAGATGAAAATCTGAAACCACTTTAGGTAAAAACCTCCTATTAGTTCTAAGGACTACCTTATCTCTATGGAATGAGATAAAATCAGGCTCCATTGACAGAGCTTGCAATTCACTGATATGCCTGGCAGGGGTTATAGCCACCAGGAACACAGTTTTCCAAGTCAAGTACTTAAGCTCTGCTGAAGACAAAGGCTCCAAAGGAGGTTGCATATGCTGAGCAATGCAAATGTTAAGATCCCAAGCAGGGGTAGGATCCCTAAAGGGGGGATTGGTATGAAGCAATCCCTTGAAAAATTTACAGAATACAGGGTGAGATGACTGTGAGAAAGGCTTTCCCACTGACAGAAAAGCAGAAACAGCTGACAAATGTACTTTGAGAGTAGCTGGACTGACGCCTAGGCCATTAAGAAGAACTATATAATCCAGAAGTGTAGACAATTCAGCAGTGTCTGGGGATATATGCTTCTTGGAACACCAAATGCTGAATCTTTTCCATTTGGAGTTATAAGTTTTTCTAGTGGCAGGCTTTCGAGAGGCTTTGAGAAGAAAAAATTAATCACCTTAGTAATTGTGTTTCTTCTAATGGAGTCTTGCTGTATTCTGACAATTGCAGTTAGCTCCAGCCTTTGAACTGCCCCGGAGAGTATAGGGTTACATTTCTATGCAGGGCATAGAACATTGAGCTCGAGCTCGGTTGAAGACTCTGTCTGCAGTACTTTGAATCCAAACCATCAGATTCTTACGAGCTAAAAACTCACTGACCTATCAGAATGTGGAAATTGTAAAATTTCTACTAGCCAACTGGCAACTAACGGTCTAGGTTCCCAAAGGAAGACTCAAGTCAGGAAACCCAAAAACCAAACAAAAACCAGGTAATAAAGCATAACAAATTCTTAATAACCAAACTAAAGCATCCAACAGGAAGTGTGCTGAAGACACCCCTGGGGTGCAACACTGCACCTGCCCACCCACTTCCCAAAAACAGGTTCTGAGAGGGGAGGCAGGGAAGGAGGTCAGAATACAGCAAGACTCCATTAGAAGAAACATAATTACTAAGGTGAGTAATTTTTTCTTCAAACAACATGAAGTCTTGCTGTATTCTGACAATTGCAGACTACCAAGCAGTACCTCCAAGGAGGGGGGACAGAACCTACTTTGGGAATAGGCTCCGAAGCATTGCTACGCCAAATCTAGCATCACTCCGAGCCTGGATATCCAGGGAGTAATGCTTGGTGAAGGTATGAACTGTTTTCCAGGTGGCTGCTTGGCAAATTTCTAACAAAGGAATATCCCGGGCTGCAACCAGAGATGCAGCTGTACCTCTAGTGGAATGAGCCCTCAGGCCTGAGGGAGGAATTTTTCCCAGTTTCTCGTAACAGAATTGGATACAGGACACAATCCACCTGGCAATAGTTCTCTTTGTGGCAGGTTTGCCCCTTACCTACTTCCCCATAAGTGAGGAACAACTGAAGGGAGTCAAACCTGTGACCCTTTGTACCTTCTATGAAGTAACTAAGGGCTCTTTTAACATCTAAACTGTGTAACCTTCGCTCTCCTGAGGAAGCATGATCAGTGAAGAACACAGGAAGAGACATGGATTGGTTCAAGTGGAAATCAGAAACCGCTTTTCTAAGGACCACCTTGTCCCTATGGAATGAGATGAAGTCCGATTCAACTGACAGAGCTTGCAATTCAATGATACGTCTGGCAGAGGTAACAGCAACCAAAAACACAGTTTTCCAAGTCAAGTACTTGAGCTCTGCTGAGGACATAGGCTCAAAAGGGGGTTGCATAAGCTGAGCAATGCAGACATTCGAATCCCAGGCAGGAGCAGGATCCCTAAAAGGAGGATTGGTATGAAGCAATCCTTTGAAAAATTTACAGAATACAGGATGAGATGACAGAGAGAAAGGCTTTCCCCACTGACAGAAAAGCAGAAACAGCTGACAAATGTACCTTGAGAGTAGCTGGTCTGAGGCCTAGACCATTAAGATGAACCATATAATCCAGAACTGTAGACAATACAGCAGTGTCTGGGGATATATGCTTCTTGGAACACCAAATGCTGAATCTTTTCCATTTGGAGTTATAAGTTTTTCTGCTGGCAGGCTTTCGAGAAGCTTTGAGAATGTCCAGAACCCCTTGGGACATATGCAAATCTGCATATTCTAACTCTTTAAGAGCCATGCCTTGAGACTGAGGGACCGAAGATTGGGGTACCAAATCCTCCCCTGAGATGAGGTTAACAGATTGTACTTCCTGGGGAGAGACAGGGGAAGATGGACTGCTAGGAACAGCAGCAGCAGGGGATACCATGGCTGCCTGACCCAGTCTGGAGCAATCAGAATTAGTCTGCAGGATTGTGACCTCATTTTGACCAGAACTTTGAACAACAGAGGAAAAGGAGGGAAGGCATAGAGGAATTTCCCTTCCCAATTCAGAACCAGAGCATCCAGAGGGACTGAGCCCAGTACTGGAGGTCTGCAACAAAACAGAGGAAGTTGGTGATTGTCCAGGGCTGCAAGGAGATCTATCTCTGGAATGCCCCACCTGGAAAAAATCGCCTCTAGCACCAGGGGATCCAGAGACCATTCGTGATGGCCCTGGGAGATTCTGCTCAGTGCATCTGCTATCACATTGTCCTTTCCCAGAAGGTGGACTGCAACTAAGGATGTCTGCAGAGAGTAAGCCAGAGACCACAGTTTCATGGCTTCCATGCACAAGGCCGTGGACCGAGTGCCTCCCTGCTGGTTGAGGTACCACATGGTGGTGGTGTCGTCTGTTCTGACCTGTACCACCTTGTTCTACACTGACTGAGAGAAGGCTTGCAGAGCCAGAAACACTGCCCTGAGCTCCAAAAGATTGATATGCAGGAGGGACTCTTGATGGGACCACTGTCCCTGGGCTGTGAGAGCCCCGAGATGGGCTCCCTACCCCAACAGAGAAGCATCTGTGGTAAGGACCACAGAGCGGGGCTGATTAACGAAAGGAACCCCTTGCCTGAGATTGTCCTGATCCTGCCACCATTGAAGTGCCTGGATCAGAGTCTGAGTCACTGGAACTAGTTTGGTAAGAGGATCCTTCTTTTGGGACCAGAAGGACCTTAGATGGAACTGAATGTCCCTCATTTGAAACCTGGCTCCTTGGACCACTGCTGTAGAAGCTGCCATGTGACCCAGAAGCTGAAGGAAATGCCTTGCTGGTTGAGAGACCAGAAGGCGGAAAGAGGAGGCCAGTTCTGAAATGGCTGCAACACTCTGTATGGGAAGAAAAGCTCTTCCTTGACTGTATTCAGCTCTGCTCCTATAAAAGTGAGAAGCTGTACAGGTTCGAAAACTGGCTTGGAAATGTTGAGAAGAAACCCCGAGGAAGTGAGCACTTGCTGGGTCACTTAGAGGTCTGACTTGACTTGGTCTGGGGACTGCCCCACAATGAGCCAGTCATCCAGATATGGAAACACTGCAATCTTCTTCCTTCTTAAAAAGGCCACCACTACTGCCAGGCACTTTGTAAACACCCTTGGAGCTGATGTTAGGCCAAAGGGCATTGCTCTGAACTGATAATGGCCTGAAGGCATTTCGAACCTGAGGTACATTCTGTGGGAGCACCTGATAGGAATGTGAAAATAGGCATCCTTGAAGTCCAGGGAGGCTAGCCAGTCCCCTGGCCTTAGAGAGGGAAGAATTATTCCCAGAGTCACCATTTTGAACTTTGGTTTTAACAGATGCTTGTTCAGATATCTTAAATCCAGGATGGGTCGCCACTCCCCTGTCTTTTTTGGGGTAAGGAAGTAGCTGGAGTACAAACTTTTGCCCCTGTGTAGGTAAGGCACCCTCTTTGTGGCCCTTACAGCCAACAGAGATGAAACCTCTGCTTGCAAGGCAAGGGATTCGGAGGTGCTTGCAGGTAGAAAAGATCTAGGCCTCAGCTTTGGAAATCTTTTGAAGCTGAGGACCAGTCCCTGGCTTACCACTTCCAGGACCCATTTGTCTGAAGTAACAGACTTCCAGTCCTGGACGAAGTAAGCCAGCCTGCCTCCTACTGGTATGGGGGAGTTGACCCGGGCTGACACCCCAGGGTGTCTGCTTGGCAGGAGCCTTAGACTGAGGGGTGGATGCAGTCCTGCTCATCCCCCTTCTGCCTCTCCCTCTAAAGAACCCCCTCTGGGAAAAGGGAGAAGAGGCCTGCGCTTGGTAGAAAGGCTTGTGAAAAGGCCTGCTCCTGCCCCTGGCTTGCTGCCTTTGAGGAGTTGCCTGCCTTTCCTTGGCCTGTGCACTCCTGTAAGTGGTCCTGTATTCATCCATTTTCTTCATGTAATTCTCTGTCTGCTCCCCAAACAATTACCCACCAAAGGGAAATCCATGGCCTTAGCCTGAGTGTCCTGTGAAAGGCTAGTATATCTGAGCCAAGCCATCCTCCAAAGAGCCACAGATGTAGCCATGACTCTTGATGACACATCATTGGAGTCCACAGCAGCATGAAACTGAACCTTGGATGCCTCGATGCCATCAGCAGCCACCCCCTTCAGCTCCTTGGCCAGCTGGGGGGAAGCCTGCTTAGCCAGTGCCAGTACAGTGTCCCATCTGGACTTCTGGTACCTGGCTGTATAGGCCATATAATTAGCCTGCCTGAGTCCCAAACAGGATGCCATGTACTGTTTCTTTGCCATGACATCCAACTTCCTGGAGTCTTTATTTGGGGGGTGTGAAGCCAAGGGAATGCCTGCCGTGTCACAGGCTGCAGCCTGCACTACCCCAACATGGCTGCATTACTGGTAAAGAAACTCCATATCCAAGCCTGACAGAGTACACCTCTCGTCCATCCTTCTGTCCACATGAGGTATAGAGTTAGGAGACTTTAGAATGTTTTGAGTCTGCTTCCCAAAAGACTTATGAAGGGGAACAGACAGTCTCTTAGACTCAGGGATATCCATCATTTCAACGAAGTCAGGCTCTTCTTGGTCCTGCACAGCCTCCTCCATAGGAAGCTGGAGGGTTTCTACCACTTTTCTGTAAAACAGAAAGTGGGGAAGGGACTCAGAGAGCCTAGGAGTGGAAACACCAGAAGGTCTGTCTGGGGAGATGTCCGGTTCTATAGGCACATCCAGACTTTCTAAGCACTCACCATAATCCTCACATTGTTCACAGTCCCCTCCTCAAAATCTGGTTCATAAAAATCTTCAGGGGCATAATCCTGAACTGGAGGAACCGACCAAACCGAACCCCTACCAACCGGGACCGGATCGGTCGGAACCGGATGAAGCGATTCCACAATCCGAATCGCTCAGGCAATCTCTTCCGCGGTCAGAACATGGAGTTCTGGATCCAAACCAGCAGATTTTCCTTTCTTTTCCTTTTTGTAGGAACTGACCTCAGGATCAGCTCTCCTCTTGCCCGAAGAAGTATCGCCCTGGTCAGAGGGCACTCCTTCTGGTTCGGTGGTAACCGAACCGGGCTGGTCTTCTGGGTTAGCGGATTTCTCGGCCTCTTTCTACCTAAGTCTACCTAATCTCTTATCCAGGGTAGACTTGGGAAAATTCTTACATATTTGGCAGTCTGAACTGAGGTGGTCAAACCCTAGACAGTAAACACAGGTGGTGTGGGGATCGGCCTTAGCAAAGACCTCCCCACACTCACTGCAGTGTTGAAACCCAGTGGGCCCGGTTTTTTTCTTGGGTTTCTCAGACAAGGCCAACCTAACCAAACTTACCCTTTTTTCGGCAATTGCCAGGCAAGACTCTCTTATCGGTTTCTAACCGTGTTACGGGTGTTTGAAAAAAACGCTAAAAACAAATTTTTTTTAAAACCGATAAGAACCAGTAACCACACACTAAAATGACTGAATCAAAAGACCTAAAGGATCGGTTCAACCCGAACCCGATCGTGAACTTCTAATTCCACAATCCAAAAACACTATCTAAGTACTTACTGTACACTGAACAGAGTGAACCAAATCGCGGTAAAATAATTCGGAAAACCGACACTTTAACCGAGTCTTTGAACCAAGCAAGAGGAGAAATCTCTGGAGTAACTGTTCAGTGAAGCGGAGTAAAGAATCTGATGGTTTGGATTCAAAGTACTGCAGACAGAGTCTTCAACCGAGCTCGAGCTCAACGTTCTATGCCCAGCATAGAAATTTAACCCTATACTCTCTGGGGCAGTTCAAAGGCTGGAGCTAACTGCAATTGTCAGAACACAGCAGGACTTCATGTTGTTTGAATATCCTGAAGCCCTTGGGACAGATGCAAATCTGCATACTCTAACTCTTCAAGAGCCATGCCTTCAGATTGAGAGACTGAAGATTGGGGTACCAAATCCTCCCCTGAGAGGAGGTTAACAGGTTGTAATTCCTGGGAAGAGACAGGGGAAGATGGACTGCTAGGGACAGCAACAGGGGGTACCAAGGCTGCCTGGCCCAGTCTGGAACAATCAGAATCACTTTGCAGGGTTGTGACCTTATCTTGACCAGAACCTTGAACAGTAGAGGAAAGGGAAGGAAGGCATATAGAAATTTCCCTTCCTAGTTCAAAATCAGAGCATCCAGAGGGACTGAGCCCAAGACTAGGGGTCTGCAACAAAACAGAGGAAGTTGGTGATTGTCTGGGGCTGCAAAGACATGTATCTCTGGAATGCCCCACCTGGAAAAAATCACTTTCAACACCAGAGGGTCCAGGGACCATTCGTGATGGCCCTGGGAGATCCTGCTCAATGCATCTGCTAGCACATTGTCCTTCCCTGGAAGGTGGACTGCTATCAGAGAGGTCTGCAGAGAATAAACTAGGGACCACAATTTCATGGCTTCCGTGCACAAGGCCGTGGACTGAGTGCCTCCCTGCTTTTGATGTACCACATGGTGGTGGTGTTGTCTGTCCTGACCTGAACCACCTTGTTCTGCACTGACTGACAGAAAGCTTGCAGGGCCAGAAAGACCACCCTGAGTTCCAAGAGATGATATGAAGAAGGGATTCCTGAGGGAACCACAGTCCCTGGACTGCGAGAGCCCCCAGATGGGCGCCCCACCCCAATAGAGAAGCATTCAGGGTTAGGACCACAGAGTGAGACTGAGTGACAAATGGGACTCCTTGCCTGAGGTTGCCCTGATCCTGCCACCATTGGAGAGCCTAGATCAGAGTCTAAGTCACTGGAACTAGTTTTAGAGAATCTTTCTTCTGAGACCAAAAGGCCCTCAGGTGAAACTGAATGTCCCTCATCTGAAATCTGGCCCTTTGGACCACTGCTCTAGAAGCTGCCATGTGGCCCAGAAGCTGAAGGAAGTGCCTTGCTGGCTGAGAGACCAGAAGGTGGAATGACGAAACCAGCTCTACAATAGCCATTGCCCTTTCCAAGGGAAGAAAAGCTATTGCTTTGACTGTATCCAACTCTGCCCCTATGAAGGTGAGGAGCTCTACAGGCTTGAGCACTGACTTGGGAAGATTGAGATGGAATCCTAGGGAAGTGAGCACTTGCTGAGTCACTTGCAGGTCTGACTTGACTTGGTCTGGGGACTGACCCACAATGAGCCAGTCATCCAGGTATGGAAATATGGAAATATTTTTCCTTCATAAAAAGGCCACTACTACTGCTAGGCATTTTGTGAATATTTTGTTTATTTTTATTTATTTGAACAAGTCGGATTTACAACCTTTGAGTCAGAGACTCACTTACAAAGGCATCTCGTCACAGGGAGGGCGACAATAGAACATTGTGCAGATACAACACTGGACAACATTACAGGTGCAGACATTGAACACAGAATACACTAAGTTACATGTTGGTATAAAATACAGATTTAAAATTAAAGATGTGCAATTTCTCTGGAGTTGCAGTGGAATACATCCTTGTATAAACCTAAGGGGGTAGGTAAAAAGGGGTAGGGGGAAAGATGGATCGGCAGTCCAGGTGACCTTGTCGAGATTAGGGGGGCCAGGCAGGGAAAGGTCCTGCAGTAGGATTGGGGGGCAGGGTTAGTTGCACTTATGGCAGCAGACATTGAAGAGATGGTTCCGGAGAGCGGTTTTGAAGGGACCAAGTTTGGCAGTGTTGGTGATGCAGGGAGGGAGGGAGTTGAACCAGGTGGGAGCTCGATAAAAGAAAGACCTCTGGGTGAGGGAGGTCTTGGTTCTGAGCACTTTGAAGGTGGCTTTAACAGAGCTGCGGGTGGAAACAGATGAGGATGACCATGGTAGGGAGGCAGAGACTCCTGGGGGGAAGAGTCTGAGCAGGGATTTCTTAGCAAGAAGGCAGGTCTGATACTTCAGACGTTCCTCGAAATTGAGCAGGTTGGCGGAGGAATAGAGCAGGCAAGTGTGGGTGCAGCTGGAGGCTTCGGTCAGGAGTCTACATGCCTTCTTGATGGAGAGATGGATTTTAGAGAGGGAGGTGTTATCAGCTGCAGCATAGATGGGCAAGCCGTAGTCTACTAGGGACAGGACGGAGGAGGTGATGGCCAGCCAGAGGGCAGCGAGGGGAAGGCAATCCCTATGGCAGTAAAGTAGTCCAATCCGAGAGTTTATGGTAGAGAAAAGAACGTTGATGTGGGTGTGGAAGGTGAGGGCAGTATCGAAAGTGATGCCTAGGCATTTGTATGTGGGCACTGGCTCTAATGGGAGCTGAGAGTTGGGGGTAATCAGGAGGGGGGCACTTCTAGCTTTATTTTGGTGGTGAGAGAAGAGCATTGATTTGGTTTTCTTAAGGCTTATGACTAGTCTGTGATCAAGAAACCACCTTTGTGTTTGGCTGTAGGCGAGTTGAAGGGATGATTGGAGAGAAGAGGGATCTGGATGTGAGGCAAAGAGAACTGCATCGTCTGCATAGAGGAGCATCTTGCTATTGCAGGAGCTGGGGAGAGTGTTGAGGTAGAGACTGAAGAGAATGGGACCCAGGATTGAGCCCTGTGGGACCCCGGAGCTAATGAGTTGAATGTTGGAGAGGGAGCCGTTGATTTTTACACGCTGGGATCTAGCAGAGAGGTAGCTGGAAAACCAGGCATGTGGACCAGCAAAGAAACCAAGTTGGTGGAGAGAGTCGAGTAGGAGGGGGTGACAGACAGTGGAAAAGGCCTTGGAGAGGTCAATGAACACTCACCGGCCAGGTTGTTGGCCTCGAGGCAGAGTGCAGGTATTGGGAGAAGTCCAGGAGAGCAGTGGTTGTACTGTGCTCCCATGGAAGCCGCTGTCGACTCATAATGTCATACTTAGCCAAGTACTCAGATAGTTGGATAGACACCACTTTTTCGAGGGCTTTGGAGAGTGGGGGGAGGATGGAGATTGGCCGATAGTTGCGGGGCGAGGATCGATCACCGCTGTTGTGTACTGGAGTGATTTCAGCAGTTTTCCATGCACTGGGGAACTGTCCAAGGCATAGGAACCGGTTGAGTAGGTCCGTCAGGAGGACTAGGACAACATCCAGGACCAGGCAGAGGATCCTGGAGTCGAGGGGGTCACTGCTGGGGTTATTACTACCAAGGGCTTTTAGCAGGTGTGGCCTGGCTTTGGGGAGGGATAGGGTGCGAGGTAGAAAGGGGGCGATGCAGAGCAGGGGAGGAGGAGGGATTGGATCAAAAAGCTGCTGGGGAGGACAGAGCTTAGATCAGAGAAAGTGGTGTTGAGGCAGTCAGCTATAGATAGTGGATCAGAGGAGGTAGCGCCATCAATGGTGAGCTGAGATGGTGGAGGGGAGCGGGTCTTCCCATTTAGTTCTTTCATGCTATCCCAGAAGGTCCAGGCTGAGCCCCAGGTGGAGATGAGGGTGGCCTGGTAGTGCTCCGCCTTGGCCCGTCTGATGGCCCAGGTGCACTTATTGCGCTCTGCATTGTAGGTTTGTCTGTCAGATGGATTGTCTGAATCTACAGCGATTCACCAGAGATTATCCCTATTCTTAAGTTTCTGGATGAGGTAAGGGGTGATCCAATGGGTGTTGTGTTTCTTTGTACGATCCTGGTGTGGGGAGCGAAAAGATCACAGGCCTTGCAGAAGGCACTTGTGAAGAAGTCAAGAGCTGAGTCGATATCTGGGGCATGTCGGATAGGGGACCAGTCTAGCTGGGCTAGGTGCTGTTTCAACATTTTTAGGCCACCAGGGCATAGCCACTGGTGCAGTATAGCCTGGGACACTGGTTTTGGAGAGGAGGATGACCAGGTACAGATGACTGGGGAGCGATCACTAAGTGAGTCAGACGGGACAGTGATGTCCTGGATTTTAAAGGGGCGGTTTGATAAGATAACGTCTAGGAGGGTGTTGGTTCCACTGGATCAGTTAAACCTGGTGGGCTGTGAGACTAGTTGGGACATATCCAGGGCAGTGAAGGAGTCCCTGGTTTGTGAGGTGGTGGAAGCAAGCCAGTTAATATTAAGATCACCAAGGATGACTTGCTCGACTCTGTGCGGAAGGGATGTGAGGTAGTCGATGAGGGACTGGACTGCTGAGTTCTGGTTCCTTGGGGGTATGTAGGAGACAGTAAGAAAAAGACAGCCTCTGGCGGGGTCAGGGATAACTTTTAGCTTGAGGGCTTGGACACCATAGTCAAGTTTGGGAGCAGGGAGTGCATGACCTATTAGGGTGTCCCACATGAATATAGCACACCCACCACCGCGTTTGCCTACGCGGTCTTCCCTGAATAAGCTGTATCCAGGGAGGGAGATAGCGGAGTCAGGGGTGGACTTAGAGAGCCAAGTCTCTACCAGAGTAAGAATATCAGGTTGATGCTGGATGACCCATCACTGGAGAGTAGCAGTTTTCTTTAGGAGGCTACATATGCTAAGGGATGCAAGGCGGAGACCAGTAGTGGTACAGGATTTGGGTGGGCTGGCAGATAAAGGTCCAGGAATGGGGTGTACATTCCCAGACAGTAAGAGTAGCAATGCGATTTTTCTGATTAGGGGACGGTGGTGGCAGGGACCCATGGTTCGGCGCCTGGGTGAGGACCTGGTGATAAGGGTGCAGGGGATAGGTAGAGCACGAAGGGTGGATAAGGTAGGGAACAGGTGGGTCCAGGATGGGCCAGGGAGGGCAGGGGCAGTGGGGCTGTAGGCAGAGCATGGGTGCTGGGGAGTTAGGTGTGCATTCAAGGTGGGAGGGGGCTGGGTCATACTGGGGTAACTTGGGGGTGAGGTGCCTGATGTAGTGGATGGGAGCTTAGGCCAGGGGGGAGGTTTGAAACAGAAGGGTAAGGGTGAGAAGACCTAGCAAGGGAGTGTGAGTGCCCATAGTTCTATGCTTATAGTGAAAGATAAGGGTGATAGCTGAACTTCAGTGAGGGTGACTGCCACTGTAGAGTAGTGATAGTATTACTGACTTTGGCGCAAGAGGTCCAGGTTCAAGTACACTAGCGAGAGGGTGTCTTAGAGCTTTGTGAAGGAGGTATCAAAGGTTACCTAGGGGCTGGATAAGGCTGGGTTTGCAGAGGAAAAGAGAGTAGAAATAGCGATTTAGGTCTGATCTCCTTCGGAAGGGAGGGTGTGGTTTCAGGGGATAGAAAACCAGCCGACTGTGGGATACCAGTGGAGGAGTTCCTGTGGGAGGAGTTCCTGGACTGAGACTATATAATAAACTGTCAGGAGGGTTGGAATGCGCCAAGCCTTTCTGGAAGTTTTGAAATTGGACTTTCTTTTGCTGACCCATATTGTATGTACTTTGTTATGCTTAGACAAGTATATATTTTGGAAGAGTTTATATTGTTTTAGGGCTGCAACTAGGTTGCAATTAAGTTGCGATTAGGTTGCAACTGAGTAGCTTTTAAGGTTTAGCTCAGACTTTGATTGTAGTCTGAGCATAAGTGCTGGGAGTTGGTTGTAGAGGACTATAGCACAGGTTGTTAGACATTTAAAGGATGAATGCTGTAGAAAAAAATGCAGACAAAGGACAGAAAAAAAGTGAAGGTAAAAAGAAAGAGTTAACACAAAAAGCTAAGAAAAAGGTGGAGTTGAACAAAAGTACACAATTTTTAAATTGACAAGAAGAACATATAGAGTTAAGAGGGAATAAGAGGATAGTAAGGAAGAAGTTTGATCCCAAAATGACATCATCCCCAGTAATAACACAGAATGAGGTGGTTTATTCATGTACCCATCCCCTAATTAAGTTTATTAGGAATATGGAAGAAGAGACAGAAAGGGTGGAAATAACTAAAGGTGAAAATAAAACAAGTGTCACTGGCCCTGAATTACATATTTCTGATTTGGTCAAAATGGAGGGGAGTATGGGGAAAGATGCTGATAATGATAAAAATGTTGATGTTAATATTGATTTAGTGACTAATGATATTTTGCCAACTAATAAAGGGAAAACAAGTTTAAGGAATGAAAGTATGACCAATAAGCCAATTTGCTTAGTAAGTCCAATTAATAGAATGGAAAAGCAGAGAAGTAAGAGATGCACTTACTTAGAAAAGTATGAATCCTTTTTGACACCATGTATTAGAGATTACAATATTAATGCTTTAATAAATCATGAAACAGGAAAGCAAGTCCCGGTTATATGGGAGAAAGAGACACAAGATAGGGCTGCTTCAGTAGCTGAAAAAATGACTATCGATGAAGAAGAGGGGGGAAGCCCCTGCCATATTGATAATATTAAGATGGAAGGTGGAGAGGGGAATGATTTAGTGCTTAAAACTCTCCTGGACTTAAAAAAAGAACAACATTTTAGTAAAGTTCTACTCTTGGAATTGGTTACCTTTTTTCATGTTTTTCTGGATTTGTATGTAAACAATAATACATGTGAATGTGGGGGAAAAGGCAAAAAGCAAGAATCTGATGATAATTGCTTAACCAAAGAAGAGATGGCTGTAAATAAAAGCTGTAATTGGTCCAGCGTATTAAATAATGTATAAAATACAGCAAATGTAAAGAAAAAAATATGTCTAAGACAATAAAAACAATAACGGAGGAAATTGCTGAAAATGAAATAAAAGAAATTGATCTTTTAATTAAAGATCTAAATCGAAGAAAAAGACAGATTGAGGAAAGTAATGGATTACAGAAAGGAAATGTGGAAGAAAGGGTAAGATCTATGTCAGATAGGAAAACACAGCCAAAGGGGAAAGTAGTAAGACAGGATGGATTGAGAGGAAAAAAAAGGATGACAAGAAAAATATAGTTAAGGAAAGGAAGGCTGAGTTAATATCAGAGAAAAAGGTAAGGTTTGAAAAGGAAAAACAAGTTAAAAGTGATGAGTCAATAGAAGAACTAAAGAATGATAGAACAGCTAAAGGTGATTGATTGCCTACAATATTTATGCAAGGGTTGCCAAAATCAAGAAATGAGAATAATTACATGTTGAAACAAGGAGTTAATAATGTGCATAAAGGTATACTAGGGCACAAAGTGAATTGGCAAGATTTGAAGTTGACTTATCTATATAAAGTTAGTCCAGCTAAAGGCTGGATTTGTGTAGTACTTAAAGATGGGGATAAAAGGAGAAAGATACTGACAAATAAAGAAAAATTTACAGAAATAGGGATTTCACTTGACGTTACTATAAGAAAAAGTCAAAAAATACAGATAAAACAGGATGGAAAGAATGGTAAAGGGACAGTGTGTGATGACATAAGGAAACTAAATATGCAAATAGTTATAAACAACCAAGGATAACAGCATATATGACACCAGTTGAGATAGTGCATAACATAGGAAATGAGGAAGAAGAAGAAGTTCTTAATGAAAGAGTCAGGAGACAACTGGGGAGCAGGATTAATAGCTCAGATATATTAGAGCTAGATGAACAAACAGAAGAGAGTGTTACTCTGGAAGTGGTAGACTCAGTAAGCTTTGTTAGTAGCAAAAGCACGCTGAGCTTACAGGAAGTGACAAATTGACCAGAGCTGGATAATGTAGGTAAGGATCTTATAAAACTGCTTAGTTGGACTGTGGAGGGACTGAAAGAGAAATTATTAAATAAAGAATGCCATGCATGGTTGAACACATTTTCTATACTACTATTACAAGAAACTTGGTTGAAAAAGGGGGAGTTATATAATTGAATGGCTTTAACTCATGGTCAGTAGCTGCTACTAGGGTAAAAAGATTTGGACACCCAAAAGGTGGTCTCATGATTCTGTTAGATATTTCGTTGAAATGTAGAGTAATAGAGGTTAGTGCTGCCTCTGTTTATTTTATGTATATTATCATAGCAAATGAGGAGTGTAGGTGGGCACTCTTTAATATCTATATTCCTCCCAAATTAAAATTACAAGAATATAAATCTGTAATGAATCTGATAGGAAAAAGTGTAGAGTCAGTCAAAAGAAGATTTATAGGCTCTAAGATGATAATAGCAGAGGACTTTCATGCTCATGTGGGGAATATGGCAGAAGAACAGTCTCAGGATTGGTGTTTTGATGATGCCATGAATATACCGGTAAGAAGCTCCAGAGATAAGGCTGTGACTAATAAAGGCAAGAGTGTTATCCAATTTTACGAGAGATACAGCCTTAGATTGCTAAATGGGAGAACTAAAGGTGACTGGAAGGGAGAATTTTCATTTTTGAGAAAAAATGGAGAGAGTGTTCTAAATTTATGCATGGTCGAAGCCTTTGATTTTAATCTGGTAGAAATGTTTAAAGTAGTGAGATTTTGGGATAGTGACCATTTCCCTCTTACATGTAATTTAAATATAAATTTGGAAGTGAGAAAAAAATATATAAGCGTAGAACATCAAGCAGACATGCATATGTGCATCATGTATGGTTAAAGGATTAAATGGAACGGATTTACAAAACAGATAATGGACAATTTATTTAGTAGTGGACAAGTAGAAAGTATAGTAAATAAACTTACATCTAATAATACAGGGAGAGGGGAAGGTAGGATTGAGATGTATGATGAATTAATAACTATTATTGTTGACACCTTAAGTAAACAAAAAAGTTCAAAAAAAGCTACTAGACGTAGGAGCAGAACATCCATGATATGATAAAGACTGTTTTACATATTTTAAAGGAATGAAATTAAGAAAGTGAGAAAAGGTAGACATCTTGAGGGCTTTTAAGCTGCTGAAAACAGAATATAGATTTGTATTAAGGGGGGAAAAAAGCAAATGATAAAAATAGACTTTGGGAAGAACTGCAAGCTAGTATACTGAATAAAGACAAAAAGTTGTTCTGGACTTTAGTTGCCTATGGGTGTAATGAAGATGATGTGCAATATAATATCGTAGGTATGATCCCTGAAGACACCTGGATTAAACATTTTAATAATATCTATGATTCAGGGAATAAAGAATGTAATGCAAATAAGGTGGTTAAAGAAAGTCTAAAGACTATGGGTAATAATACCACTTTTGTCTTCAGTGTTGAGGAAGTTAAAAATGCAATATATGCTCAAAAAAGGAACAAGGCTACTGGAGGAGATGGTGTCCCTGTGGAGTTCTTACATAATAACTTAGAACTATGGGCTAGCATTCTTACACAAGTGTTCAATGATATAAATACTTCCCTTTTGTTACCCCAAGCTTGGAATAAGGGAATAATTGTACCCCTTTTTAAAAAAAAGAGATAAACAGGACCCAAAATGTTACCAACCTATAACTTTTCTGCCTGTAACACAGAAAGTATATTCCAGACTGATTTTAGAAAGGTTGCTCACTTGGGTAGAAGAAAACGAATGTATATCAAAATTTCAGTGTGGTTTTAGGAATGAGTGTGGAACCATGGATTTGGTGTTCACAATTAATCATCTAATTGATAACTATGTGAGGAACAAAAAAAGAGCTTTGTATGTTGGCTTCATAGATATCAAATCAGCGTTCAACCAAGTAAATAGAAGCAAATTGTGGGATATCTTGGACAGCTTGAAAACTGACCAACATTTGCTTGCTATTTTAAAAATGTTGGATACAAATACCATAGCAAATATTAGGTATGGCCGAGATGGGGCGGTGTCCAAGGAAATCAAAATTTTTCACGGTGTGAAACAGGGCTGCCTGTTGGCACTGCTTCTATTTAATTTATATATAGAAACATTGATAAGTAACATCAAGTTGATTGATACCTTTGCGCCTAAGATAAATAATGGGCTGGATATTCAGAAGGGTTGCGCCATGCGCAATAGGGTTGCGCCTGTGCAAGTTCAAAATTGCGCCATTCTGCCATATTCAGCAGGAGGCAGTTGCACCCCCCCAAGTCAAGCTGAGCAACAGTGCAATGCTAATGAAGGCATGCTCTACCGGAGGGGGAGGAACCATGCATAAACTGCACAGCCCGATATTCAGTGGGCTGTGCAGAGTTGTGCAGGTGCAACCCCCAACCTGCGCCTGCACAACTTTGAGCAAAAGAAAAAGGAGTAGGTCGAGGGCCACCCACAGGTGAGCTGCCGCATTGCAGGGCGCAACACAGCAGCTGCCACCTGTGGGTGGCCCTTGACGTACTCCCTGTGCCCCCCTGCAGCCCAATCGCGGGCATTAGTAACCCCTCCCCCGACTGGCCGATTGCGGGCATAGTAACCCCCAACCAGCCCGATCGCTGGCATAAGTGACAAAAAAACCACCCCCACTAGCCCGATTGTGGGCAGAACAATTTCAACCCCACCCAAGAACATATCCTTGGTGGTCCAGTGGACCGTGAAGTCCAATCGCGGGCATTAGAGTCCACCCCAAGGTCCACATACCCTGGTGATCTAGTGGCCCCCACCAACCAACGGAGCCCCACCACCCGCCTCCCCGTCAGCCAGCCGCCGGAGCATCCTCACCCGCCCGCGCCCGCCGACTGACTGCTTGTAGGCTGCATGCCCATTGGTTCAGAGGAAGAGTCGATGGGCATGCAGCCCATCCATTCATAAGGCAGTCAGATATGTGAATGAATTCATTCATTCAGCCTATACCGATACAAGGTAGTCCAGATATGTGAATTAATTCATTCATTCACATATCTGACTGCCTTGCGAGAGTGGCTGCACGCCCATTGCTTCTGCTCTGAACCAATGGGCGGCAGCCCACCGAGCAGTCAGTTGGCGGACGGCAGGGCGGCAGGTGGGTGGATGCTTCCGCCAGCCGCTGACGGGGGGAGCGGGTGGTGGGGCCCTGGTGGGTGGTGGGTAGGGGCCACCAGATCACCAGGGTAGGTGGACCTTGGGGAGGGGTGGTGGACTCTAATGCCCGCGATCGGCTTCACGTCCACTGGACCACCAGGGATATGTTCTGGGAGGGGTTGAAATCTGTTCTGCCTGCGATCAGGCTAGTGGGGGTGGGGGTTTTGTCACTTATGCTCGCGATCGGGCTGGTCGGGGGTTACACTTATGCCCGCAATCGGCCAGTCGGGGAGGTTTGTCACTTATGCCCGCAATCGGGCTGGTCGGGCTGGGGTTACTACCGCCGATTGGGCCAGATGGGGTGGGGGATTTCAACAGTTATGCCCGCGATCGGGCTGCAGGGGGCGTTGGTCCCCGACGGCTGCTGCCTGGCAGGGCGCCAGGCGCAAGTTCTTGGGGATCGGCGCACCTGCATGCTAATGGCATGCAAATGGGGCCATAAATAGATGCAAATCCCCCACGCCTTGCATGGATTATGGCTCCATTTGCATGTCACCTTTTGAATATCGGAAATTTGCGCATGGCGCAATGGAACTTGCGCCACCGCATCTTGAATGCTCCACTCTGACCACTTGCGGTGGCGCAAGTTCCATTCGCCATGCACAGTGGCTGTGGCTTGGGGGTGATATTCAAAGGAGTTGCTCAATAGCGCAACTCCATTGAATATCGCCCCGGCCACACCCCTGCGCAACTATATTGTGCAGCGCAAGAGCTTGCGCCACAGAATGGCGCAGTTTGAATATCCAGCCCAATGTGTTAATTCAAATACTTTTATATGCAAATGATGCGATAGTGATTTCACAAATGCCTTTAGGATTACAAAAAGCAATATTAAATAGTATGGAGTCGTTGAGGTCCCTAGAACTGGAACTGATTGTGAGCAAATCAAAAATCATGGTGTTTGGACAAAAGAATGTGAATGGCAGTAAAAACTAGATAATAGGAAACAGTAAAATTGATGAAATAACCGAATACAGACACCTGGGGGCAATTATTGACAAAAAAGCATCCTGGATACAGCATTTTTCTGAGGTCAAGTCCAATGCATATAAAACCTCTAGTGCAATTAAAAGTTTTGCTCATAAATTTGCAGATAACTCATTTGCAGCTTTAAAGAAAACATTTGATACTGTGGCCCGGATATTCAAAGGGGTCGCGCGATCCCTACATGCGCCACACACTGGTGCACAAAGTTGAGCCAGAAACAAAAGGCTCAAATGCTGGCCACCCACAGGCGGGTGGCTGTAGTGCATGGCACAACACAACAGCCGCCAGCCTGTGGGTGGCCACCCGGCCAGCAGGTGCACCGTCCACAAGCACCCTGATGTGGTAGGCATGTGCCCCACCCCCTACCCCGTCGCCCAATAGCGGGCAGATGTACATATATAAGAACCCTTGTGGTCCAGTGGCCCCCCTTCGCCCGATCATGGGCAGATGTATATATAAGAACCCTGGTGATCCAGTGGCCCCCCCTTCGCCTGATCGTGGGTTGTTGTAGTAGTATGTGTACCTGGTGGTGCAGTGGGAAGCCCCCCTTGCCCAATTGCGGGCAATTGTACAGATTAGATCCCTGGTGGTCCAGTGGGAAGCCCCCCATTGCCCGAGTGCGGGCATATGAAACAATCTGAACCCTGGTGGTCCAGTGGTAATCCCCCTTCCTACCCACCCACAGAGGTCCCCTGCCACCCAGCACCCCCCCCATCATCAGCAGGTGGCAGCACCCACCCGCATGCTGCCCTGCCACCTGCTTAATCACATATCGGGCCTGTGTAGTACAGTATAGTCTGCACGCCCATTGGTCCATGCACTTGGCATCCCCTATGCAGTGGACCAATAGGTGTACAGATTGTACTGTAAGCTGTCATTCGACAGGCGGCCAGGCGGTATGCAGGTGGGTGCTGCCACCCACCAATAATGACGGGGTGCTGGGTGGGGACCTCTGTGGGTGGGTGGGAGGGGTTACCACTGACCACCAGAGTTCACATCATTACATATGCCCATGATTGGGCTACGGGGGGAGCTTCCCACTGGACCACCAGGGATCTAATCTGTACAACTGCATGTGATTGGGCAAGGGGGGCTTCCCACTGGACCACCAGGGACTCATAATACTACAATAGCCCAAGATCGGGTGAAGGGGGGAGCCACTGAACTGCCAAGGTTCTAATATATACATCTGCCCATGATCTGGCAATGGGGGGGCACTGGACCACCAGGGTTCTTATATATGCATCTGCCTGCAATCGGGCTATGGGGGGGGCCACTGGACCACCAGGGTTCTTATATATGCATTTGCCCACGATCGGGCGTACGGGAGTGGGGGACTGCAATGGCACTGCATGGTGTTGATCCCCGATGGCTGCAGCCTGGCAGGGTGCCACATGCAAGTCACTGGGATCGGCACATCGCATGCAAACGGGGCCATAATGACATGCAAATGGCCACATTTGCACCTTGCATGCATAATGGCCTCATTTGCATGCCCCATGCTGAATATTGCGGGTGCTGTGCCTAGCGCAACTGCATTTGCACTTGCGCATCCCCCTGCTCCTGTTCCTTGTCTTGCACTGGTGCAGTGCCACTGTGCCATGCACAGTGAGTGTACCCTCTGTGCCATATTCAACGGTGCTGAGCCATGGCGCAGCACCATTGAACATCACCTGGTCCATGCCCTGGCGCAGCCCAGTTGCGCTGCGCCCAGGATTGCGCCACTGCCCAGTGCAGTCTGAATATCCAGACCTAAGTGTATATGCCAGCTGCTTTATGGAAGTGAAATATGGGGGCTTTATTTGGACAAACAGAATGTAGAGGTGATACAGAACTCATTCTTGAGAACAACGTTGAATTTACCTAGAGATTGTCCTGTTAGTTTCACAAGAATAGAAACAGGGTCATTACCCATAAAAACAAAAATTTTGATCCATACTACAAAATGGTTAGGCAAAATATTGAAAATTAAGAAGGATAGGCTCCCAAAGATGTGCTGGAGTAATTTTTTAAACAAACGTGTAAATGGGCTAAATATTGGCTGGTTTGCGAGGTTGAACAATGTGTTAACAAAGGTTGGCTTTGTGGAAATTTGGAACAGGAAAGTGGTTAACAGCACTGACTCATTTGTGAATAAGGTAGTTGCAAAGCTAAAAGATATCGTAATGCAAGAAGATATGGGTAGAATCCATGAGACTGATTCGCTAGGGCTATACTCTAGTATTAAAATAAATTGGGGCACTGAGAAGTATCTGACAAAATGTGAAAATTTTAAACATTGGAATTTGCTATGTATGATTAAGACTGGCCACCTTGGGCAACGCATTTTTCAACCTACATAACAAACTTTATGGTATGAGTATAAAAAAATGTAAATGTTTTGCCAAAAAGGATTTAGAAATTGTGCATGTTTTATCTGAATGTGCAATATATATATATACACACACATATTTTTTTGTAGACTTTTTCCCTTCGGTCGCGGTCTGCGGGGCCTCTCTCAGGCATCCTGCCTACTCCTGCCTCGCCTGAAGTCCTCCTACCTGTGCCTCCTCTCTCCCCCTCCTCTAGCCACGATCGGTACCCCCAGCTTGACCTCTCCGTGGTGGGGCCACCCCTCCTCTTGGGAGCTCTCAACAGTCAGCTCCAATATGGCAGAGGACCCGGGCCGAGAAACCTGGAAGGCCAGACAGGAAGGACCCGGCTGTGGGCATGGTGGCAGCTGCCATTGCCTATTCCATAGACCGGGGTTTTCTCTGTTCTGGTGAGCTCTTCTCCCCTCCCTCCCATGCGAGTGAACATCCCGACGAATGGCGCACGGCAACCCCTGCCTGCGTCGGGCACGCTAGTTATCTGCTTCTCAGTGAGTTACAGCACTCCCGGTCTCCACCAGGAGCCGCTGATGTGCCGAGCGATCCCCGACCTCCCCCCCAGGAAGGAGAGCAGCCCTGTGGGTGCTAAATCCTTTCCCGCCCCTGCCGCCCCCCCAGCACCCCGAGCTCACTCCCGAACTCGGGTCGCTGGCGCGTGGAGGTGTGGCATCCAGCGCCTCAACCTTCAGTGCCACCAGGCCAACTATATTTATTTATTTTTATTTATTTAGCTTTTGTTAACCGAGTAAGTGCACTAGCCATAAAATGACTATTTTCAGGCACAACCCAGGAGAGTACAGACATGCAGAAACTTAACAGGATAACAAATTATAAGTGCTTTACATACAATGAGTTAAAGAGAATACAATATATCAGAACATACAAAGTAAAGCGCTTTACATACAATGAGTTAAAGTGGATACAATATATCAGAGACATACAGAGTAGACCATTCATAAGTTCATAGGTGCCTACCTATGCAATGAATAGAGAGGACTTTGGACAATAAATTATCAGGTGACATATCATATGAACAGAACAAGGTACACAAAAACCAAAACAGGTAATACAAAAGGAAGAAATAACCATTGAGAGCAGGGGGTTTCATTAAGGAAAAGGTCGGTAAGTGAGGAAGAGGGGAGCAAGCCATGAAATGAGATTATATGAGTGTATGTAAGTGTAAGGGAGATGCCTGTAGTGCAAGATTGTATATGGGCAGGGAAAGGGAGCCGTGACAGGCTGAGGCAGTAAGAGGGTTATATAGAGGTGAGGAAATACTATTGTATGGCCAGAGACATCAGTCATTAGGTAGGGTGAAAGCAGGAACAGGTATCAGCAATCAGCAGATTCGAGCGCAGTTTTCTCTTAAAGCATGTGTGGGAGCTAGAAGGTCTAATGTCGAGGGGAAGGGAATTCCACAGCTGTGGAGCCACATGCTCAAATGCAACAGTTCCTTTCCTAGTGCGGCACCTCGGCAAATTCAGAAAGGATTTATCAGCTGATCATAGACCATGGAGTGTGTCCTGAGGAACAAGCATTGCTGCAAGACACCTAGGGGTTTGATTTCGAATTATCGAATCAATAAGACAGCCAAGGTAGTATTTCCTACTAGCTAATGGAGGGAGCCAACCAAGATCATTATAAAGCTGACAGTGGTTATTTAAGCCAAGAGCAGAAGAGCATAGCGACATATGTTGTTATACATAATATCCCATCTAGTAGGTCAGATTTTATGAGCAGCCCCAAATAAGGGCCCCATCCGTTAGGGTGGGAGCAGAATCCCCCTCGCAATGGCCATTTTAGCCGATGGCATGAGCATATAACTGGTCTTATATGTAACACCCAGTTTGGAGTTGACAGCTCTGCAAACAGACTGTACATGAAAATTAAGATCAAGAGATTGATCTAGCAGGATGCCCAAGTACTTGAAAGAGGTCACACATTCCAGTAATTGACCTTCTAAGTCCTGCACCGTCAGTGCTGTTGTGCAAGCCCGGAGCTTTGGGGCCGATCCAAGCAGCAAGGCTTTAGTTTTGCTAATGTTGACAGCCAGTTTGTGGTCGTATAGCCAGTTTTGGATATTGTTAAAGTCAGAGGAAAGGGTTGTGTTGATAGTGTCTATATTAGTAGAACTTGTATAGATGACAAGATCATCAGCATATAGAATAGCAGAGCAGGATTTTAGAGCAGCTCCAATGTTATTTATATAAAGGGAGAACAGGAGGAGCCCTAGGATGGAGCCTGAGGTACACCAATGTTAATGGTGGTACTGTTCGATAGAGAGGAATTAAATTTCACCACGTGAGTTCTATTTGTCAGGTAGCTTTCATACCAGTCAACAATAGAGGAGGAGAAATGCAGGTGTCGAAGCGAGGAGAGAAGCAAAGTGTGATCAACAAGGTCAAAAGCCTTTGTGAGGTCAATAAAGACAGCCCCAGTCAGATTGCCAGTATCCATTTTTGAAAGAGTGTCTGTGGTGAATTTAAGGAGTGCAGTCGTTGTGCTATGTCCTTTCCTGAAGCCATGTTGGGTATCCGAGAGCAGGCTGTGCTTAAGCAAATAGTCAGTTGCCTGAGTTGCGACAATTTTCTCCAGGATTTTGCTCAGTACCTAGAGTATGGCAATTGGTCTGTAGTTCATGACAACTTTAGGATCCCCTTTTTTAAGTACAGGTGTGATCTGAGCAGCTTTCCAGAGGTCAGGGACCACTCCACCTGAAAGTGATAACATATACATTTTGGCCAGCGGTAATGCAATAAGGGGAGCTGCAAGTTTCAAGAGGCGGGGTTCAAGGAAGTCTGAGCCAGAGCTGGTATGATCAGAGATGGACCTCAGGAGCTTCAGGACTTCCTTTCTAGACACAGCCTTAATAGAATGGAGGAGTATAAGGAGGCACGGGACAACACTTCCAACTTATCCAGACAGGTTCCTGATGAGGAGTGGGAGGACACTGCAGTGGGATCGAAGGAAGAGGTATATTGGGAGAGATCAGAGAAATGCAGATTGAAAGAATTAGCTATGGTTTGTGAGTCATTGCAATGCACATCATTTATCAGCATATCACCAGGGTAGTTGACTGTGAGGATCCTAGGAAGGATTTGATGTGTGACCAGAATTTTCTGGGATCATTGGCCGAGTTAATCAGCAGGTCTTTACAGTACTTGCTCTTAGCAGCTCTGACTTGTCTTTTACATGAATTCCGTAGCGTACGGTAAGCACTGAAATCTGCTGGCCTGATGTTTTGTAGCACTTCCAGAGTTTATCTCTAAGGCGCAAACTTTTGAGCAAGTCTTTGTTTAGCCATCTTGTTTGTTTACTCCTCACTCTCCGGGTGATCTTTGGGGCTTGTTCACATTGAACCATAAGGAATTTAGTGATGAAGAGGTTAAGAACATCCTGAGAACAGTGTGATAGATAGATCTCCGACCAATCAATTCTGGAGACGTCATACAGAAACACCTCTTGGTCTAGATGAGCAAAGTTTGTGAGAGTTTTGAATGTGCAATATGGCAAGAAAAAAGAAAGAAATGACTTAATCCGTTAACTGATCGACAGGGTGAAGATTTCATTAAGATACTGTTAAGGATGAATGATATCAAGTATATGTATGGGTTAGCAAGATTTTTTTTTTATACTATAACTTGATTTAAGTGCTATAAGATTTATAGTGTAAGTACATTGATAAGTAATGTCTATGTTTATGTTTACTTATATTTATAATGTGACTTTTGGATGTAACAAATGTGTGTTTTATACAATCCTTTTAACCAATAAAAGAATCTGAAGTACTCTATTGCTTCCAGTGTTAAAATACATGCAGGTCGTAAACAATATCTTTCTGCTATGCTTTTGTGATGATGACTGCTTCTAATATTCAACCATAACAACAGAAACAAAAATTATGTACTTACCATAATTGATCTTCTGGAATATCTTCACCATTGATTACCACTAATGGGCCTGGGGCCAGAGGCACTAGCTCCCCATGGAAGCAAATTTTTTTTCTAGGGAGGAAGCCAACATTGGGTAGTGATAGCACCTGCACACCTTATGTGGTGCTGTGCATGCTAGCCAATAACCAATGCTGGCTCCCTCAGCACCTCAGTTCTGTTCACAAGGACAGAAATAAAGTGGAGAGAAATAAAAGAGAGACTAGAGGCTTTCAAGCTCAAAGGGATAGGGAAAGGATACAGGAATAAAATAAAGAAAAAACAGACCCTGACTACTAATCTAGAATAAGAACAGTGCACTCTAAGTGGCATAAGGGTAGTTGGGTATATACAGAGCCAGAATCTCATACCACTAGCCACAGAGAGGGTGGAGAGTGGTCCAGAAAAATAGGGCAGAAGCCCCGAGTTGGCTCTGGCAGATGTATGAGAGGGATGTCCAATAATGGGACCCCCTTGCAAATGAGATGGCACAATGTGCTAAATTAGAAAAATACACATAGACTCCTGAGATTCATGCTACCATACAGAGAACTGATTGACTGCATGAGTTAACCATGTCCCTCTTTTTTCACATCAGGGAGAAGAAAACTGGAACCTAGATGGATCTGGAGTTGCAGGACTGGACAAATCAAGGGAGTTGAGATGTGTTCATCTCCCCAGACACCCCCAAGGGTAGTGGACCAAGGCTCAGAAGCACAATGAAAAGGAAAAAAGGGCATACCAACCAAAAATGTCTGACATGGTCAGAGAAGAAATTACTCTAAGATGACCTGCTTCTCCTGCAACCACAGCGACGTACCCCGTGGGAAAGCTAGTGCCTTGATCCAGAAAGGTGCATATCCCCCCCCCCCCACAAGCAGAGCAGCTGCTAAGTTCAGTTAGATCTGACACTGCCCAGGGCACATATTCCATGTAGCAACTAACAGGGATATACCCATAGAGGGGATATACCCCCGGCATGGAGGAGGGCAAGAAAGAAAAGGGGGGGAGCCACTTTCCAGAAGGTAAGAGGGTCACCAGTGAGAGGGCCACCAAGGACCCTCACCCATTTTTTTTTTTTTGGTGAGAGTGGGGGTACCACAAAGTGCCCAACTCTCTTTTTGTATAACAGAATTGGAAAAAAAGACCCCATGGGAGGGCTATAACTGGGGGGATGCCCACAGGAAAAAAACTTCTGCTGTGCTGCCAGCACCAGCAAGGTGAGCTACCCAGAAGCCCTGACTCTGCCTGAGCAGGGGATAGTGAGCGGGTAATCAGTGGTGAAGATATTCCAGAAGATCAACAGTTATGTTAAGTATGTAATTTTCATATCTTCCAGGAATCAGTCTTCACCATTGATTCCCACTGATGGGTCCGAGCACCAAACTTCCCTTTTCTATAAGGGAGGAGTTGGCTCACCCTAAAGCAAACAGAGATCCCTTAGCCCTCTGCATGGGGGAGAACACCTGAGGTTTGAGGCTCCTTATGGGTCTGGCAGGACCGAAAACCGGTCAGGATCAGGCAGAGGCTAATGTAGCACAGGAGCAGGAGGGTGCCCCAATAGCTCTCACCTGACACTGCAGAAGAAAATAAATGGAAATTATGTACCTACCGTAATTCTTGATCTTCTTGGATGGAGTCTCCACCACTCATTCACACTACTGGGACTATGCTGGAGGCACTAGGACCCAGCGGGAGCCAAAAATCTTCAGAAGGACTGGCACCGAAGTAGGCCATGTATACATGGCGCCGTGAGGCTAGCTCGCACCATATAGGTTATCTCAGCATCGACTCTCCAACTGCCTCAGTACCTTTTTACCGAGGAGGTGCAGCATAACCTAACTTAGGAAACTAACCTAATCTGGACATAAGCTAGTCCGTATGACCCGTGTAAGAAGGGTCAACTCAACAGAGTCTTCATAGCCCAGCCAATGAGGGAGTGAAGACCTAAAACAGGATGAGTGAGCTCGGGGGATGGTGGGTGGGCATGTGAATGAGTGGTGGAGACTCCGTCCAAGAAGATCAAGAATTACGGTAGGTACGTAATTTCCATATCTTCCTGGACTAAAAGTCTCCATCACTCATTCGCACTAGTGGGAGAGTACCGAGCTGAAAACAATCCCTTGAGAAGGGCGGCAGGAGAAAGGAGCTCACTTAGGACAGAAATCCATTAAGGATTGTCCTGACAAAAGAAGGATGCTGTCTGACATGGACATCCAGGGCGCAGTGCTTCACAAAAGTGTGCACAGAGCTCCAAGTGGCTGCGTTGCAGATGTCCGCAACGGGCACGTTATGAATCTCCACCAGGGATGCCGCAACTACTCTGGTAGAGTGGGCATACACCCTACCTTCTAGCTTGACCTGCGCAATCAAGTAGCAGTGTGAAGACATGCAACTAGCCATGCTGAAATGCACCTGATGGCAACAGGTTGACCCAGCCAGGCCATGCTGAATGAGACAAAGAGTTGTTTGGATTTACAAATCTCTTTCATTCTGTCGATGTAAAATCACAAAACCCTTTTCACATCCAGAGAGTGAAGGGTGCATTCCCCTTCATTCTGGAAATTTTCAAAATAGGCTAAAAGGACCAAAGGCTGGTTCAGGTGCAGTTCCGAGACTATTTTGGTTAGAAATTTAGGGTGAGTTCTGAGAACCACCTTGTCCTTGTGAAATACTGTATACAGGGCGGGGGGGGGGTCTGTGACCAGGGCATGTATTTCAGACACCCTATGAGTGGAGGTAATGGCCATAAGGAAGGCTGCCTTCCAGGTCAGAAACCTCAAGTTGCAGGTTGCTAGAGGCTCAAAGGGTTTATGGGTGAGCATGTCTAGCACAAGATTGATATCCCATGCAGCCACCGGTCTTCTGACTGGCGGTCTAGTGTGCAGGATACCCTTAAGGAATCTCTTGACTAAAGGTAACTAAGCCACTGACACATTCTGTACTGGCTCGTGATAGGCAGAAATTGCACAGAGGTGCACCTTTACTGCTGAGTATTGCAGTCCTGCATTCGACAGATCTAGGTGGTACTCTAATACCATACTTGGTGGGCAAACAAAGGGGTCTAGGGTAGACTTTCAACACCAAATGGAAAACTGCTTCCACTTTGCTGTGTAAGTCTTCCTAGTGAATGACTTGTGTGCGGCTAAGAGGATTTCTGAGATTCTCTGAGACGTTAGACCTACCCACTTCTATCTTCTCAGGAGCCAGGCATGGAGATGAAGGGATCGCAGGTTGGGATGGACCACTGGACCCTGCGTCAGGAGGTCCATCTGTAAGGGAAGTTGCCTTGGAGGGACTAACAACAATCCGTTGATCAACGGAAAGCATATCTGACGAGGCCAGTATGGGGCGATGAGAATCATGCTGCCCCCGTGCCTCTAACTTGAGCAGCACCCTCTGAATTAAGGGAAGAGGAGGAAATGCATACAGCAAGCGTCTTGTCCACCGCAGTCTTAATGCATCCTGACAGAAAGTGCCTGGTTCTGGATTTCTGGAGCACAATAGAGGCAGTTTTGCATTGAGTGGGGACGCAAAAAGGTCCAGGTCCGGAGTGATTCACTCTTCAAACAGCGATTGCACAACGTTTGTGTCAAGAGACCATTCAAATCCTGCGAGCAGAGCCAACTGGCCTCAACTGTAACTACTCCAGCTGCCCTGGATTTGCTGCACATATTTTATAACCCACAGCTCTGTGGCTCTGTCATGTTCGCTATAGTTGCCTGAGAGCTCCCAACCTCCTCAATCATCAACCATTCCTCCATCTACTTTGATCAACTTACCTACCCAACAATAGATGCTGCCCTCATATGAGGTAATTGCTGGTCCCTCCATGCAGTCTACAACTTTCTGACAATCAACTGCAATGAATATTGTTTACAAGAGCTGTCCAATCAAAGCAGCTGTTTCATTTCACATTCATTTCAGACTTTTCATCTCCATCTTTCAGCAGACTCTGTCATAACTTCAACCCTTGCATTCAGTGACATCATAACTTAGAACACTGTCTCCTGCAAGCAGACACAATCATGTGGGCCATTCTAACTCAATCCACCCGAGCTACTTATACTAAAGTGTGAAAAGTAATCTTCATTCTGTGCTCTGCAATTCTCCCTGAGTAATGCTGCTCTTGTTGAACAAACTCTTGCATTCCTAAAGCCTTGCAACTATCATCAGAAACACGTCTGCACTGACTTGGTTCAATCCATATCCTGTTCCAGGACATTCCATCAAATCAGAGCAGCTTCTTCAGCATCAAAGAATAACACCACTGCACACATCAAGAGACTTGGAAGATGGACTCATCAGTTAATCCAGAAGAAGAAGCAGACAAGCATTTGGGATCATCTCCTCTTATCTTGCCCAGAGGATGGGCAGGTCAGTAGCCATGGGTTCTCATAGGTTTCCTCTACAGGGAGTCTTTCTCTCCTGTATGCTACTGGTCACACTCTCTGTGAGTTGGAGGAGGTTATCTTTTGGGGCCTTCTATTCCCTACATGCTACCCAGCTTCCCTACCAAGGGTGGTAACAGAGAAAGGCCAAAACTTATTACTGTACACAAGTACAATTGCTATTCACAACACTTTGAAATGGAGGGCTAAAGAATGAGGTTCAATGTGAGGGAATAGCTCCTCCCACATTCTGCATAAATGCAGCCTACTCCTTACAGTCCACACTTGGTGTGTTTCATCATGCCCACCATCCTCCTCCTCCTCTTGCAATCTACTCACCAATGGTGCAGGGTCTTCTATTCCCTACATGCCACCTGGCTTCCCTACTAAGGGTGGTAATAGAGAAAGCCCAAAAGCGTAATCAGTGTACACAAACACAATTGCTATTCACAACACACTGAAATAGTCTTCCTGGGCATTAGTGAGATGCACTGATAAAACAATGTGAAGAAATCTGTATGCTGCCTGCCTGCACAATACAAGCCTTGGCCAACAGATAATAAAGACTACGTCTGTGTCTAGTGACATCAGTCACTTAGTTTTCCCAGCATTAAAACAATCATTTAACATTTTAAGTGGATAAAGAAAGGGAACATTTTTTTACAAAATGAAACAATCATAACATTACAGTAGATGTTTTAGTGTGTACAACACCCATGTGCAGTTACACTCGCATCTGTAACATTTTATCCTGTCCCAATGTGCTGCATTTCTCATAGTGTACTGTGCAATACAGACAATCATTTTAACTAGATATTTAATTCTGTTGTATAAGTACAGTATATTATATCTCTGCTATAGGCTGCATTTTTTTCAGTCCCCAAGTTTTTGTTTTCTAAAGTTTTATGTGAAATTACTAAACATGTCTATATTGTACTGGATGTACTGTACCGCTACCCAGGGCTGTCTACTTGATTACAAATAGTATGGGTAGCAGTGACAGAATTTTGGGGACTGAAACAGTGGAAGAGGCTTGTGCTTCATGATGGAAAGCAGACCTTTTTCTCTCTGCTGTCAGCCACACTATTCAGCAGTGGCGAAAGTAGTATGATGCAGTATGAAGAATAGCCTTGTCAGGATCAGGAAGATGACAAAGATTTGGTGGCAGTTCTTGTTCATCCGTTTTGCAAGCCTTTTCATTTTATCTGCTGTTTGCTGGGTTATCATTTAAGACTTCTCAGGTACTTTTGCTTTATAATGTAAGATTGACTTTGCTATCACCTAACTGGTTCTGTGATTGTAGTGTCTTTTGTGACTCTCGCTTTTTTTTTTAAAGACAGATGTATAGAAAAGTTACTGATCGTAACTCCAGATCTTCAACAATATCTTCTCCACTGAGCACCACTCTTTGATATTAGGGCCCGATCCACAAATTAAACTGAACCTGAGGGGTGCTTGCATGGCTATGTGGTGTGCAGAGGTCCCACTTTGCACATCCATTGTCTCTTTTGTGTGCCTATGCTGCACCTGATCCCATGCCAGGCATGCAACCAGGTCAGGGACAAGCACACAGGCGGAGGCGGCCGTGCACCCCATTCACAAACCTATTGTCACATTGTGAAGGGCCAGCAGAGGGGACAGTGGCTATGCAGCCCTAAGGACTGTAGTAGCGAGTACAGGCCTTCTCTCTACAGCCACAGTATCCTCCACAAGGCCCGAACAGTCCCCCTCAACCCACCCCAGCCCTTACGGCCTCCACAGAGGTCTGAGGGCTATATTGGCACTGGCCAGTGAATAAAGTACAAAATAAGTCTACTGTGTTTCCAAAAAACTGGTTGGTTGAAGAGTGCCATGCTAGACAGCAACACACGGAAGGCTAATTTGGAAATTGAGGGAACTGGGGGTGGGAATAAAGTTGGTGGGATGGGTAGCAAATTGACTTGGGAATAGGCAGCAGAGGGTGGCGTTAGGGGGTGAAGTCTCGACACCCAGAATGGTCATCAGCGGGGTCCCGCAGGATTCAATTTTGGGCCCTATTCTTTTTAATGTGTTCATTGCGGACATCGGGGAGGGGGTTGGTAGCAGAATGAGTTTATTTGCTGATGACACTAAATTGGGGGTAGTAGTAGATAGTGAGGAGGGTAGGAGGGCACTGCAAGATGACCTGGACAGGTTGGAAAACTGGGCCCACACGTGACAGCTGGGGTTTAACGCACACAAATTTAGCGTTCTGCACCTAGGTGTTAGGAACCCTGGGCATACTTATCACTTGGGGGGGGTACAGCTGACTGTCGCAATGATGGTGAAGGATCTGGGGGTTATGACTGATGCTAAATGGAACCATTCGAAGCAGTGCAGGAGAGCAGTGGCTAAGGCAAACAAAATGCTTGGGTGTATTGCCAGGAAGATAGTGTCCAGGAGATGGGAGGTTGTACTTCCCCTGTACACCACATTGGTGAGGCTGCATCTGGAGTACTGTGGGCAGTTCTGGTGCCCCTGCCTTAAAAAGGACATCACACTGCTGGAGAGGGTCCAGAAAAGGGCAACAAGGATGATTAGTGGTCTGGAGGGGTTGTCGTATGAGGACAGAGTTAGGGAGCTGAAGATGTACTCTCTGGAGGACAGAAGGGATGGGGGATATGATTAAGACCTTAAAATACCTGAAGGGGTTCAACAGAGGGAACAAGGAGGGTCTCTTCAGGTTAATGGAGGAGGGGACTATGAGAGGCCATAGTCTAAAGTTAGCAGAGGGGTGGTAGAGTGGGGAGGCGAGGGGGCATTACTTTACGGAGAGGGTGGTGGTGCCCCGGAATGTGCTGCTGGATGATCTGGTAAAATTGGGAACTGTGGGTGGTTTCAAGAAGGATTGGGACAGGCATAGGGGCATGGTACGAGGGTGGGGTATGGAGATCACCAGAGCTGTACAGGGTGGGGAACTGGGTGGGAGGGGGGATATAATGGGGGAGGTAGTGCAGCTACTGTGCACTACCAGTGAGCTGCGTCAGGCAGACAAGATAGACCATTAGGCCTAATCTGCTGGCAACTGTGTATGTATGTATGTAAATACAGAACCAACATAACTGGTCAGGGACAGTGTAAGATTACATATGTGATGACTTTGTAATCTATGTATGTATGATGTTCTGTACACTGTATCTATATTTCCATTTGCTGCGTAACGTAGTATGTTTGTGATCCAATTTTAGACAGGAACCAATTGTAAACAAACTATCCAGCTTAACTGGGATATCTTGTTCAAATATCCATTAATAAGTACCTAAATAAACCAATACATAAACAATCGCTATAAGTGAATTGCCGAAGTCATTTCAACACAAACAAGTGCCATTTGCACAGTGCAAGTTGACACCTTTCAGAAGCATTTTTTTTTCAGTTTGTATTGTATCTCTGGTTACATGACCTGCCCCCATCCAGACTAGTCCCCCAAGCCCCATCACCCGGCTTCGCTAGGCCTTACCCTGCTTTGTCATCCTCTGCCATAGGACTGTGGAGGTGCCCAGCCACCAGTGCAGGGTTTGCAGAGAACTGGGACATCACACAGCTGTGGTCAGGGTGTTTTTCACTATTTTTTACCCTGGGCCTATCATGCGTGCTATAATGCATTATGCAACATCCACCTCCGTGGAAACACCCCCGGCATCCTGCGGGTGGGATTCCTTCCCTTGCATCCCGCTGCATTGCTACCCATATTCCTCTAGGTGACAGCCACCAAGCGGGGCACACATACCCTCCTCCCTGACTGAGGACAGCTGTCCGAGGGATGCCCACTACTCCATGCTCCAGCCAGCCCCTGAGTGACCCACATCCATTCCCAAACCCAGATCGCCACTGCAGCAGGTGTTTAGGCAGCCAGTGCATCAGTCCACCATTCCACTGGCCCAGCTCTCAGAAGCATGCTTTAATTCTCCACAAGTCGCTGTTGACCACAGTGAACACTGCACTCGTGCCCAGAACAGACCAGTAAAGTTGCAGTGAAGTTGCAATGGGGGCTTTAGTGGACATGAGGCATGTATCATAAGCTCTGTACAACAGTTTGTGTTGAGGGTGGGGTAAAGTGGTTAACATGTATACTTCAGACGGCAATGGAAAGCCCTCCCAATGTCACTGGAGCATTAATAACTCTCCCAGTGATCCCTAATGACATCAGCACATCATGCTGTGGTTCCAAAGGTGTGCTGCATCCCCAAGACGACTAGTCTGAGCTGAGCACTAACTGCTTAGGGCCTAGCAAACTCATGGTTTGTGCTGCGGGCTCCCCAGTTTCTCTACCCCAGCATGTTCTCCATGCAAATGTCGCTTGCACTAACATGCAGAGTGGTAACCTGAAGGGTTATATTATTAGCGAGAGGAGCAAGACCGGGGGGGGGGGGCATTGTGAGACTTAGGGAACAGGGAGGCAGGGTAGTGAAGAAAGACATTGACAAGGCAACCATCCTCAATAAATACTTCTGCTCCGTATTCAAAGAAGAAGACAATGGGGATGGTCCCCCATTAATGGAGAAGGGCAAACGGGGAGAAGGGGTGGACATTAGACCTTTTTCAGAGGACAGAGTAAAAACAGCACTAGAATGGCTTAGGGTGGATAAAGTTATGGGGCCCGATGGGATACACCCAAAGATCCTAAAGGAGCTCCGGAAGGAACTGGCTAAACCTCTCACTAAGCTGTTCAGTGGATCACTGGAAGCAGGCGTGGTTCCGGAGGAGTGGAGGAGGGCACAAGTGGTACCCCTGCACAAAAGTGGTAGCAAGGAGGAGGCAAGAAACTACCACCCAGTCAGTTTGACCTTAATAGTAGGTAAAATGATGGAAACCCTGCTTAAAGAAAGGCTGGTAGACTACCTAGAAACAAGGAGGCTGCTGGATCCAAGGCAACATGGATTCACAGCAGGGAGGTCATGCCAGACCAAGTTTATTGATTTCTTCGCGTGGGTAACAAAGGAAGTAGACCAGGGCAGAGTGGAAGATGTGGCCTAACTGGGCTTCAGGAAGGCTTTCGACACAGTCCCACACAGGAGACTAATCCTCAAGCTGGCAAATCTGGGGGTGGGGACAGAGGTGGTCACGTGGGTTAGAAACTGGTTGAGTAACAGAACACAAAGAGTGGTGGTAAATGGGGTTAGCTCACAGCAGGGACGGGTAACAAGTGGCATACCCCAGGGATCAGTGCTGGCACCAATGCTCTTCAATGTCTTCATAAGCGATATTGCAGAGTGTCTAGAAGGGAAGGTAAGCCTGTTCCCGGACAATACAAAGCTATATAACAGGGTAGATACACAGGAAGGTATAGGAAAAATGAGGGGAGATCTGAAGAGGCTAGAAAATTGGTGCAAGGAATGGCAGTTGGGTGTCAGTGCAAAAAAGTGCAAGATTTATTTATTTATTTTATTTATTTATGACTTTTTTAATCAGGTAGGTGCGCTGATCCCAAGGACTGTTTTCAGCATGACCCAGGCCATGTAAAGTGGTACAGAGTAGAAATCTAAACAACAACACATAGCAGAAGAGCAAGTAACACAGCGTAAAAAGGTTACAATAGTACATTAGAAAATACATAAAGTGGCAGCAGTTAGAGGACACAATAACAGGAGCAATGCAAACATGTCTCAGCCTAATTTATGCACCGAGGGAGAGGGAGAGGGAATCCTAGGGTCAAGTATGAACTAGATGGGGTAACACTGGAGGCCACCAAAGAGGAAAGGGATCTAAGGTAGTCATAGAAGACAACCTCAAAGTGGCTAAACAGTGCGACAAAGCAGTCAGAAAGGCTAACAGAATACTAGGGTGCATAGGAAGGGTTATAACAAGTAGAAGGAGGGAAGTGGTGGTACCATTGTACAACTCCCTAGTAAGGCCTCATCTGGAGTACTGTGTTCAGTTCTGGAGGCCCCATCTCCAAAAAGACATAGACAGGATGGAGACGGTACAGAGGAGGGCAACAAAAATGGTGTCCGGGTTGCAGCATAACTCACATGAGGAGAGACTCAGAGCTCTCAATATGTACTGCCTGGAGGAAAGGAGAGAGAAAGGAGGGACATGATAGAGACCTTCAAGTATCTAAAGGGGATTAACAGGGTACCAGAGGGGAGCATCTTTCACATAAAGGGATATAGCAGAACAAGGGGGCACAGCATGAGACTAAAAGGGGGAAAACTTAAGAGGGAACTTGAGGAAATTGGACTTCACTGAAAGGGTGGTGGAGAGACAGAACAGTCTCCCCCAGGAAATGGTGGGGGCAGCCACAGTTCAGGGATTCAAGAATGCATGGGATAGGCACATGGGAATTATCAATCTAGGACGAAAGGGGGGGAACTTGTAGAATCTAGGGTACCTTAAGCATTAGAAACAGGGATGGGGCAGACTGGATGGGCCACAAGGCCCTTATCTGCTGACATCTGTGTATCTATACTGAAACGTGGTTTGTGCAAATGCACAATGCATTGCACATGTTTGACTATAAACCCTCCAAACACACACACATACAACAGCTGCGCTAATTTGTGCATGTTCTGTTTGACTGTTAGTGCTGTTTTTCTTTTCTTTTTAGTTAATCTTCTTTCTCCCCCCAGTATGACCCCCATCCTACTGACACCCCCAGCCCCTTCACCCTAGCTTCCCCCAGGATTTACTAGGCCCCAGTCTCCTGCAGCTTGCCCCCTATGACGGGATGTCAAAGAGCACTCTCAAACTGCTGAGTCAAGGATCCAGAGGGGCTATGCCTGAGTCAGCGAGCATGGGGCCTTCAAGGAGCAGCAATCACCCTGCCATCCAGGAAGTCTTTTCCACTTTTCTTGTCTCCCCCTCCTCAGGCATGGAGAAGCATGCATGCAATGGTGTAAATGGCGGTGCCATGCACGGCACGCCAGATGCCTGCCACTTCTCCACCTCCTGATGTACTGTCCCCCAACCTTAGCAAGGGGAAAGTCCATCTCCAGGCACTACACCACCCCTCCAAGGAGAGCAGTCCCTTGAATGCTTGATCCTCCTCCCCCCAGTCGACACTCTGACATCTCGAGCTCGTTCCCAAACTCAGGTCATTGACACTGCAGCCAGGTTTTTAATATGCTATCCAAATCTGGATCTAGAAACTTCCTTTTGCACCTATACTGCAAACATATTTCTATGTTATTAATACTATCTAGCAACAGTACATAAAGACCCTAAAGAAAGTGTAATCTGTGTTTTATCTTACCGTGGTTGGAAGAAAACAGCAGAGACTTGTCATTCCAGATCAAAAAGTTCCCCTTTGATCCTGATGGCTGTATACCTGCTTCACCATGAGATGACTCCAACACAAGTACACCGGACACCAGATTCAGATCAGATGTGACATAATGGAAATATGCCTGCAAAGAACTGTATCTTTCAGCTTGCAATCATGACTTGAACACTGTTAAATATTACTGAGTTGGTGAGTTCATAATAATAGGATATTAGCTCTGAAGTGATGAAAGCCAAAACATCAAAGTAACATTACCAACTGGTGACTAATGCTAATGTACTTGCATAGTTAGCAAGTGACTCAACACCTGCACACACACAGCAATGCAAACGGAGACATCCATGCATAGACACACAACACATGAACAAAAAACACCAACATAGTTTGTTAAGCTGTGAACCTTGCATCCCCTCAAGGAGCAGTGCTGGTCTACTTTTTTTAGAGATTTTTGGGAGGGTCTCAGTGTAAAGTATATTAGGACTTAAATGTTAATAAAAGGGTTAACATTCTAAAGGCTAACTTTAATCTGAGCTTGTATATTTGAACTGATGTCAAAAAGGACAAGAGTTGGCTACAGTCAACAATGGCTGCTTTGGCTAGACTTGCACTTGTGGTTTGCAGCAATATAATACAAACTTATAAACTGAGGAAATATAGAGGCCACTGTTGTTGCCTCTATCAGGCTCCAGCAGTGTCAGCAATCCTACATACCATGAGCTCTCCCCCACCAGACACACACACTGGGCCCCATATTCAAAAGTGGCTGGCCACATCGTGCAAATCCATGAGCCACACATTTCAGTTGAGCCGGCGCAAAACATTGGTATATTTAGACAATGTGCCGTAGGATGCGATCACGCAAGTCCGGCTGAATATCCTGAACATGCGTGATTGCACAGTGGAAGATGTGCGGCAGGTGTCCTGAAACCATTGTGGGGCATATGGAAATGCACAATGGTCGGCCACATGTGCGGCGTGTAGAACTGCAATATTCAGCCAGGATATGCAAATAGCCTCATTGCACAGTGTGAGTCCAATCACCACATTTGCATCTCATTACTGGAATGTATTCAGGCCATTTGCATACCTGTAGCATGCACAGATCCAGCTTTGCAGGGCAGCCCCACTAACACCAACCCCCCAGACCCACTCCACAAAGGTGAACAGAAGGTACTGCAGCCCAGCAGGCTGATGTGACAGTATATGTGTGTGGGTGGACTGCAGTGGCCTGTGTACAGCGCTGTTGCCCATGGCCATGTACAGGGTCCGACTGGGGTACAGGGTGCCACAAATGCACTCAGCAGGTCAGGCCCTCTACTCCCACAGTGCCAACCTCCGAGCGCAATAATGTGAACAGGTAACAGAACAGGGTAACCCTCCTGTCTGCTTGTGGGTCTGAATCACCTTTAGTCTCAAGTTCTGGGGGGATTCAAACTGTGAACCTTTTACTAGTGTACCCAAATGTACAGGCTCAGATAATTTGCTCTTCAGGGGGATGCCAGATATCTTTTGCCTAAGGGCACCTAACCAGGTATCCAAAATGAACCCTTAAAACTCTATAAAAGACCTTAGGTTTATTCTTATCTTTTCCCAGTTTGGTAACACCATCAAGCTCTGAACAGTTTGTGTCAATCTTAACCCTCTATACGTCACATGTAAAAAGAACTTTGAAGACACACCTTTGGAATAAAAGGTTTACTTAAAAATGGATACAAATATGTAAAATGCAAATACAGAACAATATATCACGAAGCATACAATCACTTAAAAGAAAAGCAAAGAAAACTACAGACAAACTCCTACCAACATACAGTTACGACTTTTTCTATCTAATGTATTACCTCTTAATAGTGCTTACGTTAGATCTTGTTTCTTAAGAGCCCAAAAAGAAATGTCTCCCAGTTGAAACACAGAATACAGTTTAAACTTTGTGTTTCCACCCCTTCGATGATGTCATCTAGCTCCTCCTTTTAGAATATAAAAATTATACAAACAACAATCTTCCTGTCAGGAGATATTTTAAATACTGTGACTGCAGCAAAAACTAATTTCCCAATATGACTCCTTAATTAACATCCCCTCTTTGATCTCGAGTAGTTCCTGCTTTCCCAAGGAATCAAAAGATTTTATAACCTTTTAGCACCATGGTGAGATAAAAATATATTTCCTTTAAGACATCATAAAAGTTTATGATCTCCATCCTCTGGTAGACTCATAAAGTCCCATTTCATTTCCACTTCAAAGAGCATAGGCATATCATAAAAAGGTAATAAAATGCCACTCTGAAGTAAGTCAGTTAATTAAATGGTTCTTGCTTCATTTAAACCTGGGGGGGGGGTCACCCATGGCACAGCTACCTCATGTGAGACAATCACACACTACATTTTTATATTACAAATATCATAGAACAATCATAACCAGCTAGCCAAGCATCACATAGGGGACTCACCTGGACAGTGGCCATGGGAGCCCACCCGGACAAGCAGTTAATAGGCACATTTGTCTTCTATACAGGCACAAAAATAGTCTGATCACGGAGGCTCTTACTCTAGCTATCCTTAGTTCGGTGGTCTCGCTAATAGACTATGGCCTAATAATCTATTGCTCCGTAACTGACACGGCACTCCACAGGATTATAGTGGCACTAAACAAAGACTGCCGCCTTGCAATCGGTTCGGCAAGATTCACAAGTACATGTGACTTGTATGTTAAGACAGACTGGATCTAATTTGAAGGAAGGCTCAAATTCCAAATGTGCCTGATGGCTAAAAATTAAGTCTTGGCCTGGTGCCGCCTGGGGTACAGAGGCTTCCTCACCCAGCACTATAATAAGTGCTGCACCAGAAGTACCAATAATATGGTTTTCAAAATTCCACGCTGTTGTACCTCCCAAGGACAAAGGGCTTTCTCCCATCGAGCTCCATACTGGCTTAACTCCTTACCCCTGGACATTTCTTCCATAGCCACATTAGGCCCCTTCAAACAAAAGCTAAAGAACCATCTTGCTGCAAATTCCAGCTGTGACTGCTTTCACTAATACCCTCACTCTTACAGGGGCTTGGTACTGTACACTCTCCTCCCAGGGCAAACCTTAGATGGCCCAAAGTTTTTCTGCTCTTGGTTGCTAATTTCCTTGGCCTTCCAAAGCAATTTTCCCCTAGTTATCCACTCCTCTAATATATCTCCCTCCAATCCTCCCTTTATCTTCCCCACAATTTTCATCCCTAAAGTTGTCTGCCACCTGGACCTGTTTCCACAACTTGTAAATATATCCTCTTCCCCCTACCCTTTATGATGAAGCCTCTCAGGCTGATGTATTCGCCCTCCCTTATGTAAGTCTTCCAATCTATTATGTATGTCTTAGCCTGTCTTACCTGTTTACCTTCACTACCTCTCTTGTTTCTAATTGTATTTTTACATACATTGTACAATGCCAGCTTGATGTCTTGTTACCTTATTTGCCTAAGTTTAATGTTGTACATATTGTTTACTTGGTATTTAATTCCTGAACTTAACAGCAATCACTTATGTTTACACTGTTTGTCTAACTCTGATGTGAAACCTATGTAATGAGCTTGTTCTCAAAAGGAGTTAATCCAAGATCACAAATAAAATAAAGTAATGCACCTGGGAAACAAAAACCTAGGGGAAGAGTACACAGTGGGGAGGGGGGAGGTACTAACAACAACAACAAAAATGGAATGGGACCTGAGGGTAGTCATATCAGATGACCTTAAGGTAGGCAAGCAATGTGAGAAGGCAGGAAGGAGGGCTGGGGGATACTGGGATACATAGGGAGAGGCATCACCAGTAGAAAACGGGGAGTTGTTATCCCTCTGTATAGACAGTTGGTGAGACCCCATCTGGAGTACTGCATGCAGTTCTGGTGACCCTATCTCCACAAGGACACAGACAGGATGGAGGCAGTCCAGAGGAGGGCAACTAAAATGGTGCAGGATCTACACCAGAAGCCATACGAAGAGAGACTAAAAGAGCTTAATATGTATATCCTTAAGGAAAGGAGGGAGAGGAGGGACATGATAGAAACTTTCAAGTTCATAGGTGAGTACAAGTTCTAGGGACTAGCCCATTATGAACTCGCCACCTTTAACCAAGGTGGAATTTATATTTATTGTCTCCCATATATATATCTAAATTAGTTTTAAACTCAATAAATTTTGACTGTGTACTACCTCAGGAGGAAGGGTATTCCATATTGATACTGCTTTCTGTATAAAGAAACAATTTATTTTCACTGTTTTATTAATAGTAGATCTCAATCTCAATTTATGCAATCTCATGTTCCTTCCAGAAGGACACCATTCCAGGCATATGGTTTCAAACAGAGCAGGATCTCTAACAGCTCTACAAATCAGACATAGGTCACCACTTATAGAACAATATTCCAAAGAATAAAGATTCAGTGCTACTAATCTTTCACCATATGAAAATTATTTCATATTTTGTATATTTCTAGTAAACCTACACTGTACTTTTTCTACAGTTACTCTTTCTTGGGCAGATGTCAGTGTACAGAAAGAGGAACAATAATCCAGATGTGATCTTACTATACTTTTATAAATAGGTAGTAGCACCACTGTCTCTCTATTTTTGATATTTTTCAAGATACAGCTGGTCAATCTATCACATTTTTTGACTGTTTTATTAATGTGTTCTGTAAATTTCAAATTGTTTGTAATATGTATTCCCAGATCCTTCTCTGAAGTAACAACTGTTAATAACATATTGTTCATGTAATAACTGTTTAACTTATTATTTTTGCCAAGATGCATAACTGCATTTGGCAATATTAAAGATTAACTTGTTTTTCTTAGCCCATTCTGATAGATTATCCAGGTTATTTTGTAGCAAGTGTACAGAATTAATATCATTTACTATACACCTCAATTTGCTGTCGTCTGCATATTTATTCAGCCAGACACCTTGTATGGTTTGCATGCTAGAGATAACCAGATTAAACAACACTGGACCGAGTACCGAGCCCTGAGGCACCCCCACTAGTCACCCTTGTCCATGCGGATTTATAACCCCTAACACACCCTTGTTGCCTCCTATCAGTCAACCAAGATGAGATCCACATGATTTGTTATAGTGGAGCCCTAAATGAACTAAACATTCAATTAAAATTTTATGGGACACCGAATCAAAGGCCTTTTCAAAGTCCAGGAAAATAACATCTACAAGTCAACCAGCATCTAAAGCGTCACTAATAGATTCAAAAAAATTAATCAGATTAGTGTGACATGATCTGCCTGAAGTAAAAACATATTGATTTATATCAACTAATCCATTACTGTCAATATAATTATTTATTCTTTGCAATATTAATTTCTCTATAACTTTCCCAATACATGATGTCAGACTGATTGGTCTATACTGTGTCACATTTTGTCTGGTCCCACCTTTATGGATTGGAATTACAGTAGCCTCTTTCCATTCCTGTATGGCAACTCCTTTCATAATGGATTTATTATAAAGTAGAGTAAGAACACCTGCTATTTCATAAGAAATTTCTTTTAAAAAGACAAAAGGGATTTCGTCTGGTCCTACAGAAGATGTGGTTTTAAAGGAGTTGATAGCAGCATAGATTTCAGTCATCATAAAGGGTGCAATTGGGTCCTTAGTATTTTGCTCAATGCAATCAATTATTTCTCTTTAAATATGCTTGTGAAGTACTGGTTGAAGATGGAAGCTTTGATACCTTTTATTGGACCAACAAGTGTCTCGTACAAAGATGGAATTATACACAAGCTTTCAGGGCCACACAGGTCCCTTCTTCAGGTGAATAGCAAAACTGAGCAACAAGCAGTGTTTATATCCACTGTGGAGCAATTAAAAATCAGGAAGTGAAGTAGGAAGGTGATAAAGAGGACTCGGGATGAAAGTCTAAGATGCAAAAAATAAAAACATGAGAAGAAATGGGGAAGGGGCATAGTAGAAACAGGTCAGTAGGAGATCAAAGGAAGCTAAAGGGAAGACAAAAGCATGCAGATAGGATCTGAGATCAGAGTCTGGCTGAAAGAGTAGAATGGACAGGAGATGCCTAAAGATGCAAGGAAATCAAGAAATTAGGAGGAAACAAAAGAACAAAGGCCCAGATAAACAGAGGTGTGAAAATGAGAGGGAGTAGATGGGACTGAGCTCAGGCGTTAATAGGAGAGGCAGGGAGGATGTGAGGTATAGGTAAAAAAACAGAACAGGCAGAACTCAGATAAAAAAATATAATAGTCAGAGAGATACAGAACCAAAGTGTGATAATAGAGACATGATTCTGTGAACAGTAAAAAAGAATTACAGTTTACCATCGTGGGTCATGAAACCGATGTCCCAATTCAGTCCAGAAATGTTAGATTTAAATTGTTTTATATATTTCAATTCCCATGTCCTTCTGTCCTGTGTGTTTCTGAAGTTGCCTCTAAGTATCAAGACAGATAAATCCAGGAGAGTGTGATCTGTTTGTGAAAAATGGTTTCCTACTGGAGTGCTGATAATCTGGTTTACTATAGTGTGACGGTGGTGATTCATCCTGGTTTTCAGTGGTTGGCTAGTTTCCCCAGTGTAGCAACCATTAGTGCACTTCTTGCATTGAATTAGGTAAACCACATTGCTGGATTGACAAGTGAAGGATCCATTAATTTGTATTATGTTGTTCTGGCTTGTCTTAATGGTGCTCTGTGCGCATATGTGGGTGCAGGTCTTACATCTTGCCACGTTGCATGGTGTTGTCCCTCTTGTTTTCTGGTTATTTTGATCTGCAGGGAGTTTGTTATGAATCATTATGTTCGAGAGGCTGGGGGGCTGCTTATAGGCAATGACTGGTAGTTCAGGGAAGATGTCTTTCAGTGTTTCATCTTCTCTCAGCATGGGTTGTAGCTCTTTGATAATTTCCTGAAGGGGTTTTAGCATGGGTCTGTAAGTGACCACTAGGGGTGTGCAGTCAGTTTGATGTCTTTGCCTGTATTCCAGCAGATTGTCTTGTGGTATTTGTATGGCCCATTCAAATTCTCTGTCAATTTGTCTTGGAGAGTGGCCCTGCTGAATTAGGGAATTCCGAAGTGTGAAGGCTCTTGTTCTCTCATCAGAGCAGATTCGATGGTATCCAATCGCCTGACTATAAATTAAAAATGTTTTTGTATGATTAGGGTGGAAGCTGGAATTATGCAGGTATCAGTGTCTGTCAGTGGGTTTTCTGTAAAGAGCAGTTTGTATATGTCCACTTTTAGTGATACCAACTGTGGCGTCAAGAAAATGTATGCTGGTGGTGGAGTATTCAATAGTGAGAAGCACTGGTTAAATTTGTCAGCTATAGTTTGTTCATCAGTTACTACTTTATCTTTAACTAATATAGGCCCAACTTTTGGTACTTTATTTTTTATGGATCCTATGTAATTAAAGAATTGTTTATTATTATCTTTTTGGACTGTTGCCAATTCATACTCTAAGTCTCTCTTTGCTTTTCTGATGACAGACTTGGTTTTATTGGCTTTATATTTAAGTACCTCAAGGGAATCAACAAAGTCCAAGAGGGTAGCATCTTTCAGAAAAAAGAGATGTGCAAGAACAAGGGGGCACAATTTGAAGATAGAGGGGGGACAGCTCAGGGACAACACGAGGAAGTATTTTTTCATGGCGAGGGTGGTGGACACATGGAATGGTCTTCCTGAGGAGGTTGTGGGGTCTAAAACTGTGGGAGAATTCAAGAATGCATGGGACAGACATAAGGTAATTCTTGTGGGGGGGTAGGAAGAAATAGGCTGTTGGTTAACTAGGCTCTGCAGCTTATCCTGTAGGTAGGGAGATGGGCTGACTAGGTGGGCCAAGTGGTCCTTATCTGCCATCAAAGTCTATGTTTCTATGTTTCTGTATGCAGTATGACTAACGTAATACTGTATTTAATTTTGCTTTATCATAACCTCTGTGTTGAAAGAAAATTGTGTAAAATTTGGTCCTCGCGGTTTCCCAGAGAAATCAAATCATGTTGATTTCATCATAAAACGTTCATGCTCTTAATTTGCTGTGACCCTACTTTGTTAGCTTGTTTTGACTGCTGTTTGGATATACTTACCATTAGAGTTAATTTTTCCTGTGTATATTTTCGCCTGTATGTAACTATTCTTGCTGGACAATGTTAACCTGTTGATTGTGACTATTCTCCCTGGATCCCAAATGGAAATGAAATACTGCATCCCGTGGGGTTATCCAACATCCTAGTTGGAGTAATTTTAAATAAATAAATGGGGAAGTGGACTGGCTAAGAATATACCAGGATATACTACTTATACTATGCTTGTACACCTTTTTTCCTAGATCCATTTTAATTCTTTTACCTGTATTTTTCACTTATATTGTGACTTTACTGCCCTTTGTTATACTATGCAGAAACCATTGTCTATTATGTAGTCTGTATATTTTTTTTGGCTCTGTGCTCAATGCTGGGGTCAGTGTTGTTCAATATCTTCATCAATGACACTGGGGATGGCACTAAGGGCAAACTGTGTCTATTCGCAGATGACACCAAGCTCTGCTGTAGATTGGACACAGCTGAAGGGATATAGGACCTACAGGATGATCTGGAAAAGCTGGGGAGGTAGTCAGGATCTGGCAGCTTGGCTTCAATGCCAAGAAATGTAAAATTATGCACAGTGGAGCCAGGAATCCCAGGATGGAGTACTACCTGCGTGGAGTCCAGGTATCTGCATCAGAGGAGGAGAAGGACCTAGAAGTGATCACTAGTGACCTGAAGCACTCCATGCAGTGCAAGAAAGCAGCAACAAGGGCAAACAAGATGCGGGGATGCATAGCTGGGGGATCAGTAGTAGGAGAGAGGAGGTTATACTACACTTGTACAGGTCACTGGTGAGGACACATCTAGAGTATGGAGTTCAATACTGGTGCCCATAACTCAAAAAGGACATTAACCTTCTGGAGAAGGTCCAGAGGAGGGCTACAAAGATGACAGCTGGTCAGTAGGGTAAGGCATATGAGGAGAAGTTGAGGGCACTGAACATGTACTCCCTGGAGGAAAGACGAGAGAAAGGGGACATGATTGGGACCTTCACATGCTTGAAAAGGATAAATAAGGTGGTTAAAGAGGATCTCTTTAAGCTGAGTGGCAACCATAACATGAGGGGGCACAGTCTTAAGCTGGGGGGGAGGTTTAGGAGGGAGGTCAGGAAGCACTTCTTCACAGAGAGGGTGGTGAACACTTGGCATGTGCTGCCAGAAGAGATGGTCTCATTGAAGACAGTGGGCAACTTAAAGAGAGGCTGGGATAGGCATAGGGGAAGGTAAGGATCATGGGTAGGGAGGATGGGAGGAGTGGGGGGAAGGCAGGAACAGTGGCTCAAGCTGTGGACCCTGCAATACGAGCAGACTAGGTAGACCAAATGGCCTTCTTCTTCTGCTGGCTTCTTCATATGTTAGTATGGCTGTCCTAACCAGGACCTCCTTATAAATAAGAATTGCGCAATGGAGCTTTTTCCAGGTAAAACAAATAAATGCAAAGAATATGATCTGCTCTCCCTGCCTACAATCCTGATATCTGAGTAAAAATCACAAATGGTTTGCTCCATCTGGGCATCCTAGCTCAGACTCCCAACAGGTGATAATTCTTGATGGCTACTTAGATGGCAATTAAGAAACAAAGCAGTAGTTCTAGTGAGTTAAGCCATACCCATCAGGAGATGTTTATGCCAAGTCTTTTTTTGGTTGCTGGTTACGTTGCAGCCAGGGTACTGTGTGCAGTTTTGGAGCAGAATCAGTACAGGTTACAAACAATACAGAGGAGGGCAATGAAAATGATTCAAGGTTAGCAAGTCCTATGAGGAGAGACTGTCAAACCAGTATTCATTCCTGGATACCAATGTGACCTTTTTCTGTCCTAATGTTCGATGTTTCCATGTTTCTTCATGTTTCAATATCCAGACAAGTAGCAGATTATAGGGATGTTAAGCAAAAAAAGTGAAAGTGGACTGTTTAAGGTCATCATATACTGCATTAAACTATTGCACAAAGTATTAGGTGGTGATGGGATGCAAACCCAGCTCTCCAGATTCACATTTCAATAACAAAATAAGTAACTGGGATTGAACTTTTTTTTTTTTTAATCCCACCTACGTAACTACTGGAGCCGCCCCATCAGGAGTCGCCAATGAAATCCATCTCTGCCACCATCTTACCTGCTGTTTGGGTCCTCCATCCTGCCATGGATTCCTCCCCCCCCCCCGGTAAAGTCGGGGTGGGGCAGGACACCCCTGTATCTTAGTGTCTCGTCAGGTCCCCAAGACAGCGGCAGATGGTGGCACATCAGGACTGGGCTCAGCACTCCATCTTCCCAGCCCCAAAGGGTGATTTTCCCTTTTTCCTGTGCGGACACTGCATTCCAAGCCAGACATCAAGGCGTGAACGCCGACATCCGCCCCCCCACTGGTGCAACCCCCAGAGCTGATATGGCCACAGAGCTTCGACTGTGGCCAATCAAACGTATGAGGTGCTGATGTGCCAGCATGCCCCCAGCCTCCACCAGGGGTCAGCATATGCCAGATTAAAACCCATCCCTCCTCCCGGAGAAGGCGAGCTGTCGTCGGACACTCCAGCCTATCTCCCCCCGGCCGACCCCCGGCGGCCCAAGTCTGCTCCCAAACCCGGATTGCCAGCGTGGTGCGAGGTGTGGCATCCAGCACCTCAACCCTCACTTTTTTATGTTCTTCAAGCTGTGATGATGCAGAGTACTCTGACTGAAAGGTGTTTGGATGATATTAACACATCTGTGGTGGAAAATTATTTACAACAGTGAAGAAAACACAGCTGCTCAGAAGAGAAAAATCAGTGAATTATTTTTGGCTGGACATGCAAAGATCACCAGGTGAGCATATATGCATATATCATTTACCATAGCTACACGTTTATTTATTTACAAATTGTGTGTGTGTATACAGGAAGACAATAAACATGTGTGTGTGTGTTTAGACAATAACTTAGGAGTGACAGAACCGGGGCGAGTGAGTATACAAGCCTACCCTCTCACAAGTGATGATAATATTCTGAGTAAGGCCATAGCGTGTCTAATTTACAAAATGTATTAAAAAGTGTAAAGATATTAAATTAGCTCTTTTTAAGAAGATTATAACTGTATAAGCTATGGACCCTGCAATACGAGCAGACTGGATATACCAAATGGCCTTCTTCTTCTGCTGGCTTCTTCATATGTTCGTTTGTCTGTTTGATTTCAGTGCTCTGTTTAAAGTGCAGAAGCCACTGTGACTGACTGGCTAAGGCTTCCTTTAAAACCTTTGTAAACTGGAGATGAATTAATAGCATGAGGATTCAGCCTCATTTAAGATGCTGTAGTGGCTAAAACATATAATAAATCTGTAATGCTTTTAGGCATAGACTGATTATTTACTCCAGAGGTTTGTATTGTTGGAAACTATGAAGGGGTTTCTGTCAAAGAACGTTAGTAATTTATGGCCATGATCTTAATGTCTGTTAAGAAAATTGTTCTTCGGCACTGGCAAGATCAACAGGTTATATCGTACCAGAAGTGGCTACAAGAATTTCTTTTTAACCTACATCTGGAAAAGATGTTTGCCAGTATTAACAATAAACTTAGTTCCTATTATAACAAGTTCTTGTCAGATCCACCAGGGCTGCATAATGAAGTTTGTGAAGAAAATGGGCAGACTGATTTTTTTAAATTTTAAACTGGGTTGAGCTATGGGCTGCTACCCCCCCCCCAAGCGCTGGTGTGATGCACGCCATGGCGTGCCAGATGTGTCGGTAGCTACGCCCTTGCTGTTAAGGGGAGGAGACAGAAATGGCAGGGATGCAGAAATGTACAAAAAAAGTCCATAAAAAAAAATGCCCACTGTGATATAGTGCGGTGCTGAAGTCCATAGGGACAACATGGGCGGACTGCTTCTTGGGGGAGGGTCAGGCAGAGGAAAAACAGTTCCACAGATGGAAAACATGATGTCATACCCTTTCTACATTCAAAACGTCTACAGGGCTCTGCCCATGCAGCCCTAAAAATGGCAGGCGTGAACAGACCCTGGTCCATACCAATAAGGATGGAGCCAGTGAGCCATAAGAGGGAAGTGGAGGTGGAGTAGGATTTTCTAAAATCAGACTGAAAGGAAGTGAAGAAGGAGGAGGAGTCAAGGAAGGTAGAAAATGCAATAGTACAAGGTGTTCCTGTAACTTAGCTATGGGAGGAAGGAGACAGATGGGACAATAGTTACCAGGAGAGTACCATACTGGTTAAGAGCTTCGGTGAGTGATACTGTAGTTCAATGTGACTGATAGACTGGATAAGAAATGAAATGCAAATACAGTATTCAGGGAAACTATATGAGAAATGCTTAACAAAACATTTTGACTTTTTTGTATATTTACTTTGTTAAATCTGATTTTATATAGGACATTGTAGGCAGTTAGTTGCTAGACTTTATATCACTGTAATTGTAATTGCCCCCCCATACACACACAGATGTTTACAGTTGTAATAGTAAATAAGTTTCATAAACTGCGACATTAGCAAAATATGCTTTGTGGCACTGTAATGGGAAGCATACCTCTCAACTCTCCCCAATTTTCAGGGACGTCCCTGATTTTACCTCAAAATATTATTCTGTCCCTCCTAAGCATTGTGTTTCCATGACCAAACAGTGGGGGTTGTCAGCATAAAATAATGTCAAACGATGTTACAGACGTGTTCTTCCTTAGAAAATGCTTTTTACACTAAACCACTTATTCTACCAGCTTCCTGAGTGGATATCATCACTTTTTAATTTGTGTCCCTGATTTTAAACCTCTGTCCCTGATTTTTTTAAGCCTTGTCCTTGATTTATGAGGCAGGTGGTTGAGAGGTGTGATGGGAAGACGCGTCTCTGACGGGTCATTGATGTTTGCCCAGAGGAGATCTGAGAGGTACAGTCACGGTTCTTAGCTTGACTCTTTTCTGAAGCCCAGACCATAGCAAAACTGATTTCCCCAAAATCTGAGAGAGAGAGAGACAGACAGACAGATCGATCCGCACAGTGTACGATCTTTACTGGTTCTGGACCCTCAAATGTAAAATCCTGCGGAAATCCTTTGTCCTTTTTACCGCACTACCTATAATTTGTTCAAACTGTCCCTGTGCTAGCGACCCAGTAGGCTCCAAATTCTTTCTGACTTTGAGGACTGAGACGGGGAAAAAGAGAGTAGGGAGATGTGGGCATTATTTAAAATCCTTGTACCTGAACTGAATTGTAAGAGCTGATTTAGCCATAAAACAGAGCACAGCGCCTCCTCAAGAAGTAACCTGCACAGCTCCCCGCCAGTACAAACATGAAGGGCTGAAATGGGGGCCCTCAGAGCAGCGCGGCAGTGTGAGGGACCAACGAGGAGTGCAATGTTAGGGAGCCAAAGTGTCGTGGGTGGTGTGGGTGTTCTGGATTCTGTGTCCTTGACAACAGAAAAGTCCCCACGGTAGGATCTAGTACAGTTCACTTAATTGAGTCAGTGTCCTGGCTGAAGAAGTTGCTGTGCGAGTGGGGCTGTACCGGGCTGACAGTCCCAGAGATGTGTCTGGAGTCGGACTTCCTCCCGGAGGTCTTGGACGATGAGAGACCGATCGCTGACCTGCTGTGGGACAGATAAATCTGGTGGCATGTTACTGTTAGTAGCTTGCAGAAATGTACAAAAAAACAACGCCCTAAAAAAAAAAAAAGCCCACTGTGATATAGTGCAGTGCTGCAGTCCATAGGGACAACATGGGCAGATTGCTTCTTGGGGGAGGGTCAGACGGGGGAAAAACAGTTCCACAGACAGAAAACGTGATGTCAGCCCTTTTCTACATGCAAAACGTCTGCAGGGCTCCACCCATGCAGCCCTAAAAAAATGAGGCAGGCTACATACGCTGTATTCAGTTTAATTTACTACCTTGGTGCAGGCTCCCTCTTCTCTTCTCTTTCTTCTTTAGTTTACGGTATTTCTGGGCCCTTAATTCTTTTGATTTTTGCTTTGTATATTACATGAAGTAACCAATAGGGCCTTATGTTCACTTTATAATATTTTATCTATTACTTCCTTGAACTGCTTTTAAATGTTATTTGTTCATCTATAAATGGATTTTGGCTCTGGCATTACAACTGTATTGCATTGGTTATATTCTGCTCCCCTGAGAGAGGTTGGGTAGGTGGGGTTAGGGGGGGGGTATTGTTTTATTACGTTTGTATTAGGTGTGCTGTTGAATTGTTTAACTGTGCCTTATATTGTAAGTGTTGTTCTTTATTATCGTTTGTATAATATAAATATAATAAAAAAAAATGTAATATGCAAGATCTGATTCTCACCTACACTGCATAAATATACTTGTATTACATATACTCATAAAGACACATGCTATTTGTCATTTATTTTTATTTTAGTTTTTAATGATCATGTTGGTATTTATTTAGGACTGAAGCGATACCACTGCATGGCAGTCAGGGATTATGTGAAGAAAGCTTGACAACGAAAAGCAAAATCAGTGACTTTTAGTAAAGGGAGTTCCATGGCATGCAGGTAAATTAATATTTTTACAGATACAAACAACCTTTTTTTATACCCTGTCCTTCAACACAAACAGAGGAGAGAGTACTTGCTATGTTCTAACAGCATGCTTACATTGCAAGTCTAAAGGCATACAGTAGCCAAGGCCTGAAAATGCAACGTAAATAGCTCAGGAGGGAACCACAACCCACAAACCCCACATCATCTGTGGCAATGACAATGCAAGCCTGCCGGACTGCTGGACACAAGAACATTTTATATACTTCAGATCACAGCAAGATTGGTTGTGCATCCAAGATAAAAGCTTGGTTGTTTGGTCTGCAGTGAAGACACTGTCCATCAACAGAGACAGGAATAAGATGCCAGCTATCATTGGAGTGAATGACCTGTGCAGTTGGACCATATGGGGACACCAGACAAAAGCAACAAGCAACACTAAGGAAGAAGATTCATGATCACAAATAATCAAAGACCCACCTGGAAGTGTTAAACATTATTAAGAAAAAAGAAAGAAGAAGCTCTGAATGCTAGTGTGCTAAAGGCAAAACAGGACCTTGCTGCAACTACTGTACCAAATGTATTTTTAGAACTGTCTCATTGCTAAGAAAAAACATCCTTTCATAGATCATCCTGACCCAGTGGCTTTGTAGACCATGAAGGGAATAAATGTTGGAAGAGTCCTACACTCTATCTGTGCTGAAATAGTTGATTTTATTGAGAAAGAAATATGGGTGCAACTTATCAATTTTATTAAGAGCACTTGCCCACCAACAGGCATACTGCTTGATGAAAGTACAAGATTGAGAGAAAAACCATGCCTTGTTATTTATATAAGATGTCCAGTTGGTAATGATGAACCCACATCTATGTTCCTTGGTCTGGTAGAACTGAATGTTGCAAATGCTGATGGAATCATTTCAGCTTTGTTACACTGCTTAGAAGGATATGGCATTGATGAAGAGTTTTTGACTGAATACCTAGTTAGTCTATGTACTGATGGTGCTTCAGTCATGATGAGGAGAAAAGCTGGTGTTTTTTCAAACTCAAATAACTTTCCTCGACTCACTGGATGGCATTGCCTCAACCACAAACTAGAACTACCAGTCAATGATGCAGTGACGACTTGAACTGAGGTAAATCATTTCAAGAACTACATGGATAACCTCTATACAATTTACAGCCAGTCTCAAAAAAATCAGCGAAAGCTAGCAGCAGCAGCTGTTGCAGTTGATTCACATCTGAAGAGGATTGGGAGAATTCTAGTAATGAGGTAGACTGCTTCTAGTTTTAGAGCAGCACATACAGTCTGAGTATCTTTCCCTGCCCTTTACCACCACTTTCAATTAGCAAGACAAGACATGTCCAGAGACTTGAACAATGTTTGAAGGAATGGCTAAAAAATTGTTTTCTGTTATGTTCCTTCAGAACCTTGGCCTGATGCTGGAGGCACTGAAAAAACTTAACGAGCTGTCAGAGGCACTGCAAGCAAGGAATATAAACTTCAACAGTGAATAAACTAGTATTCATCAGTAGAAAGGAAAGGAAAGACCATTACGCCCAGCTAGCTAGCATAAAACACAATTACTAAAGGTGAATTCAGTAGAGTGCCTCTGCATGAGGACAGTCATGCACAAAAGACAATCCATCAAGGCCATTCCACCAGGCACTGGTGGATTCCTTATCTGCTAGAATGGCACCTCAAGAAGAAGAGCGGCTTTTTGAGAAACTGCAGTGCACTCTGCCACGAATGTGAACAGAATATTTGCCAGCAGAGTTTGGAGCAGGAGACGTGAAGGCGCTCTGTGACTTTTTTCATGTCAAATACAGAACTTAAAAATGAGTATAGAGATTTAAAAGTTACTAAAGTAATGTTTATTTATCTTTTAAGTGAGGCATGAATGATTATTGCTGTTTTGTTTTTATTGATTACTTATGGCATTATTTTTGTGTATTATATTTTAATTCCATAAAATGTTATTGATAAAAAAAAGAGATTTAAAAGAAGAGCGGACCTAGCCTATGTATGAGAGACAAGCTTCTGCACCTTTCACATGCAGTGAATACCACTGCAATCAGTACAGCTGAATGTGAAAGGGGGTTCAGTGAAATAAATGACATTTGTACACCCATTAGGATATGACTGAGCATTGTTCACATCTTGTCACTTATGTTCATCTCCTTGGTTGGTCCACCACTAGAACAGTGGAGCCCAGCTTCTTACATTCAGAAGTGGTAGGTGCACAGATGGTCTGCTGACCACGCTGCTTGTAAATCTAAGGAAGACAAACATGCATATGAATTAATATGGGAAGTTATAAACTTTGTCAAAAACAGGACTGAACCACTAGATTTTGTTTGTGACTGAATCAGACTCTGAAAGAAAAATGAAAACAAAATTTAACCATGTGTGTTTCATTAGAATTCAATGTTTGGTGCATGTACTGCCTATTTCTATTAAGTAATTTATTATTGTATTGCTGTATTTCCTTATTGTTTGATTTTGTACTTTGAAAAAATAGGGGTGCTCTCATAATTTTTCATGAAGGCCCTTGTTAGTTGAACATTGGCTTTAATTTATATAAAAGGATGCATTAACATGCATAAAATAGTGTATTAAAATCCTCCCAAAGACTTACATGTGGAGCAAGCGCCCACACTCTTCCTCATTAGATGTCACAAAACATTGCACTGGGAAATGGAAGGGATCAGCTGGCTGTCTCCTAAGGAAAAATTATGATCCTTTCCCTCTCGAAGTGCACTACCTCAAATTATTTTCCCCTAAAGACTCCAGCACAGACAAGGTAACATAACACTTAGAAAGAAAAAAAAGGCATAGTATCTTAAAAACTTCCTTTAAATGGGCTAAGTACAGCCGGCCTGGTGGTGCTGAGGATTGAGGTGCTGGACACCACACCTCGCGCCACACCGGCAACCCGTGTTTGAGAGCAAGCATGGGCCGCTGGGGGTCGGCAGGGAAGGGAGAGGATTGCCCTCCTCTCCCGGGGATGGGTGGGCATGTCATCCCATACCTTGGCTGCCTCCCAGTGGAGGATGGGGCATAGCGCTAGAGTTAGGGAGACAAGTAGTGTGGCTTCGTGATGTGTGTGCACTTCCACATGCGCTCATTCAGGGCCATGAGGGGGAGGGACTAAGCAAAGCATGAAAACACAGTTGCCGGTTCTATGGAGACCCCCCAGCACTCCGGCACCACTGCCTCAGGAACACCCAGGCCCTCTCCGGATATGTACTTGGGAGGGGGGGAATGCTCTCCTCCCTTCCATCCCACCATGGAGGGTAATCCGTGGGGGATACAGGGCATGGGGGACACCGGGGGGTGAAGCAGCAACTGGAGACTGGAGGAGGACAGATTCTTGCCAGCAGGCCAAGGAAGATAAACACAATAATAAAAAATAAAAAGTGGACTAGTACAGAGCATTTATTTTGAAAGTATTAGCCTACAGAATACCAAAACACATAAACTACAAAGTGAAAATTACATAAGAAGAAAGTTAGTGGCAGGAAGGAAACCATGATAGCAGCCTTCTAGAGCCAATGAAATGTTGTAGTATAAGAAGACAGTCACTACAACAGGAAAATTGTCCCTAGTTGCAGACAAATGTGTAGCTGCCATTCCTGTTCCACCAGACATGGCCAAGACGTCAGTGTACAGTAAATCACTGGCATGACAGTGGTTCATCAAGTCCCCAGGGACCAGCATGGGAGTAATTAAATATTGCTACCATAGTACCATCTATTGTTCATAGGCTCAAAGGTAGTTTACAAGCTCAGTAGGCAGTGTTGCCTTTCTTGAGCTCGCCACCAATTTAATGCTGGAAAAACATTTTTTTGTTTCCCATATACATGTCTAGTCTGTTTTTTAAATATTTATTGTATTAATGTCAATGATTGCTAGAGGTAGAGAATTCCATGTAGATATGATTATTTGAGTATACCACTGATTCCACATGTTTGATTTATTTTGAGTCCCTTTTAATTTCCTGTTGTGTGATCTTGTATTTGTTATGGAGGGATTCATATATAGACTGATGGTTTCGAATACTGATTTAGCTCATTTATTGCTCTATATGCTAAAATTAGATCTCCCCTCATTCTCCTGTATTGTAATGAGTAAAGTCCCAATTTTTCTAGTCTATTGCTATACTCCAGACCTTTCACAGCTTTGATTTTTTTAGTAGCTTTACGTTGGACCCTTTCAATAAGTTTTTTTCCTCTTACAGAGGTTGGTGCTCATGCGGATGAGCAGTATTCAAGATGTGGTCTGATGAGACTTGTAAAAAGAGGGATAATGACCCTTTCATTTCTGCTTTTTATATTTCGTAGTATACAGCCCAAGATCTGATTGCCCTTTTTTACCATATTTGTTGTATGTGTCTCAAAGGACATGTTATTTAAAATGCTAACTCCTAAATCTTTTTCATTTTCTGTTATTTGTAGATTTATATTATTTCGTTTATAGGTATAACATGGGTTGTGTTTTCCAAGATGCATTACCTTACATTTATGTGCATTAAACAGTAATTTATTTTCAACAGACCATTTTTCTAGATGTGTAAGAATATTTTGTAGTTCCTGAGCTGAATGTGGATTTGTTATTATGCCACCAAGTTTACAATCATCAGCATACTTGACCATCCAGCGATGCTTATTTAAGGGGAGCATGGAAAATATCAATATATTAAAGAGTACTGGCCCCAAAACTGATCCCTGAGGAACCCCACTAGTGACATTTATCCAAGTGGACAGATGACCTTTTAATGAAACTTGTTGTCTATGTCCTGTTAGCCAGGCCTTGATCCAGTTTATTATTGATGGATATATCTTGGCTATTGTTAACTGTTTGATTAGTATATTGTGAGATGCCAAGTCAAAAGCCTTTGAAAAATCCAGAAAAATTACACCCACTGATAAACCTTTATCTAGGGCTTCACTAATTGGTTCGAAAAAATGTAAAAGATTAGTTAGACATGATCTCCCTTTTACTGGGTAATATCTGTTTGCCCTGAGTCTAACAGATGTTGAAATATTCTGTTTTTTAATAGTCTCTCCATTAGTTTGCAAAAAATTGCAGTGAGGCTTATAAGGTGATAATTTTGTGCAATATTTCTGTTTCTGCTTTTATACAGAGGTATTACAGTTGCCTGATTCCAAATTGGAATAGTAGTACCTGTTGTGAGGGAAATGTTGAACATGGTTGTCAATGGTCCTACGACCTGTTTTGCAGTATTTTTTTATAAAAAGAGGGGGAATTCCATCAGGACCTGCAGAACTGTTTGATTTAATTATATTTATTTCATCCATAACTTTTTCTATAAAAAAGGTTTAATTGTTTCTAGGGTTTTTATGCGTTGTGAAGCTATATCAATTTTAGGATTAAACACATTAATAAAACATTTATTAAGTTCTGTAGCTATTTCCTCATCATCAGTAATTATTCCATTTGTTGTATTTAATGGTCCAATAGTAGGACTGCTTTTTTTTAAGGAACCAATATAATTAAAGTACATCTTCTTATTATCTTTAATAGATGTAGCTAGTTATTCTTCAAAAAGCTTTTTGGATGCCTTATTAAACTTTTGTTTTTATTTACTGATTTTTTTTATATTGACCAGTTTATGTTTGTAGGATGCCTTTTATATCTTTTATACAGTTTCTTTTTTCTACTCTGGCTTCTTTTTATGTTCTTATTCCACCATATGGGAGTTCTCTCATTATTGTTTTGGTTATATTTATGTCTTATTGGTACCCATTTGTTAATACAAAATTGTATCTAGTTTTGTAATTTAAGCCAGATTTCGCTCAAATTACAGTTAGAAAAATCATTTACCCACTCCCAGTCTTTTAGATATTTATTTATTGATGCATAGTCAGCTTTATAGAAGTTTTTAATCTTGGTACAACCTTTGCTTACATTATTATGTTTTATAGTTGCAGTAATCAGTACCATGTTATGATTGCTATTTGACAATGGTTGAATAACCTTAACTCTTGTTATGTCCTCAACTATGTTGGTTAAAAACAAATCCAAAATGTTTTTTTTCTTGTTGGTTCTTTTACATGTACCATTTTTCCAGTCAATATTTGGGAAGTTAAAATCACCCATTTAATTGTTGTCAAGTCCCATTTCTTCAGTTGTATTCATGAATGAATCATTTTCATGACTATTTAGGTTAGGGGCTCTATATCCTAATTCAATTGTAATACTGTAATTTTTTGCGAATAAAACTTTATTCCAAATTAATTCAACATTGTTATTATCGTAGGCTGTGCAATTTACTGAATAGTTTTTTTGTTTGTTTGATATATATAGAGCAATACCTCTTCCTCGAGAATTGGTCCATTTTTTTCCTATCTTAGTGTATCCAGTTGTGTCTGTACAGCAATTTGTGTCATTAAACCAAGTTTCGGTGACCCCACATATGTCAATGTTTTTAGCTATTAAAACATCCCGTAATTCATCCCTTTTATTGATTAGACTATGGGCTTTGACAATAAGTATATGGAGCTGCTCTTTGTTTTGTTTTGTTTGTTCAGAGTTACCAAACATATAAAAACCTGTAGCTTTAATGAACGCAGGTAACACACAGAGAATTGTCAAATACTAACACTGGCAAAAAAAAAAAAAAAAATGCTGCACCAGGCTAGGCTCTCAGCATACTGAATGCATTTTTTCTTTTCATGTCGGAGGCCCAGGTTTGTGTCCTGAGCCCAGGACACAGTAGGGCATCCATTTCAGTTGGAATAACTCTTAGTCAGGTGAGGGTATGTGGCTTCTACCAGTGTATATCTACCCCATGATGACCTAGGAAAAGGAAACCATAAGGCCAGGATATGTGGTCCAGTAAACAGACCTGACATTGACAGTGTCAAGTGATGGTGTTGGGTAAGAGTGGAGTCCCTCCGCATCCAGTTTGATGTCAGCACTTGGTGAAGGTGACACATTATGTCAGAATGTATGAGTTCCAGGGGTGGGTGGAAAAAGTGGATAATGGAAGTGAGGTTCAGGTGACTAATGCTACCACACCTTTCATCATCCAGTTTCAGGGTGAGGTCCATCAGCCCTCCCCCCCAAAACACACACACACACACACCCCTATACTCAGAACTCAGGTGTTCCAGCTGACTTTTCCACAAGGCCAGATGGCCCTTCCCTAAGGGTTAAGTCTGAGTAGCTTACAGGCGTTCAGCACAGGGTTATTTATGACCCTTTCACAGGGGCTCCAGAAGCCAGCAAAATGAATAATGGAAAAAATTAATGGTGAAATGATACTTCCAAAACAGCTCTGTTTCAAAGTAGTTTGTTATGCTCCTACCATGTTTTGCTAATGACAACAAAATAAAAAATGTTAAATAACTATGTGATAATTCTTTATTTCTTATAAAAAAACATAATTTTGAATAAAATACATACCCCCGTGCTAGTATTCACCATCACTGCTATTGTTGATAATGTAGGTAAGTCAAATGCTCCTTCCAAAGTTCCCTATAAGAAAAACAAACTTCAAACAAGGTTGCATACAGTGCTTCTAATACACTGGGAGGCAGTACAGCCTAGAGGTTAGGGCACTGAGTTGTGTCTCGAGAGCCTGAACAAACATGGGCCTGAATCCTACAACCACCTCTTGCATACTCTGTGACACTGAGCATGTCACTATCTCCTTGTACTCCCAGGATGCACCTGAAAATTAACTTCAGCTCAGGGTACTCTTCCTGGCAAAAAAAAAAATTCTAAAATAAAAAATTAAAAAAATGCTGATGCAGGTAGGAATAACGGGCAGACTAGGTGGGCCTAGCAGTCCTTATCTGCCGTCAATTACTATGTTACTATGTAACTGGAGACAGACATATGGAGTTTATTTATTTATTTAACAGACTTTAGGATTACAACATTTGAGTCAGGGACTCATTTACAAAGGCTCTGCATCAGAAAAAACAAATACAAACACTTAATACAGACAGACATAGAATGGCAGCTAAAGGTTACAGTTTTTTCAGTTATACAATATTGCAGAATCAAGATCAGCTATACATTGCATTGAATGTGTTGCCGAGAGCTGTATTTTACAGTTTTCAAGAGAAATGAAAACTACATACCTACCGTAATTGTTGATTTTTCTGTGTATCTTCACCATTCATCACTATTTGGGGTACTGTGCCAGAGCCAGGACCCCACAGGAGACTTTTTTTTTCATGGGCGGAGCCGATGTAGGGCCGGCGCCGCCCTCGAGGCTGACGTTCCATGTGGCGCTCGAGGGTTGGCAGTTAGCCGTTGTCGACTCTGCCCCAGCCCCAGTTCTGACAAGCCGGAGAGTGTACAGAAGGGAGGGTGGGTTGAGGCAAGACAGCCTAAGGGATACACAAAAGGAATAATAATAATAATAATCATCTTTATTTTTAATGCTCTTTTCAAAAATCAAGGCGCAGAACAAATTATAAAAAAAGAAAAGAAGAACAAACCACAAGGAGACATAAGCAACTAAGGTGACAGAGAGAAGGAGACTTAAAAAGGAAATTGGAGAAAAGGGGCCCCAATCTCTGGAAGAAGGAGGAGAAGAGAAGGAATAAGGAAGGAAAATAAGGGAGGGAGGGGGGAAAATAGTCACACACCCTCAGAAGCAGAGTCATACATAAGCCTTTTTTAGGATAAGTCCAGGTCTGGACTAAGAGTTCAGCTGCAGGACAGAATTTGAAGCAGCCTAGGTCTGATGACCAACCACTAAGAAGTGCGGACTGGGGTTGTGTCTCAACTCTCCCCCTCCCACCCAAAAGAAAGGGGGGTAAAAAAAATGTTTGCAGCCAAAGGCTGGGAGAAAAATATGTGGGATAAATTTTTGAGCCCACAAATAATAAAACTGAGAAGGGGGAGAGAAAAGAGGATGCCCCCCATTCTGAGACTCCCTAAGAAGGAAGAATAGAAGTGGAGGTCCCCTCCAACCTCTTACAAGCTCAAAGAATTCACCCCTGTGTGTCTCCACAGTCCTCTCCCACCTACATCCAAGGGAGGGGAGAGCGAGGAAAGGTAAGACATACAGAGGAGGGGAGGAGTCCAGAGACTGAGGCCCCAGAGGGAAGGAGGGTGGGATTTAGTGATGAATGGTGAAGATACACAGAAAGATCAACAATTATGGTAGGTATGTAATTTTCATATCTTAGTGTGTCAATCTTCACCATTCATCACTATTTGGGTAAGTACCGAGCCCCCCCGAGAGGGGGGCCCTGAGCACCCTAAGGGACTAAGCCCTTAGCCCGCAGTGGGTGAGACACTGCAGGAGAGAACCCTGACAGGCCTGGAGAGGTCTGAGACTGGTCTGGGTGAGACAGGGATCCCCCAGTGGGGGAAGGAAGGCGCCCCAAGAGCTGCCATCTCACCCATCGGGAGAAGAGATGTGTTCTCCGGTAGGTGGAGTAAATCACACTACGCCGGGCCAGGGGTGACAACCGGGATAAGCAAAGCCATGCCGTCCACCAAAGGCAGATCGCTGTCCCTACCACTCTGGAAGCTACCTCACTGGCATCATAAGATGCCCTTGCTTGGTGCCTTGCTAGCTCCAGGCCCTCCGCAGAGAGGGCAATGGCTTGCCTGGTTTCCTCCGAATCAGGCATCGAGGCTAGGAGTTGTACTAGCCTGGACCACAAGAACCTTTCATAGGCTGCATAGTGGGCCTGATGTGCTGAAATTGACAGAGAGATCCATGCCAAGTAGAACACTCGTCTCCCCCAGAAGTCGAAATCTGCAGAGTCCAAATTCGGAGGACGGCCATGGTAAGGGGCGTGAGGCCCTGAGGGGGTGTCCAGAGAGGTCAATCCCAAAGAGGGATGAGGCAGAGAACCTGGAGACCCGAGGGAACGCAATACCACTGGCATAGGTCCCTTGGGACTGGCACTGTGGAAAAGGGACGTGGCCAGAACCAATGTGATGCCTCCTGAAAAGGAATAGGCCAGGCAGGAGCCACCAGGTGGGCCGCACTGTATTCGCCCAAAAAGGCGTACGTCACATGCTCAGGATTGCTGATTGAGACCAGGGTCAGGTGAAGCTCATCCAGCATCCTCACAAGGAAGTGCTGATATGAGGACAGATCAGACGCTGGGGAGATGTGGACCAAAGGTTCCTCTCCCTCAGCACAGGCAGAAGAGGATGAAGATGAGCTCCCAGATTCAGGGTCCGGCTGCACGGGAGCGTGGTGAAACACCTGCTGGTCCAGGGCATGGAGGTAGGTGGGAAAATGTGCAGCCGAACCTCTGAACTGTTCCCAGGTAAAAGATCCGCGAGGACCAGGAGTACCTGGGACCACCGGGGAAGGAGACAGAGGCTCAGGGGACAAGCTCCTGGCAACGGGAGAACAGTCTCTGTCAGGGCAAGGGGGCCAACAGGAAACCCTTCGCAAGGAGGGGGATCCAAAGGCCGCTGCAGCTAACAGCCATTCAACCAGGTCAGAACAGTCAGAGCTGTGCCCAAAGGTAGAAATCTCCCCTTGAGGTAACCGGGACCGTGAGTCCAGAAGGACGGCCCCGACCTCAGAAGTAAGGATGGACTTGGGCAGATTGACAGTGATGCCCAGGGGGAGAGAGACAGCTGAAGGTTTTTTTCCAGGGTCCGAGGAGCTTTCTCTGGATGGAGCCTTTAGGAGCCAGTTGCTCAGGTAGGGGGGAAAATGTACAGTCCCTCCCACTGGAAAACCACAGCTACCACTGCTAAGCACTTTGTAAAGACCCGCAGCACAGAGGATAAGCCAAAAGGCAATATTTTGAATTGGTAGTGCTTACCCTGAAAAAGAAACCAGAGAAATCTCCTGAGGTGTGCAGGTAAGCGTCCTGCATATCCAGGGAGCACAGCCAGTTGCCCTACTTGAGTAGGGGCACCAGGCCTGGCAGAGTGACCATGCAGAATTTCTTATATTGGATATAAAGGTTGAGGTCCTTGAGATCTAGAATAGCCCTCAAATCTTTGGTTCTTTTGGGGACCAGAAAGAACCTGGAATAGAAACCCTTGTTCCTTTGGCACCCAGGCACTGGCTCAATGGTCTTTTTCTGCAGAAGGGACTGTACCTCCTCCCGGAGAACTGTTAGATGGGCCAGAGGGCAGATGAAGGGTACTGGAGGAGTCTCTGGAGATATTTCTACAAGTTCCATAGTGTGTCCTCCCTCTCTATTATCTGAAGAATACAGGCATCTGAAGTGATGGTTCTCCACTGATTGAAATGGAGGGAGAACCGACCTGCAACTACCACCTCTTGGTCTGGGACCGGAAGAGGGGGATCTGGTAGGGAGTCAAGCTGAGGCAGATCCAGCCACTGAGGCTGATCCATCACCCCTAGGACGTTTGCTGCAGTGCCGAAGGAGGAGGGGGTGGGCAAGGTGGAGGAGACCTTTCTTCTTGCCCCAAGGACAGGAGGCTGCTCCAGACTTGTGGGACACCTTGCAAAAGGGAGGGTGCAGTCTGCTGCTAGGCTGCATGTGATAGAGCAAGTAGACAGACCTGATAGCCCTGCCAGATGCCTGTAGGTCATTAATGATATCCTGAATGTCTTATACAAATAATTTGGAGCCACTGAAAGGGGCATTGAGCACCTTCTGTTGGACATCTGCACCAAACCGGAGGCCCTCAGCCAGAAGTGCCTACAAAGGCAGATGCCTGTGGCAGCAGTCCTGGCACCAGTGTCAGAGATATCATACAAGGCCCTGAGGAGATGCTTATTAATATCCTCCACGTTCTGTAAGCATTTGAGAACCTCCACTTTCTGGGAGCACTCTGGAAGGGCCTGGGCAGCTGCCTTGCCCTTCTTCCAGATGGTATATTTTGGTATTTAACCATATGCAAAAGGTAGTTAGCAATCCACAGCTCCATAGTAGAGAAGACATATATTCTCTTGTCCTAAAGGTCAGTCCGCCTAGATTCCCTGTCAGGGGGAGGGAGCTAAGGTGCTTGGGCACCTTGGACCTGTCATGTGTGGCTTTAATGACCACAGAATCAGTCTCGGGTTGGGCAGCATAGTAAGGTAGGCCCTGAGGGGCATGATACAACTTATCTGCCCAGCTGGGCATGGCAGGGCCGATGTCAGGCCTATGCAGGGCAGCAGTAGTGGCATTCCTCAAGGCTGGGAGGATAGGAGGAATGACTTTAGGAGGAGATTCTGGGATCTTCAGAAAGTCCACCAGCTCCCTCCTGGTGGCATCCTCTTCCTCAGTATGGAAGCCCATTGCTGTGGACAGCTGCTTCATAAGTTAAAGATAGTAGGGTCCTCAGTAGGTGACCTAAGAGTATCCTTGACAGAGTCCTCACTCACTGAAGAGGCCATGGACCAATCAGAGGAAAGAGGTTCCTCCTCTTCCTCAGGTAGGATAAGGTCAGGATGGTACTCCACCTCGACATCGACCTGTTCCAACTCGAGGTCCAAAAGAATAAGGAACTGATGACAGCCCATGGGGAACCACCCAAGGAGGCCAAACTGGCACTGAGGACAACGGGACCATCAACAGCAAAGGAGACAGAGGTCTCTAAAAGCCCAATTGGTGGACCAGAACTGTAGTGAACCTGGCCAGGATATCATTGAGGTCGACGGCAGGAGACTGGTGCATCAACGGAGGAGGGGTTGTCAGCATGGGGCAGATGACTCGTCTGTCGGGGCCAAGAAGCCTGAAGAGCCCAACAGCCATGGGTCTGGAGAGGTATCAGGCCATGACAGAGGGGCTGTCGACGACCCAAGGGTCGATGAACTGGGGGCCAATGACCCAAGGGTCGATGGCCGACCTCTCTGAGAAGTGGGAGGCAGTGCTTTCATTATGGGCCTGGGAGGTGCACAGGCCTGGATAGTAATGGGCATCGAGGCAGCAGCAGCCGATGGAGTACCCCTGGAGGAAGATGAAGAGGCCACTGGGGATCGGAAATGCTGCCAAGGGGAGCAGTCCCATTCACAGTCTTTTTTGTGACTTTTCCCAAAGGCCTTGTCTCAGGCCTTTGTAGTCCGGGAGCTCGATAAACCTGCTGGCAACTGGAAAGAAGGGACCCCAGAGGACCCCTGCCCAGTACTGGCTACCTCTTGTTCCATCAGGAATTTTTTGAGTGCCTTTTTATGTCACCTAAGGGTGGTTTGATTGAATTTCTGGCAGAGCTCACAGTCCGAGGTGTCATGGTCAGGCCCAAGGCAGCAGACACAGAGGATAAGTTCATCTAAAGACGCAATCTTCTTTCCACAGTGACAGAAAAGAGAAGTGGAGGGAGTAACTCTCGACATAAACAAGGTAAAGGAATCTCTTATTAGAGATTCTGAAAAACAAATGTAACCCCCCATTACCCGGGGTTACAAAAATCCCAGTTACACCTAGTGGCAGGCAGGGAAGGCAGCTTGTGAAATTCCAGTTAAATGGATTTCACACTGTCTCACTCTGTTCTCAGTCTCAGCTGAGACTGAGGGATGACATCATTTTAGAACTGTTGCAGCTGCATAAACCACATTGGAATGTTGCAGCTAGGGAAGTTAGGATAGAATGTTGGGAGGTTTTGAAGTTAGTCTGTAGTAGTCTGTATGTGGGCTCAGTAGAGAGAAGAGGTGTGCTGCAGCTGCAGGCCCTCAGAGCCCTTAGCTCTATCAGAGAGCTATATTTTTAGTTTAGGTGTGTGTTCTCACCTCAAGAGGAACACAACAGTGCCTGTTTGAAGTGGTGGAGACCGTTTTCCAAAGTTTCAGGGCCCCATCCCTCCGGGGATGGGGGAAAGGAATCAGCCTGCTTCCAGGGGCGATTCCCCTGGCCCAGATAGTGGAAAAAGAGGCTGCCTGTGAGGATTTATGCTGAGGCACCTGGAAGTTTCATTATGTTTCGGAAGAGAAAAAGCCTGAGGGGCACCTGCAACCAAGGGGTGAGTTTGCTCTGCTAAATGGCTAATGTGTTTTCACCTGGGACACGATGAATTTAAGTGACTGCTACTGTGGGGTCAGGAAAAGACAGCCAAGTACAGTTTTAAAAGTTGTGGGAATTGGACTGCTTAACTCTGCGGGGGTCTAGGAAATGGACCCAGCCACTCATTAAGTATGTTTCAAGTTCAGCACATGCGGGATGTAAGAAACAGTAGATGAAATGTGACATACATTTAAAGAGAATCTACAAAGTAAAGTGTTTCTAGAAGAGGTAAAAGAGTCCAGAGGAATGGCCAGGTACGATTTATAGGAGCAAGAGGTGGGAGACCCCCCCCCTCTGGCATGACCAGAGTCACCTCTAAGGGTTCGTTTTGGGACACCTGTTGCTTTCTCTCAGGTTCTTGACCAGTGCCTGAGGAAAGTACCCAGACATGGGATTGTTGAAGAAGATTCCCTGATAGAGCCAGAAGTGCTCATGGGTGGTATACGGAGCCACAAATAAATCTCCATGATAAATGGAAATTAGTCCAAGGTCTGGCAAGGGAGCCGAGCCAAAGAAAGAAGGTAGTCCAAGGTCTGGCAAGGGAGCCGAGCCAAAGAAAGAAGGTAGTCCAAGGGCTGGCAAGGGAGCCAAGCCAGGGAAACCAGAGAAGAGTCAAGTTCGGTCAGAGTGCCCTGTGTGTTTATAAACCCAAGGGTTTAAGTGTACAGAAGATGTTTGCCTGTTCAGGAGAAATCTGCATTACCAGGAGTGTAGCCCTGTGGGGGTCCATCTATGCTTATTGTTCCTTTGTGTTGTGAATAAAAGCCACACTTTAGAATCCCAACTTCTGTTATGGACATTTCAGTAATGGCTTCCTGTATCCGGATTCTTTGGATGGCCCTGTGCAGAGTAACCAAACCTAGCCAACATGCCGAGAAACATTTTTCTCCCCGAGCCCAGGTCCCAGGTAGGGGGTTACATAATGAAGGCACCACACGGCGCTAATAACACAAAAAATACCATCAACCCAACCCCTGGGGTTACACTAAGCAAAGAAAAACCGTAGGTGAAAATGGCATGAAACTGCATAGAAGCTTCCACGGAGACCCATGCGAGCAGAGTCAATGGCAGGAAAGAACCGAGGAGGGAGCAGGGCCACCCGTGCCTTTATAGGATTGGTGATGTTGGCATGGGCAGCCCCAGTGGTACTGCTCAACAATCTTCTGTGTGGATCCTGCTTCATGGATGGTAAAGCTCCTACAGTGTGACCTGATGACTGAGATACCCCCGAAGAAGATCACCAAGTTCTGTAGTAGAACATGGATGCACTGTGCCAAAATGGAAGAGCTGAGCATGGGAGAAGAACTACTGTACATCATACAGTTTTAAAATGGTACTTATTGCCTGTGTGTAAATATGAAACACCCACTAATATAACAAAAAAATCCTGTAGAGATGAGTGCAATAACTAGCTGTCTTCATTGATATGGTTTCTCCCCCCTAAAAGCTGTCTTTTCACCTACATTTAGGCTATATTTGTCTTATAACTATTACCTGTTGGTATGATTTGCCAGACCTTTCCTGAACTGTAAGTTTAGTTAGTCCACTGTTGTTTAACATATGAATATAGCACCGAAGAAAAAATTACTCACCATAGTAATGTTGTTTCTTCCAAGGTGTCCTTTAGTATGACTGACAATAGAAGAATGCCTGCTGAGTTCAGCTGCCCCAGAGGTGGAGACAACGGTAACATGCTGAGGGAATTAGCCAATAGGAAGACAGCAAGAGGGTGTGCTGCCTGTAGCCAACCTAGAAGACACCAGAATTATTTTGAAGCTGAAATGGGCAAAAAGAGTCCAGTCGTAAACTATTCAACAGGAGTAAAAAGAGCTATACAAAAATATGTACCAAAATCGAGAACAATAAGAACTGTGACTAACTTTGCTTTAAACGGAAAAAATTTTAAGAAACATTTTGCCAGATAAAAAGAAGCAAAGCCATCCTCAGTCAGGTTATATAGAGGAGGATGGGTGAGAGGTCAATCATACTAAAGGACACCTTGAAGAAACAATACTACTATGGTGAGTAATTTTTTCTTCTCATCCTAGGGGTCCTTTAGTATGACTGGCAATAGCAGACTACAAAGCAGTGCAGTTGGGAAGCAGGTACAGAACCTACTGAGGAAAGAGGCTCTGCAGGACCGCATCTGATCTGGACTATACATCCAAGCAGTAGTGCTTTGTAAAGGTATGTACAGTTTTCCAGGTGACTGCTTTGCAGACATCAAGCAGGGGAATGTCCCTTGAAGCTGCCACTATAGCAGTAGTGCCCCTAGTAGAATGGGCCCTGAGGGGGCTGTTTGCCAGCTTTGCTGTAACAGAACTGAATGCAAGAGACTATCCACTGTGAAACAGTCCTCTTGGTGGCTGGCTTTCCCCTGCCTACCTCACCATAGGTGATGAAATGCCGAGCATGGGAGTCTCTTAACTGCTTGGTGTGCTCCAGGTAGTAAATCAGGGCTCTTTTTACATCCAAGCTGTGAAGCTTACATTCACCTGGTGTAGATTTTTCCATGAAAAAGACAGAAAGAGTGATGGACTGGTTTAGGTGGAACTCAGAAACCACTTTGGGCAGGAACTTCCTATTTGTTCTGAGTACTACTTTGTCCTTGTGGGCAATGATGTAGTTAGGTTCAGTAAACAAGGCCTGCTATTCTGAAATCCTTCTGGGAGAACTGATTGCCACCAGGAACACAGTATTCCAAGTGACATACTTTAAGTAGGCAGAAGCTAAGGGCTCAAAAGGAGGTTCCATGAACTTGGCAATGCATCCCAAGGAGGGACCGGTTCACTTGCTGGTGGTTGAAGATGTAGCAGGGCTTTGGAAAATGTCTTAAAAATAGACTCTGAAATAATAGATTTTTCTTTCCCAGTAGAAAGATATGCTGATGTGGCTGCTAAATGCACCTTCAAAGACATGGCCTTTGGGCTTGAGAATTGTAGGTGTACTAGATAGTCTAAAAGGGATGGCGAAGTAGCCTTTAGAGGGTCTACCCACTTCTCCTTACACCCTAGGAAAAATCTCTTCCATTTGGAAGCATAGGTGTTCTTTGTGCTAGGCTTCTTAGCCATCCGAAGAATTTTCAGAACTGGTTCAGTATAGTGGGATTCAGGGAACTCTGACTCCTTAAGTACCAAGCTTTGAGGTGAAGAGTGTGTATGCTTGGATATGGTATCTCTGTCTGGGGAAGAGTAAGGAGACTGTGGCTGGAAAGAAAGTGAATGGGCTTCCTGGCCAACAGGACAAGGAGCAGGGAATACCAGGGTTGTCTTGCCCAGTCTGGTGCCACCAGTATCATGGTGGCTGGCTGATCCCTGAGTTTTAGCAGAACTTTGTGGATTAGTGGGAATGGAGGTAAGGCATACAGGAACCTCACTGACCAGTCGAATGGTCGAATGTTAAGACATCCATTGGCAGGATACCCAGAGCTGGGGGCCTGCAACAGTACAGAGGAAGCTGATGGTTGAGGTTGGAGGCAAAGAGGTCCACCTGTGGGGTGTCCCACCTCCTGAAAACTGGGCCCAGCACTTGTTTGTTCAGGGCCCATTCGTGATGAGCTTAACTGATGCGACTTAATGCATCTGCTAAGGTGTTGTCTTTGCCAAGGAGATAAATGGCTGACAGATTCATGTCTAGTGAGTAGGCTTGAGACCAAATCTTCATGCCTCTGTACAGAGTTTGGTTGACCATGTCCCACCTTGTTCGTTTATGTAGAACATGGCTGTGGTATTGTCTGTTCTGATCTAAACCTATGCCTCTTTAGCTCGGTGGTAAAGGCCTTGTGAGAGGACTCCTTGGGAGACCAGGTACCACTTATGGACTGATCCTTATGTCTCGGTGACTGGTACTAGTTTTCAGTGGGAGTGTCTCTTTTGGCTCCAGTGAGCTCTCAAGTGATATTAGATGTCCCTCATCTAAAATCTGACTCCTGGGACTACAGCAGTCATGGAGGCCATGTGTCCTAGTGGCCCGAGAAAGTGCCTGGCTGGCTGAGGCTGGCCTAGGACGAAGAAGTTGACCAGGGCTAGGAAATTCCTGACCCTGCCCTCTGGAAGGAAAGCCTTTCCTTGCAGAGTGTTGAGTTCTGCACCAATGAACTCCAGTAGTTGAACTGGGTCTAGGTGAGATTTCTTTTTTTGATTATGAATCCCAAGGCCTGTATAGTCTTATTTGTGAGACTGAGGGCCTCTTTGACTTTTTAAGGGGACTTGTCCACCATTAACCAATCATTTAGATATGGGAAGACTGATACTTGCTGCTTTCTTAGATGAGCTGCTACCAGTGCCAGACACTTTGTAAAGACTCTGGGAGCTGAGGTGAGTCCGAAGGGCAGTGCTGCAAACTGGTAATGTCCAAGTGGCAGGCTGAATCTGAGAAATTTCCTTTGGGACTGCCTTATGGGAATATGAAAACAGGCATCCTTTAAGTCCAGGAAGGCTAGCCAGTCTCCCTGTTGCAGACAGTGTATCACTGTAGTCAGTGTTACCATTCTGAATTTTGGTTTGAGTAAGTGCCTGTTCAGGTACCTTAGGTTGAGGATAGATCGCCACTCCCCGTTTCTATTGTGTGTCAGAAAGTATCTGGAGTACAGTCCTTTTCCCCACTAGGGAAGAGGAACCCTTCTCCACAAAGTCTGCAGCTAGCAATGCCTCTCTCTCTAACTCCAACAGCAACTTTTCTGTTGGGGTTAGGGGCTTTAACAGTTTTGGACCTTGTAGGGGAGGAAACTTTCTGATTTGTAAGGTGAGGCATTGACCCACCACCTCCAACACCCACTTGTCTGTGGTGATGAGGTGCCATTGGTGAAAGAGGAGAGGCGACCTGGGCATTATAGTCAGGGTTTGCATTGGGTGTTGGGAGCAGGAGAGGTACTGGCTCTTCTCTGACCTTTCCTTCCCCTTCCTCTGAAGTATCCCCTTGTCTGAGAGAAATCCATAGGCATAGGATAGAATTGCCTTGGGAAGTATCCTCTACCCCTATTTCCTCTGCTTTGAGGTTTTTGGGAAGTAGAGGCTCTCTCTTTGGCTGCATACTCTGGTAGGTGGTTTTATATTCTTCCACCTTTTTCATGTAAGCTTCAGTCTTTTCCCCAAAGAGAGATGTTCTCACAGGGGAAGTCCACAGCCTTGGTCTGAGTATCCTGCAAAAGATTAGTAGTTCTCAACCAGGCAAAACGTCTTAAGGATATGGATTGGGCCATATCTCTGGAGGCAGTATCATTGTTGTCTACAGCCATATGGAACCGATATTTAGTTGCCTCTAGGGCTGTCTTTACAGTTTCTGTAACGTCCTGCTCTGTGAAGGCTCTGTAGGATAGAAGAACACATACACCAAGCTTCGGGATCCAGGAATTTATTTACAGCGAAAACAAAATATAGATGGACTGAATTCGACAAAATGAAGACCTCAAATGCAATAACGAATAATAAAACAAAGACCACTCTAGAAGATGAGCTAGAGTACAGGTGTCCGCACTGCCAGCTCAGCACTCACTGACTTCTCTAGTGCAGTTCTCACTTTATATAGTCTGCAGAACCCATGTGATCTTGGTACCTCCCCTCAGCTTCTATTGTTGTACAATAATACTTACAAATGTTTTATTTTGATAACACAATACCCTTTAACATCATATTAGACTCAGGTATACATTTAGAAACTGTTTTTAATCAAAATAAATTGTACATTTCTGGTGTGTATGCTTCTCTTCATGAGAGTCTCCTCCCCTACGTTCATTCAGACTAATAAAAAACAAAATGATAGGGCCAGCCAGCTCTTAGAATCAAGCTGAATGGACAGTAGGCAGGAGGAGAGCTGTGAACGAGAGGCAACTGCTGAAGAAACAACTAGCAAAATGAAAACATATTCCTTTGTAAATAAGAATGGTATGCATACAAACATTTCTTCTGCTCATTCAACATATATGACAAGAACTTAATTCATAACCTGGGTATTTAATATATGAGGCTTCTAACAATATTACAGTGCCCTGTTTGTTTTCTGTCCGAGCGGCTTTCTTTGAGCCGCGACTACTGCCGTTTTCTTGTTTTTATTTCAGTCTCCTACCTCTTTCCCTTGAATACTCAACTCAGTTTTGGGAGGCTCGACGAAAGACATAGTGAATTTCTCGGCTCACATTTCACCAGATATTAACAATGCGGACCGCTGACAGCCCCTAAACAAACGGTTCCCTGACCGCTACCAGAGTGCAACAGCAGAAAGGAAACAGGCTGCATTCTCTGCATGGCTCGACTAAGGTATGGTACAAAAGCACCCATTAATTCTCATGTTGAGTCTTTTCCTTTCTGCTGTTTGCCTCTGCATTTAAAAGACCTAAAAATACCATAAGAAATAATAACAGAGCCAAATTCTTTGCATACTCTTATCCGACTGCACTTTGGGGGGGTCACCTTGGCACGAGCGGCAGTTTATGGATCCACTAGGAAGAGAGAGAAAAAAGAGAATACTAATATAAGAACAAATGAGGGAAAGAGCGAGTGGCCAGCCCGCTAGAAATGGAAGAATACAGTAGGGGGAAAACACAGTTGGAGAGAAAAAAGTATTCCATAGCACAGAGGTTGCTGTTGCGCAACAGTCTTCATAGAAATAGAAAGCGAGGTAAAAGAAAAATAACTGGTGGGCTCCTAAACACACTGTCCCCCGTGACATTCCTCCCCACGGAGATAAAATCAGGAGTGAATTTATTATTACCATGAATAATTTTCTACTTTATCTTTTTAATTTGTTTTTTCTCACAAGATATGACACAATTCAGATCTCTCCAAGCAGAGATGGAGCTTTAGTCCACCTACTCCCAAAGCTCCACCTCGGGGTCCCTAGGGGAAAAAAAAATAGATACTAGACAGAAGAATATATTTCACTCCTATCCAGTTTCTGACTGCTTTACCCCGAGGTCTGATTGTGTAATTTCTCTTTGTTCCACTCCGGCTCCATACCGGGACAAGAAATATGCATTCTTGTAGGCGACACCAGGCTTGTGTTTGATCGTAAATTTATAGGGTTGCAAGGTCAGATACCACCTCATAATTCGAGGGTTTTTATCTTTCATGACCTGCAGCCACCATAGCAGGTTGTGATGAGTGATTAATTCAGATTCAGAACCCCACAAATAGAATTTCAACGTTTCAATGGCACACTTTACTGCAAGACATTCTTTCTCGATAGTTGAATATCTAGTTTCACCTTCATGCAATTTTCGGCATAGGTGTATAATACAGTGCTCTTCACCCCTCAACCAGTTGGGACAGCTCTACCCCTATACCAAAGGCAGAGGCGTCAGTTTGAACTATGAAAGGCAGGTTGAAGCCTGGACTTCTCAGTATAGGGGTGAATTACAAATGTGCCTTAATAGCACAAAATGCTTCTTCACACTGGGGGGTCCATGTTACTTTTGTGGGGTTCTTTTTCCTTGGTTAAGTCTGTTAAAGGACTAGCTAGGGTCACGAAATTGGGTACAAAATGTCTATAGTACCCAGCTAAACCAAAAAAAGAACGAACATGTTGTTTAGTTACAGGTCTAGGGCTGTTGGCTACAGCATGTACCTTTCCCACCTCTGGTTGTATCCGACCCTTTCCTATAATAAAACCTAGGTACCTGGTTTTCTGCATTGCAAAAGAACATTTTGATGGATTAACAGTTAATCCAGCAAGAGCTTGTAATACTGCTGTTAGATGTGTCATGTGGTCTGACCAATTGGGGCTATAAATAATCACATCATCTAAATAAGTAGCACTATAAGCTGCATGAGGTTGTAGGATTGAGTCCATTAGCCTTTGAAAAGTAGTGGGTGCCCCATTTAACCTAAAGGGCATGGTTACAAATTGAAACAAACCCACTGGGAAGCAGAAGGCTGTTTTGTCCCTAGATGACTTATCAAGAGGGATCTGCCAATAACCTTCCTTGAGGTCCAACAATGTGATATACTGAGCCTTACCAAGTCGATCCACGATATCATCTATACGTGGCATGGGATAACTATCAAACTTGGAGATGGTGTTTAATTTCCTGAAATCAAGGCACAGCCGTAAGCCCCCCCTACTTCTTCCCAACTATTACCAGAGAAAAGCCCATTCCCTTTTTGATGGCTCAATAACACCCAGCTGTTGCATCTTTTGTATTTCTGCCACTACATCGTCTCGTACCTTTTCAGGTAAACAATAGAGTTTCTAGCATATTGGGGTGCTGTGTGTAGTCTCTATATGTTGCTCTAATATGGACACTCTCCCTGGAATGTTAGTAAATAGGGATTGAAACTGAGTTAATACTTGGTTTAATTATTTTTTTCTGTTCCTCTCCCAGGTTTGTATTAACACATACATCCTGCATATCCCCTGGGTTTTCTAACCTGTGATAGGCCACTTCTAGCTCACTATCCATTTGGACAGGACAAACAAAGCACCCAGGTGTTGGTCTCTCTACCCATTTCTTCAATAAATTTGCATGATAGATCTTTCTCTTATGTCTTCTACCAGGTAATTCTATCTCAAAGTTAACTGGTCCAGTCTGTCGTTTGACTACAGAAGGCCCCCTGCCACTTCATCATTAGCTTACTGTCAGTGGAAGGCAACACAAGAAGGACTCTATCTCCTGAGCTAAATGCTTTTTGTCCCATGCCCTTATCAAATTGTATTTTCTGTGCCATCTGTTTTGATGTACTGCTTTAACATATTTCAGTAGTCTTTGCCTTAGATCATTAAAATATTCCACCATAGTAGTGGTCCCAATTTCCTGACCTTCTTCCCATGTCTCCTTGATGATATCAAGAGGCCCCCTAGGGTTTCTTCCATATAATAATTCAAATGGTGAAAACCCTGTGGATGCCTGGGGGTACCTCGCGATACGCAAACATTAGAAATGGAAGATGGACATCCCAATTCCTCCCCTCATCCTGGACAAACTTGCAGAGTATCTGTTCATCGTTTGATTAAAATGTTCCACCAGTCCATCTGTCTGTGGGTGGTAGGGAGATGTATGTATGGCACTGATACCCAGATTGCGATATAAAGCTTTTAACAGTTGAGAACAAAAATTACTGCCTCTGTCCGTTAAAATCTCTTTAGGTATACTCATCCTACTGAATACCTTCACCAATTCCTCAGCAATTTTAGTAACCTTTATTGTTCTTAAAGGGATTGCTTCCGGGTATTTTGTGCCATAATCACAAATAACTAATACAAAACGGTTTCCTTTTGAGCTTTTCTATAGGGGTCCCACTATCTCCATTGCTATACAGTCAAACAGTGTTGTAATCAGGGGAAGGGGCTGTAAGGGTACCTTATCTTTCTTCGGAATCTTAACATCATTTGTCTGTTCCCTACAAAATTATATGACTTAACAACGTTTTGTAATGCAATGTCAGAGTCCAAACATTGATGGGTCATTTCAGTTTCTCAGACTTTTTTGTTTCTTAGATTTTCTTGTTTTACCTGGCCTGCTGCACACATCTTCATCAAAAGGAAACAGGATGTTCACAGTTTGTTCTTTTCGGGTCTGAGCCCTAGTGGTGACTGCAGCTAAGGAACTGCTGTTCAATAATGTGTCAAACTCTGGATGGCCATGTCCTAGAATAACAGGGACCGGCAGATGAGGGACCAGTCCAACCTCCAACTGATGTGACATACCATTTGTTTATAAGTCTATTGTGGTCATAGGATAGAAATGTTTATCCCCATGAATGCACACAACCCCAGTCTTAATGTCTTTAATACTACAGTTTGGAAGGAGACTTGCCTTGACCAGAGTTTGTCGACTTCCAGAGTCTACTAGTCCTAAGACCTCTTTTCTTCCCACTGTAATAGGTAACACATATTGACCCCAGTTTGCTAAGGCCAAGTGTGTACTATCCACTTTCCTGTTTGGACACCATCTTGTGATATGTCCTTTTCCTTGACATTCCCTGCATATAATATCAGAGTTGAAGGGTCTTTATGATTTATTATTATTGGCCACTCCAGACATACTGTTAGTAGAAGAAGTACTATGAGTAGGTCTTACCGTGGTTGTTGTAACAGTACCAGGATGTTTCTGCTGTCTATGTGGTTGAGCCATTAAATAGTCCTCTGCTAATGAAATTGCTTTCTCAACTGTCTCCAGGCGATGTTCTTTTACCTAGATTTGTACGTCTTGGGGCAGCACCCATATGAACTGTTCTAACATAACAGTTTCCATCACCTGGTCCATAGTCTTGCTGCCAGGTTTTAACCAATTATATCCAAGGTCCTTGAGTCTTACAAAAGTGTCTCGGGGTTATCAGATTGCTGAAAACGATATGACCGAAAATGTTGGTGATAGGTCTCTGTGCTAATATCATATCGCCTCAATATCTCCTGGCGCACGTTATCATAGGACTCAGCGTGTCGACTGTCCATGTTTCCGTAGGCTAACTGGGCTTTACCCGTGAGATAGGGTGCAAGACGTATTACCCATTGTTCTCTGGGCCACCCACATGCTCCAGCCAACCTCTCGAAAGTGGTTAAATATGCTTCAATGTTATCTTTGTCTCCCAATTTGGTCAGTTTAATGTCCTTAGGGCTGTCCTGGGCTGGGGCAGGATTGCGGGGATTACTCAGTGCCTGTATTGCTCACAATGTCTCAGTCCATCGCCTTTCATGTCTCTTCTGCTCCGTTTCCCTCTCCTTGTCCATGGCCATCTGCTTCAGACATAACCAACGCAAAAGATCCTATCCATCATCAGGAGGTTCTGTCTCAGCCGAGGCCTCAGCAGTGGACCCCAAGTCCCCATCTTCATCTTCTGGCTTTGCCTCCACCTTGAGCCTTTCTTTCTTCTTGTCTTCTAAACCTGACAGCAATGGCTCCCCGGATATCTCCATCATTCTCCGTGTCTGGACACCTTTAGACCTTGTCACTGGCTCCATCTTCTGTTCTGGCTGCATTCAGTGCCTTCTTGGTTATCTGGCAATAACACTTTGGAGTACGTCAACAGGACTCCAACATCCCACTGCTCACACCATATGTGAAGGCTTTGTGGAATAGAAGGACACATACACCAAGCTTCAGGATCCAACAATTTACTTACAGTGAAAACAAAATATAGACAGACTGAATTCGACAAAATCAAGACCTCAAATGCAATAACAAATAATAAAACAAAGACCACTCTAGAAGATGAGCTAGAGTACAGGTGTCCGCACTGCCTGCTCAGCACTCACTGACTTTTCTAGTGCAGTTCTCACTTTATATAGTCTACAGAACCCATGTGATCTTGGTACCTACCCTCAGCTTCTATTGTTGTACAATTATACTTACAAATGTTTTATTTTGATAACACAATACCCTTTAACATCATATCAGACTCAGGTATACATTTAGAAACTGTTTTTAATCAAACTAATCTGTACATTTCTGGTCCGTATGCTTCTCTTCATGAAAGTCTCCTCCCCTGCGTTCATTCAGCCTAATAAAAAACAAAATGATAGGGCCGGCTGGCTCTTAGAATCAAGCTGAATGGACAGTAGGCAGGAGGAGAGCCGTGAATGAGAGGCAACTGCTGAAGAAACAACGAGCAAAATGAAAACATATCCCTTTGTAAATAAGAACAGTATGCATACAAACATTTCTTCTGTTCAGTCAACATATATGACAAGAACTTAATTCAGAACCTGGACATTTAATATATGAGATATGAGGCTTCTAACAATATTACAGTGCCCTGTTTGTTTTCCATCCGAGCGGCTTTCTTTGAGTTGTGACTACTGCAGTTTTCTTGTTTTTATTTCAGTCTCCTACCTCTATTTCCCTTGAATACTCAACTCAGTTTTGGAAGGCTCGACAACAGCGATAGCGAATTTCTCAGCTCACATTTCACCAGATATTAACAATGCGGACCGCTGACTGCTCCTAAACAAACGGTTCCCTGACCATTACCAGAGTGCAAAAGCAGAAAAGAAATGGGCTGCATTCTCTGCATGGCTCGACTAAGGTATGGTACAAAAGAAAAAATTACTCACCTTAGTAATGTTGTTTCTTCTAATGGAGTCTTGCTGTATTCTGACTATTGCAGTTAGGTCCTCCTTTCAACTGCCCCGGAGAACAAAGAGTTAACTTTCCATGGCCAGCATGGAATATTCAGCGTAAGCTCGGTTGAAGACCCCGCCTGCTGTCATTTAAACTCCAACCGTCAGATCTTTACTGGCAATACTCACTAGAAGTTCTGTGTGGAAACTGTAAAACTCACACTAGCCAACTGGCAACAAAATTTATTAAAAAAGGTTTTTTTTGGTTTCAAAGCAAAGACTCAAGTCAGGAAACGCAAAAAAACAAAACACAACACACACCCAAAAGAAAGGAGGGTGAAAAAGGGGCACCTCTAGGGTGCCAACACTGCTGCTGCCCACCCACATCCCAAAAAAACAGGTTCTGAGAGGGGAGGTGGGGGGAGGTCAGAATACAGCAAGACTCCATTACAAGAAACAACATTACTAAGCTGAGCAATTTTTTCTTCAAACAACATGAAGTCATGCTGTATTCTATTGCAGACTACCAAGCAGTACCTCCATGAAGGAGGGACAGAACCTACTTTGGGAATAGGTTCTGAAGTACTGCTGTGCTAAACCGAGCATCACTCCTAGCCTGGATATCCAGAGAGTAATGCTTGGTGAATGTATGGACTGTTTTCCAGGTGGCTGCTTGACAAATTTCTAAGATAGGAATATCCCTGGCAGCAGCCAGGAAGCAGCTAATACCTCTAGTAGAGTGAGCCCTCAGGCCTGAGGGTGGGGATCTACAGTTTTCATAGCAGAATTGTATACAAGAGACAGTCCACCTGGCAATAGATCTCTTAGTGGCAGGTTTGCCACCTGACCTCTCCATATGTGAGAACAACTGGAGGACTCAAACCTGTGACCCTTAGTGCGCTCTATGTAGTAGCTGAGGGCCCTTTTAACATCAAGCTGTGCAGCCTCCTCTCTCCAGAGGAGGAATGGTCAGTGAAAGCAGGAAGAGACATAGACTGATTAAGGTGGAAATCTGAAACCACCATAGGCCAAAAACTTCCTGTTAGTTCTTAGGACCACTTTTATCTCTATGGAAAGAGATGAAATCAGGCTACTGAGCAGGCTTGCAGTTCACTGATACGCCTGGCAGAGGTAATGGCTACCAAAACACAGTTTTCCAAGTCAAGTACTTAAGCTCTGCAGAGGACAAAGGCTCAAAGGGTGGTTGCATAAGCTGAGCAATGCAAACATTAAGGTCCTAAGCAGGAGCAGGATCCATAAAGGGGATTGGTGTGCAGCAATCCCTTGAAGAACTTACAAAACACAGGATGGGCTGACAGAGGAGAGGGCTTGCCTACTGACAAGAAGGCAGAAACAGCTGCCAGATGCACTTTAAGTGTAGCTGGCCTAAGTCCTAAGCCATTAAGATGAACCATATAGTCCAGGACTGTAGGCAACCCAGCAGATTCTGGAGAGATATGCTTATTAGATCACCAAATAGTGAACCTTTTCCATTTGGAGTTGTAAGTCTTTCTGGTGGAAGGCTTTCGAGAAGCTTTAAGGATATCCAGAACCCCTTAAGAAAGGTGCAGATCGGCAAACTCTAACTCTTCAAGAGCCATGCCTTGAGATTGAGAGATTTGAGGTTCGGATACCAAATCCTCCCCTGAGAGGATGTCGATAGGTTGTAATTCCTGGGAAGAGACAGGGGAAGGTGGACTGCTAAGGACAGCAACAGTGGGTACCAGGGCTGTCTGGCCCAGTCTGGAGCAATCAGAATCACTTTGCATGGTTGAGACCTGATCTTGCCTAACACTTTGAACAGGAGAGAGAAGGGGGGAAAAGCATACAGAAATTTCCCTTCCCAATTCAGAATCAGAGCATCCAGGAGGACTGAGCCCAAGACTGGGGGTCTGCAACAAAAGAGAGGAAGTTGGTGGTTGTCTGGGGCTGCAAAAAGATCTATCTGTGGAGTGCCCCATCTCGAGAAAATCAGTTTCAAAACTAGGGGATCTAGGGTTCATTCGTGATGGCCCTGGGATATCCTGCTGAGAGCATCTGCTAGGACATAGTCCTTCCCTGGGAGGTGAACTGCTAGCAGAGAGGTTTGTAGAGAATAGGCCAGGGACCACAACTTCATTGCTTCTGTGCACAAGGCCGTGGACCGAGTGCCTCCTTGCTTGTTGATGTACCACATTGTGGTGGTATTGTCTGTTCTGATCTGGACCACCTTGTTCTGTACAGATTTGGAAAAAGCTTGCAGTGCCAGAAACACTGCTCTGAGTTCCAAGAGATAGATGTGAAGCAGAGATTCTTGAGGTGACCACAGCCCTTGGGTGGTAAGATCCCCCAGGTGGGCTCCCCAGCCCAGCAGGGAGGCATCTGTGGTGAGTATCACTGAATGAGACTGAGTGACAAAAGGAACTCCCTGTCTCAAATTGTCCTGATCCTGCCACCATTGCAAAGCCTGGATCAGGGTTAGTCACTAGGACTAGTTTGGTAAGGAATCCTTTCTTTGAGACCAGAAGGCTCTTAAGTGGAACTGAATGTCCCTCATCTGAAATCTTGCCCCGGACCACTGCTGTAGAGGCTGCCATGTGGCCCAGGAGCTGCAGGAAATGCCTTGCTGGTCGAGACACCTGAAGGGTGAATGAAGAGGCCAGTTCCATAAGGGTCCTTGCCCTGTCCAGGGGAAGGAAGGCTCTTGCCCTTATTGTATCCAGCTCTGCCCCTATAAAGGTGAGGAGCTGCACTGGCTCGAGAACTGATTTTGGAAGGTTGAGGAGGAATCCTAAGGAAGTGAGCACTTGCTGAGTGATTTGCAGATGTGACTTGACTTGGTCTGGAGACTGACCCACTATGAGCCAGTCGTACAAGTATGGAAAGATGGAGATCTTTTTTCTCCTTAGAAAAGCAACCACTACTGCCAGGCACTTTGTGAACACCCTTGGGGCTGATGTTAGGCCAAAGGGCATTGCTCTGAATTGATAGTGGCCTGAGGGTAACTCGAACCTGAGGTACTTTCTGTGGGAGCACCTGATGGGAATGTGAAAATAGGCATCTTTGAGGTCCAGGGAGGCTAGCCAGTCCCCTGGCCTTAGAGAGGGCAGAATTATTCCCAGAGTCACCATTTTGAACTTTGGTTTTAAAAGGTGCTTGTTCAGATATCTTAGATCCAGGATGGGCCGCCATTCTCCTGTTTTTGGGGGTTAGGAAGTACCTGAGTACAATCCTTTGCCCTTGTGTAGGGTAGAAACCCTTTCTATGGCTCTGAGAGCCAGAAGGAAGAAACCTCTGCCTCTAGGGCAAGGGTCTCTGATGGATTGCAGGTGGAAAGGATCTGGTTCTCATCTTGGGAAATTTTTTGAAGCTGAGAACCAGTCCCTAGCTTACTACTTCCAGGACCCACTTGTCTGATGTCAGAGACTTCCAGTCCTGGACAAAGTAAGCCAGCCTCCCCCCTACAGGTATTGGAGAATCGGCCCAGGCAGACCCATCAGGGTGTCTGCTTGGCAGGGGCCTTAGGCTGAGGGGTGGAAGCAGGCCTGCTCATCCCCCGTCTGCCTCTCCCTCTGAAGAACCCCCTCTGAGCATAAGCAGAAGAGGAGGCCTGGGCTTGGTAAAAAGGCATTTGAAAGGGCCTGCCCCTGGAATGCTGTCTCTGAGGAGTGGCTTGCCTTTCTTTGGCCTGAGCACTCCTGTAGGTGGTCCTGTACTCGTCCATCTTTTTCATGTAATTCTCTGTCTGCTCCACAAACAGAGAATCACCAATGACAGGGAAATCCATGGCCTTAGCCTGGGTATCCTGTGATAGGCTAGTACATCTGAGCCAAGCCATCCTCTGAAGGGCCACAGATGTAGCCAAGACTCTAGATGAAACATCATTGGAGTCCACAGCAGCATGAAATTGCACCTTGGATGCCTCAATCCCATCCGCAGCCACCTGCTCCAGCTCCTTGGCAAGCTGGTCAGGGGCCTGTTTAGCCAGAGCCAGCACAGTGTCCCACCTGGACTTCTAGTATCTAGCTATGTAGGCCATATAGTTAGCCTGCCTGAGTCCCAAAGATGCTGCCATATACTGCTTCTTTGCCATGGCATCAATCCTCCTGGAGTCCTTATCTGGGGAGGGTGATACCAAGCGAATATTTGCCTTATCACAGGCAACAGCCTGCACTACCCCAACATGGCTGCATTGCTGAGAAAGGAACTCCATGTCCGAGCCTGAAAGGGTATACCTCTTGTCCATTCGTCTGTCTACAGGAGGTATGGAGTTAGGAGTCTTTAAAATTTTAAATATCTGTTTCCCAAAAGATTTATGGAGGGGAATAGACAATCCCCTGGACTCTGGGATGTACATCATTTCAACAAAATCAGGCTCCTCCTGATCCTCTACTGCTTCTTCCATTGGAAGCTGGAGGATTTCAGCCACTTTCTTGTAAAACATAAAGTGGGAAGGGGACTCAGAAAGCCTAGGAGGAGAAACACCTGAAGGTCTGTCTAGGGAGATGTCCGGGTCAATAGGCACATCCAGACTTTCATAATCACCATCATCATCATTATCCTCATACTCTCCCTCCTCATCCTCCGGTTCATAAAATTCTTCTAAAGTATAATCCGGAACCGGGGGAACCGACCGAACCGAGACCCTGCCAGATGGTGCCGGTTCGGCCAGAACTGAAGTTAGCGATTGAACTATCCTTATCGCTTTGGCTATTTCATCAGCGGTCGGAGAAAGAATTTGTGGATCCGAACCGGATAAATTTTCTCTTCTCTTTCTTTTAACCGGAACCAACTCCTCAGAATCGGCTCTCCTTTTGCCCGAAGAAGTTTCGCCCTGGTCAGAGGGCACTCCTTCTGGTTCGGTCGGTACCGAATTGGGCTGGCCATCCGGGTCAGCTGACTTCTCGGCCTCCCTTTCCCTCAGTCTACCTACTCTCTTATACAGGGTAACTTTGGAAAAACTTTTACAAATTTGGCAGTCTGAATCGAGGTGGTCAAACCCCAGACAATAAACACAGGTGGTGTGGGGATCAGCCTTAGCAAAGGCTTCCCCACACACACTGCAGTGTTGAAACCCAGTGGGCCCGTTTTTTTTCTTGGGTTTCTCAGACATGGCCAATCCTATCCAAAACTTACCCTTTTTTCAGCAATCCACCAGGCAAGACACCCCTATCGGTTCCTGACCATATTCGGTCTTGGAAAAAAACCTAATTAAATCTGTTTTTTTTAGAACCGATACGGACCGGTTACCACACTCTAATAAATTCAAAACTTTTTAAGACCAACCTGATCGGTTCAAACCGAACCGATCCCAAATTTACAAGTTCCACACAGAAACTAAATGTAAACCTATCTAATACTCACGGTACCACAGACAGAGACTTAAACCGACAGATTCAGTAGCAGAAATTCGGTAGAAACCGACTTTTTTTGAACCGAGCAAAGGAGAAATCTCCGGAGTGACTGTTCAGTGAGGCGAAGTAAAGAATCTGATGGTTGGAGTTTAAACAACAGCAGACAGGGGCTTCAACTGAGCTTGCGCTGAACGTTCCATGCTGGCCATGGAAAGTTAACTCTTTGTTCTCCAGGGCAGTTGAAAGGCAGGACCTAACTGCAATAGTCAGAATACAGCAAGACTTCATGTCGTTTGAAGCACCCATTATTTCTCATGTCGAGTCTTTTCCTTTCTGCTGTTTGCCTCTGCATTTAAAAGACCTAAAAATACCATAAGAAATAATAACAGAGCCGGATTCTCTACATACTCTTGTCCGGCTGCACTTCGGGGGGGGGGGTCACCTTGGCACGAGCAGCGGTTTACAGAGCCACCAGGAAGAGTGAGAAGAAAAAGAATACTAATATAAGAACAAACAAGGGAAAGAGCTAGTGGCCAGCCTGCTAGAAATGGAAGAATACAGTAGGGAAAAACAAAGTTGGTGAGAAAAAAGTTTTCCATAGCACAGAGGATGCTGTTGCGCAACAGTCTTCATAGAAATAGAAACAGAGATAAAAGAAAAATAACTGGTGAGCTCCTAAACACACTGTCCCTTGTGACATGCTCCATTCTGTCAGAACCCTGTTGAAGAATGACTAGTACAGAATTCCAGAGGGTCTTCTGATACTTGGCTACATAAGTCATGTATGTGGAAAGGCGAAGCAACAAAGACACTGGAGTATAAAACGTTTTGGCCATACAGTCCAGTGTTCTTGACTCTTTCGCAGGTGGCTGTGAGGAAAGAGGCACCTTACCCTTGTCGCAGGCCACAGCCTGAACAAGCCCTTCATGGCTGGGATGCACATAAAGAAAATCAGCATCATTTCTAGCCAGGTGATACTTCTTTTCAATTTTCTTGTCTACTTCAGGAATAGTAGTGCGGTTCTGGAGTAGTTTGAAAGTAGCCCTTTTAAGGGATTTGTGAATGAGTAGCTGTAATTTTTTTGGGGGGGAGGAAGACCCATCATTTCTAGGTAGTCGTCTTCCTCCTCTTCCTCAGTGGTCTCCTGGATAGTAAGGTCCAGGGTGTCCTCCATGTGCTGTATAAATGTAAAATGTGATGAGAAATCATCCTGACCATTTGAGGAATTACTAATTCTTGATCAAGGGAAATGTCAGGTTTGATAGGCTGGCCCTCTGCCTCATCCTCATCAACATCATCCCCATTCCCATAGTAAAAACCCTGCCCATAGGCTGGGTATGATCCATGAGGGAAACTGGGGTCAGCAGGGGCATTAAAGAAGCTGCCCGTAGTCTGTAAAGTCTGATACAAATACCAAGCCTTTGCCATTTTGCCAGCTCCCACCCACCCTACCCGGCAATCTTCTTATATAGGTACAGGCTGTCACATGACCTGCCTCCGTTCTTTTTTTTAAGTGCACATTTCTCCATTGGTAGGTAATACTGTAGAGCCACTACAGGGACTCAACCCTTAGTTTTGTTGTCTTAAAGCCATACTTCTCTGCTCTAACAAGTGCTGAACAATCACAGCTTCTGACCATTATCATTTTGTGGCCTTTGTGCGAAACCACTTCTACCCGGCCCTGCTCTGCTCCAACTTTTATACTCATATTTTTTGTCAACTAGCAATTTACTTAGATATCGTGGCAGTATTCAGGCCATGCCATGATTTTGTTGGTTATTTACCTACAATTTTTATTCTTTTCATTCCCCTATGCAATGACAGTGCCAAAATTCAATCAGATATCCTTCCAAGGCCTTTTACCTTCCCATCCCTGCATCATTCTCCTGGTACTGACTTCCTGGGATCTAATAAGCTTACTTCTTACCTCAGGTAAACCTTCTACCTGCATGTCCCATTCAGTATCTCAGTCAAAACAGTGCTATACGCACTGGCTAACTTTAAGCATCCTCATATCCCTTGCCTGCCTTCTCCAAAAGTAGTATTGACCCCCAACTGGGGAGGGCGAAGGGAGCTCTTCCACAGGGAAGGAAGGGGAGGCCCAGTGGGGGAACCCAACCGGGGGAGAGCTGTGATAAATCCGGCAACTGGGAATGGTTGGGGCCTTCACCAGACCCCGACTCCAAGTCAGTCGGGCGGATAGCAGTTAAACTGATGCCTGTCTTATCAGCTGGAGTGGTCAGGCAGAGGTCGGATAAGCTGACGCCTGACTTATCGACCAATGCTGGGCAGGCCCCGGAGCCTCCAGAGCCTGATGACACACCCTGGGCTGGGCGCTCGTCGGAGGACCCAATCAGCAACTTATCAGCCCCACCAGACACTTTAGACCCAATGGTGAAAAGGGGCCCAAGAGTGGCAAAGGCCTTGGATGTAGCTGAGGTGCCCGCGGTCACTATTACCAGTGGCGGCTGGGGGTCCAAGGACTGCTCCTGAGGTGAGGCAGACTTGACCTCAGCGGCCGACTTCCCAGAGGAAGAAGACCACTGCCACCCAAGGGATCGATGGTGGCTGCGGGTGAGAGGGAGACCTGTCCTGGTCCCTGTGTTTCTCTTTTTCCTTCTTCTTCTTGTGCCTGAAGGAATCTGGAGAAGAAGAGGAAGCGCTATGGAGTTTCTGAAGCTCTTTTTCCATTGAGGTAATTTTTTGCTTGAGTACAGTAAGTGAGCCTTGAGAGCCTGCTGGCATCACTTCCGTGTGTCTGGTTGAAGCTGGAACAGGCTTCACAGTCTTCAACCTTGTGCTCCGGGCCTAGGCAGAGAGTATGGGAGTCTTTGCGCAGGAGATATGCACCACACGAAGCACACTTATTTTTGTGCTCGACGGTAGATGGCAACCTGTACAAAAACTAAAAAATACTGATAAATTGAAAAGAAAGGATGGATACTCATCCGAAAAGCAGTTAAACTGCAGCGTACAATCTCTGCGAGGTCCGAAGTGTACAGGTCGACGGCGGGAAAGAACTGGAAGGAGGGCATGGGGACCACACACTATATAAGGTCACGCTGACATCCGTCACATGACGTCGAGTGGGCAGTCCCCCATCAGACACTGATAGCTAGAGTTTCTGTGTGGTCCTGATGCCAAGGGGCGCAGTCCTGAAGGTTATTACCTACTGCAAGAGCCCTCTTGAAGTAAGATCAAAGAAACTGTACCTGGCCTGGTGATGTAGACAACAGCACTATCATGTGAGAGATCAGATTTTGAATCATGATCCAGACTCTCAACCCCAGGCAGTAGGAGTCATTGGAGTGCTGCACCATTCTGTGGCACAAGCAGCTCCTAGCAGACTAGGTGTGGCACTGGATGTTGTGGGAATCAACACAGGGAGAAGACATGCTCAGAAAAGGTTGATCCTCAAGAGTGGCAGGATCTCCCTGTCACAGGTTGGAGCTCATGCTGTATGAAGTTCAGCAACACCCCCACTGAAGACAGGAACTGAGAAGCACTGGCTACTGCCTGCTCTGTCTCTTGTTTGGACAGGCTTGAAGTTAGCTAATGTTCAAGAACAGGAAGACATGGGAGTCCTAACTTCCTCAAGTGTGCAGCAAGAAAAAATTACTCACCTTAGTAATCTTGTTTCTTCCCAGTAATACTCAGGTATTCATAACTTTCTGCAGACTACAAAGCAGTACCACTGGAGGTGGGCACAGAACATTTATTTAGGAAATAAACTTTGCAGAACTGCTGTGTCAAACTTAGGATCACTTCTAGACTGGATATCCAGATTATAATGCTTCGTAAAGGTGTGTACTGTCTTCCAAGCAGCTGCTTTACAGATGTCAACCAGTGGAACATCTCTTGCAGCTGCCAGAGTAGCAGCTGTTCCCCATGGTGGAATGCGCCCTCAACCCTGTTGGGGGCTCCCATCCCGCTTTCATATAGCAGAACTGAATACACTGGACTATCTAGACAGAAATAGATCTCTTAGAAGCTGGATTACCTTTTCCCATATCCCCATAGGTCAGAAACAACTGTTTCTTGTCCTGCCTATGGTCCTTAGTGTCTGTCATGTAATAACTGAGAGCTCTCTTTACATCCAGATTATGAAGTCTTCTTTCACCAGAAATGGAATGCTCAGTGAAAAAGACAAGTAGGGTAATGGATTGGTTAAGGTGAAAATCAGAGACTACCTTAGGTAGGAATTTTCTATTTGTTCTCAGAACTACCTTATCTCTGTGAAAAGCGATACAATCCTGCTCCACAGAGAGGGCTTGGAGCTCACTTATTCTTCTTGCAGAAGTCATTGCCACTAGGAAAATGATCTTCCAAGTGACATATTTAAGGTGAGCTGTAGCTATAGGCTCAAAGGGAGGTGCCATGAGCTTGGCTATACAAACATTAAGGTCCCATGCTGACACAGGTACCCTGTGAGGGGGATGCAAATGGGCCAAGCCCTTGAAGAACCTCCTAAAAATGGCTTCTGAATAATGTTACCCTGGCACCAGCAGAAACGTAGACAGACAATGCTGCGAGGTGGACCTTGAGTGAACTGGGCTGTAGACCCAGAGAGTGTAAATGAGAGAGGTAAGCCAGGACAGCTGGGACCCCAGCCTGTAGTGGAATCAAATCTTTAGTTGAACACCAGATTGAAAACCTTTTCCATTTTGAAGAGTAAGTTTTCTCAGTAGAGGGTTTCCTATAGCCCCTCAGAAAGTGAAGCACTGATTCAGAGAGTTGTAAATCAGCATATTCTAGTTCCTCAAGAACCAAGCTTTGAGGTTGAGGGATTTGAGGTTTGGGTATAACAGGGTCCCCTGATTGGAGGTCAATAGGTTGTGCCTCAGAGGGAGTCGTATTGGCTTGGCCACAGACATAGAGAGCATTCGAGAGTACCATGGCTGCCTGGGCCAAACCGGAGCTATTAAGATTAGAGATGCTGAGTTGGATCTGAGCTTGAGTAACACCCTGAAAACCAGGGGAAGGGGAAGGAAAGCATACAGGTACCTCCCTGACCAATCTAGAGTCAGGGCATCCAGGGGTAGAATACCCTGATCTGGTGGCCTGCAGCAATACTGTGGCAAGTGATGGTTCTGGTGGGATGCAAACAGGTCTATCTCTGGAGTGCCCCACCTTCTGAAAATTACTTGCACCACCTGCTTGTTCAGAGTCCATTCGGGATGGGCCTGGTTGATTCGACTTAAGGCATCTGCCAAGGTATTGTCCTTTCCTGGTAAATGGACTGCCTGCAGGGATACTCATAGGAGTATGCCAGAGTCCAAATTTTCATGGCCTCTGTGCAAAGAGGGCTTGACCTGGTGCCTCCCTGTTTGCTGATGTAGTATATTGTGGTGGTATTGTCTGTTCTGACCTGTACCACCTTTGTCTGTACTAGTCCTGAAAAAGCTTTCAGAGCCAGAAAAACAGCTCTGAGTTCCAACAGATTTATGTGCTGGAGGGACTCTGCAGCTGACCAGGTATCCTGGGTTGTATGGTTTCCCAAATGGGCGCCCCAACCCAGGAGGGATGCATTTGTTGTGCGAACAACTGAGGGAAATTTTCTCTGAAAGGGGAACCCTTCTCTTAGATTGGGTTCTTCCTTCCACCACTGTAAAGCTTGCAGCAAAGTTCTTGTGACTGGAATGGGTTTTGAGAGAGAATCTTTTCTTTGACTCCAGTGAGCCCTGAGGTGGAACTGGGTGTCCCTCATTTGAAACCTGGAACCCAGCACTGTGCCTGTGGACGCAGCCATATGGCCCAGAAGTTGCAAGAAATGTCTTGCAGGCTTGCTTTTGTTCAAGGTGAATGAATTTGCCACTAGCTGAAGATTTCTGATCCTGTCTAGAGGGAGGTAGGCCCTGCCCTGCAAGGTGTCTATCTCTGCCCCTATGAACTGCAACTTTTGTGCAGGAATGAGGACCGACTTTTTGTGATTGATTGATGATGAACCCCAAGGATTCCAGCAGGCTTTGGGTGAGGTTTAAATACTGAGTGACCTGTTGTGGTGATTTACCCACCACCAGCCAATCATCCAGATACAGAAAAACTGTCACACCCTGCCTTTGAAGGTGTGCCACCACTGGTGCTAGGCACTTTGTAAAAACCCTTGGGGCTGAAGAGAGGCCAAAAGGCAGGGTTGAAAACTTGTAAAGGCCTGAAGGGAGTCTGAACCCGAGATATTTTCTGCGAGACTCCCTTATGGGAATGTGGAAATAGGTGTCTTTTAAGTCTAGTGCTGCCAGCCAATCCCCTTTCTGGATTGTTGGCAGAATCAGTGCCAAAGTTACCATTTTGAACTTTGGCTTTTTTAGATGTCTGTTTAAGGCTCTGAGATCCAATATAGGCCACCACTCTCCACCTTTCTTTGTTGTGAGGAAGTATCTGGTGTAAAAGCCTCTTTCTCTCAATAGGTTTGGAACAGGTTCCACTGCTTTTAACAGTAACAGTTTCTTGACCTCTGCATCCAGCAGGGTCTTTTCTACCAGGAAAGGGGTATTGAAACCCCTGGCTGCTAGAGGAGGAAGGGATCTGAAAGCCAGAGACAGACCCGGACCCACTACCTCCAGGACCCACTTGTCTGTAGCAATGTTCAGCCAAGCCTGGAGGAAGTGGGAAAGTCTGCCTCCGACAGGCAGTGGGGAGGCAGCCTGTACTTCAGGGGTCTGCTTGGCTTGGGGCAGAGGCTGTGCTTTAGACCCACGCCTAGAACCCCTTCGGCCCCTGCCCGTAAAGTACCCCTGCTGTGGGTACTGTTGATACTGGGGTGTGGCCACTGGCTGGAAAAAGGGCCTTGTGTGGAAGGACCTACCCCGGCCTCCCCTTCCATAAGGCCTGGTAGATGGAGAAGCTCTCTCCTTACTAGAGTTGCTTCTGTATGTGAACTTGTACTCATCAACCTTTTTCATGTATGCCACTGTAGATTCTCTGAAAAGAGCATTCCCCTGTAGAGGAAAATCCAGGGCCTTAGACTGAGTATCAGAAGTAAGATTTGTGGCTCTTGGCCGGGCAAATCTCCTCTGGGCTGCCGTGTTTGCCATCCATCTGGCTGCAGTGTCATTTGCATCAGCAGCCATCTGGAATTGGTATTTAGCAGCCTCTAACCCAAACCTAGCTGTTTCAGCTAGGTCATCAGATAGGGGTGAGGGAGCTTTCTGAGATTTGGTCAAAACTGACTGCCACAGGGACTTTTGATACTGGGCAGCATAGGCCTGGAAGTTAGCCTGTCGTATGGCTAGAAAGGCTGACAGGTACCCCTTCTTAGCCATACTATCTATTTTTCTGGAGTCCTTATCTGGTGGGTGGGATGCCAGAGGGACTCTAGCCTTGTCATAGGCCACTTGTTGAATAACCCCTTGATGATCTGGATGGGAAAAAAGGAACTCTGCCCCTTCCCTTTCCAACTGATATTTCTTATCCATCCTCTTATCCAGAGGGGGATAGAGTTTGGGGTTTGCAACAACTTAAGAGCATCTTTTTTGAAGAAGTTATTCACAGGGAGGAGGAGGAGGAGGGCTTCGGTGGGAGTTAAATCCATCATCTCCAGATATTCTATCTCCTCCTCATCTTCCACCTCCTCTCTTGTGGAGATGTCCAAGGCATCTGCCATTTTTCTCACAAAAATGAAAAGAGAATAATAATCTTCAGATGTTCTAGAGGGTGAACCAAATTCTTGTTCAGGGGATACCTCAGGTAAAATGGGTTCCCCTTCATCCCCTTCACATTCACTGTATTCCTCTTCTTCAGGAAAAGGAATTCTGCCAGGCTGTCCTGCTGGAGCAGATGGTTGCTGAACAGGAGGCACTAAGCCCTGTAATACCTGAATGACTTTAAAAGCCTGTGCAATTTCTTGAGGAGTAGGCATAATATTGGCAGACACAGAAGTCCCCTGATCAGGATTTGGGGGTTCTATGTGCTTTAATTTTCTTGCTTTCTTTGAGAGTTAGCCGGTTCAGAAACCTTCTTGGTACCTTTATCGCCCATCTCAGGGGTGGAGGTAAGAACAGATGTGGGTTCAGCCACAGAAATTGGGGGTATCGGCTAGTTAGAACCAGAGGGACCCCTGGGGAGTATCTTTTTCAGCCATTCCAGGCATTTCTCAATGGTTTTCTCAGGGAATGTCAGGCAGATTTGACAATCCTCTTAAGATGCTTATATCCAAGGCAGGCCACACAAAGGGTGTGCTTATCTGCCTTGGCAAAAACATCCCCACATTGTGTACAATTTTTAAAACCGGGCTCACCGGTCTTTTTCTTCGGTTTTTCTGCTACTGAACCGATAAAAAGGTAACCGCTAAGTCAAAAAGATTTAAAGAATAATACTAGCGGTTGCAGTCGGTTCCTGAACCGATTAGGAACCGATGGAACCGAACCGAAAAATAATTTGGAACCAGGCTTAGTGGTTCAGTAACTGAAAACAACGATTACAAAAAAACTATTTTAAAACTAAATTTAGGCAAAAATAAAATGTTTTTTTAGTCAGAAAACACGACAAACCTAAAAACTAACCCGGTTCCCTTCCGCTTACACCAAAACGAGAGGAATCAGCAAAACAACTAGATAACTACAAAAACTAGGTTTAAATACAATAAACAATAAGTATAAGGCTGAAAAAGAATAGAAATAATACTTATATTTTATAAGTTTCTTCACATCAAAACAGTTTATTGAAGAGCGGCACTATGAGCGACCAGACTCTTCAGGCGGAGAGTGAAATCTGAGGAAGTTTAGAACACTGGCAGTTAGTATAGGGCAGCATTTGAAACGTTGTCACATGCAAAGAATTCCATCATTTGCATATGTTCTACTCTCTCTGGGCAGTCCTACCTAAAGGGCTTACTGCAGAAAGTTATGAATACCTGAGTATTACTGGGGTTAGAAGCATTACAGGCGATATGTAAGACTCTTGGCACCAGGTTTGGAGGTCTTGAGGGTCAAACTAGGTTCATCCGATGCCTTAACAGACTGCTCCATCTGCTGCACAAACAGATGAGTTCCAACCAGGGAACGTATTTCACCTGCTGCTGGACATCCTGAGAGAAGCCAGCAGTCTGCAGCCAGGAATGCCGCAGTTCCATGTTATAACGGCGATCGCAGAATAGCGATCGCCATTGCGGCAAGTGCACATCGCTGAGAAAAAAAAAGGGAATATGCACTCTAGCGAAGAAACATTGGTGACAGTAAACAGGTTTTTCTGCCTCCCCCCTACTTACAGATTACTAACTCCGGGGGTGGGGCTGCATGTCAGGGAGGGGGAAAAACCTTGGGGAAAAGAAATGTGCTTTACGGAGCATGCGTGGCAATAAAAGACTGCATCCCTCCCCAGCCCCAAACTCTGTATCCTTTCCACTGTAGCCTGCCACCCTCACCACTCCCCCATGGCGCCAGCTCAGCAGCCTCCCACTGCACAACCCCCCTACATACCCTCCCTCCTCTTCTGCCCTCCCATCCTTCCTGTCGCCCTCCCCTTCTACCTGTCACCCTGATCGCTAACCATGCACAGTAGCCCACACAACAAGCGCTGTAACTGAGTCGCTCATATGCGAGTCGCTCAACTGTAGTCGCCGTTATGATGGTATACCGAATGCCACCTGATGCAAATGCCTGAGAGCATAGCAAGATGCAACACTGAAGGTATCCAAGAGGATTTAAGCTCGTGACTGTGGGGCTCCATATCCTGCCTGACAATCAGCAGAATGTCATGCCTAGCTTCTGACAGAGAGTCTGCCAGAAACTGTGGCTTGCTCCAAAAGGCATATACAAGAAAAATGCCCATGGAGCCAGCTGTTCCATGCCTAAGGCAGCTGAAGCATAGGTTTGATTGCCCATAGCATCAAACTTTTGCAAGACTCCCAAAAACAAGGTGCACAATGATCTCCTGGGGACAGTAAGTGTCTTCCATAATGAGAAGAACAATCACATTAGCTAAGGGCTGAGTGTATTCTTTCTGCCTGTTTGGGAACAGCTGTCACTAAAGCAGGGCTTTGCTAAAATGCAGCAAACAAGGCCCCCTAGTGTGATGCAATTGGAGGAACCAAATTGACAGGTATACTAGGCACATTAGAAACTCCAGTTGGAAGCGCTTAGCCTGGTCAATGGCTGCTGCCTCAAAATTCGATACTGAAAGTACTTTTCTAAGCAGAGTCTGAAAGACAGATCCTGCTGAGTCATCATCACCACCTCCAGAGAAAATGAAGTTGAGGTGTGACGTGCCCCCGCCACACATCCCCTAGGGAGGAGGGTAAAAGAGGGGGTGGGGTCGTGGCCCAACAACCCAGCATGCGACTGCAATGCCAGTGACACTGGGCTCGAAATGGGAGGGACTGGTACCAGAGGTGGAGCCAGAACAAGCACCAGATATGGCACTGTAGAGGCCCCGGCACCATGAGCCCCTACAGCACCAGACCACAAGGGTCCAATCCCAGCACCATAACTTGTGCCAATGACCCACCACCTTGACACTGGACTGGGGTGTGGCCAGTGTGACAGGAAGTTTGTGGCACAGGCACCGGCAAGGACCTACCCCACCCGAAGGCCCCGCCCGTAGTTCCAGCTACACCAACCCCAAAGGACCAGGGACTGATTCTATTGGTAAGGACATATGGGCATGACTCTACATCCACTACTCCATATGAGATACCCGGGCCAAAGGTGGAACTGCCCAGCGGAGTCCCCCACTTACAGATGGGGGGTGCTCCTGCCGCAAGAATCTGACTTCCTAGAACCAGAGACCCTCGGCAACACCAAAGGTGACGATGAGGGCCCCCGGTCCTGGAGATCTTGCAGCAGACCTCACAGAGGGCCACCTCAACTGGTGCCATTTCTTTCTCTTCCAGCAGGAAGAGGAAGAGGAAGAAGTCAAGGCCGAGCAGTGTCACAACCCCACAGCAGAACAGCATTGGAGCCACTCATTTGTGTTTATGGGAGGACTGTCCTCCCCCTTCCCCCTGAGAACAGGATCGCCCATATTCAGAACCGTTTCCTGATGGGGAAAGTGGACCTGACACAGCCCCGCTGCAGGAGCAGCCCGCCTGTTCAGACACCTTACTATCCTCCATGGCTATCAACTGCTGAATCTCAGTAGGCCTGAGAGAAACGGACAAATACATTTTTGTTAAAATACACTAAACTGACACAAAAATAACAAACTCTAACTTTAAACACTAAAACTGAGAGAACTGAACGCTGTTGTCATATAAACGTAAAGTTCTGACTTCCAGCAGCTGAGCAACGAAACTATGATGTGCACTCAACGGTGAGAAAATAGGAAATGATGCGGTTGGGGGCTGGGGCTGATATAAGCAGGCACCATATGAGCCTACTCATGGTGCCGTGCATGCATGCATGCTGCTTGCCTTGGTGCCAGCCCTCTGAAAAATTCAGGTTCCCGCTGGGTCCTGGTGCTTCTGGCTTAGACCCACTAGTAGAACTCATGAGTGAAGACTGATTCCTGGAAGATCTGACCATTCATCACTATTCCCTCACCCTAAGGAGGCCATTATCCACTATGACCAATGCCATCTCAGTATTATGCCTGGTTATGAAACCAGATTGGAGGGGCTCACAGGTGTCATGAGCTGCAGGGTGTGCCTCAAGCCACAGCACCATAGCCTTCTCAATAACCTTCCCTACAAAAGGCAGGTTTGAGACGGGATGATAACTCACTAGACTGTACAGGTCCAAAGATGCTTTCTTCAGAAGACACCAAACAAATGTCTCTTTCAAAGCGACCAGAAAGACCCCTCCGATAGACAGTACTGAACAATTCCATCTGACACCGGACCCAATGTTCACATGCAGCTCACTAGTAGAAGCATGGGGCCTTGGTCTAGTTCATCACAAATGTGGGCCAAGAAGACCTTGCAGGTCTCTCCCACCATAATCAGCCTAAACTCGTCCCAGAACAGCTGACTGCATCTGTAAAGTGCCGGGTCAACCCTGCTGGGCCGTAACAGCCCACCTGGGGAAATCCTTGTCCTGACTGAGGACACTCTGAAAAGAACTGGGTGAACTTTTCACACTTGGTTAGCGAAGCTGCTCTTACCAGCTGCAGACAGGCCTGGATTTAGTAACCTGTCTACAGTCCGGAAGAGCTGAGCCAGTCAATTTTTCCCAGCTGTAATCTCCCTGGATATGAAAGCTGCCTTCTTATGTATGATTGGCCTTTGATAGGTATTACAAAGAATCTTCAATGTCATTTTCTCCTCCTCCTCCTCCTCCTCAGCCTGAGACCTCCTCTAACATTGGTCTAACCTCCAATCTCTAGTCCTAATCTCCCTAAACTCCCATGAAACCATGAGGACAGCAAGCGTGAGACCAGGGTCATACACAGACAGGTACTACAGAATCGAAGGCCCCCAAGATGACCCTATCATAGGCCCTCACCGCGTTCTCTGAATCCATTTCACAAGCAGCTAACATTTCTGAGATATTCATCATCACCTGTAGTCCTTCAAGTCTAAGTCCCCTTAAAGGACAATAATGAATCATCTCCACAGGGGGTGGACTGCAGTTTGGAGGGGAGGGGCCCAAAGGAGAACTCCACAGTGCAGTGATTCAACCAACTGACTGGGTCAGTCTCAACTCAAGGTTATTAATCTTGATCCCCAAGGAGAAAACCAAGTCCATGGCATGTCCATGTTGATGAGTCGCAGGAGTGACTACTTGTGCAAGGCCAGGCAAATTCATCAGCTGGAGGAAATCCTGCCCAAAGTGCGAGGATTCATCATTGATCCAGGCATTGAAATCACCCAGAATAATCCATCTGGATGATCCCATAACCCTGTCAGCTATGAAGTCCAGAATTTCCTGCAGGAAATGCCGCTCATACCCCGAAAGCAGGTGCACAAGGAGAATCCTGCAATCTGCACCTGGGCCCCCATGCACAGACACATATTTAAATAATGAGATTTCCCCCACTGAGTGCACAGTGAAGTTCAATGCACAGTGAAGTTCAACTTGGATCTAAAACAGATAGCCACCCCCCCCCCCCAATTCCTCCATGGGTAGTGTACTACAGAGAATCCAGCTGGGACCGCTATTTCCAGAACTGAGCTGGTGTCATCACTCAGCCAGGTCTTCGTAATGCAAGCCAGACTGACCAAGGGACCACAGATAAAGTCTGTCATTATGGCAGTCTTGTCCCTCACCAATCTAGCACTGCTAAGCACCACCTGCAAGGGATGGAGTGAAGTTGCCAGCATAATGGCTACGTGCTCACTCAGTCTGGTGGGAGCCCTGGGTATGGGAACCAAACATGCCTGGCCTTTCTCTATGTCTCATTTCTCCCCAGGATGTCTCCTGGTCCTCACCATCCTAACAAAGCGCCCCACCCCATTAGCGCCCCCCGAAACTAGCTGCCAACCACCTCACTTCCTCTCAATACCCACCTCCCTGCACCTCACTTCCTCTCAATACCCATATCCCTGCACCAATACACTACGCTGGGCACAGGGGTTTTGAAAGGACCCAGGTCTAGCAGCTGGGATGGAGAGCAGCTAAATCTAGAGGGCCCACTACCATATCCCACACACATTTGTCCCCCTATAAATAAAGTCACTATCCCTAAATAAAAGGAAATCTGCAGGCTAAAGCAATTTTTTTCTTAGTTACATCTCAGCTGGATGTAGCTTATTACTAAATTATCATTCTCTGTAACTTCCTTTGAGAGCTTTACTTATTGTTTCTATGAGGTAATACACGTTAGCTTTTGGTGTTGAGGTTTCTGGGCATAGCTGTGTTTTTCAACTAAACTACCTCACACTAACACCCTGCTTTAAGCCAATCAGAGTGGGAGTTTCTGGCCCACAGACACATACAGAAATGTAACCTATACTGAGAATATCACAGCGTGAATGTCACAATGGCATGATAAATTTTAATTATACAGTGGGATACAATGGCTGCCTCAAGTATTGCTCTCTGGCTGAATAAAGCAGACCTGCCGTACCTATATGTACTTATGATCATCACACTGCTGCACTTTCTATGCCAAAATGTAAAACACCAGGCCATTTTATAGTTGCAATAACACAAACACACCAAGGTGCTACATTCACTGCGAGGCAGGCACTCCCCCGAAGTGTATTGAGGGGCACTTGGCCTGCTCACCTCGTGTCTTAGCACATACCAGTTTAATACTCAACTTGGCTATAGTTTTGATCACTTACCAAGTCAAAAAATTTGTGATTTCTAAAAAGCACATTACCTTTAGTGTCCCAGGCAAGCTAAACCTTTCGAAGTGAAAGCCTCCATCTTTGGAGAGGAAAATGTTGTTATCAGTAATAAGGCTACTTCGTTCATACACTATAACAATAGAGCTGATATCCTGAAAGAAGAAAAAAGTGACACATTAGTTACCTTTGCCTGTCAAACAAAAATATATTTTGACCCCACAAGGCAGCCATTTCGGTCTTCAAGGAAAAGCCACTTATGAGTAAGGGATATTGAATGCTGAGGTGTATGGCTGTGCTCTGATAGATGAACACCCTGGGTGCACTGTGGGACATGAGGCATATCCTTGCCTGTCCTATGTTCCCTCTAGTTATTAGCCACATGCTATCAGATTTGGTAAGTGGCTAAAGCAATTTCTAACCAGTTAACCACCATGGATAAAGCCTTAAAGGCAAAGATGGTCCCATGCTTATAATAAGCATTTTCTGTATTAGGAATATGGTTATCCTTTATGCATTTTTGTGTGGCTAAAACTGTTGCTTTAGCTACAGCAGCTAACAAAAGAAAAATCTTAGTGGGAACAGTTATCTCACATTAAACATTAAGACTAGCCAGGCATAGACTGGGCTTAGAAAATGGACAAGTTAAATACTGTATTTTGACTGGCTGTTCCCATTCCATCAGTATATGTTTATATGCCAATAGAGTCGTGTAAAAAAAAAAGGTCCAACCATGTGATGTAGAATTTGGACAGATCACATACAGAGTTCATGAGCCACTTCACTCATTCCTGATTTCCATTACAAACATGGCTGCCACCTTTACTCTTACATAAAAACCTTCAACTAGGCCCTAAAAATAAAACTCCTTTAAATTAAAAAACATATACATAAGTGAGTGTTCTTTCTACTCTTGATCCCTTCCTTATACACATAAAAATGACAATTAGATGTTTTTGGTGCAGTATTAGCCATTGCTAGGCAATTTAAATGAAAGTTGTAGTGAGAAGGAAATAATCTAAATGACCTACTGGGAATTGAACCCAGTCCCCTAGAATATCATCCTGGTGCTCTAACCACGGAGCTATAGGCTCACATGGTTGGACCTTGCATTCCGAGACACACTTCCTTTGTCTGGTATTGCATATCATGCTACTATGAATAATCACGTCTACAATTAGATTTTTTTGGCACAGTATTAGCCACTGCTAAACAATTTAAATCACAGACTGTAGTGAGAAATAATGTGATCTACTGGGAATTGAACCCAGGCCACCAAAATATCATTCTGGTGCTCTAACCATTGAGCTAAAGGCTCACATGGTTGAACCTGAGGTTCCTTGATACACTTCCTTTCTCTGATACTGCATATCCTGCAACTAATAATAATCAAGATGACAATTACATGTTTTTGGTGCAGTATTAGCCACTGCTAAGCAATTTAAATCTTAAACTGCACTAAGAAATAAATAATGTGACCTACTGGGAATTTAACCCCCGGCCTCCAAAATACCATACCGGTGTTCTAACCACTGACTACAGGCTCACATGGTTGAACCATGGGTTTCCCAGATATACTTCCTTTCTCCAGTATTGCATATCCTGGAACTAGGAACAGAGAATAGTTACACACACCATAATGGCAGAGCTTCAAGAGAATCTCTTCCATTAGGCCACACCTTTGAAACTACAGCTGTCAGCGTTAGGACCACACGGAAACTTCTGGTCGCTTGGGGCTGCCCACAATGATGTCCCATGTCTGCATCTATATAAATATGGGTGGCCCCATTACTCCTCAGTTCCCTGCCAGAGATTAAACTTGGAGGACCTTCAACCATGGGGAACCAGAAGACAAGACCAGCACCAGGCATACAAGAAGAGGCATGGGGCTGGATACATGATGCATGCAGTAGGTTCAGGCACAATATCTAACGTAACTCTCACTTAAGCAGAAGGGGGATGGATGGAAGGAAGGACGGCACAGCCTAATGGAGGAGATTCTCTCAAAGATCTACTGTTATAGTAAGTACGTAACTGTTCTATCTTCTTTGAGGGCATCTCTTCCATTAGACCACACCTTTGGAATGATTCCCAAGCAGTACCAAATAAAGCTGGGAGGATGGTACAGTCTGACATATTTAAGGACAGCAGGCCTTGCAGCACAGCAAGTCTGAATCCTGCATGTCTATGAGAGACTATGTCTGGAACGTAATGGTTAGTGAAGGTGTGGACAGTGCTCCATGTGGCTGCAGCACAAATGTCAGCTGCGGAAACATTTCTGAAACAAGCAAGAGAGAGGAGCAACACTAGTGCCCATTTTTAAAAAGGGTAATAGAAGCCATGTGAACAATTACTGTCCAATTAGCCTGACATCTAATCTTGGTAAGGTGATGGAAGGCATCATCAAAGATAAAAGCAAAGGTTTTACAAGAATAAATAACATGGTAGATGACTTGCGGCATGGCTTTGTTAAAGGGAGATCATGCCAAACTAACTTATGTAACCCCCCTGCCATTGCAGGGAGTTACTAAAGGTGCCTTTAAGACACCATAAGCGTGTGCATGCCAGCTGGGCGCGCCGCATGCCCATCAGTTTTTGTCGCACCTATCAGGCATGAGAAGTGGCAGTCCGTCAGTTGAGGAAATTGTCGAGAGGAGCATCCTCGAAGCGGAGTGTGGTATCGGGGGCCCAGCCAGAGGCGGTAGTACATTTACAACCTTGTGGCGGAGTGGCGCTGAGGGCCCAGCATGTTAAGGGCCAGCGAGGCCTGTGGCATGAGGGGATCGTTAGCCTCTCTACCCAAAGTATGGCAGCAGGAGCAGTTTCCCACCACCCACCGGTGAGGCAGGAAAACTAAGGAAGGGCAGAAATTCTGGGGAGAGTCGGGAGGAGAGAGAAATCTCCTCAGCTACACAAGAGTCACGGTGGTTGCCAGAAGGGGCCCAGACATTCAGGTGGCAGCTGGATCTATGGAGGAGTATGAGGTGGCAGCTCTTATCCTTTTCACTTCCTTATGTCCACCAGGTAAAGACTGTCCAAGTTGTTTGTATCTCCTGCAGTTTTGCTATTTGGAAGGTAGGCCCTCCTTCCCAATGTCCTCTTGTTTAGGCCGGGTGCAGGAGCCAGGTGACTGTACATGTATCTGGGATAAATTAAAGAACTGGGTCCACCTATCCCCCATAACAGAATTCCACCACAAGGTTGTAAATGTTACTACCCGCCCCTCTGGCGGGGAAATCATCAGGCTCTCTCTCAAAGTGTCAGGAAAGTGGGAGTGAGTTTCCCCAGCTACTTTTCCAGGAGAGGGAAACTCGTAATTCAGTCAGGCAGAATTGAGATGGTATCAAGTTGGGAACCAGCAAGAACTGACCCCCTGCTAAGGGTTGAAATCAAGTAATTGTAGAAGCCTTTTATCCACAAGTAAGGTGGCAGGTTGGAGGTTCAAATCCCCCTTCTTCATTTAAGAAAATGTGCCACGACGGATGTCGTAGTTTGAAACAGTGAGCTCAGTAAAAGTGCACTTATGTAAATATGTTACCTCAAGGAAAATATAGCTTGAGCGTTTAAATGCAAAAAATAAAATGGATTGCCAGTTGCATCCAAAAAGTTGTGTGAAACTCGAATCTTTGAAACGAACTGCATGCCTGTGTTGCCTCCTAACCCCATGTTTTTCAGGACTGAGGGAAAATCAAGTGGACAGTGAATGTCTGAGGTGCAGTGGGAATCTATCTCCATGTTGGTTGTCTCCAGCTGCCTAAAATTTGAACCCAAGTCATCACAAGGTCAGTAACCACCTAAATGTGCATTTGAAGTTGAAAAGTGACCCGCAGGGTAGGGTCCCCTCCCTCCCTCTCTGAGACTTTATACCATCAAACCCCTAGACAAAAGGGGTGGGGGTGAGGGTCTGCCCTGTCTTCCAGTCAGGTCTACTGTATGAAACTATTAAGCCTATAAAAGCCAATAACCCCACGGACTGGTGAATTGTCTTCTGTGTGGCCGGTATATAGCCAAAGTGAATTTCTAGTAAGAAGAGGTGGCAGTGGTTACACTTGCTGAAATTTTATGACATTTTGAGCAGGGAACTTGATAAGGGTAATGGCTTTGATGTGATGTATTTAGTATTACAGCAAGGCATTTGATACTGTGCCTCATTATCAGTTAAAAGAATCACTGTCAAAATCGGGCATCGAAACAAATATCGTGGCATGGATCAAATCTTGGCTTGATAATAGAACTCAGCAGGTAACAGTCCGGGAGGGGGGACGTGTTCAGACTGGGCCGAGGTGACCAGTGGGGTCCCGCAAGGATCAGTCCTAGGCCTCACATTATTTAACTTCTTCTTTGTCTCTTCTATGATCTGTAGAGATGAAATCTGTATATACAAGTTTGCAGACGACACCAAAATAGGCAGGGTAATAAATACCCAGCAGGATGTTGGTATGTTACATGATGGATTGACCAACCTGGAAAACTGGGCAAGAGATAATAAACTTCAATTTAATCTGGAGAAATGTGCAGCAATGCACTTTGGCAGAGCAAACCTGTTGGCTGAGTATCATCTCAAGGGTACAATTCTGAGAACTGTTACTGAGGAAAAAGATCTCAGTGTCACAACAAATGAAAGGCTTGTCTGTAGTTTGGTGGCCAAGCAGCCAGTCACTCCCACTTCCTGAGCTACATAAGCAGTTACTCTAAGCCTCACTGTGAAGCATTTTTTTCTTTGCAGTCAGAGGCTATGTTGTTTGTCCTCTGAGCTGGCTAGGGCCTACCACCCCCTGCCTGCTGTTTCTATGTGTCTCTGCTGGACTTTGGTGTTTGCTTTCCTGCTTCTGGTTTTTATCTTTCCTCCGGCTGTGTGCTTCCCTGTGTTTTGTGTTTCTTGTTTTTGGGCCTTCCCTGTTTTCTGTTTTGCTGTGTTTCGGTTTTGTCTTTTTTGGGGGGCTTTGTTTCTAAGCTCCTAGCATACTGCTACTCCAGAGCTTATACTGCTTGCTTTACTTACTACTTAACTCTCAAATTACTTGCACAGCAACTCTTAGCATTCTGCTATGCAGAGTTCATACTACTGCTTTCAATTCTCCCAACTACAGCCACTGCTGCTGACTGTTTACTTTAATTACTATTGTACCCAGTGCCTGTGTTTTATGCTGTGCTCACCACGCTCAAACTACTGCAATGCAACTGCAATTATTATCTGTGTGTTTCAGCTCAGCCATAGCTGCTCCATGTTGCTTACTCAATTCTTTTCACCTGACACAGTTTACTGACCTTAGCTGTGCTGCTCATTGCTGCTCTCATTATCTTGCAGCTTCACTGAACTGCTTGGCTACACCTGCTTTCAAGCATTGTCTCCTGTTTTATTGCACTTACAGTACATCTCTGATGTCAGCCAACTAAGCTCCTGCTGAGGCTGTTAATATATTTTTGTTATTAAAATTGCCTCACTACCGAAAATCCTCAGAGTGTTTGTCACCTTGATTTGGCTATTCCTGTTTGGCTGGCTTGCCCCCAATTCAGTGCTGTTTAATTGTTATACCATATGTTATGCAGGTTCTCCTATCACTACTACTGCTTAGTGACCTGCATGCAGGTCCACTCTGCTTACGCAACCGTTGCTCCTTGCTTACGCAAACCATTGTTTCATGCCTACTGCCATCCCCTCGGCTTCAGCCTGGGATTCTGCTGCACTCAATCTGCATTCGACCTTGCAAGGTCTCAGCAGTCATGCTCATTACGATCTCAGCACACTGTGCTCATTCAGCTCACCAGCTTTTTAGCTCTCAATCACTTTCTGGGGCATGCCAGCCATTCTATTCTGGTGCAGGGTTCCTGTAGTCAATGGTCTCACTCTGCTTTAGTTTGCATCTCGAGTGTGTCCAACTTGGGGCGGGATCCTTCTCACTGGCCCATAGCTGGGAATGTCCTCACCCCAGGCTTGGCTTTAGCTGCCTGCAACACGACAGCAGCTCCTGGTGTAAAGTTTAAGACTGGCGGTGAAGGGTGGTTACGATGATCTCCTTTGGCGCTAGTGTTCCACTATATAGTGTTTCCCTAGAGAGGCACCTTCACCACATCCTCCCTATTTTATTTTATTTTTTTATTTATTTGAGGTATTCAGAAAGACCTTTGTGTCAAAGACTCATTTACAAAGGTTCCACGTCAAACATATAGAGGAACAGGGATAACACTGATACAGTTTCTGGACATTACATAACATCATAGTGCAGGATACATGCATGGTACAGAGAGTGACTTGAAGACAGGGATGACATGAAATACAGTATTATAGCACAGCCACAAAAGAATCAGTGGGACTGTTTGTCAAAGTAGGAAGTTTGGTGAAGATCGGTCAGGTGACCGGCGAGAAACTGGTCTTAACAGGTCAGGGGCAGTCACATCGGTTTGCGGTCTGGAGGTGATTACTTAGAGCGGATTTAAAAGGGCCTATTCTTGTTTTGTTGGTGATTAGACTAGGGAGCGCATTTATCCAGGAGGGGGCTTTGTAACTGAACATTCTTTGGTATTGGGAAGTCCGGCAGTGGGGTACCCATAGTAGTGGTTTGGTTGAGTTTCGGGTGATTCTGACAGGAGCAACAGGGAAAACAATTTTGTTTAGGAAGGGGAGTGAGGCCAAGTGTAATCTTTTTGGTCATTAGGCAGGTGTGGTACTTGATTCTGTTGTCTAAGTTTAGCCAGTTTGTGGTACTGTAGAGGTCGCAGGTGTGGGTGAGGCGGTCACATCCAAGGATGAGACAGCAGGCCTTGTTTAGAACAAGCCGGAGTCTGTCAAGGGCCAAGGTGGGAGCTGCAATGTAGATGAGAATGCCGTAGTCCAGGAGGAAGCGTACAGAGGAGTTAATGGTAAGACGCAGAGTATGACTGCCTCTGGTTCACCTGGTTTGATTTAGGGCCGGTAGGCCAGGTGAGTGCCTCAGTAGTTGTTGCTCTCCCCCTGCACCTTGGATGCACGTATTGTTGCAGAGTTTTCTCACAGCCTTCCACGGTGTTCCCGTTAGAGGGTTTGAGTGAGAGCCTTCCTCCAAATTGGAATATTTTCCACCTCCCCTTAATTGGGTTTTCCAAATTGCAGCTGCAGAGCCATCACTAAATAAACTATCCAAAGCCTGGAAGGAAGGCAACCTAGGCCTTGGATCCCCAGAGACTTCCTCCTCATAGGGTTTTTTTTCTCTCCTCCGTTGCCTCAGGTCATAACACTTAGTTAGCTTAGTTGTTTCCCCTAGTTTCTTAGGTAGGTTCCGTTGTTGTATGGAGGTGGAGGATGTCCTGCCGTTCCCTCTCTCCTTAGGGGATACCCTGCTCTCAAAGCAAACCAGCATTATCATGCTACACAGACCTGGGCAGTCAGTACGACAACTGCGCATCTCATTGCATTATCAAACTGCCTATAATTCTCTACTACTACGTTACAGTTACTACTCCTATGTCACAGTTACTGTTTGCTCATATGCTTTATGTTGCCTCCTTTTTGGGAATGATACTACATTTTTTGGGTGAATTCCTAAGGTATCTTTAGCCACAGGAACCAGCCTGTTGCACCTCTGGGGTGGAACCCTCTCTGAGGGTTCCTTGCCTTTGTACCCCTACAGGGTGGTAATTCCTCTGGAATAGAGAGTGCGAATGGCCAAAACCAAACTAACACAGTTGCACAAGCATAACACTATACTGGCTGCGTAGGCCAGTGAAATGAAAGACTTGCCTGTAGTTCGGTGGCCAAGCAGCTAGCCACTCCCACTTCCTGAGCTATATAAGCAGTTCCTCTAAGCCGCACTGTGAAGCATTTTTTCTTTGCCCCACCATCCCCTCCTCCTCCAGCGGCAGCACTCTCTCCTTAAGGGGATTCCTAAGGTACTTTTAGCCAAGGGAACCCTCCCATTGTACCTCTGGGGGTGGAACCCTCTCCGAGGGTTCCTTGCCTTCATACCCCTACAGGGTGGTAATTCCTCTGGAATAGAGAGTGCGAACGGCCAAAATCAAACTAACACAGTTGCACAAGCATAACACTATACTGGCTGCGTAGGCCAGGGAAATTATCTTATGTTTAAAAATCAGTGCAATGCCAGTGCCAAAACAGCATCTAAAATATTGTATTGTATTAGAAGACATATAAGAAGCCATGATAAAGGGGTTGTGATACCACTTTACACCTCACTCATGAGACCACGTCTTGAATACTGTATCCAGTTGTGGGCCCCTTCCACCAAGATGGGACTTAATACTTTAGAGAGAGTACAACGAACTGCTACCAAAATGATAAGAGGATTCAAAGATCTGCAGTATGGGGGAAGATTTCAGTCCCTGGGCTTGTACTCATTAAAATATAGAAGACTTACATGGGATCTATGCCTCCTTTTTGCAGCCTTAAATAACAGCGAGTTGTGTGATTGTCTTGCTCTTGAATTAAAGAAACAACATTATAATACCAGGGCCACCCAATTACAACTGAAGGGGGAAAAATGCAACACTATGAGAAGGGCACATTGGTTTAACCAAAGGGTCACTAAGGTATGGAATGGCCTTCCTCTGGAAGTGGTGAGCAGTACACATATGCAAGAATTCAAAAATAGGATAATTACTATGCGGGTCACAAAATGGAATTTTCCCTAGATGTTGGGGCAAGCAACATATAGGTCAATGCCTTCTTGCTCATATTCATCTATGAGAACTATGAGACTATGTGGCCATACCCCTTGTGGAGTGATCACGAACTACACCAGGAAATTCCTTACCATACTACCTATAACAGAACTTAATACATGTGCCAGCCATTTGGACAGGTACGGTTGAATACAAGGACTCCCTCTTTGCCAGGGGCGAATGAAACAAAAAAGCAGAGAGAACTTTCTGAACTCCTTGGTGCAAGTAACATAGTATTTTAGTATTCTGTGTACATCTTAAGTATGGAGCAATGCCTCACCCTGACTGGCATGCTCAGGGTAATAAACAGGAAGGTGTATCGTTTGATTCAGTGTAATTTCAGATACCATCTTTGGTAGAAATAGGATTTATACACAAAGAGACTTTGTCTTTGTGGAAAATCAAATAAGGCTCACACATGACAGCCTGAAGCTCTGAAATTCTTTGAGCAGAAATGAATGCAAATAAAAATAACATTTTCCATGACAAGAAACGTGAACCACAACACATTGCCAGCTCAAAAGTAGCCAACATCAGTTTTTCAAGCATAAAATTAAAATTCCAAGGAGCGATTGAATGGCTGATAGGAGGTTTCATATGAAGAATACCTCTCAGAAAAGTACAGAACTCCTCTAAATGAGCAACCATACGACCATCAATAGGGGCACGAAAAGCTGATAAGCCAACCAAATGCACCTTAAGTGAGGAATACTGTAGGCCCGAATCTGGCAAGGAGAACAAGTATTCCAACAGCTCATTTACAGGCTATGTAAATGGCTCTAAACTCCTGGAAGCAGCCCACAAAGTGAACCGCTTCCAATTCAAGGAGTAAGTGTGTCTATAAAAAAGCTTTCTAGCCACAACCAGATCTGCAACCTTAGAGGATACACCAAACCATATAATGACTATGTTTTTAGAAGCCATGCATGTAGATGTAGGGACATCATATCTGGATGGAACAGGGACCCCTTTCCTGTGGAAATAGATCCCGACCCAAAGGAAGGGATACAGAAGGCTCCACTGGCATCTGCTATAGAAGTGGAAACCTTATCTGGTGAAGCCATAATGGAGCAATGAGGATGCAAGGAAATAATTACTCAACATAGTAATTCTGTTTCTTCCAAGGGGTCCTTTAGCATCAGTAACAATAGCAGTAAGCTAACCAGGTTGAACTGCCTTGGAGGTGGAGCCATGAATATTCATTAAAATAGAGTGGCCAATCAGAATCAAGCAGGAAGTTGTGCTGAGTGCACAGAGCCCACAGGGCTTCAGAATTTGTTTGAAGACGAAAGGAGAACAATGATTAAAAGGACTGTGCCAACAGGTTTTAAAACCATGCAATAGCATGAACTATAAAAAGACTATAATTAACCATTAATATGCTCTAAAAATGATCCCAAAAAACTGAACAGATTTTGCAAAAAGATACAGAAGCAGAGCCCTCTTAACGATGGTGCCTGGGGAGGCAGAGTGGGAGGTTACTGATGCTGAAGGACCCTTTGGAATAAATAGAATTACTACAGTATTTTTTTCTTCTCACTGCAGGAGTCTTTTAGCATCAGTAACGATAGCAGACTACAAAGCAGTACAGTTGGGAGGCAGGTACAGAACCTACTTAGGGAAGAGGCTCTGCAGGATCGCCCAGCCAAATCTGGCATCAGACCTTGACTGTGCATTCAGGCAGTAACGCTTTATGAATGTGTGTACAGTCTTCCAGGTAGCTGCTTTGCAGACCTCTAGCAAGGGGATGTCCCTTGCAGCTGCCATAGAAGCAGCAATGCCCCTAGTAGAGTGGGCCCTGAGGCCTTAAGGGGGCTGTTTGCCGGCCTTGGCATAACAGAAGTACATATAGGAAACTATCCAGTGAGAGCTAGTTCTCTTGGTGGCTGGTTTTCCCTTGCCCACCTCACCATAGGTGAGGAAAACCTGAGTAGAGGAGCCGCTGATCTTTTGGTATGCTCCATGTAATACGACAAAGCTCTCCTGACATCTAGGCTGTGAAGCCTTCTTTCCCCTGGAGTGGAACTGTCAGTGAAAAAGACAAGGAGAGTAATGGACTGCTTAAGGTGGAACTCAGAGACCACCTTGGGAAGGAATTACCTATTTGTTCTGAGCTCTACTTTGTCCTTATAGAGGACCATGTAGTTAGGCTCAGTGCAGAGTGCCTGCAGTTCTGAAATCCTTCTTGAAGAAGTGATAGCCACTAGGAATACTGTTTTCCAGGTAACGTACCTAATGTGGACTGTAGCTATGGGCTTGAAGAGGGGCTCTATGAGCTTAACAATGCAGAGGTTAAGGTCCCAAGGGGGAACAGGTTCTCTTATTGGGGGCTGCAAATGAAGGAGGCCCTCAAAGAACTTTTTTGAAAATGGGCCTAGAAATGATAGACTTTTCTTTCCCAGTGGAAAGGTAGGTTGAAACTGCAGCTAAGTGAAGCCTCAAGGATGAGGACTTGAGGCCTGATGATTGCAGATGAACTAAATAGTCCAAAAGGAAAGGGATAGAGGCCTTCAGAGGGTCTATTCTTTTTCCTTTGCACCAGATTGAAAATCTTTTCCATTTAGCTGCAAAGCTTTTCTTTGTGCTTGACTTTTCAGCCATTTAAAGAATTTTCAGAACTTGTTCTGAATACTGTGTATCTGGGAATTCTAGTTCCTCAAGAACCAGGTTTTGAGGTGAAGAGATTCCAGGTCTGGATAAGTTACCCCTACTTGTGGTAGGGTGAGGAGACAGTGAGTCAGAGGAAGTTGAATCGGCTTCTTGTGGGAAATGGCCAGCAGGAGAGGATATCAGGCTTGCCTTGGCCAGTCTGGAGCTATGAGGATCATGGTTGCAGGCTAATCCCTGACCTTCAGTAGCACTTTGTGTAACAGGGGAAATGGAGGGAAAGCATACAGAAACTTCCCAGTCTAGTTCAAAACTAGTGCATCTGTTGGGAGAGTGCCCATTGCTGGGGGTCTGCAGCAGTACAGAGGAAGTCGGTAGTTGAGGTGGGATGCAAACAGGTCCACCTCTGGTGTGCCCCACCTCCTGAAGACTGTGGCAAGGACTTGTCTGTTCAGAGTCCATTGGTTGTGACCTTGGCTGTTGCAGCTCAGAGCATCCGCCAGGGTATTGTCCTTGCCTGGGAGGTATATGGCAGAGAGACTCATGTCCAGGGAATAGGCCAGGGATTGTATTCTCATGGCCTCTGTGCACAGGGCAGTAGACCTCATGCCACCCTGCTTGTCTATGTAAAACAGCAGTGGTGTTGTCTGTTCTGATCTGAACAATGTATCTTTTGATCTGAGGGGCGAAAGCTTTTAGTGCCAGGTACACAGCTCTGAGTTCCAGAAGATTTATGTGGTTTTTGGACTCCTTTGGTGTCTAAGTGCCATTGACTGAAGAGCTGAAAGGGGATGCCCACTGAGAGGTTTTCCTCTTCCTTCCACCAGTCAAGAGCTTGATGTAGTGTTTTTGTCACTGGTACTAGCTTGGACAGAGAATTTTTCTTTTGTGACCAGTGGGCTAGCAAATGATATTGAATGTCCCTCATTCGAAACCTTACCCCTGGGACCACAGCTGTCATGGAAGCCATGTGACCCAGGAGCTTTAGAAAATGCCTCGCAAGCCTTGGCTGGCCTAGCAGAAAAGAATTTGCTGCAGTCAGAAAGTTTTGAATTCTGTCCTGAGGAAGAAAGGCTTTTGCCTGCTGAGTATCCAAGTCTGTTCATATGAAGTTGAGGAGCTGAGAGGGTTCCAAATGGGATTTCTTTTCATTGATTAGGAACACCAGAGAGGAGAGAGTTTGCCTTGTGTGGTTTAGAGCCTCTCTGACTTGCTGAGGGGTCTTGCCCACTACGAGTTAGTCATCCAGGTATGGAAAGACTGAGATGCTCTGCTTCCTCAAGTGGGCTGACACTAACTTCATGAATACTCTGGGAGCAGAAGTGAGGCCAAAGGGTATGGCTGCAAACTGGTAATGGCCTGAATGCAGCCTGAACCTCAGAAACGTTCTGTGGGACTGCCTTATTGGTATGTGAAAACAGGTGTCATTGAGATCCAGGGAGGCTAGCCAGTCTCCCTGCTGCAGAGAGCGTATTACCATTTGAAGGGTAATCATCTTGAATTTTGCTTTGAGTAGGTGCCTGCTTAGATATCTGCGGTCTAAAATAGGTTGCCACTCCCCATTTTTCTTTAATGCCAAGAAGTATTTGGAGTAGATACCTTTTCCATGCTGTGAAAGGGGAACCCTCTCCATCGCTTTGGCTGATAATAGTCTTTACCTCCAGCTCCAACAGGTATCTTTCTTTTGGGGGATAGGGGTTTTGACAGAGTCAGACCCCAAAGGGCAGGAAACTGCTTGAACTGTAGGGGTAGACCTTTTTCCACTACCTTCAAGACCCACTTGTCTGTGGTGATGTGGGTCCAAGCTTGGAGGCAGTGGGAGAGCCTGTCCCCTACTGGAGGAGGGGAGGCGACCTGATTGCAAAAGTTAGGACTTAGACTGTGTGGCAGGGGCAGGAGTGGTGGCAGCTCTCCTCTGACCCCTCCTGCCTCTTCCCCTGAAATAACCTGTCATTTGAGAGCAATCCAAAGGCATGGGCACAGGATGGAATGCCTTGAGGAAATAGTCCCTGCCTCTTTTACCCTTAGGTTGAGACTTCTGGGATGTAGAGGCTTTCTGCTTGGCTGCATTACTTTCATAGGCGGAGTTGTACTCCTCCACCTTTTTCATGTATGCTTCAGTTTTGCCCCCAAAAAGGGAATTATTTTCACAGGGGAAGTCCATAGATATGGACTGGGTGTCCTGTGATAAATTAGCTGTTCATAGCCAGGCAAAACATCTAAGAGAGACAGCCTGAGCCATGACCCTTGTTGCTGTGTCATTTAATGTCTGCAACCATGTGAAACAGGTATTTGGTGGCTTCCAGACCAGATTTCATTGTTTCAACAATGTCCTGGAACATCCTGTCAAGAATTGTGTGACAGAATGGCCTGGACAGAACTCCAAAGAGCCTTCTGGCACTTAGCAGAGTATGCTAAGCAAGAGGCTGTGGTATAAGATTTTTTAGCCATAGCATCTAATTTTCGTGACTCCTTTTCAGGAGGCATAAAGGTGAGAGGGATCTTAGCCTTATCACAGGCTGTGGCCCGAATCACCCCTTCGTGGCTGGGATGAGTATAAAGAAAATCAGCCTCATTTTTAGGCAGAGGATATTTTCTGTCCACTTTCTTGTCCACTCTCGACAGGGAAGCAGGGACCCGCAGGAGCTTCATAGTGGACTTCTTGAAGGATTTGTATATAGGAAGCACAATCTTTTTTATAGGAGGAAGACCCATCATATTTTTATAGTCTTCATCCTCTTCATCGTCATCATCCTCAGTGGACTCCTGAGCAGGGTGATCCAGGGTGTCCACCATGTGCTGTAAGAAGGTCAGGAGGGAGGAACGGTCCTCCTGGCCAGCTGAAGAGGTACCAAAGCGTGGGTCAGGCAAAATGTCCAGACCAGAGGCTGGTCCCCACTGTTATCTTAATCATCATCATCATCATCCCCCTGAACATAGTAGCAGGATGTCCCAAAGGCTGGGACAGAGCTGCTAGGGTTAACAGCAGTAGAGGGAGCAGAGAAAAAGTCCCCCATACCTTGTAAAGTTTGATATAGGTGTCATGCCTTTGTCATTTCTTTTACAGGGGTAAATCTTTTTTAAGCGTCAGAGACCTCAGCGGGTGACTGATCCTCTTTACTCTTTTTTTTTTTTTTTTTATGCTTTTTTACCACTGGTGAGATGCGGGAGGGGCAGTGTTATGCTTGTCTTTACATAGTTTTTTTTTGCTGGAACAGACTCAGTGATCTGTTCACCATTTCTTTTTCTTTTCTTTTTTTTGGCATGTCACCATTTTTATTGTTTTGTTTATCAGACTCATTTTCTGAGGTGTCCTTATCTTTAGGCTTAGACAGGGCAGTGGACCCCTCCTTAATAGAAGAAGCATTATTAGAGGCCATCACTTCTAGTCTTTTTGGCCCTATTTTTAAAGGGATACTAAACGCTGCAGGTGTCACTCAAATTGTGAAAGCCCATGAAAAATGATCCTCCCTATATTTGATTATGGTGACACAGTTTACTGCGCAGCCCCTCAAACCTCCCTAGCAAGGCTTGACCCCCTATTCAACTCCTTCTGCCGCTTTTCGCTGGACCTCCCTCCCAGCACCCACCACTGTGTCCTATACCAATCCTTGAACCTCACTTCTTTACACAACAGAAGATCATGTCACTGCGTTAGAACCTCGGCAAAGTTCTGGTCACAATCCTCCCATCCTATCTGTCAGCCTCCCTAACTGCCCTACCCCCACCATCCTCGCACTCCATTAACAGCCACGCTAGGCTCCTGCATATCCGCATAGATCCACCGGTCTGGACAGGCAGCTTTAGCTTTAAGTTACCCAAACTATGGAATTCCCTGGCAGCGATATTAGACACTCCACAAGTACTCCCCAACTAAATGCCCTTCTCAATTCGCACTTCTCTACCACCTGCTCCTGCAACCCCCAACCCCCACTCCCTGTACCTGCCCGGCATAATGAATCAAGTCTGTTCTCTCCACTGTTTCTGACCTGCTCATAGTAAATCACTGTATACTGTACAATAAATGTGCCTACCCACAATTGGTTCCATTTTATATTATGTATGTTACCCACTGCTGTTCTACTACTCCTTATGTATGTTGTTTTCTGACTATACCATGTTCCACTGTATTGTTTTGTTCAGACTGTATCATGTTCCCACTGTAACCCCAAAACCCCAGGGCGCATCTGGAATCGAGCAGTACTCTGCTCAGCATGCCTTCCTGGTAAATCTCTTAAATAAATAAATAAATGAAAGATATTTCAAATGAAGTACTGGGTTTACCTGTAGGGAACAGTAGTCTTGAGATATGAATAACTAAGTAATGTGTAAATCAACTCATAGCAGCACCCATTTCATGCAGTCTTAAAAACAGGAAGTGATGTCACTGAAGAGCTAGCTCTATGTTGTTAATTACAGCTTGCCCCTCAGTGACATCACTATCTGTTGTAAGACTGCATGAAAGGGCTGCTGCCTTGTTTTGATTTTCAGATTATTTAAATATTCATATCTCGGGACATCTGACACCTACAATGAAGCCAAATACCTTGTTCAGCATAGCCTTTCATGGTCTTTCAGAGTTTGAGCAATCCCTGCAATGTTTACTGTCCCTTTAATTATTTTTGAGCATAATTTAGAGCAAAAATGTTCTGGACCCAGGCACTGTAAACAAACCACACTTAATACAATTTTTAAAACCTTTGGGTCCAGTCCTCTTTTTTGGCTCTTCTGACATAACAATGTATCAGAAAGCTGAAAAACATTGGTTCCCAAAATGGAAAAACTGTAAATGCAGTCAGTTCCCTAGCAGTAAAGAACCACAATTTAAAATAACAAAACTCAGTAGAAATACAGAAAAAATAGCGGTTCCCAGTAAAAAAAGGGAGCCTCTGTTAAAAAGACCTTGAAAGCTGTTGAAATACTCAAAATGCAGAATATTTTTACCTCTGAAAAGTTAAAAGGAACCATGGAAAAAAGGGGAAAGTGTGGTTCCTGGGAACCGGCAAGGAACCATTAAAAACCCTTATAATGATAATAAAATGTAAAATACTTACAAACTCAGCACAAAAGTAAAGATTTAGGCACAAAAAGTTTGTTTCTCAAGAATGAGAAAGAGCACCTCAGAAGCAGTGTTTCTCAGTCAGTCGAAGAAAAAATTCTGAAGCCCTGTGAGCTCTTTGCACGCAGCACAACTTCCTGCTTGATTCTGATTGGCCACTCTATTTGAATGAATATTCATGGCTCCACCTCCGAGACAGTTCATCCTCATCAGCTTACTAAGAAACATAGAAGTTGACGGCAGATAAGGACCGCAAGGCCCATCCAGTCTGCCCATTTCTTTTTCTACCTTATAAATGTGCCATCGGCCTTTGCTCTGTCAGTGACCTATCTATTCATAGTCATTTGTATTGCTCCCTTATGCCTATCCCATGCCTGTTTGAAGCCCTGCACCGTATTCATAGCCACCACTTCTTGTGGTAAGCTATTCCATGCATCTACCACCCTTTCTGTGAAAAAGAATTTCCTCACATTTCCCCTTAATCGGCCTCCCTCTAATCTCATGCTGTGTCCTCTTGTCCTGCTATTTTTCTTATATTTAAACATGTTAGACTCTTTCACCTTGTTTATGCCCTTAAGGTGTTTAAATGTCTCGATCATATCACCTCTCTCCCTCCTTTGCTCAAGGGTATACATATTGAGCTCCTTAATCTGTCCTCATATGTCTTCTGATGCAGTCCCTGCACCATTTTAGTTGCCCTTCTCTGGACTGCCTCAATTTGGTTAATGTCCTTGTGAAGGTGTGGCCTCCAATACTGCACGCAGTACTCCAGATGGGGCCTAACCAATGTCTTGTACAGAGGGATTATTACCTCCCTCTTACGACTTGTGATACCCCTACTAATACACCCTAACACCCCCCTAGCCTTATCTACTGCTTTAGAGGTCTGCTTGGATGATTTTAGGTCATCAGTGATGATGATGCCCAAGTCTCTTTCTTCCTTTGTGACTGCTAGCAACTCCCCTCCCAGCCTATAAGTGGCTTCGGGGTTTCTCTTCCCTATGTGCATGATTTTGCACTTCTTTGCATTAAATCCCAGTTGCCACTCTTCTGACCATTTTGCTAGTTTATCCAGATCTCTTCTCATTCTGCCCACCCCATCTGGATCATCTACTCTGTTGCAGATCTTGGTGTCATCTGCAAACAGACAAGCCTTACCCTCTAGTCCATCTGCGAGGTCACTAATGAAGATGTTGAATAGGACTGGCCCCAGGACTGATCCCTGAGGTACCACTTGTGACTTGCATCTCTTCTGGCTGTATACCATTTACCACCACTCTCTGTTTTCTGCCAGTCAACCAGTTTGCCACCCAGTTGACCAACTTCTGACCCACCCGAGCCTACCTAGCTTATTTATCAATCTTTATGTGGAACAGTGTCAAAAGCTTTGCTGAAGTCAAGGTAGGCGACATCAACTGCTCCCCTTGGTCCACCACTCTGGTTACCCAGTCAAAGAAATCTATGAGATTAGTTTGACAGGACCTTCCTTTGTAAACCCATGCTGTCTTGGATCCTGTGCCCCTATGGATTCCAGGTGTTGCACTATCCTTTCCTTAAGGGAGCCTCCATAATCTTGCCCACTACTGAGGTGTGTAAGACTGACTGGTCTGTAGTTCCTGCCTCCTCCCTGCTACCACTCTTGTGGAGCGGGATCACATGAGCCCTTCTCCAGTCTTCTGGGACCTCTCCTGTGCTCAGAGACTCACTAAACAATTCTGCTAATGGCTCTGCTAGTTCCTCCTTTAGCTCCTTAGTGCACCTGGGATGTATGCCATCAGGTCCCATTGCCTTATCCACCTGAGCTTAGCAAGCTCTTGTGGGACCCTTTCTTTTGTGAAGGGAGTAGTGCTCACCTCCCTCCCCTGTGTCCATGATGCTGAGCTGTGGGCCCTGCCCTACCTTCTCTTCAGTAAATACTGAGCAAAAGTATCTATTTAGGATAGATGCCTTTACAGGGTCCTCCTCTCTCACATGCTCCCTTTTCTCCATTAAGCTTAGCATACCCTCTGGACTTTCTCCTTTCACTAATGTATCTATAGAAAGTCTTGTCACCTTCTTTTACTGTTTGTGCTAGTGTTTCCTCAGTTTGGGACTTTGCCTGCCTTACTGCCTTACCTGCTTCCCTTAGGGCAGTTTGGTATGCCTCCCTATCTTCATCCGCTGTGTTCCTTATATTTCCTGAAGGCCAGCCTTTTGGCTCTGACCTTTTCTGCTACTGTATTTGAGAACCAAAGTGGTTTCCTTCTTCTTTTGCACTTCCTTTTCTGTCTAACACAATGGGATGTTGCTTCAAGTATTGTATCCTTAATGCTTGCCCACTTTGCCTGTACCTCCTCACCTGTGTTTTTTTACTGCTATTTTTTACTGCTATTGTTACTGATGATAAAGGACTCCTGGGGTGAGAATGGCACTCTCCATCTGCAGTTTCAGCAGCACCCTCTGTATTAGAGGGCTTGGAGGAAACACACATAGGAATTTCTCTTTCCAAGAGAGGGCCAACCCATCTTGTCAGAAAACTCCAGGCCCCAGAGTGAGCAGTAGAAACGTGTCAGGTTTGCACTATGTGGGGACGCAAAAAGGTCCAACTCTGGACAACCCCATCTTGCGAAGAGGTCATTTACCACAGAGGTCAGCAGTTCCTGTTCATGAATCCTGGACTGTGACCTGTTTAGCCTTTCTGCCAAGATGCTTTGGAGACCTGAGAGATACACGACTGACAACTGTAGGCCATGGGACAGATCCCAGTGCCATACTCTCACTGCTTCCCTGCATAGAGGATAGGAATAAGTGCTCTCTTGTTTGTTGCTGTAATCCATCACATTGTCCATCTGAATTAACAGAGGACTGAGGCACGGGGGCTCCTGAAATACCTGGAGGCTGTAAAGGGCAGCTTTTATCTCCAGGACATTTATATGTAACCTGGCCTCCACCTTGGACCATGACCCCTGCATCTCGTAGGGACCAAGATGAGCACCCCAGCTGAAGCCCGAGGCATCTGTGGTGAGAATATGTACAAAAGCTGGTACAAGGAATGGAATGCCCTTTAATAGGTTTTCATAATCCATCTACCATAGAAATGCTCTGTGAAGTGCAGACGTGACGAGAACCATTTGTACCAGTTCATCCATCAGCTGATTTTATTGGACCCTGAGTGCCCACTTAGAGGTCCTCATACGTAGACAGGCCAGTGGCACAGTCACAGTGGCAGCAGCCATGAGACTTGAGACATAAAATTGTGGCAAGAAAGCATATACCTTCTCTGTGTCCAAGACTGCCCCTATGTACTGCAGTCTTTGGCAGGGAGGCAGCACACAATTTGGCACATTTACTGTGACCCCCAAATCATTGACAACTGCTTTGTCTGAGACAGTGTATGCAGAGAAGCTTCACTTGAGCTGGTCTTCAGCAGCCGGTCATCCAGAAAGGGGAACACATACAGGCCTTCCCTGTGAAGGGCTGCTGCCACTACTACCAAGCATCTGGTAAAGACCTGTGGCATAAAAGACAAGTCAAAGGGCAATACTCTAAACTGGTAATGCTTCCCCCTCCAGCACAAAGCAGAGGTAGTACCTGTAAGAGTTTCTGATCCTGACATGAAGGTATGCATCCTTCATATCTAGAAAACAAAGCCAGACCCCTGTTTGCAGAAGGGGACTCAAGAGCTTGCAGTGATACCATTCGAAATTTCATGTATTCAGTGTAAAAGTTGAGATCCTTGAGATCCAACACAGGACGCAGATTCCCTGTCCATTCTGGGAGCAGGCAGTAGTATCTGGAATAGCTCTGAGCAATTGTTCCTCTGAACCAGTGAATATTCTAAAAGATCAAAATGAAGATTTACCTCATAGCATTTCACATGGAATAGAAGTGTCCAAAACACTGCTGAGCCTCAAGAATCGCCCACAGTTTAAGAACTTTGAACTTAACTTACAGAAAAAGCTTACGACACACGAGGCTGAAATAACAGGTAAGATAAAACCTTTTTGTGTTTGACTGGGTGATTGATACCCCCGACATTGATATTTCATGATATAAAATTAATTGGATCCTGCACTGCTTGCCTTTACGATCTGAAGCTGTGTATCAATTAGGACACTAAATATATCTAGTCGGTCTGTTCCTCTGGGTCCACCCACACACGCCTGACCCTCCATTGTTATATGCAAACCAAGTTTGGGAATGGATCCATGTATGATTACATTATACACTAATCCCCTATACACGTTAAACAACCACATTATAACAGTACAAGAGAATATTTGCAGCCCCATTTCAGAAATGGGCTGCTGTGCATTTTTGACATCATACTGCAAATTATATGGAGTTAATTTAAATAGTTTTGGGATGGAGAACCCATGTAGACCTACCACACTAGGTTAATCCCTTAGAAATAGATAGTTTCTTACTAGTTCAAGAGGCTAGGGGTGTGTCCCTATTCATTAGGATAGCAGCTTTGTCTGATTCCCGGTGCCTGTTTGAATTAAGGATGTAAATACACAATCTCCTTATTAGACCCCACCAACCGCATACCAGGCCGGGGATGTGCCCATGCTCAGCCTGGTATGCTGTGCAGTGTCCAGCAGGTCCTTCATCTTCCTGCCTCTGGGTGGCTCTAACCTGCATAGAAGTATTTGGAACTCCTGCATGAGGGGTGCCGTGCCTTTGGCCACTCCCTCCCCTCAATTTTCTTGTGCCACAGTGACCTCCCCCACTTCAGTCTCATGTCCTGTCCTATTCAGTGCATTTTGTCTTTGAGCAGTGGTGCAGCAAGAGGCCCTCACCCCACAGAAAGCCATCTGTGGCTGGGACTAGTGGCTAAATCAACATATTTATCATAGGTATCTGTCCAGGCGCCGTCCCGGCCAAGCATCATGCCCCCACTTCCCTTTTTCTGAATCCCAACCCTTGCTACATCCCCAGTCTTATCTCTATGCCACAAGTAAGCTCTGGCTCCCTGTCTCCGGAGAGTAATATGTTGGGGGACACTTAGAAGTTGGTGGGTTAAGAGAGGCAGTATCATCACATGAGCACACCCAAGTGTCATCCATGGCATCCATATGCCTCCCCACTATCCCCACCTGGCAGAGAATGCCCCCACCAGACCCCACAAGTGTGCCCCACCCCTGCCCCCCGAAAGAGACGTTGCACACAAAAAACTGCTGCAGGCCTCATCTCTAGGTATTGTGAGAGGCTTAAACAGGAAATGCATATAGTTGTGGGGCAGTACTGCAATAATAAAGTTTTGTGACAGTAGACACAACACCTACACATCATTCCAAGCCTACACCATCCACTGGGCCGTGGATGTGCCCTCCGTAGTGCCCCCACCCCAAGCACACCAAACCCCCCACCCCAGCAGCAAAAGGCTGGAGAATCACGTTTCCACTACCTTGGTTGGCAGTGTTAATTCCCTAAGTGCCTCCCTACAGGCCGGTCCACTCCTTTGGGCAGCTGTTACCTTTTAGTTTCCAAGTGTAGTTGGGCTGGGGGAGGCCACTCCTCTTTAGATTTCTTGTGTGCATAAAAACATACCCCTCAGCCCTCTGCCACTGAAACAAGGGACAAAGACACCCAAAATGAAGGAAAATAAGGACCATCAACCCCCATGATGAGGGACACCCCCTCCAAACATAGAGACACATGCCCAAAACAACATGCAATCCATCGTGTCCATCCACATCAAGTTTAGTTTTTCTTTAGCATCTCAGACTGTTATTCAATTTTTCTTTAAAACTGGAGTTTACAGGTAATCCTCCGTGAAAGCCATACTCTCCCACCACAAGGGAGGGCAATCCCCAAGGGAAAAATCGAGGGATGCCCCCCCCCACGCAACAGGACCAGCCAAGAGGCCTGCACTGAGTCCCTTGCCCATTGACTTGTATTACTGCCCTGGACTCGTATGCTCACTGTGTCCCCTTCCATGTTTAATTCCAGATGTATGATGTTAGTCTTGCCCAAACCCCTTCTGGTACTCCACATGACAGCCATGATATCATAATGCTTAGTAAGGTATCACACTTACCCTATTAGTTGTTGCCTCCTCATCCAGGAAACGGGGGGGATTATGTTGGCTTGCCCAAACCCCTTCTGGTTCCCCACATGACAGCCATGATATCATAATGTTTAGTATGGTAGAATGTAGGATAGTATTATGTGCTTTTGTTATATATGATTGTAGTATGTCCTAGATATGCTAAACAAAGTTAGTATTACTTTGTACAGGCAACATAATGCAATTCCAAGTATTTAGTCGACACATCTATATTTATTTTATGCAAGCTAAGCATTTCCTTTGTGCTGGAACCCAAGAAATCCAGTTACAGCTAGTAAGCCTTATCTCTGTCTACGTGCAAGACCAAGGATGAGCTAGCTGTCTTTCGACCAGCTACATGCCAATAGGAGAGCTGTAATTACTGTACGTCTCCTTGTTATCTCTAGTATAATAGGTTATGTAATTGCATTTTTGGGGTGAGTTCTTCTTTTGTCCGGACAAACTGTGATGATCTCTATGTGAACTCCAAGGCCCAGATATTCAAAAGGGTTGCGCTATACGCAATAGGGTTGCGCCAGCGCAAGTCCGAAAATGCGCCATTCTGCGATATTCAGCGGGAGGCAGTTGCGCCACTGAAAACATGCTGAGCAACAGCGCAATGCAAATGAAGGCATGTGCAACTGAAGGGGGTGGATCCATGCATAAAGAGCGCAATGCGATATTCAAAGGCATGCGCAATGCGCAACAGTGGATCAGCCGGAAGGTGCGCCACGGCGGAAATGAGCCAAAATAAAAAGGCTCAAGGAAGAGGCCCAAGAACCCAACAGGGAATACCCATGAGGCAGCAAGGGAAAGTAGGCCACAGCAGCAGCCAGGGAGTAGGCAGGACAAAACAGTGGCAGCTGAAGGCGCGTGGGGCCACAGAGTACAGAGGCCAGTCAGTGTACCCGGTGCAGTGGAGGTAGCAGTCAGGACAGCGGGGGGAACAGAACAACAACAGCTGGGGGACACAGGCCAGGAGATGGACAGTGCCACCTTCCACATGGAAGCTGTAGTGAGGGGGTGAGAAGGTATGCTGCAGGGACGTGGCCGTGGAAGGGGCCTGGCGGCTGCTATGCCCCAACAGGCAGTACTGCGCTCGCATCAGCTTTGAGCTGTATTCGGATGTTGAGATTGTGGCCTGTACCGCCTGAACAGGGCAATACTGAAGCGGCTCTGTGAGCTGTGCAGTGATGTGATGCAGGCACCCTCACGACGGAGTCACGCTCTGTCAGTGGAGACAAAGGTAACAGCCTGCATGTGCCTGCTCGCCACGGGTACCTTCCAGAGGCCAACAGGGAACACCACAAGCATAACACAGTCGGCCACGTCACGCATCCTCACCCAATTCCTCAGCGCACTGCTGCCACATGCTGTGGAGTACATCCATTTCCCCAGCACAGCGGCAGAGTGTACAGCAAACATGCAGGAGTTCCACAGGGTAGCACGTATGCCTGGCGTGCTAGGGGCGATAGACTGCACCCATGTAGCTATTCGCACGTCACCTGGCCCCGATGGGGCTGCATATCGCAACCGGAAGGGGTTCTCTAGTGCCAACTGCCAGGTGGTGTGTGATGGCAGTGGGCGCATCATTAATGTCTGTGCCACACACCCTGGCGGAGCACATGACTCATTCATATGGTACCAATCTGCACTGTGCCATCGATTCGAGAGTGGGGATATCCCCACAGGACATCTAGTGGGTGAGTATGCATGTAGGAGTGGCAAAGTTGGGGCAAGGGTTGGAAAGCCACAGGTGCCACGGTAGTGGCACACAGGGCTAGGGGCAATATGGACCTGAACATGACACTACTTTCCACTATCTCCACACAGGTGACAGTGGATACCCACTCCGTCCCTGGCTGCTCACACCCTACCGGCGCCCCACGACCCCATCGCAGCAAAGCTTCAATGAGGCACATGCCGCCACATGCAACATCATCGAGCGGGTGTTTGGGATGTTGAAGGCACGCTTCCGATGCCTAGACACCTCCGGCGGTGCCCTACAGTATAGCCCCTCAAAGGCCTGTGGGATATTCCTGGCCTGCTGTATCCTGCACAACATGGCCAAAGACTGTGGGATAGCCGTACAGGTCGAGGAGGGAGACAGCAATGGGGACGCCGGTGACGCCGGTGATAATGGGGATGAGCAGCCCCCTTGGACGGCGTGACCCTCGACTGATCCGGCAGGCCCAGCTGCACCGGGACACCATCACAGAGGAGCATTTTGCACATCACAGGTAAGTCATGGGGCCATGTGCAACCAACACTGTCTAGGCACAACCCACATACACACAGGGTAACACACCAGGGGTGCATGACAGCAAGGGGAGTGGAAGGGTACAGGTGCACAAACACACCATCAGGGAGGGGTGAATAGCTACACGCTACATGGACACACACACACACACACACACACACACACACGGCACACAGTGCACAGGGGCAGTTGCACAGCAAAGCAGGAACAGACATGTCAAACACACAGATCCACAGACCACCCCCACCACCTGTACTGTCCATGTACGTGTGTCAGATGCTGGGCACCCTTGCACCTTGTTGTACAGTACAATGCAGGCATCATCATGCACACGCACCTGTGGACAGCAGTCGGGTGGGTGTGCAGGTGGTCTGTGTGTCGGCGTGTTGGGCAGGGCACCCACCAGTGCAGTGCCCAGCAAGACACACATTGCACACAGGGCAGCACCAGACAGGGCCCGCACTGGGAGACAGGTCCGTCAGGTGGCACTGAGCCACGGCCACCACGGATGCGTGGGTGGCCCCGCCGTGACCCAGCCGCACTGGCAGGCTGAGCATGGGCCACATGGGGTAGCACCGATGGACCACCAGGGGTCCCACTGCACGAGCGCGACCTTGTCCGCACAGGGGTCTGCAGCATGCTGAACATACCAGCACCAGGGGTGCTTTGGATGCCCACAGCAGAACCCGGCATCGACAGGCTAGATGTTGCACGACACCAGGAACGGGGAGTGGAGTGCATACTGTGTGGGGTGCGCGGTATAGGGGCACCTGACTGGGTGCCCAATGTAGCCACGACAGCGACCAATGCCTGGGTCATCCTGTGTATGGCTGCGGTCACATCCATCCGCATTTGGACCATCTCTGCTAGGATCATTGCATTGTCCCTGCTGTGCCGCTCCACAGCCACACACAGTGCCTCCATGGACGTTGCAACCCGCATCTGCTGCTGTACTGATGCCCGCAGCAGGCGGGTGTGCTCGTCAAATGGGTCGTCTGCCAATTCGGCAACCTGTCCCCCAGGGGATGGAAGGGCCTGATGCTCAACACCCCTTGAGGGTGGGCGCTGTTCACCAGGACCAGGTATGGGCATGTCAACAGGCGGTGTGCATATGCCACCGCTGAACCCTGTACCCCCAGACCCGGTGGGTGACTGCCGCTGCTGCCCCTCCGCCTGCTGTGCCCAAGGGACCAGGCCTTCCAATGCTGTGTCCACAACAGTGCCAGGGACCTGCACAGCCACCGGTGCTGCCCCACCGGTGCTGACAGGCACAACCTGGGACTGTGCTGATGTGCTGGCACACATGTTGGAACCCGCTAGGTCCATGGGCACGGGATGTCCTGCTGTGTGTCCATTCTGTGACACACGCGTGTCACTGCCCTGCGGCCGTTGCATCATCAATGGTGCAGGTCCGCACACAGCTCAGCCACAGCGTGCTGGCATGCTTGCATGCCAGAACGCTGGGCCACAGGGAAGGGCACCCCCCACACCTGTCTCACCGACATCGGAACTGGCAGCCAGGCGTGCACACTGGTGCAATGCACACCAGCTACCAGCAGAGGTGGATGGACCCTCCTCCAACTCTGGCTGCATGTCCACGGTGCACGGGCCCACCACCACTGTCCCCTGCAGGTGCACAGGATCTGTAACAGAAAGTGAGAACAAGTTAGTGCATGGGATCAACCTTCCCCCCCCAACCCCCACCATGTCATACCGTGCAGTGATGGGCTTCCACCTGTCTGGAAGCCACCGCCTGGAACGCCCTCGATGGCACTGCGCTGCATGGCTGCAGCAAGACGGTCCTCCACCGGGGTCTGCGCCACCTCTTGGCTGGCCCCGCCTGTGGCAGCGCATGCCGCCTGAGTGCTGCCACCTTCTCCTTAACCCATCTCCTGTCTGTCCCCACCTTCTTCTTACATTCCTGCATGGGCGCTGGTGGCTCTCTGCAGGTTCACGGTGCGAGCTACCCTCCCATGCAGCGGCACGGCCTGAGGGGTGCCCCCGTCCACTGAGTAGTGGCTCTCATCCAGGTAGGCCTCATGAGGTGCCTCTGTTCTGCCTTTGTGAAGTTGGGCCTCCTCCTCCGCCCACCATCCTCCTCCTCACCCAGCCCTTGCTCGGCCATGTCAGGGTCTGTATGGGTAGAAGAGGACACCTGTGACTGTGCAGTTCACAGCATTTTCCCATGACCATGGTCCATAACATCACACAGCATGCAACCCACCTATCACCTGCAGTAACCGAATGTGGCCACTGCAGATCACTGTCGCACATTTATAGCGCAATGCATGCAAATCAGGCATGGAGCAACTTTAATGGGATACCGTCGGCGCTGCTGGCTTTGAATGGCTGATCAGCTGATTGCATATGACGGCTGAATATCGCGCTGTTGCGCCTGGCGCAATACGCGGTTGGTCCGCTGAGCCTATGGCGCAGTTCTGTGACCGCGTAGTACACAGCACCGCATGCCCAGGTACCTACGCAGGCGCCTGCCACACTGATCACGCGCTGTGCACGGTCAGCTATTCATGACACGCCACCATTGTGCCAGTGGTGGTACAGCGCTGGTCACCACATGGTGCTGTGGCACAACTGCGCAATAGCCCACTGTGGCACTGGTTCGCAGGCGACCTCTCGCGCTTGATGTGTAGACGTCCGATGGCGCTGTGCGTGGCCTTGTGCCACAGACATGACCTTGTGCCCCGACCTTTGCCTCCTTGGCGCTGTACGTCTGGCATGTGTGCAGCTCTATTGCGCTGTTCGGTAACAGCACGATAGGGACTGACGGCGCTGCCTGAACAGCGCAATAGGGACAAACGGGGTTGTATTGCGCAACATTTCCATGTGGGTCTGCCGCACTGTGGAGCGCCATATTGCCTACTATCAAGTTGCTAGCATGGCACGCAGGAGAGCTCCCCAGTGGAGTAGCTTGGAGGTGGCCAACCTATTGGCCATGGTTGAGCCTCACTATGGGCCACTGTTTGGGGGGGAACCCCTAGACTTGGCCTGCACCCAAGTGTGGCAGCTGGTGGCCACTGCGCTGGAGCAGGTCACAGGGCAGTGCAGGACAGCAGAGCAGTGCAGGCACCGCTACAGTGACCTGCGCAGGAGGGAGTAGGCACTGCTGGCACGCCTCAGGTCCTGTGCCAGGAGGGGCATTGTGCCTAGGCCAGGTGGGTGACCCATCTATGCACCTGTACTGTCCGCAGGAGTAGGACTGTGTACTGGGGCCAGAGCATGGGGGAGGGTTGTTCCATGGTTGGCTGTGTCAGTGTTTGCAGGTGTGTGATGCATGGGTCTGGCTGTGTGGGCAGGCACACTAATTGGTGCAGGGGTCTGTCTGCATTCGGATCTCACTAATGTGCTTCTCAACATTTGTTTCCCACAGGCGTGGAGGAGCGGAGGAGGGCCTGGGCTGAGTTGCAAAGGGGTGCTGCAGGGGTGGCCGGCGGAGGAGGCGGCCGTATGGGCCCGCATCAGCAGCAGCAGCAGCAGCATCTGCAGCAGCAGCCGCCACAGCAGCAGCAGCGGCTGGATAAGGGTGAGTGTCATTACATCATGGATGCTATTGCGTGCACTGGGGGAGATGGGACATGGCCACCATCCATAGATAACACTGCCATGCCTGCGACGTATGACAGTCAGCACTGTCCAGTGGCACTGCGTGTCTGTGAGTGCGTCACTGGTGGTCACGCTTACACTGGGCACATGGCTGTGGCACTACCTTCCCACCACGTAGACATGTCACTGTACTGCCTTGGTTGTGCTGTGCTGGGCATGGGGGGGGTGTCGTGGCACACATGGCTGTTGCTGCCTGGTTGGGCTTGGCCCATGCACGGTCACTGTATGTGTGTGCAGTCCATCACAGGGGCAGGGCACTTGGCTGTATGCCATGCATACTGGGTGGGCTTCAGGGTTGTGTACAGTCCTGGCCATTGATTCTGTTCCCTTGCCCTAGGTGTACGGATCCTGCGCAGGATCAAGCAGGCCATCCACCGCCTGATGGAGGTGTCACAAGAGACGCTCGGCAAACTGAGGGAGATGAATCGGAGGGGTGTGTGTCGCCGGAGGAGGTCACAGGGTCCAGGCCGTCCTGAAGATCTGCAGCCTGGGGGACAGTAGCTGCCCCACATCTACACCCTTTACCCTTCCCTCACACCCTGCCTTCCCTCACCAGGTTCTTCACCCGATCTCCACACCCACCCTGCACCTTGTACCTGTACCCCCACACCTGTTTTGTATATACATGAATATAGTGTTTTTTGTTGTTCCTGTTGATGTTGTTCTTCTGTTTTTCATAGAATATATATATATATATTTTGTTATGAATACTGTGGTGGTCTCTGATTTGCAGCTGGCTATCGGTGCTCAGTTGCAGTGGTGTGCATGGCATCTGGTGTGGTGAGGTCCTGGGATTGTGTGTGTGTCTGCGTGGGGGGGTGTCCCTAGTGTGGTGGTGGCTGTCAGCCAGTCTGGCCATGTGCTGCCACACTCCACTGTGGGCTCCTGGTGGGTCTGGCTTGTATGGTTCTGTGGAACACACGGTTGCATTGTGCCAGGTGGGGGGAGGGCATGGTGGTTCCGGCAGTGCCAGTCACACTCACTGCACATGGGTGGTGTCTTGGGGTTCCAGGGCATAGTGTGCTGTGCACAGTGGGGGCTGTGGTACACCTGGGTTGTCCGGGCCCTTTGTGTGGCAGTATTTGCTTGCCAGTGGGTGTGCTGGGACGCCGTGGCCCTGCTGTGCTTTGTAGGCTTGTCCCCATGGGCCAGTGGATTTTCCATCCCTCCACCGGTGATGCTGTGCTTCGGGTGCGGGGGTGTGTTGTTAGTTCTACACTGTGTTCCTGTGCCTGTCTGTGCCATGGGTGGTGGGCCCCTACCTACCTCCCTGGTTGTGCAGTTCCATTGCGTTTCGCTGGGGATCTTCGCTGGCGCTTATGCGGCGATCTCACTGCTCAACTGGCTGGCCTTTTGCTGCGCCTATGGCGTGACATATGTGCTCAGCTTTCCCTACCTGGTTGTGCTATGGCGCAGGTTGTGCGATATTCAGACATTGGCTGTTTGCGCAATTTGACTTGCTCCACGTTTGAATATCGCGTCTGTTGCACATGTGCGCAATTGACTTGTGCTTGCTTCTGCTGTTGCGCACATTTTGGGCGTAGTTTGAATATCTGGCCCCAAGTATAGTAAGCTGTAATTTACTGTTGTCTTAGGGAAACCTGTAATAAATGTTATTACTAATTACTCTTATCACTTGTCCCTAGTCATGATTCACCATTAGTCAGAACACTGCAGAGACCGAGGATCTTACCATGGAAGAAGAAAGGGTGACATCTCCTGCAGGCCGTAATCAGCGCTATGTGTTGACTGTCCCGCCACTAAAGCATTCGGCCATTCTATTGTTCTGTTCTAATTTACAGAGAGATATGCCTCATGGATAAGTTCTTGTCCACTCCATAGTTCCTCCATCCCTTATCTGTCCTGTCTCCTGAGCAGTGGCTATCCCCCAATCTATGCAGGTGTACCTCCACGGGAGAGACAGGTAGAACAGGAAAGCAATTTGGGTCGTTATGTCTCCTTAGGTAGGTTTTGGGCCAGATGAGAAATTCCTTACCTAGCATACTGATTGGGCAAAAAAGCCTCCTTTTGCTGGCCAGCCCCCCGCAGTATTTGCTGCTGGGTCTCTGTTCTGCTTTCCCCCTCCCTCCCCTCTGTGACCATCCCTCTCCCCTTTGTTAACCTTTCCTGCTATCTGTTTCTGGTTGATCTCCCTAAATTATGATGCCTAAAACAACTATTCTGCTTACCCTTCTTTTATGTTGTGGCATGATTTAGGTTGTGTTAGGTGGGGCTCTCTCAGCTGCTTTCCCCATATCCAACCCATGCTTGGTGGTTTAGAGGAGTGCTCGCTTAGGTTAGCCCCCTCTTTGTTGCAGCCTCCCTGCCTTGTGGCAATCCTCTAGCCAGTACTTAATATAGAGGGTGCCTAAAGCAGGCGTCAGCTATTAGGCCCCCCTGCAAGGCAAAAAACATGAAAAAGACAAGGGAAAGATTTTTTTGACCATTAGTATGGACTGCTTGTGTGTCTTTTAACTCCTGGAGGACAGGGAGCGGGTCGAAAAGCAGATGAAAGAGGATCACCCAGTTCACACACCCTATGTCTGGTGTGGTTACCCATGTCTTGGGTGTCTCCTGTCCTTTAGTGGTTCAGAAGTAGCCTCCCCCCCGCCGTCTATTTCATCCTCCATTTCCAGCCATACCCCAGCAGTTTACCTAAGTACACAGTGAGTTTGGTAAATTACTTTTAGTCCATTTCATCAGTCTCTTACGTCCATGTTCTGCACATTACAAAAGGTCTTGATCATTGATAAGGCAAATACCGGGAACGACAGTTATTTGAAGGAGTTCACAAATTCCAATGCCCTCTTCGGCTCAGTGAAAAAGAAAAAATGACTTACCATAATAATCTTGTTTCTTCCAAGGGAATCTTACTGTGTTCTGACATATGTAGTATGGTCTCACCATAGGACTGCCCCAGAGCCAAAATGGTTAATAGAACCTATGCTAATGATAGAATGCTAGGCTCGAGTTCGGTTTTCAAACCACTGTCCCTGGAATACATCCTGCAACCATCAGATTCTTATGCAGCATGCATAATAACAAGTCATCTAAACTATCCTAATAAATACCTAACACCCCCCCAAAAACAAACAATCCCCTTTTATTTAAAAGTGTGAGCATCACTAAAATTCAAGTCACAAATGCCCCGATGAAGAAACACTCACAAGTTTCAAACAGTATGGACAGCTATATTGCAGTGCCCATAGGTTCTAGTAGGGGAGGCGGGGTGAGAACTCAGAATACAGTAAGATTCCCTTGGAAGAAACAAGATTACTATGGTCAGTAATTTTTTCTTCAAACCCCAGGAAATCTTACTGTATTCTGACATATGCAGACTACCCAAGCAGTACCTTTGGAGGAGGACAGAGAACTTATTTAGGAAACAGGATCTGTGGTACTGCTGTACCAAATCTGGCATCACTTCTGGCCTGGGTATCCAGGCTATAGTGTTTGGTAAATGTGTGAACAATTCTCTAGGCACCTGCTTTACAAATTTACAACAAAGGAATATCTCTTACAGCTGCTATAGAAGCAGCTGTATCCCTTGTAGAGTGGGCCCTAAGTCCCACAGGAGGCTCTTTGCCTAGTTTGCTGTGGCAGAATTGGATACAGGCAACAACTGATTGTGCAATGGTCCTCTTCGAGGCAGGTTTGCCCTTGCCCACCTCTCCATAAGTCAGGAAGAACTGAGTACTATCCTGCCTATGATTCTTAATATGATCCAAGTAATAACTAATAGCCCTCTTGACATGTAGGCTGTTCAGCCTACGTTCTCCTGAACTGGAATGGTAAGTGAAAAAGACTGGCAAAGTGATGGACAGATTCGGGTGAAAGTCCGACACTACCTGAGGAGAAACTTCCTGTTAGTCCTAAGGACTACCTTGTCCCTAGGGACTGAGATGTAATTTGGCTCTGTGGACAGGGTCTGATGCTCACTAATTTTCCTGGCTGAGGTGATAGCTATCAGGAACACCATCTTCCATGTCACACATTTAAGCTCTGCTGAAGACATGGGCTCGAAGGGTGGCTGCATTAGCTGGCCAATGCATATATTGTGGTCCCATGCAGGAGTTGTCTTCCTGTGTGGGGGATGCAAGTGTAACAGACCTTTGAAAAACTTTCTGAATACCTGGTTAGCAGCCAGAGATGAACCCTTACCTGCTGAAAGGTAAGCAGAGACAGCTGCCAGGTGTACCTAAAGGGTAGATGGCCTGAGGACGAGGGAATGAAGGTGTGTCAGATAATCTAAAACAACTGGCAAAGCCAGCCTGGCTACAGTCTATATGTTTTGCTGGCATCAAATAGAAAACCTCTTCCACTATAACGCTTGTAACTAAATCCATTAATTTGCGCTTACATAACAGGCAGCTGTATATTCAGCAGGCAAATACTACTAAGAGATTCAACTTTTTTTCTATTCGGGCATGCAGGCTGTGGAACGCCCTCTCCCAGCATACTGTTGATATCACAGACTTTAATAAAAGTAAACTTTCATTAGGTACCTATCTTTTGGGTCTTTCCAGGTAATCTCCCCCATACGGCGCGGGGAAGGTAGTACCGATGGGCTTTGTGTCCTCTTCTGCCCTTGGAACCAAGTAATACCAATTAGAGGTGTAAGTTTTCCTAGTAGAGGGTTTTCTGGAAACTCTGAGGACCTCCAGAACCCCTCCAGAAAAGTGTAGGTCAGCTTACTCTAAGTCCTCGAGAACCAAGCCTTGAGCCTGAGGGACTGGAGATTGGGGTAAATGATCCTGCCCTGTGAGGTCAGTAGGTTGTGCTTCCTGGGAAGAGAGATTGCTCTGGATACTGACAGGGTGAGGAGCAGTGGATAACAGGGCTGCCTGTCCCAGTTTGGAGCTATGTGGATCATTGTCATTGGCTGAACTCTGAGCTTGTTCAATACTCTGAGCAACATGGGTAATGGAGGGAAGGCATACAGTAACTTCCCTGTCCAATCCAACAGTAGTGCATCCAGAGGCACTGTGCCCACTGCAGGAGGCCTGCAGCAGAACCGTGGCAGTTGGTGATTGTCTGGGGGCTGCAAAGAGGTCCACCTCCGAGGTGCCCCACCTTCTGAACACAATTTGCAGGATTTGCCTGTTTATTGACCACTCATAGTGATTCTGCTTGATCCTGCTGAGGGCATCTGTGAGGACATTGTCCTTCCCTGGGACAAGAACTGGTGATAGGGAGATCCCCCAGAGTAGGCCAAATTCCATACGTTCATGGCCTCGGTACACGGGGAGGGGGGTGACCTTGTGCCCCCTTGCTTGCTGATGTAATACACTGTGGTTGTGTTGTCTGTTCTGACTTGAACCACCTTGCCCTGCAGCACTGAGGCAAAGGACTGAACGCCTAGGTAAACTGCACTGAGTTCCAGCAGGTTTATGTGAAGCAGAGACTCCTGCTGAAGTCAAGTACTGTGTGCGATGTGCTACCCCAAGTGGGCACCCTATCCTAGGAGGGAAGCATCCGTTGTTAGCACTGTTGATGGTGGCTGCTGAAGGAAAGGCACACCTTCTCTGAGATTGTCCTTTTCCTGCCACCACTGGAGTGTTTGAAGAAGAGTTCCTGTAACTGGCGTCATCTTTGGCAGGGAGACTCTTCTCTGCGACCAGTGAGATCTGAGATGGAACTGGATGTCACTTATCTGGAACCTGGTACTGTTGCTGTTGACACAGCCATGTGTCCCAACAGCTGGCGAAAGTGTCTTACTGGTCTGGGAATATGCAGCTGGAAAGAGCTGGCCAACTGTACGTCCACCCTCCCCCGAGGGAGAAATGCCTTTCCTCTTAATGTGTCCAATTCTGCTCCTATAAACTCCAGGAGCTGAACTGGTCTCAGCACTGACTTCTTTTGGTTTACCAGGAAACCTAAGGACTGCAGGGTATCCTGAGTGGCGATCAGTGCATCTTTGACCTGCTGGGGGGATTGGCCTACCACTAGCCAGTCATTCAGGTATGGGAAAACTGTAACTCCCTGCCTCCTTAAGTGTGCTACCACTACTGCTAGGCACTTTGTAAATACTCTTGGAGCACAAGTCAGGCCGAAAGGCATGGCTCTGAACTGTTAATGGGCTGATGGCAATCGGAACCTGAGGTACTTTCTGTGGGATTGCCTGATAGAAATGTGGAAGTAAGCATCCTTTAAGTCCAGGGATGCCAGCCAATCTCCCTGCCTGAGTGTAGGGAGAATGGTAGCCAGAGTGACCATTTTGAACTTTGGCTTTGCCAAATGCCTATTTAAATGTCTGAGATTCAGTGTGGGTCACCACTCCCCTGTTTTCTTTAGAGTAAGGAAGTATCTTGAGTAGAGTCCTTTTCTCTTTTGGGCCAAGGGAACAGGCTCCACCACCTTCTCCTGAAGGAGTTTTGCTACTTCTGCCTCCAATAGAGCTGCTTCTGATGGGGTGGCAGGTCATAAAACTATTGTCCTCAGCCTGGGTAAGACCCTGAAGCTGAGTGCAAGACCCTGGCTCACTACCTCCAGGATCCACTTGTCTGTGGTGATGGATTTCCAAGCCTGGAGGTAGTGAGCCAGCCTGCCTCCTACTGAGAATGGGAAGGCAACCCTGGCAGACCCTTCAGGGGGTCTGCTTTGCTTGTGCACTTGGCTGGGAACTGGGGCCTGCTCGATTGCTGCCCCTTCTGCTCCTGCCTCTGAAGTACCCTCTCTGTGGCTGATAGGCTGGGAGAGCATGAGTCTGGAAGAAAGGTCTGTAGTGGGTTCTACCCCTACCCCCTTTACTCTGGTACTTCTGAGGTGTTGCTGCCTTTTCCTTAGCAGCATCACTCTTGTAAGCCACCTTGTACTCATCCATCTTTTTCATGTAGGCTTCTGTTTGCTCACCAAAGAGGGATGTGGGCTCGCAAGGAAAAATCCAAGGCCTTCACCTGGTTGTCCTCGGATAGATTAGTGGCCAAGCAAATCTCCATAGGGACACTAAGGTTGACATCAGTCTGGCTGCAATGTCACTGGCATCCACTGCCATCTGAAATTGGTACTTGGAAGCCTCTATGCCCCTTTTTGCAGCCTCAGCTAGGTCAGATGCCATGAGAGCAGGGCAGGCCTTAGCAATCTCTAAAACAGTATTCCAGAGACTTTTCTGGTATCTGGAAACATAAGCCATGTAAGTGGCCTACCTAATGGCCAGAGAAGAACCCAGGTAAGACTTCTTGGCCACAGAATACATCTTCCTAGAATCTTTATTAGGTGGGTGTGATGCCAGGGTAATGCCTGCCTTATCATATGCAGCAGCCTGCACCACCCCTTTATGACTGGGATGCCCAAAATGGAACTCAGCACCAGCCATGGCCACCCAGTATTTCCTATCCATCTTCTTGTCCACTGAGGGAATGGAAATGGGAGTTTGCAAAACTCTAGTGGCTTGTCTCTTTAGGGACTTATGGATGGGTAGTAGCAACCTCTTAGTTGCTGGTACATTCATCATTTCCATGTAATCTGGCTCCTCCTCCTCCTCCTTTGTGGATTCCTGAGTGGAGAGGTCCAGAGTCTGTGCCACCTGCTTCAAGAAAGCAAAAGGTGAGGTAAAATCCTCAAGTCCCTTATCAGGGGTGTTAGGGCATTGAGGATCAGGGGCAACATCCAGTTCAGGTGGCTCCCCAAAATCCTTATCATCGCCCCCTTCATCATCATCATCACCATAAATATCAGGGTAATCTACAAAGGAACCGGAAACCGAGGAGGGACCCGAAGTTTGAACCGATGGATGATGTGAAGCAGGTTGCGGAACTGGAAACGAGATACCAATTTGCAGCAACTGGATTATTTTGATAGCACTAGCAATCTCCTCAGCAGTACGATTTGTCAGTTGCGGTTCCTTCCCAGGGTGCTTCTCTTTCTTCTTCTTTTCTGCAGATGTTGCCAGTTCAGTGGCAGTCTCTGCAGTTCACTTTCTTCCCAAGGAGCCTTCACCCTTGAAAAAGGGCTGTTTGTCCAGTTCTTTGAATTTTTCTTTACAGTGAGAAGGAGTCGGTTTATCCAAGGTCAGGTCAGAAGCCTTATCGGACATCTTTTCCCTCAGTCAGTTCAATCGCCTATCAAGCACCGACTGGAGAAAGTTTTTACAAATTTCACAATCTACATTCAGGTGGTCAAACCCTAGCCAGAAAACACAAATTACGTGCGGATCAGCTTTAGCAAATGGTTCACCACACTATGTGCAATGCTGAAAACCCGTAGGGCCAGTTCTCTTCTTGGGTTGTGACATAACATAGAAAATACCTTGAGCTGGGTTTCTCTGAGTCAAATACACACACTTGTAAACAAAGACTTCTCTCTCTCTTTTTTTTTTTTTTGTGGTCGGTTCAGCGACCGAAGAGAGAACCAAAAGTTACCCCGGATCCCAGCACAGATTAAATGTAAATAAGAAACTGGCACAGAGAAGTCGAGGTTTTTTGTTATATATAGCTGTTTTTCCTCCTGGGAGCCCTGGCAGGTTGCGGCGGTCTCTCCTTGCTGGGAGACTCACTCTCTGGCTTTTTCCCGCGCCCCATATTGTCGACCCCATCCAATCCTCCACAGATTACCCACCGCGATGGGGCCAGGGAGGAGGGCGCTGGCATCCCCCCCCCCCCGAGACCAAATCCAGACACACTGGGGCTGACCCCCACGGATGCAGGAGCCATCACAGAACCTGCCAGGTTCCATTTTCCACTGTTCTCCCATCCCCTCTCCCCACCAACATGGTGACATCAGCATGTGTCTCCCAACTCGTACTGCCCTCCAACCACTGCCAGAGGGCAGCCAATGGGCAGGACGACAGGTCTCCCTCACCCGAGAGAAGACAGCAGTCCTCCGGACGCTCGATCCTCTCTCGCCCCTGCCGACTCCCAGTGGCCCCAGCTCATTCCTGAACCTGGGTCTCTGGTGTGGCATAAGGTGTAGCATCCAGCGTCTTAACCTTCAGCGCTACCAGGCTGGCAGAAGTCGAGTTTTTAAGATATTTACCTAAGAAAATATAAACAAAATTTTGGTTTCTTCCCGGTTGTGAAGAACCAGCAAGGAACAAAAAATCTTACCGAAACAACACTAAATCTAGACTAATCTACTTGTAATACCAAGGACAATGCTTTAAAATTGAAAAGAAATAATCAATACTTTAAAAAACTGAGAAAATAAAAATCTTCAAGAAAGATGAAGGAGAGCTCTCCGAGTTGTCTTACTTAAGCAAGTGGAGTAAAGAATCTGATGGTTGCAGGATGTATTTCAGGGACAGTGGTTTGAAAACCGAGCTTGAGCCTAGCATTCCATCATTAGCATAGGTTCTATTATTTCGACTCTGGGGCAGTCCTATGGTGAGACCATACTGCATACGTCAGAATGTAGTAAGATTTCCTGGGGTCTGAAGTTCTGATTCCTAGCTTGGTTGGCATTAACCATGCAAACTGGATATTCTTTGCTTTCAACTTAGCTTTCACAGTGTTGAGCTCCTTTCTGTGGGCATATATTTCCAAGCTGATATCAGGGAACAGCTGGAGTTTCAGGTTTTTATAAGGGCCCCCTTTTCTGGCTCTCCTCATCACCCACTATTTCTGCTGGTAGCTGTGGAATTTTAGCAGTAAGAATTGAGGCAGTTCTGGAGTTGGCTGGCTTCTGAGGGCTCTGTGGGCACGGTTGATTTCTACTTCTCCCCTAAAACATTCTGGCACCAAAAAGCGGTGAACAGCTTGCTGAAAAATTTCTCTTGGTGGTCTCCCTCTGAACCCTCTGGTAAGCCGATAATTTTAACATTATCCCTGCGGCTGTGGTTTTCCAGTCTGTCAATTAATTGTTCCAGGGGCAACAATCTGTCCTCAGTGTTGCTCACTCTGTTCCCCAGCTGGTCCGTTCTTTGTCCTAGACCTCTGATCAACTCTGACATTTGAGTGATGTCTGGCTGAATTTTCAATCACTTCTTATTTACCCTGGCAAACCCTTGCCTCATTTCTGCTAGAAGGATGTCTTGTTTTTGTGCTGACCCGTCTGTGTTTTCTCCACTGCCGGCAGTGTGTTGTAGTCCTGCATTCTCTGTGTGGGCTGCTGTTGCTTTTGGTGGCATTGTTTGTTCCTTGGTGCAGAACTGTAGTATATTTTGTGTGTTTTGCCACCTTTCTCTGGAGGGTTTACCGCTATTCCTTTTCTTGCTTGCCAGTTTGTTATTGCAAGTGCCAGCTAGGAGATTATAAAAGTTACTGCAGGTCCAGAGCTCCGATCTAATGCTGCTTCATAGTCAGCAGCTATCTTCCCTCTCTCTGTAGAGGAATTGTTTGGCACTAAATGAGACTACTGTCATGAGCAACACTGAAAAACAGGCATTGCAAGAAATACAGAATTTAAAAACTGTAGAAATTACACCAGAAGACAAAGGAGGAATGATTGTCATTCTTGACAAATATGAATCAGGAGTAACAGGGCCAGATCAAGCCATGGGGAGCCTGGGACACTCACAACTTGGGTGGCCATGTAAAACACCCAACTTTCCATACCAAAATGTTTTATTTTGCGCAACATTTACTGAGCACGTTGTTTATTAACCATAACAACCACCATATGGGGAGACTACCCCCATTATTCACAGGAGAAAAAAGTAACTTGAAGTACAACACCCTGTCATGTTGTCATAGTCTGTAATGTTATATTTATTGTACTGTACAAGACATGAAGGCAGCCAGGCTCCAGATGCTCTGGGGTCTAGATGCTCTGTGGTGAGTTTTGGGGCTTTATTGAAGTCGCTCTCCTCTAGACCCTGTTCAGAAAAGCAAAGTAATCTCTAAGTAACCTCTTTAATCACAAGTTTATTTTAAGGAAATAAATTAAACAAAATAAACAGTGCTTTACTAAGAGGTATGCATCCTGCTCCAAACAGAGTGTTACTGTATGTACCCATTGTACAGAAGTGTGCAGTTCCAATGTACAAATGCTATAACTCCAAATAAACAGACGGATGTCATACCTTTATCTGCTCATGGGATATCAAAGGAATGATTAATTCCTTTATTTCAGAGTTAGAGGATCCATGCATGTATACACACACCCCACGTCCCTTTATCTCTTCTTTGAACAAGCTCAGATCAATTATCTCAGCATAAAAATAAAATACAGATATCAACTTTCTAAGCCACTTACTGAACTCAAGCTGTCTGCTGTTGCTTGGCGCTCTGTTTGAAACTCCTTAGTTTAGCAGCAGCAGGCAGTTTAGGACAGTGCATCGATTAATCATGCTGCTAGCGATAGAGTGGCCGTGGCATACAGATGAGCGAGTGCAGGTGCTGCGCTAACAAAGTTCATGCTGAGCCTCAAAACCACCAAGAAAGAGTGGTTTAAAAATGCTGCCCAGATTGATTGTATGCAAAGCTCCTGGTCCTGGCGCCGCTCCTCGTATTATGCAGCAGCAGCCCAGGTCTGGTCGCAACTTACACCGGTCCAGGTCCAGTCCCAGACTCAAAAAAGTGGAAAACCTGTCAGTATCCTAAGGAGGTAGATCACGGTGCTTGCATAGTTAGCCTTCTTCACTTCTTGTGCCACACAGTGCCAGTTTGTTTTTCTAGCAAGTCACCCGACCCTAGCTGCAGGCTGCAAATAACGGAGGAGGAAGGTGGGGAGGGAACGAGAGAAATCATCTGCTATGTTGGCTTGCCGGGGGGCCTATCTGTAGCAGGAGGGTCCGGGGGGCTTATGTTTTTGTTTTCTTTTAATTAAAGAAAGCTTATCCCAAAGTCATTTTTTTGTTTGTTTTGTTTTATGGTGCAAGCTCTGGGTTGATTCATGCTTGACTCATGTGGGAGGGAGGCATGATTTATTACAAATCCTTACCAGTACTGTACCACCTGAGGGAAGGGGAACGAGAGAAATCTGCAATGTAGGCTTGCCGGGGGCCTATCTGTGGCAGGGGTTTGTGTTTTTTTTTTATTTATTTAACAAATGTGCTTCTTCCAGTCAGGCTGCTTTCACAGCGTTTTAAGGGAGCAAGCTGCCGGGGCCTATGGGGAGGTTGACTCGCTTAACTCACGCTATGGCGAGGGAGGTGGCATGATTTACAAACCCAGTCCACCTACTAAAAGTGTCTCTCGCTTCTGACTACTGGGGGGGGCCAGTCTATGGCGGGGGGCCTTGGGCATTTGCCCCATTTGTCCCCCCCTTAATCCGGCCCTGAGGAGTAAACATGCAGTTGTTGAACCTGCATAATTATAAAATAATTATCATCTGACCCCACAAGAATTTACAGATCAGGATTTTTGAATTTCTTGAAAGATTCCATCAACGAAACTGGATATCTGCAGAAGAAAAAGAATACATGAAGGTCCTCACACCCACTATTCCAACTTTTTATATATTGCCTACGCTACATAAGGACCAGACCACCACCACCACATATACCCCCCACCACCACACCCACCGGCCATCCAATTGTTTCTGGACAAGGTTCACTGACAGAAAAGATTTTTAATTTTGTTGGACTATTTTTGCAACAAATTGTCTGTTCTGTACCATCTTACGTTCATGATTCTGTGGACATTTAGTTGAAACTGAAGGGTTTGGTCTGGTCCGAAGAGTTGGTTGACTATTGATGCTACTTCTCTCTACACCTTCATTAACCATAAATTGGGACTCACAGCTTTAGAATATTTTCTAATGTCAGCGTGGCTCAGTTGACAGTACATCCGTCTCTGGACCAGAAGGTAGTGGGTTCTTGTCCCACACCAGGATTGGACTTGCGCCTAAAAAACTGGCAACTGAGTGCAGTATTGGGGGGTGCTGTACCGCTGGGGTGTGCCATCCTTCGGATGAGATGCTAAACTGAGGTCCCTTCTACCCATCCTGGTGCTGTCCTGATGGGTGTCCAGGTGGCAGTAATAGAACCCAGGGCACTCTTCACAAAGAGTAGGAGACATTCCCAGTATCCTGACCAACATTCCCCTTCCCATAAATCGGTTCATGCAACCGTCCAGGCTGTGTATGGATGTTGATGTGAGATATGGCTGCCACTACATATTAAGTCACTTCACTACCAGTTTAGCATTGCTTGTAAAGTGCTTTGGGATACACTGTGTATGAAAAATGCTATATACATGTGATTCCTCTTCTTCTGATTCTTCTAATACAGTCTGACATTTCTGTGGATTTTTGAAAAGATTTCATCTTAGAAGCCACTGATATTATTTTGAATTAAACCTACTTTATGTTTAATGACAGGTTTACCAGCTGATTGAAGGTAATGCCATGAGAGACCATGGCCCCTCCTATGCCAACCGTGTTGTTGGTGGGAGAGGGCCATGGTACTTGACCATGATCGATCGCATTGCCCCAGATATTTTTCTGAGGCAGGTACATAGATGACATCATAGTGATTTTGGAAGGGGAATGTTGAATCTGCTGCTCAATTTGTAAAATGTCTAAACACCAACAAAATAGGGGTAAATTTTACCTGTACTGCAGATTCACAGCTCAATTATGTTTCTGAACTTGAATTTTACATCCGTTCTGGGTAACTTTATTTATTTATTTATTGAATTTTGTTGACCGGGCAGGCCCACTGAGACTAGAAGTCCTTTTTTCTGGGGTGATCCAGGGAGAGGGGATACATATGGTAACCAACTGAAACTGAACCAGAGTAAGCTATTGGTGGTACTGTATTTTTAGTGAATGAGGGAAATTTGGCCAGGAAACCAGGGAAATTCCCCTACTGTCCTGTAGGGGTCCCTCAGCTGTCTGGCTCGCTGCCAAGATGTGTCTGTTGCAAGCACGGAGCATACTGCAACTCGGAGAGCAGGGGGAGGGGGGCCTGACTATTCAGAGGCTAATGTTTCATCAGAGATTCGTGTTATTGTGACTGAGAATCCTATTGCTGTGAACAGCGAATATATGGACGCCACTCCTAGGCGATCATCGGATGATACACTGGGAGCTGCAGACCACTGCCTCTGTACCGAACTTATGGCAAGGACTCAGCAACTGATCCAGCTAATCAAGGAAGAAGATAGTAGTTTGGATGCCTGTGGAAGGGTTGTGGGATAACAGATGGACCAGACACTAAACTTCAGGTTCATCACACAATCTCTCTGTGACGTCTATTCAAAATACAATAAATAAACTTTTACAATAGAATATTTCTTCTTCAGTACCTCAGTTTGCAGCAACACACTATGCAAGTCTTCTCTATACTTAACCAGCACCTATTGACACTTATCTCTGATTCTCTTCAGTAACTGAGATGTACCCATAACCGTTATGCAAGCCCTCATTTGCTTCTGTAGTGGGGGCCCAAAAAGAAGAAAAACAAAACAAGCTATAAACAAAGAACCTCAATGCAGAATCACTGAAAGAACAGTTACCCCAAAGGGCATTGGTAACAAATCAAGTTTCAAAGAAATACAACATCATACATATGTCCATAATGCAATGCATCATGGGATATATACAAATCACCAGGACATTTCTTATTTAAGTTTACAACAATATACATGCATTTTAAATAACACAACTAGCTTAATTTCTATAATAGTCACCTAGTACTTTTCACCATTATCAAAACACCAAGTGCCATGGTATTTTAAACATTTACAGGTTTCATAAACATAAGATATATACATTAAGGTATTTTATAACATAGTGCTATTACATACTAAATCCAACAACAAAAAACACGATCTGTTGTTTTACATATGCTCAGAGGCCACCACAATAACCTCCATGTATGAGGACCTGAGAGGGAAAAGGAAAATTAAAGAGGACACTATAGCATAGTCAAGAGAGGGAGAAGGGGGTGTCCACAGGTGGCCAACCTTATGGACTAGAAATAGTAACATAGAAACATAGAAGTTGATGGCAGATAAGGACTGCAAGACCCATCCAGTCTGCCCATTTCTTTTTCTACCTTACAAATGTGCCATCGGCCTTTGCTCTGTCAGTGGCCTATCTATTCATACTTAACTGTATTGCTCCCTTATGCCTATCTCATGCCTGTTTGAAGCCCTGCACTGTATTCATAGTAAAGGATAGATCAGGCTTAGAAATAGAAGAATTGTTGCAACAGACTTAAGGAAAGGTCGGTCCTCAAGAGTGGCAGGAGCTCCCGGTCACAATGCCCAGAGAACACCAGCAATTAAAGTACCAAGCATGCTACTGAAGACGGCAAGTATGCCACTACACATCCACAGTGATACTGCTATTTCTGGTACTGAAGCCAATGTACTGCCTAATGACCCACTTCTCCACATTAATGACATGAACGCAGAACAATTTATGCTTACCGGGGAGCTGATATCAGGAGAAGTCAGTTCCGTTTGGGAAGTTGCATACCCACCTCCCAGTACGAACTCTGAACAGCCTCTTTTTGTTCCTCCAACTATATCTACCTTGCAGCAATCTGGACTGACTAAGGGATTTGTTTGTATATCATCGCCGATTGTGGTGCGGGAAGCATGGGTCAGAAATCGGACCCCTGAACAGACATCAGGAGGTGTTATTGATCACCTGAAGCCTTCGGAGGCTGACAGGGTGCCCAGGGACTACAAGCCTGATTCTCAGTTCTTGTCTGCTTGTGGGGCAGAAGGAACCCTCCCTGAACACTGTACATTTTCCCGCCTCACAACTCGGACTGGGAGACTCACCAGCCCCTCTTGTGCAAATTCTGGGGTCAGTGCCTGCTTTTGTAAACTGTTTCTGCACTGATGTGACTGTTTCTCCTCCTATGTCAGGACACTCAACACCTACAGGGAAAGTTCAGCCCAGTCAGCCAACATCAGAATTAAAGCCTTCTGAATCACTACCTCCCACGGGAGAAGAGTTGGACACTCTTGACTCACCTAGCCATCTAAATATGAGGAATGGAGCTTCCTTATCCTCAAAGAATGGGTCTAACCCCCCACCCATTACAGCCCCAACATCGTCAGATGCTTGGTCAGCTAAGGAGGCCATTTTGGCAGCACGTTGGAAACAGGCTCCTGATGGGGTCGCCTGGATCCTGGACCAGACACTCCTGCACTTTAATACTTCTACTTTGCCGTGCCCCAGGAATGTGGACAGTGCCCCCTTTTCCACTTCATCAGAGACTACCCAGCATAACACCACTGCATTGACTGAACTGCAGCCCTTTTTGGGGCATGTTAACAATGTCCCTTTACCACGGAATACCCACAGTACCAGAGAGAGGAAGTTGGGTGCACCCCCCCACACACATACACACACATGTCCACTAAACCTGATCCTCTGATTCAGAAAATGTCGGACCTGTTTTCCAATGCAAGGGAACCCATTCTCCACAGAAATGTTGTCAGGCTGCATTACAGAAGGGGGCTGGACTACCCTCCCGACCGTACTTATGTAATCCGAAAACTTTTAAAAGATTCTATGTTTTTTTTAGCTGCAAACCTGTATGCGGTGATCCACATTGCTGGGGAGGAAACTTTTGAAGTCAGCGTCTGTACTTCTGTTCTCTTGGATAGATTTTGGCTGAAATATGATAAAATAAACAATCATCCTTGTGGATCTTGTTCGTTGCCATTCCTTTAACTAAGCCCATGGTCAAAATGGTGACCTTTCTATCTAAAAACGAATGTGTCACTATATCGGATGTCTTATATTGGGTGAGGAAAAGGTGCAAGGTGTTTGACTCCCCGAATCTGATTACTGACTCCATACAAGTATGGACTGCAGGCTGGAAACTTAAAGTCCAGCTACCCCAGTCTGCTGCTGGCATCGAACACCTCCCTAGTAGTTTTTACACTGACAGGGATAAAAGAATTTGCTTCTATCCTGGGTAGCCCAAGATCTGTCATAAGTGTGGGGCATGAACCCATTTCAGCTTCACTTGTGATGCTGTCAGAAGTTCAGGATGCCTTGAATATGGACATCTTGTACGAGATTGCCCCAACCCGTATAAATGCAATTTGTGTGATACACAGGGTCATGCATTTTGGGATTGCCCATGGGCGTCCCATAATCGGGATGAAGGCCTCAGTCAGGATGCACTCATTGTGCAATGCCAAATGCTAGATGCAGCTGAAGAGCTGCCTCCCCCATCCTGCCGGAGTCATCCTTGATATTCCTCTCCCCCTTTTGTCCAGCAGGACCAGAGTGCTATTTTGCCCCTGTTGGTGAGGGACTCTCCAGAGCGTATAGATACAGCAGTTGCTGTGACTCCATCTACCTCGGAGAACCTTCTCCCCCCAACCCCCACCATTCCACCTTCATTCCCACCCTCTCCCTTGCAGGAGGACATTTTTCAAGTCCCCTGCTAAAAAGCATGGGAAAGAGGGTAAAGGTAAGAGCAAACGTCTTGCTATCCTATACACTCCATTGCTCAACTCATTTTCCGCCCTGACCACCCCCGCTGGTTAGGGAGATACAGAGGATGAGGGAGGCTTGTCAGATGTTTTCATTGCTTCCTCACAGATGGAAGTTCAGTTTGAATATGAAGACATTCAGGGTCCCCATAAATTGAAGCATGTGTAGGGGCATACCCGTTCACAGACAGCAGCTGCTGGAAAAAAAAAAAACATGACTTGACGACTCGCCATGCTGCTCTTATCCCTTTTATCACTAAATGTGAATAGTATAAAGTCCTACAGAAAAAGAATGGTTACCTTTTCCCTGCTGCATACTCTTGTGAACACTATCACCTTTCTCCAAGACACTGGACTTAAAACTGTTTATGAGGTAGAGTCAGCCCGAAAATTGTAGATGCTGGGGCCCTCTTACTCATCCCAGGGATTGGACCAGTGTGATGGCCTTGGGGTCCTCATTCGAGGATTTGACTTTTGGCTTCACTGACTGGTTGAACTCTGCTACTGGATATGTTTTTGGGGCCCATATCCCTTAGATTGATTAACATGTATGCCCATCAATCTAAGGCTCAAAGAGTATGCCTCTTTACCCTGATTCGACTGTACCTATAAACATCTCGCTCAGTTGTATTGGGTGGTGATTTTAACTGTGGCCTGGGGCTTCAAGATAGAGGCAGTCACACCACTAAGATTTTTTGCAGTTCTAATTTTTTAAAAGCCATGATTACAATGACTAGGCTTCATGACAGCCAGGATTCAACTACTGGGCTGCCACGACCCACTTTTACCAAAGGTCCCCTTGCTACATGAATTGATTATTTCTTTATATCACAAGGCCTTCGGGTCACCAGGACCCAGGTTATCCCGGTGGAAACTTCTGACCACTTGGCGTTGATATGCACCTACACCTTGGATTTTTCCTTGTCCCCACGTCACCACCCGTGGAGAATGAACACTGCCCATTTAAACAATGAGGCAAGTGTCTCTGGTTGGTTGACTATGTTTCATTCACGATGGTCCATAGTTGCGGCTTATGAGGATTTGGTAATATGGGGGATGGACTCAAAAAGGACTTTTAGATCCTTTTTCAGTCAACATTCATGTCAGCATTCCAATAGCAAATACCTCCAGTACCTTAACTTGTGTTATAAGTTACACAAACTAATCTCACTAACCCACACTACTGGAACCAGCTATTTGGTGTAAATAGAGAAACTGAACTCTTGTATGCATGAGTCACAGTATGACAGGGCTAATCTTTGGCGCAAGAGGCTAAATTTGGCACCCAGGACCAGAACTCAGCCCTGGATGACTTTAAAGCTTGCGGAGCTCGACTCCACCTTCATCACATGTGGACTCCCTTCAACGAACCCAGCTGAGATTTATTCAGTCGTACAGTCTTATGTTGTTGGCAAATTTGGTTCCACTGTGACGTCTTCTGCCCCCCTCCACTGTTTCCATCCTTAAATGTTCCCAGTTTAACTGCACTGGATGGTATGGTATTGACCACCCAAATCATGGTTCAGGAAGTGAGAGAGGCCATCATTAGACTGCCCAACCATGTTGCCCTGGGACCTGATGGACTGCCTTTGGAATTTTGTAAGTTGTTCACTGACCAATTGGCCCCCACTCGGCAGGTGTATTTCATGCAGCTCCTGGTTTCCTCCTTAGGGGAGACTGGTATGGGTGAGGCCTATTTAATCTTTCTGTTTAAAAAGGGAGACCACACTTTATTGAACAGCTGGAGGCCACTGTGTCTCTTGAACACCAATTACAAACTTTTGGCCAAAGTCCCCACTAAACGTTTGGCAGTGGTAGCTGGAACCTTGGTTTCCAATGCCCAGTGCTATGCAGTTCCACAACGTCACATTTCAGACAATCTAATTTTATTATGGAAATTATTTTTACAAAAGCACCAGGGGGCAGGTTATAGCCTATCCCTCGATCAAGAGCAAGCATATAATAGTGTAAATTTGTCCTTCCTTTTTACTGTATTACAACAATATGGCATCCCACCACCGTTTATACCGTGGATTCGAAAGCTGTATTCAAATGCCTATTTGCTCCCCCTGGTGAACTCCAGTGTTGGGTCTGCAGTGAAGCACACAACAGGAATATGGCAGGGTTGCCCGCTAAGTCCATTGCTATATGTATTTTACATTGATCTTTTTTTGCGGTTACCACTACAGGCTTCTACGTCACTCCAAGGTATATGGCTTACCCAGGAAACCCCTGAACTCTGAATATTGGCATACGCAGATGATGTTTGCATGCTCCTGGGAAACTCAGCTTCAGGAAATTAGGTTGGAGCCATAGTATCCACTTGCTCTCGGATGTCGGGGTCCCAAATTAAATTTTCAAAGAGTAGGGCTATCCGATTGGAGGAATATATCACATCTCAGCGGAGACATTGTGCTGGCATTCTTGTCAGTCATGAGCCCGTCAAGATAGTGGGTGTTTCTTCCAGTTATAAGCTACAAAGAAAAACAGAATTACCAGCACCGCTAAACTTGAAACCTGCTTTTAAGGAACCCTCCATGTGAGAATTCCCCACACCTGCAACCTACTCATGTTTGTTTCCTCTTCCTCCTCCTCCTCCTCCATTGCCAAGGAATGCCCATCCAGCACTCCCTACTTGCCAGAGGAAGGAGGAGTAAGGCAGTTTCCCCGGTGTCATAGCCAACATTCTCGCAGTAAAACAGGTTCATGTAATCCACCCCACAGGACGCAACTGGAAACACGATATCACAGCTCAGTGTCCTTTCCTAGTCTAAATTACAAAATAAATAAAATGTTTCTCTTGATTTTTAACATATTTATATTGTTGTATGGATCCACAGGAAATACGGCAGTCCACATACCCATCCCTTTTTCCTTGCCCTTTGTTCACAAACCTTGCTTCTATATACATTCATCAGCCGGCAAAGGAAGGAGTGGTGCATGTTAGTTACATTAGACAAAATAACCAATGATAAAATGGCACTGCCCTTTTCCCCTTAGAATACAATATGGCATTCATTGAACGGGTCTTGCAAAATGGACACATAAAATAAAGACTATAAAAAAAAAAAAATGGAAAGAAAGGATTAAGAGTGCTTGTTGTGGTGCTTGTCGGACACAATGACTGATTAAAGAACATTTTTATTAACTAGTATTGCTGCTTTAACTTAGAAAATGTGTTATTTGCCACAAAGTTGTTGTTTTTGGTTTTAATGTCCATTCTCTCCGGTCAGCCCCCATCTGCTCAACCTTGCTCCAGCCCTGTCCCCTGATGTCCCCTCCCCCCAGTCTTACCATGGCCGCCTCATATTTTTTCAGACCTTCCCCCTCTGGCAGCAGCAGAGGGCCCCCCCATACCTCCACCGCATACAGATTGGGTTGTGGCAGACAATGCCCAGGTAATCAGGTGTGGGGCTTGCAAGTAGGTCAGCCTCAGCAAGTTGCTCGATGAGTTCTTCCCAGTTTCTCCCCATTCCACACAACATCGATGAAAGGGCGCACCAAGCATGCACACAGGTGTGCGTGATGCAGTGCCTGTCAACATCCTCCTACCCACGAGCCGCTCCAGCTGCATTGCTACCCGTAGTCACCCAGGTGGCCCATGTGGCTGAACAGCAGTGGGGCTGACTGCCCTCCCTCCTTGGGGACATTTGATCCTCCTCTCCCCGGGCTGACCACTCATGACTCGAGCTTGTTCCTAAACTTGGGTCACCAGTGTCACAAGCAGTAGTGCTATGCAAATGGGTCGGCTTTGCAAAGAAGTTTTTAACCTGAAAAATGATGCTATATAAAAATTCCCTTTAAAACAGCCAAGGCAATAACCTTTAAAAATTGTCTTTCTGAATGCAATTAATTTGTTTTAGGACAGTTATGGGCATTTGTGTAAGGTGCAGGGAACATGACCGTGGGTAGAGGAGCATAGCACAGTAGCTATGCATAGGAATGTGCCTGGAAATGCATGCATGTTCAGTGCCACTAGTGCGCTAAATCACAGCATAACCTTATATGATATACCATGAAACTTTAGGTCTTTAAAGCCAGAATCAAACCCGTTTCTGTCACACTTGGTAGCAGTTCTTAATACCTACCTTGCAAAAAGGGTCATTACTAAAACAACACGGATAGGAAGAAACCTCTGTCACTAGGGATTCTACACCTGAAAAATATGTAAATAAGGTTTACTGTGCCACCTTATATTTATAAATGATGTATCAATTAAAATGTATTCCTTATATTTATTTAGACTGCATTTTTTATTTTTCTGTTTCCTCTGTGAAGCATTGAGATAAGTTGCATGAAACAACCTATACAAAAATAGGTTGCACACAAATGTTAGAATATTGTTTAACTTTACAATTCGTGGGGTGGGAGTTCAATAAAAACTAATATGACCAAGGGGATATTTAAATGCAGGCCCCATTTAATATTCTAAAAAATGCTGGCAAATTACTTTTCCAGTTGTTTGGACAGCAAGCTCAGCAAACATTGTTTTTGTTTAATTGTGGGGAATGGCCAAAGTCTAAGATTTTATATATGTGTGTGTGTGGAGGGGGGTGTTAAATAGCAAAATGGGAATAGCATGGACACCCAGAAATCCTGAGATTTCCTCCAAGAAGTCATACAGGCTCATGAGACACCTGTGGTATGAATTTCTCTTAAAAAACATAACAAAGCATGAACCATTTTTGCCACATACTATTGACTATTATTATAGGTTAGCAGCTAAGTATAATACATGGATAGCCATAGTTCCCATTTAAGACTGAAATAGCTCACTAAAAATTCATAACAGTTCTATCATAAAATGTCATAAAAACAAATTTGACCTCAAAAAGCCATAAGCTTGGAATATTATGACTTTTTGACATCATGCTGCGGCACTTGCTAGTCCTCCTTCTCACTGCTAAACCGGGGGGTGAGGGAAGAGGGGACAACCCCCAGGACACTAGATCAGGGGGTTGAGTAGTATAATATGACAGACTCGGTGGATCATCAGTCTCTTTGTGTTGACAGATTCTATGTTTGTATGTTACATCTGAAAAATAAAACAGCTCCTCGGGTGGGAAATCTGATTTTCATAGATGCACAGATGTTTACGGACTAAAAGGAGAAATTTCTTCATACTTATCATAATTTCCTTTTCTGTTAGCTTCAATGTTGTCAACGAGAAGTCTTTACATATGGGTAATGTACACTCCTACTAGGAATGGTGGCACAGCTCAGAGCTGTGAATTAGCATAGAACACTGGGCACATGAATATTCTGACTAGCAGAGACTCTCCAGTCACTGTTGTCATTGCAGTACACACACAGTCGTATGCAAGCAAAATTCTGTGAAATGGCCAAGAATCTGATTCTCTCCTTGCAGCATTACCACAAAGTACATGTACAAAAACTGTACAATAAGTCTGTGTCCTACTCATTTTGGAGATCTGGATGACATTTTGCATTGACCTTTCCTGCTTCAGTGTTGTCGCATCAGTAGTCTATTGACAGTACTAGTATGCTGCTTTCAAAAAAATGTGTAACAGTAATAATAATAAGAATCATAAGCATGACTACAGAAACAGTATAAGCACTAACATGTAACAAGGAAATACCAACTTATGTTCAGAAATATCAACCTGTCAACCTGTGTGCCTATAATCCAATAAACTATAACCTGTTTGTACATTAGCAGATAAATCTGGATAGGATGTCAACAATATTTATAAACCATAATTTCTGGAAAAAAAAACATCTTAGATACATATCGGACAATAGTCTCCATAAGGAGCCAGTGACTCCTGGAAGAGGCCCCACTGACAATGTTGGAGCTAACAGAAAAGGAAATTATGGTAAGTATAAAGGAAATTCTCCTTTCCGTATTGCTCCACATTGTCAATGGGAAGTCTTTACATATGGGTCCTAACAAGCAGTACCCATTTCCAAACCGAGTGGTGGAGAATATTGTCCAATATATAACCCGTATGGGTGAAAATTAATTATCTGCTAACTACTGCCTGCAAAACTCTGTGACTGAAGGCCACATCAGCAGAACTCTGAACAGAACTCTGAACATCCAGTCTGTAGTGTTTAGTGAATGTGTGTATGGAGGACCACGTTGCCGCCTTGCACAGTTCTAACACAGATGCCTCCCCTCTCCACCGAGGAAGTAGGCAGAGCTCTGGTGGAGTGAGCCTTGATGAAAACTGGAGCTATCTTCTTTTTGGTTGCACAGGCCTTGATGATACAAGTCCTCACCCGCCTGGCCAAGATGCCTTTGGAAGCTTTTGACCCTTTTTTGCTGCTCCGAAGAGAACGAACAGTCTTTCAGACTTTCTGAGCTCTGTATTTCATTTGAGGTATGTCCTGACTGCCCTGCATAAATCTAACCTGCGTAGCCTGTATTCCTTAGCAAGATCTGGCTTCAGAAAAAAAAAACACAGCAGATAGATTTCCTGATTTATATGTGTAACCCCCCTGCAAATGGGGGTTCCCAAAAGACTTCCAGGAGCTTGCTTGAATGCTCCAAGCCTGAATGGTGTTTGGCGTTTAAGCCATTTATCAGTGAGTGTTTTTAGAGCCTCTGGTACTGTCTCTTTAAGAGCTGTCTGCTTGCAGACATAATTAGTTTGTATGGGGGGACTGTGTGCTGCTTCTGTTTAAGTACCACTCGAACTGCTGCCAATTCACTCCATTTTGCAGTCACTAGGAGTGCAAAGGAACCTATCTGAAAGATGTAACTGTTTGCCAGAAACCATTTACAGTGATAATGAAATTACAGTTTGTCTAACCTGCTTTCTTTTGCAGTCAGAACAGTGTCTGCCTAGTTCCCCATTCTGGTTTTGAACTGCTGAACTGGGCCAATCAGTGTGGGGGTAAGCTAGCTCTAAAAAATGGTGCCTTGACTAATCAGAACTTGGACTCTAATCTGAGCCAGCCACAAGAGGATTGTAAGGGCAGTGACTCTGGGAGATGTAGTTTAGACTTCAGTGCCTTTTGGACCAACAGCAGCAGTCTATTGTGAGTGACAGCCAATCCAGCTGAAGAACTGGGAGGAACTCAAAGGAAGTGCCCGGTTTTGTCGGTTGGAGTTTCCAGTTGAGCTTTGGCAGTGAAGAAGGAAGGAGCCCTGTGCTTTTTCAGTGTGCAGTTTTAGTCAAAACGTGTGTAAGGCCCAGAGTTCCGGGTCTGCAGCTTTGTAACTGCTTGTTAGGACTGAATCCGTCCTGTGAAAAGAATCAAAGGATCTCTGAAGAGTAGAAACCAGGCTCACTCTGTAGAAGACTGGAGAAATTATTGAATTGCACTCGGTCTGTCAGGAACTGAATCTGCTGTGTGTTCTCCCGGTATTGTGCAGTATTGCGATCGGGATACAGATGCAGCCTGCCTGGTATAGTGCTTTCTTTTATATGGATGTGTGAAGAGGTTTTGTGTACCTCAAGTGAGCCCTGCTGACATTGAAGGACCCTATTTATTTGGAGGTCGGAGTACTAATTCAGGGTCGCTTCCTGTTGAATTGCCACATTAAATCCAAATGGAATTACTGTACTGCTGACTGTTTAATTCTCCTTTTCTCTGTGTGAAAGGGCCCCTACCAGCTGCCACGGTTTGACTAGCCACTAGGGCTTGGGTACCTAGGGACAGTAACTGATAGGGATAGGCCTGGCACAGAGCCATAGGTAGATTATTAGAGTGATAAGCTAATTAACCTGATTTCCCTGTCCTTGTTATATCCCCCTAAATAAATCAGAGCTGCTTGTTTCTGGCAAAGTTATACTTGCCTGAGGATATATGTCTATGTTAAAGTACTGTACTGTGATTGTTGCACTGTATCTCATTTCACAGGAGGTCCCAGTGCCGAACCAGACCTGGGGTAAGTGTATACTGTGAAGGTAATTCTGATATATTGTGTGGCCACTAGTGGAAGAAAGGGGTTGCAGTGTCCCAGAGGGCTGTGACCAAGTTAGTTTAACTATTGCAAACCCTGACCTCTGGGTGGAGGCACCGCCATTGGATCCAGGCCCCTCAACCTGTTAGTGGCAAATCAGGCAGGGGTAGTAGCCCCTGGATAGCGCCATCTAGGGTTAGATCTTGGAGGCTCACCACTGGATTGTGTGTCCTCTAGTGGCCATATTTACGTAACCACTGTTAAGAAAAAAATGGGTACCCGACAGAAGTGGCTGTGCACCGCTGGTGGAGTGGTGTACTGGGGAGGAGATTGACCCCAAAATGCTATGCTTATCCTGGACATCCCCTGGGTATCAATACGGACACTGTGCAGGGAGTACTTTCCAAGGTGGAAGGTTTACAAACCCTGTGGTGGTGGGTCGTGCATGCTAATCTGCTCACCCACACTTTCCTGGCCCTAGTAGAGTTTAAGGATCCCATAGATAGCTCCAAAGTGCCACAGACCATTACCCCCAGAGGGAGCCCTCACTGCTTGGAGAGTGATAACTAAGGACAGTAAAGACCCGGGGGAATGGAGCCCACACCACTATCTGAAACTTTTGAGGAGAAATTTACAAATGGTTGCTGGGGAAGGGAAACTGTGGAGGACTTGAAGAAACTATTCTTGCCACCTGGGGTGTTCCTCCCAACACCCTCTCCCGCTCCAGTACCCGTAATGGTGGCTGAACCAATGCAGACTCCTATTTCTGCACCTGCCATTAGTCACATTACTCTTACCAAGGTTTAGGATCTTCTGGCACCCTCCCCACCCCCCAAGGGGAGGATGACTGGGAGACCTGGATAGACTATGTTGCCCCCCAAGTGCTAGAATGGCAATGCTCGGAAGGTGAAAAGCGAAAGAGGGTTAGTGAGAGCCTCCGAGGTCCTGCCCTGGCTACCATCCGTGCTAAACGGGCCAGTAACCCTGAAGCGACTGCACAGGCCTATCTTGAGGCCTTGGAGAATGTGTGTATGAGCCCAGATTCTGATGAGGACCTATGGTGGAGAGTAAGAAATGCACAACAGTACCAAGGGAGTTGTTGTCTGTGTATGTCTCTCGGCTGGAAAATTGTTGCAAGAATGCCTCAGAAAGGGAAGTTTGCCAGCGATTGAACTGGACCGAACCAGACTGGACAGAATCCTTAAGTCTGCCCCTTCTCAGAACTGCTGTTGCTTCATTACGCCTGGCAAATCGACTGGAATCCCCACCTCCTATGATGAGTTAATGAGAGAGACTGAGGAGTTGAGAAAAGGCGACTCGGGAGGGACCTGCACCAACAGCTGTGGCTACGACTGAAGTGACTGAGGGTGACCCATCAAGTGAAGTTCAGGGGCAGAGGTTGACAGTCAATGAGTGCTCTGACAAGGAAAAGATATGCCACAATGGGGCTAACTGTTGAGAGAGATCCGGGAATTCAAAAACAGTCCCTTTATGAAGGCCACGCCTGCAAGTACGGGCCCTGACCTATATCCGACTGCATCTGCTATGGGGGTGGGGGTACCCACCCATGTATCTCCTGCTGATAACAGCTCCAAACTCAATTCCTTGACCATGGAAGTGGAGAAACTGACGAGATGTCTCCAAATGCTTATCACTGCAGGACAGAGATGGCACCCAGGTTTCCAGTTAGTAATACCCCGCCCTGGCTCCCAGTGTGGCGCCTTGGCCAGCTCAAACTCCAGAAAGTATAGTTTGCTATAATTGTGGGAAAGATGGGCACATGAAAGGGAATGCCAGTCCCCAAAAGACACTGACAAAGTTGCATATAGGCTACAAGGAGAGCTTGAGAACAAATCAGTGGTTAAGAGGTGCACGACATGATCCCAGTGAGGGCACCAAAATGCTAATTCACGCCCTTTGTGGCAAGGTCAGTTGCCCAGGCCCCCACTCCACTCTCCAGACTGGTCCAGAATAGTGGTCCCTCCATGGAGACCACTGTAAAGGTGAATGGAGTGTCTACAAGAGCTGTATTAGACAGTGGCTCCCAAGTGACAATTATGTTCCAGGATTGGTATCAGAAGCATTTGTCAGACGACCTTTACAACCATTAGAAGGACTGCATGTATGGGGGTTAAGTGAGAAGGCCTACCCTATTCCGGTATATCCGAATTTGGCTGTCTTTCCCCACCTCCGTGGCTGGAGTGGCTGAACAAGTAGAGACCCTAGCCTTAGTGTGTCCCCCACTGGACTGTATGATGGTGTCCCTTGTTGATTGGAACAAATGCTCATATGTTCGGAAGTCTGGCACAGTTGTGTTATGAAAAACAGGGGTCAAAGACTAGTAGAGCTTTAAGAGTTCCGGCTTTAATTAAGAAGGCCTATGAGGCACAGAGAGATGCTGAAAAAACAGAACCAGAGGAACCGGTCGGAATTGTATGGAAGAAGGATCCTGAGTCTCTGATCCTGCGCCAAATGCCCAGTGTACCTTACAGGGAGAGGTCCGTATCAGAAAGGATGTTAAGAATAAAATATTAATGTTGGATGCACCAGGCGATGGAAAATTGCCAGAGGGACTGCTGGTCAAGCCTAGTATTTTGCCCGCTAGAGCCCATGCTTATGCCAGAAGGGTAATGGTCCAAGTTCATAATGTGTCTGAAAGAGACATTCGAGTAAACAGAGGTTGCATCCTGGCTAATGTGCATTGTGCAGACACTGCAGTGCTACCCAGCAGCAAGAGTTCAAGGAAGAATGACAGAGTAACGCCTGACTTGTTTGATTTCATGACCCCCGCTGCCAGCTGAATGGAAAGTGAGGATCAGTGAGAGCTTGCCCAGAGAGCCAGGTGTTTTCTTTAAAGGAATGGGATGTAGGATGCTGCAAGAGCTGGAGCACAATATCCGCTGCATGACGAAAGACCATTTCGTGGAGAGGTCCTCGACGCCTGGCACCTGCTGACATAGATGATGTGAGACGGCATCTGCAAGAGATGTTAGCTGCTGGTGTAATACAAGAATCCAGAAGCCCTTATGCTTCCCCTATTGTGGTAGTGAGGAAAAGAATGGAACAGTAAGGATGTGTGTGATTATCGCACCTTAAACCGTCGGACTATCCCTGATCAGTACACAATGCCCCGCATTCAGGATGCTTTGACTGCCTAAACGGGAGCAAGTGGTTTCTGTGCTGGATCTCCGCAGTGGGTACTACCAGATCCCGATGGCTCCAGAGGACCGTGAGAAGACGGCCTTTATCTGTCCGCTTGGCTTCTATGAATTATGAGGATGCCTTCAAGGGATTTCTTGTGCCCCAGCCACTTTTCAACGATTGATGGAGCGTAAGTGGGGACATGAACTTACTAGAGTGCCTGGTTTACCTAGATGATGTTATTGTGTTTGGCAGCTCACTGGAGGAACATGAGAGCAGATTATTTAAGGTATTGGACCGACTGGAGGACTTTGGCCTTAAACTGTCCATTGATAAGTGTCAATTCTTTCAAACATCAGTAAAGTATGTGGGACACATAGTATCCACCGAGGAATAGAGACCACCCAAGTAAAGTTGAGGCCTTGACCACCTGGCCACAGCCCAAAAATCTAAAAAAGAACTGCAAAGATTCCTGGGATTCTGTGGTTATTATCGGCGCTTCATCAAGGACTATTCAAGAGTGATCCGCTTCTTTCTTAACCTTACTCAAGGGTATCCCCAACCCACAAAAATACCAAAGTCACGTCCCTCAAGACTGAAAGAGTGTATTTTCATCCGAGTGAAGTATTTGGGGCCCGCTGGACCTGATTGTGAGACTGCTTTTCATGAGATCATATATCAACTACCCATGCTCCAGTGCTGGCCTATGCCGATCCAAGAAAACCTTACGGCCCTGCACACTGATGCTAGCTTGCAAGGGTTGGGGCTGTGTTGTACCAAGAGCACGAGAATGGCCTGAGACCAGTGGCCTTTGCCAGTAGAAGCCTGACCCCATCCGAAAAGAACTATCCTGTACATAAGTTAGAGTTCCTAGCTTTGAAGTGGGCTATTGTTGACCAATTCCATGAGTACTTGTATGGGGCTAAAATACTAGTAAAACTGACAATAATCCTTTGACCTATGTGCAGACCTCAGCTGTTGGATGCCACTGGCCATAGGTGGCTTTCTGCATTATCTACATATGACTATGCTCTCGAATACCGAGCAGGTCTGAACCACATAGATGCTGATGCTCTCTCCCGGAGGCCTGTTCCCAGAATGATTGGGTCCGATTGGCAGAACCTGACATTCGGCACTCTGCCGGAAGTTTGACAGGGAGGAACAAATGTCCACGGACACAGTGGACTGCATGGTGGATTGCTTGGGACCCTCTGAGAATTGCATACCTGCTGCTTATTGCCACTTTTCGCAATAGACATTGGTGCACTGCCTCAGCTGGACAATGACAGTATTCGGCGGCTCAATCCTCGCATCCCATGATCAAAAGCAGCTTTAGAAGCCCTCTTGCAGGAAAAGATGTGTCCAAATTACGCTCCACTGATTTGAGAACTGCACTGTTATACAAAGAAGGTCCTGAGTTGAAACGATCAATAAACTGTTATACAGAGAAACAGTAGACAGAGGGGACAAGTAGACAAACAACAACTAGTGCTGCCCACTGCCTTCGAGACTCAGTACTGAGGTCCTTGCACAACCACATGGGGCACCTTGGCATAGACAGAACACTTGACTTGGTGAGATCCAGATTCTATTGGCCTAAGATGGGGGCTGATGTGGAGCAACACGCTCGAACTTGTAGTCGCTAGCTACAGAGGAAAGCTTTGGCCCAGAGGGCTGCCCTTGTTAACATCACCACCAGTGCACCCATGGAGCTGGTCTGTATTGATTTTCTGAGTTTGGAGTCAGATCAAAGCAATATCAGTAATGTGCTGGTGGTCACTGACCATTTCACGAGATATGCCCAAGCTTTCCCCACCAAAGACCAGAAAGCATCCACTGTGGCCAAAGTACTTGTAGAAAACTTTTTTGTTCACTATGGGGCTCCACAAAGAATCCATTCTGATCAAGGGAGAGACTTTGAGAGTCGTCTGATCAAAGAGATGCTTTCTCTGTGGGGAGTGCGAAAGTCCAGAACCACTCCTTACCACCCCAGGGGACCCACAGCCTGAACGTTTCAACCACACTTTGCTAGATATGCTAGGCACCCTGCACCCAAAGGACAAGCCTAGATGGAGCCAACAAATTAGCACCCTGGTACATGCTTATAACTGCACCAAAGTGATGCCACTGGATTCTCCCCTACTGCTGATGTTTGGAAGAGAAGCTCGACTACCAGTAGATGTGTGTTTTGGGGTCTCTCCTGATGGGGTTCAAGCTGACAACTATTTACAGTATGTGCAAAGTTAAAGGCCCAGCTAACTCATGCAGTACCAACTGGCTCAAACCATGGCTGCCAAAAGAAATCTGGCCAACAAAGAAGGTATGATAAAAGGTGAAAGTACAGGAACTCCAGGAGGAGATCGGTATTGCTAAGAAATCTGGGACTGCATGGCAAGCAAGATTGCTGACAGATGGCACCATCTCCTCACATTGTAGTGGGCAAACTAGATGATCTGCCTGTACAAAAGTAAGGCCTGAGAATAATTCAAAAGATGTAAAAACAATGCATAGAAATCATTTACTGCCCATTGGACAAATCTTAATTGAGTCTGAGCCCCTAGAAGATGCCCCTCTGGACCAGTGACTAGAGCTGCTGCTAAGAAAAGATCAAGAAAGTCTGCACCTACAGAAGCAAAGTTAAAGTGTCCCTCCACAAGTCCCAGTTGAGCATGACTGTCAGTCCATATCGGAAGAAAGTGAGAGTGACTTTGAATACTATCCTTACTTAGAACTGAGTCAATTGTTTCTGGGCAATCCCCTAGTCAATACTGGAGACAAAGCTGGGCCTTCTGGACTGTCTGCCCCCAGCTTCATCCCTGGAGCCAATGCTCCCAGAAAGTGAAGTGCAAAGCATCAGATCAGATGAAATGGAATCACTGTGCATGGTTGAACTGTTTGAGCTTTAGAGGAAAATGATAGATTGGGGCAGACTGGTGATACACCCAACAAGAAGAGTATTTTGAGTGCCCTGACAGTCCACTGCAGGTGTCCAAGCTCTCCATGTGAGCCAAATGTTGTGGACTCAGAAACTGTAACTCCTGGAGCTGAAAGTGCCCCAAGTTCTAGCCTCTCTACCCCATGGAGACTCCCTGACAAGTGAGGACAATGCTGAAAATGAGGCTCAGAGTGCAGATACTGTAACAGTTCTCAGAAAGACTGGTCGAGGCTGAAAGCCTGTGGTGCACCTCTAGTTATGAGATTCATTGGGAGGCCTGTGGATTTGCCTCTCAATGTTGTCCATAAAGGAGTGTATGTGTCCCGGGCTCATTGCCCAAACTGGCGTCAGTGCTAACTCAAGTTACTTGTATTTTGCCCTCTAAGTATGGTGCCTTACCCCGTCAGCCCCAAAGGTAACTGATAGGAAGGCCCCTCTTCAGGTTTCATGTAACAAGAGGTAATAACTTGAGTTATGGTACAATGTGTATGTAATACTGTGTAAAGAGGACGACTGCAATATTTCAGAAATGTGTTCTGGTAAATTATATATTGACTGGATGATTACACTACAGCCTAATGCAAATGTATATGGTTGCAGTTGAAACTTATGGGGTACTTGCTTGAGGCGGACGTCAAGCTTTCCCAGGCCAGGAAGGGTGTAACTCTGCAAATGGGGGGTTCCTAAAAGACTTCCAGGAGCTTGCTTGAATGCTCCAAGCCTGAATGGTGTTTGGTGTTTAAGCCATTTATCAGTGAGTGTTTTAGAGCCTCTGGTACTGTTCTTTAAGAGCTGTCTGCTTGCAGACATAATTAGTTTGTATGGGGGACTGTGCTTCTCTGTTTAAGTACCACTCGAACTGCTGCCAATTCACTCCATTTTTGCAGTCACTAGGAGTGCAAAGGAACCTATCTGAAAGATGTAACTGTTTACAGAAACCATTTACAGTGATAATGAAATTACAGTTTGTCTAACCTGCTTTTTTTGCAGTCAGAACAGTGTCTGCCTAGTTCCCATTCTGGTTTTGAACTGCTGAACTGGACCAACGTGTGGAGTAAGCTAGCTCTAAAATGGTGCCTTGGACGAATCAGAACTTGGACTCATAATCTGAGCCAGCCACAAGAGGATTGTATGGGCAGTGACTCTGGAGATGTAGTTTAGACTTCAGTGCCTTTTGGGACCAACAGCAGCAGTCTATTGTGAGGTGACAGCCAATCCAGTCAAGAACTGGGAGGAACTCAAAGAAGTGCCTGGTTTTGTCGGGTTGGAGTTTCAGTTCGAGCTTTGGCAGTGAAGAAGGAAGTCTCAGTTTTCGGTGTGCAGTTTTAGTCAAAAACGTGTTAAGGCCCAGAGTTCTGTCTGCAGCTTGTGTAACTGCTTGTTAGGACTGAATCCGTCCTGTGAAAGAATCAAAGGATCTCTGAAGAGTAGAAACCACATCACTCTGTAGAAGACTGGAGAAATTATTAGTTGCATTCGGTCTGTCAGGAACTGAATCTGCTGTGTGTTCTCCCGGTATTGTGCAGTAATTGCGATCGGGATACAGATGCAGCCTGCCTGGTATAGTGCTTTCTTTTATATGGATGTGTGAAGAGGTTTTGTACCTCAAGGTGAGCCCTGCTGACATTGAAGGACCCTATCTTATTTGGAGGTCGTGAGTACTAATTCAGGGTCGCCTCCTGTTGAATTGCAATATTAAATCCAAATGGAATTACTGTACTGCTGACTGTTTAATTCTCCTTTTCTCTGTGTGAAAGGGCCCCTACCAGCTGCCACGGTTTGACTAGCCACTAGGGCTTGGGTACCCAGGGACAGTAACTGATAGGATAGCCTGTGCACAGAGCCATAGGTAGATTATTAGAGTGATAAGCTAATTAACCTGATTTCCCCTGTCCTTGTTATATCCCCAAATAAATCAGAGCTGCTTGTTTCAGCAAAGTTATACTGCCTGAGGTATATGTCTATGTTAAAGTACTGTACTGTGATTGTTGCACTGTATCTCATTTCACAGGAGGTCCCAGTGCGGAACCAGACCTGGGGGTAAGTGTATACTGTGAAGGTAATTCTGATATATTGTGGGCCACTAGTGGGAAGAAAGAGTTGCAGTGTCCCAGAGGGCTGTGACCAAGTTAGTTTAACTATTGCAAACCCTGACCTCTGGGTGGAGGCACCCGCCATTGGATCCAGGCCCCTCAACCTGTTAGGTGGCAAATCAGGCAGGGTAGTTGGCCTGGGATAGCGCCATCTAGGGGTTACATCTTGGAGGCTCACCGCTGGGATTGTGTGTCCTCTAGTGCCATATTTACAACCACTGTTAAGAAAAAAAATGGTACCCGACAGAAGTGGCTGTGCACCGGCTGGTGGAGTGGTGTACTGGGAGAATTGACCCCCAAAATGCTATACTTATCCTGGACATCCCCTGGTATCAATACGGACACTGTGCAGGAGTACTTTCCAAGGTGGAAGGTTTACAAAACCCTGTGGTGGTGGGTCGGCATGCTAATCTGCTCACCCACACTTTCCTGGCCCTAGTAGAGTTTAAGGATCCCATAGATAGCTCCAAAGTGCCACAGACCATTACCCCAGAGGAGCCCTCACTGCTTGGAGAGGATAACTAAGGACAGTAAAGACCCGGGGAATGAGCCCACACCACTATCTGAAACTTTTGAGGAGAAATTTGCTAAATGGTTGCTGGGGAAGGGAAACTGTGGAGGACTTGAAGAAACTATTCTGCCACCTGGGGGTGCCTTCCCCAACACCCTCTCCCGCCTCCAGTACCCGTAATGGTGGCTGAACCAATGCAGACCTTATTTCTGCACCTGCCATTAGTCACGCACTTCACCGGGTTTAGGATCTTTCTCTGGCACCTCCCACCCCCAAGGGGAGGATGACTGGGAGACCTGGATAGACTATGTTGCCCCAAGTGGCTAGAATGGCATGCTCGGAAGGTGAAAAGCAAAGAGGGTTAGTGAGCCTCCGAGGTCCTGCCCTGGCTACCATCCGTGCTAAACGGGCCAGTAACCCTGAAGCGACTGCACAGGCCTATCTTGAGGCCTTGGAGAATGTGTGGGAGCCCAGATTCTGATGAGGACCTATGGTGGAGAGTAAGAAATGCACAACAGTACCAAGGGGAGTTGTTGTCTGTATGTCTCGGCTGGAAAAATTGTTGCAAGAATGCCTCAGAAAGGGAAGTTTGCCAGCGATTGAACTGGACCGAACCAGACTGGACAGAATCCTTAAGTCTGCCCCTTCTCAGAACTGCTGTTGCTTCAGTTACGCCTGGCAAATCGACTGGAATCCCACCTCCTATGAGTGAGTTAATGAGAGAGATCGAGGAGTTGAGAAAAGGCGACTCGGGAGGGACCTGCACCAACAGCTGTGGCTACGACCCGAGGTGACTGAGGTGACCCATCAAGGAAGTTCAGGGCAGAGGTTGACAGTCAATGAGTGCTCTGACAAGGAAAAGATATGCCACAATGGGGGTAACTGTTGAGAGATCCGGGAATTCAAAAACAGTCCTTTATGAAGGCCACGCCTGCAAGTCACGGGCCCTGACCTATATCCGACTGCATCTGCTATGGGGGTGGGGGCACCCACCCATGTATCTCCTGCTGATAACAGCCCAAACTCAATTCCTTGACCATGGAAGTGGAGAAACTGACGAGATGTCTCCAAATGCTTATCACGCTGCGAGACAGAGATGGCACCCAGGTTTCCAGTTAGTAATACCCCGCCCTGGCTCCCAGTGTGGCGCCTGGCCAGCTCAAACTCCAGAAAGTATGTTTTGCTATAATTGTGGGAAAGATGGGCACATGAAAAGGAATGCCAGTCCCCAAAGACACTGACAAAGTTGCATATAGGCTACAAGGAGAGCTTGGAGAACAAATCAGTGGTTAAGAGGTGCACGACATGATCCCAGTGAGGCACCAAAATGCTAATTCACGTCCTTTTGTGGCAAGGTCAGTTGCCCAGGCCCCTCACTCACGCTCTCCAGACTGGTCCAGAATAGTGGGTCCCTCCATGGAGACCACTGTAAGGTGAATGGAGTGTCTACAAGAGCTGTATTAGACAGTGGCTCCCAAGTGACAATTATGTTCCAGGATTGGTATCAGAAGCATTTGTCAGACGTACCCTTACAACCATTAGAAGGACTGCATGTATGGGGTTAAGTGAAGGCCTACCCTATTCCGGGTATATCCGAATTTGGCTGTCTTTCCCCACCTCCGTGGCTGGAGTGGCCGAACAAGTAGAGACCCTAGCCTTAGTGTGTCCCCCACTGGACTGTATGATGGTGTCCCTTTGTTGATTGGAACAAATGCTCATATGTTCGGAAGGCTGGCACAGTTGTGTTATGAAAAACAGGGGTCAAAGACTAGTAGAGCTTTAAGAGTTCCGCTTTAATTAAGAAGGCCTATGAGGCACAGAGAGATGCTGAAAAACAGAACCAGAGGAACCGGTCGGAATTGTATGGAAGAAGGATTCTGAGTCTCTGATCCTGGCGCCAAATGCCCAGTGTACCTTGCCAGGAGAGGTCCGTATCAGAAAGATGTTAAGAATAAAATATTAATGTTGGATGCACCAGGCGATGGAAAATTGCCAGGAGGGACTGCTGGTCAAGCTTAGTATTTTGCTCCGCTAGAGCCCATGCTTATGCCAGAAGGGTAATGGTCCAAGTTCATAATGTGTCTGAAAGAGACATTCGAGTAAACAGAGGTTGCATCCTGGCTAATGTGCATTGTGCAGACACTGCAGTGCTACCCAGCAGCAAGAGTTCAAGGAAGAATGACAGAGTAACGCCTGACTTGTTTGATTTCGCGACTCCCGCTGCCAGCTGAATGGAAAGTGGAGGATCAGTGAGAAGCTTGCCCAGAGAGACCAGGTGTTTTTTTAAAGGAATGGGATGTAGGATGCGTAAGGAGCTGAGCACAATATCGCTGCATGACGAAAGACCATTTCGTGAGAGGTCCTCGCCTGGCACCTGCTGACATAGATGATGTGAGATCGCATCTGCAAGAGATGTTAGATGCTGGTGTAATACAAGAATCCAAGCCCTTATGCTTCCCTATTGTGGTAGTGAGGAAAAGAATGGAACAGTAATGATTGTGGATTATCGCATCTTTAAACCGCGGACTATCCCTGATCAGTACACAATGCCCCGCATTCAGGATGCTTTGGACTGCCTAAACGGGAGCAAGTGGTTCTCTGTGCTGGATCTCCGCAGTGGTACTACCAGATCCCGATGGCCCCAGAGGACCGTGAGAAGACGGCCTTTATCTGTCCGCTCTGGCTTATGAATTCGAGGATGCCTCAGGTGATTTCAGGTGCCCCAGCCACTTTTCAACGATTGATGGAGCGCAGTGGGGGACATGAACTTACTAGAGTGCCTGGGTTTACCTAGATGATGTTATTGTGTTTGGCAGCTCACTGAGGAACATGAGAGCAGATTATTTAAGGATTGGACCGACTGGAGGACTTTGGCCTTAAACTGTCCATTGATAAGTGTCAATTCTTTCAAACATCAGTAAAGTATGTGGGACACATAGTATCCACCGAGGAATAGAGACCACCCAAGTAAAGTTGAGGCTCTTGACCACCTACACAGCCCAAAAATCTAAAAGAACTGCAAAGATTCCTGACTGTGGTTATTATCGGCGCTTCATCAAGGACTATTCAAGAGTGATCCGCCTTTACTTAACCTTACTTCAAGGGTATCCCCAACCCACAAAAATACTAAAAGTCAGCTCCTCAAGACTGAAAGAGTGTATTTTATCCGAGTGAAGTATTTGGGTCTGGCTGACCCTGATTGTGAGACTGCTTTTCATGAGATCATATATCAACTTACCCATGCTCCAGTGCTGGCCTATGCCGATCCAAGAAAACCTTACGCCCTGCACACTGATGCTAGCTTGCAAGGGTTGGGCGTGTTGTACCAAGAGCACGAGAATGGCCTGAGACCAGTGGCCTTTGCCAGTAGAAGCCTGACCCCATCCGAAAAGAACTATCCTGTACATAAGTTAGAGTTCCTAGCTTGAAGTGGGCTATTGTTGACCAATTCCATGAGTACTTGTATGGGGCTAAAATACTAGTAAAACTGACAATAATCCTTTGACCTATGTGCAGACCTCAGCTAAGTTGGATGCCACTGGCCATAGGTGGCTTTCTGCATTATCTACATATGACTATGCTCTCGAATCGAGCAGGTCTGAACCACATAGATGCTGATGTCTCTCCCGGAGGCCTGTTCCCAGAATGATTGGGTCCGATTAGGAACCTGACATTCGGGCACTCTGCCGGAAGTTTGACAGGAGGAACAAATGTCCACGGACACAGTGGACTGCATGGTGGATTGCTTGGGACCTCTGAGAATTGCATACCTGTTGCTTATTGCCACTTTTCTGCAATAGACATTGGTGCACTGCCTCAGCTGGACAATGACAGTATTCGCAGGGCTCAATCTCACGATCCCATGATCAAAGCAGCTTTAGAAGCCCTCTATGCAGGAAAAGATGTGTCCAAATTACGCCCACTGATTTGAGAACTGCACTGTTATACAAAGAAGGTCCTAAGTTGAAACTGATCAATAAACTGTTATACAGAGAAACAGTAGACAGAGGGGACAAGTAGACAAACAACAACTAGTGCTGCCCACTGCCTTCGAGACTCAGTACTGAGGTCCTTGCACAACCACATGGGGCACCTTGGTATAGACAGAACACTTGACTTGGTGAGATCCAGATTCTATTGGCCTAAGATGGGGCTGATGTGAGCAACACGCTCGAACCTGTAGTCGCTAAGCCACAGAGGAAAGCTTTACCCCAGAGGGCTGCCCCTTTGTTAACATCACCACCAGTGCACCCATGGAGCTGGTCTGTATTGATTTTCTGAGTTTGGAGTCAGATCAAAGAAATATCAGTAATGTGCTGGTGGTCACTGACCATTTCACGAGATATGCCCAAGCTTTCCCACCAAAGACCAGAAAGCATCCACTGTGGCCAAAGTACTTGAAAACTTTTTGTTCACTATGGGCTCCACAAAGAACCATTCTGATCAAGGAGAGACTTTGAGAGTCGCCTGATCAAAGAGATGCTTTCTCTGTGGGGAGTGCGAAGTCCAGAACCACTCCTTACCACCCCCAGGGGGACCACAGCCTGAACGCTTCAACCGCTGACTTTGCTAGATATGCTAGGCACCTGCACCCAAAGGACAAGCCTAGATGGAGCCAACAAATTAGCACCCTGGTACATGCTTATAACTGCACCAAAAGTGATGCCACTGGATTCTCCCCACCGCCTGATGTTTGGAAGAGAAGCTCGACTACCAGTAGATGTGTGTTTTGGGGTCTCTCCTGATGGGGTTCAAGCTGACAACTATTTACAGTATGTGAAAAGTTAAAGGCCCAGCTAACTCATGCGTACCAACTGGCTCAAACCATGGCTGCCAAAAGAAATCTGGCCAACAAAGAAAGGTATGATAAAAAGGTGAAGCACAGGAACTCCAGGAGGGAGATCGGCATTGCTAAGAAATCTGGGACTGCATGGCAAGCACAAGATTGCTGACAGATGGCACCATCTCTCACATTGTAGTGGGCAAACTAGATGATCTGCCAGTGTACAAAGTAAGGCCTGAGAATAATTCAAAAGATGTAAAACAATGCATAGAAATCATTTACTGCCCATTGGACAAATCTTAATTGAGTCTGAGCCCCAGAAGATGCCCCTCTGGACCAGTGACTAGAGCTGCTGCTAAGAAAAGATCAAGAAAGTCTGCACCTCACAGAAGCAAAGTTAAAGTGTTCTCCACAAGTCCCAGTTGAGCATGACTGTCAGTCCATATCGGAAGAAAGTGAGAGTGACTTGAATACTATCCTTCTTACTAACTGAGTCAATTGTTTCGGGCAATCCCTAGTCAATACTGGAGACAAAGCTGGGCCTTCTGACTGTCTAAGCCCCAGCTTCATCCCTGGAGCCAATGCTCCCAGAAAGTGAAGTGCAAAGCATCAGATCAGATGAAATGGAATCACTGTGCATGGTTGAACTGTTTGAGCTTTCAGGGGAGAAATGATAGATTGGGGCAGACTGGTGATACACCCAACAAGAAGAGTATTTTGAGTGCCCTGACAGTCCACTGCCAGTGTCCGAAAGCTCTCCATGCGAGCCAAATGTTGTGGACTCAGAAACTGTAACTCCTGGAGCTGAAAGTGCCCCAAGTTCTAGCCTCTACCCCATGGAGACTCCTCTGACAAGTGAGGACAATGCTGAAAATGAGGCTCAGAGTGCAGATACTGTAACAGTTCCCCTAGAAAGACTGGTCGAGCTGTAAAGCCTGTGGTGCACCTCAGTTATGATTCACTTGGGAGGCCTGTGGATTTGCCTCTCAATGTTGTCCATAAAGGAGTGTATGTGTCCCTGAGCTCATTGCCCAAACTGAGCGTCAGTGCTAACTCCAGGTTACTTGTGTTGCCCTCTATATGGTGCCCTTGCCCTGTCCAGCCCCAAGGTAACTGATAGGAAGGCCCTCTCTTCAGGTTTCATGTACAAGAGGTAATAACTTGAGTTATGGTACAATGTATGTAATACTGTGTAAAGAGGACGACTGCAATATTTCAGAAATGTGTTCTTGGTAAAATATATATTGACTGATGATTACACGCGGCGAGCCTAATGCAAATGTATATGGTTGCAGTTGAAACTTATGGGGTACTTGCTTGAGGCGGACGCCAAGCTTTCCCAGGCCAGGAAGGGTGTAACCCCTGCAAATGGGGGTTCCCAAAAGACTTCCAGGAGCTTGCTTGAATGCTCCAAGCCTGAATGGTGTTTGGTGTTTAGCCATTTATCAGTGAGTGTTTTAGAGCCTCTGGTACTGTCTCTTTAAGAGCTGTCTGCTTGCAGACATAATTAGTTTGTATGGGGGACTGTGTGCTTCTTGTTTAAGTACCACTCGAACTGCGCCATTCACTCCATTTTGCAGTCACTAGGAGTGCAAAGGAACCTATCTGAAAGATGTAACTGTTTGCCAGAAACCATTTACAGTGATAATGAAATTACAGTTTGTCTAACCTGCTTCTTTTGCAGTCAGAACAGTGTCTGCCTAGTTCCCCATTCTGGTTTTGAACTGCTGAACTGGACCAATCAGTGTGGGGTAAGCTAGCTCTCAAATGGTGCCTTGGACGAATCAGAACTTGGACTCATAATCTGAGCCAGCCACAAGAGGATTGTATGGGCAGTGACTCTGGGAGATGTAGTTTAGACTTCAGTGCCTTTGGAACAACAGCAGCAGTCTATTGTGAGTGACAGCCAATCCAGTCAAGAACTGGGAGGAACTCAAAGGAAGTGCCCGGTTTTGTCGGTTGGAGTTTCAGTTGAGCTTTGGCAGTGAAGAAGGAAGGAGCCCTGTGCTTTTTCAGTGTGCAGTTTTAGTCAAAAACGTGTGTAAGGCCCAGAGTTCCGGTCTGCAGCTTGTGTAACTGCTTGTTAGGACTGAACCGTCCTGTGAAAAGAATCAAAGGATCTCTGAAGAGTAGAAACCAGGCTCACTCTGTAGAAGACTGGAGAAATTATTGAATTGCACTCGGTCTGTCAGGAACTGAATCTGCTGTGTGTTCTCCGGTATTGTGCAGTAATTGCGATCGGGATACAGATGCAGCCTGCCTGGTATAGTGCTTTCTTTTATATGGATGTGTGAAGAGGTTTGTGTACCTCAAGTGAGCCCTGCTGACATTGAAGGACCCTATCTTATTTGGAGGTCGTGAGTACTAATTCAGGGTCGCTCCTGTTGAATTGCCACATTAAATCCAAATGGAATTACTGTACTGCTGACTGTTTAATTCTCCTTTTCTCTGTGAAAGGGCCCCTACCAGCTGCTACCTCATGTGACCAGCTACTAGGGCTTGGGTACCCAGGACAGTAACTGATAGGGATAGGCCTGTGCACAGAGCCATAGGTAGATTATTAGAGTGATAAGCTAATTAACCTGATTTCCTGTCCTTGTTATATCCCCTAAATAAATCAGAGCTGCTTGTTTCAGCAAAGTTATACTGCCTGAGGTATATGTCTATGTTAAAGTACTGTACTGTGATTGTTGCACTGTATCTCATTTCACAGGAGGTCCCAGTGCCGAACCAGACCTGGGGGTAAGTGTATACTGTGGAAGGTAATTTGATATATTGTGTGGGCCACTAGTGGGAAGAAAGGGGGGTTGCAGTGTCCCAGAGGGCTGTGACCAAGTTAGTTTAACTATTGCAAACCCTGACCTCTGGGTGGAGGCACCCGCCATTGGATCCAGGCCCCTCAACCTGTTAGTGGCAAATCAGGCAGGGGTAGTAGCCCCTGGGATAGCGCCATCTAGGGGTTACATATGAAATGCTGTAGGTAGTTTAGGTACAGAAGATGGAACCATCCTCGGGAATACCTTTGCCTTATGAATGAGAAGAATAAATTACTTACCATAGTAATGTTGTTTCTTCTAATGGAGTCTTGCTGTATTCTGACAGTATGCAGTTAGACCGACCGGTTCAACTGCCCCGGAGAACAAGGAGTTAAACGCTATGCAAATGCATTGAATGTTGAGCTCGAGCTCGGTTTTCAAACCACTGTCCTCGGTACGTTCTAGTCACTGATCAGATTCTATGAAGCGAAAACTAGATATATAGGCGAACTAAGCCTAAACAGGGGGCCCCTTCAGGGGCAACACAATCAAAATATAAAGGGCATGTAGAAGACTCAAGTCACAGATGCCCAAAGAAAACCATTACCCACTATTGGGGTAAATACCATAGGTGCTGCAGAGAGCCACCCTTTCCCCAGGTTCTGAAGCGGAGGTAGGGTGTGAGGTCAGAATACAGCAAGACTCCATTAGAAGAAACAACATTACTATGGTAAGTAATTTTTTCTTCAAACAACATGAAGTCTTGCTGTATTCTGACAATATGTAGACTACAAAGCAGTGCCCCATGGAGGTGGGCACAGAACCTATTTGGGGAATAGACTCTGCAGTACTGCTCTGCCAAACCTGGCATCACTCCTATCCTGAGTATCCAGGCTGTAGTGCTTAGTGAAGGTATGGACAGACTTCCAGGTGGCAGCCTTACAGATCTCAAGCAAGGGGACTTCTCTGGCAGCTGCCACTGAGGCAGCAGTCCCCCTGATAGAATGGGCCCTAAGGCCTGTTTGTGGGTCCTTACCCAGTTTACTATAACAAAACTGAATACAAGCCACAATCCATCTGGCTATGGTCCTTTTTGCAACTGGCCTGCCCTTACCAAAAAGCTGGGAACAATCCTTCCTTAGCTCCTTTGTCCTATCCATGTAATAGCTAATAGCGCTTCTTATATCCAGACTGTGGAGCCTGCGTTCACCTGAGCTGGGATGCTCTGAGAAAAATACAGGCAGAGTAATGGATTGATTAAGATGGAAATCAGAGACCACCTTAGGAAGAAATTTCCTATTAGTTCGGAGCACAATCTTATCCCGGTGAGGTGTAATGTAGTTGGGCTCCACTGACAAGGCCTGAAGCTCACTGATCCTTCTCACAGAAGTGATGGCTACTAGAAACACAGTTTTCCAAGTAAGAAACTTGAGTTCTGAAGAAAACATAGGTTCAAAGGGAGGCTGGATGAGCTGACCAATGCATATGTTTAGGTACCATGCAGGGATAGGTTCCCTGTGTGGAGGATGAAGATGCAGCAACCCCTTGAAAAACTTTTTGAAAACTGGGTGTGCAGCCAGGGAGGGGCCCCTCCCTGCTGAAAGATATGCAGAGACAGCTGACAGGTGTAACTTTAAGGTAGATGGTTGCAGATGCAGAGACTGAAGGTGCACCAGGTAATCCAGAAGTGCTGGTAAACCAGCCTGCTGGGGATCCAGGCCTTTTTGGGAGCACCAGATAAAAAATCTTTTCCACTTAGAGGAGTAGATTTTCCTGGTAGCAGGTTTCCTAGACTTCTGTAATATGTCCAAGACAGACTGAGAGAGATAGAACCAGTCGGTCTAACTGCATATTGTCAGAATACAGCAAGACTCCATTAGAAGAAACAACATTACTATGGTAAGTAATTTTTTCTTCTCATTCATAAGGCATATTCTAAGTTGTCAAGAGCCAAGCCCTGAGGCGAAGAGACTGAAGAGTGGGGTACAGGATCCTCCCCTGAGAGGGCGTCAGCAGGTTGTACCTCCTGGGGAGAGAAATGGGATTGGTCATTGAGAGAGACAGAAGCATCGAGTACCACAGCTGTCTGACCCAGTCTGGGGCAATGAGAATCATGGTGGCAGACTGAGACCTCAGTTTGACCAGGACTCTGGCTATCAGAGGAAATGGGGGAACAGTGTAAAGGAACCTGTTCGACCAATCCAGAAGAAGGGCTTCCAGTGGAACTGAGCCCTGAAGTGGAGGCCTGCAACAATACAGTGGCAGCTGATGATTGCCTGGGGCTGCAACGAGATCTATCTCTGGCACCCCCCATCTCCTGAACACTGAGAGAAGGACCTGCCTGTTCAAGGTCCATTCATGATGTCCCTGGCTGATTCTGCTGAGAGCATCTGCCAGCACACTGTCCTTCCCTGGAAGCTGAACTGCTGACAGGGACATATTCAGAGAATATGCCAGCTTCCAAATCTTCATAGATTCTGTGCACAGCAGAGAGGATCTTGTCCCCCCTGCTTGTTGATGTAGTACATGGTGGTGGTATTGTCTGTCCTGACTTGAACCACCTTGTTCTGTAAGAGATTTATGATTTCTGGAAAGCCAGAAACACTGCTCTGAGTTCCAGAAGGTTGATGTGTAGTAAAGACACCTGAAGAAGCCAAGTGCCATGGGCTGTGTGATCCCCCAAGTGAGCACACCAGCCCGGCAGGGAAGCATCTGTTGTCAACACCAGAGAGGGTGCTTGAGGGAGAAAGGGAACCCCAACTCTGAGGTAGTCCATGTCCGGCCACCACTGAAGGACAAACAGAAAGGTGAGAGACACTGGAATCAGCTTGGACAGAGGGTCCCTTTTCTGGTACCAGAAGGATCTCACATAGAACTGGATATCCCTCATTTGGAACCTGGCCCCCGGGACCACTGCCATGGTGGAGGCCATGTGACCCAGGAGCTGAAGAAAATACTTTGCTAGTTGAGGGACTTGAAGATGGAAGGATTTTGCCAGATTGATGAGAGCTTGTGCCCTTGCAGGAGGTAAGAAAGCTCTTGCCTGAATGGTATTCAGCTCTGCCCCTATGAAGTCTAAGACATGTACTGGGGTCAAGACAGACTTGTTTAGATTCAGCAAGAATCCTAGAGACTGAAGGGCGTCTTGAGTGAGATTTAGTGCTTCTGTGACCTGCTGAGGGGACTGACCCACTAGCAGCCAGTTGTCCAGACAGGGGTAAACTGAAACCCCTTGTCTTCTGAGGAATGCCACTACCACTGCCAGACATTTTGTAAACACCCTTGGTGCAGATGTCAGTCCGAAGGGCATGGCCCTGAATTGATAGTGGCCTGAAGGCAGTCGAAACCTGAGATATTTTCTGTGAGACTGTCTGATGAGGATGTGGAAATAGGCATCCTTTAGATCAAGGGATGCCAGCCAGTCCCCTTGCTTAAGAGTAGGTAGGATGGTAGCCAGGGTCGTCATTTTGAATTTTGGCTTTGTAAGATGTCTGTTCAGGAATCTGAGGTCCAGAATGGGCCGCCACTCCCCATTTTTCTTTGGTGACAGGAAGTACCTTGAGTACAACCCTTTGGCCCTGTGCTGAGAAGGAACAGGTTTCACTGCTTTTGAGAGTAGAAGAGTGGAGACCTCTGCCTCCAACAGGGTTGTTTCTGTAGGGCTTGAAGGTTTGAAAGTTCTTGCTGACAGTTTTGGGAGCAGCTTGAAGCTGAGGACAAGACTCTGACCTACTATCTCCAGTACCCACTTGTCTGACATGATGGATTGCCAAGCCTGGAGATAGTAGGTCAGCCTGCCTCCTACAGGGGAAGGGGAGGTGGCCCGGACAGACTTCTCAAGGTGTCTGTTTCACTGGGGTAGCAGACTGGAGGGTGGAGGTGGCCCTGCCAACACCCCTTCTGCCCCTCCCTCTAAAGAACCTCCTGGGTTGCTGGTAAGAGGGAAAAGCTTGGACCTGATGGATAGGCCTAGGGTAAGGTCTAACCCTACCCCTGACCTGCTGCTTTTGAGGAGTGGCAGCTTTCTCTTTTGCTGAAGCACTCCTGTATGCCACTCTGTACTCATTCATTTTCTTCATGTATGCCTCAGTCTGTTCCCAAAACAGAGAATTCTGGACAAGGGGAAAATCCATGGCATTATTCTGTGTGTCCTGGAACAGGGTAGTGCACCTGAGCCAGGAGAAACACCTAAGGGATAAAGCAGATGCCATAGCCCTAGAAGCTGCATCATTAGAGTCCACAGCCATGTGGAACTGGGACTTTGATGCCTGTACCCCCTTGCTGATCAACTCCTGGAGATCAGCAGAAAGCTCAGTAGGGGCCTTTTTGGCTAATTGTTCAACAGCTTCCCAAAGGCACTTTTGGTACCTGGAGGCATAAGCCATATAGAAGGCTTGCCTAATACCTAGAGAAGATGACAGGTATGTTTTCTTGGCAAGGGAATCCACCTTCCGGGAATCCTTGTCAGGGGGGTGAGAAGCCAGCGGGATGCCAGCCATCTCATAAGCTGCAGTTTGTACCACCCCTATATAGCTACAATGGCTGGATAAGAAATCAGTACCATTGTCAGCCAGAACATATTTTCTGTCCATTTTCTTATCTACAGGAGGGACAGAACTAGGGATCCTGAGGATCTTTAAAGTCTGATTTTTAAGGGACTTATGGATGTGAATCGAAAGTCCCTGGGAAACAGGGAGATCCATCATCTCTCTGTAATCCTCATCATCATTCTCCTGCCTGGCTTCCTGTACAGAAAGCTGCAGGATCTCAGCCAACTGCCTCATAAAAGCAAAATGGGAGGTGGCCTCGGAGACAGGCCTGGGAGGGGACGCATACTGGGGATGGTCAGGAGAGACCTCAGGGTCAATGGGTTTCCCTTCATCCTCCTCCTCCTCCTAATCACATTCTTCAGAAAAATAATACTCCTCAGGATCAATGGGTCCTGAGGGAGTTGAACCGGTATCCGGAACCGTTGGCTGCCCAGACGGTACCTGCGATAGTTCGCCAAACCAAGATTGTGAAGACTGCACAATCCGAAAAGCCTTTGCAATTTCCTCTGCAGTTAGAACCGGAATCGACTGCTTGCGTGGTTCCGAACCGGAGAGTTTGGCTTTCTTCGATGGTGCAGGTTCAGAAACCAACTCCGAACATCTTTTACGCATCAACGGTTCACCCTGGCTTGAGGGATCGGTTGTTGGATCTGAGGGTTCAGTAGAACTGGAACTGCCCTCAGCAGACTTTTCCATCCTTTCCTTCAGTTTACTGAGGTGTCCGTCTAAAGTAGACTGAGGGAAATTTTTGCAAATATCACAGTCTGCTTGCAAGTGGTTGAAACCCAGGCAATACAGACACACCAAGTGCAGATGAGCTTTAGCAAATTGCTCCCCGCACTCGGCACAACGCTAAAACCCAGTGGGACCGTTTTTTCTCTTGGGTTTCTGTGACATAACTCTGAAATTTGGAGCTTAACCCAGTGGCTTAGTTAGGCTGGTTAAGCAAAAATCAAATAGCTGCTTTATCCAAAACGGCTTAGTTAGGCCTGGATAAAGAAACTAAGCTGGAGAAGAAAAATTACCCCTGAAGGCTTAGTTAGGCCAGGTAATAGAGAACAAAGTCCTAAACCGGCCAACGGTTTAGCGTCACACAAAGGACCGAGAAAATCCTCGGTTCTGGTTAGAACTTCAAACTGGGACCGATATACAATTTAAATGACACAGAAAAAGGGGGAAAAAGAAGTTCAGTCTCCTCACAGTTGTGGAACCGATCGGAAACCGAACATTTACCCAACCTAGGAACATAAACTATACTGAAGACAGCGGTTTGCGAACATGTAAAACAAAAATAAGAAAGCGGTTGTCGAATTAACCGACGAGACTCAGCTTGACCGAAAGCAACGAGGAGAAATCTCCGAGGCATCTTCACTGGTATGCGTGGTAAAGAATCTGATCAGTTACTAGAACGTACCAAGGACAGTGGTTTGAAAACCGAGCTCGAGCTCAACATTCTATGCATTTGCATAGAGTTTAACTCCTTGTTCTCCGGGGCAGTTGAACCAGTCAGTCTAACTGCATATTGTCAGAATACAGCAAGACTTCATGTTGTTTGAATGTAAGGTTCTTTGTGTCACAAGGCCTGAAGTTTGCCAATCCTTCTGGCTGAGAAGACTGCAATCAAAAAACACACATTGTATGACAGAATGTCCAACAGCACTGATGAAAGTTGTTTGAAAGGTGCCCTACAAAGAGCATTCAACACCAGATTCAGATCCCAGAGGGGCATTGGGAATCGAAACAGAGGACTACTTCTGCCAACCATTCTTAGAAATTGAATAACCTCCCAGTTTGTCCCCAGGGAAGCGCCCAGTGCTGCTCCTAGAGCTGACACCTGATTTCTCAGGGTACTCAGCGCAAGTCCTTTGTCTACTCCCACCCGCAAAAAATATCTAAGATCAGCAGAACAGTAGCTTTAGAAGGCCTAATCTCTCTCTCTCGCTCGCCCAAGCCGAGTGTGACAGGGTTGAATAAGACCCTGTCATAGAAGTTGTCAGCAGATGGGGACCGTACGATCCATTTAGTCTGCCCTTGGCTTCCTACCCCACTACAGAGCTGCCTGCTTGTGTCTCATTTGTTACACAAAAAGAATTAAACATAAGGATCTGTTCTACCCTCTCCTTTTTTATCTCTAATCTGTCTGATTGCGCAGCTTTTCTTGTGTGACCTAGGAACTGATCATGCTGATGGTCTTGTGATTCCCCCACCCCCTTCGCTATCTCCCTGCCTTAACTTTCTGTTTCTTCATGCATTTTCTTTCTTTCCTAGACTTCCAGATCAAACAAGTCTGAATCAAAATCACTGACAGGAAAAGAATCCCCACCATCTGAGATTTTCCTTGCCTGTGCTCTTGTCATCACAGCTGTTGAAACTATAAGTCTTGCTCCCTCTGTGATTAGCTCAGCAAATCCTGGAAAGGCACAGGTACAGGTAACTTAGGTAATACCCCCACTTTCATTTGGTGCAACATCCCATTAATGTTCAGAGTCACTTGGGTGGTGGGACAGTATCGAGTGTCCCCGTGGATGCAGATGACACCAGTACCTGATCCTTTTGTACAGTGTTTTCAGAGCATTTCAGCATTCAAACATATGAAGAATCCAGCAGAAGAAGGCCATTTGGTCTATCAAGTCTGCTTATGTTCATGCCGGCGACCCGAGTTCGGGAGTGAGCTCAGGCGCGGCAGGTCAGTAGGGGAGGAAGAGGATTGAGTGCCCACTGGGCTGCTCTCCTCTCCTGTCCCTGGGGGAGAGCTGGGAGTTGTCCAGTGTTCCAGCGGCCCCTGGTGGAGATTGGGGGAGCTGCGGAACCTGGACTGCATGTCTAGCAGCGTGGCTGATGCCAGCAGGGTTGCCGTGCGCCATGGCGTCAGGGGTGCACCTCGCAAGGGGGGGAGGGAGGAAGGGAGTGAGGAATCACTATAAGGTGAAAACACCCCTCCTGCCCGGATAGGCGAGGGCCCCGCAGTGTCCACCTGCCACACGCCAACGCTGATCTCTACCTCCGCTCTCTGATCTCCTGGCAGGACTTTGGCTAGGGCTCCAGAGAGAGGAGTAATGACTTTGAGGTAGATGGAGATCACGGTGGGCGGTAGAGCCGGAGGACGAGCCGAGGCCTGGGAGTTCCGGTGTCCAGAGGCGATAAATAGACTGGTAAAAAAAAAAAAGTCTGCTCGTGTTGCAGGGTCCACAGCTTGAGCTACTGCCCCTGTCCCTTCTCCCCACTCCTCCCATCCTCCCTACCCATGACCCTTATTTATTATACTTATTATACTATACCACTTAAGGATATAGTAAAAATGGATAACGGTTTGAGCAATTGGTGTAACCAGAAGACAATACAGACAATTCACATATCAAAGCACAACAAAAGTAAGTGCACATATAACAGTTGATTATCAATCTAGGCATCAACTCTATTCTACAAAACTGGCTATAATATAAAGAATATGACACCAAAGAGGGAGCAAGTAGGTAGGAAGGATTAAGGTAGTAAGACCTCGCGGAGCGAAAGTAGGAGGAGGCGGGAGAGAGATGTGTAAGAGGTGGGGTAGGAAAGGGGCCGTAAGACAAGTAGAAACTATGAGGTGTAAGTACTGGAGGACACCGAGACAGGTGGTATAGGGAGTCAGGAATCTAGGGTGGTATAAAACAATTGCACTGTTTACTCTCAATAAGCAGAGAGCGATGCTTCTTTTTAAACGAGGCATGGCTACGTGACAGGCGTATTTCAAGAGGCAGTGAGTTCCAGTAACTGCGGGCCATGTAGGAAAAACTTGTTTTCCCTTTGGAAGTGTTACATCTGGGAATGTGGAGTAAGGAAAGATCAGCAGAACGGAGACCATAGGAGGTGGTCTGTGGGGTGAGTACAGCTGCGAGAGAGCTAGGCATACTGGACCTCAGAATTCTGTCCAGAAGGGCCCCAAGAGCAAGGAGCCGGTAGACCACAGGAGAGGGCCAATTAAGGTCTGCATAGAGCAGGCAGTGATGTTTTAACTTAGGGGATGCAGAGGCATAATGACATATATCATTATAGACTATGTCCCATTTGTGTAGAGAGGTTTTAGATGCATTGCTGTAGATTGAAGTTCCGTATGCAAGGGATAGGAGAAGAATTCCTCTGGCAATGGCCAACCTCGCGGAAAGGGTGAGAATGTGGCTAGTTCTGTAGGCTAACCCTAGCTTAGTATTGACCGCCTTACACACAGTAGTAATATGGACCTCATAGTTAAGGGATCCATCGAGTAGAACCCCCAGATATTTAAACTAGTTTACCACTTCCAAAAGGGTACCATTTAAACTTACTATTTTGAAGAGATTACGACTATTTTTTAGTTTGGCAGGCAAGCTAAAAAGCATAGCCTGAGTCTTGCTAATGTTGAGAACTAGCCTATGGCTAGTGATTCAGGATTGTACATTTAGGAAGTCCTCCAACAGATTGTGGTTGACAGTAAGCATGTTATCAGAGCTGGTATAGAGAACAAGGTTGTCGGCATACAGCAGCAATGAGCCAGAGGAGCCATTTCTCGTTATATTATTAATGAAGATTGAGAAGAGGTGAGATCCTAGGATGGATCGCTGTGGTACCACAACATCAATGACTGTTTTGTCAGAGGCTGAAGAGTTGAACTTTACAACTTGCATCCTGTTGGATAGGTAGCCATTAAACCAGTTCACGCACTGTGCCAAGAAACCCAGGGATAGGAGGTTAGCTAGCAGGAGGGGGTGATCAACGAGATCAAACGCCTTTGTGAGAGCTACAAAAAATGCTCCTGTTAGAAGATCCTGATCCATAGCATGTAGTATATCATTGGTTGGTTGTAGCAGGGCAGTTTGGGTGCTGTGACCCTTTTCAAAGCCATGTTGATTTGTGGACAGGAGGTTATACTTGGTGAGATGCTCTGTTACCTGTCTTGCAACGAGCTTCTCCAGGATTTTGTTTAAGACAGATAATATTGCTACTGGTCTATAGTTCGCTAAATCCTTCTTGTCACCTTTTTTAAAGACCGGCGTTACTCTGGCCATTTTCCAGATATTTGGCACTACTTCTTCACTAAGGGAGATAGTGATGATTTTAGATAGTGGCCCTGCAACGTAGGGGGAAACCAGTTTGAGGAGCTTAGGTTCCAGGCAGTCAGACCCAACCGTAGTGCTGTCTGATATGGCATTGAGTTACTTGAGTACATCTGTTTTGGATACAGCTTTAAAGTAGAATTTCCAAGGCTATTCTCTGCATTACAGAGATAAGGAAAAGGAGGGAGGGGTCTGACGTACAAGAGGTACTGTGAAAAGAAGAAAAAAAAAGGTTAGAAGGAGGGTCTCCTGACTAACTGAGCCCCCCATTCAAAACAAAATGTAAATCACTTACCTGCGGCACCAGTAATGAAAAACGAAGACCTGTACAATACCCTATTGATGTATTAGCATGTTAAGGGCATCTACCGTACAAGAGTAGATGTCAGGATATAAATGCATATTATTGTAATACACTTTGCTTGCTAATACATATATTCTGCTATGTATTTTCTGTGTATTTCTTACTTGTAAGATGCCAAGGCACCCGTGTCCTTGCAGTAATTATGATATGTAATAGGCATTGCCACCTTTTGGTGATTTGTACTACTACACTGAGTTATGTAAGACTCTGTATAAGAACTCTATTGTTCACAAACTGATGACTACTACAAAATTGTATAATGTTATCTTGGACCGTGGAGCCACCTCTAATTTAGCCAATAGGGCTCATCTCTGTAACTATAAATGTTTCTATCTTACAGTAACCATAGTAATTACCATAGGTATATAATGTGATACACTAGTCTTGTACCTCGGAGATCCCAAGAGACACAGAGAAACCTCGAGGTATAGGGAACGCTTAGCACTGGCTCCCGGTTCATATTGGTAAGAACTGTATTAATCTTATGCAACGTGTCTGTGATTACTTGCATTCCCAATATTGCCAAGAACCTGAGAGTGAGGTTTAGACCTCCTGACATCCTGCTCTACCAGTGAATCACCCAGTTGGGAAAGGAGCTGCCAAGTACCTTGAGAGGAATCACCTTCTGCATCATGTAGATCATGAACAGTGGGTAACATAGTAGAAGTCCCTGGGGGAACCCGAGTAGGCGATCCCGCCACATCCACACAATACGTCGGCATGAGAGCCAGGTCCAGGATCCAAGAATGACTGTCCAGACCCACTATCCAGCTCGCTTTCTGTAACGCCCTCTTATGGCTCCATCCTGCTTTTGCTGTGTTGTGTTTTCCACCCAAGGACTGGGAAGACACTTTCAGGTATTCTCCCGAGGTGGATGGCAAAGGCTTTGGGGTTTGAGGCACAGGCTGAGCTTGGACTGGCTCACAGCCCTTTGGCTGGGACATGCTAGTTAGATTATGAAAATGTTCTGTGGTGGTCAAGTTGCTTGGGGCCACCAGGGCAGGTGAGTACAGCGTTGGCTGGGTCCCCATTTGAACCAGATTCTGTCCTATACAAGGAAAAACAGCCTGGGAAACATCATCCAGTGCTACTGTTAAGTCGCGGGTCGGTTGCTCATGGGAGCAGTCCATGTTTACAAAAGTACAGTCCTGACCTGTAGGCCTAGGTGCCACAATGGGCAGTTGGTCTGCTAGTTGAGGAACAGACGGGATGGAATGATTCAACGGGAACTGATCCTGTAAGTCCACAGGTCCCCCACTCAGGTTACTGCCTGTAAGTTTCCCATAGTTCCCTCCCGGTGAAATTCGAACCAGACCTTGTCCAAAGTACAGAGTCCCCGTCAACAACAACCATCTCCACATTCCCCAGAGTAATTACTCATGTATTAGCTTCAGTTCTTACCGGGCTCATAAGGCTTGCTTCTGTATCTTGTGGAACCAGTACTGGCTGTGACCAAATGAGCAGCTCCCTCATTGGTGAGAATCCATTACATGGAGGTATTCTGGGCTCCAGGCATCTCCCAGCAACCTGGCCCGGTGCAGGCATATTCAGCTGGTGGGCTGGCAGAGTTACGGCCTCCAATCTTTCCTAGTCTGGCACTGCACAATAGATGTCCATCAGTTGGGATGCATCAGATGTGTCCAACATTTCCAGTAAGTGCTGACTTTGTGTCAAAAATCCTGGCAATATCAACAGGCCATCTAGGAGAGTTATACTATCTCCCGTCACCGGAGTATGTTCCATAGTGTTGTGAGGTAAACTCTGCCGGTTCGGGTATCCATTGCAGGTCGGGTCTGGATGTTGTAACAAAGTCAATGGTATCAAAAGCAGTTATTCTTCCATTAGTGCTGAATCAGCAGTTTCCCCTAATGGAGCAAGCAGCAGTGAGAATCCTCCCTCCTGCTCTCTGGCTCTAGGGTCGGCCATCATGGCAGCTGGTCGCAAGGGTCCCCCTACTGAAGAGTATGGGCAGTTCCCTAGTGTCCTGGCAAAAGTTTCCCCATTCACTTTAAATACCACCAACAGCTTAATCTGGTTCCATATGTCAGTTTGCATCTGTATAATCCCCCTCTCCATGAGGCCGAAAATAGGCAGAATTTGCCTAGTCCTCCTTTCCCGGTCAACAAAAAAACTAAATAAATAAAAAACTGAAAAAAGGCAAGCATTTTTGTCTGTATACATTTTTTAAAAATGAAAAATGTGCAATGTATTGACATTTAAGACCACAGTTCCAGCTAAGTGCTCTGCTAGTATCAACTCATTCTATCTTGTGTGGCCATTTCGAGTCGGGTTAAGCAATGGATGGTTCCGATGCCATATGGAGCTACCGGTAACAAAAATCACAAAGGTAACGTCAGGATGTCACCAAATGTCCACAGGGTGTACAGGGATTCCATAATAACAGCATGCCTCTAGTGGATTGCAAGATACAGGGCATAGCCAGCAGTCTTCAGTACCCTAGAAGAAAAAATTACTCACTGTAGTAATTGTATCTTTTCTGGGATCCCTCACTGTGATTTACACAAGCATTGTCTTCCCCTGCACAAAGTGGTGTCCCAGAGAACCTTATGCTAATTATAGATCCAGAAGCAAATGGTCTGATACCTTTTATTGGACCAACATAGATGTTACAAAAAGAAAGCAATGTCTAAGCTTTCGGATCAACCAAGTCCTTCCTTGGAGACTTATGCCAGTTGTTCAGAGAATCACATTCTATTAACACCCAGATCATACATAAAAAAATAGAAAAAAATTCTCATTTTGTTTAAAGTACCTATTTTAAAAAATCACAGATTTAAATGGAATGAACAGCATTCCACTAGCTTGCTACTGCTGAGAATCTTTCCAAGGTCAAATGACATCAAAAGTAGATAAGCTGAACACTCAAGTAGACAAAACCTCTAACTGAAATTATTAATGAATGAGTGTGTTATGAGATTACTGTACATTCATAATTAAAAGCAAGACCTTTAGATTTAATACAATAAATGTCCAAGTTAAAATTTGATAGTATTGTATGATAAAAAACTGTATGACAGAAATGTATTTGTGGAAATAAGAGGGAATAAGGAAAATGTACCTTGTATGAACAACTGTTTATAACGTGCATACAGTATTAAACCTATCTGGAGACATTTTCTAAACTATATTCTCAACCAGTTAACACACTCCATAAACATTAAGACCTACAGTGCCGTAACAATATTTTTACAAGATAATATTAATTGTCAGTATTATTGCCAAGTAAAAAAATAAATCTCTCAAGGACCACCTAGAAAATGAGTTCATGCATCTTAAAATGTTCAAAGTTCAATAATGAGTCAGTATATAATTCAATAACTATATGAACAGAAACAATCTTAAGAATTTGAATAAAACCCCAATAAGTCCAAATGAGGACAAAACAGGTATCTGCGTCTGCTGTTCTCAGCCTTTGCTGATTGTACTGTGAGGCCTTCTGGCACCATGCAATTATGCTTGAAGTTGAGCCAATCCACATTAATTCATGGGTATTTGCATATGCTTCCCCATGATGCTTTGCATTACTGGGTATGTGTAATTTGTGTTTTCTTTAAAATTTGGCTATATGGCTAATATCCTCCAGGATAACTCTTGCCCCAGTGCATTTGCTCTGGGGTTCTATTGTTGTTCTCTTCTCTCTCCACTTTAGGCTGCCCATGACTCAAACCAATAAGATCCCCTATAGGGTAGCTGGCTATCTCTCATTGGGCTGAGTAACAGATATGGCACACTGATGAGTCCAAATGAGGATGAAACACGTGTCTGTTGTTCTCAGCCTTTGCTGATTGTGTTGTGAGGCCTTCTGGCACCATGCAATTCTGCTTAAAGTTGAGCCAGTCCAAATTAATTCATGGACATTTGCATATAATTTGCCTAACTTTCTTAATGGCGAAGTTACATAGGCAAATTTACAAGATAATGGTAATATTTTGTGGATTGTTCCATGGAGGCAAAGTCAGTGACTTCACTGGAATTTCAATGGCGAATTAAAACTTCTCAACATCTCTAGCTGAGGGCATTTGCCTTGGGTCCAAAACCTGCTCCTTTCCTTTTTCAGGAGGAGTGGTAAGGACATTCTTTTATTTTTCTTTTTTTTTTTTCTTGGCAGACACAGTTTCCTGTGCCTACCTGAGGCTTTCTTTTTTTTTCTTGCAATCACTGGACTCAGGTTGCCCAATTTTCAAAGGGCCGCTAGACTGGTGCATGCTGCACCAATCCACAGCTGTGGTAACCTCCGGGTGGGTCAGGGACCCTGCGCCCTATTCCAGAACAAAGGGGGTTCCTGCACCACAGTCCTAAGAGTTGCTGCAGTTGCAGTGTTGTGGCAAACCTTTGATGCACCAGAGAGGTTTGATGGAGGGTCCCATCAAGCCCCCCTCCAGCCCAGCACAACCCCAGCCCAGACCCTTGATGTTGTGGGGGATGGCTGCATGGCACACAGCAGCCAGACCAGTGGGGGTGGCAGTACTGGGTCAAATGGGCATGGCGACGGGTGGAAGGGTACACTGGTGGCACCAGGGCAGGCATGCCCTGGACAGTGAAAGAGTGCTGTGGACTGCCAATGAGCACTATGCTGGCATGGACTGTGTCGCAGGCCCCTGATGCCACCAGCCCTGCCACCAGCCCACATCGTGCAACCACTCCGATAGTGGGTGATAGACCATGGAGGCATGGGACGAGCTGCTGCACTCGGTGGGGAACATGCACCAGGCAGTGCCATCTGCTCCAATGCACAGCCACAAGTGCTGCAAGACTTACAGCAGTTGGGACGGGCACCCCAATCAGCAGATGCCCTCCTGAAGTCTGGCAGTCAGCATGTCAGGGAGTGCACATGCTGGGGGTCAGTTGGCAGGGCTGACAGCATCAGGGGTCCAAGACACAGTTCATGCCAGCATACTGCCCATTGTCAGTCCATGGCACTCATTCACTGTCCAGGACATGCCTGCCCAGTGCCACAGTGTGCCCTCTCACCCCTTACTGTGTCAATTCCGCCCAGTACTGGCACCCCCACCAGTCCGGCTGTTCTATGCCACGAAGCCCCCCCCCATGCAGCTTATGACAGTTATTTGGCACACGGGCTGTTAGACCAGCTCGTGGCTGGTCTAACCTCAGTGCCAATTTGCAGCCATGGCGGGGCTTCCAAAATCCCAAATTTTATTTATTTACAATTTTGGTGACCGGGAAAAGCACACTAAGCTGAGGCTCATTTCCAGGTGTGACCCGAGGGAGAAGGGATAGGGGAGTAAAAGGTATAAATATGTCATTTTACAACACAGAGTTCACTTGAAAAACACATTAGCAAATAAGGTACAGTAAAGGAAAATCTACAAACTGCGACCAATCGTAGTACAATAGCGTAGCAGAAACAATTAAGTAAACATAAAGAAAATTAGTATGTAGGACATGAGCAGAGCAAAGTGCAGTTGAGAGAGCAAGTGGTGTATCAGTTCTTTCTTGCAGTAGATGAGTTCTTAACTTATACAGGAGTCAGTGTAGGGGGCCAAGTTAAACTGGGACAGGTGCTAAATGAGGCTGGGTGGCACAGTCGCGATACAAATTAGGGGAGGGTAGTAAAGAGGTGTTCCAGTGGCTACTGGGAGGGATTAGGGCACTAGCAGGGTGGCGGATTTGATTGGAAAAGTGCTTGATTCAAACATAACTGAAAGGGCAATAATGTAAGGGCATTAGGGAGGGAGGAAGTTCCAGAGAGCGGGAAGGTGGTAGGACAAGGCTGACTGGCATGCACAAGATGAGGGATGGGGAGGAAATAAGGGGATGCTGCAGCCCCACTGTTGTGCAAGCTCCCTGGCAACCTGGCACACTGGCTCTTTTGGTGCAGGGGTGGCACAGGGAGGCCTCAGCACAAGGCATCCCAATTTCGATGCAGTCTGTGTTAGAAAATCAGGATTACTGCAAAATTTGGCGCATGGTGCCATTTGTGTCAAATCTTTTTGGCGCAGGTACCTTGTGCCAAATTTTGCCCTTTAAAAATTGGGCCGAGGGTTCAGCCTTCGGACACTCGGGTATCTACCATCTTTACCATGCTTATCTGGTGGGTGGACAGTTTAAACTTTTTTCTCTCTCCCCTTTGATAAGGACTTTTGCTGTATCTAAGAACACAAACCATCTGATGCGTGTTTTCCACCATCATTAGGACTAGGAACTCCCTCAGAGACTTTATTATATTTTGGTGACATGGAGGCAGACTGAGAAGCCATAAACTCTTCTCTTTTTTTTAGTCCTCATCTTTTGGGTTTTAGGGCAAAACTTTATACAGAACTCACAACTGGTAAAATCGTGATCTGGACCCAGGCATGTTAAACGAGACTTGTGGCAGTCTGCCTTTGCCAAGAGCTGGAAATAATTTTTTACAATTCTTAAAGCTTGTTGATCCTGTTTTCTTTTTCTTGGGTCTATCATGCCAAACAGTCAAGATCTCAGATAAATAGTTTAGGTCCTCCCCTCAAAAAAAAAAAAAAAAGAACACCCGCACTGTCACAGAGCCTAAGGTAAAAAAGTCAGTTCTGAGGGGGAAAAAATATAAGATTCTGGTTCCCTGTTAACAGGAACTGTTCATTATTAAAGGGGAACTGTTAGAATTCCTCAATTAGAAAAACAGGACCTGCAAGTCCCAATTATCTAAAATGCATTAGCTGTCATTTTTTTAAATACCTGAGACTGACAAAATCTTAAGTTTATCTGGTTGATCCTGGAACCCTCTCCCCGCCCCTGCTATTTTTACGCCAGAGTCCCCCGCGGCCATCCCTCTGATGACACAACTGATGGGTTAAGCCACGGGGGACTCCTATGTGACAGTATAGTTGCTGTAAAATATTAACAGATAAGAAGCGCATGTTTATGCTTTTAAGACTGGTACCAATCAACTGAGGAAAAGCACTTTCCTCGGTTGATTAGCACCAGCCTTAGAAGTGTAAACATGTGCTTCTTATCTGTTACTATTTTATGGCAACTATACTGTCACATAGGGAGGCACCCGCAGTTCAGCCCATCAGTCACATCATCAGAGGGCTAGCCATGGGGTACTCTTGGACAATAATGGCAGGCGGAGGGCCACAGGATCAATCAGATAAACTTAAGATTTCAGCAGTCTCAGGTATTTAAAACAATTATAGCTAGTGTGTTTTAGAAAACCGGGATCTGTAGGTCCCATGTTTTTAATTGGGGAATGCTGACAGTTCCCCTTTAATAAAAATGACTTATACTATATTTCTGAAATAGAGCAGTTGTAAATGCCAAAATTCTGTAACAGAGAATTTTAGCAGGGTGGCTCCCTCTGTGTGGGAACCATTGTAAAGCACATAAAAAAATGCTAGATCAAACCTCTTAGAAGCTATTTTTAAATGAAAGCTAGTCCAAAAAAGCTAAATTAAATGGTTCCCTAAAGGCAGGAACTGCGCTATACAGCAGCCGTCTTTAGTTCCTGGAAACCAATCAGAAACCAGAGAAACCACAAATATATACAAAAATAAGCAAATTTCCCTAACGAAGAGTTATTGAGAAATAACTAAAAACTGAATACAACTTTTAGATTTAAAATAACAATGTATAAGGAGACCAGAAATACCAGAGCTGACTTTGAGGTGACTGCTCTCTTCAGGAGGAGGAACAAATATGATGTTAGGGGCTAGAGTGAAGAGTGACCACAGTGCAGAGTTTGAACCTTGATTCTAAGTTCTATCCGTAATTAGCAGAAGGTTCTATCTCTGGGTCATCACGCTCTGCTGGGAAGATTATGCTTCTGTAAAGCATCGGTGAGGAATTCCTGGCATTAGAAATACAATTATAGCACACTGCGTCCCCTGGCATGTATTATTCCACTTATAATATGTATACAAATCTCAAACCTGTTATAATGCCTTGTAATAGATGTCTGATTATTAGTGTTGTAATTGTTATTTTATATGTTCGGTGAAACCAATTAATGATTGATTACATTGGCCCACATTTTCAAAGGAGATGCGCAACCCAAAATGGAGATGCGTGGCACATCCCAGAAAGTGCGTGGAAGCACAATATTCAAAAGGGAGAGATGTGTCATGCATTTCCGAATGCACAATCGCACAAAACTAATGTATGCAGTGCAAAAAAAGGGGGCAGGTACATGAATATGCCACGCAATGGTATATTCAGCCAAAATGTGCGGCACATCAGCCGCACATCCCAGAAATGTGCCACGTAAAGATAGGCAGGCAAAAGGATGACCTAAAACAGCCAGCCACCTACAAGAAGGCCGCAGAACTGCAGACGAGCCATCCTGAGACAGCCCTTGGAGGTGCACCAGGACATGCTCCAGGCACCCATACACAGCAGTCATGCCAGGATGGAAGTACCCAAAGCCACAGGTGCCGACAGACCACAGGCACTGCCCAGAGAGCCACCACCTACACCACACCCAGGATGTAGACACCCAGCTGTCAAATGCCTGTGCTGTCGGGTGCCCCCTAGCACAGCAGTGGAGCAGATGGCCACACTGCAGCACACGTACCACAGGGCGCCACCCGGTGGTGGCATGCATTCAGGGTGATGTCTGGGGCAACGGTGCCCAGGTAGCTTGGTGGGATGTGTAGCAGCCGGGCACAGATTAGGGACTGACCTGTGGCACATACCCATGGTGGTACACCGTAGGTGTACCAGGTGGGACCCACCCACTCGGATACCTGGTCACCCTATGCACACTGCCATTTCTTGCAGTTATCACCATGTTCCCCTCATATGGGGGGGGGGACTGCAGGTGAAAGTACACTGCATACAGAGCTGGTGTACCACATGCATGTGGTATACCGATCAGACGTTGTCACCCTCTGCCCTCCACTGTTGCTTGTCCAGGTGGGCCCCTGTGGCCAGTGGCCAGGTGGGCCCCCTGTACCCCAGTCCGAACATGTACATGGCTATTGGTAATAGCACTGTACCCAGGCCAATGCAGTCCACTCACCCACCCCCACAGAAACATTCCATCACATCTGCCTATTAAGCTGCAGTACCTCCTGTTCACCTTTGTGGGGTGATGGGCCAGCTCTGCAAAACTGGAACTGAGCATGCCCAGGGGTATGCAGATGACCTGCATACATTCCAGTACTGAGCTGCGCATGAGGGGAATGGGCTTGAGATATACAATGAGGCCATTTACATATCCCGGCTGAATATTGTAATATTGGGCACCACGCATGTGGCCGCCTAGCGCACATTTCCCCATGCTCCACATAGGGCTCAGGTCACCTGCCATGCCACGCATCTCCCACTGTGTGATCGCACATGTTCGGGATATTCAGCTGGACATGCACAATCATATCTCATGGCGCATCTTCTAAATATATGCCATTATTTTGTGCCGGTGCATCTCAGCTGTGCGGTGTAGGCACTTGTGCGATGCAGCCTGGGACTTTTGAATATGGAGCCCATTGTCTGGGCTTGCTCCTGAACTTGGGTCTCCACATGCGGCACTATTACTGGGCCATCAGGGCAACCCATATTTGAAGTTTCTTCTAATATTTTTATGTTATTGGCTTTGTAAGGATTTAAGTTGATCACTTTTGAAGGAAGAGAAAGTATATTAAAAAAATGGGGTTTTATTGGTAAAACTTTACAACGTAACAAGATCTTTTTTCACATACTATACATCAAAAATGAAGCTGCGGTCCATTTTAATTCCCAGGTCTTTGGAAATAGACAAACTTAACTTAGTGGGCACAAGTAGAATAGATCACAGTTCAGCACCAAGATTTCTGTCAGGCTACATGGATACAATGTGGGTAACACAGCATGTCATCACAGTGATGCACACATGATGACCGCAGTAAACAAATCAGTTGTCAGTATGTTTACATGTTGTTTATATGGCAGGCTGAGGGCCAGAAAATGTTGCTTGTGGTCTGAAACAGAGAATCAGGACCACTGTCTGCCATGTAACTTACATTTTTTTTCTAGTTTTTTTTTTTTTTAACTCTCATTTTATTATACTTAACCTCAGGGTCAACGGAGATACTCTACAGCCACAGGAGCAGATAAGGAGAGTAAAGGAGAATTTTTCCCACCCTGCAATTTACAGTGTGTTGGTACACGCACTTAAAAGTAGCAATACCATGTGATGCTATCGGCCATAGCACTGCACAAAGTGGAAGCAATAAAAGTAATAATCAATACCACTTGTGTATAGTGAAGACAGTTTCAGGAGATGCTTATCGGCTAACAATAAAGGCTGCTGCAACTTCGCAAAATGTTAAAAAAAATAAAGCCATAACACTAAGAAGCATCAGGGAAGTATCACAGGCTCCAGTATTTGGTAAAGAAAGTCAGTGGCTGTAGGTGTCAGTGGATAAGGGACTTGGTTTAGAGGTGTGTGGTGGGAGTACGAGATGTGTCTGCATATGATATTACTACCATTTAGATGGAAATACTACTGGGCTGAACAAGCTTGCAGTAAATACATTCCAATCCTAAAACTTATCTGGACCACTGTCTATGGCACCTGCAGCTGGTGCAGAACACGGCAGCCAAGCTACTGACTGGTCCTTCAAGGACAAGTTATGCAACCCCTGTGCTGCGTGAACTGCAATGGCTGCCAGTTAAGTGGTGTATCTCCTTTAAAGTTGGTTTACTAACTTATAAGACCCTATACAGGTTAAGTTCTGGCTATCTGTTGGATCTCCTGCAATCTTACGTGCCTTTGCAAATTCCTCGCTCTGCCAAGATGGGTCTCTTAGCTGTACCGAGGGCAAGGTTAAAGACCTTGGGTGACTGGGCCTTCGAAGAAGCCAGCCCAGTCCTCTGGAATTCATTCCCAAGGGCCCTCAGAGAAGCTCCCAGGGTGGAGGCCCTTAGGAGAGGTCTGAAGACTCCTTTTCAGCAAAGCCTGCTCATTCCCCCATTAATCTATCCCAGCTGAAAGTTTATACACATCTTATCTGATTTTGTTTAATTGCTTGAGTTATTGTTATGTGTATTTATTTACATATTTATTAATTTATTTAGTTTTGCATATCCATTTAGTTTTTGTTTACCAGGAAGGGAACACTAAGCAAGTAAATGCCTGTTTACAGGTACGATGCAGGAGAGTACAAAGATAAAAAAAAAGCAAAAGTAACTGAACAATTAACTCTTGCTGTGCTGCACACTGATATATCAGTCTAGAATTCCTATATGTCCTATATGTTCTAATTCTATCAGCAGCCTAAGGGTTAAGATATAGGAGCCAGCAGAGCAGGTGCGCAATATAGCATGAAAATATGAGAAACAGAGCATAATGATGTCAACAGTAGCAAAATGGTAAAGCTCCCACTGGAACACAGTTCAAATAATCATACCTAAAACAAGGGTGAACACAAAGTTAACATACATGCAGGTTTCCTAACACTGATCAGGTTAACAATCAATACATGGGGTATATAAAAGAGATGATTCTCTGTACAAAGTGCACACAGGATGTCAGGATATTAACTTGAACAGGAACAAGTGGATGACCCCTTTAAGTGTCTCTGGAGGGCACCTTTGAAGCGCTCATGTGAGGGAAGGCTCAAGATGTCTAGTGGAAGGGAGCTCCAGAACGTTGGGGTGAAGATGGAAAATGCCTGTTCACCCATTTTGGTGCAGCATTTGGGAACATGAAGGAGTGATGTCTCAGAAGACCTGAGTGAGTAGGGCTGGTGAGGAGCATAGGGAGGGTTAAGGGATGAGAATCTTAAAATCTTGTCAATAAAGCATCTAGGGAATAGTACTGGGCAGCAGAGGAAGACAGCAAATTAAGGGAGGCATAAAGAATGCAGTGGTGGGTTAGGCAGGGGGATGCCAAGGAGAAGCAACATATGTATTAAAGGTCACCTACTTGTAAAGTGCAGCTCTGGGATGTGTGAGAAAAGACCAGATCGCCATATTGGAGACAAGGGAGGAGGACACCCTGGGAGATAGCGAGCCTGGCTTGGGTATTATAGAGCATCTTGTATGGTATTCAAACCCAAGTCTGGAACTGACTGCTTTACAGGTGATTTATGTCACTTTACTGTAAGCTGCACTGGGCCTCTGGGTAAGGGCACCATTAAATATAAAAAAAAAACAACTACTAATATTGGTCTGCTAGATATTTCAAATACTACAGTACTCATTTCACTGTATATTTCAAGTAGTATCTGATGGTCCCAAATTGGCCTCACAATTCATGAACTGATGTCATCCCAGTCTGCTGTCATGGTAGTCAATGTAATTTCATTAACAAAGGCACTATGAGGTCAGCTGGGGACGACCAAAATGTTTTCTACACAAACTTCTTAGATGGGCCATTAGTTCCAGGTTCAGGAATGAGCCTGGGTCATCGGGGACCAGCCAGGGAGGGGAGTAGACTCGAGCATTCCAAAGGATGTTCTCCTCTTCCAGGGACAGTGGGCTGACTGCCTTGCAATACTACCTCCACCTGTAGGTGTACAGGTGGTGGAGCAGCTGTACAAACATAAGGAGGGGGGAACGCTAAGCTGTGTTTGGGCGGAGTCTGCGTCAGCATGATCCTGTTGAGGCCTAGGTCCTCATACCAGAGTCAACAGGACAAGGAAGCCACAGTCTGGGGAGAACTAAAGGGGTAAATCCCCTCCAGTTGAGCTTCGTGACAGCTGGTATATCTGGCCCAATGGCAGTATATCCGACATGCTAGGTGGAGGTGCCAAAAACACGGTTAAAAAAAGATGCGTTAGAAACCCTGGAAACAAAAGTTGACTGTTAAGTAAAATGTATTCTCTAGTAAACTGTACTAGCTGAAACACTATGTTTATGAAAATACATACTAAAGTGCATACCTTACTGTATACATGTTCATATAAAATCAGTCTATAGCAGGAACACAAAAATTACTTTTTCATTAATAATTATATACTGCGTAACGATGTATGGCTATAATATATATCTGCTTTTTAACTTATAAAGCTTTAAAATAAAAAATGTTTACATAATTGTTTCCTGGTATTTACTGAGAACCCCATTAACAATTAATCAAGTAATGGCAATTAGAATACTAGAATACTACTACATATAGTTTTTATTTTTACGGAAAACAATTTACCTTCTGCTTTGGTCCAGGAATCATCAATTACATTGTAAACATAAACATGTTTATTTATTACCAACACAATATGATCAAGCACAAAAACTTCTGAGTAAAGTATTGCGGAGCCAGCCTGAAACAAACAAAAACACATTAATTACTATCTTTTCTTCAACATTTTTTTTAACTGTCCGTCAGATTGAAAGTTAGAGCGAGCATTTTCTTTTCCACCTTAATATCTGAAACTGCTATAGTCCACATTCATAAGAAGTACTGCTGTGGGTATTCTCCTTTAATTTATACACCTTCAGAAGCAGTCCATTCACTAGAACCTAATGCCATAATTCAAACTGCATGAATGGAACTGAGACCTGAAACACATACTTTATTTAATCAGAAATAAACCATCTAATTACAAAAAAACTAAGCACAGTGCAAGAACAAGCCCATCTTTTTTTCATATGTAAAAGCAAACTTAAAGTCTACACACATTTTGCTGTATTTCAGAGTAAGTCAAAATTGTATTAAGTTTCTTTCCATTTAAAAGGAACAGACTACAGTGGGTGCTTCTCTACCACCCTCACCCACCTCCCCTTCCTTTCTATCATGGTTGCACTCCCCTTCCCTCTCCTCCTTGTCCTTTGTTCTTTCCTTTCCCCTTCCCTAAGTCCCCCCTTCACTGGATGCCATTGTCTAAATCATACAATACTGCATTCATTACTTGTATTTATAAGTGAAAAAAGAGGTGAGAAACACATGAAAAAATAGTTGTATATCAAATTTATTTTATTTGATTGTATATACATTATATATACTTGTTTGTATCATAAAACTTAATAAAAATTAAAGTTTACAACAACTTATAGATTAGGTTACTCTTGGGGCTGTCATCCCTGAGCTCACTGGAACCCAGAGCACCAATGAGGAAAAGCAGGGCATGAAGGCAACGTGGATACAGTGCACTGCCAAAGGGAGGTCAGGCCAAACATAGACATGAAGCAAAGAATGGAAGCACACTCACCATGAAGCTGAGAAAAGCTGCAAATCTAGTGAAGGTAGACCAAAACATTTTATTATAACAAAGTCAAGCAGACATGATAGACCGCAAGGCCTTTTCCTGTTGGCTCAATCGTATGTTCATATGCAAGGTTCACAAAGAAGAAAAATCAGCTCCAAAGTAAAAAATATGAATCCTAATCACAGCCACACAGTACTACATACAGAATAATGCATATGTAGTAGGTTGATAAGCATTTTTTTCACACCCAAGGTGTGTGATAATAGAGAAACCTCGAGAGCGAAGCTCGAGAGGTTTCACTATGATCACACACCGAGGGTGTGAACAAACAAATGTATATCGACCTATTACATAGGTTTTATTTTTTATAATAACTGGTGCAAAAAGATTGCTTTACCTTATGGTCGTGGCTTCCAGTTGGGTAAAGTTGTTGGGTCAAGTAAATCACAATCGGGTTGAAATAAAGCAAAAAAAATATACATCAAACAACTAGAAAACATTTTTTTTTTCAGTTTAAATCATTTGCCCAAGTCCTTTGGCTTCAGTGTGTGTTGTTTCGTCATCTCGATGGGTCAGGGGTCATTCCAGTCATTGTGGAAACGAGGTGAAAGTTCATGCCGGCTATGGAAATGATAAGGGTTAGTCGGGGGAAAGTACACACTTAGTGGAGAGTTTTTCAGCTGGTAAATACTTGAAATGATTACGCTTTCTGATTTGGATCTGTATGTTTCATTTTAAATGGAGGTTGTGCTGTGAGTTTGAATCTACGCTTGGAGAACCGTCTCGTAGTGCCACAATCTGTTTAGTCTGGAATGCTAATGCGCAGGCTTTCGATAAGATTTCAAAAAGTCGTATCAACTTGCAGGTTGATACGACCGACTTTTTACAGTACTTGAAAATGGGTTGATAACGGGGGTCACCACTTATTATAACTGGTTATGTCTCAACCCAGGTGAGATGGAGGTCATGATTGTCAAGCTGGGTCAGTAGGGCTCAGCGATGATGGGTAATTCAGTGATACATCCATCACTGGGCGACCAACCACTCAGAGATGTAGATGTCATTATGAATCTTGGGGTCATTTTGGATTTCAAGCGGACACTTGACCAACAAGTGTTGGCTGTAGGCTGATCTGGCTTTTACCATCTCCACAACTACAACATCACCAAGATTAAACCGCATCTAGCCCCAGCTGACCTGGCTGCAACTGTTTATGCCTTTGTTACCAGGTTTGACTACTGCAACCCTCTGTACTTACGGTTATCTGAAGGCTTGATGCAATGCTGCAGCTGGTCCAGACTGCTGCAGCCTGGCTGACTATGGGTACTTCTCAGTGGGATCATATCACACCAGTTCTGTGTGCATTGCACTGGCTGCTTCTGCTGTAGTGCATAACTTTCAAGATGTGCTTGATGACTTTCAAGGCCCTACGTGGTTTGAGACCAGACTACTTAAAAGATCTCCTGGTTACTTACCACCCAACTTGTTCCCTCCACTCCTTCAATGCGGGTCTCCTCATTGTTCCTTCATCTTGCCTAAAACAATCTTGGGACAGGGTATTCTGTGTGGCAGATCCTTTGCTATGGAATGCCTTGCCTGTAAATGTTTAGTCTGCTCGCACGTTGGAGACCTAAAAAACCTCTCTGAAAACCTATTTATTTAAGCTGGCATTCTCAGATTGCTTTTAGATAGTTTTAACAACATGTTTATTTATGCTGTATTAATTGTGACATCTATTTTAACGTTTTATGTTATTTTGATTGTGACGTGCCCTCAGCTTTCGAGAAAGGGTGCTCCGTAAATAAAATCTGCCTTGCCTTGCCTAGGAAAATGGCGACTCAGCAGGCTGTTGTCTTCCAGAACAAGAGATGTCAGTAGACACAGGTTCTGCCTTCAAGCTTAAACTAGATAAGTACCTTGAAGAAAAGGGGGTGACAGAGTATTCTCATTGAGTTGGTGGTGAAAAGAACTTGATGGGCTTGTCTTTTTTCTTTCATGTGTTTGTATTTTTGCAGCTCTATGGCCACCCCAATGGTACAGTGGTTAAAGAAGTCACTTGCCATATTGGCATTCCTGTCTTGTGCTCTTTTCCTGGGTCAACTCGGAGAGTCCAGTCTCAGACAGAGTACATGCCCCAGCAGACACTTTCCATCTTGGAGGAGTGCGGTAGATGATTTATTACTGTCTGTATCACCTCCCTGTGGGAAGGGGAAGCTGCAGTATGAAAAGCAAAAACCAGCAGTGGGGAGACAGATTTTAAAGAACTGTCACATCAGAAGTGAAAGATAAAAACTAAACTTCTCCATTTGAAAATCTGACAGTACACAGGAAACTACATTAAGTAGTTATTGTTACTTTCACTTCTAGTGTTTGGGATTCATAGATGAATATGAACAAATAGGAAGATCGTCTTACCTTGTACTCACGTTCAAGAATAATTTTTCTCATTACAGCAGCCACATTTCTTCATCTGTGCACTGTGTCAGGTGCAGACAAAGAAATTCTATTAGACTAACCATAATCTCTTTGTCTTTATTTCTATTTTATTTAAAAGGTCAGAGTTGCAGAATAACAGATATTGGGCAAGATATTCAAAACTTTGCCCCGGGGCTAAATTAGCACTGTCCGGCGGGCAAACATAGCCCAGAGCACAAAGCATGTTATATTCAAAAGGAATAGCCCGGGGCAAACAGCTTCTGAATATAGCATGAGAATGAGGCCGGGCAAACTGAGCTAGGAGTGCAGGGCAAACGTAGCCCTGGAATAAGACAGCACCGACTATAGCAACCAGGAAGTGCAAACCACAACAACAACACAGTGCACAGCGACATGAAGGTAGGTAGAGGTGAACTATGTGGCCAATGTGTGTGCCAGCAAATGCGTGGACCCAGTACAGCTGCAAGCAGTAGCGGATGTGAAAGAACAGTGTTCAAAACTGTATAATGTTCCCTGAACCGTTAGCGCTGCCCTAACACGTTTGCAGGGAGCTAAGCCGTTTGCCCGGTGCTAAACTTTGCCATATTCAAAAGTGACATGCAAATGAGCCTACTTAGGTAGTCTCTGGGCAAACATCCAGATTAGCATCTCATTATGCCCTGATTTGCATGCAGTTTGCCCAGCGTTACTGCAGGGTCCCACAGCTCCACCTGTAGGTCAGTCTGGAGGTACAGGGGCTGGCCAGGTCTGGCTGCAGTACCACCTGTAGGTCAGTCTGACTGTGCATGATGGTTGCTGCAGGCTACATGTATGCAGTACAGCATAGCATTGTGTACCCCAGGAGACAACACAGCATAGACACAGGTGGTGGTGGTGATGCATGCAACTGTTACACTGTAGGGCATGCTACAGTGCACAACAGACACCACAGTAGCAAGGGGGCCAGTAGTGTGAGGGACACAGCAATGCCTATGGTGTGTAGGGTAGTGATGACCACTGCACTGTACACAGTGACAAGCCCACCCTGCAGGTGTGTACTGCCAGTGGACATTACTGTCACACTGTTGTGTGGCCCACAGATGTTGCACCTTTGGGCATGGGATGCTCATAGTGACATAGACATTGTTGGCTGTGTGTGCTGGGGTGTATGTACAGCTGTGCGGTATGTGACTGGGGGGGCATGTACGATCGGACAGGCACACTGGTATTGGGGTATTCCCAATACTGGCCCATGTGCACTGCATGCTGTGTCCCAGCCTTGTGGCCGCACCAGGTCTGTGGTGAGGCCTGGCCAACCGTACACCCTCCCCTCAGCACCCACCATGCCCACAGTGCTGCATGGGTGTGCCAGCATCTGTTGGTCCCCATAGACGTATGGTCTGCAGGTGTGTGCTGTATGGCCACACTACCACGGTGACCCTGAGGGCTGGGTCACCACATATTGCCTGGCATGGTTGGGACTGGTGGCAGCAGTTGGCATCACTGTGGTGCCATCAGTGAGCAGCATGTTTCTTCCATGTCTGGCTTTTTCTCTGTGTCACAGTCATATGTTAGGGTCGCGCAAGGCCGCGCTAATGCCACGCAAGGCCACAATATCACACAAAGCTTTTTGCCCAGAATTAGGACCAGCTTTTCCTGGGTGGTAATTTGCACTGCGCAAAGGGTCGCACCAAGTCGTGTTAAACACCTCAGCACCACACTAGTCGCTGAATATCTCATAGCGCCTGTTTTCATGTTCAGTTTGCCCCTTGCATATATTTTGGTTTGCCTGGCGCTAATGCTGTTTGCGCGCGCTATTTGGCCTTTTGAATATAGCAGACCCACGCTCATCCCACACAAACAGTTTGCACACCGTGCAAAGCTTTGAATATTTGGGCTGTTAGATACAAATCTCATTTAAGTTGCAAAACATGAGGCCGGCCTGGTGGTGCTGAGCGTTGACGTGCTGAATGCCACACCTTGCGCCACGCTGGCGACCAGGGTTCGGGGACGGACTCTGGTTGCCTGGGTCGGCAGGGGGAGGAGAGGAATGAGCATCCGGAGGACTGCTCTCCTCTCCTGGGGTGGGTTTGTGGGGATGCCTCACTCTGCGGTAACACCTGTTGGAGACTGAAAGGTACCGCAAGGAGCATGCTGTTTCGGGGGAGGCGCCAGTGCACATCAGTGAGGGCACGTCCCTCGCATAAACATCATTCCGTCTCGGGGGCAACACACACACAAGGTAGAAAAAACTCGGTTGATGGGGAGGTGACGGCGGTCACTCCAGGGCCACTCCCACACAGTGCTGGGTCCGACCCTCAACTTGACTCTCTATGATCCCTGCCTCCCCATATGGGGTCCGTGGGGGGGTCAACCCAGCACCCAAATCCTCGGTCGGGGGAAGGAGTTCAGGTGGGGCAGTAGAGGAGCAGCTGAGTGGGCCCCGCCAGAGAGATATCCCACAACTGGCAACCAGAGCAAAACAGAATGTACCAAAAAAAAAGTTACAAAACATGTACATATAAATTATATGTTTAGCATGTTTTATTTTACAGAATGTTTAAAAGAGTAAAGACTAGAACAGCTGCAAAATTGTGGTGCTAAGTTGCTCTATACATGGGGACAAAAGAAAAAAATACTCACCTTAGTAATTGTGTTTCTTCTAATGGAGTCTTGCTGTATTCTGACTATTGCAGTTAGCCCCAGCCTTTAAACTGCCCTGGAGAACAAAGGGTTAACTTTCTATGCAGAGCATAGAATGCTGAGCTCGAGCTCGGTTGAGGTCTCTGTCTGCTGCCCTTTGAAATCCAACCGTCAGATTCTTACGAGCAAAAAACTCACTAACTATCCTATGTAGAAATTGTAACATTTTTACTAGCCAACTGGCAACAAGAGTGTTGAATTCCCAAGGAAGACTCAAGTCAGGAAACCCAAAACCAAAAACCAATCCAAATAAGAATAATAATAAAACAAACACCCAAACAAAAAGAGGAGGGTGTAAAAGAAGCACCCCTGAGGTGCAACACTGTACCTGCCCGCCCACTTCCCAAAAACAGGTTCTGAGAGGGGAGGCAGGGAAGGAGGTCAGAATACAGCAAGACTCCATTAGAAGAAACATAAACACTAAGGTGAGTAATTTTTTCTTCAAACAACATGAAGTCTTGCTGTATTCTGACTATTGCAGACTACCAAGCAGTACCTTCATGGAGGTGGGACAGAACCTACTTTGGGAATAGGCTCTGAAGTACTGCTGTGCCAAACCAAGCATCACTCCTAGCCTGGATATCCAGAGAGTAATGCTTGGTAAAGGTATGGACTGTTTTCCAGGTGACTGCTCGACAAATTTCTAAGAGAGGAATATCCCTGGCAGCAGCCAGGGAAGCAGCTGTACCTCTAGTGGAGTGAGCCCTCAGGCCTGAGGGTGGAATCTTTCCTAGTTTCTCATAGCAGAATTGTATATAAAACACAATCCACCTGGCAATAGTTCTCTTGGTGGCAGGTTTGCCCTTTCCCACTTTTCCATAAGTGAGGAACAACTGGAGGGAATCAAACCCGTGACCCTTGGTACGCTCTATGTAGTAGCTAAGGGCCCTTTTAACATCTAAACTGTGTAGCCTCCTCTCTCCTGAAGAAGAATAATCAGTGAAGAAGACAGGAAGAGACATAGACTGATTCAAGTGGAAATCTGAAACCATTTTGGGCAAGAACCTTCTATTGGTTCTAAGGGCCACTTTATCCCTGTGAAAGGAGATAAAATCAGGTTCCACTGACAGGGCTTGCAATTCACTGATATGTCTGGCAGAGGTAATGGCTACTAAAAACACTGTTTTCCAAGTCAAGTACTTAAGCTCTGCTGAGGACATAGTTTCAAAGGGAGGTTGCATAAGTTGAGTAATGCAAACATTTAAGTCCCAGGCAGGGGCAGCGTCTCTAAAGGGAGGATTGGTATGAAGCAATCCCATAAAAAATTTACAGAACACAGGATGAGATGATAGTGAGGAAGACTTCCCCACTGACAGAAAAGCAGAAACAGCTGACAAGTGTACCTTGAGAGTCGCTGGTCTGAGGCCTAAGCCATTCAAATAGACCATATAATCCAGAACTGTAGGCAATTCAGCAGTGTCTGGGGAAATATGTTTCTTGGAACACCAAATGCTGAATTTCTTCCATTTGGAGTTATAGGTTTTTCTAGTGGCAGGCTTTCGAGAGGCTTTGAGAATATCCAGAACCCCCTGAGACAGATGCAAATCTGCATACTCTAACTCTTCAAGAGCCATGCCTTGAGATTGATAGACTGAAGATTGGGGTACCAAATCCTCCCCTGAGAGGAGGTTAACAGGTTGTAATTCCTGGGAAGAGACAGGGGAAGATGGACTGCTAAGGACAGCAACAGGGGGTACCAAGGCTGTCTGGCCCAGTCTGGAGCAATCAGTGTCACTTTGCAAAGTTGTGACCTTATCTTGACTAAAACTTCTAACAGTAGAGGAAAGGGAGGGAAGGCATACAGAAATTTCCCCTTCCCAGTTCAGAATCAGAGCATCCAGAGGGACTGAGCCCAAGACTGGGGGTCTGCAACAAAAGAGAGGAAATTGGTGATTGTCTGGGGCTGCAAAGAGATCTATCTCTGGAGTGCCCCACCTTTGAAAAAATCACCTTCAACACCAGAGGGTCCAGGGACCATTTGTGATGGCCCTGTGAGATCCTGCTCAGTGCATCTGCTAGCACATTGTCCTTCGCTGGAAGGTGGGCTGCTATCAGAGAGGTTTGCAGGGAATAAGCCAGAGACCACAACTTCATGGCTTCTGCGCACAAGGCCATAGACTGAGTGCCTCCCTGCTGGTTGATGTGCCACACGGTGGTGGTGTTGTCTGTTCTGACCTGAACCACCTTGTTCTGCACTGACTGAGAGAAAGCTTGCAGGGCCAGAAAAACTGTCCTGAGTTCTAGGAGATTGATATGGAGAAGGGATTCCTGAGGGGACCACAGTCCCTGGGCAGTGAGGGCCCCCCAGGTGGGCTCCTCAGCCCAGAAGGGAAGCCTCCGTGGTAAGGACCACTGAATGAGACTGAGTGACAAATGGGACTCCTTGCCTTAAATTGTCCTGATCCTGCCACCATTGAAGGACTAGGATCAGGGTCCGAGTCACTGGAATCAGTTTGGTAAGGGGATCCTTCCTCTGGGACCAAAAGGCCCTCAGATGGAACTGAATGTCCCTCATCTGGAATCTTGACCCTTGGACCACTACTGTAGAAGCTGTCATGTGGCCCAAGAGCTAAGGAAATGCCTTGCTGGTCGGGACACCTGAAGGCTGAAGGAAGAAGCCAGTTCTATAAGAACTCTTGCCCTTTCCAGGGAAGAAAGGCTCTTGCTTTGACAGTATCCGGCTCCACCCCTATAAAGGTAAGGAGCTGCACTGGCTCGAGAACTGACTTTGGGAAGGTTGAGAAGAAATCCTAGAGAAGTGAGCACTTGCTGGGTCACTAGCAGGTCTGACTTGACTTGGTCTGGAGACTGGCCCACTATAAGCCAGTCATCCAGATATGGAAAAATGGAAATCTTTTGCCTTCTTAGAAAGGCAACGACTACTGCCAGGTACTTTGTGAAACCCTTGGGACTGATGTTAGGCCAAAGGGCTTTGAACTGATAGTGGCCTGAGGGCAACTCGAACCTAAGGTACTTTTTGTGGGAGCACCTGATGGGAATGTGAAAATAGGCATCTTTGAGGTCCAGGGAAGCTAGACAGTCCCCTGGCCTTAGAGAGGGAAGAATTATTCACAGAGTTGCCATCTTGAACTTTGGTTTTAAAAGATGTTTGTTCAGGTATTTTAGATCTAGGATGGGTCACCACTCCCCTGTCGTTTTTGGGGTAAGGAAGTACCTGGAGTACAGACCTTTGCCCCAGTGTAGGGTAGGAACTCTCTCTATGGCTCTTAAGGCCAGAAGAGATGAAATCTCTGCCTCTGGGGCAAGGATTTCTGAGAGACCTGCAGGTGGAAAAGATCTGTCTCTCATCTTCGGAAATTTTTTGAAGCTGAGAACCAGTCTCTGGCTTACTACTTCCAGGACCCACTTGTCTGAGGTAACAGACATCCAGTCCTGGACAAAGTAAGTCAGCCTGCCCCCTACTGGAATAGGAGAGTCGACCTGGGCAGGCCCATCAGGGTGTCTGCTTGGCAGGGGCCTTAGGCTGAGGAGTGGATGCAGTCCTGCTCATCCCTCTTCTGCCTCTCCCTCTGAAGGACCCCCTCTGTGAAAAGGGAGAAGAGGCCCGTGCTTGGTAAAAAGGCCTATGAAAAGGCCTGCCCCTGCCCCTAGACTACTGCCTTTGAGGAGTTGCCTGCCTCTCCTTGGCCTGAGCACTCCTGTAAGTGGTCCTGTACTTGTCCATTTTCTTCATGTAATTCTCTGTCTGCTCCCCAAATACAGAATTACCCACTACAGGAAAATCCAAGGCCTTAGCCTGGGTGTCCTGTGAGAGGCTAGTACATCTGAGCCAAGCCATACTCCGAAGAGCCACAGATGTAGCTATGACCCTTGATGACACATCATTGGAGTCCACAGCAGCAGCATGAAACTGTACTTTTGATGCCTCAATCCCATCAGCAGCCACCTCCTCCAGCCCATTGGCTAGCTGGGGGGAGGCCTGTTTAGCCAGTGCCAGCACAGTGTCCCACCTGGACTTCTGGTACCTGGCTGTATAGGCCATATAGTTCGCCTGCCTGAGTCCCAAGGAAGATGCCATGTACTGCTTTTTTGCCATGGCATCAATCTTCTGGAGTCTTTGTCTGGGAGGTGTGAAGTCAACGGAATATTTGCCTTGTCACAGGCAGCAGCCTGCACTACCCTAACATGGCTGCATTGTTGGTATAAAAACTCTGTATCTGAGCCTGATAGTGTGTACCTCTTGTCCATCCTTCTGTCAACAGGAGGTACAATATTAGGAGACTTCAAGATTTTGAGTGTCTACTTCCCAAAGGATCTGTGGAGGGGAATAGACAGTCTCCTGGACTCTGGGATGTCCATCATTTCTACATAAATCAGGCTCCTCTTGGGCCTCCATGGCCTCCTACATAGGAAGCTGGAGGGTTTCAGCCACCTTTCTGTAAAACAGAAAGTGGGGAGGGGACTCAGAAAGCCTAGGAGGGGAAACACCAGAAGGACTGTCTGGGGAGATGTCTGGTTCCACAGGCACATCCAGACTTTCACCATCATCCTCAAACTCCCCCTCCTCCTCAAACTCCGGTTCATAAAAATCTTCAGGGGTATAATCTTGAACAGGGGGAACCGACCAAACCAAGCCCCTGCCAAATGGTGCCAGATCGGTCGGAACCGGGCGAAGCGATTCCACAATCCGAATCACTCTGGCTATTTCTTCAGCGCTCGGAACATGAACCTCTGGATCCGAACCGGTTGATTTCTCTTTGCGTTTCCTTTTTGTAGGAACCGACCCCCTTTAGGATCGGCTCTTCTTTTGCTCAAAGAAGTATCGCCCTGGTCAGAAGGCACTCCTTCTGGTTCGGTCGGAACTGAACAGGGCTGGCCATCTGGGTCAGCGGACTTCTCGGCCTCCTTTTCCCTCAGTCTACCTAATCTCTTTTCAAGGGTAGATTTAGGAAAATTTTTACAAATGTGGCAGTCTGTATCAAGGTGTTCAAACCCCAGACAGTAAACACAGGTGGTGTGGGGATCGGCCTTAGCAAAGACCTCCCCACACTCACTGCAGTGTTGAAACCTAGTGGGCCCGGTTTTCTTCTTGGGTTTCTCAGACATGACCATCCTAACCAAACTTACCCTTTTTATGGCAACCGCCAGGCAAGACTCCCTTATTAGTTCCTAACCGTGTCACGGGTGTTGAAAAAAAACGTTTAAAACACATTTTTTTTTAGAACCGATAAGGACCGGTAACCACACTCTAAAGTAAAAGACAGAAATTCACTAAAAGTGATCGGTTCAGCAGAACCGATCAAACAAGTTTACAATTTCCACACAGAAATATGTAAAACCTAACTAGTACTCACGGTACCGCAGACAGAGGCTGAACCGATTAAGCAGAACAGATTTGGCTTAAAACCGACACTTTTACTGACTTTTCGAACCAAGCTGAAGGAGAACTCTCCAGAGCGACTGTTCAGTGAGGCGGAGTAAAGAATCTGACGGTTAGATTTCAAAGGGCTGCAGACAGAGACCTCAACCGAGCTCGAGCTCAGCATTCTATGCTCTGCATAGAAAGTTAACCCTTTATTCTCCGGGGCAGTTTAAAGGCTGGGGCTAACTGCAATAGTCAGAACACAGCAAAACTTCATGTTGTTTGAAAAGAAACCTTTGCCTGTTAGCTCTAGCATAGTCAATGGAAATTACCTGCACATGTATAATATGCACCCTACCAGAGGCTCAGTGGTAAAGCTATAGCTTTAAGAGCTGTCCATAGCAACATGGAATGCTGGTGTCATCACTGTTCAGATGCCTCATCTCAGGCAGTCTACAAAACTGCCACGCAGTAATCTACAAACCCAAAGAATACCCCAATGACCAACATAACTGATTTTCATTGTGGCATCTGGTTTGGAAATGTCTTAATCCGCATTCCATTTTTCTTTTCATTCAGATTTCAGGTGTAGCCAAATGTCCATCAGAAGAAAGCATGGAGCAAACAACATGATTGTAAAACGTCCAACTGGAAGAAGAAACGGTGTGATTTTACAGGGCATTAAGAAATGATTAGTCAAGTACCTTTTATAAAGTCAATGAATGAATCAGAATATTGAATCATTAAAGAGCACCTTTCATGCTCTGGAAGAAAATACCTTCAAAGGCCATGAAGGACCCTTACCTGGCTCTGAGTTCGAGGGTATTAAAAAAATTATTTTTATAGCACCGCATTTTCAGGAGGGAAGGGATCGTATTTTGGCTTGAATGTGACACTGATACAAAACAGTGTCCCATCCCAAGAGGCTGCTACCTGTTATCAGAATTCGATCCAGAAGGGACACAGTGGGAATCCCATTGTCAGATTTTTCAAATTATACCACCAAGCAAGTGACTGATGAATCAATGGGGAATCCAAATGGGAGTCTGATATTGCTCCAATGCAGGAGACCAAGATAACAGGTGAGACTGAAGTGCCTCATGTGGAGGCGAGCCCATGGAATTAGTTCTACTACAGCTGTCATCAGACCCAAGGTTTGAAGACAACAGTGGACCAGAACCAACTCCTGAGCTCTGAGTTGCTGAGTGTCTTGCTGAAGAGTTGTCAATCTGAAGGAGGAAAGGAAGACTCACTGCAGATCCCCTTGGAACTAGGCTTCCCAAATATTCCAGACTCTTGGTATAAGGGACCTTTCTCTCTGTCGATTATCCAACTATGTTGATCCAGGACCTGTAATGTCCTGGCTACAGAGGATTTTGATGCCTGTTCCATTGATGCTCTGATTAAGAGAATGTCCAGAAAAAGATAATGGTGTACAGACAGGTGTTGTTCTGTATAGAAATCAGAGCCTTTCCAAATGTTGTTGTACCACAGTTCAAAAGGTCATGGCATGTGATTGTAGTACACTGTGGTACAACAACATTTGGAAAATCTCTACAGGCTCTATCAGAACCGTAAACTGGCCGCAAGCCTTCCTGGCAGTAGCAACAGCAGCATTGGCGGCAAGATCCCCCGAACCAGTGACGCGAACATGAACAGGCACATAAGCGAAAAACAAATGCAGGATCAGCCAGATAACCTCAGCTTCATCAAAATTAGAACCAGATATTTAAATAACTTACAAGTAGTCATTTCCTCTGAGCCCACATCCTCTCGCTAACCGAGACATACGCCGCTATGTTTTTTTTCTTGAAAATCCCTCCCACATCCCATTGACAGCCAATAGAAGGCTACGTAATAAACGTAGGGATGTCTCCTCATTAGCAACCACACATGTAAACATAGCAACCAGCCCCAACTCTCAGAACATGATGGAGCAACGAATACATTTTTTTTTTCATTTCAAAAATTTAAAACAAAAAACTTTAGCAATGGGGACCATACAATATAGAGAATAGACACATGGGCATATGTACCAACCAACCTATTGTGCCACCTCGGGGTTATGATTATCACACACCTCTCGAGCTTCGCTCTCGAGGCCTGAGGTAATCAAAACCCCTCGGTGGTACAATAGGCTGATTGCGCATGGTTGCCCATGCACTATTCTCTATAATGTGGTGACCCTCCTGCCTGAGGGAGACAACAATCACTATCAGCACCTTTAAAAAAAAAAACATGGAACAGAAGCCAGGCCAAAGGAAAGAGCTTGGTACCAAAAATGCTGATTACAAATGACAAATCTCAGAAACTGCAGTGGCAGATCAGTATATAAAGATAAGCATTCAGCACATCTGTAGATGTTAAATAATTCCCGACTGAACTGCCCTGATAATTGCCCAGAGGGAGATTTGCCTCATGAACTTGTTTAGGCTCTATAGATCCAAAACTGGGTGAAAACCTATGACTTCTTAGGGACTACGAGGTAAACAGAATTACAACCCTGCTCCCTTTCATAAGATGAAGAAATTGGGGCTGACGCACATATCTGGAGCACGTGGACTAGGGTCTGGATCACTGCTTACCTTTTCATTGAGTTTTTGGATACTGGAGACTAAAAGAACCAGCCTCTTGAGGGCACAGTAGCGAATTCTATTTCATAACTGAGAGATGCAATTTCTAGCACCCACTAGTACATTATGATCTGGGCTTATCTTTTGACCATGTTCTGAATAAGTCCCCTGAGGGACAAGATGGGTCCAGGAATCCTCATACAGAAAATCTGACCTTTCTGCCGGCTCCTCCCCGAGCATCTGGAGGAAAAGGATCCTTCATTCTGAGGGAAATTCTGACAGAAAAAGGCCTCTTTAAGATCAGCGGCTGGGTTGGAAATCGTGGTCCCCATTTACAACCTGGAAATAGGAAGAATGTCACTTTTCTATCTTGGGCCAGTAGCTTGGAATTTTATTCCACATACATCGAGACCAGCTCTGGTAAGATCAGCTGGAGTAAAATAAAATTATGGCTTGATGCTAAAGCCAAAGAACCTTTCCCCTATTGCCAGGCATTTTAAGTTTACCTCTGGATTAATTGTAAGTACAATAAATTCACTATAATTGATTTCCATATTACTACTCTTTGTTGTACTGATCTATCTTGACTGTATATATGAATTTTAATATCAGTATTGTTTTGTAACAAGTCGTAAATGGGACCTTGTAAATGAGCCTCAGTCCAATTGAGTTTATCCTTGTTTCTATTTTAATATGAATAAAAATGTTATCTATCTATCTAACTTAAAACCGGTGAAGGGACCTCTTCCTCATTGATTTCTATAGCCTCAAAATGAAATAAAATTACCTTAAATTATGTTAAGCATGACCAAAACCTCTCCCCAAAGGAGAATTAGAAGAACTTTGCTGTCCTTTGGAACGGGCAACTGGCATTTTTTTTTTCCTTTATAACCTTTAAAGAGCAGCTGACGTGATTGTTGACTCCGGGCTTGCATCCCATACCTTGGAGTTGCCTGCCACAGGACCTATTTAAGCCACACTTCAAATTTTTTTGTCCAGTAAATAAAATATTTACCTCATAAAGCTTGTTTCATAACTTCCTTGTACAAGCTAACCAGCTATGGAGAGCTGCAACCCAACCCCTAAAATCAGCTTACTGAGGACTTTAAGTAGGGAATAGGAATGCAGGCACCCTACAGAGCTCATAACAGGATCGGGGGAGGAGGACTGCCTAAATGTACTTAGACTACTTTTGCTGGCAGGTATATATGTATTGATATAATTGGTAAAACTGCACGATAACCCCAACTATGAAGTGTCAAAGTAGGGTATCTTTCATTAATCCAACCATAACATGCCATATTTCCTGATTTGATTACTGTATAACCTGCAGAAACTGATCTTTCTGTCACTGAACAAAATTTATAGATAAAAAGTTGAAAAAAATATTGTCTATGTACGTTTTCCTTAGTTTGATATATTGGTGGAATGGATGGGAGGCACTGTACAAAATAAAACATTTTTCCCGTAACCCAATATATAAAAGCTTGGGGCAAATGCAGTGCACATGGTAGTCCACTTTATTTGCAATAGAGTAAAATGTATTATTGAAGACAAAATAGCTGGAGAAAAGAACGAACTCAGCTATTTGGATAAGCAGTTCAGGCGGTGGCATTATTTCTTTGTCTCCTTGACTTGGAAAGTGCTGAACTGCATTTCTCCCATTGGCGTGCTGGATACTGGAATATAAACTTTCAAGGTGAAACTGACTAATAGGATATTATGTTCCAAAACAAAAACAACTGTTTTGTACGACTTTTATCTCATTCATGGTGTCACCCAGATACAGTATATCTCCAGTAATGCACCCACCTCTTAAGAAAGGCGGCAATGAACTGTGACGGGGTTCCATGATCGATCCAATACTAGCCACTATTGATCTTCCTGGTGGTTCAGTAGGGAGCTCATTTACCTTAGGTAGGAAATATAGCATTGGTATTACAGGGTGCTTTACTCGCAGGTAATTTATTGTTTGTTCAGAGATGAGCCCCCCTTCTCTTTAGCTATGGTTCACTGGTCCTGCAAACAACTAAGTGTATAGGGTGCTTGTGCAACATGGTAGTGCTTCTACTACTATGGAAGAGGTTATAGTTAAATATGATGAGTAGCCTTTCGCACTCTCTGGTCCAGAAGAACTACCAACCTTTCTGGGCACAATGGCATGGAACCCTCTTGAGGAGGGTTCCACCTCTAGAGATATCACAGGAGCAAGGTCCCTTGCCTGAAAGTACCATAGGAAAGATGCCAAGATGGAGAGAGGCAAGTTGCCAAGGAGAAGTGGTTGAATGCTCGGAAGGCACACTCTTAAAACACTTGGGGGGGGATATGGCAATATCACCCTCTGCCCCACCAGACCTCGGGCAAACCTCTCCATTATCAACTGCTCCATCCAGTTCTGCATAATGTTTGTTGGATCTGACTTTAATATCGGTTAAAAAACTTGTATTACTAAGTTGTCCATTTCTTGCAAGTATTTCTCCTTGCTTCACACCACAATAGCTCCCCTAGTCAGCTGGCTTGATAATCAGTTACGAGTTGTGCAAACATTCTTTCAAAGCATGTGCTTCTAAGTTGGTTAAGTTTCTTTGATTCGGGCTGCACCAATGGCTCAGTGGCAGCGAATCATGCTGCTATGCAGATGGTTCAGATTTGGGGGCAAATTCGAGTCCCTGCACTAGGAGGCAGGCCAGGATGGGGCAGCAGTCATGCAGCAGGGAGCTTCGGCTGGGGTAAGGGGGTCGATGGTGAGCTCCGATGCTACAGTGATCCCAACAGCTGGGCAAAGGAGCTTGCTCCTACCACAAGGGCTGTGCTGTCCACATGCGAGACCACCAGGAAGGCTGTGCACACATCAAAGGAAGTGGGAGGAACCTACAAGGGAGAAAAACCCCAGGTACATCTAAATGACAGTATGGGTCTCTGAGACCCCCTGGTTCCTAATGCCTACTGGCACTGGATCCTAGTCAAACAGTGGATTGCCTCCGGGGTGAGGATGCCACCCCCTGCCCGAGACCCTACAATGGAGGGGAAGCCATGGGTTAACCAATGGTGTACTGGGAACTGAGGGGATCGGAGGATGCAGGCCTGAACAGGGTATATGCCTGGAAACAAGGTATATCCCTGGAAGACAAACGTGGCTGAGAATAAAACCCTCTATGGGGAAAAATAGTTTTTCTTATTCTGGTTAGTTGTGTACATATTATTCCACACCATTTTCTAGTAAAGCAGAAAAAGTAGAGCTTGCTGCATTGAGAGTGCCTCCTGGACAAAACGATTTAAAAATAGCAGCTTCAGCCAGCCCAGTGGCACAGAGGGCTGAGGCGCTGGATGCCTTACCTCGCATCATGCCAGTGACCCAGGTTCAGGAACAGACTCGGGTCATCAGGCAGCCGGCATGGGAGGGGAGGGTGAGAGCAGGACTGAGCTGCCAAAAGGCAGCTCTCCTCTCTCAGGGTGGCTGTCATTCCCCCCCCCCCCGTAGTTCCACTGCCATCGGGTGGAGGTCCGGTGGCTAGCGTAGGCGGGAGGGGGGTGGCAAGTCATGGGAGGGTGCCTCGAGCCGCAGCATGCATGTGCCTCCACATGCGCCGCCAAGGTACGAGGGACAAATGAAAAATGGTGGGGGAGAAAAGAAAAGAAAAAAAATAGCACAGCTTCTTCCTTAGAGTGATCAAATTGAATGCTGTGTCCAGTCATATAGTTTCTATCAATGGCTCGATACACAGTTCTTAAAAAGAAGCTTTTGAGATTTAACAGTCTATAAAAGTTAAATCAACATGGAGCAGAAATATATAGATGCAGGCTGTAGACACCATAGATAGACCTTTTTGAAGTACAGCTTTTTTGTTCATTCATCAGATAGTTCGCAGACAAGTTTACAACCTCCATTTGTTTTGCCTTTTTGATCTCCATGGAGATCTTGCATTACTTTTATTTGCTGCCATTTCCTCCACTGCCATTTCTTCAGCACCCCCCCCCCCCCATCCTTCTCCTAATTGGAGTAGTTCGGGGCTGGTGTTGGGCCCTTCTCTGGGATTTTCTAAAAACCTTCTATGAGTTACTGACTCATCATTTTCACCGTCTCTTTTACTCTCAAGAGATGGTTCAAATTCTCAGAACCTAAACGTCTTGTTTTTGAATTCCAGTTGTATATGTTGCCCTCTGTGTAATCTTTCACATCTCTTTCAAGCTTTTGCATTTTTTGAATTTTGCTTCTATTAGCTTTTAAAAGATACAACTTTTAAATTGCATCCACTGTGAACATATGTTCAATCAACAGTATTTACATCACTACATACTAATCAAAGGGTATCTGACCAAATCACTCAAGTTGTTACTACATGGGGGCATGACTTGGCCAGGCAAGATGGTGGTTGCCTTTTACAGCTGCTCCCTTGGGCACAGACTCATCACAACTAATATCATCTTTGAACTTATTGCTGGCAACCTCTCTGCAACTTGGCTGCTGGGTTTATCTGATGGCTTTGCAAAAATCACAAAAAAACAGGCTTTGCTGAATTCCAACACTGTGCCAGCCTTGCAAGGAAGCACTGATTCACAGCAGGAGGGCCGCACTCACACTCGAGGTATGGCGTCGAGTGAGAACTACGAGGGAGAGTCAACTGATCGATCCCTCAGGAATCTGATGGACAATCTCCAGCAAGAGATGAAAGTTGGATTTGAAAATCTGCACAAATTATACACATACAGAATACAGTGCAATTGCTGTCGGAAACAGTAAGCACCCATGCCACAGAAACGGAGCAGCGCATTACTGACCTCGAGGACAAGATGAATGGGACAGAGAACAACCATGAGGCGCTGCTGTCTGAAGTATCAGAGATTAAAGCAAGGTTAGATGAATAAGAAAACAGAAGCCAATGATCTAACATTAGGCTGGTGGGTCTCCTGGACGGGGATGAAGGCAGGGATCCTGGCTCCACAGTACAACAGATTATAGTGGAGCAAATGGGATTGGGGGAGAGGGCCCTCACATTTGAAACTGAATGAGCACACCATATGGGTCCCCATCCCTGCAACGTTGGCAGGACGAGAAATTTCTTAATTAAATACCTTTGATTTACTGACAAAGAGTTAGTCCTGAAGGCTGCCAGAAAGAAAAGTCTGCTAATGACTGAGGGTAATTGGGTGAATATTTTTCAGGATTACAGCCAGGAGTTACAAGCCAAGAGACAGCAGTTCAACCTGGTTATAGCTACTCTCCACTCGATGGGCTGGGACTTTGCCAGTCTTCCCCCTTGAGCCTACGGATCCTCCCACCGGGATCACCCATGAAGAATTTCTCCGACCCTAAATATGTGGAATCCTTTATACATAGCAAAGATGCAGCTACAGAGGGCAGGCGAAATGTACGGAAAACAGGTCCCTCCACTTGATCACATACGGAGGTAAGGGAATTGCTATCATTACCGTAAGGGCTGGCTCTCAGGGGCTAGGAGAATGGCTCAGTTTCTTCTTTTATTGCATAGCTGAACATGTTTGACTCTCTGAGTGTTTGCATGCCGTCTTACTGAGGGATCCCCATCTAAAGAGCTGCCCTGGCTATCCCTTCCAACCTGCATTCTAACCCGCCCTGTTTCGATGCCCCTTACATCCATGAGCCTGCCTAGGTGATCACTTTGTCAGTGGTGAGCTGCTCCTCAATGATGCTGCTTTCAGCAACTACTTGGTCAGCTTTACTTGAGTGTTCACTATGCTTGGTTCACAATTCTTATAGGTAGACCTCAAACCAGGACTGGAGTAACTTTTTCCCTACTCTAACTGTGCTGGCAGAGGATAGCGGTTTGATCTAACAGATCCCCCTGACCATGAGGTGCTATCAAGGTAGTTTGTGGGTAATGACGGGGGGGACCCTCACTTCTAATCCACCCCCTCTGCAGAACATCCTGCTGCTGACCGCTTTTACTATCAACACATTCCACTAATTGCAGTAATGTCATTATGTTTGTTTTTGCCTGGTCACTGCAGGGACACTTTCCATGTCCTCGAAGAACTTCCTTCTGGTAGTAAGATGCTCCCTGCTGTTGCTGCTTGCTGCAACTGGTTGGGCAGTCTGTCGATCTTCAGTCTCGCTAGCTCATAATACTGGTAAGCGAGCCTCGAACTGCAGGTAAAGGAGACCTCTCTCCTACGTGTTCTCTCCTGGGAAGCTGATAGTGATCTGGTGCAGCAAACTCCCCTGACCACAAGGATTTATTGATGTGGTTCATGGGTAACGACGGGGGGGGGGGATCTTCATCTCTAATTATCACTTCTACTGTTTATCTTGCCACTGACTGCTTTAATTATCTCTAGATCCAGATGATATAACTGTCACTGCTTTTAATGTATACCTAATCACAGCAGGGCAACCCTTTTTGGCCTGTCAGTCAGATTCTTTTGTCTACAGGTTATGATCCTTCCTCTGCAGCAATAAGCGTACCATAGTTTAACATTTGCCCCTTGCATGGGCCTACCTCAGAAGGGAGGATTGGTCCAGAAATTGTGCTGTTGCACAATTTATAAGTGTATCTCTGGAAGAGACTATACCATAGTGCCCCGACTACTTTAACTGTCTCAAGTATAAAGTTAATTTCTGTTTTAATGGCAACCAGTCAGTAAGTTCTTAAGCTGTGCCTCCACTCTGCCCACGAGAATGGACAATAGGATTAATTATTACATTAGCTGTCTTTGTTATCTTTTTTATGGACATAGTACCAAGGTGCCCCACACAAACCATGGTACTGCAAATCCACCATAGTTGTTTAATGGAAAGTTGGCTTGGGTGGGAATTAGCCCAGCCAGGGATTGGGAGGGTAGGGGGAATATCAGTGTTGGTATGTTCATGTGTTTTGGTTTTGGTTCAGTTGTTTTGGGGCGGGGGGGACAGGGTAGTTACAACATTAAAAATGTTGGAGGCAGGGCTCCAGATAAGGGGAGTACTGACCCATTTTACTCACCTCATTTTAGGAAATACTCTTCAGAAATTTTTTTTTAATGAGTACTGATACTCACCCAACATTTGTAAATACTCAACACTACAAAGAGTAGTGCTTCATAACATAACTTGTGATTCAAAAGAGGCATTTTTTTCCAGCTTTACAGCACTTGTACCCATTCCAATTTTGTTTTACTTATTATATTTTAAACTGCTGAGTAAACTACTCCTATCTGCCAACATTATCTGCAGCATTGCTGGCACCTGAACAGTTCTTATCTAGAAAAAAAACTACATTGTTTTTAAAAATGTACTCCTCACTCCACTCTGTCCAGACATTTCTACACATCTGAATTTGGTTTTACTCACCTCACTTTCAAAATGAGGAGTACAGTACTCATCCCCAAAAATCTTATCTGGAGCCCTGGTTGGAGGTACTTTTTCTTTGTATGAACGTGTACACTTTTTTTTACAATGGTAGTACTGCTTTATTTTCTCAAACATGTAGTGTGTGGAGACCTAATTGGAAGTGAGCTACAACTGCTGAGTATGGCTAAAAGGCTCCCTATAACTTGGAACATAAATGGGTTAAAAAGTGTGGTGAAATGTTTAGTAAACAAGTTCCGTCATGGATGTGGAAATTAAAGGGAGATATTATCTTGCTATTAGAAACCCATATGAGAGAGGGAGAAATGGAAAAAAACAGCAAAATTGTGGAGAAGAGTTAGCATGATTCCTGTTTTAATGCCAAAGCTAGAGGGACTGCAGTGCTGCTGACATTGAACTTTCCCGGGAGGTCACTAGGGTTAAAAATTACCCTAAGGAACGCAGCACCCTTTTGCATATTAAAATGAACAGTGGGACAGCCTTCTTTATTGGATTAGTGTATGGGCCTAATATAGATGATCCCTCTTTCTACCCTAAATTGCAACTTGACATGTCAGGCTTTCCAGGATGCTCGCACTCCACAGCCAAGAGTGTTTCTACAGTGAAGGTTTGAAGTAAAAAAAACAGACCATAGTCCATGTGCCCCGGCGCTTCGCCACATAAGGGCTTCATCTGACTATGGACTGTTTTGGTTTAGAAGGTGTACTCCAGTATATCTGTAAATGGAAATCATATGCAACAGAGACGGTAATAAACTTTCATATACTTAAAAAGCAGCAACTGACTGCTTTTTTTACTTCAAACCTTCACTGGAGAAACACTCCTGGCTCTGGAGTGTGAGCATCTGGGTCCTTCTGATTAAAAGTTGGGGTACCAGCACTTTGCTCACTCCGTGCCCTGGTCTCATTGGGCACAGCACATTCCTTGTCAGTCCAGGCTTTCAGGGACTCTGGATACTTGAGAGGGACAGGGACTTTAACTGTGTACTGACTACAACTCTTTTTTTTTTTTTCCTTTATCATTGAACATATTTTTTCTCCCCAGCAGAGTGGGCCCCATGACCTCTGGCCGCCAGCACCCACATCCCCGGACCTGGACAGGTGCGTGGATAATCACCCCATTGCACAGGGTCGGCCACACCCCAAAGAAGGCGCCTCTCGTGTCTGGGGGTGCGGGGCATGGCCATCAGCGGCTGAGATCACCCTGCCATTTTCTGCTTTTTCTATTTCCCCAGGGAGCCAGACATGCAATGGCATCCGAGAATGTCCATGCTGGCGCTCACCACACTCCTTTGCTTGCTGGGCATGCCACTGCCATGCGGCTGGCCTCCACCAGTCGCCGCTGCAGCGTGACACGCCACTCCCACCAACCCCAGAGGAAGGACAGCAGTCGTGGGATGCTCGATCCTTCTTCTCCCCTGCCAGCCCCCAGTGGCCCGACTCTGTTCCTGAACCCGGGTCGCCGGTGTGGAGCAAGGTGTGGCGTCCAGCGCCTCAACCCTCAGCGCCACCGGGCTGGCCTACTAGATACAACTCTTGATAGATCCAATCCCACTCCTGTACCCTGTACCAGATGTGCTAAAGCCCTGGAAGCTATAATGCACAGGTATACACTGTTGGATTGGCGGCTTGCCAGTCCCACCTCACATGTATACAGCTTCTACTCACATGCACACAACTCATATGCCAGGACAGACAGACTTCTGGTAGTAACTTCCCTACTAGGTAGTTTGGGTGATATACAGTATGAACCTGTCCTAGTATCAAACCATGCCCCTCTCCAGGTATCAGTGTCTGGGGGAAGGGCACCGCTCCCTCCAAAGACTTGGCGCCTAGACCCTACCCTATTAAAGAACACGGAATACCAGGAGGCCATACATAGGGGGATCACAGAATATCTGTCTGATAATAAAATAGGGAATACCTCACATTCAATCAGGTGGGATGCCCTTAAAGCAGTTATTAGGGGAATAACGGTGGCTTTCTCCAGTCATCTTCGTAAACAGCAATTGGCAGAACAGAGCATGCTCGAGCATAAATAGCCACTATGGAAAAAGAGCCATGGAAAACCCCATAATGCCTCTTTACTATATGCTTCAAAAACTGAAGTGGTAGTATAACACCCTAGCAATTGAGCAGTTAGAAAGAGCCATTTTGCTTTCACAGGCAGGGCAATATTTTGATGAGGACAAAGGGGGCAAGCTATTGGCCTGGCAACTCAAGAGCTGGGAGGGTGCTAGAGCAATCACACAAATTTTAACTGAAGGGGGTGAGCTTAGTCCAGATCCCAAGGTTATGGGGAAGCATTTTGTACTTTTTACAAGCGCCTTTACTCCCAAGAATCTTGGCCATCTCTACAACAAACTGACAGCTTCTTCTCTAAAGCCTCAGTTAGTCTTGTTGATGGTGACACAGCATCTGCAATGGATAGGATCATAGCTGATAATGAGATTACAGATGTTATACGTGCGCTTAGGGGAGGCAAGGCCCCTAGCCCTGATGGCCTCCCTATTGATTTGTATAAATCTTTTGTGTCAGACCTGATCGAGTCCCTGTCCTACACGATATATGAAAGTCTTGATAACTTCCCCCCTCCATGCGGTCAGCCACTATCACTTTGCTCCCAAAGTAGGGTAAGGACCCCTTCATGTGTGCCTCATATTGACCAATTTCCCAACTGACGGCTGACTACAAAATTATAACGAAGATCTTGGCCACCAGGCTGGAGCCAGTAGTGCAAAAGGTCATGGATACTGACCAGATGGATTTTTATCAAAGGCAGACAAGAGAAAACTAATGTGCGCAGGACTCTTAATATTATTCACAAATGGTCAAGAACATCCTCAGGCCATGGAGCAACAGTCCTTACCCTCGATATGGAGAAGGATTTTGACTGTGTGGAGTGGGGGTACAAGTTTGAAATGTTATGCAGATTTGGGCTGGGACCCTGCTTCATTCATTGGGTTGGAGTTTTGCATTAGGGCCCACAAGCACAAATTTTAAGTAGTAGTAGTAATGATTTTATTCATTTATAAATGAACATGGTAGACAAAATCCCATTGAGTGCAAAAATATACTCATTTTCATGGGACACCATTATAGAAATACGTAACCTGGTTACAGTCTAGGGAGGAAATGTGTCACAAACATACAAAATTACATACAAATATTAACTACATTTTGACCATTTAAGATTTTACATTCAACAAGACCACTTATTGCCCTTCCTATACTTATCCATTTTCTAGTACTGTGCAACATTCATGCAACTGACCAATTTGTTTGTGGTACCATTGTTTAATCTGAGACCAACTCACATTGGCACCATAAGGTCTCAGGGTTGCAGGTATGTTATTCCAAATTTTAGGACATAAGTAGGACAAAATAGCACAACCAGTTTTGGTTCTACATTTCAGTACTTCAAATTCTATATAATGGGCTGATCTTAAACCCTTATCTGGCTGCTTTATTATCAGTTCTTTGGTAATGTACTCAGGTCATTTGCTTTTGATAGACTTATACATGATTTTAGTTATATGTTGATTTACCCTATTATCCAAATGATCCCATCCCAATTTTAATTAACAGTGGATTAACCCCTCCCTTCCCTCTTACTCGTGGAACAAGGCAGGGATGTCCATTGTCTCCCCTCCTGTATGTGCTTGCCCTACAGCCACTGGCAGAGGTGATCCGACAGCACTCGGGGATACAGGGGTAGTAAGGAACATAAATTAGCGCTTTTTGCTGATGACATCTTACTGTTCTTGCAGAATCCGATAATGGGTATCCCAGAGGTGCATAGCCTGCTCACTAAATATGGGCAGCTCTCTAACCATAAGGTTAACTGGGCTAAGAGTGAGCTCTTACCAGTGGGTAAATTAAACAGAGACCTCCTTGCTCATAACCCAGAGGGGATTCAGGCAGTTAATACAATCGAATATCTTGATACCTATATTTCAGAGTCCACAGCTGACCTCTACAAGCATAACTATAACCCCCTACTAACCTCCCTCAAGGCTGATTCTGCTAGATGGTGTAGTTTGCCCCTGTCTGTACTGGGTAGAGTCAATGTGGTCAAAATATGCATGCTACCTAAATGTCTACAGTATATTTTTTCCAAGTTCTGTCCATACGAGTCCCTACCATATTTTTCAAGGCCACTGATGCTCTTGTACATGCCTTTGTAAGGAACAACAAACCAGCCAGGATTAAAAGATCTACCCTGCAAAATCCCCTAGAGGAGGAAGGCTGCAGTCTGCCGCATTTCCGTTTTTTCTATTGGGTGGCATAATTGTCATACCTTCCCCCCATACGCAACTTGCAACCCCCGAATTGGCTCAAGTTGGAGAAGGATGACCTAGGGATTGCACTTCATAAAGACATGCTGTCTCGAGCATTGCTAGGCAATCCACCTCCCAAAATTGTCAACCCCTATACAAAGAATTTGTTTAGGATCTAAAGACGAACCCATCAATATGTACAACATTTGGGAGTCCCCCCCCCCCGCCACGTTAATTACCATATTTAAGTGTCAAAAAAGTTATAATGTCCATGTGCACCAGGCCTTACTGAGACTGCACCATCTGGGAGTGCAAACAGTAAAGCATCTATATGAGAATCAGCACCTCTGTAGCTTTATAGCGCTTCGAACAGATATAGTCTTCCCAAGGGTGACTTCTTTGTTTTCCTCAGAATTAGAAAATGGCTTGAGAGAATAGCACCCATGGGCATAGTGGCAGATGGGGGTTCTGCACTGGAGAAGTTACTGTACTATCAGCCCCCAAACTGTAAACTTATTACTGCTTTGTACAAATTGTTCTTGGATCAAGTCTTGTCTCCCATGGCAGGGGTCAGGGAAAAGTGGCAAAAGGATCTGGGGCCTGATATCTCAGATTCTATATGGGAAAGGGCTGCTGCCCATTATAAGATGAGAGCACGTACCAACCATCTATGACAAAGCCAGCTGTTTTTTCTCCATCGTCCATACATAACCCCTTCTAGGCTACACAGGCAAATCTCAGATATGTCCCAAATGCAACCTGGAGGTTGGTGACTTTCTGCACATGTCCCTCACTTGTATACATGTGGCCAGATTCTGGGCAGAAGTCCACTCTATAATGCAATCAGTTTTGCACCACTCCATCTCTAGGTCCCCACTAGAGTTGTTGGGGGCAGATACGAGTACCTCCCTACCGCTGCATTTCAGGAAACTATGGGAACGGGCTATCTTGAACACAAAAAAGACTGTTGCTCAAAACTGGCTGGCCCAGGCCCCACCCACTATAGCACAGTGGAGTCACAACCTATATTGCTGCCGGAAACTAGAAAAAGCACAGCATAGAGCCAATAGAAGCCATTCAGCCTTTCAGGCAATTTGGGATCCCTTGGAGGCTGCTATCGAAGCAGGATTCATTCCCACTGTAGTGTGGAAGGTAGTGGTTATGCCAAGTCCTCTGTCTGCATCCCTCCTGGTTCCTCTTTTTCTTTACATTACCCCAGGTGGCTCCACCTGGTGGATAATTGGAAAGGTTATGCCTAGCCAAGCAGCCAGCCACTCCCACATCCTGAGCTACATAAGCAGTTCCTCTCAGCCTCATTGTGAAGCACTTTTTCTTTGCAGCCGAAGGCTCTGTCCGTCTGTCCTCTGAGCTGGTTGGGGCCTGCAGAACTGGCTGAGCCCCCCCCCTTCCCTTGCTGCTCCTGCTTGTCTTTGCTGGATTTCTGTGTTTATTTTCCTGCTTCCATTTTGTATTTTGCCTTCGGCTGTGTGTGTGCTTCTTTTTTCTTTGTTTCCTGTTTTCTGTGTTTGTGTATTTTTTGGGGGTCTTTGTTTCTAAACTGCTAGTATATTGTTCCAGAGCTCCTACTGTTTGCTTTCAGTTACTCACAAGTCTCAAACTACTGCAATGCAACTGCAATCATTATTTGTGTGTTTCAGCTCAGCCATAGCTGCTCCATGTTGCATACTCAATTGATTTCACCTGACTCAGGCTTACACTGAACCTAGCTATGCAGCTCAGTCATGCTCTCTCATTCTACTTGCCTCATTATAGCAGCTTCACTGCACTGCCTGGCTACACCTGCTTTCAGAGCATTGTGTCTCCTTATTTTTGTTTCTTGCAGTTACAACTCCGTGTACTCCATACAGATGTTGCTTTTATGTTTATTCACCCTGTTCTACTCTGAGGTCAGCCAAAAAGCTCCTGCTGAGGCTGTTAACCTAGCTTTAATATCAGCATGTGGTTCTCGGCCCTTCTATCACTTTCTTGTTTGTTCTACGGCAGAGACTGGGAAGTGTTTGGGGCGTCATGGCCTCATGTGGCTAATTATTTCTGTTCTAAATCCTGCCTTCACCGCCAAAAATCCTCAGAGTATTCGTCACCTTGATTTGGCTTTTAAATGTCTGACTGGCTTGCCCCACTATTCAGTGCTGTTTCATTGCTACTACATTATGCAGACCTACGTGCAGGTCCACTTATTACTACTGTTTACTGATCTGCATTACAGGTCCCGCTTACGTGATTATAAACCTGCATGCCTGCATCCGACTTCAGCCTCTGGGATGTCTGCTGCACTCAATCTGATTTCAATCTTGCAAGGTCCTAGTACTCACTGCTCATTACGATCAGCACACCAGTGCTCAATCAGCTTGACAGCTTCTCAGCTCTCAATCTAATTCTGGGCATGCCAGCCATTCTATTCTGGTGCAGGGTTCCTGCAGCCGATGGTCTCGCTCTGTATTTAGTCCGCATCTTGAGTGTGTCCAGCTTGGGGCGGGATCCTTCTCACCTGGCCCATAGCTGGGAATGTCCTCGCCCTTGGCTTGGCTTTAGCTGCCTGCTACGTGACAGCAGATCCTGGTGTAGAATTTAAGGCTAGCGGTGAAGGGTGGTTACGACGATCTCTTTTGGCTCTAGTGTTCCACTATAACGGTTGTCCATTGGCTTTAGTGGTTTCCCAAGCAAGGCACCTTCACCGCATTCTCCCTACGACGCCTCTGGTTCACCTGGTTTAAGTTTAGGGTGGGTAGGCCACGTGAGTGCCTCAGCAGTCGTTGCTCTGCTCTGCCACCTTGGTTGCACGTATTGTTGTAGAGTTTTCTCACAACCTTCCACGGCGTTCCCACTAGAGGGTTTGAGTGAGAGCCTTCCTCCAAATTGGAATATTTTCCACCTCCCTTTAATTGGGTTTTCCATATTGCAGCTGCTGAGCCGTCACTAAATAAACTAGCCCAAGCCTGGAGGGAAGGCGACCTAGGCCTTGGCTCCCCAGAGATTTCCTCCTCATAGGGTTTGATTTCTCTCCTCCGTTGCCTCAGGTCATAACTGTTAGTTAGCATAGTAGTGTCCCCTAGTTTCTTTAGGTAGGTTCCGCTGTTGGATGGAGGTGGAGAATGTCCTGCCATTCCCTCTCTCCTTAGAGGATCCCCTCATTCTCAATGCAAACCATCAGTATCATGCTACCCACACCTTGGCATTTCATTACGTTATCAAACTGAGCATTTCATTACATTGTCAAACTGTCTATGCTTCTCTACTACTACGTTACAGTTACTGCTTGCTCATAAGCTTTGTGTCACCTCATTCTTTGGGATATGATTGTACTACTGTACATTTCTTTTGAGGATTCCTAAGGTACCTTTAGCCAAGGGAATCATCCCATGGCACCTCTAGGGGTGGAACCCTCTCTGAGGGTTCCTTGCCTTTTGTACCCCTACAGGGTGGTAATTTCTCTGGAATAGAAAGTGCAAATGGCCAAAAATAAACTAACACAGTTGCACAAGCATAACACTATACTGGCTGCACAGGACAGTGAATTGGAAAGGCTATGTCTGGAGTTCAGTGGTCAAGCAGCCAGTCACTCCCACTTCCTGAGCTATATAAGCAGTTCCTCTCAGCCTCATTGTGAAGCACTTTTTCTTTGCCCCACTATCCTCCCCTCTTCCTCCAGTGGCAGCACTTCTCTCCTTAGGGGGATTCCTGAGGTACCTTTAGCCATGGGAATTGTCCCGTAGCACCTCTAGGGGTGGAACCCTCTCCTAGGGTTCCTTGCCTTTCATACCCCTACAGGGTGGTAATTCCTCTGGAATAGAGTGCGAACGGCCAAAACCAAACTAACACAGTTGCACAAGCATAACACTATACTGGCTGTGCAGGACAGTGAATAGCTTTTAGTGCATGGTATGTTTATGTGTAGTGCGGTTTCCAATTACTGAATACATGTTTCCCAGAGTATATGATTTTCAGTCTTGCTGGGAACTGTAGCTTGTGTAATCCCCAGTGAGCGCAGTGTGCCTCCAGCACCACTGAAGCCCTTTCTGTGCTCCCAGGTTGCATAATTGGGGTCGGGACACACTGATACTCTTCCCCCATCTTCCTGTTCCAAGGGTCATTTCTATCCGTCAGCATCTAAAATGCTGTCCCTTTTATGCTCTCTGGCCAGGGTTCTTTAAAATGTTCTGGGGCCCACTGAGTCCTCTCGATGCCATCTGGAGATGATTCGATAAACTTTATAGACAAATATGGACTGAGTTCTGTGTGAAGGTTTTGTGCAACCACTGCACAGCGAACCATGAAGTTTGGCTGCCCTCCTGTTCTTCGATGTGTTCTTAAACTCACAGGTAGATTAACTGACTTCTGTTCTCCAAAGCTTCCAGCTTAAAACAGAGAAGTTTATTTTCTTTATATAACCCACCCTTGGTCCTCAAAATTGTGCCTAGGGGTCCCAATGTTATGAATTGGGGGGGGGGCACAGACCAGAAACACTCCCTGGACATTTCTCAAGGAAAGATGGAAGACGAGATGGCCTACCTGAAGCCATCTTCTATTTTCTCAGAAGGCCTCCCTCTCCCACTGCAACTCACTTTTGATACAGCTGGCATTAAGACTGGCAGCAGACTTCCCACTATTCTGAGAGCCTGTAGTTATTTCTCTTTTCTGTAAGTCATTTTGAGTATGTGCCTATTATTTAAATGTGGTGGTGGGTAAACAGAAATGAAACAGCTTGTTGGGTAAAAGCTCTAGGGATTATATTTTCTAATTTTTTTTAACATTATTGTAGTGTTCTTACTTTGGAAAAGCATAGTGTCTAATTCCCTATTATTGGGAAAGGTATGGACATCATTAAAACTGTGGACTTGATTTCTTTTTAACGAACCATGCAGCTCATGGACTCCACTGCAGCATTTGGATTAATAACTGTCATTTAATTAATAGTTATCCCTTCAAAGGATGTATCTTATTTTATTTGACAAACTTATCGAGTGTATTAACAGGAGTGGCGCCCTCACTGTATTGTACATATATATGGTTGAATGAAGGTGTATTAACTGTATGTTTGTTTTCATAAAAGAATAAACATAAGGGGCGGGATATTCAGACTGTGCCAGGCTGTGGCACAAGCCTGGGCGTAGTGCAACTAGGCTGCGCAGGGGCGTTGACAGGGTGATATTCAACGGAGCTGCACCATGGCACAGCATTGTTGAATATTGCACCTTGGCCACCCGCAGTGCACATGGTGCAGTGGTGCTGTGCCAGCGCAAGTGGCCAGAGTGGAGCAGGGGGATGCACTAGTGCAAGTTCCATTGCGCTAGGCGCAACAACCACGATATTCAAAAGTGCACATGCAAATGGGGCCATAATTTATGCAAGGCACAAATGGGGCCATTTGCATGTCATTATGGTCCCATTTTGCATGCAGGTGCGCCGATCCCCAGTGACTTGCGCCTGGCACCCTGCCAGGCTGTAGCCGTCGGGAACCGACGCCCCCTACACAAGCGGCAAAGTGCCCCACTGCCCGATCGCGGGCAAATGTTGCATTATAAAAGTCCCATATCCCTGGTGGTCCAGTGGACCGCTCGCAGCCCGATCGCGGGCATCTGTGAAAAATAATCATCCTATATCCCTGGTGGTCCAGTGGACTGCTCGCAGCCCGATCGCAGGCATATGTATAATAATAATCGTCCTAAAACCCTGGTGGTCCAGTGGACCGCTTGCAGCCCAATCACGGGCGTCAGTACAAAGTAATGCCACACCAAGCCATCCCTGGTGGTCTAGCGGTACCCCTCCCCACCCACCCACTAAGCACCAGCACCCGCCCGCCCATCAGCGGTGGTGACGGCAGCTCCTGTCAGCTGCCCTGCGCCCACCCGACTGACCTGCATATGGTGGCTGTACGCCCATTGGTCCACAGTGGGCCAATGAGGCAATAAATACCGTACCGTACTACACAGTCCAGATTTGTGAATGGATCATTCACCAGGGATGGCTTGGTGTGTTCTATTGTGAAACGTACACCCACGATCGGGCTGGACGTGGTCCACTGGACCACCAGGAATTTTGGACCTCTTTTTGTTATTACGTATGCCCGTGATCAGGCTGCAAGCGGTCCACTGGACCACCAGGGATACAGTTAACTGTCTGACATGTACTTATGCCCGCGATCAGGCTGCATGCGGTCCACTGGACCACCAGAGATATAGGAAGATTATCTTTCACATATGCCCGCAATCGGGCTGCAAGCGGTCCACTGGACCACCAGGGATACAGGGCAATTATCTTTCACAAATGCCTGCGATCGGGCTGCAAGCGGTCCACTGGACCACCAGGGATATGGGACTATTAATTATAACAAATGCCCATGATAGGGCATGGGGGGGCGCCACCACAAAGGTTCCGCCGGAGCTCGGTGGCCACCCACAGGTGGCAACTGCCGTGTTCGCCCTGCTGTCGGCAGCTCACCTGTGGTGCTCTGCTCACGCACACCTAATTGCTCACCTGTGTGCAAGCGCGGTAGGAGTTGTGCATGCATGGGCTCCAGCACATCCCGGGCTGAATATTGGGATGTGCGGGATTATGCATGGGCATGTCCCCCCTACCTGCGCTGCATACATTACTGATGCGCTCTGGCGCATCAGGATTTGTGCCAGGCTCAATCCCCCTTTGAATATCGTGCCAGGCACATCAGTGGGTTGCGCATTTGCACCATGCGCAACCCTTCTGAATATCCCACCCAAAGTTTAAAAAAAAAAAAAGACTGGCAGCAGACTTCTTTCAAACAGGCAACTGTTTTCTGCTGCTTTTCACTGGGGGTGAGGGGGAGGCAGACTCCCCAAAACAGGAATGAATACTGTAGCAATTAAGTAAAATTCATTATGCCATAATTCATTAGACAAATGACCAGTCACCACAACCATCTTCCAAAATGTATAAACTTTATTCTTGGACATGGAAATGATTTTGTCTAAGGAGATATTCAGCTATTAAACCTATTAAATTATAAGGGAGGCAGTATAGCGCAGTGGTTTAAGGCTCTGAGCTGCAAATCTGGTGACATCCAGCAGACCAGACCTGGGTTTGAATCCCACAGCTTCCACTTGCAGACTGTGTGACCCTGAGCAAGTCACTTAACTTCCCTGTGCTCCCAGGTCACACCTGTAAAAAAGCTTTCAGCTTAGTGTGCTAGTCCTGGTTAAACAACCAACAAAAAATAAACTAGCAGCTCCATGGGACTGAGAGATGAGCACACAACCAACAGCAGCTCTTCCAGGCACATACACAGCAGCAAGATTTTTTATTCCTAGGCCTAGCACTTAGACCAATTTTTCTTTATCTTGGGCAGAGATCTCGAATAACTTCCATTCATGAACATTCCCATTTTTCTCACTTCAACCTCCAGAGGGGGAGTGCCTTACTCCTCTCAGTGCCACTGCCAGCTTAGCCGAAACAGGCCTCAGAGCAGATTGCAGCCTAAACCTCCCAAGGCAGCTCCCTATTAACCACCCAAACGGTGTTCTGAGCCATAAACACGGTGCTCCAAACAGATTCCTTTTGCTCTCCAATTCCTTACAGGCTGCCCAAGCATAGCGGCTGCTCCCATCCTTGCAAATCTGGTTCCCTCAAGTGGAGCCATGGCCCTTTCTTGGTCTGTGGGACCTACCTCAGACATGGGCACAGTAGGTGCCAGGGCCTGCCCCAGACAAGAGCACGGCAGGTCCCATGGCGAATCCCAGGCCACCCTCCCCTTGGCCTTCAAAACTCTGCCCCTGACAGCGTGCCACACAGGAATGGTACCCCAGAGCTGCCACCTCCGGAGACCCTGCTAAAGCCCTATCACCACTACAGCAGCCCCACTGCCAGGCTACCCCTTACCATAAACAGGGTACCAGGACCCCAGTGCCGCAGAGAGAGATTCCAGCATCATCAAGTCCTTTTACTTTCTCCCAGATTGCCTCACCATCCTCCTGCAGCTGATGACCAAAACCTTCTCCGGACCCACACGGCCACAAAGCTCCTACAGCCCTCTCTCGGAGACAAACCAACCCTGTGTCACACTGACGCTGCACATGCCGACTCCTGGCCAGGGGTCCCCCCAGAACACTGTGCTTAGTACTGCCGCCGACTCCTCATGTCCCTCCTGCTCCAGAGGACCAGGGCTTAAATACTGGCCAAAGCACTGCCCCCTGGTGGCAGGGTGAAGCAGTGCCTTAAAATCTTTCTCGACTGGGGGCACTACAGAAAGGGGAAGATACAGCTGGAGGCTAGTAAGCCCACCCTGAGAGGGGGGGCTTACACTCTCCCCTTCCATTAAAAACCATTTCCTCCTGGAAATGGGGCAGAACTGACACCTCCAGTGGCCCTTCCCGACTAAGTGGGTATGAGCACTCCCCATTCAGCTGGAGAACTCCACTGGGCATGCCTACCCCCACCCACCTGAGCATCTACCTAACCGCTCAGTGGAGCAAGTTTGGTCCAATTAAATAAACTAGAAATAAAACAGTTCTTTAAAACTAAGTAAGCTGTTATTCTAGCCAGGCTATCTATTAACTGCAGTACTAACAAACAACTAGTAAACTTTTTTTTTCCCTTTGGAACAGACTGAATCTGCAAAACCATTCCTGCAGCTTACTTACCCAGTCACGCTCCATTCACTCTCCCATTCACTCTCTATTCACTCCGAAGTAAACATGTATCTTAAGACATTTAATTAGTATCTAAATTTGCAAACAAGAAAACATTTTTAAGCATGTTTCCTATTTTTTTTTCAAAAACAAGGCATACCTGCTTTGTAAGTCTCAGGGGACAATTAAAGCAATCAGAGTCAGGTGTTCAGTCATTAGTCATTAGAAGGCTTCCCCTGTGCATAGTTCTTGCAAAACTTTCTTTGAAGGGAAAATGGCATGCAGTCCCAAACACAACAGTTCCAGTTCTAGAGATTCAAATCAAACAAGAGACAGCCCAGGTAATCACTTATCACTCCAGTCAGTCCATTTCACATAGGGGGCCCACCGCCTCAGGGGAAATAGTAGTCCAGATCAGGCTTTGTTGTCTCATTGCCAAACGAATCTTTTGAAATTACATAGAATTTAACTCTGCATCTAGCCAAACCATGTACTAACGCAAAATGCTTAAACAGGGTCAGGCCAGCCCAGGGACTGGAGAAACACATGGCCTTGGCTTTCTGCATGATCTGCTGAGAGGTATGACCTGTCCACCCAGGCCTCAACTGCAGATTGGTGACCATTGCTCTGAACACCCAGTCATTCCTCTTTTCTTTGGTTATATCCCAAAGGTGCTCAAGAATACAGGGGTATTCCACAGTGGGGTACTCTGTACGCATTCTCCTTCTGATCCACCTCTCAACCTGGGACCACTCAGGTAGATCCCTTACACTGGTACGCCAGGCAGCCCCCAGCTCTAATCACACCTGAATACGGTATACACATTGGCAGGATCCCTCTTAGGAGGCCATCCATTCTTTCATGGAGCATTCTGCACTTCACCTAGAGCATGGGATAGTGTCAGGGAGAGTTATGGCAGGCGTGAAAAGGCAGAGGAATCATCGTTGGATTTCATGATCTGAAAACTGGCATCTCTTTAACGATCCTCCAGGGGTTAATGTGGCAGCCTCCTCCCAGTGTTCCTCTTCTCTGGGCTCCACCTTCATCACAGACCATACAGAACACAGTGGAGGGGCCTCACCTTGAACTGAAGCACCAGGAATGCTGTCGCCGGGCAGGGATCCCACCAACCCCCTGGGCCCCTGGGGAGTCCCCTGCTGACATCTGCAAACCCTTGCACCTCCCTCTGCCACGGGGATAGTCAACAGTCAGCAGGGTGGAGCTGGACAGATGGCTGTGCTCCCCCTCGCCGCCCTCAAATGACCCCTTCACAGCCTCGATTTTCATCTCCGGGGACTCCACTTTTACTTCTACTATCAGGTCGCTGTTCTCTTGCACTTCTAACTTGGCTTCAGCTCCCAAGTCCAGGCTTCCTTGAGAAAGTAGGGAAGCCGTTACCACAGAGGCACTAGTAGGATAATGCCAGGGGTAACCAAATGGGGTCCTTTCATAAAGTCCCCCTGGCACAGCACGGGAGCAAATGGAACAAAATGGCAACTTGACCACCCCCTCTCCATGACATCCACATCTCACACATTTCTCCTTAGCCTTTCCCCTCCCTGCAGAATTCCAAAGCCAAATGAGCAGGGGGGTAGGAACTGCTGCCTGGGGCTCCTCCTCAGATGAAAACCCTTCTGCCATAATCGTCTGATGAATTGGTCTTAAATGCTCACAAACAGCCACTCTCTGATGATCATACCTCTGCTGTCTCTCTCTCTTTCCTCTCTCATTAGGCTAGCAAAATGGCACCTCCTCACAGCTCCTTTCCAGACACTTCCATGGAGCTGACCAATCAGCGTTATCCTTTCCCATCACCTGACACAAGTCCAGACGTGGAGGTGCCAAGAGAGAGTGAGCCACGTATATGAGGGGCCTTCTAGCTGCCTACAGCCTACCACAACTACATCAGAGAGCCACCAGGCCCCGCACCCAGCTAGGCTCCCTTGAATCCCCCCCACCCAGGCAGCAGTACTGCCAGTCATTTGGGTGCAGTAATAAATCCTGGACTAGCCCCCACATCTGTAACCCACCCCTGGTCCTCAAAATAGTGTTTAGGGGTCCCAATGTTATGAACTGAGGGGAGGCACAGACCAGAAACACTCCCTGGACATCTCTCAAGGCAAGTTGGAAAATGAGGTGGCCTACCTGAAGCCGTCTTCCATTTTCTCGGAAGGCCTCCCTCTCCCACTGCAACACACTTTTGGCACAGCTGGCATTAGGACTGGCAGCAGACATCTTTCAAACATGTGACTCTTTTCCACTGCTTTTCACTGGGGGGGCAGACTCCCCAAAACAAGAATGAATACTGTAGCGATTAAGTAAAATTTATTATGCCTTAATTCATTAGACAAATTATCAGTCACCACAGCCATCTTCTCAAACATATAAACTTTATTCCTGGACGTGGAAATGATTTTGTCCACAGACATACTCAGCCATTAAACAAGGAGCAGCTCCATGGGGCTGAGAGATGAGCACACAACTAACAGCAGCTCTTCCAGGCACACACACAGCACAGCAGCAAGATTTTTGATTCCTAGGCCTAGCACTTAGATCAGTCTGGCTCCAAGTAATCTTTTTCTTTCCCTTGGGCAGAGATCTCGAATTACTATGAATAGCTAGAAAAACAGCCTTTCCTTCTTGAACATTCCCATTTTTCTCACTTCAACCTCCAGAGGGGGAGTGCCTACCTCCTCCCAGAGCCATCCAAGTCAAAACAGACTGTGGGGCAGATTGCAGCCTAAACCTCACGTGGCTGCTCCCTATTAACCACCCAAATGGTGTACTGAGCCATAAACACGGTGCTCCAAACAGATTCCTTTTGCTCTCCAATTCCTTACAGGCAGCCCAAACATAGCGGCGGCTCCCATCCTTGCCAAATCCGGTTCCCTCAATTGGAGCCATAGCCCATTGCAGGTCTGATGGACCTACCTCAGACATGGGCACAGTAGGTCCCAGAGCCTGCCCCAGACACAGGCTCGGCAGGCCCCATGGCGAATCCCACGCCGCCCTCCCCTTGGCCTTCAAATATTTGTCCCTGACAGCATGCCACTTGGGAACAGTACCCCAGACCTGCCACCTCCAGAGACCCTGCTGCAGTCCTGCCACCACTACAGCAGACCCACTGCCAGGCTACCCCTTACCTTAAACAGGATACTGGAACCCCAGCGCCACGGAGGGATTCTGGCGCCATCCAGTCCTTTTACTTTCTCCCAGATTGCCTCACCACCCTCCTGTGGCTGATGACCAAAACCTTCCACGGACCCACATGGCTGCAAAGCTCCTACAGCCCTCCCTCAGAGACCAACCAATCGCATGTCACACCAACACTACACATGCTGACTCCTGGCCGGGGGGCCACCTCCATAGAACACTGTGCCCACTACTGCCGCTGACTCTTCATCTCCCTCCTGCCTAGGGGGACCATGGCCTCAATACCAGCCAAAGCACTGCCCCCTGGTGGCAGGGTGAAGCAGTGGCCTAAAAGCCTTTCTCGACTAGGGGGCACTACGGGAAGGGGAAGATACAACTGAAGGCTAGTAATCTCACCCCGCAAGGGGGGGCTTACATTTCTATAGCCCAGCCTCTGTTGTAGCTGCCCACAGAGTTGATCTTGGCACCTCCTTTGCCTCTGCAGGACCCGTGGTTGATTGGGTTTCACAGACTATGAGTCTCATATTAAATTCTTAAATTTTGGTGTCCAGAATGATCACTCGCAGGTCCAAAGTTTTAATGTCTTTTATAAACTCATTTATTTTTAAAGTCTGTGCTCTGCGATTCACCTTCCCCTGTAAGCTTACTTGTCCTGCCATGCCCTGCAGCCTGCTGTCCTTTATTCCCTGCCTCCACCATCACCTGCTTGTTTTTCGGGTCGCCCATGATTAAAATCTCTAAATTTCCCTCTGTGAGTCACCCAGCACATTATTACATAGACTAAACAGCTTCTGTCAAAAAAAAAAAAAGGAAAGATAAGTTTTTATTGTTCAATGGATTCCACGAAGGACAGTCATCCGAGAATGCGACTTCTCTTAGTAGCTGCTGGTTCCTCCCGCCATGTTTTGCATTTTATACAGTCTCAGTTCCACTTGGAATGCTTGGGTATTTGTAGCTGCGTTCTGTGCAAATTCTCAGTTTCCGCAGTATCAATATTTTTAATACTTCCTTTTCCATTTCTTTAATCTCTTGATCAATCTTGTTACAATCTCTTCTGGTTTTTCCAGTGATTACCAGAATCAAATCACTGGAAGCCTTTTTCAACATTTGCTCCCACTCTGTTTTGAAAACCTTATCCTCCAGGCCATAGGATAGCGATTTTGGATACAGACACTTCTTGTAATATACAGCCAGAATAGTCAAGTACTCACCAACCTCAATTTACAAGGGCACCAATCTTTTATGAAGAAAAAAATACTTTTATTTATAACATTTTAAAATAAAAAATGCATGACGCGTTTCAGACGGGCACTACCATCCTTTCTCAAAGGCTATCACAAACAGAGGCAGCAATGGTTAATATAGTAGTTTCAAAAAAATGTCACATCATAGAACAACCTTCTGACTGGTTGGAGCAAACTGCTTCATGGTTAAAGTGCCAACATCACAATTCTTAAAACCGTATAACCCAAAGTGCTGGATAGTGCATAGATATTAAAAACAACAATAAATAACTAGTTACTAACAAAGTATAATAAATAGAAAGGCAGAACAATATAGACAATTAAGTAAATGGGAAGAGAAGGGGGGGAGGAAAAGAAGGGGCCATTTCCTACAGAAGTCACCAGCATCTGTTAATTTATACTAGGATAAAAAGTCATACTCTACTTGATATACAAATAAATAAATACACACGACATCACTCAGTCAATATTAAGGGAGGCAGTATAGCGCAGTGGTTTAAGGCTCTGAGCTGCAAATCTGGAGACCTGGGTTTGAATCCCACAGCCCCCACTTGCATACTGTGTGACCCTGAGCAAGTCACTTAACTTCCCTGTGCTCCCAGGTTGCACCTGTAAACAAGCTTTCACCTTAGTGTGTCTCACCTGGTTAAACAATTGGAAAAAAAAATATATACAATAACAGATCATTGTTTCAGTTTCAGAAAAGGCTTCCATTCAAATCCATAATGTAAGCCCTGTTCTCTGTCTGCATTTTATTTATTTATTAAATTTTGGTGACCGGGTAGGCCCACTGAGCCCCGAAGGTCCCTTTTTCAGGGGCGACCCAGGATAACAATACAAGTTATAAGAATGAACAAGGATATAAGGAACATTTGAGGCATTGTGAGTTACATCATGAGGTGGTTACAGTAAAGAAAAATAGTGGATACAGGCATGGTTACAGGCATGGTAAAAGAAAAGCAGTGGATACAGGCATGGCTTACAGGCACAGTAAAAGAAAAGCAGTGGATGCAGGCATAGGTACAGGCATGGTTATCATCATGACATGTAAGCAATTGGTAGTACTTTGCATATAGTTTATTCAGGGGTTACACGTGGCCTCTGGCAAGCAGTCTGTATAAGGCAGGTAGTAGGAAGGTTAAGCTAGGAGACGGAGTTGGAGAGGAGGGATACCTAGGAGCTTTAAGTGTCATGACAGTGGCATGCGCTTGAGGTCAGCAGATGGGACTTAAGCCTGGTGCGGAAGGTCATGAGTGAGGAGGAGGCCTGGACCTGGGAGGGAGCTTGTTCCATTGGCAGGCTGCTTGGGAGGAAAAGGATCTTCCGCCAGCTGTCTGTCCTACCCTAGGGACTTCTAATAGCTTCTATCTGAGGTCCTTAGGTTCCTTGGGTTGTGTTTGAGGGTTATAGTCCGGCAATGCTTGGCAGGTGGGGTTTGAGAAGCTTGTAGGCCTGGACAAGCAAGGGAATGTTGGAGGGCAGGCGACCAATGTAGACCAACGAAGATTGGCCAAAGTGTCACAGTGGTGACGTCTTGGGTGGTCTAAGGTTTGGCAAACTAGCTATTTTATTATATAGGGTTTGCATCCTGGTAATCTCTTTGTTTAGCCATGCCCTGTATAATAGGGGCCGCAAAGGTTGGGTTGGGTAGAAGGACGCTGTAGCTAGTAGAGAGCCTGGCTTCAGGGATGAGTTGGTCCCCTGAGTCGGTACAGGGTACCAAGCTCGTGTAGGGTCCTGGTGACCTGGTCCACGTGTTCCTTGTATGTGATATTCTGATCCAACGTGAGGCCTAAGTATTTAAGGGAGGGGACTATTTTAATGGCTTTACCAGAGAGTGAGGTTAAGGAGAGGGATGAGGACCTGTCAAATCCCACGGATCTTGGCCCAAATAGCATTGCCTTGATCTTGTCGGCATTTAGTACCATTCTGTTCTTACATAGCCAAGTCTCTAGTGAAGTGAGATCCTTTTGGAGTAGAGGGCCTAGGGCAACCACATCACGCAGGGGTCGGAAGATGACAGTATCATCAGCGTACTGCACAACCGAGCTCTCCCCGCAGTGGGTATGCAGGTCGTTGGTAAACAAGGAAAACAGGAGGGGGCCTAGAATTGAGCCCTGAGGTACACCCTGGTTTAGGGGTAGTGGGTCAGACATGGTCCCTTTCCATGAGACCCTCTGTGCCCTGCCTGATAAGTAGCTCCCAAACCACTTCAGGGCATGATTGTCTAGGCCTATATTTTGCAGCTTCTGTAGCAGCAAGTTGTGGTCGACGAGGTCAAATGCCTTGGATAAGTCTATAAAGACTGCACCAGTGGGTATCCCTTTGTCCATTGCCCTGAGAATTCATCCGTGAAGTTAAGGAGGGCAGTGTCAGTACCATGGTTTGTTCTAAATCCATGTTGGGAGGGGGCAAGGAGCTGATGAGCTTCCAGGTAGTCCCTGAGTTGATTGTAGAATGACTCTTTCTTGCACCCTAGCAAGTGAGCAGAGGAGGGAGATGGGCCTGTGAGTTGTTGAGTTTTCCCTGAGCCCCTTGTGAATAGGGACAACATTAGCATGTTTCCACGGGTCAGGGACTGCTCCTTCCCTCAGTGATCGATTGAGGAGCATGGTTATAGGCCAGGCTGAGGAGGTAGCTCCTGCCTTGAGTAGCTGAGGGTTGATACCGTCGGGTCCCCCTGACCCTTTCGGTTTCAGGTTCCTTAGGAGGTTTAGTACTTCAGTGCATTTAGCCAGTCTCAGGTGAAATGGGGGCATTTAAATTAATTATCCAGAAAGCTTCACGTCTCAGTAATAAATCATTAAAGTTCCTCCCTCTTGGTGTCGGGAAAACTTTATCTATACCCATGAAATTAAAAGTATGCTCACTGGCTGTACTCGAATTTGTTACATGTGCTGCTGTGACATATGACACATCTTAATGTTTAATGACCCTGACATGCTCACCCAAACGTTCTTTCAAGCTTCTTTTAGTTTTCCACACATATATCTTTCTACAACTACAGGATGCCAAATAAATATGGCCCCTTGTGTCGCACGTGATAATCTGACAGATTTCAAATCTCTGTCCTGTATTTTCATTTAGGAAAACATTTCCCTTTTTTATTACTGGACAACCTGAACATCTCTTGCATGGGTGGCACCCCCTTGCATAATCATGCAACCATGTTTTACTCCCCCTTCCTTGGCTTTCAAAGTGGCTATGGACCAGTTTATCACATATAGTGGGTGCTTTTTTAAAAGCCATATGTGGTGGGGCTGCTGCAACTGCCTTCAAGCCAGGACCACTGGCAAGGACATACCAATGTTTTTTAACTATACTTTTTATATCTATGGCTTGTGTAGAGTAGGTCAACACAATATTAAATCTACTTTCTTCTGTGGCAGTAGCAACATTTCGCCCATGTGCTTCAAGCAGTGACTCTCCATTTTTCCCGGCTGCAAAATCGAAACCAGTTTTAATGTCTTTATTGCTATAGCCACGTTGAGCTAATCGGTCACACAGAGAGGCAGCACTAGCCTCAAAGCTAGCATTACTACTGCAGTTTATTTTATTTATTTATTTTTGTTAACCGGGTAAGGTGCACTAACCATAGCAATGACTATTTTCAGGCATGACCCGGAGGAACTGCCCCTTAGGAATATTCATCCTTACATGAGGTGGATGGCAGCTGTTAGCCTTTAACAAAATGTTGCCATCAGTGGCCTTTCTAAACAGATCAGTGGCTATAACTGTACCTTCCTTTTTAATTACTAAATCAAGGAAACAGATTTCATTCTTTGAGGCCCAAAATGTAAATTTCAGGTTATTGTTGGTCCCTTCTAGGTACAGAACAAATGACTGCAACTCTGACTCAGTGCCCCCCCCCACACACACACACAAAAACAAATCATCTATGTACCGCTTCCATATAGGTATTTGGTCAAAGAAAGGATTGACATTTCTATCGAGAACATATATGTTCTCCCACAGCCCCATATAGATATTCGCAATGGAGGGGGCACACATGGCCCCCATGGCTGTGCCCTTGACCTGTAAAAAGAAATCTTTATTAAACAGGAAAACATTGTATTTAAACACAAATTCAAGCAACTTAACTAAAAAAGCAGTCCCCAGTTTCTCCCCCTTCCCTCTAGTGTTCAAGAATGTAGCAGCTGCGTCAAGTGCTCCCTCATGAGGAACACTGGAATAGAGGGACTCAACGTCCATGGTCACTAAAAGTTGTTGTTCATTCAAAGTCAAATCATTCAACAATCTCAAGATGTCGGCAGTATCTGTTAAATAAGATGGCAGAGTATCAACAAAAGGACAAAGGTGACACTCCATGAATTATGATATGCTCTCAGTGAGAGAGCCCATTCTGCTTACAATTGGTCGGCCAGGTGGATTCACTAGTGTCTTGCATATTTTCAGGAGCAAATAAAAAGTCGCTCTGATAGGTGACTCCATAATCAAAAACTCCATTTCTCTTTTATTAATATCCCCTCTTCCATATGCTTCCTTAATGCATTCATCCACAGCTGTTTTAAAACTCAAAAATGGGATCTGAGTTCAGTTTTAAGAAAAAGGTTTCATTATGGAGTTGTCTCTCGGCTTCTTTAATATAGTCTTTCTTGTTTTGAACAACACGGCTGCCCTTATCAGATTTTTTAATTTCAGTTTCAGTGTGTTATATTGTAGCGACTGTATGGCAGTCCTTTCTTCTCTAGTAAGATTATTGAAAGAGGATGGGGGGGCGCTACTAAAGAGCATGTCCAAATCGGTTTCAACTAAATTCTTGAAAACACTTATTGCACTGCTTGGCGGCGGGGCGGGAACTTCTTGTAATAGCTAATTCCTTAAACCAGACTGTGAAATTTATTTTAATCCTTTGTTTTCATCCATTTTGTTTATAACATTATGCTATCTCCATCTTTCTCTTTCTCCCTTGTTTAGTTTTTCTTTCTTTAATTCTTTTCTTCTCCCCTTTTTTCCACAGGAATGGGAGCTCACTGACACAGTTTTCATCTTTGAACACTTGGGTGAGTTATCAAATAGAGGATAGCGCATGATACAACTAGTCATTTAAGGCATTAAAAGTCTGTTAAGTCAGGTGTTATTTCATTCACATCTGTGAGCTCTTAATCATCCCGGAACCCACCTCCCACTTCAGGAGTCCTTACCTACATAAGGACATAGATAGGCTGGAGGCAGTTCAGAGGACAGCAACCAAGATGGTGCAGGGATTGCATCACAAATCCTACCAGGACAGGCTGAAGGACATAAATATGTACTCCCTGGAGGAGAGCAGGGAGAGGGGGGACATGATTGAGACATTTAAGCATCTCACAGTGAAGAACAAGATGCAGGAAAATACAATTTTTCAAAGAAAAAGCTGCTTCAGGACAAGGGGAACATAGGACGAAACTGGAGGGAGAGAGGTTCAGAGGGAACGTGAGGACGTACTCCTTCATAGAGAGGAAACATAGACTTTGACAGCAGATAAGGACCACTTGGCCCACCTAGTCTGCCCATTTTCCTACCTACAGGATAAGCTGCAGATCCTAGTTATCCAACAGCCTATTTCTTCCTACCTCCCACAAGAATTGCCTTATGTCTGTCCCATGCATTCTTGAATTCTCCCACAGTTTTAGACCCCACAACCTCCTCAGGAAGGCTGTTCCATGCGACAACCACCCTCTCTGAAAAAAATACTTCCTCACATTGCCCCTGAGCCGTCCCCCCCTCTATCTTCAAATTGTGTCCCCTTGTTCTTGCACATCTCTTTTTCTGAAAGATCCTACCCTCTTGGACTTTGTTGATTCCACTGAGGTACTTAAAAGTTTTTATCATGTCCTCCCTCTCCCTCCTTTCCTCAAGGGTATACATATTAAGCTCCTTTAGTCTCTCCTCGTATGGCTTCTCTTGCAGACCCTGCACCATTTTAGTTGCCCTCCTCTGGACTGCCTCCATCCTATCTGTGTCCTTGCAGAGATGGGGTCTCCAGAACTGGACGCAGTACTCCAGATGGGGTCTCACCAACTGTCTGTACAGAGGGATAACAACTTCCTGTTTTCTGCTGGTGATGCCTCTCCCTATACATCCCAGTATCCCCCCAGCCCTCCCTACTGCCTTCTCACATTGCTTGCTAACCTTAAGGTCATCTGATATGATTACCCCCAGGTCCCTTTCCATTTTTGTTGCTGTTACTACCCCTCCCCCCATTGTGTAATCTTCCCCTGGGTTTTTGTTTCCCAGGTGCATTATTTTGCACTTCTTTGCATTGAATCCAGGCTGCCATAGTTCTGACCATTCCTTCAACCTTGCCAAGTCCCTTCTCATCCTTTCCACACCTCATTGTATATCAACCCTGTTACAGATCTTTGTGTCATCTGCAAAGAGGCATACTTTTCCTTCCAGTCCCTCTGCAATGTCACTTATAAAGACATTAAAAAGGACTGGACCCAGTACTGAACCCTGTGGTACTCCACTAGTAACCCCCCTTTCTTCAGAGTGGACACCATTTACAATTACCCTCTGTGTCCTGTTGTCCAGCCAATGTTTTACCCAGGCTACCACCCTGGGACCCACTCCCAGGCTGGTAAATTTGATTATTAATCTTTTGTGTGGGACTGTGTCAAATGCCTTGCTAAAGTCTAGGTAGGCCATGTCCACAGCCCCTCCCTGGTCTACTACTTTGGTCACCCAGTCAAAGAAATCAATTAGATTCGTCTGACATGACCTTCCCACTGTGAACCCATGCTGCCTTGGATCCTGTGCCCCACTGGCCTCTAGGTACTCAACAATTCTTTCCTTCAGAAGTGATTTCATCACTTTTCCTACCACAGAGGTCAAACTGACAGGTCTGTAGTTTCCTGCCTCTGTCTTGCTCCCACTTTTGTGAAGGGGAATCACATCCACCTTCTTCCAGTCCTTAGGTACCACACCATCCTCCCATGATTTGTTAAAAAGGGTAGTCAGTGGTGTCACTAGTTCTCCCCTTAATTCTTTTAGAATTCTGGGGTGAATTCCATCAGGCCCCATTGCTTTTTCCCCCTTCAGTTTTAGGAGTTCTTTCAGAACCCTTTCTTCTGTGAAAGGACTGGGATCCACCCCCCTATCCAGAGTGCTTCTGTTAATTGGATTAGGCACCTCCCCCCTCCTCTTTTGTGAATACTGAGCAGATGTATTCGTTCAGTATCCCTGCTTTTTCACTGTCCCTCTCGGTCCACCCACCGCCCATTCTATTCAGCCTCACTATCCCTCCCTTTGTCGTTCTACACTCCCTGATGTACCTATAAAAGGTTTTATCTCCCTTCTTAACCGAGTTGGCTATCTTTTCCTCAGTTTGGGCCTTTGCTATTCTGACTTCCCTCCCTGATTCCTTCTGCCTTCTGCCTTAACTGGTGTAGTTCTCTGTCCTGCTCCTTCTGTGTTTCCTTATACTTCCTAAATGCTCTTTTTCTCCCTAACCTTCCCCGCCATCTCTTTTGAGAACCATAGTGGCTTTTTCTTTAGTTTTGATTTGTTTATTTGCTTCACACAAAGGCTTGTTGCCTCTGTGATGGCAGTTTTGATGTTTTCCCATTGCTGCTCCACCCCTCCTTCTAGCCTGTTTGCTAGTGCTTTTCTAAGGCACTCTCCCATCTTGCCAAAGTCAGCCTTCCAGAAGTCCAGTACCTTCACTTTTGTATGGCTTCACTCTGTAGCTGAGTTTATCGTGAACCACACTGTTTGGTAGTCACTTGTTCCCAGATGGCTACCCACTTCTAGATCTGAGATCCTCTCACTGTCCCCATTTGAGAGTACGAGGTTTAAGATTGTTCCCTCACGAGTGGGTTCCAAAACTACCTGTCTAAGGCATGCCACCTGTAGGGCATCAAGAATGGCCCTGCTCTTGGATGTGGCTGCAGTAAAGGTGCTCCAGTTAACATCTGACATATTCAGGTCCCCCATCAACAGTATCTCCCCTTTCTCTGCCATCCTAAGGATGCCTTCTATCATATCCTTGTCCATTCCCTCTCCCTGACATGGGGGTCTGTATACAACCCCTGTGTGGATTGTGGCGTCATTTCCCATCTCTAAGGAGACCCACAGTGCCTCCTCTCCTCCCTGTTTACTCTTTTGTTCCATTGCTTTTATCCCTTCCCTTACATAGAGAGCTACTCCTCCCCCTCTTCTCCCTCCCCATCTCTCCTGTAGGTTGTGTACCCTGGAATGTTAACATCCCAGTCATGGTTCTCTGTGTACCATGTTTCTGTGACTGCTACGATATCCAGACATCCCTCTTCCATCAAGGCCACCAGTTCAGGGAGCTTGTTGCCCAGACTATGGGCATTGGTACTCATTACCCTCCATTTCTTGATGGCCTTACCCCTTTTGCCCTATCCCTGTCCTTATTGCCTTTATCATTTTCTCCATTTACCCCTGCCCTTCTCCCTGTCGACATCTCTATCTTGGTGTTTACCTCACTTACTACCCTGATTTTTTGGGGAGGCTAAGATTTCCCTGCTTCTTTCCAGTGCCTCCCCCCTTGGCTAGTTTAAATGCTTGCCAATGAAGCATTTAAACCTATCACCTAGGATTCTGGTTCCCCTCCTGGTCAGATGCAGACTGTGATTGTGACTGTGATTGCTTATTATAATCCCCTCCAGGCATACTACCCTCAAGCAGCCCTCCTCACTGCCTCAGCTCCTCCTCCTCCTCCTCTCCTACCCCCCATTGCTGGGTATAGGATGAATCTGTCTCCTCTTCCTTTTCATCCCCCCATTCCTCCTCCCTTGCCATTTCCCATCTACCACATACCTAATGCAATGCCCTCCCTATTTCTCCACTCCTCCCTCTCTCTCTCTCCCATACCACCCCCCTCACCATCACTCTTCTTTCTCTTTTCCCATTAACCCACTCCTAACAAAGCTTCACTGAGCCACCTATGACTTGTACTGTATAATCAACTCGCAACACAATGCCTTGACAATGCCTTTGGCTGCTATTATTGTAACCTTACTTGTCTTTTTTTTTGTAAGTTCCATTGTAATGATCATGTTATGTTTTGTACCTTATTATCCTTATTGCCTTGATGTGGAACCTTTGTAAAAGAGCCCTCGGCTCAAAGGTGTCATCCAAAATACAAATAAATAGATAAATAAAATCATGCCAGTATAGGCCTGCATCACTCCAGGTGGACTCCCAGTCCCCAATGAAGTCAAATCCCTGAGCTCTGCACCAGGTTTTCAACCACTGATTGAATCCCATGTTGTGGAGCACCCTAACCTCACCCATGCCATAGACAGGCAGCACCTCCGAGAAGGTTACCATGCGTGCTACTTGTCTAAAGCCCCTCCCCAACTCCACAAACTCTTCCTGCACTGCTCTGATCCCTTTCTCGGCCAGGTAATTTGTCCCTAGGTGGACAATGACATCCAGCTCCCTCCCCCGTGCAGCTGCACCAGCGATCCTGAGGATTCGCTCCCTGTCCCTCCAAGCCATGGCGCCAGGCAGGCACCTTACCTCCCTCTCCCCTTTCTCCCCCAGTTCTACCCCCCTAACAATGGAGTCCCCCACCAGGAGTTGTTTCTTCCCCCTGTGGGGTCCCATGCCACCCTCCTGTGGGTCTCCTTTGTGGAGGTTCCCAGCATCCTCCTTGGTCTCCACTGTGGGTGCCTCCATAGAGGAACCACACTTTGCCAGAACGGCATATGAATTGGTACAACTGGAGGGATGTGCCTCTATTCCACCACCCTCACCTTCCCTGAGCCCACTGTGGTCCAACCACTCCTCTTTCTTGGCAACCTCTGAGGCAACGGCAGTGGCCCTGGTGGTCCCTGGGTGGGAGATGAGGTCCCCCAAATCCTGGCTAACTCAGCCTGGAGATGAGCAACCTCCTCCCTCAGCCCAGAGAGGTGCCTGCAGATGGGACAACACCGCATCCTCCAGAACATCTCCCGGAAGACTGTTGCTCCACAGCCACTGCACTGCACCACTCCCATCATGTCTTATTTCTGGCCCCTTAACTGTTGTTTGGAATATTTACTCTTTCCTCTGTTTATTTTATTTTATTTTTTTCTCCCTATTTACTTACTGCCTCTATGCCCTTTAAGCTCCTGATCTTCCTGTTCTGAGACAAGAAGTTCCTATATTTCTCAGTAGTCTCCTTACTTGCTCAGAGTCAGACCTCCAGAAGCTGGGGGGACAGAGAGCTGCTCTTTTCCTTCTAGGATGGTGAGTCTTTTGTGGCTCTGTGATCACTCACTTCCTGCTCCCAAACAGGAAGTTCCTGTTGTCAGTCAAATACTGTGCCTATAAAAGTAGAACTGGCTTACGGTGGAGGGGAAGGAAGGAGGACAATATAGTCCCAGTAGCGAAGTATAGTTATAACAGCAGCTCCTTCCTCTTGGTGTTCTCTGCCTGACAGGGTGGTGGACAAATGGAACAGCCTGTCAGAAGAGGCGACAGAAACAAATACGAGATTCAAGAATGCATGGGATAGGCATAGGGGGATCCCGGTAGTCGGGGGAAGGGGACAATTTAGTTCCAGGGAAGCTTGAAGAATCTCAGTTACTAGTGTTCATGGGCAGACTATGTGGGCCAAAGGCCCTTATCTGCTGATAACAGCTATGTATCTTTGTATTTCATGCATGTGCATTAGTTTGCATATATGAAAAAATTACTTACCATAGTAATCTTGTTTCTTCCAAGGTATTTGTCTATATTCATAACTCTCTGCAGTCAGTCTCCTAAGTAGAACTACCCGGAGATGGAATAATATGCTAATGATAGACCCTATCATTGGCTTGTGCCATGTATTCAAACTGCTGCCCTTATCAGCTGCAACGGTCCACCAACATATCAGATTTCTGAGGACCCTGCAAGGCAACCTTAATTATAACTATACCTATCTATCCATGACAAAATTATACTGTCCGTAACAGTAAAAAACATAAATATCATCATAAACCCAACCCTCTTGAATGCCAGAATCACCTGGAAAAAGAAGGGAAGTAAAACTCCACCCATTAGGGCTAAAACAATGTGTGCCAGTGTTAAGGACTCCATATTTAAATGCTCAGCTAGGAGTGCAGAGGTTCTGGTTCTGGAAGGGGAGGCAGAGTGGGAGAGTTATGAATATAGATGAATACCTTGGAAGAAACAAGATTACTGTGGTAATTTTTTTCTTCTCACCCCAGGTATTCTTCTATATTCCTAACTCTCTGCAGACTTCAAAGCAGTACCTTTGGAGGTGGGCACAGAACCTACTTCGGAAAGAGGCACTGCAGGACTGCTGTGCCAAACCTGCCATCACTTCTGGACTGGGTGTCCAGACTATAGTGTTTAGTAAAGGTGTGTACTGTCCTCCAGGTAGCTGCTTTACAGATCTCCATTAATGGAATGTCTGTGGCTGCTGCTATGGTAGCAGCTTTGACCCTTGAGGAATAAGCACACAGCCCTGCTGGGGGTTCCTTACCAACTTTCAAACAGCTAAACTGAATGCACTGGACTGTCCAGTGAGAAACTGACTTCTTTGAAGTTGGGTTACATTTACCCACATCCCCATAAGTCAGGAACAACTGTTGTTTGTCATGTCTATGATCTCTGGTGCGGGTAATGTAGTAACTTAATGCCCTCTTGACATCCAGACTATGGAGTTTGCACTCACCTTGAACTAATATGTTCAGTGAAGAAAACTGGCAGGGTAATGACCTGATTTAAATGAAAATCAGAAACCACCTTGGGGAGGAATTTTCTATTTGTTCTCAGCACTACCTTATCTCTGTGGAAGGAAAGATAGTCCTTCTCGACACACAAAGCCTGAAGCTCATTAATTCTTCTAGCTAAAGTAATTGCAACCAGAAAAAGTTTTCCAAATAACATACTTTAGGTGTGCTGAAACCATGGGCTCAAAAGGGGGTCTCATGAGCTGGGCAATGCATATGTTCAGGTCCATGCTGGTACTGGTTCCTTAATAGGTGGGTTCAAATGGCACAGGCCTTTAAAGAACCTTCTGAAACGGGACTGGATGCCAGGAAGGTGCCCCTTCCAGCAGAAATGTATGCAGATACTGATGCTAGATGCACTCTCAGGGATGACAGTATATTGCAGTTCCTGGGAGAGTAAGTAGGTAAGATAATCCAGAACAGCTGGGATCCCCACTAGAAGCACACCAAACAAAGAACCTCTTCCATTTTGAAGCATAGATTTTCTTAATTGAAGGCTTTCTGTATCCCTTCAGGATATCCAAGACACTTAGAGTTGCAAATTTGCATATTCTAAGTCCTCAAGAGCCATGCCTTGAGTCTGAGAGATCTGAAGTTCGGATACAGGCTCTTGCCCTGATAGAAAGTCAGCAGATTGTGCCTCCTGGGTAAATGTATTGGTTTGACTACAGACATGGAGCGTAATATAGGGTACCATGGCTGTCTGGCCCAGTCTGGTGTTATCAAGAGCACTAATGCAGGTTGTGACCTAAGATTGATCAGAACTCTGAAATGAGAGGAAAAGGGGGGAAAAGTGTATAGGCACCTTCCTGACCAGTCCAGTGTCAGAGCATGCAGTGGGATTGAACCCCTGGCTGGTGGTCTGTAGCAGAAGAGGGATAGATGATGATTCTCGTGAGATGCAAAGAGATCTATCTCTGGTGTGCCCCACCTCCTGAATACTGACTCCAGTACCTGCTTGTTGATGGACCACTCATGGTGTGCCTGATTGATTCTGCTCAGGGCATATTCTAGGGTATTGACTTTTCCTGGCACATGAATGGCCTGTAGGGAGGCCTTCAGTGAGGAAGCCAAACTCCAGATCTTCATTGCTTCTGTGCACAGGGGGTCTGACCTTGTCCCCCCTTGCTTGTTTATGTAGTACATTGTTGTGGTGTTGTCTGTCCTGACCTGCACCACTTTCCCTTGTATCAGAGGGGCAGATGCTTTTAAGGCCAAGAACACTGCCCTTAGCTCCAACAGATTTATATGCTGGAGTGACTCTGTGCTGGACCAGGTTCCATGAGTGGTGTGTTCCCCTAAGTGAGCACCCCACCCTTAAAAGAGGCGTTGGTTATAAGAATGACTAATGGGGTTTCTCTTTGGAAGGGTACCCCTTCCCTGAGGTTGTCTGCTTCCTTCCACCACTGAAGGGCTTGCAGCAATGTTCTTGTTACTGGAACTGACTTTCAAAGATTGTCTTTCCTTTGGCACCAGTGTGCCCTGAGGTAAAACTGTATGTCTCTCATTTGGAACCTGGCACCCAAAACTGTTCCTGTTGCTGCAGCCACATGTCCGAGAAGTTGCAGAAACTGTCTTGCTGGCTTTGGCTCATTCAGCTTGAAAAAGGCAGCTATCTGCAAGATGCATTGCACCCTGTCCTGAGGGAGGAAGGCTCTTCCCTCTAATGTGTTCAGTTCTGCTCCTATGATGTGCAGAACTTGTACTGGAGTGAGGACAGATTTCTCCTAATTTACCAGGAACCCTAGTGACTGTAACAAGTTTAGTGTTACCTGCAAGTGATCTTGCACCTGCTGGGGTGAGCTTCCCAACCACCACCAGCCAGTCACCGAGATAAGGGAAGACTGATAGACCTAACCTTCTTAGGTGTGCCACTACCACTGCCAAACACTTTGTGAATATCCTTGGGGCTGAGGTGAGACCAAAGGGTAGGGATGAAAACTGACAATGTCTTGATGGAAACCTGAATCTGAGGTATTTCATGTGAGATTCTCTTATGGGAATGTGGAAGTAGGCATCTTTTAGATCCAAAGATGCTAGCCAATCTCTCTGCTGAATGACTGGCAGAATCATTGCCAATGTCACCATCTTGAACTTTGACTTTATTAAGTACTTATTCGGTAGTCCGAGATCTAGAACAGGCCACCACTCCCCATTTTTCCTTTTGGTGAGGAAGTATCTTGAATAGGAACCCCTTCCCTTCTGCTGAGGTGGAACATGTTCCACTGCTTTTACCAGGAGGAGGCTTTGAACCTCCTTCTCTAAGAGTTTTTTCTCCAGAAGGGAAGCTGGTTTGAATACCCTTGTTCTCAAGGGAGGGAAGGACTTGAAATTCAGGGACAGACCCTGACTCATTACCTCCAGGACCCACTTGTCTGTGGTAATGGACTCCCAGCCTGGAAGTAGTGAGCTAGCCTGCCCCCTACTGGGATAGGGGAGGTGGTTTTGACCATTAAGTCAGGGGTTCTGTTTTGCTTGGGGCTGAGATTGGGCGATATGGGATCCTCTCCTGGAATCCCTTCTACCTCTGCCTCTGAAATACCCTGTCTGCTATGGGTATTGCTGATATTGAGAGACAGCCTGGGCCTGATAAAAAGGTCTGCTATAGGCTGTCCTACCTCTGCCTTCCCTTCCTTATGACCTGTAGGAGAAGGGTCTCTCCTTTGCTGAATTGCTTTTATAGGTGGCCTTATACTCATCCACCTTCTTGATGTAAGTCTGAGTCTGTTGGCCAAATAATGAATGCTCCTTCGCAGAAAAATCCACAGCCTTGGTTTGGGTGTCCTGTGTAAGATTAGTGGCCCTGAGCCAAGCCAACCTCCTAAGGGCTATGGTAAGGGCCATTCATCTGGCAGCAGTATCACTGGCATCTGCTGCCATTTGAAGTTGGTACTTTGCTGCTTCCAGCCCAAACCTAGCTGTCTCAGCCAGATCATCTAAGAGGTCAGAAGGAGCCTTATCTGCCATGGCTAGTACTGACTGCCACAGTGATTTCTGGTACTGTGCAGAGTAAGCTTGGTAATTAGCCTGTCTGACTTCCAGCAAGGCTGCCAGGTAGCCCTTCTTGGCCATACTATCTATTTTGCATGAGTCTTTCTTAGGTGGGTGTGATGCCAATGGCATCTTTGCCATCTCAAAGGCTGCCTGCTGGACTATCCCCTGATAGAGCAGGGTGGGAGAAGAGGAATTCAGCCCCCTGTCTGTCCAGCTGATACTTTTTATCCACCTTCTTGTCCAGGGGTGGGACAGAATTTGGAGTTTGCAAAATCTTGAACAAGTCTTTCTTGAAGAACTTGTTTATAGGGAGTAATATCTTCTTTGTGGGTGTTAACCCCATCATTTCCATGTTTTCGGCCTTCTCCTCATCTTCTATAACCTCTATGGTAGCCAGATCAAGGGCTTCCACTATTTTCCTTACAAAGGAAAAATGGGAGGACAATTGCTCTGCTCTAGGAGAGCCAAATTCTTGTTCGGGTGAGATCTCAGGCTCAGTAGGCTCACCCACATCTTTCAAGCAAATTATACTCCTCAAACTCCACCTGCTCCCGAGATGGAGTTGGGACAGAAGAAAGTCCAACTGGGATTTGAACAGGTGTTGAAGGGGTTGGAGCAGGTATAAAATCCTGCAATGCCTGTATGACCTTCATGGCCTGAGCAATCTCCTCTGAGGAAGGCAGGCTGTGAGGCATAGATAAAACCCCCCTTGGTTTCTCAGCCAGGGGTTCAACGTGCTTTGTTTTCTTTGTCTTTTTGGTGGGGACTGGAGAGTCAGCCGGATCATTCACCCTTTGCTGGAAGTTGCTTCACCCTTGTCAGGGGTGTTCAGGTTAGGTATTGCGGTTTCACCCGCCAAAGGGTGCCGAGAATGAGGAGCACTTGGATGATGGTGGGCTCGGGGAGGGTTAGGGCGGTCAGGCAGAGGCACATCCCAGATCCTATTCCACTCCAGAACGCATATGCCACACCGGCAAATGGGGACAACCAAACAGAGGTACCCAGAGAAGTGAAAGGGAAGGGTGTGGAGGTTAGCCAAGGATGTGACCTCAGTGGGGAGAGCAGTGGACCCCAGAGGAGGAGGAGAAACAAATCCTAGTGGGGGACTCCATCATAAGAGGGATCCAGCTAGGAACACAGGAGGGGGAGTACAGGGAGGTGAGATGCCTACCAGGTGCCATGGCATGGAGGGATGGGAGGAAGATCCTAGGGATCACCAGGAAGGCAAGACGGGAGGGTGAGCTGGATGTCATTATCCACCTAGGTACTAATGACCTGGTAAATGGGGAGCCACAGGAAGTTCAGGAAGAGTTTAGGAAATTGGGGAGTGGTCTCAAGCAAGTAGCTACTTCTGTCACCTTCTCAGAAGTACTACCTGCGAGAAGCATGGGAGAGCATAGTGGGTGCATGCACCAGGAACTTTACCTTATGGTTGAAGAATTGGTGCCGTGAGGAAGGGTTTGGATTAATTGGTGACTGGGGACCCACCTGGAGGGATGGAGGCTTGTTCAAGCCTGACGGCGTGCATCCATCCTGGAGGGGAATCCAAGCACTCAATGATAAGTTTAAATGCTACATGGACAAGCATTTAAACTAGCCAAGGGGGGTGGCAGGCCAGCAAGGAGGGTACCTAATTGCTCACCCTCCACAGCTAGCACTGGAACCAGTGAACAGGAGGAGTGGATAGCTCTGCAAAGCAATGTGAAAAAGTTGGAGATACGCACCCAAGAGGTGGACAGACAGAAAAGGGGCAAGATTCAACAGAAGGGCAGACAGCAGGGAGAACCAGGGATAAAGGACAACCAGGGAAGGGGTTAGAGTAGAACAGCTATACAGTCTAGGGAGTTCAAAGCATGGAAAGTCATGTGTGTCAGTGCCAGGGGCCTTAGCAACAAGATGGAGGATCTGGAGGCTGTCATGGTGCAGTCGGACTCGGACATTGTGGCCATCACAGAAACCTGGTGTAATGATAACCATGACTGGGAGATGGCTATACCTGGCTACAACATATTCAGAAGAGACAGGGCAGGTAGGAAGGGAGGAGAAGGAGTGGCACTTTATGTGAAAGATGACATAAAGGCCACAGAGATCCAGGAGGAACAAAATGGGGGAGAGATACTGTGGGTTAAGCTGGAAAGGAAAATGGGGCCAGCCATCCACACAGGTGTGGTTCATAGACCAGCAACCCAGGAGCAAGAAACAGATATGGAGCTGATGCTAGCCATCCAAAGGATGGCAGACAAGGGTGAGGTAGTGCTGGTTTGAGACCTCAATATTCCAGATGTGGACTGGCGCATCCCAGCAGCAGCATCAACCAAGAGCAGATTTATCCTGGACTCCCTTCAAGGTGCCTTCCTCAAGCAACTGGTCATGGAACCAACTCGGCAGAAGGCAATACTGGACCTTGTGCTTACAAACAAGGACAGTGTGATGGGGGTAACAGTGGGGGAGCACCTGGGGAACAGTGACCACCAGTCACTGTGGTTTGAAATCACAGAAGGAGCAGAACCAAACCACACAAAAACACGTATCCTGGATTATAGGAGGCAGACTTTGGGAAAATGGGGAGATGCTTGAAAGAGGCATTAAGGGGAATGAGGTGGGAATCAGGGGTTGAGGAATAGTCGGCAGTATTTAAAACAGGGATTACAAGAGCAACAGAATTATGCATTAAGCAGGTTAGCAAGGGGAAAAGGAAGAGGAGACCATTATGGTTTTCCAAGGAGGTAGCGGAGAAAGTGAAAGTTAAAAAGATTGCATTCGGGCAATACAAAAAGGCACAGGCAGAAGGGGATAGGGAGAAGTACCAGAAGAAGCAAAGGGAGGCATGGAGGTCAGTAAGGGAAGCCAAAGCTCAGACAGAAGAGCATATTGCAAAATCAGTGAGTAGAGGAAACAAAACTTTTTACAGGTACATAAGTGAAAAAAGAAAAGCAAAGGGAGGGATAGTGAGACTGAAGGGTGAGGATGGGGCCCAAGTGGAGGATGACAACAATAAAGCTGACATATTGAACATGTATTTCTGCTCAGTCTTTACTGAGGAAGAGGAGGGTAATGGACCTGAAGGGAGTACAAGGGGTGGGAATGATGCAGAAATGGACACAAGTCCCTTTACACGAGAAAGGGTCCTGAAGGTACTAGAAGGAATAAGAGTTGATAAAGCAATGGGGCCAGATAGGGTGCACTCCAAGGTCCTTAAAGAACTAAGAGAGGTGGTGGCTGAACCTCTGGCAATCCTGTTTAGCCGATCACTGGAAACAGGAGAGGTACCAAAAAACTGGAGGACAGCAGATGTAGTCCCCTTATACAAAAGTGGGAACAAAGAGGAAGCGGGGAACTACAGACCAGTCAGCCTCACCTCGGTAGTGGGGAAGACCATGGAAGCACTACTGAAGGAGAGATTGGTGGAACATCTGGTTATCAACGGACTACAGGACCCAAGGCAGCATGGTTTCACCAGGGGGAGGTCACGTCAGACCAACCTTGTTGAATTTTTCAACTGGGTGACTAGGGAGATGGATCAAGGGAGGGCAGTGGATGTGGCCTATCGGGACTTCTGCAAGGCCTTTGACACTGTGCCACATAGAAGACCATTACACAAACTGGGGAATATAGGTGTGGGCAGGACAGTAGTGCGGTGGGTAGGTAACTGGCTGGGTGGCAGGACACAGAGGGTGGTAGTAAATGGCTGTCACTCCACAGAGGGAAGAGTGACCAGTGAGGTACCACAGGGATCAGTGCTGGGAACGTCTTCATCAGTGACATTGCACAGGATCTAGAAGGCAGAATTTCCTTGTTTGCTGATGACACAAAGCTGTGAACAGAGTGGACACACCAGAGGGTGTAGACAGAATGAGAAGGGACCTGCAGAAACTTGAAGAATGGTCAGAGGTTTGGCAGTTGAAATTCAATGCAAAGAAGTGCAAGATAATGCATATGGGGCACAAAAACCCTGGCACAACATATCAGTTGGGGGGTGAGGATATAGCATGCACCAAGCAGGAAAGGGATCTTGGGGTTATATCATCTCTGATTACCTCAAAGTAGGGAAACAGTGTGACAAGGCAGCAGGTAAAGCAAATAGGATGCTGGGATGCATAGGCAGGAGCATCACCAGCAGGAAAAGGGAGGTCATAATTCCACTACACAAGACACTAGTGAGGCCCCACCTGAAGTACAGTGTACAGTTCTGGAGACCTTACCTACGTAAGGACATAGACAGGGTAGAGAAGGTTCAGAGAAGGGCAACAAAGATGGTCCATGTGTAACCCCTAGGTGGCACTATCCAAAGGGCTACTACCCCTGCCTGTTTGACTACGGGCAGGTTGATGGGCCTAGGTCCTATGGCGGGTGCCTCCACCCAGAGGTCAGGGTTTGTAGTGGTTAGACTAGCTTGGTCACAGCCCTCTGGGACACTGAGACCCCCTTTCATTCCCTCTAGTGGCTTACACAGTACCCCCCAGAGTTACAGCCCCAATACCTCACGTATACACACTGTTCACTCATATAGATACCACTTACCCTCGAGACTGATTCTGCAGCATGTCTCTGAGGACCCCCTGTAAAATAAGGTTAAACAACATACACAGCAAAACACAATACTGTTTCCATAAGTACCAACACCACAGACAGTATATAGTATAACAACAACAAATCTGATTTATTTAGGGGGCAGTAACACGGGAGGGGAAAATCAGGTTAATTGGTGGCATTAATTCACAGTACTCTGCACACATACAGGGTCTGAAAAGTCACACTCTGGGTACCCAGGTTGGGGGGGCTAGCCAGGTCTGTTGCCCGGGGTTGGCCGGCAGGTGCAGATGGATGGAGCCCTGTAGAAGAAAATATATGCACAACACCCAATTGTAATCCGGACCCAGATGGCTCAGTCCATGAAGCAGGGGAAACAACAAGAATTAGATGACACACTTGTGATTGAAAACAGACTTCAGAGGAATACCTTGATTTCTACTCACAATACCCAAGCTGAGGACCGGATGGTAGATGTTCTTCTGGATTGCCAGAACAACAGGGTATGGATACAAGGTCCTTGTGACTGGCCCCACTGCAGTTGATAGCAAACGTATTTAGTCTAAGCTAAGCTGGGGTTTGCTTCCAGCTTCAGCACACAGCACAGGGGACTGGAAATAGCGATTACCCACAAGCACTAAGCACATTCATATGTAAAAGAAAAGTACTATACCAGGTAGGCTGCTCCTCGATCCCGATCGCAATTACTGCAAAATACCTGGGAACACACACAGCAGCTTCAGTTCCTGACAGACCGAGCGCGAGTCAGCAATTTCTCCAGTCTTCTACAGGGTGAGCCTGGTTTCCACACTTCTAGTGCTTCTTTCTCCTCACAACTCAGATTCGGTCCAAACTGGCACTCACAAGGCTGCAGACCCGAAACTCGAGACCTCCACATGCGCTTCCCGCGCAAAACTATACACCGCAGAAGTACACAGCTCTTTCTCTCTTCACTGCCACAACTGATCTGATCTTTCCAGTCACAGAGCAAGGCATTTCCTTTAGCTCCACACTATTCTGTTCACTGATTTAGCAGTCAATCACAATAAGACTCCCTCTGTTGGTAGAAAAAGGCGCCAAGGTCAAAACTACATTTCCCAGAGTCACTGCCCATACAATCCCCTTGTGGCTGGCTCAAAATTAAGAGTCCAAATTCTGATTCGTCCACAGGCTCTATTTTAGGGAACCCTTAACCCAATTGGCCCAGCACAGCAGTTTAGGTCCAAAATGGAGGGGTAACACACACAGAGTCCCAGTTGCAAGAAAGGCAGGTTAGACAACCTGCATTTTGCTTAACACTCTAACTGGTTTCAGTTAAACAGTTACAGCTTTCATTTAGGCTCCCTTTGCGGTCTTAGCGACTGCAGAAACGGAGCGATTTCTCCGCAGCTCGGGCAGGATTCGAGCATTAAATACACAGTCCCTCCATACAAACTAATTAGGTCTGCAAGCAGACAGCTCTTAAAGAGACAGGATGGGGAGGCTCAAATAGCACTCACTTGGAACCATATTTAAACAGCTCAGACGCCGAACACCGCCCAGACTTGGAGCATTCAGGCAAGCTCCTGGAAGACTTTTGGGAACCCCCATTTGCAGGGGGGTTACACATGGATTTCATCACAAGTCCTATGAGGACAGGTTGAAGGACTTGAATATGTACTCCCTGGAGGAGAGGCGAGAGAGAGGGGGGATATGATAGAGACATTCCAGTATCTTACAGGGAGGAACAGGGTGCAGGAATACACTGTTTTTAAGTGAAAAAGATGTTCCAGGACTTGAGGGCATGGGATGAAGTTGAAGGGAGGACAATTCAGAGGAAACGTAAGGAAGAATTTCTTCACAGAACGGGTGGTGTACAAGTGGAACACCCTGCCAGAGGAAGTGGTGGGGGCTGAAACAATCATAAGATTTAAGAATGCATGGGATAGTCATAAAGGAATTCTGGAGGTCAGGGGTGAGGGGCAACAGACTTCTAGGAAAACATAAAGTGAACTTACAAGCTCAAATGGGCAGACTGGGTGGGCCATAGGCCCTTATCTGCCGACACTGTCTCTGTATCTATGTATCTATATTTAGAAGGTGTGGGTTGGTCAGAACCCGTGGCACCCTTCTCCAGTTTTCTTTGGAGCCTTTCCGGACTTTTTTCAATTGTCTTTTGCGGAAATGATTTGCAGATATCATATTCTGCCGAAAAATGATAATTTCCTAGGCAGACCACACATAAATCATGCTTATCTGTCTTGGCAAAAATGTCCCCACACTTAAGGCAGTTTTTAAACCCTGAGGGTCCAGTATTTTTCTTAGATTTTTCTACCATCATCAAACCGATGCAGAAAAACATAACTGCAAATAAAGAAAATGTTCTTTTTTTTAAATGATTGTGTTCGGTTTAGGAACCAGTGAGAGTTTCGATACTGAACCGAGAACCAAACTAATTGAACCAGGTTTGCGGTTCACAGAAACCGGGTCAGTGGTTGTCAAAAACAATAATTTATTTAAACCAAATACTAAAATTAGTTAAACGAAACCGAGGAAAAAAAAAATAAAAGCTCAGGAAAAGGGTCTAAAGCTCGGTTCCTCAATGGTTTTCCCGAAACATGAGGAACCGAAAAAAAAACAACTAAAAACACTAAAATAATGCTAAACTAGCTAACAGCTAGGAACTAAAACAGAAACAAAGGCAGCAGTAACAATAATTAATATAAAATACTTATATTCAGTGAAGAACCACACGAGGAACAACTGAAAGGGAAGTCTCTGAGGCGTCTTGACTTGTCAGGCAGAGAAAGAAATCTGATACGTTGGTAGAACGTTGCAGCTGATAAGGGCAGCAGTTTGACTAAGTGGCACGAGCCAATGATAGGTTCTATCATTAGCATATTGTTCCATCTCTGGGCAGTTCTACTTAGAAGGCTGACTGCAGAGAGCTTGGAATATAGAAGAATAACTGGGGTGAGAAATACTGGTTATGTTAAAGGGAGTGCTAGCTCCGAGGAAGGGGAGCAGGGACCCTCTGAAATGTCATTCTTTGTGCACGTGCACGTTGTCTGTACACAAACACACTATCACTCTGCTGTCTACCTGATGAAGGAAGCACTTCTTGGCTTGCATTTGAATTGACTTTCCAAAACTGCATAGTTTTTTGTGTATTCAGCACAGGAAAATAAAAATCAACGAGCTATAAAGTAAGGGTGTCTGACTTCTGAAATCTAAAGACTCCTGCACTGTGTGCAGCGCTAAGTCTGGCTACGGCCAGTTTCCCTGTCTGTTTCTGTTCCCCAAGGCAGGTGTACCATAAGCTACAAGGCCCTAAATTAGGAGTCCAAACAAGAAGACTTATTTTGCAAATTGTGTTTAGAGCTGACACCCAGTCACACAGTGCCCTGGAGTGCAGAAGGGACACACATAAAACTTTAATGTTACAGCCTGCTGCCAAAAATGCACGTCGGCAGCTGCATCTACTTTTTTATCATTCCTGTTGGGGAAAGCAGACATTCCCTCAATAGGGACAGTGGTATGCTTAACCATATTAAACTTTGGGATACACTGTGTATGAAAAGCGCTTTGGGACACACTGTGTATGAAAAGCGCTATATAAATGCTGATTCTTCTTTTTCTTATCCACCGAAGCACTAGTGAGAGCTGGAGTCTCCGCCCACTTTTTCAGTATAGTCTCCTGAAAAGGACAGCATTTTACTCTAGACTTTACAAACTGTTTTTTTTATCAGTATCCAACCACTCCTAGTTGATAACTTGCTCACAAATGCTGAAAACTGGGGAAACACTTAGGAGTGTTCCCTGTAGCAGAAATTATGGAGTTTATTTATTTCTTTATTTAGTTTTTGTTGACTGGGTAAGTGCACTAGACAAATTCTGCCTATTTTCAGGCACGACTTGGGGGAAGGGTATACAGATGAATGCAAACTGACTTTGAACCAGATTAAGCTGTTGGTGGTATTTTAGTGAATGAGGGGAAATTTGGCCAGGGCACCGGGGAAATTCCCCTACTCTCCACTGCGGGGATTCTCGGGCCATCAGGTTTCAATGGCCACTTCTTCGAATCCAGTGCAGGGGATGGACGTTCCCGGGACAGGAGCTCAGGCCTCTGCTCCTGTCCTCACGACTCAGGAAGCTGTTGATTTGGCTGTGTCTGTAGTTTGTTTATTTGCAACAGATTCCACTGGTATGGACACTGAAGTTACCTTGAATGCTCCAGAGTCTGACTCTCAAGGTCGTGCTTCAACCTTAGACTCGTCTACCGCTCCTCTGGACTCTTTGGCTGCACGCTGTTCTGAAACTTTACAGCAAAAGTCTCCATGTCAAAATGCAGTGTGTGCGTGCGATACGGAACTACATGTGTCGGGTTTAGGCTCCACTCTGACGGTTCCTGTTGTTGCGCAGAACTCACAATTACGAGAGGATGATTCGGGGGTTGCTGCGGATGTTCCTCCCCTGCCTGCTGCTTCACCTCCCATGCCTCTGCAAGCGGTTCGCTCGGGCAATGATGCGGTTACCATGCACCGACAGTTGGCTACTGGTGGCTTGCCTGCATTTGCTTGCCTTCCTGAGACGTCTGGAAAGTCGAGACTTGGAGTGGGAAGACAGATAGTGGGTAAATTCCATACCCATAAACCACCTTCTGCGATCTCGGAGGTTTCCTTTTCTTTCCAGGACAGACCTCAGGAACTCTCTTGGAGCTCCAGGGTGGATGACTCTATTCCCCTGGATAATCTTTCTGCTTTTCCCCAGCATGATTCAGACTGGACTCCTGCAGCGGCCTTGAAAGCAGCAGACTGGATTCCTGACCAACCTGGTCGTTGGTCGCCAGACCCGAAGGACCCTGACTATCAAAGGATGTGCACCACCACGTCTTCTCCAGTGGCCACCAAGGGACTTCCATCGCCGGGCCCGATCATATCCCGGGGTAATACTGCTGTTCCTAAGACTGTTTTACCTATAACTGATTTAAAAGCTTTACATTCACGTATTGAGGGATCTAACCCATTGGTTGAAACTAGACTAGGGCTGGACCCCAAGACCTTGGATCCGGATCAAGAAGGGGCCTCTATGGCTCCATTGTTTAAGTTAGTTGACCTCTTTCAGCCTAGTGGAGAACCAGCACCACGTAGGAATGCAGTCAGGTTGCTATACAAAGGCGGTTTGCTGGATCCTCCAACTATATTGTTCATAGCTAAAACTCTATTGAAATCTGCCATGAAATTTTTTTCTTCAGAGATTTTTGCATTAATCTCCCTGGGGAATGGCAACTTTGATATTAGTTTCAAAAATGTATCTAGTCTAGATAGATTTTGGGCACAATATCATGCATAAAAAAATAACCCTCTTTGGATTCCTTTTCAGGCTGTTCCACTTACTAAACCTCTAATTAGAACCATCACAGTGATGTTTAAAAATGAAGGTGTCAATGTGGAGGATATTTTGTTTTGGTTACGTCAAAGATGTGAAATACTGGGCAGACCTTCCCTACCATTGATAGTGAACAAATCTGGGATGGTGGGTGGAAAATCAAAGTAAAACTTCTTTCTACAAATGCAGGGCCTGTTCATTTGCCAAGCATATTTTTTCTGGGAAAAGATAGAGGCTCCATTTTTTATGTTAGTCAGCCACATTCTTGTTTCAAATGTGGGTCTCGATTACACCTTAGTTCAGCCTGTGATACTGCTAGGTGTGCTCACTGCTTAGAATATGGGCATTTGGCTTCTGCATGCCTCAAATTATTTAAATGCAACCTATGTGAGCAAACTGGGCATGCATATGGCCGTTGTCCATGGGCATCCCACAATCGAGAAGACTGCCCTTTTCATGAAGGCCTTATAACTCAGGCCTAACATGCTTTAGCACAGCAAGTTGCGTCGGTTGATCCTGTCCCACAATCACCAGAGCCAGCTGAGGCTACTACTGTCCCACCACCGGCTGCCCCCCTAGTTGCCACTGCTGTACCTTCCTCTGATGTTACGGTTCCTCCCCTTCCAGGAGACTTTACAGCAAGACCAGGTAATGAAGACTGGAATTTTACCCACTGAGTCAGATATGCCTCCTCCTCCCCTGCCCCCTATAGACCCATCCTTTAAGACTGTCCAGCCCAGGAAGCGCACTAGGCAAGGTAAAACAATGACGAAAGTTAAAAATCCTCCCATAATTTCCCCTGTACGTGAACAACTACCATTGAGTAACTCCTTTGCTCCTTTAGCAGATGATATGGGTGGTGATTCTGGGGAGGATACTGACACCTCCTCCATTATTTCTACCCCAGATACAGATTGTACCCCAGAGGACTCCATTGCCAAACGTACTAGATGTCAGCAACTAGGTAAACCTCCATGAAGGCTACTGTTTGCTGTATTTTTTCTCTTTTGCCTTTTCTCGTGCATTCCTTAATCATTACTACATTAAATGTTAATAGTATCAAGGGTATGAAGAAGCGAATAGGGGCCTTTTCAACTCTTAGGTCTTTACAGTCTGATATTATTTATTTACAAGATACTTACCTAAAGTCTCATGTTGATCTTCGACATGCGACTAGGTGTTGGACATTAGGCCCCTCTTTTTGGTCCACTGGCTCTGATACATGTGATGGCATTGATATTCTTTTATCAAATCCTGCATTACATGTTACTAGACTGCTCAATGTCCATCCTGGGAGAACCCTCTGTTTAGACATCACCTTTCATTCCGAAAGGTTCAGGGTTATTGCTATCTATGCCCCCAGACTAAGGCACAGAAGAGTGTCTTTGTTCCAAGACATTCAACCCTTATTACACACTTCCCGTATGGTTATCTGGTTGGGGGATTTTAACTGTGGTTTGGCACACTCAGATAGGGGTCTACACACCCAAAAGTTGTTTTGTGACTCACAGGCTTTGTGGAAAATAGTTGAGATTGCCCATTTGGTAGATACCTATCGTGTATTCCATCCTCTAGGGGGCTACACGTATTTTAGGGGTACCTACAAAACCAGAATAGATTACATTTTTTTATCTCAGGTTGTGCACCTTTTACGGGTTTTTCTTCATCCTATGGAATTTTCAGATCACAATGCCTTGACTGTTTCCTTCACTTGGGATGGTGTTTCTCGTTGCAGGAAAAATAAGTGGAGATTGAATGACTCTTTGTTGGATGATTCCGTCCTTAGGCAGCTTTGGATTAGAGATTGGGCCGCTAGGCTCTCTGTGTCTGAGTGTTATGATTCTATTGTTTCCTGGTGGGAAGATACAAAAAAAGGTTGGAAACATCTCTTCCAACAACATGCCCATCGTAAAGCTACTAAGGATTACCTAAACTATTTAGAACTTAGACAGCAGTTAAAATGTGTCATTTATTTAGATGATTCCACCGCTCTGGATTATAGTTCTTTGATTTCTAATATTAAGGCTCAGATGCTTAAGTTGCAGAATGATAGAGGTAAATCTTTACTGCAGGAATTGCAGTTTGACACGAACATGAGTTCCAGATCCTTTGACCCATTTAAAGAATGTAAATCCAGAACAGATTCTAGATTGTTTACTGCACTAGCTGACTCCACAGGTAATGTTATGAGTGACCCCCCTCATCCTTTACGGATTGTAAATCAATATGTTGAAGGCTTATTTTCTGTTGATTCTACTAAAATAGACTCTGTTTTCCCTCACTGTTTGGCTGATCTGTCTTTACCCAGTTTATCTGATGCACATAAACATATTTTGGAAGCAGATATTGTTTTGGAGGAAGTTCAGGCAGACATTAAGAGTTTGACTTCTAGGACTGCTCCTGGATCTGATGGTATTGGTGCAGGTTTCTATAAAACCTTTTTACTGGAGTTGAGTCTGGTATTAGTTTTGTTATATAATCATATTTTGCACACTGGTACTTTTGCTCCCTCCATGAATGAAGCTATTTTGATATTTTTGTTTAAAAAAGGAGATAAAACTGACTTGGGGAATTAGCGTCCCTTAAGCATGTTAAATACCAATTTCAAAATCCTAAGTAAAATACTATTGGCCAGACTTTCCACAGTTGCCCCACTGCTTATTACTGCTACGCAAACATGTGCTGTTCCAGGACGGAAACAACAGGATAATCTTATTTTGTTGAGAGAAATATTTTCACAAGGGGATTTAGGCCTCTTACAGGGTTTTGTGTTGACTCTTGATCAGGAAAAAGCTTTTGATCAGGTGGAACACGATTTTTTGTTTGCAGTTTTGGTTGCCTTTGGTATTCCTGAAAGATTTGTTGGGTGGATAATCTCGATGTACAGATAGGCAGTTGTTATACCTAACATGAATGGGTGGTTAGGAGAGCGGATTGGTGTAGGGAGAGGTGTACGGCAAGGTTGCCCCCTGAGCCCTATGCTTTTCGCATTTACAATAGATATTTTTATCAGATTGTTGTCGGCAAATCAGGATTTGAAAGGTATAGATAGCCCCTCAACTGCACCTCACCATAAGGTTTTAGCTTATGCTGATGATTTGGTCTTGCTTCTTGATTCCCATTTTTCTTCTTCTGCCTTTTTACAGACTGTTGATCTTTGTACCCATCTTTCGGGCGCCAAAATCAATTGTACTAAGAGTACAGTGGTTCTCGGTTCTACCCTGGTTCCTCCTTCAGGTGTACTGTCTGATATTCCTATTTCTAGGGACCCCATTCCCCTCCTTGGGGTACTGTTTGGCCCTGGGGATATGCCTTCCCTGAATTGGGAAAAAGCCCTTGATGGGGAGATAGATTAATAGGGAGTTGGAAAGAACAGCAACTTTCCAAAAAGGCGAAAGAATTACTTATTAGGACCATTCTTACCCCACTCTTTTTATACATCAGCTATATTTTCCCACCGTCTTCAGCTTTCAGAACTAGATTGCTTAGCATTTTTTTCCAGGCCTTCTGGGGATCCAGATTGAACCCTATTAAAAGGGGATTGACTTATCTCTCTGTTTCTGAAGGTGGAGTAAACATGATTAATCCTGTGGCTTTCTTTTTTAGTATATTTTTATCCTTCAATTTGAGTCCTGTGTTGAAACCTGGTGAGGTTTTTTGGAGATTGTTAGTTGAGCAATGGCTGCAACCATGTTGACAGTTTTGGCACTCTAAACAACCTAGATTATTGTCTAGGCTCCCTAACCTGCCAACGTTTGGGACCGCTTTAGTGAAGCAAATTATTAGATGGGGCATTACCCCTAATCATTTATTGATGTTGAATAGGAAACAGCTTCATAAATTTATTCTTTCTACAGAAGGTTCTGCTGAAGTTGTGTTTCCTGACTGCCCTGATTTTAGGAAAGCCCTGATTTTGAAGCAACTGACCAATAAGAGATTGCCCCTGTATGTGTGGGATTGTGTTTGGTTGGGCAATTATGGGAGGCTGGGAGTCAAGGGTAATAGTAAACATAAGCAAATGACAGAACGTTTTTGTCCCAGACCTGAGTGTGCTACACTTCTAGAAACACAGTAACATTTGTATTTGGAATGTGCATACATTAAACCATTTTGGTCCTATTTGGCTGATCGATGGCAAGAAGCGGATTTTCTTTGTATTACCTACCCTTTTTTAATGTTTGGTCCTTTAGGTAATACCTTTGTATGCTATCATAGCAATACTACTTATGTTATATTCTGCATTATCAGGTTTTTTATTTGGCAATCTCACTGTATGTGGATAATGCAACAAAAGACTGTTTCATATGATGCATTGTTTGCCAACATTTGTTCTGCTCTTCACAGACTTATGCTTTATGATTCAACTTTGGGTTCGCCCTCTCAAACCAATTTTTTATGGAATAATTGTGTATCTTGTGTTCATAATATACTTTTCTTTGTGTTTTGTTCATTTTGGCTAGGTCTCTGCTATGTATTTTGCTTGACATTTATGTATTTGTATACTTTGTAATGCAGTCCTATTCATCAATAAAATGCCCCTACTCTGACAGTAGGGGGCTATGCTGTCCGTTGTGGTGTCAGTCTCCATCTGAAGCGCGATGGAGCTAGACGTGGAGGAGCACGGTGTGTCTGCTGCACCGTTGTTGGGAGATGTTGGTGATGTGGATACCTTTTTTGATGCTGCTGTTCATTTTGAAGAGGTGGTAGAGAGTCCCGAGGGAGCTACAGATCGAGTTGCCGACATGGTGAATATTGCTCTGGATTCGGGACCTGCTTCTCAAGCAGTATCTACGGAGTTACTGCAAGATCCTTTGCTGGCAGTTGCAGGTACCCCCTTTACATTCTTCTGCTAGTAAGGCTTATGTGCTTAATGTGGAGACTATGGAGCTAGAGGTTGCGAGAACAGTGCCCCCAAACAACCCGGGTGACTCCCTGGTGACTGGTGGGAGTTGTCAGGAGACAGCGCCAGCCCAGAATACTCAGACTGCGGGTGTATCGGGTGAACGGCTTTATGCCTTGTCCCCACAGCTGGCTGTGGTGTTTCAGATGGAGCACCTTCAACAAGAAGTTCTCAATCTTTTCTTTCTCTGCTGGAACTAAGGAGGCCCGCATCACTAAACCAGCAGTCACACGGAAGGGGTGGGTCGACTTGGTAGCTGATGATAATGAGCCTTGGTCGGTGGAACAATCCCTGAAGGCAGCGGAGTGGGTTCGCTCACCTGTCTCCCAACAATGGACATCAGGGTTTGCTCCCATCCGTATTCCTGGCATTCATATCTCAGAGAAACTCCCCGTGTCTGGTGTTGAGGGTTCTCAGGCTTCTTGTGTGGACACAGGTACTGATTTGGACTTGGCTCTTGATATGGATTTGGAATTAACTCCCAATCCTAAACTAGACTTTGCACAGATGGCTGTTTTGGGACCGCAAGGCTTGCAGACCCCTACTATTGGACCTGACAGTGCTCCTGTGGATGGCCCTGCTGGGTCCCCTATTCAGAAGGAAGATGTGGGATCTGGCCAGTCTCATGGGGAAGATAAGAGTGATCATTTCAGGACTTATGCTTCTTTTTTTAAACCAAAAGTACTCCGTGCTAAGCGTCATAATGCTGTTCGTATTGTCTATAAAGGGGGTCTGGATGTTTTCCCAGATAGGGAATATGTGGGTAAAAACATGCTTAAACACAGTTTGCATTTTCATGCCACGGAGATATATGCCCTTATTCATGTGTTGGGGGAACGTTCCTTTGATGTCAGCTTTAAATTACAAAGTGGGTTGGAGGCTTCTGGGTAAGGTATAATAACTAAAGGGTACACCTTTGTGGGCCCCTTTTGAGGTCATTCCTCTTACTAGACCTGCTCAGAAAAATGTTACAGTTTTATTTCGTAATGAAGGAGTGAGTGTGACTGATTTGCTTTTTTGGCTCAAACAACATTGCACTGTGTTGGGTGCTCCTGAAGCCATTTTTGATAATGAGAATATTTGGATGGGGGGTTGGAAAATCCGTGTCATTTTGAAAGATGTGAATGGTTCTCTACAACATTTGCCAAATTTTTTTCTTTTTGGGAGGGGACCGAGGAGTTTTGTTTTATCCAGGCCAACCTAAAACATGCTATTAATGTGGTGCCCTGGGACATATTAGTAATGCCTGTGATAAGGTACATTGTTCCTTTTGTGGTAAGCTAGGCCACATGTATATGCAATGCTCGGATGCAGTCTGTTGTAACCTTTGTGGCCTGTCTGGTCATTCCTATATGAATTGTAAACATGCAGCTTTTACTAAATCTGGGACTGGGGATCTGGAAAAACAAAGGCTGCTGGTGGCAGTAGCCCAGAGGGCGAATGTGAAGTCTGGTGGGGTTCCCCCATGCCCTCAAGCACCTAAAGATCCCTGTTCTGACCCTTCTTCTGATTTTTCCACTTTACCCCCACCTCCCCGGAATTTTATTCTGATCCTCCCTCTGCAGTGGTGGTTCAGGTGGTGGTGGATGAAGGGGTGGAAATGGCCTCTCCTAGTACACTGCCTCTACCTTCTTAGGGTGAGGGAGCTCTGCAGGTACAGCCCATGACTCCTTCTACAGACATGCCATCCCCCCATCAGTCCCTGTTGTGCAGCCTGAGCCACATGTGACCAGACATCGGAGTTGGAGGCAACCCGCTTCCAAGGTACATAAGATTTAAAAAACTTAGACATCTAATAGATTTCAACCACTTTTTCAGGAACCTGGTTTGGTAGGGAAAGACTCTGAATTTTCTTCAGAGGATTCCCACTGTGTTGAGCTTTGTTCTGATTCGGAATTCAGTGAATTGCGGGATGTGGGTGACAAGTCTGCTGGTCTCCTGAAGGGTAAGCCTGCTCCTAAGGGGAAAAAGAAAAGGGTTACTGGTGCCGGTAAAACCAGGATGCATAAACCGCCCTGAGTCTTTTAATGTGTCAGCTTAGCCAACTGAAATTCTTGTCGATCAATGTCAATAGTGTTAAAAACACCATAAAATGTGGTGGTGTTTTTTCACACTTGGTGTCCACTAATTCAGATGTTATTTTTTTGCAGGATACCCGACTGCACAATGACACTGAGGTTCGCACTGTTCAAAGAGAATGGTATAAGGGTCCATCCTATTGGTCCCTTGGCCTAGGTGCATGTACTGGGGTGGGGATTTTGTTTTGTCTGGAAATTCAGCTTTTTAAATTGTTGGATTTGATTCCTGGGAGGGTTTTATTGTTGGATGTTAAGATTCGGGGCACTTATTTTCGATTAATTAATATTTATGCACCTCAGTCAAAGGCAGAGAGGGTGGATGTGTTTCCTCAGATACGTCCTTTTCTTTTTTCAGCACAAAATGTACTGTGGGGAGGTGATTTTAATTGTGGTCTCACTAATCATGATCAGGGGAGTGGTACCTCTACCACAAAAGTTTTTTGTGATATGTCGTTTTTGAATTCTACTGTACAATTGGCTCAGTTGAAGGATGTCTATAAATCTCTTCATAAACAGGGTACACCTACGTTTCAGAGAGGTATGCATGCCACCTGTATAGATTTCTTTTTTCTCAGTAAGGGGACTCCGGTGTGGGCTGCTCAGGTGGATTCAGTAGAATATTCGGAACACAAGACACTATCCATTGTGGTTGGCTCTTCTGATCTCCCTCATGGCCCTGGTCTTTGGAAGTTTAATACTTTACTACTTCTGAGAATTCCATTCGCCATCAAATTCTGTATTTGTTGTGTGGGACGAAAACATTATTTGAGATGTTTGATAACCCTTTCTTGTGGTGGGATAGTCTTAAAACTGATTTAAGGAATTTATTATTGACTGTTAGCAAGCATGTTTCTGATTCAGAGAAACTGAAATACCAGAAACTCAGAAAACAGCTGCAACATTTGATGAGTTTGGCACGAACTACTCGACACGATTATGGGGGACAGATTCACACTATTCAACGTCAGATGCGAGATTTTCATGAGAAACAAATGACATCTCTGAACATGCAGCAACGTTTTGGTACTCGGGAGACATTGGACAATATTTGTCCTTTCGTTAGTTGTAAAGATCAGATTAAACGTAAAAAAATTACAGCTGTTTGGGATTCTGATATGTCAGTTGTCACTCAGCAATCTGACATCATGAGGGTAGTGTCTAGTTATTTGGGGAGGCAATTTGAAAAACAGAATACTGACACTGTTGCTTTTTCCCATTTGTTTAGTTTACTGAATATCCCTGCTTTTTCTAGTACTGAGGCTAGTGCTTTGACCTTGGCAGTATCTTCGACTGAAGTGCAGGAGGTGGTCTTGGCACTCCCCAAAGGAAAGGTACTTGGACAGGATGGTCTCCCGTCAGAACTTTATAAGCTTATTGTGCCATATATTTCCCAGGAATTGGCCCAAGTTTATACTTATATGCTGAAGGAGGAACATTTCCCTTTAGATATGACGATAGGTGTTGTAACTATGCTGTTTAAAAAGGGTAATTGGGAAAATTTGGATAATTGGTGGCCAATTTGCCTTTTGAATATGGATATTAAAATTCTTATGAAAATCTTGGCATGTCAGTTATCTAAAGTTGCAGCATGTGTCATTTCCCGGGTTCAATCATGTGCTGTTCCGGGAAAGGTAATGACAGACCAGCTTCTGTTATTAAGGGAAGTTTTCAAGTCAGGAACATTATCGCTTTGTGGTATCTTTGGATCAAAGGAAGGCTTTTGACTCAGTTGATCAGGACTTTTTATGGGTTATTCTACGATGTTATGGTATTTCCGATATCTTTATTAGTTGGTTGAAGACTATTTATCGCTTTGGGTTTATCAAGCCACTGGTGAATGGATTTTTGGGGGCCCTGATTCCTGTGACGAGAGGAGTATGTCAGGGTTGCCCCTTAAGTCCTTTATTGTTTATTTTTAGTATTGATCCTCTTCTTTGGATTTTAAATGATGTTCGGTTTTTTACTCCTATAATGGTCTCCAGGCATCATGTGCCATGGACTGCGGCAGTTTATGCGGATGACATTTGTCTGATTTTGAAGTCTACTGTTGATCTTGAGAGGGCGCTTGACTTTTGTGCTTGTTATGGAGCTTCCTCAGGTGTGCAGTTAAAAAGGGACAAGTGTGTGATTTCACTTAGTTTCACTAGTTAAAAGGAGCAGAAAAAGGCCGGAGCCCAAGAGTAGCTCCATTATGAGAGACTAAAATACTGCATATTAACCCCTTCAAAGATGTATTTGTCCAAACTGTTTTTAAACTGCTCTTTATTTGTACTTAACATTACTTCCAATGGTAGGCTATTCCACAAGTTTGCAGTTCGCAAGGTAAAGAAATTTTTTCTTTTGGTTGTTTTAAATCTGTCTATTTTTACTTGAAGAGGATGACCTTTTACACTGAGAAGATAATTCTTGTATTCAATGCTCATTTCGGTCATTAACAATGGGTCATTCATAATATCGTAATAAAGTAATAAATCCCCTCTTTGCCTCCTTGTTTCCAAACTATGTAGTCCTAGCTTACATAATCTTTGCTAATAACTATCGTATTTTATAATTGATATTAATTTTGTATAGTGTCATTGGACCTTTTCTAATCTATCTATTTAGATTTTTTTGTAAGGGGACCACACCTGACTACAAAAATCCAACAGTGGTCTAACATATGATAGGAACAGGACTTCCGGTGCTGTACTTTTAATATTTCTTTTAAATGGACATGATAACCCTGTTTGCCTTAGAAATTATTGTTGTAAGATGTTCTTTAATGTCTTGGGGTGGGAATGACTGCCACGGCTGTGGCTGGTACCTCGGTTACAGAAGGACCAATTACGGTTTTGGGGATTGCTTTTGATACAGGTAGGCAAGATCTTTTTAACTGGGATTTGAAGATTAAGCAAAGGAAAGCTTTGGTTGAAGGATGGAATAGGTGTAGTATGGGGAAGCTTAAGCGGGTTTACTTGATCAAGACTTATCTGTTGCCTCTTTTTTGTATGCAAGCATGATTTTTCCTCCTCCTAAAGAAAGGGATGCTGCCCTTTATGGTCTGTTCTTTCAGGCAGTTTGGGGGAGCAGATTGAAACCCATAAAACAAAATGTTTTATACCTGAAGGTATCGGATGGCAGTCTGAATATGGTTAACCCAGTATTATTTTTCTTTATTAATTTTCCATTTTCTAATATTCGTCCTGTTTGTCAACAGGTGTCCACTTGGTGGACACAATTGTTAGGAGTTAAACTCCAGGCTTGGTATGGAGGCTGGGTTTCAGGTTCCTTGAAAATCTTTAAATCTGTTCCATTTTCTCTATCTTATTATAGAGAGATTTTTGTGCGTTTAAAAAGGTGGGGTATCACATCTGGACATGTTCTGCATCAATCGAAAAAAATTGTTATATTCATCTGTACAAGATCATCATTTTAAGTAGTCCAGTACCTTTCCTTTGTGCCCTCAATCTTCAGTGCCTAGTCTTTTGAGATTGCTTCAAAATAAGCAGGTTCCTATTAAATACTGGGATATTTTGTGGCTATGCTGCCATGACAAATTGAATGTAAAGGCTAACCAGAAGCATAAAGCCTTACCTGAAAGGTTGTGTGTTAGACCACAATGTTTGGTTCAGTCAGAAACAATGCATCGTTTATTTTTTTCCTGCTCTTTCATTGAGTTTTTCTGACTTTATTTAGCTGTCTGTTGGGATATGATACCTCTTAGTTCAGTTTCTTATGAGACACTGATTTATGGGGTGTATGGTAGGGAATGGTCTCATTGGGACAAGTGTACCTTGAATGTGATTTTTTCTATAACCAAATGGTATGTTTGGAATGCCAGATGCTTATTTACGTTACAGCAAAAACTGCTTCCATATGAGGACCTTGTTGGAAGTATTACTAAACAGATAAGATGTATTTATTATAAGGAAAAATCTTATCAAACTGACTTATATATCTGGAATGTATGGAGGAATCTTCCCCGGGTTACTGATTCAGATGTACCTATCACTTGATGACATGTGGTGTTTTTTTCCCTTTTTTTGCTTCTGTTTCTGCATGGGTTTTTTTGTGTGCGTACTCCATTTTTTATGTTATGCTGTGAATATCTAATAAAAACAAAATTCCCCCTACTCTTTTTCGAGAAGTGCCATGGGATCTTTAACATTCACCTGAACTACCACCAGAACAGGCAGATGGGACCTCAGTTTAACGTCTCATCCGAAAGACGGCACCTCAGGAGTACAGCACCCCACCCTCATGCTGCACTGCAGTGTTAATATTGGGATATTAACCCAAGTACCTGGTGTGGGGATGGAACCCACAGCCTTCTGATCTCCCGGCCTCAGAGGCGAGTTTACAGGTAGAGGGGCCACTGTTAAACCTCTGATAGCTTTAGCATTCTACAAGATTCAGCTACCAGGAAAGATGTAAACTGGGAATCAGACAAGAGTGGAATGAAAGACGTTTGGTGGCCCTCAAAAAACACTTACTTTTCTCTTCGGAGGAGTATTCGACTTTGTCCAGAGGCTCAGCAGGAGTTGCTGGGATGGGGTTTATTTTTGTTTGTCGGCGTACTAGAGCCATCACATATATGAGCCACCACATATATCAAACGATGCCTGCAAATCAGTTAGAGCTTCCTGGACAATCTCTGGTATTTCTGGATGTGCCTGTTGAGAACCCCCTTGACCTGAGGGCCCACTCGGAGTATAGTATCTTCGAAGAAGAGGCCTGCAAGTCTTCAGGTTGGAAAATATCATTCAGGAGTTTTAGCCAGGACTGGTGTAAGTCCCTTTTGCCAGTGAATTTCTGACTGCCTGGCATGTCAATCCCCGCGTCACCAGAGGTCTGGGTGCTACTGCAGAGAAAGGATAAAATGAGTCACAGGGAGAATGTCTCATTGTCCTGTGGAAAGCTTAACTCTTTTTAAATGAAAATGGTCTGTGGAATGCTATAATGCCAATGTTCAAATCCCCTAAAATATCTAGTAACCGTAAAAAAGCCAGTCTGCTTAAAAATCCTTTTCCTTCCCTAAAGACACCATCATCTTCACCTCAGGCCCCTCCCATGATGGACTGCTCCCCGACCTTCAAACCGACTTTAACAGGGTCCAATCCTGGCCTCAAAAAAACCAACTCAATCTAAACGCCAAAAAAACGGTAACCATTGTATTTGGTACTAAACAAAAACTCACCTCCCTACCCACACCACCACCAATCTGCACCCTAGAAGGCTTCCCCCTCGAGACAGTGCCTGCTTTCAAGTACCTGGGAGTCTGGCAGAACAGTCACCTCAACTTTTCCACCCATATCGAGGCAGTCTGCACCAAACTCCGGCCCAAGCTGGCCTGCCTCTATCGCCACAAAGCCAGCCTTCCCCTCCCCACCAGTAGCGAACTAGTACATAAAACTATCCTTCCAGTCATGGACTACGCAGACATCATCCACGGTTCTGCCCCACCCTCATTGCTCTCAAAACTCGACATCCTCCTCAACTCCTTCTGTCGGTTCGCCACAGCCTCTCCCCCACTTACTCACCACTGCCTCCTCTACTCTTCTCTATCCTTGACCCCACTCTCGCACAGGAGGGCTATCCATAGTGCCTCCCTCTTAGCTAAATACTGGCTAGACTCCCTACCTCCCTACCTCTCCTCCTCCCGCCTCTCACCAACCAGCTACTCTGGCTATCCACTCCGCCACAGAGGCACACGCACCTTCCAACTCACACGCCCCCTCTCTGCCTCAGGGCAGACGGCCTTTTCCTACTGCCTCCCCCTCCACTGGAACAATCTCCCCCCCAGCCTCCATAAGGCCCCCTCCCTAGCAGCTGTTAAGCTACTACTCAGGCTCCTCCCCACCCTCTCTTGCCCCAGTTGCTCTCAAGGTCCCTCTCTGACTCAGGTCTAGCCTCCTATGGCTGGCCCCCTTGGTAATCTCCTGCTGCAAACAGCCTCACTTTTAATTTCCCTAAGTACCCACAGTCCTATCATGGTACTAGTCCACTCCATCATGTTTCCAGCCCAAAGCTGCATATATAACCTTCTTATTTATGCTGATTACTGTACTTACTTATAGTGATTTAGGCAACTCATCTAGCAATGAAAGACCCAGATGATGCAATTAACTGTGCTATCATGCACACCCGCTGTTGTACTTTATGTCTGTAACTAGAACTGTCATGCACACTGCAGTTGTACTTTACATCTGTAACTAGAACTTCTTGTATTTTCTCTGCTTAGCTCTCAGTGTACACCTTGTACCCGGGTTGCACCTGGAAATGAGCCTCGGCTCAGTGTGCCTTTCCCGGTCACCAATTTTAAATAAATAAATAAATAATAAAAAATAAAGAAACAAGGCTACTGGTAAGCTGTCAAGAATAGTAGAAACTGTGAAGACGTGCTGATTACCTCTAAACCCCTACCATGTCCCTAGAAAGGACTGCAAAGAAAAATATTAAGAAAAATATTTAAAAGGTGCTTTTTTTATCATGAAACTGGCTTTAGGAGGAAAGAAGCATGTTTGCACATGTATGTTTGTGTGACAGACTTCATGCAACCAATAGTGTGCATGCCAGTGCTGCACATGTCACTGACACGTGGGAGTGCAGACCCACTCTATAACTGCTGGGAAATAGCCGCACAATCATGCGAGGCTCACACTCAGCCACTGGCATGAGCATGAAATTGGCACTTATGCTACTAACAGCAGAGAAACTAAAATCAGAAAGAGTTCAAAAAAGAACAACCTGAGAAATACACTGCAAAACCCCTAAGACTCAAAAGAAATAAGGCAAAACCGAGTAGATCAGCAATGCAGAAAAGGGAGGCTGACTGAAAGCAGAAAAGGTCCCCTGCTCACCTAAGACATTAGACAGGTTAGCAAGGCAGACCAAGTGCAGGCAAAACTTTCTCAACACATCCTTTAAAGGAGAGAGGAAGTGATTTTTACATAGTTAACTGCCCTTCCGTGTTCCTTCCCATGTCAATTATGTATTCTGATATGCCTTTTTTGATAAATAAATAATCTAGTTTTGGGTGTCTCCGATCAACATAGAGTTCCACTATCCTCACCAGCTACAGCATTTTCATTTCATATTTCTAAGACACTGCCTGAACATTCTATGACATAAATAACAACAATCCAGGCTATTAATCTGAATAGCCTGGAATGGTGTTATTGATGTCATAGAATATTCAGGCAGTATGAAAAGAGAAAGCAGCAACTGCTGAGGAGAGAGGGATTCAGGACAGTTAAAAAAGGCAAAAAAAAGTTTAATTATTAATTCAACAAAAAAAGGTCAAAAACATATCAGAATATTGGGTAGACAAAAGAACAACTCGAAAGCATCCACAGGTGTAAAAACTGTTTCCTATCACCTTTAAATCAGAATAATATTTTTAGTAATGAAAACTCACCCAGATCTTCACAGAAGTTGTAAATGAGGAAAAAGCAGGCTTGCCAATTTAAACTCCTGTTAGGCACAACTGAATTTTGAGAGACTGCCTGTAGAAACAAAGAGCACCTACTTGCTTGAGTTACTCACTGGCTCCAATAGCGTTTTTGGAAGTCTGAGGATTCCATTGCTTAATCTTCATAGGATCATAGGATTTTAACAAGTCCATTAGCAATTAGCCATAGTGACTTGCAGGGAAAAATTACCCAAATTCTATCACTCCTCTACTTTTCATCTCTTCATCCAGAGATTTTTATGTTTGCTTGCACATGCAGCGCACAAGAAACATTGAGATAGTAGACGATTGCAGAGGTGTGGCAGTGTTGTGGCCAATGCAGCAGACGCTTTAATGGGTGTGTCACTCGGCCACCAATTAATGCTGAAGCTACCAATGACGGAAGTTTCAGAGTGAGCACCGCACTTGAAAGAAATCTGCCACTGCAATCAGGGTCAGTTTTGTCATTGCAGCGGCAGTTCCCCCTCCCTCCCAACCAGGCACACAGCAGAACAACAAATTTAAATGTTAGCTCCCTCCCACTGCTGCTGCCCACCCCGCACCCTTCATTCTCTGTCCCCTGCCGACATCGGGGTGCTCAATCCCCATGTCAGCATGTATCCCCCCTCCCCCCATTAGTGTAGCACACTGGGAGCCCACCTCAGTGTGCCAAAAAATACTTCTTTGATGTTTCTGACACCGGGATGCCCACTCCTGGTGTCAGATATGCCGCACCCCCCAAGCCTCTATGTTCTCAGCCAACCTCGAGGTGCCCAGTCCCGGGTTGGCACTGATCCCTCCTCCAGTACTCTGGCACACTGGGAGCCTACCCCAGTGTGCCGAAATCTGTTTGTTAATATTTCACCTGTGAAAAGAAAACAGTCCCACAATGTCTTTTTTTTAAACCTGAAAAAAGAAACGATCCCTTGTCATTCCTGCCGGCCCCTTCCCCAACTCACACCACGACCACAAGACCCACCTCCCCGCATCCCCTTACGCATACTTACCTCCGAGGTCGGAAGCATGATCTTCTGTGGACCGGAACTCATCTGCACTCTTCAAAACCAACCAGGAACTGAAGAAATGACGGTAAGTCCTATAATGGCAGTCAAGGATTTTTTTTCAAAGGTTGATATCTCAGCTACTATTTGGAGATTTGGTCCCAAATTTTCAACATGGGGTTCTTGGGACTCCACCTCATGAACACTAGCACTGTCATTTTGTTTCTCGGTCCTGAAATGTGATTTTGCAGTCACTGCAAGGAATCACCTTTTAGGACCAGTTAATGAAACAACATTGCCACTGTTCATGAGGAGGGGGACTCAAAAAGCCCTTGTTGCAAATTTGGTGAAAAATCTCCAGAAAATGACTGCATTACGAGTGTCCATTGCGCAGTTTCTACGCACGCTTGTAACTTCATCAATTTTTAATATTTTCACTCTAAATTTCCAACGTTGCCATTTTTTCACACCCCCTTTTGAACAGTACAGCTGTCATTTTTCACATTCTTCCCAAAATGTGTTTTTGCAACTATGGTGCAGAATGACACAGTTGCTGTGCAAAATCAGCTTTCAGGACAGAGTAACAAAATCACAGTGCCACTGCTCATGAGGGAGGTCCCAAAAGGCCATGTTGAAATTTGGTAAAAGTATCCCAAAAAAAATGACTTTAATTCTGGTGTAGATTGCACAATTCTCCTTTTGCGACAACTTCACCCTTTCAGATTTTCAACATTGCCATTTCTTCATACCTCCTCATGAACAGTACAGCTGTCATTTTTCACATCCTGCCCAAAATGTGTTTTTATACCTGTGGCGCTGAATGGAAGACTCGCTGCGCAAAATCACCTTTTGGGATTGAGTAATGAAATGATACTGCCACTGTTCATGAGGCGGGTCCCAAAAAGCCCATGTTGAAAATCTGGAGCAAAAATACCAACAAACGCCTGGGGTGTTGGGGTTTCCAACCATAATGCCCACCCTGTACAGACTGACAGGTGTCGGGGGTGTGACTTGGGGTGATCAGCCATAATGCTCATACCATTCCACCCCCACCCCCACCCTGCAGCCACTGACTGGCATTGAGGTGTGTCTTGGGGTCTTTGACCCTAATGTTCACCCCATTCTCCTATACTGCACCCATCTCAGCTTATTTTCGTATGGAATAAGGTGAGCGTAAGGGCCGCAGACCTCAAGGCACACTGCGACACCTGTCAGTGTCTGCAGAGTGGGGTGAGGTGGAATGGCATGAGTGTTATGGCTGATGACCCGAAGGCACATCCCCAACGCCTGTCAGGTGGGGGTTGGCGTTACTTCAATATTTCACTGCCATTCTTATTATGCCTCTCTCTAACTCCTGCACTACAAATTCCAATACCAGCAAGCAAACATTTGCCATTGACAAATGCTTGTTTAAAACTGGGTTGTACTGGTAATCCTAACTACAGGTAGGCTATTCCATTGTGACACCTCTCTCTGATTTAAAGGGACACTGTCAACCCCGTTAGCATCATATTGTTTCTAGTTGAAAACCCACATTTTATGATTATTTACCATCTCTAAAATTCATTAATGTTGCTGGTTGTTTTATTTGCCTCCTTTCTTAGTAGAACCAAAATAAATTCTAATGATATAGTTATACCCACCCTTGTTTTGTTTCAAATCCTTGATCTATTCTTATTTTATACTTCCTAAACATTAGGAACACCCCAAACAGTGCAGCCACTCCTTATGATAGTCTCCTGTCCTTCCACTGTGTCAGACTGTGTTGTGGTGTCCACAAGTCCAGGAAAAATGAAGTGGGAGTTGATCAAGGAAGGTAAACAAACATGTTTTTGTGAGGTAACACCAGTATAGTGGGCAGTCTGTTTTTCATTTTTAAAAAAGAGGAAAGGAATCTGAATCAAACTGCTAGTTACATCAGCAATATCTACAGAATGTGACCAACTATAAATTTGTGTTTTTTTTAACTAAAGTCACTTTGAGGTCTAAGGGGGTTGACAGTATCCCTTTAACCATTCCCCTCTTTTGCTACTCTTATAATTTCCCCACCCACCCCCCTTAGTAGCATATCATGCCCTCTAATGTTTCTATGCCTCTCCCTTGCAGTAAGTCCCATACATTCCCACAGGTTACTGTTTCCATATGCCATATACACTATACAGAGGTTCCTCTTTGTTCTCCTATATTGCAGAAAGCACAAACCCAGCTCTTTCAATCTTTCCCCGTTAGGCCTGTCTCTTATATTTGCTACCATTCTAGTTGCTCTCTTCTGGACCCCCTCCAACATAGTCATATCCCTACTCCCATGAAGGACCCAGAACTGCACACAGTACTCCATGTGCGGCCTCACCAGTGCTGCATAGAGATGCATCACTACATCCATTTCCTTACTCCCAATGTTCCTTGCCATGCAGCTGAGTATTCTGTTACATTTATTTGCCACTCTCATACATTGGCAATCAAACTTAAGTTTTTCAGTAACTAGTACCCACAGATCTATCTCCTCATCTGTAACTGGTACTTCACTATCATTTATGAACTACTTAGCCTTTGGGTTCCTATACCCAGAATGCATGATCTTACATGTACTAGTTTTAAAATTAAGTTTTTTTTTTACTTTCTGCCCACTCCACTATATTAAGGTCCCCCTCTGATGACATCCTCATTAGTATTTATAATGGTACCTGTTTTGCTGTCATCGGTGAACTTGCACAGCCATGCATTGTTAGAACAATTCATGGAAGACACAAATATATTGAACAGCACCAATACCAAAACTGATCCCTGGGGAACACCACTTGTCACCCTTGTCCAATTTGAGTAATGTCCCCTCAAACTCACCCTCTGCCTGTTTTTCAACCAGAAACTAATCCAGCTTATGATGCTACCATTTATTCAGAAGTCCCCCAGAGTCAGCGCAGAGTGTGAGACTGTTAAATGCCTTGGCAAAGTCTAACACCCACTGGAAACTTTGAGTCCAAGGCTGCACTAACCAGCTCAAAAAAATGTAACAAGTTGGTCAAACAGGACCTTTCCTTCACAAACCCATGCTATAATGTATTCTTTTGCCCTGGATCCTCCAAGAACTGTTCAATCTCTTCCTTGATTAAAGCTTCTAACACCTTTCCAACCACGGAGGTCAGGCTCCCGGGTCTATAGTTCGCACAATTAGCCCTATCCCCCTTCCTGTAGATTGGGACCACATCCCCTACTGTTCAACCTCCTACCACCTTCCCATAATCAAGTGATTTCTGAAAAATGACTGCCAAAGGCTCTGCAGTCACTTCCGCAGTTTCTTTTAGAAACCTTGGGCACAGCCCATCTGGGCCTGAGGACTTGGCAGGAATAAATTCTTAAAGCCTTTTTTTTATATATCAAGGGCTGTAACTTTGATGTTGTTTGTGTGTATTGTTACTTCCAATATTTTATCTTATCCCTCACTGTTCTGATCAACACTGATAAATTGTTTTAAAACCTCAACCATGTCCCTGCAATTGGACATTATTTCATCTTTCTTGACTAGTGGGCCAACTTGAATTTTAGTTTTCCTGAAGCTCCCTATATATTTGTAAAATGATTTTTTTATTATCCGCTGTATTTTTTCCAAGCTTCAGTTTGAACTCCTTTTTAGCCTTTCTAATTACATTCCCTTACCTTGGTCTTATAGTTCTCCCATGAGCCTGTTGTTCCACGTGTTTTAGTCAAGCAATACGCTCTGTTTTATGCTTGATTTCTCTTTTGATTCCCTTTGCAAACCATGCTGGAATTCTTAATTAAAAATGGCATCTTACAGCTAAAGAGGGTAACAGTACTACAGCCACTAGAATACTGCCACAGAAGACCAACTAAAATGGAGAACTGGAGCACTCACAATGCCAACATTCTGTGATGCTTGGATCAGTTCTTGAATGATTTTGTTTAATGCTTAATTCTCTTGAATTTGAAAAAAATATTAGCAAGTGTGCAAAACAAATCTGATCTATTCCTCGAAAGATGGGGAACACTATATAACCTAGAAAATAAAGTGTCTATGCAGTAATGATCTTTTGTATCCCAAATACACCCCCTTTGATAATTTACTGTATTTTGTTACACACCTCTGTTGCATGATATGTAGTACAGTACACACAGTATTCTACTCTGGCAAGCTATGCCAGTAATCTTAGAGTTATATGTTCAATAGTGATGAACCCTTGTAGTGTTTATCTACTGTATGACTTGCATTTTGTGTACTTGTACTTGTTTTGCTAAAATTCAGTAAAAATATTTTAATCAAAAAAAGCTACCGCTGTGCCAGTAAGCCTCTGGTCAGGGTGCATATTCCCTGTATTGTAAGTAGTTTTCCACCGACAACTTGGAGTGACTCAAAAACCTTGTTTCAGAAGCCTTTCCTGCCAGACTGCCAACAGAAGTGGCCCTGGATTTGGATCAAGAACTGGTCCCTCACCTAGCAGATTGCAGCAGCAAGGGAGCCAAACCCGTTCTAAATTGTGAGAGTTATCAGATTCCAGTACCATGGCCTTCTTGGCCATTCTAGAGCTATTAGAAGAAAGCTTCCTCTTGACTGCTGAATTTTTTTGAAGAACTCCTGAAATAAGAGGAATTGGAAGGAACGGGTAGGCTTTTTTTTGAAGTCCAGACTGAGAAACAACAGGTAAGCACTGGGGAACTGTGCGGTGCTAGAAGTAACAGAAACAGACAAGCAAAAGAAAATACTAGCACCTGCACAAAAACCTGCCAAAAGCAAATTGAGGCTTACCAGAATTTATTTGTACAGTTCTATAAAAACAGCTCCGCAAACTGTGCACATCTTAACTGTCCCAGGCTAGAGCTAGAGTGGAATAACCGCGATGGCAATGACTGATGGCATCATGTAAACTTATCTAACAGTTCACCTGGGCACTGCCAGGCTTTATCAGAGACAAAGCAGCAGAAGTAAGAAATCCTTATATAGGGCAGTCTTAAACATCTGGAAAGCACCATTGCAACAAGTACTACGAAATTAAAATCTTGGAAATAAGAATGTATATCTAAGTACCAAACTTATTAAAAACTAACATTGAAAAAGGACCAGACTGGCTCACAGATATGTAGCAAACCCCCCAATTAATAAATATGGCATTCAGCTGGCACAGAACAAATGTCTATCACCTACTGTTCTAAAAACAAATCTCTCTAGTTTCATGAAACTTTTCCATCCAATTGTACAAACTATTTTACAGGGCCCATATTTAAAGTATCCCATTAACTCTATTCCCTCCATTGTTCCTATAAAGACAGCACTCAATAATTACCTCCAGAGTATCATCATGGGTATCATAGGCATAATCAAGCTTGTAGACAGTAGTCCTTTAAAGCTTGCAGATCCCGGGTTTTATTTAAAATTGGAAAATCTTATCCTCAAAGTGCCTATCTACACCATTTTTGAAACTAGTCATGTTAGAACTGCTCACAATATCATGGGTAAGGTCGTTCCATAGGGTCACTACTCTGTGACTGAACCAGAATTTATGCAGGTTATGATTCCAAGTCTGAGGAAGGTAGTGATCCTCCCCAGATTGTGCTTAAGACCAATTTCTGCTAAGAGATTATTATCTTCCATCAATCTAAATAGTAAACATAAGTCCCCCCTAATTCTTCTGTAATATAGGGAATATAAATTGAGGGAAGCCAACCTCTCTTGATAAGACTTGTTTTTTAATCCCTTCACAGATCTAATTAGTCTTCTTTGAACCCCCTCCAACACGTTGATGTCCTCCCTGTTCTGTGGTGACCAAACCTGGGCACAATATTCCAAATGTGGTCTGACCAATGCACTATAGAAAGGAACGAGCACTCTCTCATCCCTACTGGTTATGTGCCTAAGGATGCAGTTTAGATTGTGATTGGCTTTCTTAAACTATACCCTACAGTGGGATTTAAATTTGAGGTAATTAGTAATTATAACCCCTAGATCTCTTTCTTCATTGGTAACTTCCAGTGGTGAGTTGGCTAGTTTATAGATCCTCCTTTCATTATTTTTACCAAGGTGCATGACCTTACATTTAGCAGTATTTAATACTAGTTTATTACTAAGTGTCCAATCCAGGATCTCATTCATAGCCTCCTGTAAAGCTGTTGTATGCTCCTGTGTATTTGCTACTGCCCCTAGCCTGCAGTCGTCGGCAAATTTGTACAGCCAGATGTTGGGGTTACTTAGTTTTAAGGAAATGATATATATTAAAAAGGCAAGGGGCCCAGCACAGAACCCTGGGGGACACCACTAGTAATGGGGGCCCAGTTGGAAAGGACACCATTTATAACCACTCTCTGTTTTCTACCCTGGAGCCAGTCTGATACCCAATTACAGATGTTCTCATTAAGGTTGATGTTTTCCAGTACAACGAGTAATTCATAATGGGGCAGTTTGTCAAACGCTTTAGCAAAGTCTAAAAAGATCACATCGACTGTATTACCTATGTCCAGTTCTCTGCTGACATTTTCATAAAAGGTCAACAAGTTTGTTTGACATGATCTAGACTTTGTGAACCCGTGCTGTACTGGGTCTATCATATCACGGGCTGTTAAATGTTCCAATATTAAGTCTTTGATTAGGCCTTCCATAGTTTTTCCTGATCAGGGATGTTAGACTAATAGGTCTAAAGTTTTCTGGCTTTGTTCTTGGCCATTTTTTTAAGATGGGAACAATTGTAGCTATTTTCCAGTCATTAGGGACCGTTCCTGAGTCTATAGAGCCTTGTAAGATATAAGTGATTGGTAAAACCAGTACATCTGCCAGTTCTTTTAAAACCCTAGGGTGCACTCCATCTGGGCCGGGAGATTTATTAACTTTAAGCTTGCTTAGGTAATCATATACATTTTTAGGGTCAAAGGTTATCCCTCCAGGTATAGAAGGCCTACTACTTCTGTGTACTTTAGGATCATAGGTGTTATAAACTGAGCAGAAGCAATTATTTTGTATGTCTGCCATTTCCTTCATTGATGCTGTCTGACCAGTTTCTTTAATAAAGGGACCAATATTGCTTTGCACATTTCTATTGCTATTGATATAGGAAAAGAAAGCTTTTTTTATTATCATTAACCTTGTTTGCTAGTTCGAACTCAGTTTGTGCTTTGGCTTTCCTTATTTGAATTTTGACCTTGCTTAGGCAGTCTTTGTAGTTTTGAAAAGTTTCCTCTTTTTGAGTTAATTTTAATTTTTTAAACAATCTATTCTTTCTGTTAATAAGTCTTTTTATAGAGACATTCATCCAAAATGGTTTCTTGCTTTTTTTGTTATTATTATACTTCGGGGTACTAGGGATAAATTTAAGAATCAAACTTTCCAATTTGAGTTTTAAGATGTCCCACATACTTTGGACTGTTTTATGTTTAAAGTCTGATGACCAGTCCCAATGTTGAAGAACTTTTTTAATACTATGAAAGTCTGCCCTATGAAAGTTTAATTTGGTAGTGGTTCCAATAGGGTTTTGATGTACTGTTTCGTTTATTTTGAAATGGGCAGAGCTATGATCACTATTACCCAGGTGACTTTTAACCAGGACTGTATTTACTATGGTCCCCATATTCGTAAAAACCAAATCCAGGATATTATTTCCTCTAGTACAATCTAGGACCCTTTGTTCTAGTCCCGTCTGGTCCATGACATCCAAATACTGTCCATCAAGGGGACAATTCCCTTTCCCATTTGCCCAATCAAAATTAGGCAGATTGAAATCACCAGTCAACAATATTCTGTCTGCTGGGTTTAATTCGCTAATTCCTCTTAAAATTGCCATGTCATCATCTAACGAAGTAGAGGGGGGCCTGTAGATTAACCTAAGATAATTTTTGTACTATTATAAGGGAGCAGCTTTACCCATTCTATTTCCAGAGAACCTGTATCCCATGTTAATTCTTCACAATTTAAAGCTTTGTGTAAGTATATCGCTACCCCACCTCCCTTTCTATACCCTCTAGATTTGGAAAACAATTTATACCCTACGACTTCTTTCTCCCAATGGTCATTCTCTCTCCACCAAGTCTCAGTCACTAGTGCAATATGTATATTTTGTGTATGCAGAATTAATTTAAACTCGTCGAATTTGTTAACAAGACTCCTTGCATTTGTAAGTATGACATTCCATTCGAGTACTTTATTGGGTGGATTTGGTGATATTATTTTTAAGTTATTGACCGTGTCCCTTTCCCCATGTTCCAGTTTAAATGGAATTTAACCACATCTATATTTATTTTGCCTAAAATCCTAATACCTGAGGAATTTAGATGCAAGTCATCCAGGTTAAACAAGGTAATTCTACTAAATGTTGTTGAATTATCCATGTAACCTATACCTTCTTCCTTACAATATTGTCTTAACCAACTATTTATTAACATAATCTGCCTGTTCCTGTAGGAATTATGCCCATGCATTGGTAGGATACCAGAGATAATAATTTCCCCACCTTTGTTTTTTAACCTTCTTACTATGTCCCTGTAGTCAGTTGGATGTCCTTCAGTTTAGTTCTTCATGCATCATTAGCTCCTATATGAAGGATTACCAGGGGGTTGACTGTATTCTCAAAAAGCCCATCTAGCAATAATGTAATATCATGGAGTTTGGCTCCAGGTAATGAGCTGACTGTTGTATGTTCATTACGTTTCTAGCATACCTGGGTGTTTCTCCCACTAATAATACAGTCTCCAATTACTAGAATGTCCTTGTTCCTAACCCCCGTTCCCCATTTTGATCCTTGATTTCCTGTCTGTATGTTTTTTTATTTTCGGCATGATAATTCTCTGAATTTCGCTCCCCTTTTTCAATTAGCTCTTCTGGACAGTCATTTAGTAGGCCTTCATATCTGTTATTTAACTTAACAGAAGTATTCAATGTGGGCCCAGGCCTACAAACTACTGTAGATTCGTTAGCTAATCCTCGTGGTTCTTCTGCATCATCAGTTCTTACTTTAGGAGTATGGGGAATATCTGCATGATTTGCTTTATCTATCATCCTATAGCTAATATCACTAACTGCTCTGTCAATGAATTCCTCCAATCTGGTGATATCTTTTTGCATTTGCAGCCTTTGTTCTAAGTCTTGTATGTCCCTTAATAGGGCAGAGATCTTTATACATTTGTCACAGGTGAATTCTTGGCTGACAGTTTCTTCTGTATACATATTACATTCTCTGCAAACTTTCCTCTCTTTCCCTTTCTTTAGTCTACCTTGAGCCATAGTACTGGATTACTCACCAATCTTTGAATGGTTACTACTGAAGTCCTTACTTTTATACTGTTCCCCAGTGGTCCTCCAGTGTCCCCAGCGGACACAGCAGACCACGCAATGCAGCATGTCTCTGCACTTGCCTCAACGCATTACTATACAAGCTCACTCCCACTCGCTTCCCTGCTCGTGTGGGAGCTAGAATTTATCTCCAGAGCAACAGGAAGTCCCTCCGAGTCACTTCTTGTGCCTAGCTCCCTCGCAATAATAACACACAAAAGTTGAAAAGTTTATATTTGCCACCTCATGCAGTGGTCTTAGGAAGGTTAGTAGAAGCCTTTCCCCGGCATCTGTTGCAATTATGAGCTCCAGTGAGGAGTTTAGTGCTCAAGCCCTAGCGATGTGCTGTGCTGGGAGAAGACAGACCTCCACAGCCCCACAATGCTCCTCTACTAGGAAGCACTCCTCAATGTATCCTGTGGCAACGGCCCGAGATTTACCACCTCTCTCCAGAGGCATGCAATACCCCAGGGGAAACACAGCGCTTGTACTGTAAACAACCCAGTACAGAGTCTTGAAGCAATCTAAAAATGCTCGCGTGGGAGCTAGAATTTACCCCCAGAGCAACAGGAAGTCCCTCCAAGTCACTTTCTTTGCCTAGCTCCCTCGGAATAATAACACACGAAAGTTTAAAAGTTTATATTTGTCACCTCATGCAGTGGTCTTAGGAATGTTAGTAGAAGCCTTTCCCCTGCTTCTATTGCAATTATGAGCTCCAGTAAGGAGTTTAGTGCTCAAGCCCTAGCGATGTGCTATGCTGGGAGAAGACAGACCTCCACAGCCCCACAATGTACCTCTACTAGGAAGCACTCCTCAGTGTATCCCGTGGCAACGGCCCGAGATTTACCACCTCTCTCCAGAGGCATGCAATACCCCAGGGAAACACAGCGCTTGTACCGTAAACAACTCAGTACAGTCTTGAAGCAATGCTAAGGGTTGTTGCGGTAGCCAGTGAAATGCAACATGTTAAAAATACTAAAAAAACATTGTTAGTTAAAGCATTCAAAACCTATGGAAGAAGAATAAGCCCATAAATGTCCAGTCCTGTAAGGAAAAAAATGTTTATCACGCAGTAAATACCAGATAGGATAAAGGTCAGAAAAGGTGAAGGACAATAATTGTAATCCCAATACACAGAATCAACTATCCATTAAAAAAACCCACTAAGTTCAAAAGAATACTTTAGGCCATTACCTTCTCTGGCCCAAATGTATATATCCAGTAACGTTCCCTCTTAGGCCCTGGACACACTACAGAACTGTTTTTGAAAACCATTTTTAAAACTAGTTTAGCTAAACCATTTCAGTGCAGTCACAATACTCAGTAACCATTTTTGATAACAGTTTACTGTGGCCACACTGCTAGTGTTAAACCAGTTCTCCCTGTAACTATTTTGTGTTAAGTCCAACACACAGAACTGTGCTTGCCTGGACACACTGCAGCTAGAACTGTTTTAGTTAAACCATTACACCTTAAAACGTTTTTATTCCTGGACAGACCTGTGAGTAAAACCATGCTAGCTCTAAAACATTTTTAAAAATGGTTTTAAGACTAGGTATCTAGCAGGGTTTAAAAACACTTTTATTAAAACGTTTTAAGGGGCTTGTAGTCTGTCTACAAATAGTGCTAGGGGGATTTAAAATGTTTTAAGGCACTTAAACCGTTTTAAGTTCCCAGATTGTCCAGGACCTTACTGACCATCCATTTTCAGCCCCCCACCCCCAACCCCACTCTGACTCTGATCAACCTTTTCTATTCTGGTGCTTTGAGATGAAAATATGTTAAGGGGATGGCATATATTATCCGGGATGAATCTGCCTCTGATGAATCCCATTTGGTCTGGGTGTACAAGGGACAAGATATGTTCTTGCAATCTATTTGTTATGATCTGAATGCACATTTTCATGTCAGTAAATAGGAAATCGATCGGTATGAGCTACATTCAGGGGGGAGTCCTTGCCTGCCTTATGCAGGACCATTATCTGTGCCTGGTGCCAAGAAGATGGGCATTCTCCCCTTCTAAAATTTGGTATCCCATCAGAAGGACACTGTGCTTAGAGCGCCGTCATTAGAGCGCATGAAACAAGGGCGGCCAGGACTTTTGGTCGTGGTCCGCTATACCACCTCCACCCCGATATGTCTGGGGGTGAAGGTGATTATATATTTGTGCAGGGGGTGCTGCCCCCCAGGATGGAGGTGCGGGGGGGGGGTAAAGTCCCCTGCTTGAAAAACATAGAAAATGGTGGCATGCTGTGTGTGTGCGCACTGTTCCCTGGTGCCCTTCTTCCGGATGCCCTAAAGTACCTTGTGGTAGTTGACCACGCATGGGCATGGGTGAACCCTAAACTTTCACTGAAGGCCTGTTGCATCTCTGGGATAAGTAAGTGTGAATATTGTTTGTACCACTCACCAGGTAACCCTTCGGGGCCTGAAGACTTCACATTGTGCAGCCCTTCAATACGTTCTTTAATCTCTGCCCCTGTGATCAAAGTGTCTAGTGCCGTACTCACCTCTTGTGTTAAGAGAGGGGAGGACAAAGTTTTGGAAAAATTGGGTGGGTTCTGGTGTTCCCTCTCCTTTATATGGCATGTTATAACATTTAGCAAATTCCTCCAGTATTACCCTAGGGTCACCCGAAGTCCTTCCTGGGCTCCCTGCATGTTTTATTTGAGGACTGCTCCATTAGCTGCTTTTTTCTGTAACTGTAGAGCCAAAAGGTGGCCCACACTATTTCTCTGTTCATAATATTTCTGTCTGGTAAAATGTAGGGTTTCCTCCACCACATTATTCAACATTTTATTAAGCACTGTTTTTCTTTCCTCTAATTTTTTTTTATTGTATCTAAAAATGTAATCTGATGTTTTGCCTAAAAGTCAAAAATCTCCCTTTCAAGGTCTAGATATGCCTGTATCCTTGCCCTTTTTAATGTGGAGGCATATTTAATCAGTGCCGCACTTTTAAAATGGTCATATCTTGCTCTTGATTTTTCAGCCTGTTGTCTGAAACAGCAAAACTACTGTACATCCAAAGTCAGGAGAGTTCCCTTCAAATATTTTCACTCAAGTTATTATGGGCTGGTGACAGAATCATCCAAATGCAAAAATGTACAAGGAACCAGCCACACTCCAAAAGTATTTCAGAAATCTTGATTATGTATTCTGATCTTCTCGTCATACAGACCCCTAGTATAACGCCTGTTTCACCCAATGGGCTTCCTCAGGGGCAAGGATCTATTATCAATTGTTGGGGGCAAGGATCTATTATCAGTTGTTGTATTTACTCATGCCTTTTGAATTCTTAAAATAAGTTTTTACACATGCCTTATCACAGCCATAGTGTTCCCTGGCAGCTCACGTACTGTTCTTGCCCCTGAGGAAGCCCATGGGGTGAAACGTTGGGCGTTATTGGGGAATCTGTATGACAAGATGATCAGAATAAATAAATAAGATTTCTGAAATACTTTGGAGTGTGGCTGGTTCCTTGTACATTTTTGCATGTTATCTGAAACAGGCCATGACTGCTCTGCTCTGATTTTCTAGGGCACTTTCAAGTAGTTTATAATACCAGATAAACTTTTCCTAACAAAAACATTACAATAATAACACATCAACTTATCTTACCTCCAAAGCAGAGGGAATCGACAGTTTATAAAGTGTGCTTGTAAACCCATCTCTTGTCAGCAGGACTTTGTTTCTGCAAAACAGAAAAAAATATTTACACTAAAAGCGAGCTATTCCTTTTAAAAAATATACTGTATACAATGAATAAATATATAGTTTATATCAGCAGCACAAAGAAAAAGCAAGGAATGTGGTTTTCAAGAAACAGAGAAGCAACTAAGGAAGCACTATTTTACCGAAAGAGTAATGGAACCATGGAACAGCCTGCCAGCCAAGGTGGTGAAAGCAAGGACCGTAGCAGCACTCAGTTTTTCCCAACCCAGTGGCACCAGCTGTAGAGTACTGTTCTACCACATGGGAGACCCAGGATCAGTCCTCAGTCCGAACTTTCTTTCCTGGGCTGGTGGAGTCTCCAGCTCGATGTGGAAGCATTCTATGGGGAGGGTGCTGAGTATCCTGCTCTTTGAGCACCACCTGCAGGTGGGAAATAGAGTGTCTTGGTGCTGTTGGTAACCAAGCAGTGTCAGCAGGTTCCTTACTTCATACTGGTGCCATGGGTCCTTAGTGGCTGCACGCCAGGGAGGTGGGAGGGCCTAAAACAGGAAAATACTTACAGCGAGCAGCATGATAGTCAGAACGTCCAGGTCCCACTCTCCTTTACCAACCACTCCAACCCCGCAGAGTGTGTCTCCCACTGCATTAGCTGGAGTAGTGGGGGATGATGCCTGGCTCTGGCCAGGCCCCACCATGGGGGTAAACCACTGGGACAGGGTGCAGAGTTAAGTGCTGGAGGCTAGGAGGGAAGGGGCTGGGCTGACTGGAAGAATGGGGACGCTACACCGAGATGAGGCAAAAATGTAAATTAAAAACAATATATACAGTACAACTCACAGAAGGTGGACACAGCTAATATGGACATTCGCTTACCGTGAACATAAAATGAAAACCCAAACCAAGCCCATCTGCATCAATGCTGAATTCACTGGTTATCATGGACGTTAGCAACAATCACGGTGGACAGTTTATGAGGCTATTTAGCGCTGCATTCAACTACCCAGCACATTAATTGCTACCCAACACGGTGCTAATTGGTCCCAATACTTAACGCACCTAGTGAACATACCAGTCTGTGCGCTTGTCTGTTAGGCAGTCTGTGACCTGTGAGCTGCTTCTTTGCTTCACCATATCCAAGAGGCCAGGCATCCTGCTTGCTCGAAAAATTGAGCTGTTAAAACAATTCAATGCACTCCCTAAGATGAGTGTCCGTGATATCACAGCTCATCTCTCTATGCCAAAATCTACTGTATCTGATCTCCTCCATAACAAACAGCAGTTTTGTCCTGACTGACACTCAAATCAGAACCCCAGAGAAAGAGGAAGAGAGAGAGAGGAAAGACAGTGAGGTCGAGGAGGCTCTACTGCTGTGGTTCACCAGCGTGTGGGAATGGAAGGCAATGGTGAGTGGTCCTCTGCTGTTACACAAAGCAAAACAGATTGCAGAGGCAATGGGCAAAGAAGAGTTTAGACAGACTGATGGGTGGTTACAGCGCTGGAAAGCAAGGAATAACATTTATTACTGCTGTGCACAGTGAAAAACAAAATGCTGATGGTTCGGGTGTTAATGATTGGGTTAGGGATGTCCTGACAGACATTCTAGCTGGCTATGATTTAAACAACATTTTTAATGCAGATGAAACCAGCTTGTTCTTTCGCTGTGTGGGGCAAGGCACTCTCACATTTAAATGGAGCTCCCCCAGGGTCATAAAAAAGCAAACGAGAGAGTATCTGTTCTCGTGTGGTATAACATGAGTAGGACAGAAAAAATGGAAATGGTAGTGACTGGAAAATCAGCAATGCCCCGTTGCTTTCATGGAGTTGCTCACCAGCCAGTTCTTTACCAGAGCAATTGAACAGCATGGATGACCACTGAAATTTTTCACAGACTGGGTAAGAAACTGGAACAGAAAGCTTCGTGGACATAAAATCGTCTTGCTGCTTGACAATTTCACTGGTCACCCAGATGTTCAGAACCTCCGCAACATTCGCTTAATTTTTTTGCCACCTAACACATCGATAATTCAGCCACTTGATCAAGGTGTAATTTACTCTCTCAAGAGACACTATGTTAAGGAGATGAGGACAAGGGTTCTTGAGGAGATGGACAGTGGGGGGGGCTCACCGCAGTTGACTGTGTGAAATGCATCAGCCTGTTAGATGCTGTGTGGCTCTTTGTCTAGGAGACACAGACGAGGAGCCAGAAAGCAACAATGAAATGGCCCATTTAATGAACATTCTGCAGCCAAGCGAAAGCACCAGTCAGATCGAATGTGAGGAGGAAGATCTAGAGGACCCGAACTAAGCCCGGTGACCACAACAGATGTGCGTGCTGCTCTACTTACCCTCAGATGAGCAATGGAGCAGTGCATCGATGTAAGACCTGACTGGAAACTAATGGACAGCACTGAGAGAAACTTCAGACCTTACACTTCTATGGCTGGGAAGCAATGATTGACTGCTTCTTCAATAAACAGTGAACCCAACCACTCACAGCACACAAAGATAAACAAAAGCTGCACAACTGTTGAAATAAAGATTTACATTTTAACCACCCCCAAACACAAAGATAAACAAATGCTGCACCAAAAGCACAATGTGCTATTCAGTATACAGTACATACTGTACTATACTACACAACACAGATAAAAGCGCATCACATAAGTGCTGTTTATGGTATAATTATAGTTACAGTACCCCCATTTAACACTGTTGTTTGTCCAGATTAAGGCATGCTGCGGCACGGAATTACAACAACCCAGCTTTAATACCATACCGCCCCTGCTGTCAACACCAGACATCATATACCGCAGACATTTATTCGGAGCATGGAGGAGTCTGCACTAAGTGACTTTCACTGTATTGTTACATTTTAGCAATGTAAGTGATGGATAAGTGGTTAGCTAGTATCACTAATGCCTGGTTACACTGCACTGGTAGGACTAAAAGCTATCATAAATTTGGGAAGTTAACCCACAGCACTTAATCCAGCACAACACAATTTTTGACACAGAGTGAAACAATGGCAGGTAAGGAGCGCTTGGCCCACTTATGCTGCCCAGTTTTTCCCTGCCTATACTGTCGCCACAAACCGTACCTGATCTCTGGCTACCCACACACACTTTTCTGCTAAGACTCTTTTGTGCCAGCCAGCCCAGAGGTGCTGAGGGTTGAGGCACTGGACACCTTACCTCACGCAAAACCAGCGACCCAGGTTCGGGAACGACCTCGGGTCATTGGGAAGCCAGCACGGGGGGGGAGCTGGAACAAGCCACCTAACGGCAGCTCTGCCCTCCCAGGGAGGTTGTCACACCCCCACCCCGTAGTTCTGCCACTGCCGGGTGGAGGTCCAGTGATGGCGCAGGTGGGATGGGGTTACATGAAGTGATGGCGTCTCATAGCGAAACATGCACGTGCCTCCATGCCGAGATAGGGACAGGTGAAAACTAGGACACAAAAAAACAATAAAATTCCAATTTAAAAAAAAGATTCTTTTGCGCCTATACCATGGATGCTTGAAGCCCACCACTGTTTTCGCTCCTACTATCTCCACTGGGAGACTGTTCCAGGTGTCCACCACTCCTAAGTGAAGAAGTACTTCCTCACATCCCTCCTAAACTGCAGGGGAGGAGGGTGGGAGCTCAGAATACAGTAAGATTCCCTTAGAAGAAACAAGACTACTATGGTAAGTAACGTTTTCTTCAAACCCCAGGAAATCTTACTGTATTCTGACAAATGTAGACTACCCAAGCAGTGCCTTTGGAGGCAGGCAGAGGACCTATTTAGGAAATAGGCTCTGCAGAACTGCTGTGCCAAACCTGCCATCACTTCCAGCCTGAATATCAAAGCAGTAATGCTTAGTGAATGTGTGAACTGTCTTCCAGGTAGCTGCTTTACAGATTTCCAACAAAGGGATATCCCTAGAGGCTGCTATGGATGCAGCTGTCCCTCTCGTGGAGTGGGCCCTGAGACCCTGAGGGGGTTGCTTGTCCACCCTGCTATAGCAAAACTGGATACATGCCATAATCCACCGTGTTATGGACCTCTTTGTGGCAGGTTTACCTTTTCTCACTTCCCCAAAAGTCAAAAAGAGCTGGGTCCTATCCCCTCTGTGACCTTTTGTATGTTACAGGTAATAGCTGATAGCTCTCTTAACATCCAGGCTATGCAGCCTACGTTCACCTGAAGAAGAATGATCAGTGAAAAAGACAGGTAGTGTAATGGACTGGTTGACATCAAAATCAGACACTACTTTAAGAAGAAACTTGTTATTGGTCCTAAGGACCACCTTGTCCCTGTGAAATGTGATATAATCAGTATCTGTGGACAAGGCCTGGAGCTCACTGATCCTTCTGGCTGAAGCAATTGCAACTAGGAAGTCAGCCTTCCAAGTTACATATTTGAGGTAGCTGACAACATGGGCTCAAAAGGTGGTTGCATGAGCTATGCAATACATATGTTGAGGTCCCACACTGGGGTGGCAGCCCTATGTGGGGGGTGCAAATGCAGAAAATCTTTAAAGAATTTCTAAATACTGAGTTTGAAGCCAGTGATGATTCCTTATCAGCCGACAGATAGGCTGATACAGCAGCCAAATGCACCTTGAGTGTAGAAGGCCGAAGGCCGAGGGAATGAAGGTGTGCCAAGTAATCCAGGACTACCGGCAAACCCACCTGAGTGTAATCCAGACCTTTCTTTTGACACCAAATGGAAAACCTTTTCCACTTGGACGTGTAAATCTTCCTGGTGGAGGGCTTTTTAGAAACCCTAAAGACCTCCATAACCCCTTCTGAAAGGTGCAAATCAGCATATTCTAGGTCCTCAAGAACCACACCTTGAGCCTGAGGGACTGAAGGCCGGAGTATAGAATCCTGCCCTGGGAAGAAGTCAACAAGTTGTGCCTCCTGGGGAGGCTGATTGGTCTGGACACTGACAATGCCAGGACCAGGGGATACCATGGCTGCCTGGCCCAATCTGGAGCAATGAGGATCATTGTGGCAGGCTGGGGTCTGAGCTTGTTCAGAGCCCTCAGCAGCAAGGGAAATGGAGGGAAGGCATACATAAACTTCCCTGTCCAGTCCAGAATGAGGGCATCCAATGGGACTGAGCCCAAGACTGGAGGTCTGCAACAGAATTTGGGAAGCTGGTAGTTGTCTGGGGCTGCGAAGAGGTCTATCTCTGGAGTGCCACACCCACCTCTTGATTACCACTTGTAGCATCTGCCTGTTCAGGGCCCATTCATGATGGTTCTGATTTATCCTGTTCAGTGCATCTGCCAATATGTTGTCTTTTCTTGGAAGGTACACTGCTGACAAGACAACTCCCAGAGAATAGGCGAGACCCCATATTCTCATGGCTGCTGTGCACAAAAGTGTAGACCTTGTGACCCCTTGTTTGTTTATGTAGTACATTGTGGTCATGTTGTCTGTCCTGACCTGCACTACCTTTCCTTGCAACAGGTTGGCGAATGCCTGAAGTGCTAGGAGGACTGCCCTGAGCTCTAGCAGGTTGATGTGAAGCAATGACTCCTTTTTGAGCCATGTATAGTGAACAGTGTGCTCCCTACCCTAGTAGGGAAGCATCTGTGGTTAACACCAGGGAGGGAGGCTCCTGAAGGAAAGGAATTCCCTGTCTGAAGTTGTCCATGTCCAACCACCACTGCAGTGCTTGTAGGAGGGTTTGTTTGACTGGAACTAATTTTGACAATGGATCTGATTTCTGATGCCAATACAATCTGAGATGATACTGGACATCCCTCATTTGAAATCGTGCTCCTGACACTGTAGCCGCTGAAGCTGCCATATAGCCCAGCAACTGTAGAAAGTGTCTGGCCGGCCTGAGGCTTTGGGCCTTGAAAGTGCCTGCCAGCTGAATCAGGGTATTTGCTCTTGACTGTGGGAGAAAAGCCTTTCCCCTCACTGAATCCAACTCGGTTCCTATGAATTCCAGGAGCTGCACTTGTTGTAGTACTGACTTTTTCAGATTGACCAGGAACCCTAAAGACTGGAGGAGCTTCTGTGTCAGTGCCAGAAACTACTTCCCCTAATGTGGAGACTGCCCTATGACTAGCCAGTCATCCAGGTAAGGAAACACTACCACTCCTTGCCTTCTGAAGTGTGCCACAACCACAGCCAAGCATTTTGTGAACACCCTTGGAGTAGAATTAAGTCCAAAAGGCATTGCCTTGAACTGGTAGTAACCTGATGGCAGTCTGAATCTCAGGAATTTTTTGTGGGACTGTCTTATGGGTATATGGAAGTAAGCATCCTTTAAGTCCAAAGATGTCAACCAATCCCCTTGCCTTAGGGTTGGGAGGAGTGTGCTCAGGTTTACCATTTTGAACTTTGGCTTCAGTATATGCCTGTTTAAGTGCCTGAGATCTAATATGGGTTGCCACTCCCCTGTTTTTTTCAGTGTGAGAAAGTACCTTGAATAGAGACCCTTTCCTCTCTGTGCCAGAGGAACTGGTTCTATTGCACCCAGGGCTAGCAGATGCAGTACCTCCTCCTCTAACAACTTTGTTTCCGAGGGAGAAGATGGTCTGAAAACTCTTACTCTCAACCTTGGTTGTAGCTTGAAGCTGAGAGCCAGGCCTTGGCCCACTACCTCCAGAACCCACCTGTCTGTAGTGATGGCTTTCCATTCCTGGAGGTAGTGGGCCAATCTGACCCCTATCTGGACTGGGGAGGCAACCCGGACAGATACCTCAGGGTATCTGCTTAGGCTGGGATGCTGGTTTGTGACTGGGGCTAGTTCAGGTTCCACCTCTTCTACCCCTACCTCTGAAATAACCCCTTTGCTGTTGATACAGAGGGCAAGCCTGTGGCTGGAAATAAGGCCTATATTGACACTTACCTCTAGCTCCCCTTGCTTGGTGTTTCTGAGGGGTGGAGGCCCTCTCTTTGGCTGCAGCACTTTTGTAGGCTGTTTTGTAATCATCTATTTTTTTTCATGTTAGCCTCCGTCTGCTCACTAAACAGAGAGGAGGGCTCTCAAGGGAAGTCCAAAGCCTTGGACTGCATGTCTTGGGTCAAGTTGGAAGTCCTAAGCCAAGCAAATCTTCTTAGGGAAATACAGAAAGCCACCTGTCTGGCTGCAGTGTCATTATTATCTACAGCCAGTCTGAATTGTGCCTTAGAAGCCTCAATGCCCCTCTTTGCAGCTTCTTGGAAGTCAGCTGCCATAGGGGCTGGCACAGACTTAGTAATTTCCATAACCGTGTCCCACAAGGTCCTCTGGTATCTGGCTATGTATGCCATATAAGAGGCCTGTCTGATAAGGAGACAGGATCCCAGATATGTCTTCTTAGCAATGGTGTCCATCCTTCCTGAGTTTTTATCAGGAGGGTGGGAAGCCAGGGGAATGCCAGCCTTGTCACAGGCAGCTGCCTGTACCACTCCCTCATGGCTAGGGTGTCCAAACAGGAAGTCTGCCCCAGCCTTGGCAACCCAATATTTTTTGTCAACTTTTTTATCCACTGGTGGCACAGAGGTAGGAGTCTGCAGGATCTTATGAACCTGCCTCTTAAGAGATTTATGGATAGGTACCAACAGCCTCTTAGAGACAGGTACATCCATCATCTCTCTATAGTTTTGTTCTTCCTCCTCATCAGTAGACTCCTGGGTAGGAAGATCAAGGGACTGAGCCACCTGTTTAATAAAGGCATAATGAGAGGTAAAACTCTCATGCTTTTTGTCAGAGGAGTTAGTATGGTGAGGATCCGGGGAAACCTCTGGTTCAATAACCTTCCCATAATCCTCATCCTCATCATATGAGTCCTCCTCTTCGTCAGCTAACCGTTCCTGTTCAATTTCCAACTAACCGGGAACCAGTGTAGGAGGAGCTGAAGGGGCTTTCCCAACCGGAACCGGAGTGCTTGGTTGCAGAGCCTGAATTATCCTGATAGTGTTTGCTATCTCCTCGGCGGTCAGAACCACTACCCCTTTCAGTTGCAGTTCGACCGTTGCATGTTTTCTTTTTCTTTTTCCCCCGGTTGCCAGGTTAGCAGTAGTATCTGCGGGCTGATTTTTGGTAGAAGAACCGTCACCCTGGTCAGAAGGCTGGTTCTCTGGTTCAACTTGGCCCGTGGCCGGTTTGTCCTTAGCTGCTTAAGTCGCCTATCAAGCATTGACTGAGAGAAGTTTTTGCAGATATCACAGTCCTCTTTGAAGTGGTCAAACCCCAAACAAAAAACACAAATTAAATGAGGATATGCCTTCACAAACGGTTCCCCACACTTTGTACAATGTTGGAAACCTGTGGGGCCCGTTCGTTTCTTGGTCAGTGACATTGATCAGAAGTTAAACCAAAAGATACCCCGTAAAAACACTTTTTTTTTTTTTAAACCGCCTTACCAGACGGTAATAGAAGTTAAAATTAAATTTAAGAAATCAAAATAATATTAGTTCCTTCCCAGTTGGAGAAACCAAGTAGGAACCGAAGAAACTCACCAAATATTCACTAAATCTAGACTAATTCTACATGTGAACCTTGGACATTGCTTCAGAGACTGAAAATAAATAACGGACTTTAGAAAAAACAAGAAATTAAATTTTTTCAGTGAAAGTGAAGGAGACTCTCCAGAGACGTCTTACTGAGGCAAGCGGAGTAAATAATCTGACGGTTGCAGGAAGTGCAACCAGGGACAGTAATTTGAAAACTGAGCTCCAGCCTAACATTCCACTATTAGCATAGGTTCCATTAACCATTTCGGCTCTGGCGCAGTCCTATGGTGAGACCATACTGCATTTGTCAGAATACAGTAAGATTTCCTGGGGTTTGAAAGAGGGATTTTTACCTCCCTCTTACAACTTGTGATACTCCTAACTAATACACCCCAACTTCCCTCTAGTCTTACTTGCTGCTTTAGTGGTCTGCTTGGATGATTTCAGGTCATCTGTGATGATGATGCCCAAGTCTCTTTTTTCCCTTGTGATTGCCAGCAACTCCCCTCCCAACCTATAGGTAGCTTCAGCTTCTTTTAATAGTGTTTCCATTAACTTCCCCACCACTGAAATTAGACCGACTGGACTATACTTGCCAGCCTCATCCCTGCTGCCGCTTTTATGCAGCCGGACATGTGCCCTCCTCCAGTCCTCTGGAACTACTCCTGTTTCCTGTGAGTTGTTGAACAGGGCTGTCAGAGGTGTAGCCAGTACCTCCCTGAGCTCCTTCAGCACCCCTGGATGTATCCCATCTGGACCCATAGCCTTGTCCACATTCAGATTTGCAAGTCCACTCAGGACTCTCTCCTCTGTGAACTGACTTGTGTCCACCTCTCTCCCCCCATTGCTCCTGCTGCTTCTATGTGGTCTGTCCCCTCTCCCTCCACTGTGAAGACTGAGCAGAAGTACCTGTTCAAGGTATCTGCTTTTTCCTGCTCCTCCTATGCGTAATCTCCCCCTGCCACTCTGATCTTCACAATCCCTCCGATCTATCTTCCTCTTTTTGCCTCTGTATATGAAGAAAGTCTTGTCCCTGTTAGCTACCCCCTTGGCTATTCTTTCCTCTGTTTATGACTTTGCATCCCTCACCACCTTCCCTGTTTCCCTCTGCTTTATCAGGTACACCTCCCTATCCTAGTCCTTCTGCACATCTTTTTACTTCCTGAATGCCACCCCTTTAGCCTTTACTTTTGCAGCCACTTCCCTCAAGAACCACAGCGGTCTCTTTTTCCTCCTGTTTTTGCTCACTTCCTTCGAGTAGAAGTTTACTGCCTTTGCTATGCCTTCCTTCAATTTACCCCACTGTTCCTCCACTCCACCCCACCCTGGCTATCCTCCCACCACTAGGTTGTTTCTGAGATATTCACACAAAAATCCACCCTCCTGACGTCCAGGACCCTCGTCCTTATGTGGTTTGTCTCTGCCACCATCTTTATGTTAAACCACATTGTATGGTGATCGCTGGTCCTCAGGTGACACCACACTTTGAAATCTGCAACACTGTCCCTGTTTGTAAGCACTGGGTCCAGTATTGTCGCTATCTCAAGTAGGCTCTCTGACTAGCTGCCTGTGAAATACCCCCTGCAGGGAGTCTAGGATGGCCCCGCTTCTAGCAGAGGCTGTGGTTGGGAGGCCCCAATCTACATCTGGCAGACTGAAGTCCCCAACCAGCAGCCCCCCCACCCCACTTCTTGCCAGCATGCTGATGACTTCCCTTAGTGCCATATCCAATTCTACCCCGTGTTTGGAGGTCTTATATCACCCCAGTGTGAACAGTGGCTCCAGCTCATGTCTCAAGGTTGACCCACAGCACCTCCAACCATCCTTTACTCCTAGGTTCCACTGCACTTCTGTCAGTCTGATACCCTCCCTCACATACAGTGAGTTACAGTAGTGACTCACTCAGACTCAGGGTGGGGGACTGCATCGGGTCAGTCAGTATAAGGAAAGACTGAGGGATTTCAACATGAGCCCTCTGGAAGACAGGAGAGCAAGAGGAGACCAGTTAGGGTCTGTGGAGACAGATTAGGCAGGGATTATCTGGGCTGACTGGGTGGACCAAGAGGTCCTTTTCTGACGATAAATTCAATGTTTCTATGTTTCATCATCCCTACTAGCTTTTTAGGAAGAAGACTGCAATAGTTCCTAGGGAATCAGTTACCATCTGTCTTTCCCAGCCAAGGGTCAGTAGTGGTCTGTGATCACTACTATCAGAGGTGGTGAGCAGGCCAAATATATACTCTCCAGGATCTTCAAGTAAATTACATGGTTGGGGGCCTGGGTAACTGATAGAGAATGCATTCCCTTGGCCAAGGACAGCAGGCCCTAGAAGTACAGATCCACCATGCAGAAGATCGCTAACACAATGCCAACATAATGGTATTACAGTGAAAGCTGTGGGGACCTCTGGAAACAGGAGTAATTAGTAGGGGTGATACACTGGAGAAAAATTAAGGAAGGACAGTTAAACAAAAACTCTTTACACTCCATCTAAGAAACATAATTTAAATAAGGATTTTTTTCTTGCACAAAAGACATAAAATAGCATTAAGCCAAAAGTTTACCTATATAGATACAGTGCCACATCACCATTACAGGCATGTTCTACAAGATAGGGGTTGCTAGATAAAGTCTGTAACGGTACCTGTTCAAACAAAGGAATGATGTTAGTAAATCTTTTAGTTTTATGGTTGGATAATACAATAGTACAACATTTAGTACAATTTTATTTATGTAAAATACCACAAAATGCTTTTCAAGGAGTTAACAGAGCAAATAAAAGCGAACAAAAAGAGAATAAATAGGAAAATGAATAAGGAGAGGTAAGTAACAGAAGACAGAGGTATAAGTGGGTAAAAGATAAAAGTATAAAACTAGCTATAAAACACCATGGAGAAAAAAAGTGAATTTTGAGGCACCATTTAAAATAATCTGGACTAAGAAGGCTGAAAATTACAGCGTAGGTTGAACTAGAGGATAGCTGCACAGTAACTGAAGACTCTGTAACCAACAAAACTGGGGAACGCTCAAGCAGCATGACTGAGGAGAAATACATACGAACATACGAAGAAGCCAGCAGAAGAAGGCCATTTGTTCTATCAAGTCTGTCTGTATTGCAGGATCCACATCTTGAGCTAATGTCCCTGCCCTCCTGCCCCACTCCTACCATCCACATGATCCTTACCTTCACCCTATGCCTATCCTAGTCTCTTTTAAAGCTGTCCACTGTCTTCAACAAGATGACCTCTTCCGGGCAGCGCATTCCAAGTGTCCACCACCCTCTCTGTGAAGAAGTGCTTCCTGACCTCCCTCCTAAACCTCCCACCCTCCAGCTTAAGACTGTGCCCCTTGTGTTATGGTTGCCACTCAACTTAAAGAGACTCTCCTCATCAACCTTATTTATCCCTTTCAAATACTTGAAGGTCCTAACCATATCCCCTCTCTCTCGTCTGTCTTCCAGGGAGTACATGTTCAGTGCCCTCAGTCTTTCCTCATATGCCTTACCCTGCTGACCAGCTATCATCTTTGTAGCCCTCCTCTGGAACTTCTCCAGCAGGTTAATGTCCTTTTGAGGTGTGGGCACCAGTACTGAACTCCATACTCTAGATGCGGTCATACCAGTGACCTGTACAAGGGCAGTATAACCTCCTCTCTCTGCACTGCATGGAGTGCTTCAGGTCACTAGTGATCATCACTCCCATGTCCTTCTCCTCCTCTGATGCAGATACTCGGACTCCACCCAGGTAGTACTCTGTCCTGGGATTCTTGGCTCCAATATACATAACTTTGCATTTCTTGGCATTGAAGCCAAGCTGCCAGATCCTGGAACACCTCCCCAGCTTTTCCAGATCTTCCTGTAGGTCCTGTATCCCTTCAGCTGTGTTCACTCTCCCACAGAGCCTGGTGTCATCCGCAAATAGGCATATTTTGCCCTTAATGCTATCTCCAATGTCACTGATGAAGACATTGAACAACACTGGTCCCATCACCAAGCCCTGAGGGACCCCACTGGTTACTTCTCTGGTGCAAGATAACTCTCACCCCACAACCACCCTCTGGGTTCTGTCTCTCAGTCAGTTTTCCACCCATCTTGCCATCTTTTCCACAACCCCCGAGATCCACCAACTTCCTGATCAACCTTTTGTGGGGCACAGAGTCAAAGGCCTAGCTGAAATCAAGACAAAGGATGTCTACTGCTTGGCCCCTGTCTACTGTCTTAGTGACACAGTCAAAGAAGTCAATCAGATTCATTTGACATGATCTTCCCCCCATTAACCCATGATGCCGCTCATCCTGGAGACCATGCTCCTCTAGATATTCCACCAACCTTTCCTTTTGTATGGTCTTCATGAGCTTGCCCACAACGGAGGTCATGAAAATGAAAATGAAGGAAAAGACTCTGGTCAAGGCAACACTATGAATGAGAGGAGGAACTTTATATTGTATTTTCATGGTTAAAAAAATAAGGGAACCAGGTTTAGGTTACTGAATAAGGGCCCAATCCACAAAAGTCGCTCGACCATTCTGTATATCTGGGAGGCCTGGAAAAGCAGCAGAGGGCCCCTTTTGTGTATGATGTGCACCTGCTGGGAACCAGGGCATCAATAAAACAAGATATGCAGCCTTCTATATCCAGACTTCCAAACTGTATGTGCACCTACGTGGGCAGCTCTGTTAGGGTGGGGTTGCGCATGTGCACAATCCCCAAACTGTGTTGCGCATGTTTTGGGGTGAGCTAGGGGCAGCAGCATTATGCAGTTTAATGGAGCTGCCATAGTGCTGTCCAGCCTGGAATGTACATTGTACACCAGCCTGGAAGGAAGTACTTACTAAGGTGCCATCGGCCTCCTCCAGCCCTCCAAGTAGTCAAGGAAGGCTGGGGCAGTCAGTTTCTTTTTTTTTTTGGTTCAGATATTTAAAGATCTAACTTTTCATCTGAGTAGATCAGAATTAGTAGTCTTAGTCAGTTATCATCATAGTCCTGTGGTCCAGATATTCTATTTGTATATATTATTATTTATCTTTATTTTTTATTTTCTTATTGTTTACTTTCATTATTATTACCTGATGAATAATATCTCGGAAAGGGGTCCATATTTTTTCAAATGTTTCAGTTTTATTGTCTTTGATGTAGTGGATTTTTTCCAGGTTCATTATATCTGTCATAAATCCTATCCATGTTTTAACAGTCGGTGTGGCAAGACTTACATTTGATTAGTATATATTTTTTTGCTACTATAGTTGCTATTGTGATGAATTTTGTTTGTTCGATAGTTAAGTTTATTGGGGGCATTGCTAAAAGAGTATATTGGGGTGTTATTTTGATTGGTTTTGTGACTGTTTTTTGTATTATTTTTGTTACCTTAAACCAGAAATTCGATAAACATGGGCAGGGATGTAGCATATGTATGAGTGTTCCTGATGTAGCTGTACATCTTTGACATTTCTCTGAAATATTATTACTAAAATAATGTAGTTCTGATGGGGTGCAATAAATCCAGTATATTGTGTTAAGTTGTATTTGTTGCAGTTCACTTGCACTGATGTTAATTGTGTAAGTCGCTATAATATCTTGCCAAATCTTGTCTGCTATATTAATTCTTAGCTCTATTGCCCACTTTCTTTTAAGTTTTTGCTGTTCATTGTCAGTAGCTTCCAGCATTTTATACATTGTAGAAATTAGTTTAGCTTTATCTTTTTTCTCTTTTAATACTTTAATGTATTGATGATTCTGTTTCATTACTTTGCTTTATTAGTGACGTTTTGATATAATTTGATATTTGTAAATATTGGAACTGATGCTTATTGGAGATATTGTACTCTTGTTATAGTTGTGGAAATGTTCTGGGTTTATGTTCTTGTATAATATTTTTAATTTCTCATGCTCCTTTTAGTAACCATGTTTGAAAGGCTATACCAGTTGTTGAAGGAGGTGTATTTGGAAATATTTTAATGTTTTCTTTTAGCAACTGATGTGTTTTATACCAGGCATGAATGGTTGTTTCGGTTGTTATGCAAAGTTTTGTAGGTTTGTTTTGCTTTATTATGATAGTTTGAGTATAGTAATTGCATCATGTTTTGATATGGCTGAACTTTTAATTCCATTAATAATATATTGGTCTTGTATCCGTTCCCAAACTGTAGCAATTTGTGCTGCCAGATAATATCTGTATATATCTGATAGAGCTAATCCTCCTTTACTTTTGGATCTTATTAGGTTTGAATTAGCTAGTCTTGTTTTTTTTATTAGCCCATATAAATTTCGTTATCATCTTTTTTATCTTATTGAAATATTGCTGTGGTATCTGAATGGGGAGTGTCTGGCAAAGAAAAAATAATTTGGGAAGTATTTTCATTTTTATTATATTTACTCTTCCTTTTAATGTTAAATGTAGATCTATCCATCTGTTTAATTCTGTTTGGATTACCTCATACACCATATCATAATTTATGATTCCCACTGGTTTTTAGATTTGGTGAGATTTGTACTCCAAGATGTTGTATTTGTTTGCAAACAGTTGTATCCTATGGGCATATCTATATTTTTTTGGATTGTTTAATTTCAGAATGGTTGTTTTATCCCAATTAATTTTACAGCCCAAATATTTACCAAATTGTGCTGTTGCCTCTTTTATCTCTTGAATTGATGTTTGTGGCTGAGTTATAAATAGTAATGAATCAAGTCGGCCCGTCGGTGCAGCAGTTGGATTTCCACTTGCTACACCGGCAACCCAAGTCATCAGAGGGCCGGCCAGGGGGAGAAGGATGGAGCATCCTAAGGACTTCAGCAACCGACACCAGAACGTACAGGGAGGCGGGGCAGAGGGTGGATGTCATTGCATGTCCCTGCCTCCAGGAAAAACAGGGAAAAAATACTGCTTCCTGCCACCTGTATGAAGCCTGCCCCTCCACTCCGATGAGTTCCCAGGCTGGCTCCCTGACCTATCCCGTAGCTTGTGGCACTTGGAGCCCATGCCACAACCCCGCCCTGTGGGGTAAGCCAGGGGTATCAGGGAGTCGCGGCTAATGTGGGGTGGGAGGGGAGGGAGTCATGACCAAGGCTGAGGTAACAGCGGTGGATAGCATGAAAAAGCATAATAAATAAAAAAAGAAAAATAGTAATGTATCGTCAGCGTATAAATTTATTTTAAATGTCCGATCTTTTATTGTTATCCCATGTATTTTTGAATGATTTCCAATTTTAATAACTAAAATTTCCATTACAGCAGTAAATATTAAAAGTGATAAGGGGCAGCCTTGGTGTGTCCCTCTTTGTAGTTGTATGGATTTTAAGATATTTTGGTTTGTGTTAATTACTGCGCTAGGTGTATTATATATTAATAGCAACCATCCGCCAAGCTGTGCATCCAGTTCCATCTCCCTAAGTGCTGTAAGCATAAATTTCCACTCCACTCTTTAAAAAGCTTTTTCAGCATCAATAACCAGCAGGATTGAGTTATTGGATTCTTGTTGAGATATTATATTAATTGTATGTCTAATATTTTCTTTCAGAGATCTGCCCTTTATATATCAGTTCTGATTCTTATTAATTATAAGTGGGAGTATGATTTCAACCCTTTTTGTAATTAGTTTGGTGAATATTTTATAATCTACCTTGAGTAGGGAGATGGGGAGGTATAATGCACAGCTCAGCGGATCCTTATTCTTTTTATGAAACATGTGGATTACTGCTTCCCGAAATGTTTTTGGTATTGTTTTTGTTGTGTTGAAGGAATTGAATAGTTTTAAAAGAATTGGGGTAAGTTGATGACTATATTTTTTGTAAAATTCTATAGCTATCCCATCCAGTCCTGGGGCTTTGTTCCCTGGTAGGTCCTTTATGGCTTATTCGATTTCCTCACTCGCAATGTCTTGATTTAGTTTTCTTTTATATTCTATGAGAATTGTAGGAATTGAAATTGACTGTAGGTATGTTTTGATTTGTTCCTGTGTTATTGATTTTGTTTTTGATGTGTATAACTTGCTATAGAGTATTTTTCAAAGCATTTATTTATTTCTATAGGGTTTTCTGTAATTATACCATCAGTTTTTTATTGCAAGAATATCATTTAAGTGTCAGTGGCTCAGTAGGTAGCACACTCGCCTCTGAGGCCGGGAGATCAGAGGGCTGTGGGTTCAGTTCCCACATCTGGCACTTGGGTTAATATCCCAGTACTGACACTGCAGTGCAGCATGAGAGGGGTGCTGCACTGTTGAGGTGCCGTCTTTCGGATGAGACGTTAAACCGAGGTCCCATCTGCCTGGATTGGTGGTAGTTCAGGTGGATGTTAAAGATCCCATGGCACTTCTTGAAAAGAGTAGGGAATTTCCCCGTGTCCTGGCCAAATTTCCCTCATTCACTAAAAATACCACCAACAGCTTAATCTGGTTCAAGGTCAGTTGGCATTCATCTGTATCCCCCCTTCCCTGGGTCATGCCTGAAAATAGTCAGAAATTGTCTAGTGCACTTACCCGGTCAACAAAAGCTAAATAAAATAAAATAAATAAAAATAAATTTTTGTGTTGCTCTTTTCTTCTCTGCCAAGCCAATAATTTGAGTGGCTTGTGAGATAGATATAAATAGTTTGATCTAGTTTGTATGATTTGTCTCTCTGTTGTATCAGTCTGTAATGAATTATACTGTTCCTTTTTCTGTATTTATTTACTGAATGTTTTTGTATCTAAGGTTTGGCTGTGAATTCTTTGTAGACTTTCAATTTGATTTTCTAGTTGTTTGATTATGATGTATTGTTTTCATTTCTGCATTGCTCTATGCTGATCATTTTCCCACATATCTATGATTTGAAAGTCTCCCAACTGTTATTGATTGAGGTTTCTTGTTCTGTATTTAACATAAAAAAAATTCATGAATCTCTTGAGATAATTTCTGCAATATTTGGGGAATCATTAGTAATGGGTAGTACATTTTCCATATTGTATTTTGTGTGGGTTCTTCAAATTGTTTTAGTATGTAGGGTGAGTGATCAGATATCAATATTCCTAGATACTGTATATCGATTATTAAATGTGTTGTAGTTTCTGATATTAGGTAATAGTCTATTCCAGAATATGAATGCTGTGTAGATGAGTAGTACGAGTATGTTTTTTTCTGATTTTATTATGAGCCATGGATCTATCAATCCAAGTTCAGATATATATTTCTTTATTATTTTCCTGGAAGAGTTATGAGCCTTGTCTTTGATGTTTTGTTTTGGGCAAATAATACTAAATTAAAATCTCCTCCTATAATGTATGGTGGGTGATAGGTAGTTAATGCTAAGAAAAGCTGAGTGAAAAAATGTGGGTTATTAATATTTGGAGCATATATTGTTGCTAAAGTAGCTTTTAAGGTAGGTATATTAATTTCAGCTATAGCCCATCTTCCCTGAGTGTCTATTTCATTTTTATTAAGTTTGGGAAACAGTGATTGTTTATTAAATGTTACAGCTACACTGGATGAGTTAGTTAAATATTCTGAAATAATTCCATTGCCCCATCGATTGCAGAACCATGATGATTCTTTTATTGCAAAATGTGTTTCTTTTATCATGGCTATATTTATCTTTCTCTTTTGTACTGTGTGGACCAATGGGCTTGCAGGGCATCCTGTACTAGACAGTCAAAATATGTAGTTCATTCACATAATTCGACTGTCTAGTACATTATGCCCTGCAAGCCCATTGGTTCACACCATGGACCAATAGGCTTACAGCCCATACTGTAAGCTGTCATTAGGTGGGCGGCCAGGTGATATGCTGGCAGGTTGCAGCCGCCCACCAATGATGAGGGGAGCTGGGTGGGCTGCGGGTCATGTGGGGAGGGTTACCACTAGACTGCCAGGGCACGGTATTACATTATGTAATACCCACAATCAGGGCTACGGGAGGGAGCAGAGTAGCATGGGGCAAGCGTTTACTTCAATAAGGCTACAGCAGAAGGAACAGTTGCGATGGTTAGATTTCTCTCCCTTGGGCTACAATCCCTTGACCAAGACATTCCTGTCTATCTACAACTGTTCTTCAACTGCTATTTGGTTTTACCTGCATCTCTGGCTCCCTGTTACGCACAGACATTTTCTTCTTTGTACCTGCCTGGACCCTAATTTGGAATAAATAAATAAGCTCTGTAGAGCCCTTTCCCCAGTTTGCTGCAATCTGTATACTTTTGTTCTGTGACTTTCTACTATTATACACATCTTGAACATTTGTGGAAGCGGACTCTTCAATCGACCAAGAGTGATGCTTTGCCCATTTTTTCTGATCACAAAGCTTTTTGGTTGGTCAGATCTGCACCCTGGTTCGGACTATGATTATCTGGCACCTTTTGGTGTTCGCTACTACATTCTGTATAGTTTGAACTAAACATTGGAATCATTCGAGGATCTTCCTGCACTGTAATGTGGACTTGCATTGGACTTTCAGTGGACAGACTTTATTCATTTTGCTTAGACAATATTCCTTTATTTCATTTAAAACCCTTAGCAACCTGTGGGTTTGAAAGCTACATTTTTCTTAGCTGATCAGTCTCGAGGGTAGTCTCTGGGGATGTGTTCTATATTAGCGTCACACTGGACTTGCATTATTATTATCTCGTGCATGAAGGGGTTGTTTATGTTCAAACTGTTTTGGTCTTATACTTTTAGATGTTTATTTATTTATTTAAGCGTTTTACCAGGTAGGCATACTGAGCAGAGTACCGCTCGATTCCAGATGCGCCGTGGGGGCGGGGGTGATAAGGAGAAAAAAATAATTACAGAGATACAAAACAGAATTACAGAAAATGCACAGCAAATACAGCAACTGCACAGTTAGTAATGAGGAAGCATACAAAATATGATGAGGTACAATTTGGATATGTACGCCTACATTTTGTTAGCATTGAGGAGCAAGAACAGTAATGCACCAGTAACGGAGATCCCGTGGGACAGAAAAATAGACCCCTAGCTACTACCTAAAGGGCATAAGTGTCTGACTGGGTTGAAGGAAGCAACCTTTTGTAGAGGTAGCGATAGAGTCTGTGAACATCAAGTAAGGAGAGAGCTGCTCAGTAGACAGGCATGATGCTAGGACCTTAACAGAGCTATTTGCATGAGCAAGTGGAGGAGGAGAATATCTTTAGGAAGGAGTTGAGATGTAGTGGGCTGGATGTTTGTCTAATGATGACCGGCAAAGAGTTCCAAATCTTTGGCATATGATATTTAAGATGTTGGAGATGGACTGAACAAAATATGTATGCAAGTGACATTAATATCTTTACTTACATTCCAGGGTTACCACTACTGTACTTAAACGGTGATCAGGGATTCGGGTGGGGGAACCACTAGACTACCATGGAAGGGTAACACTGTACTTATACGATGATCAGGATTCCGGTGGGGTGGAGGGTACCACTAGATCACCAGGGCAGTTGCTGTTATGTCTTAATACCAGTGATCGGAGTTTGAAGGGGTCCACTAGATTACCAGGGCTTGTATTTTATTATTTATACTGCGATCGCGGTTACGGGGTGGAGGTGCCCCAGAACCCCCTCAGTCCACACAACATTCTATGCAGTGTGCCAGGCACATTTCGCTGGGCTGCCCTGTGCAGTGCATGCAAATGGGGCCATAATGACATGCAAACGGCCCCATTTGTGCCTTGCATACATTATGGCCCCATTTGCATGCCGAAGTCTGAATATCGAGGGTGATGCGCCCAGTGCAACTACAGTTGCGCTGGAGCACTCCCAGTCCTCCCTGTCTGGGGAATGCGCTGGCACATTGCAAGTGCACCATGCACATTCTGTGCCATATTCAAAGGTGACGCACCATGGCACATCACCTTTGAATATCTCCCTGTCCTGGCCCTGGCGCATCTCAGTTGTGCTGTGCCTCCACTTGCGCCATTGCCAGGCACGGTCTGACTATCCGGCCCTAAGTATCATATATAACTTTATTTCATATTTCAAATCTTTCATGTCAGTGTCTCTAAATAAACAAAATGGCTTAGGTTTTAATAAAGAAACTTCTTTTTTTTTCCCCCTATTTCTGCCACCCCCATCCTAAAGATCCCATCAGCTGGGAATCTAAGAGATTCTCTCCCCTCCCCCCAAATTGTGATGACAAGGATTATCACAGTACACTGGAGCTTTTGATTTAAAGCGTACTCACTCTTAACAATAAAAGGATAAAAGACTGAACATTTTTTTCCTCTTTACCCAAATAGATCATCATTGCTGTTTGTTTTGTAGCTTATTCATCTTGTTTTATGTCTTTATAGTTCAGAAGCAGCATTTGATGTTGTGGCATAGGGTTTGCTCTCATTTGCTCTTGTTTATTAGTGCAAATTTTTTCTGCATATTCATCTTCAAATGCCGCCATAGCTTCATCCAGATCATCAAATGTATGGAGTTTATCTTTTGCCACAAATCTAAGTTTGGAGGGATAAGTCATGGAGAAACGTATGCCTTTTTGGTATAGTTTTACTTTTACAGGACTGAATAGCTTGCGTTTCTCATTAGTTTATGTGGACATGTCTGGAAAGATGTTAAATTTAAACATCCTCATATGTCAAGCCTTTTTACTTTTGGGCCTTTTGTAAAATGGCTTCTTTATCTATGAACTTATGTGGTTTCACAAAAACAGTTCTAGGAAAGTTGCTATTGGAAAAGTGATTACCTGCTCGATGTGCTCTATCAAGATTAATTGTCTCTTCAAGGTATTTTCTTTTCATTGCAATAGTTAATAATTTTTTCACAAAAAGGAAGGTGGTCCCCATTTCCTTCTATTCCTTCTGACAGTTCATTAATGTATAAATTTCCTCTCCTCGCCCTATATTCTTGTTCTGCTATTTTATTTTGCAGTGCCTGTAGCTGTTTTTCAAACAAATTTTGTTTTCAGGGTATTGGGTTAGTGAGGTCTTCTAATTCTGATATTCTTGTTTCTGCCTTATCCGTTCTTAAAATTAGATTCTTTAATTTAGTGTTGATTTCATTTAATGATTCAGATAAAGATGTTACAGATGTTTTAATTTCCCCCATAATCTGTATCATTTCAGTTTTGAAGCTGTTCATTACTTCAGGAATTTCCCCTTTAAAATTTAAGAGGTCCTGTTTTTTTATATGGTATGTATATTGTCCATCTCCCTGGCTATTTGTTTGAGTTTCTTCTATTTGGTTTTTAGTTGCTTCACTGGTATGTTCACTAGGTGCATTAAGTAGTGGGACCAATTAGCACCGTGTTAAGTAGCAATTAATGTGCTGGGTAGTTGAATGCAGCGCTAAATAGCCACATAAACTGTCCACCATGATTGTTGCTAGCGTCTATGATAACCAGTGAATTCAGCATTGATGCATATGGGCTTGGTTTGGGTTATCATTTTATGTTCGTGGTAAGCGAATGTCCATATTAGCTATGTCCACCTTCTGTGAGTTGTACTGTATATATTGTTTTTAATTTACATTTTTACTTCATCTCGGTGCAGCATCCCCATTCTTCCAGTCAGCCCAGCCCCTTCCGTCCTAGCCTCCAGCACTTAACTCTGCACCCTGTCCCAGTGGCTTACCCCCATGGTGGGGCCTGGCCAGAGCCAGGCATCATCCCCCACTACTCCAGCTAATGCAGTGGGAGACACACTCTGCAGGGTTGGAGTGGTTGGTTAAGGAGAGTGGGACCTGGACGTTCTGACTATCATGCTGCTCGCTCTAAGTATTTTCCTGTTTTAGGCCCTCCCACCTCCCTGGCGTGCAGCCACTAAGGACCCATGGCACCAGTATGAAGTAAGGAACCTGCTGACACTGCTTGGTTACCAACAGCACCAAGACACTCTATTTCCCACCTGCAGGTGGTGCTCAAAGAGCAGGACACTCAGCACCCTCCCCATGGAATGCTTCTGCATCGAGCTGGAGACTCCACCAGTCCAGGAAAGAAAGTTCGGACTGAGGACTGATCCTGGGTCTCCCATGTGGTAGAACAGTACTCTACAGCTGGTGCCACTGGGTCGGGCAAAACTGAGTGCTGCTACGGTCCTTGCTTTCACCACCTTGGCTGGCAGGCTGTTCCATGGTTCCACCACTCTTTCGGTAAAGTAGTGCTTCCTCAGTTGCTTCTCTGTTTCTTGAAAACCTCCTTCCTTTAAAAGGAATAGCTCTCTTTTAGTGTAAATATTTTTTTCCATTTTGCAGAAACAAAGTTCTGCTGACAAGAGATGGGTTTACGAGTACACTTTATAAACTGTCGATTCCCTCTGCTTTGGAGGTAAGATAAGTTGATGTGTTATTATTGTAATGTTTTTGTTAGGAAAAGTTTATCTGGTATTATAAACTACTTAAAAGTGCTCTAGAAATTCAGAGCAGAGCAGTCATGGCCTGTTTCAGATAACATGCAAAAATGTACAAGGAACCAGCCACACTCCAAAGTATTTCAGAAATCTTAATTATTTATTCTGATCATCTTGTCATACAGATCCCCCAATAATGCCCAACGTTTCACCCCATGGGCTTCCTCAGGGGCAAGAACAGTATGTAAGCTGCCAGGGAACACTACGGCTGTGATAAGGCATGTGTAAAAACTTATTTTAAGAATTCACAAGGCATGAGTAAATACAACAACTGATAATAGATCCTTGCCCCCAACAACTGATAATAGATCCTTGCCCCCGAGGAAGCCTATGGGGTGAAACAGGCATTATACTGGGGATCTGTATGATGAGAAGATCCGAATACATAATCAAGATTTCTGAAATACTTTTGGAGTGTGGCTGGTTCCTTGTACATTTTTGCATTTTGATGATTCTGTCACCAGCCCATAATAACTTAAGTGAAAATATTTGAAGGGAACTCACCTGACTTTGGATGTGCAGTAATTTTGCTGTTTCAGACAACAGCCTGAAAAATCAAGAGCAAGATATGACTGTTTTAAAAGTGCGGCACTGATTAAATGCGCCTCCACGTTAAAAAGGGCAAGGATACAGGCATGTCTAGACCTTGAAAGGGAGATTTTTGACTTTTAGGCAAAACATCAGATTACGTTTTTAGATACAGTAAAAAAAAAATAGAGGAAAGAAAAGCAGTGCTTAATAAAATATTGAATAATGTGGTGGAGGAAACCCTGCATTTTACAAGACAGAAATATTATGAACAAAGAAATAGTGTGGGCCACCCTTTGGCTCAATGTATTTTCTTTTCATTGCAATAGTTAGTAATTTTTCACAAAAAAAGGTGGTCCCCATTTCCTTCCATTCCTTCTGACAGTTTATTAATGCATACATTTCCTCTCCTCGCCCTATCTTCTTGTTCTGCTGTTTTATTTTGCAGTGCCTGTAGCTGTTTTCAAACAAATTTTGTTTTCAGGGTATTGGGTTAGTGAGGTCATCTAACTTTGATATTCTTGTTTCTGCCTTACCCGTTCTTTAAATTAGATTCTCCAATTTAGTGTTGATTTCATTTCATGATTCAGATAAAGATGTTATGGATGTTTTAATTTCACCCATAATTTGTATCATTTCAGTTTTGAAGCTGTTCATTACTTCAGGAATTTCCCCTTTAAAATTTAAGAGGTCCTGGTTTTTTATATGGTTTGTATATTGTCTATCTCCCTGGCTATTTGTTTGAGTTTCTTCTCTTTGGTCTTTAGTTGATTCACTGTCCTCATTAATCTCTGTGCCCAACTCATTTGTCATGTGTGATTTATCAGAGTCTTGTATATTGGAGCTATCCTTATTTTTTTGCAGCCATATTCTCTTGTCTGGTTAGTTTTTCTTTATGTTCCTTATTAGTCCCCTATTTTTCCTCAGCCTGAATGTTTTTAATTATTTTCAGGATTGCACCCCTTTCATTGTTTGACATTGTAGAGTGAGTAACGTTTTTTTGCAAGAATGGTAAAATGTTACCTTCCTTTTTCTCTTTTACCTGCTGCAGTTTTGGTGTTACAGATAACGGAGAGAATGACATTTCCTGCAGAAGACGTAGATCAGGTAGGCTCGGTGATTGTGATGGGGACATGAATACGGAACATTTGAATGAGGATTTGCCATTTTTTTTGGCTGCAAGTCTGTCATTTATTAGCAAAAAACGGTATCGTTGCATTCCTGGATGTGCTAAAAACCTTTAAACATACCTTTTTATTTTGTTACTCTTTTAAGCTCGGCAAGCAGTACCTCTATCGTGTTTGTAGGCAGGCATTCAGTTTAGGGGCATTTTTCCTCATGTTTCTGAAGAGTGTAGTATGCCAAGTTGGTCTTGCTCTGTGCTAGCTCTGCCTGGCCACCTCGCATGTCATCACGAGTGACATTCCTCATAGGTGCCCTGTGAATTTATTTTTTTTTAGCTTTAAAGTTAAATCTAATCTATGTTTAGATCTCTGAAAGACTACGACGAGCAGGGAATCCGCCAAACACCTGTCACTGACTGAATACCTACAACTGATCCCTGCTTCATCCCGACATGCCCCTGCCTTCACCTTGCTAGTGTCCACATGCGGGCCAGGACCCTGGACTTGCAGCCAGGGACAGTGGATTGCACCTCTGGCATGCAGTTCCACAAACATGGAGCTCTATGTCCCAACTATAAGCTTCTGGCATGTATCCCAGACTACCTTTGTGCACTGGGCCCTTAAGTAACAGCAGGGTTTTGTTCTCAATCAAGTTTAGGTAAAAAGAGTTGTGGAGGCTCATGTATAGCTACTAGCCAAAGCACATTAAGAAAATGTGAATTAAAGCCCTAGTTGCCAACGATAACTAAGGCAGAATATGTGTGCAAATGATGTTCAGTAGGCGAAGATAAGAAAGAACCCTAGGTCTCTGAGAATAACTTCAATGTTAGAGCTCATTTTTACTGATGAAAGGAGATGGGGATGAGCTTCAGTATGCTTTGCTTGCCTGACAGCAGGACCACAAACTCAGGACTCGGTTCACAAGAGCTTTGAGAGACTTACACAGCCATCTAGCAGAAGTGTGTAGGTACTTACATACCAAAGTCATGGAAGCTGGCTGGCACCGTAACTGCAGAACACTTTATGCACCATGCAGAAGGAAAATGTGGAGATATCTGCACATGCTGCATTAATACCTCAGAACTTGGGTGTTCACGGGTATGTTCATGTTTCATTTGTGCTGATGTCTATCCACAGTACAAAACAGACATTTTTCTTTTGTGAAACACAGAGCATGAAACTACACGATCTGAGGGGCTTAAGTAACATTCCTGATGGCATGAACACAAATATGCACGGCATATACATACTCATAGTGGCATACCCTGCACAAGTACATGAAGCGCATCCAAGTACTACAACACATGCCACAGCCCCATGTGTGTGGTTATTCAGCTGAATGCCGAGTCAACTGCTCCACACTGTATGCTACAGCTGGAGACCCACGTCACACACCCCATGCGAAATAAAGTAAGGAAAAAAAAGAGAGGATTTTAATGAAATAATTAACTAATAACACAGTATAAGACTGAAAGAGACAAACCTATTGAGTCTGTCTTCTTGCTGACTAGACATATCCACTTATCCCATTACTATTTAAGTGTTCATCCAGTATATTTTTAACTGATTCATATGGCCTGCTGATATAATCCTTTACGGATAGCTATGATACAATCTTATCACTCATTAGAAAGATTCCAAGTAGGGACTCTTGGGGCAGACTAGATGGACTGTTCAAGTCCTTTTCTGTCTTTTTCTATTCTGTTTCTATTTGACCAACAGCTTTATGGATTCCTGGTCCAACAGACTGGCAGGACCTTTGTAGCCATCATAGGCCCAGTCCTCCACTATTTGATAGGTGAGCCCATTTCTCACCACATCAGGAAACATGACTAAATGCCCCCCCCCCCCATGTTTGAGCATTTTGCACAAATCGTTCAGACGAAATGGGATGAGTTTGACTAGAACACTGCTTCTAAAGCACTCTGCCAGTTCTCCCCATTACAAGAAGGACACTTGGGGAAAAGGGTGCTGATTAGCCACAATGACTATCAGCACTACAAATCCAGCCCAACAAAAATCTAGCCAGGGAAACAGTCAGACTGGATGGAACTCTGAATCTTTCTCTCTAATGACATTCCTTCTCTAATGACACATTCTATGTTTATGTGTTAAGAAGTACATATCAAGAAATGCCAAGTCTTTTCAGTGACGTGCTGCAATCTAAGCAGGTCAAACCAGCAGCAATCACCATAGAAGGAGACATGTCAGTTGGTGTTAACAAGCAAGTGTGTCACTATGTCTTTCTGACTTTGAGTGCCGCTTCAAGAGTCTCACTGGCCTTGGCTCTGGTAGCAGAAGCTCTATGTGAATGCGTTAACTTATTGTTTGATGGGTTTACGCAACTTGGTGTGTATGAAGTTATGCTTGTGTGACTTGGATACAATGTGGCTATTTGCCTCTCTATCGTAGGATATACCACCCTGTAGGGGTATGAAGGTGAGGAACCCTAGAGGAGGGTTCCACCCCTAGAGGTGCTGCAGGGAATTATTCACTTGGCAAAAGGTAGCTTAGGAAGGACCTCACAGGAGAGAGACAGGCCGCTGGAGGAGGAGGGAAGAATGGTGGAGCAACGAGAAAATGATGTGAGCAGCAACCAAGAGGAGCGGCCTTTTAAGGCCTGATCAGGGGCATGGTTAGTTGCTCCTCCCCGCTGAACCACAGGCATAGTCTTACAATTCAGTGGGTTTATGCAACTTGATATGAGGTTATCCTTGTGGAACCTGGATACAATGTGGCTGTTCACCTCTCTATCGTGGGATATACCACCCTGTAGGGGTATGAAGGTGAGTAATCCTAGAGGAGGGTTCCACCCCTAGAGGTGCCGAGGGAATGGTAACCTGTGAGGTGGGAGAATGAGGAAGGGCGCCATCCATAACGGCAACTCCTTCCCGGCGCAATCCCTCACAGCGATGGGAGGGTAGGGTGACCGGATTGGGGGTTGGTGAACTGGGCTACAGAATGTGGGTATGTGCATGCGCGCTGGGGGGGAGCGAGCACAGCAAGCGTGGGCTGGGAGGGGCAGAGGGGCTGTAGGGGTGGCGCTGCAGTGGATGGCCGAGCTGCATCGTGGTGTCAGGGGTTGGCTAGTGGTTGGGGTTGGTGAGGTACTGGGTTGGGTCAGGCGCTGGTGCGATTTATTCGCCTGGCCCGAACCTTTATTTTCATGCTTTCACCCCGACATGCACTCCCTGGGTTGAGAATCCATAAGTAGGAGGTGGGGGTGAAGCTTCTTGAGGGGGTGTGGGCAGCTGGCCCCCCTACAAGCATTAAAAACTCTCCTGGCACCGTTGTCCTGCGTGCGGGTGTCAAGAGTGCTGAAAATCTTTTCGGTACTCTGACTGTGCGATAACGGTGATCGCCTCTTAGGCGTTCGCCATCATCACACAGACCCCGCAGGAATGATTCCCTTAGCTAAAGGTAGCTTAGGAAGGAGCCCAAAAAGTGTGACCAAAAGAATGTCAAGCAAAACAATGAGGCGATGAAAGCAACTGGCAGGAAAGACCAGGACGTAGGTCAGTAGGTGGAGATAGATGTGAGCTGGAGTAGAGTAGCAAAAGATAATGAAGGAATAGTGACCTGCAGGTATGTTTGGAGGAGGCATGAGGGCACAGTGTGGAGGAGGCACGGAGGGGACACTTTCTAAGGAGAGGGGAAACAGTCATGGGGCCACTATTCACCTCCATCCAACAGCAGGACCTAGCTACTGAACCTATAGAAGTACTAACCCTATTTAAGTATTATGACCATTGGCATGGAAGAGAGGAAAAAAAACCTTTGAGGAGGACACCTCTGGGGGATCCAAGGCCTAGGTCGCCTTCCCTACAAGCTGAAGGATGTTTTGGTTAGCGACAGCTCAGCTACTGCTATTTAGAATTCAGATTGAGGGAAGTGGAAAATATTCCAATTTGAAGGAAACTCTCGATCTGTCCTTCTAACAGGAATGCTTTTGAGGGTTGCGAGCGACGTCTCTGCAACTAGTTGCCCAAAAGCAAAGGAGGAGAGAAACAACTGCAGAGGCACTCAGCTGGCCTAAACGAGCCTACGAACAGACCAGGTGAACCAGAAGTGATCACAGGGAGAATAGCGTAAAGGGTGCCTCTGAACCCACTTGGGCAGCTGAAGGAGCCCTGCCTGTGGGAGCCCCACCCTTCACTGCTGAAATCGTAAATTCTACATCCTAGAGGTGTCGTTGGCAAGGGTGACAACTGAAGGTCCACCCGGATCAAAGATATTCCCACTATGGGCCAGATGGGAAGGACCCCGCTCCGAGCTTCGCGTGCTCTAGATGTGGACTTTGTGGGTGCAGAGCAAGGCCGTCGGCTACAGGCTAGCCCAGGCCATGGAGTAATGGGCATGGAAGGCACGTCTCCAAGTGGAGAAGGCAGAGTCAAGAGGTAGCACGAGACCCATATGAGGGCTATGCTCGGATAGTCGATGTGGACGAATAGACCTACAGAGAAGTCGGATCGAGCAAAGGAGACCTCAACATGGGTCCAGACGAGGTAGACTGCAATTAATAACCAAAGGAATGCATGCCAACTGGGTCCATTGAGAAGCCAAATTAGAAGTGGATCGAATGCATGAAGGAGAGAGATGAGAATGGCTGGGCAAAGCCCACAGCCGACGGTGAGGTATGAAGTACCAGGAGAAGTGAGGTGGCATACCAAGAGTAAGCTAGGTATAATTGTAGGTAGGAGGAGCTGCAAATTTAGTGTAAGAAGGATGATGTTCGAGAGCGAATGGTGGCTGACATGGAGCGGAGGGAAATACGTATTGAGTAGTCCTGAACATAAGACAAAGGAAGAGAAATATGCAAATAGGGAGTGGAATGGGAGAACAGGAAAACCCCGAAAGAAAGCACAGGGCAAGCCAAGGGAGAGTCGAGGGGATGAGGAAGAAGATGCGAAGGTCGAGGGAGCGGCAGAAGATGGAGAGAGCCAGTGCAGAAGACAACAGGGCATGAGAACGGCCCCCGCTGCCAGAAGACACGAGGTCCGCTGTGGCAACAAAGTCCCCCATCATGGGAAAAACATGGGAGCCATGAACGAAGCACTGGGATACTAAACAGCCAAAATAAGGAGTGATATAAACAAGTGAAGTAGTGCCAACAGCCAAAGCAGGCTGAACTAGAGCGAGCAGCAGGGCTAACATGCAGTACCAAAGTTCACTGAATCCGGGAGACATAGCTGAAGATGATGAATTCCACAGTACGAAGTTTCAGGCACCACACGTGGGTGGAAAGAGGCGGAAGGCGGTGACCGTAGCAGTGTACTGTATGATGTGTATGAATGAATGTACGCCCAGGGTTTGGTGTGGTGAAGTACGATAGAGCTCAGATGCTGAGCAAGCGTGGCAATGCAAAGGAGAGAGAGCAACCTGGAAGTGGCAATGGAGATCAATAGCTGGTATAAGGAGGAAAGCTCAAAGTAAAAATGGACATCAAGAGACCAAAGCAAGCAGAAGGCGGGGGGAGAAGACAGCAACAAGAAGGAGGTGGGGGGACATGAGACCAGAGGAACAGGAACGAGGAGAAACAAGGTCATGGTAGTAGCAGAAGGGCGGAGGTGGTCAGGCAGCACACAGCCACAGAGGCAGGAGGGATAGGAAAAGAAGAAAGAGACCAAGGGAGCGGAGACACCGGGGTAAAGGCAAAACAAGAGGGAGTAACAGTGAGGCAGGGAAAACAGAGACAGTCACAGAAGTAGCGGTGGATGGGGGAAAAACACAGAATGGGAAACGGGGACCAGCGGCCGGAAGCACAGGTGAAACAGGACAACAGCCCGGAGCGAGGGAAGGCGGCGCCTCCAGCCACAACGAAAAAATGATGTGAGAAGCAACCAAGAAGAGTGGCCTTTTAAGGCCTGATCGGGGGGTGTGGTTAGTTGCTCCTCCCCACTGAACCACAGGCATAGCCTTACAAGCAGATGGTCTACCGGCATACTTCCTGGTACAAACTTTTTTTCTGTAGTTGTCTGCAAAGAGCTCAGATCTTCTGTTGAGAGGCACAGAGTTGTAGATTAATGAGGGTGTGAAGGGAGGGAGGGCAAAAAGAGTTCTTTAGATACATTCGGGAGAAAAAGAAGACTGGGGAGGGCTGTTAGGCTACCTGAGAAGGGAGGGTAGTGGAATTTGATGAGCTGAAGGTCAATGTCCTAAATAATTTACTTCTGCTTGGTATTCACAATTGAGAACAATAGGCCTCTACCAGAGAGCAGGATCAAGGCAGTCACATGTGGGGGTACAGGAAATAGGGAGGGTAGTGATCACTGCTAAATGGGTGAAAAAAGGGCTGGAGGCCCTTATGGCAGATAAAGTGCTATGCCCAAATTGTCACTGGAGGGTACTTAGGGAACAAGATTCAGAGCTGGCTGAACCCTTGACCCAGCTAGTTTATAGCTCACTGGAGTCTGGAGTACTGCCAGGGGACTGGAGATCTGTGGACATAGTTCCTACTTCGCAGTGGTGAGGACAGAGAGGACCTGAGCAACTACAGGCCAGCCAGTCTTATCTCTATTGTAGGTAAGCTGATGGAGACCATGGTAAAAGAAAGCCTGATAGCCTACCCTGCTTAGAAGATAATAGGCTGCAGGGCAGCAAACAGCACAGGTTTGAGTCAGGCAGGTTGTGTCAGATCAGCTTGATCGTGTTTTCTGACTGGGTCACTAGGGTGGTGGACCTGTTATAATTTGACTTCAGCAAAGCCTTCAATTCAGTGCCACATGGGAAGCTGCTGAAAAAGGTGAAGACTAAGGAGTAGAAAAGGGTTTCATCTAGTGGATGAGGAACTGGCTGGGGGAGATACCAGAGGGTGGTAATAAACAGGGTCAAATCCCAGGACAGGGGAGTTGAATGTCGGATGCTTCAGGGGTCAGTCCTGGGATCTGTCATCTGTCCTAGAAACTGCTATATGCTTCCTGTTATTTGTAATTTTCTACTTACTGCCTATGCAATTCCCAATCTGTCATCCTGCTGCTTGTATATATTCACCGTACTGCTGCTGTTGTAGGGTTTTGTAATGCCTTGTAACTCTATCGCATCACACCTGAAAATAGGCACTGTGTTTGTCAACGAACTTGCCTGGTCAATGAAAGCTAAATAAATAAATGTAACCTGCCTCATACCGAAAAAGCTACACCAGTACACAGCATCTTATGATCTGGGTTGCCCTAAATGCTATGCAGCAGATCGGAATTTCACACACATGACACTGACATGCAGTAAGGTATCCCTGTTTTGGGTAGAGATGCATAAAATAACGGAATCAATAATGCAGTGCTCACTTCCCAGTAGCCCCTCTTGAGTTTGTGTTGGGCGTAGGAAACAGCCAGACTCTAAATTATGGAGGCGGGGCCAGACACAGGTTATGGGGTATTGCACTGATCAATGCTAAAAAAAACTGTAGCACAGCACTAACTGAGCTCCTCCCCAGCTGCAATAGCTCACTGGCTGAATAATCTCTTATTATGCATGAGGTTGGAGAGTTATCACTTTAATGCAAAAGGTCAGCAACGCTTGTTTCATCAAACATGGGGGCCAATGCTCCAAGCCATTCAAGCTAATGTACTTTTCTTCTAGATGCAGGGCCCCCCACCCCATCCCCCCGATCCAGCCTGTTTTGTGGTAATCTTTCTTTGTTTCTATACTTGAATTATAATAGTATGCCTATGATAATGGTTTAGTGGTTTCCTAGGACTCATCACCCACAAACATAGCCATAGTCTGGTATCCTTAACTGTCATGTTTACTTTTGTTTCAGCAAATATGAATGTATTTAACTGCAGATGCCACTAGACAAAGTTTTTCTTTATCTTATATCTCATATCTTGTTTTTCACGTTATTATGTATGTACTCTGTAATTCTGCAGTACTTCAATAATTTACAAAAATAAATAAATGTTTACTGGTGACAAAGGAGAACGTATCCAGGGCAAGATGTGTCTCTGCTGACAACACAAAGCTTTGCAGCAGGGTGCACAGCGAGAAAGGGGTGAGGAAACTTCAAAAGGATCTGGAAAAACTGAAGAGGTGGTCAAAGATTTGGCAGTTGAGATTCAAGGCCAAGAGGTGCAAGGTGATGCACTTAGGGAAAAGTAACCCACATACAGAGGACTGAATACAGGGGGGTAGGCTGGCCACTACAGCCCAGGAGAGGTATCTGGGAGTCATCAGTAGCTCCATCAAGCAAACCAGCCAGTGCATTAATGCCTACACTGAAACACTGAGAATGCTGGGATGTATTGGGAGGGGGTTTGATAGCAGAAGGGAAGTGATACTGCCCCATATAGATGGACGACCTGCAGGCACTATTAGCAGACAGGAGGGTGGACATAGCTGCAGTAACCGAGACTTGGGCAACATCACACCATGACTGTGACCTTGCGATCCCTTGATATAAACTATACAGGAGGGACAGGGTAGTTGGGAAGGGGGGAGGGGTGGCAGTTTATATCAGGGAGGGAATAACTTGCATAAGGAGGGAGTCAGAAGAAGGGGAGGTAGAGGCATTATGGGTTCAATTAATATCCAATAGAAGGAGAAAGGTGAGGTTGGGGGTGGTTTACAGACTACACAAACAGGACAAGGAGAGGGACTGGGAACTGAGCTCACAAATATTGGAAGCTGTGGGGAAAGGAGAGCTGGTAATTATGGGGGACTTCAACCTGCCCAAGGTGGACTGGAGCATAGCACCCACAACATGTGTTAGGAGTCAGGTGATCCTAGAAGGACTACAGAGTAGGTTCCTGACTCAAGGCATCACAAAACCAACAAGAGCTGAGGCAATTCTTGAACTGGTGCTCAGAGATGTGGAGCGTGTACAGGAAATAATGGTCAGGGAGCCAATGGGTAGAAGTGAAGATTGCACAGTGTGGTTCCAGTTGGATATCAGCAGGGAAAGCATCCCGACTAAGACCAAAATCTTGGATTTCAGGAGGGCGGATTTCAGGAAAATGGGCAAAGTGCTAAGCAGCCATCTGGCGGGCATCAGAGCAGATATGGGGGTGGACCAAAGGTGGTCCATCATTAAGGAAGGAATATTGGTTGCCACAGATGAGTGCGTTCGGCTTAGAGGGAGAAACACAAGGGCCAAAGCGCCCAGCTGGTTCAGTTCTGGGGTTGCCCAGGCAGTAAGGGAAAAGAGGTTGGCCTACAGAAAATTCAGGAAGACCAAGAGAGAGGAGAATAGGGAAAATTACCTAAGGTTGACTACAGAGGCAAGTAAGGAAGTAAGGTGAGCAGGGCTGCAGATAGCTGAAGGAATTAAGAAGGGGAGAAGGCTTTCTTTTGCTACATAAGTGAGAAAAGGGACAAGAAGGAAGGGATTGTTAGGCTTAAGAAGGAGGAGGAGTGGGTGGAGGATAATGGGGGAAAGCAGAGAAACTAAATGAATACTTCTGTTCTGTCTTCACCAGGGAGAAGGACGGACCAGTGCCTTCAGGAGGAAAAAGAGGAGCGGGGGGGAGGAGAACAGATGTAGTGTGGGAGGGGCTGCTGGCATTGAACGTGGACAAATCACCAGGCCCAGACAGAGTGCATCCAAGGTACTAAAGGAACTGGCTGAGGAGCTGGCAGGGCCACAGGCAGACATATTTAATAGTTCACTAGAGTCAGGCGTGGTACCGCAGGACTGGAGAACAGCACATGTAGTGCCCCTCCACAAAAGCAGACCCAAGGATGACCCACGGAATTACAGACTAGTCAGTCTGACCTCCATTGTGGGTAAGCTCATGGAGACCATACTAAAGGAAAGGTTGGTGGAATATCTAGAGGAGCATGGCCTCCAGAATGCAAAGCAGCATGGGTTCATGGGGGGAGATCATATCAAACGAATCTAATTGACTTCTATGACTGTGTCACTAAGACAGTAGACAGGGGCCAAGTGGTAGACATTCTCTATCTTGATTTCAGCAAGGCCTTTGACTCTGTGCCCCATAAATGGTTGATCAGGAAGCTGGTGGATCTCAGGGTTGGGGAAAAGATGGCCAGATAGGTAGAAAATTGGCTGAGGGACAGAACCCAGAGGGTGGTTGTGGGGGGAAGAATTATCTGGCACCAGAGAGGTAACCAGTGGGGTCCCGCAGGTCTCGGTGCTGGGGCCAGTGTTGTTCAGTGTCTTCATCAATGACATTGGGGTAGGCATTTAGGGCAAAATGTGACTATTCACAGATGACACCAAGCTCTGCGGGAGAGTGGACACAGCTGAAGGGATACAGGACCTACAGGATGATCTGGAAAAGCTGGGGAGGTGTTCCAGGATCTGGCAGCTTGGCTTCAATGCCAGGAAATGCAAAGTTATGCATATTGGAGCCAAGAATCCCAGGACAGAGTACTACCTGGGTGGAGCCTGAATATCTGCATCCGAGGAGGAGAAGGACCTGGGAGTGATGATCACTAGTGACCTGAAGCACTCCACACAGTGCAAGAAAGCAGTAGCAAAGGCAAACAAGATGCTGGGCAGCATATCTAGAGGGATCAGTAGTAGGAGAGAGGAGGTTATACTGCCTTTGTACAGGTCCCTGGTAAGGCCACATCTAGAGTATGGAGTTCAGTACTGGTGCCCACACCTCAGAAAACACATTAACTTGCTGGAGAAGGTCCAGAGGAGGGCTACAAAGATGACAGCGGGTCAGCAGGATAAAGCATATGAGGAGAGGTGGAGGACACGGTGGGGGGGGGACATGATTGGGACCTTCTGTCACAAATGCACTCCACAGGTCAGGCCATCTGCTCCCACAGTGCCAAACCTCGAAGTGCAATATGCGAACAGGAGACAAACAGGGTAACCCTCTGGTCTGTTTTGGGTCCGAATCACCTACTAGCCTCGAGTCCTGAGGTAAAATATGAACCCTTTTCGCTAGCATGCCCAGTTAACAGGATCAGATATCACACCCTCTTCAGGAAAATGCAGTGCAATACTTAACCCAGTGGGTTCAAAATACTCCCCTTTTGACTCAGTTTGAGACCTAGGTATATTCTTACCGTAGCAAGACAGTAACACACTTTTAAGCTCTTAACAATTTTTGTCAGAATTATCCAATACTGTTTCAGCCTTCACATGCAAAATAAAAGACTCAAGCATGATTAAGGAAATTAAAATGTTTACTGGAATTAAAAAAAATAGTAAATACATACAAAACATACAACATATAAAATAACTACTTACAGTCAAAATAAAAGGGAATTTCAGGAACAAAAACGCCTGTAACTGAATTTCTAGTCTTAACCTAGCTTTCTAGTTGGTATTACCTAATTGTAACAGAAGTGCCTTTTTCTTTCAGAACACAGTGTGTGTCTGTTCTCTTAGGAGTCCAGAGATAAAAAGTCTGCCCTGTCCCCTCAGATGCTTGGCAATATTGAGCATCAGTCTCTCCACCTCCTTGTGATGTCACAGCACATGAGGTCACTGTTAGTCCAGTAATTAATTTGTAACCTGACCAAGTATACTCAAAAGGGTGTCATTTTACTGTTGGCTAGAAATCTGCAAAGTTAGCAATATCAAAATATGATAGTCGGGGTGCTAATGAGCCAGTTAGAGTAAGGTCGTGTTTCCAACCCGCTCTGTAACTCACCACACTTTTAAATACAATAAAGTACCTGAATTCGACCAGTATCGTATCCCAAAAGCGACGAACTGGTTTGCCACAGGATGGATGACTTTTTGATTCAAAGCCCGGTGAAGAACTTGCATGCGGCTTCTAAAAATCATAGAAAACAGCTACCGACATCGCAGGTCGAGAGCGCGGGGCCTATCTCCTTGTCTGCAGCTGAAGTAAGCGCGTTAGGCCGCGAGGTGATGCAGCAAGTGCTGGCCGCACTTGAGCCATGTTTCACCAGCCTGGCAACCAACTTTGACCACAAGCTTCAGGAACTGGTAGATCTACATGCCTCCCAAGCAACTCATTTGACCGAGATGGAGCAGAGAGTGTCGGATATCGAAGATGCTACAGCCCCTATCCCAGAGCAAATTGCAGGTTTACAAAAGGAACTCGAGGAGTTCAAAGATCAATATGACTACCAGAAGAATTATCACAGGAGGCTCAATCTGCAGCTTCGTGGGCTCCCAGAGGGTATGGAGGGCCCAGATGTGTTAAGAGTTCTGTGCAAAAAAGCTACTAGAGTTGCTGGGGTATTCCCCTAAGAATGGCTTGGTGAAGCTTGAGAGAGCCCACAGGGCTGTAATGCCAAAACCTCCGCCGGATCAGCCACCATGGCAAATTGTGATTCGTTTTCACAATTTTCAAGACAGAGAGGCAATTTTGCAGGCCTATAGAGCAACCTCTAATTTTCAATATGAAGGTTCTCACAGGATCACTCAGCGCGCCTCATAAAGTGCCAACGCGCCTTCAACCCTGTAATGGCGCAACTGCGTGAAGCAAAGGTGGAATGCTTCATGCTCTACCTGGCCACACTGAAGATAAAGCATGAAGGAGCTATCTATTCATTCTGGGAGGTCCAAAAGGCAGAAGGGTTCGTGCTTGAGCTCAGGAAAAAACTGGGGTAAAAACAGGCCTATTGGTGGAGAGAATGGAAGGTGGCTAAGTCATCACTGGCAACTTAAACAAGGACTTTCGTTGTGTTGGTTGGAATTTACAAGAAAATAGGGGACTCAGTTCACAGTGTACTGCCTGATGTTTTCACTTTTATTCTTTTTGGAAGTTTGGACTCCTTCCCCTTCACTCCCCATTGCTTGAATCCCAGTATGGAGTAAGTGTGTTCACGCTGTTACACGGCTTGGGGGGGGGGGACGCCGAGAAAATAACTGGCCATCGGAGTACAACTGGCGCCTTTTTCCTTCCCTCACGGCCATGCCTCTGGGTCGAAGGAGGCCAAGGACGACATGTGGAGACCTGGCTCCTCGAGGAGGATCCTAGCATACTAAGAGGATGCATCTGAAAGGTAGGCCAGTCTGGGGGTGCAGTGCGTGATATTAGGTCATGCTGTCCACTCTCCGCCTGGGCAGAGGCTAGCCCAAGAAGATAAACAGAACCCTGGGTGACACTGCCTGAAGCTCTGGCATATTCAGAACTGTATACCTGGGAAACTACTTAGATGGATGACCGACCGCTCGGGGGGGGCTCCAACCTGCATTGTGCGACTGTTAAGGGGTTTGTAAATTGCTCAGGGCACATCTGAATAATAGGCCTGAAGGGATGGAAATAATTTGTGAATTGTATTAAGATAAGGCAACAGTTGGGAGACAGTTCAGGCAAAGTATGTGGTGGGGAGGGGGGCGGGGGAAATGCACCTATCAAAAAGGGGGTAACATGTAAAATTCTTGCTTCACGCAATTCTGGTTACACAGGACATGACTATAAACGGAGATAGAAAGTTTTTGATAAATACAATTTGTGGAGTGGGGGGGATCATGATGTACATAGTTGATGTTTGTTTACTGTTTCATTGTGTATTTGTTACAAGGTCCACGGATATAACAGGTTCTTATTATAAGAATAAAAAGGAGAATATGAGAGCCAGAGCAAGATCTTGGGGGTACAGGAAAACTTTGTGTCACTAATCATGGCTAACCTACAGGATCTGGTAGTGGTTTCATGGAATGTCGGGGGGGGGGTGTCCACCCCAGTTAAGCGTATGATGTTGTTAACAGCACTGAAAAGACAGAAAGCTCAGGTTGCACTCCTTCAGGAGACTCACCTTACAGATAAAGAGCATGCAAAATTAAAAAGGGGATGGGTGGGAGACTGCTATGCAGCATCTTTCAACTCACATAAAAGGGGGGTGGCCGTCCTTCTCCACAAAAAACTGCCTTTTAAGGTGGAGCGGGTGGTGGCAGACCCTGACAATGGCTGCTATATCTTTGCTGTGGGAGAGCTAAATGGGGAAAAAAATTACATTTGCGAGCATTTATGCTTCGGCAGTTCATGATCCACACTTTTACCAAGCCATTGTGTCTCTGTTGGTTGAGGAACAATTCCCAGGCTTGGTGCTGGGTGGAGACTTCAACTGTCTAATGAACCCAGAACTGGACCACTCAAGTAATCAAGGGAGCCCCAAAGGGGCCATTCGCAGCTGGCAGGCGGGTATGGCTGATCTGGACCTGATTGATGGGTGGTGGACAGCTAACCCCACTCCCCGGGAGTATACCTTTTTTCTGCACCCACACCGATCCTGGTCGAGGCTGGATTACATATATCTCCCCAGGACCTGGTATTTCAGATTGATATACATTAAGCACAGGCCAATTCATATCTCTGACCATGCCATGGTCCTGATGTCTCTGAGACTCAATGTGGAGAGGCAGGGCCTATCACCCTGGAAATTCCCTAACTATCTCTTAACTAACGGGGATTTCAAGACATATATGCATGACCAGTGGAAATAATACGTACAAACTCACCTGGACACAGCCCTATCCAAAGCCGCTTCTGGGATGCTGGAAAAGCGTACATGAGGGGTGTCACTATAGGATATGTCTTGAGTCATAAAAGAAAGGTGAAGGAAAGGAGGGAAAATCTTGAGAAGCAGCTCAAAATACTAGAGACAAAGGCTGCCCAGGGGGAAGGGAGAGACGGTACGCTCCAGCTGTTGACGGTCACTAGAGAAGCTCTTAACAGTTTGTTGCAGGGTGACGCTAGAAAGACATGCCTATTTGTTAGAAAACATTTTTATGAATGGGGAAACCAACCCGGAACAATGTTAGCTAACCTGATGCGGGGTAAACCGGGATCACGTATGATATGCACCATAAGGGGAGAGGACAGGACCCTTAAGAAGGATAAAGCACATATAACGGATAGGTTTAGGCAGTTTTATCAAGAACTATACCAGATTCAGGGTGGAGACCCCGGACCCCTTATGCAGCAATTCCTGAGTAGTATAGACCTGCCGAGACTTTCAAGAGCCCAGAGGGAATCGCTAAACTCTAAGATATCAAATGAGGAAATAGCTAAAGCCATCACGGATCTGAAAAGTAGAAAAGCGAGTGGCCCTGATGGCTTTCCTGCAGAAAACTATAAGACCATGAAGGCCCAAGTAATAGATCACCTGGAGGCAGTTTTGAGTGAGGCCAGAGAAGAGGGGGATGAACTCCCGCCATCCTGGAGGGATGCAGTAATATGCGTGATTCCTAAAGGGGGAAAGGATATATTGGAATGCACCTCCTATAGGCCAATTTCACTTTTAAACTGCGACTCTAAGGTCTTGGCCAAAGTCTTAGCGAACAGATCAGATAAGGTCTTGCCACAGCTTATTCACCCAGATCAGACCGGGTTTATCAGGAATAGATACTCTTATCATAACATGCGGACCATCCTGAATGTGATTTGGGGTGCTTCAAGTGGTCTTGGGGCGGTACACATTGTGTCGATGGACGCTGAAAAGGCATTTGACCGTATAGGGATTACCTGATGGAGGTCCTTACCCAGTTTGGTCTGGGTGATGAATTTATAGAGTTAGTTAAACTGATGTATTGGAACCCCACGGCCCGAGTGCTGATAAATGGAGCCCTGTCTGATAACTTTAGATTGGGCAGGGGAACGAGACACAGGTGCCCCTTATCACCCCTTCTCTTTGCACTAGTTTTGGAGCCTTTGGCCATAGCAATTAGAACAGACCCCAACATTGTGGATGTTCAGGGCAAATCGGGTCACAAACACAAAATCACACTGTATGCGGACGACATGTTGTTGTATGTTGTAAACCCGCAGCAGTCCATGCCTCCCCTGCTAAAACTGGCAGACCAATTTTGAAAATTCTCAGGATACAAACTAAACTTGGGGAAATCTGAAGAAATGAGAGTTGGGCAGCTGGAGAGGGATAAGGATATAACAGTGAAAACTGGAGACTTAAAAAGGCACAGAAATCCTTAGTATATCTTAGGAATTACAGTGGGGAAGGAGACTGGGACCCTGTATGAGCTGAACAATGCACCACTACTGCAAACAATAACGGCAGATCTCACCACATGGAGAACATTGCCCGTTACCTGGCTGGGGAGAATTAATTTGATTAAAATGAACGTCCTTCCCAGGGTACTGTATGTGATGCAGATGCTCCATGTAGCTTTAACCAGGGCAGACACCAAATGATTAGAAAAGGCCTTGTCAGAATTCATTTGGCAGGGTGAATGAACCAGGGTAGGCCTGGCTCATTTGAAAGCTACAAATTACAGAGCCAGCCTTCAATTCACGGATTTCTAAAACTATCATCTGGCCATACAGTGTAGACAACCGTAGGCAGTTCCACTGCGCCAAGATCCCAGCCAAGGACTGGTCCCAGTTGCTCCCCTCCTACCTCGCCACTGCCCTAGCCAACCCCAGCACCCTAGCATATTCCCTCGGAAAACTTGACTCAAGGTCCTTAGCTGTCTCACATAGGTCCACTGCTGCTGGACAGGCAGCATTCAGCTACCGCATACCAAAGTTGTGGAATTCCCTCCCTGCAAACATTTGTCACGTCTCTTCCCCCACCCCCGCATCGTAACTCCCTGCTCCAAGCTCATTTCTCCTCTACCTGCTCATGTGCCTAGGCAGTTTTACAGAACACAGAGTGGCAGGACTGTTTAACCATTCTGTGTATATATCAATGAATGTTCTATTGATCTATATTTTTGTCAGTGTATCTAACTGTGCCTGTCTCTACTTGTTCTCCAGATCTTTATGTCTTTATATCAGGACCTATTGTGTAGCAATTACCCCTAATGAATCACAACTGTATTATGCTTGTCATTCTACTGTGTATGTGTACCCCCTTCCCCCAGGACACATCTGGAATCGAGCAATAGCCTGCCCCCAGGACACATCTGGAATCGAGCAGTAGCCTGCTCAGCATGCCTTCCTGGTTAAACGCATAAATAAATAAATAAATATTTACAAGACTGGGTTGGCAGACCTTGCGAAGCAGGGTGGCTAGATCTTGAGGAGAGAGGATGCCCGAGACGAGTGTTGGCCTACTTGTCCAAGAGGGCCGGAAGGCATTTCTTGGCCTGGGTGGGCCAAACCCCCTGGTGATCTCCGTACTGGAGAACTGGGAAAAGTTGACTCGGGTGCAAGAGGTTGGGCATGAGGACACTCTGCTTCTTCCGGTGGCGGGAAACCCCTTTTTACTGCCTGGAATCGGGGAACCGGGGTTTAGAGAGTGGGATGAGAAAGGCATTCTATGCCTACGAGACCTCTATACCAAAGATGGCATAGACTCATTTGAAGGTATACAGGCAAAGATGGGGCTGGGCCATCAACATTTCTTTCAATACCTGCAGGTCAGAGAATATTGCCAAAGTCTGGGCAGAACGCAGAGATCAGACCCGGCATGGGGACAGTTAGAGCAACTAGTGCAGAACAGCCTAAAAAATCCTAAAGGCACTATTCACAGGATGGCCAGAGAGGGGAAACTACTTCTTCAAGACATGACAGAGAAAACTAAATGCCTTTGGGAAAAGGATATGGGAGTGACCCTCTCGGAGGAAAACTGGAGGATGATGACCCAGCTCTACCAGGGCATCTTAATTTGCAATAAGTACAAGGAATTCTTTTATAAATTTTGCCAGAGACTATACTGCCCTCCATTAATAGTTAATAAATTTAATCCCACGGTGGCACCCATATGCTCCCGCTGTAACAACAACCTGAGTTCCTACTTCCATTGCTTTTGGTCCTGCCCTGTGTTGCAGGACCTTTGGGGAGAAGTGGTGAGAGACGTGCAGCAGATAGCAGGGAGTCAGATCCCACTGTCACTGCTGGTCTTGTTGTTTGGAGTGGATGATGTAGGGGCAGCAGACCTGAATTCTCTTCTAAGATGGATCAGGGTTCCATTGATCATGGCCAGGCACTGCATCTTAAATACATGGGTATCCGGGAACAGGCCTACTATACAACAATGGAAGACACGGATGCTCCAGGCACTTGCCTTGGAAAGGCTGACTTATGTGCTGAAGGATAGGGAGGAACAATTTTACAGGGTGTGGCACCCATATCTGTCTTCTCTACCGGCAGCAGAAAGCCTGATATTTGGGGAGGGATGGCTCTAAAGAAGAAAAGGGGTTCCGAATAATGGCTCTAACTAGCTGTTGTAAGTGAAGGGTTCTTGGCCCATTGGGGAGATAATTAATAATGTGAAATATGAAATCGCAGACAAGAACAACCTTTTATGGATGAAGCCGAGGTTTGGCATGGGAGAGGTGGACCTATCTGTATATAGGTTATGAATTTATCTGTATGTCTTTGTAGTGTCTGAAGATTGTTGCCTGTATGTATGATGCATTTTGAAAATTTTCAATAAACATATGATACAAAAAAAAATATATGACAGTCTTTTTAATCAGAGCATCAACAGTTCTCTTCTAGTGGTGAGAGATGTAACATGTAGCTGTTACAAGTTGTTGCTTCCTAGGATGTCGTAAAAGATGCAACTTTCTATGGCTCTCTGACTTCAAAGTAATTGAAGTTTTACAATGTGTTACATAACAGCTAACACAGGCATGACAGGATATGTCAGGAGGAAGCTTCTTAATTCATTCACTGGGTCTGTGTAATTAGCCAATTGTTTTTACTAAGCCAAGGCCTTTTGGGGTCAAAAGGTCAGGTCCCTTTAAAAGCTACTGGCTGCCATTTCCCTTATCAAACATTCAATATGAACATATATTTATATCACAAATATAATTATAACTAGTAGAGGGTTCATCACATTACACCTTCAAGTACTTGAAAGGAATAAATAGGGTGGATAAGGAGAGTCTCTTTAAGCTGAGTGGCAACCGTAACACGAGGGGGCACAGACTTAAGCTGGAGGGTGGGAGGTTTAGGAGGGAGGTCAGGAAGCATTTCTTCATAGAGAGGGTGGTGGACACTTGGAATGCGCTTCATTTAAATGTTTTTTCATCTGCCATGCAGAAAACGTTATTGAAGTAATCATTATGAATATGTGTATCAGAGATACCATACAAAGAGTTGGCAGCCAAGGGCTCTTTATCAATACTAAAATCATCTCAAAGTAGGCACTGACCTTTTTTACAGTAGGATGTTAGGGAGTTAAAGGTGAGAGGAAACAGTGTTTACACCTCTAGATGTTCTCTAGTTGTCCTTTTGATATCTTCCCAATATTCTGATTTTTTTTTTTACCTTTTTTGTTACATTAAAAATCTAATGTTGTTGCCTTTGTAACTACCCCGAATCCATCTCTCCTCAGTGGTTGTTGCTGTCTCTTTTCATACTGCCAGAACATTCCATGACATAAATAACACTATTCCAGGCCATTCAGGTGAATAGCATGGAATGGTGTTATTGATGTCATAGAACGGTGTTTGACCGTGTGCTGCTTTTCGAGCAGACTCGATAGACCTTTTGGCCTACTCTGTTGGCATATTAGTAAGTTAGTATGTAATGTCTTAGAAATATAAAAAGAAAGAGCAGTAGCTCGTGAGGAGAGTGGAACTCTCTGTATATCTTAGGGCACCCCAAAGCTAGATTATTTATTTACGAAAAACTGGTCAAAACATATCAGAATACATAACTGGCATGGAAAGGAAGATGGAAGGGCACTTCATTATGTAAAAATCATTTACCATCTCCTTTGAAATATAATACAACATATACTGTGTGGCAATATTGCAAAGCTGCTTATGTCAATGGGACACTGGGAGAGCAGTGTTCCTTGATAATGTCACAGTTTTGTCTGTATGATAGCTTTCCTAGTTGGATGATGTAATTACCCAGCAGGTATGATTAATTGCAGTGCCAATGCTGAAACTAACAGAAAAAGAAATTATAGTTATCTTTGTAATCCAACTTTAAATGCACTTGTCCAGATCACAAAACTGCCTTAAGAGTGTGTCCTGTATAATTCAAAAAAATCAAGTCCACCTGATGTAACAAAACTTTTTCAGACTCACAAATAATGAACATAAAGTTGTCCCCACTTAATCACCAACTATGTGATACATTTTAGATGGTATAAAATTTACTCACCTCATCAGCTGGGTTTTTCATTAGATCGGAGACCAAGGAATAAGCCAATCTGTACTCACTAAAGTTACTAGAAAATAAACCAATTACAGAGTCAGTGTTTTCTTCACACTGTTAACAAAGGATTTACCACATTTCAGCAGCAAAAGCTTGTGATACGGGAGGGGGGCAGACAATGGCATGCTCCCCTGGAAACTTCTGAGACGGTGCATGCTGAAAATGGCAAGTAAGCAATAAGACATGTCAGGGCATGTAATTATGGTGAGATAATCACACGCATCAGATGCATTGTTAGGCATAAGGGTGCAGTATTATAGGTCAATGACTTTCAATTTTCAACAGAAACACTCACAAAAATCGGAATTTGTTTTAAACCAGCATTTGAGCATCAATTCTTCATGAAAAGAGAATAAATTTCTTCATACTTACTGTAATTTCCTTTTCTGTTAGCTCCTACATTGCCAATGGTTAGTAATTACAGATGGGTGTTGTGTACCCCTACTGGGGGAAATGGCACCATCCAAATGCTAAATCACCCTTGGAATGTTGGGCACATGAGGATTCCAGACAGCAGCAACTCTCGAGTCACTACTGTCCTCGCAGTGCCTCTATAGAAATAAACGCCGTTTTGGCCGACTTAACATGAAAAGCACACAATTAGCTGTTTACACAGATATGACTCTAGCCAGAATAAAATATAATAAACAGTGGCCTACCTCGTTAGATGACAGAAAGTGAGTGATTGAGGCTCATCTTCCAAAAGTCTATGTCTTGAAAGGTCCTGCAGAAGTGAGACAACTTGAAAGAAAACAAACTTATTAAAAAGCAAAAGACTACATCTAGTGTAAGCACTCACCTGCAACAAAGTAGGCATCCTTGGTTAACATCAATCTTGAACCTGATAAATCTGCGTAATAGCAAGTAACATTCTAATATGGAACTGCTTTTTTTTTTGGACATCTACATAAAACACAAACACAGCAGGTGAACTATAGAGGGATATCCAGACAGACTTACAAACGGAGTTTATAACAGAACAACGCAGGAGCGAGGCTCCAGGCGGGTCCCATTGCTAATGTTGGAGCTAACAGAAAAGGAAATTACTGTAAGTATGAAGACATTTTTTCTTTCTGTAGCACTCCACATTGTCAATGGATAGTGATTAAGGATGGGTTCTAAGAAGCAGTACCCATGGAAAAAAATGGGTGTGGGAGAATATTGTCCCATACGTCAACCACGTACAGGAAGAAATTTACCTAACTGCTAGCTGCAAACCTCTGTGACCAAAGGCCGCATCAGCATGTTTTGAACATCCAATCTGCAGTGCTTAGTGAATGTGTACACAGATGACCACGTAGCTGCCTTACACAGCTCTAAAACAGAGGTATCACCTCCCTCCGCCCAGGAAGTGGCCATAGCCTTGGTGGAGTGAGCCTTGATGAGAGCCGGCGGCCTCTTCTTTGCTGGGATATAAGCCTTGGCAATGCAGGCCCTCACCCACCTAGCTAGGGTGGCCTTGGAGCCTTTTGGACCCTGCTTGGCCGTTCCGAAAAGGATGAACAACCTACCTGATTTCTGGAACTCAGCAATCCTTCTAAGGTATGTCCTAACGGCCTGTTGCAAATCTAACTTGTGCCACTCCCTCTCGTTTGGGTGAGTAGAATGCAGACAGAAAGATGGAAGACAAATTTCCTGGTTCACAGTGAAGGTCATGAAAACCTTCTGAATGAAAGATGGGGCTGTTCTGAGCACCACCTTGTCCTTATGCATGACAAGGTATGGATCTTTGTGGGTTAAAGTCTCGAGCTCGCCAATTGTCCTGGCAGAGAACACAGCAACTACAAAACACATCCTGTAAGACAGCACGTCCAACAGTACCAACAAGAGTGGTTCAAAAGACTCCTTACAGAACCAGACTGAGATCCCATAGTGGACCAGTGGACTGGAACAGAAGTCGACTTCTGCTGACAGCCTGTAGAAAATGAATAACCTCACGGTTAATCTGCAGTGACAAACACAAGGAGGCTCCCCAGGGCTGACACCTGACCTCTTAGGGTACTCAAGGCCAAACCTTTTTCCACCCCATCCTGCAAGAAATCCAAAATCTGCAGAACTGTGGCTTTGGAAGGCCAGATATTTTTTTCCCCTGGCCCAAGCCAAAAAGGTGGAATTTTTCCTGGCAGTCTTCAGGATGTCCACCACCTTCTTAGACAAACCCTGTTTCAGGAGTCTCCACAGTTCAGGAGACAGGCCGCAAGCTGCACCGCTCCTGGATCTGGATGCAAAATGGGGCCCCGTAAAAGAAGCCCTCCCCCCCCATACTGGAAGATGAAATGGTGCGCATTGAGCCAGGTTCACTATGTCCAAGAACCACGGCCTTCTGGACCATTCCGGAGCTATTAAAAGAAAGCTTCCTCTTGCCTGCCTTATTTTGCATATGATCTTGGGGAAAAGAGGCACAGGAGGGAAGGCATATGCTCTGCTGAAATTCTACTCTTGTGACAGGGCATCTACTGCTTCTACCTGTGGACACCAGTAGCGGCTAAAGAACTGCTGAACTTGAGCATTGTGGCTGGAGGCAAACAGATCGATCTGAGGATGAACAAATCTTTGACATAGCAGGTCAAATACCTCCAGGTTCAACATCCACTACCCTGGATGAAACTTTTTCACAGCTTAGCCAAACAGCTTGAATGTTCAACTCTCCTGACAAGTGGACTGCTGACAGAGAGAGAAGATTCTCCTCGGCCAACAGCGGGAGATCGGTGGCTTCTTTCAGCATCTCCCTACTCTTTGTACCTCCTTGACTGTTTATGTACGTCACAGTGACAGCATTATCTGACCTAATTTTTCTGGCTTCTGACTGCACCTGACTTTGAAAATGAAGGACAGCGAGGCACACTGCCCTCATCTCCATAACGTTTATGGAGAGGTGCTGTTCCTGTGCTGACCAAGTTCCCTGAATGGGAATGTGGTCCAAGACTGCCCACCAGGCTGGCATCAGATGTCAGAGACAACTCTGAGGGGACTTCCAAGAGGGACTCTTTGCTCACATTCTCCAAACTCACCCATCAATTCAGAGACTGCCACAGTGGTGGTGAGAGGGGGTTCATAGCCTGATAATCCTCCGAGGTAGGATTCCAAGCTGAAAGTAACTCCATCTGTAGGGGCCGCATGTGAAAGTGAGCCCATGGGACTAGTTCTACTGCTGCCTTCATGAGGCCCAGAATTTGTAGTAAGTGGTGAGCTGAAGCCAGTGATAGGCTCCCCAGCCACTGAGCCTCTCTCAACAGGCTCTCCTTCCTGGCAGACAAGAGGAAGACCTTCCCCTGGTCTGTCTTGAACACCATTCCGAGGTGTTTCAAAGTCTCTGATAGCTTGAGAGAGGTTTCTCCCAATTCACCACCCAGCCATGGGACTCCAACACCTCCAAAGTCCAGGTTACTGATATCTTTGCTAATAACGCAGATGGTGCTTGAATGAGCAGATCCTCCAGGTACAGATAGACATGATATCCCTCCTGTTGGAGTTGAGCCACCAAGACTATAAGCACCTCTGAGAAGACCCAGGGACTGTTGCCAGTCCAAAGGGAAGCACCTTGTACTGAAAGTGCTGTCCCACTACCATGAACCTGAGGAACCTCTGATGAGACTGATGGATGGGAATGTGGAAAAAAACATCACTCAGATCTATGGAGGACAGGTAATCCAGCAGCTGGACAGCTTGGATGATCGAACAAAGGGACTCCATCTTGAAGATCATGTGGTGCACAAACTTGTTTAGGTGTTTCAGATGTTTGTGACTTCTTGGGAACTACAAAATAGATCGAGTAGAATACCTCGCCATGCTCGCTGGGAAGCACTAGCACAATCGTCCCAATTTGAGTGAGATGGTTCAGGGTCTCCGACACCGCTTGTCTCTTCCCAAGGTCCTTCAGAACTGAGAACAGCAGAAAACACCCCTTCGAGGGGATTTTTGAAAATTCTATTGCATAATCTAAGGCTAGAATTTCCAAAACCTAAGCAACTGATGTTATCTGGGCTCATCTTGTATAAAAAAATTGTGCAGTCTTCCACCAAGGAAAGGGAGGCAGAGATGGGCCCGCGTACCCTCACTGCGAGGTGCCACTTTTTGCCCTGGGTCTTCATCATGTCTTTGGGCAAGGGCTCCTCTGCTACTATTGCTCTTAAAACCAGAATACTCTCCTTTACTCCTCTAGTTCTCGAAGTTCCGAAAGGGATGAAAACCTCCTCAGAACTGCCTCTGTTGGCCACCTGCTTGACCTTTTGAAGGTGATACAGCCTTTTGCTGTTGCTTTGATACTGGAAGGTGACCCTTTTTGTCCTGAATATCCTTCAAAATATCATTCAGGCCTGAACCAAACAACAAGCCTCCCTCGAAGGCTAGACTGAATGGAAGCACCAAGTTTGATCAACAGTGACAATGCCAACTTCCCCCACAGCGACAGCACAATACCGATGCAGGTATTGTGCCGCCTGATTTAAAGGTGTTTTCAGTGGGAGGCTGTGCCCTCCACACACCCCCATGCAGGGGGCTCTGCCCCCCACAACCCCCAGACTTTAGGATTCCAACTCCAGGTCGGAGTTGGTTCGGGGAGAGGGCAGAACACTGGGGGAAGGCAAAACATGGAAAAAGCACCATTACCACGAATGTCGCCGTAATGGTCTTTTTTCCTGTTTCGCAGTCGAGGTGTCGACCAAAAGGGGTGCACTGTGAACAGCTTGGTCTTTGAAGCCTGATCAGCTACCAAATACCAAAGCCATGCACCTCGCACAGCTGACACAATGTGATAGGCAGAGCAAAATGACATACATAAGTTTTCCACCGTGGCATCCCCTAAGATGGTGGAGGTCATGGATACCAACTGCAAAATGCTTTCCCCCTCTGAATCCATGAGAACAAAGCTGCCCAGGGTCAAAACCCATAATTTCAAGGCTCTGGCAATAATAAAGGAAGCACAGGAGGTGTACAAGTATATGCCATTGGAGGCAAAGGCTCCTCTGCATGCAGCATCCACTCAATTGTCATGCGAATCCTTTAAGGCCAAGGAACCTTTCAATAGGAATAGTGGTGTATCTGACAGAATTATGAACCGCCTTATCCAACAGAGGAGGGGTTTTCCACTTGTGAGCATTTTCTTTCAAAAAGGGAAACACCATACCTTAGGTTTCTGCAGATACTTTCTTTGGGCCGCACCTGCCCATTCCTGCTCAATAATCTGGTCACAGTGAATAAAGTTAGGAAAACATGTGGACAAGACTGGATTGACATCCACCACCTCCACGGACTGCACCCCCTTGAGCTGTAATGACCTACAAGCCTCAGTTATCAGACAGGACAAAGATTTAGTATTAAACAGGTGAGGGATAGGAATCCTCCTATTTGGCTCCATCCACTCCCCTTCCTCCTCCTCCTCAGAGGATTCATCCTCCTCCTCACCAAAGTAATTTCTTTGGATCAGGATTTTTTCCAAGATCCCTGAAATCCTAATCCTGACTCTCAATATGGTCAGTGTCAGGGTCTGCCTGCAGATCTGTAATAGCAGCCCTGTCCTGCTGCGGCACACCTGGACATGCCTATGTGGGACCCCCCAACCTGAGGGTCCCCGTTTGGGGTCAGGTGTATCTGATGGGATGCCCTATGGAATATCAGGGCCCAAAAGCTCTCCTAAGAGGAGTACTAAAGATTTACACAATTCTGCTTTGCCACTGCCAGCTGGTACACCACGTGCAGCCCCTCCCCCCCAGCTCAGACATCTGACTGAGGGAACCATACGAGACATATTAGCTTGAGAAACACAATGGGGGCAACAGGAACCCATGGCAGACAATCTCATTACCCTTTTGCAGGTCTTACATCTCTTAAAAGTAGCAGGTCTTCAATACGCCATGGTGCCAAGGAAAAATTGCCCTGCAGGTGTCCAACAAAAAAAGGCCTAATGTTGATGTTGAACAGTAGTATAGAGGACTGTTGCCACAACCCTCAGCACTAAAGCAGGTCAAAATGGCTAATGAGGCTACATAAACTTCCGATCAACTGGGCCTGCTAACTGAAGAAAGATTTAAACAGATCACCAGGCTGAAAAAGGAGAAAAAAACAAACAGAATCACTGCGTTGAGTGCTATATCAGTGCAGGCAAGCGCTCTCTCCAATAGGCCCATGCATAATGTCATGACGCTATGCATGACACCAGCACGTTGAGGGGGGGCACATACACAACACAGGCATATGAAAGGACCTCACTAACAGAGAAAAGCAAAACAAGGCACGTGCCCAATGGCCACTGGCTCAGCTAAAGGGCCGGAAACTGCATGGTTCAATGGAGCTGAAGGAAAAGTGCCAAAGTGGCTGAAGAGCAGAACAATCACTTAAAACAGCTGTAAAAAGGAGGCACTGTGACCGAAGGGCAGAAAAAATGCCAAAAAAGGGGACTGTGATCTGGGCAGAATCTGAACTCCTCACTAAGCAAGCGCCATTTTTTTTTTTTTTTTTGTGTTTTTTTCAACTGGTGTTAAAGGGGAAATGTCCCTTTACAAGAAGCCCCAAACAAAAAAAAGGAAAAGTCCCCAAAAAAGACAACTAACAAATACCTGAAAGAAGAGACTAGGGAAGGAGTGCACCAAGACGGGGCCAGGGAGCTCCTAGTTAAATAGCTAAGAAAAGCAGGTACTTAGCTGCGGCACCATTGATATATATATTCAGAAACCTCCCAAAGAGAAACACCCTAAAATGATGTGGCAGACGTGGCACACAATCCAAGCATATGCAGTGGAAATGGGAAGAACAGGTTAGCCAATTTGAAAGCCACAGCTTAACAGGCACGATTTTAATTTAGGGTACTCCCCATCATCAGGTAGCCCCAATATGCTATGCAACATTGCAGCCCCAAGGCCAAGAAGCAGACAATTTCTTCAGAGATGCTTGAGAGACGTTTCCCCTTCGATGGTACAACTAAGACTGGAGAGTTGCTGCTGTCCAGAATCCTCATGTGCCCAACATTGCAAGGTTGATTCAGCCTTTGGGCTGTGCCATTTCCCCTAGTAGGGGTACACAATACCCATCTGTTACTACTACCCATAGAAAATGTGGAGCGCTACAGAAACAATTTTTGCACTACTTTATCATGCAAACAACACCACTTTGCATTAACTTTTTTATGCAAACACCCTCACTTTGAGCCAAATCTTTGCACAAAACATGCTAATTTGCCCTCAGTTTAAGAAGAAAACAAACAAAAAAATTAATTTTAAGATTTTAGCGAACAGAATTGGCCATTTTTGAACACAGAAAATCCTAATGATATGCTCCGGAGTGTCCAGCTGTGCTCACAAATCGTCTCTAAAATGTCTGATTTAAAATAAACAGAAAAAATAAATTATTTAAGCAAAATAAAGACATTTAATTTAAATATGCTTTCTCTGTAACTTGCAAGACAAAAAGTATCTCTATGCTGGCAACTGGGGGTCTGAAAAAATTAAAAAAACAAAGAAACCCCTCTGAGTATGCCTTTTTTGCACCTTTCACCCTTTATATTATTGCCTCCCTTGCTCACCCTGTTTACTTCAGTGTCAGTGGCTTAGTAGGCTGCATCCCTGCCTCTCAGGTTGGAAGATGGAAGGTGAAGGATTCTAATCTCACACTGGGAACTTTGGCCAATATGCAATACTGACAATGTAGTGCAGTACCAGGGGGTGCTGTACTGTTGGGATGCCGTATTAGGATAAGACGTTAAACTGAGGTCCCTTATGCCTATCTTTAGCTGTCCAGGTGGATGTTAAATATTGTGTGGCACTTATCTTAACAGTAAGGGAATTTTACTAAAAGAACAATAATCATACAGAATAGAAAAATCATCACAATACAAATCATATAACCAAAATGAGAAATCCAAAATGGCAGCATTACATCATGCACATGACTTCCCCCTTCTTCATTACAATCTATTAGCTAAAAAAATCCATGAAGTAAGAATAAAAAACAGAAGGAAAAAAGAGCATTCACCAAATACCATAACAAATGCAGCAACAGTTTTATGTGTGCCATAGCAGTTACAAACTTAGACTAGAACTAATACCGTTCCCAATTCACAGCTTTCCATAAGTTAGATACTACAGATGTTGGAAGGCTAGTTGCTTCAGACATATAATTTGTTTGATGTCCTAGTGATCATTCTGATTACAGCCTCAGGGGGTACAATACTTAGTGCTGCGGCTGAATTGAACATCTAGCCTGCCAGATATAAAACCTGCAACATGAAAAACATACCTGCAACAAGGATTTATTAAACTTATTCCAAGGGCCTTCGTAAAGGCCAGGGACAACTACCTGATAACCAATACCATTAAAGGTTTGGCCCATGCTCTGCTTAGCTCGCTGAAGACAACCAGACCTTGCATAGGGAAATTCCAGCAGATGTTGGGACTGAGTCTCATAGTATCAAGGCAAATATCCCCTAGGACAGTTCCTTTCCTCAGTTTTCTTATGTTTTAAGGAATCACGAACCGCCATTCGACCATGAATACCTAGCCATGTGATATCCCACATTTGCTGAGGAAGCCTATGATTCTGTAACTGTGCAACAGTTACAACCTCCTGCCCATCAGGACAATATTTAATTTCCAATAGTCAGAAACAACAGGACAAAATATGGGAGTACAGCTGTTTCCTATTCAAATAAGTAAGATGTTCTGGAGTTAGTTTCCATAATTTTATCTTCACCAGGGCATAATAAATGTACTGTAGAATATTGTGCCTGTAGTCGCATAGCTGGCTTACCCAGGTACCAGACTGCCACTCAGAGTACCCAATAACCAACTGGTTGGCCAGTAAGGGGCCCCAGAGTTTACCCAACTCCTTTAAAATACACAAAATTAGAACACGAAAACATAGTTATCAAAAAGACAAAGGGGTCACCATCCATACCCAACCATAGTCCCTATAAGTAATATCTCTCTTGATGGGGTTCAGGTGGCTCCCATAAAGCCCTCTGAAAAAAACACTGTAGAGTTTGGTCTCAAGGGATACTGAAAATGGAAAAATTGCACTACTATAAAGGAAACAGGGAACAGTAATGTTCTGCTTTAAAAAAAACTCTTTTCTGTTTTGATAAGGACTCGTTTCTCCATGTAGCCAATCTTCCTTATGCTTTCAGTATGCAGTCATTCCAATTCTCAAATACCATATCTCCTGGCCAAAATTCGATGTCCAAATGTCAACAGGGTCATCTTAAAAGCTTACCTCCTGCAATCTCCTTCCCAACCCTATAGTTACTAGAATGAACAATCGATATAACCACACTCTTGCTGTAATTAACTTTAGCTACAGCCAGAGCAAAACATTTCTCTAGGGTGTCTTGAACTAGACTCCCAGAGACTGTATCTCATTGTGCAACACAAAAAACACTGGTATATGCAAACAGATTTAGTTTAGTTGCCGTATTGGTCCTTATAAGAACAGATCCAAAAGCAAAGGTTAGATAACTTTTATTGGATCAATTCAGATGTTACAAAAGGAATAAAGTGACTAAGTTTTGGGACCAACCAAGTGCTTCCTCAGAAGCTTATGACAGTTATTTAGAAAATCCCATACTATTAACACCCAAATCATACATAAAAATGTTTTTATTTTTTTTTATGTATGATCTGAGAGTTACTAGTATGGGATTTTCTAAATAACTGTCATAAGCTTCTGAGTAAGGACTTGGTTGGTCCAAAAGCTTAGGTACTTTGTTCATTTTGTAACATCTAAGTTGGTCCAATAAATGGTATCAGACCATTTGCTTCTGGATCTGGTATATACAATGATTTTAATTTGTGGCAGATCTGATGTCAACTTGATACCCCTTATCTCTATATTCCTCGCAAAAAACTATTTTAATGCAATAGTTAGGGTTTAGATTAAACAGACGAAAGTAGGGAAATGTGATGTTAGGGTTTCCAACCCTAACGCCCCTGCCCCACCCCTGATGTGAATGAGAGGTGGAGTCTTCCTTGGGGTTGTCAACCCTAATGCTTACCCCACTGCAGTAACAAAAACATTGAGATGTGATAGAGACAGGTGTGTATGTTGCACGAGTGCATAAAATGGGGTCAGCATTAGGGCTGACAACCCCAAGGAAGACTCCACCCCTCATTCACTTCAGGGGTGGGGTAGGGGTGTTAGGGTTGGAAACTCTAACATCACATTTCCTTACTTTTGTTGATTGTATCTGAACCCCAATTGTTGCATAAACACAGTTTTTTTGCAAAGAATGTTCTTACTTTTTGAGACAGTATAACTGTAACCTCATTTGACTGTGGTAGCGCAGGGCCCTCTCCCATCCCCCGATAGACACATACATAGATGCTGTTGTGGAAGAGCAGGGTCCTCTGGGCCCTGCACTTTCATTTGTGGCAAAATGGCAACCAAATTGTAAGCACAGCCTTCTTAGTGCCCCACCTCAGGAACACGGTACTAAAAATGTTCAAATCCCAGCCGAAACATCATACCACAGAATTAAAATGGCATTCCACACCACAGGTGAGAAAACACATTTTGGCCAGGATTTGAAAAATGACAGCTGTCACATTCATGAGGTGGTGTAAAAAAATGACTATGCTAAGAATTTGGGGACAAAATATTTAAAATTACCAAAGGTACGAGCAAGTGTAATAAAATTTAAACATGTGTGCATAACTTGGCCTTTTTTACATATTTTGACCCCAAATTTTCAACATAGCCTTCTTATGACCCCACATCAGGAACAAGGGTAGTGAAAATTTTCAAATTCAAATTTTGTATAGCTAAATTATTTTCCATTCCAAACATCTATCATAAAGGGATGCTTAGTTCAACTTACCGTGTAGGACCTCTGTTGTCCTTATCACTATTTGCACTAATGTTCTTATTTAATTATCATATATATATAGATAGATATATATATTCATTTCTCAGCTGGCTTGTCTATTGAGATTTTTTCTTTGTACCATCTCAGCAATACAACGATTTTCTGAATATAAACACCTGGTTGCCATGGGAACAAGTACAGCATACCACTGTCTATGGAATGGGAACCCCTATGACATCTTTGCAGAAGGCATTTGTGGAAACAACAAATGAACATTGAAGGACTATTTGCCTTTTTAAAAATAGATACAATCCTTGTATTTGATATGTTTTGCCATGCTATTTGTCCATGTGCTCTACAATGTTCTCTGCTGTGGTTAAATTAACCCATTTAATTAGTATGGAATTTTCAAGATTTTTCACAATAGTATTGGAACACCCTAATTGTTAAACACTGACAATGGGGGCACTAGCACATATTGATAAAGTACACATTATTGCTTAAAACACTGGCAATTTTTGGTTCACTGCTGCTGTCTGTAAGTATAACTGTCTCACCATAGGCCCTTATCTGCCGACACTGTCTATGTATCTATGTATGTTTGAGTATTACTAACTTTTGTACCTTGCTATAACCTATAAGCAAGTGCTTGTGTAGTGGTGTGGCCTTGGTGCTCAACCTTTTCATGTAGTAAGTAAAACTTTGAAACAGAACGCTAAAATCACTCTCTCGCAAGTGCTACAGTGTGTCTGCAAGAAAAACAAAACTGTTTGGCAGTTTTCACAGGTGTGCTTCAGCACTAGTCTTAGCCAATCAGAATCATGACCTTGATTTGCAGACAGACCCATTATTAAGTCAACTGTCTACATATTGCAGAATAAGGGAACAAACAGCACATCTAGGGTACCTTAATCATTAGAAAAGAGGGATAGGGCAGACTGGATGGGCCACAAGGCCCTTATCTGCTGACAACATCTATGTATCTATAATTCAGAACATACCTCCACTTGAACAGTGACTGGTGACCATCCACCACTACACTCTGCTTCCTACCTTAGCCATTTGGCTATTCATTTCCTGTACAATTATTGTTCTGCTTTCTGCATGACATTTCCATGTAATATAGTGTCAAAGCCCTTGCTGAAGATAGCTTACATCCACTGCCCAGCCCTCATCCTCCTTCCTAGTTACCTCCCAAAGAAGGCAATCAGGTTTGACAGGATCTTCCCTGTGTGAGACCACTTTTTGTGCTAGAAAACAGCTCATGCTCTTCCACATGTTGAACCACATATTATGATCAACAAACTATGCCTTACTCAGTTTTTTGCTTGCTTCTATCCTATCCTCCACTCCGCTGTCCCTCTGAAGGGCCAGTAGTGCCTGCAGCAACAACTCTCCCAGCATATGCTGGAACAGTAATAAATAAAGTGGGCAACAAAATCTAGTAGCATCTGTTGGGCCACTAGTGCCAATTTTAAAGGGAAATAATCCCAGCATTTATGGGGCAATAGTGGCTGAGGCAAGGAAACGTCCAAGCATCTGCTGGGACGGTGTTTTGTGTGTGTGTGTGTGTGTGTGTGTGTGCTACATTAACAAACACGGGATCTTCTGGGACAGCAGTTGTAGCCTTTTTAAAAAGTTTGCCATTTTAACAGCATAATGGGCCACTTCAAAGCAGATATTGTGAGGAATCAATGCATTTCCCAGAAATTTGAAGGCACTCTGCCGCACAAACTACATCCTGGGCAAGCAAGCATCCATTCCCACAATGCCTACCCCAGTGTGGCACATGGCTTTCTAATTTAAATATAGGAGCCCCAAATCTAAATATTGAGACCGAAACACACCCCAGCCAGAAAGTGGCATAGACAGTAACTGAATAAATTCTACACCTAAACACACTATGTTGCTTTCAATTTCTATTCTGCTACAGTCTATATAAATACATTTTTCCCCATAGATAGGCATCCTCTGCTAACCCCATAACATGGCTGAGGAGATATTTTCTCATCTGTTGAATGCATAAGGATCTGGGGTATCTTTTTTTATTTATTAAAATCTTGGATTTGAATGCACCATTGAGCCAAGGGCTCTTTTACAAAGGTTCCACGTCAGCAATGGAAACAGGACAAAATAACATAAAAGATTACACAATTGATGACACATATTGTAAGGGTAAACAAAGTAAACTTAAAATACAGATTATGGCAATACAGTATCCAAATGTTCAATACAATCAAGGTTGCATAACAATACAATCAGGGTTACATAACAAGTTTAGGAACTTTACACAGGGAGGTAGCGCAGTGTGAAAGTCAGCCAGAGGAGGCACTGTTAGAGAGTGAGGGGAGGAGGGAGGTGGAGAGGATCAGGTGGGCATAAGAGGGGGAAGGACAGACGAGAATTAGCTGGAGTTGTTTTTGTTAAACGTACAACAGGGAGGGGGGTATAGCGGCAAAATTTAGAACATAGTCAGATGCGAGAGAAGCAGGGGGAGCAGGAGGGGCTTGAAAGTGGAAAAGAGAAGGAGAGTTGAAAAGAGAAAGCAGAGGGAGCAGGTGAGACTATGTAGCGGGGGGAGAAATGGAGGGGCAGTAAGAGAAGTATGGGGAGCAGGAAGGGTATGGTAGTGGAGAAGAGAATGAGAAAAGCTGAGAAGAGAAAGGAGCTGGGGCAGGACTTGGAGAGAATTAGGAAGTTGGGGGGGAGGGAAAAATGGTGGGACAGGACAGTGCATGTGTAGTTTCAGTGACAATGCCACTTGACAAGTGCTGGGGGGGTCTCCCTATTTATCAAAAGTGCATCACTTTTTTAACACCAACAGTGTTGAAGCAGGAGTGCAGGATTTTTCCAGTTGCAAAAACATTTGTCCACTGAAACAATTTCTACCTAGAGCCTGCGTTAGCGTATTGCAAACTGTGGAACCCATATGGCCCACAGAAGTTTCAGCTGTTGCATTTTTTTATGTCTCTCCGTGCCTCTGTTCAGCTATCACAAGCATTTATTGCTAGGTTTAGGCATCTCTCCATTCCTTTGGGAAAACTATAATAATGTAAACAGTGCAGAACCGTATGAACGTTTATAAACAGGGAGACATGGCGAGGAGCTGTAAACAGTGTCTATGACGACACTTCTGAGCGGAGACGCCACACCAAGAAAATTTGCCGAAGGTCCCTTGAAACGCTAAGGCCAGAGCTTGTACCTGCCGTTATTGCACTCCAAAGGAGTGTCCCGGGTACCCTGCAAAAGCTGCCGGACAAAAACTGGTAGCTGAATATAAACGCAGAAATAAAGCAAGCCACTAACTGTACAGAAAACAACCACCACCTCAGTCCTCACCTACAAAAACTTTCCGAGCAGTCTAAAGTAAAACCAAACCAGATTATTACTAAAATAACCTTTCTCATATCCGTTTAAATACTGGTTTACTCTCTTGGGAAAAAATATTAAAGTTTGCGTCGAGTTACATAACAGGCCCACACCCCTCTTCCCACAAAGTGTTTTTCTACACCAGCCGCGGTCACGTAAACAATGCTTTAACCAAAACCACCGGGCTACACTGAGTCGCGCGCGGGTAATAGTCCGCAAATTGGCTTTAATTGGTCAACGTTAGAAACGGACACGCATTCCGTAGAGCATAAAAAGGGCGGGAAAGATAGGTTAGGTCTCGATTGATGGAAATTTTATTCAACAAAAAGAATGGAAAGTCGATTGTAATATAATCTGGGGTTGTGCGATCGTTCAGTTGCTTACAGGTAAAGAAACACAAATAGCAAGATGTGGACTCAAGTTTTGTTGAGGGCCCCTGCGCAACTTTTCACTACTAGTGCACCTCAAGATACGAGAGAAAACATACGAAATAAAGGGTTAATGAGGATCACAGCTCCTATCGAGGGTTCAGTATCTCAGAGGCCCTGTCCACACTACACCACTTACAGTCTGTAAGGGTTCCAAACCCTTAGGGACCAGAACCGTTACAGTGTGTCCACACTGCTGGCAAACAGTCTCAAAAGTGGTTTGAAACCCTCACAGCCTGACCACATTGTGGGTGCCATGTAACCATTATGGCTGCATCCTATCCCACAATGCAGTTCGTGCTGCATTGGGGGAATGCTGGGGCTACACCTCACGTGTCCACACTATGGCTGGTAACATTACAGGGTCACAACCATTTTCGTAACTAATGTTCAAACCACCCAGGGCTGCAGCTATGAATTTTGGGGCCCAGGACAAGTCAATCGAAATGGGCCCCCGTTTCCCAAACTAGCTAATGCCAAGGGTAATGCCAGCTCCTCAGGTGGGCCCCGGACAACTTCCCCCCCATTACTGTGGCCCTGAAACCACCTCATATGTGGTTTCAACAACGGGTTACGAAAACGCCTTCTGTAACATTACAGGTGTAAATGCAAACCATTGCGGTAATGGTTTGAGCCCTCTGTAATGTTACAGAGGCATAGTGTGGACAGGGCCAGAATGCCTAGGAAATGATTACAGTGAAGATCATGCAATTTTCTGACCTGAGAGCCAAAAATAAGGATGTTTTACCTGCTGTTCAGTGCCTTCAGTCTGGAAGGTTGCCAGGACTATACCTATCTTTAAGAAAGGGGACGTCAGGATCATGTCTAACTACAGACCCATTTCACTCCTGCCCACTCTCAGCAAGCTATTCGAGAAACTTGTTCACCATCAGGTCTCTGGGCACATTCTTAACTCCAACCTCCAATCCCCTATACAACATGGGTTTAGGGCAGGGCAAAGTACTACCACTGCTCTTAGTCAGCTGACCAGCGATATAAAAAATAATATGGACAAGGGCCTGCTTACTGGAGCTGTCTTCATTGATCTCTCCAAAGCATTTGACATGGTGCATCACCCACTTTTTCTGTCTGTGCTGAATACTCTTGGTGTCTCTGACTCTACCATCTCCTGGCTGAACAGCTACTTTGACAATCGGTCTCAGGCTGTATTGTTTGGTAAGTCTGTCTCCGCCCCTGTCCCGATTCCCCATGGCGTTCCACAGGGTTCAATCCTCGGTCCTCTACTTTTCTCCCTCTTCATTAATGATATCCCCATTCCATCTCCTCACTCTAACATTTTAATGTACGCAGACGACCTGGTGCTTTATTTGTCCTCCAAGTCTATTGCTGACATTACTCTTCATCTCTCCGCCGCATTTCAGACCCTTCAATCCTGGTTCTCATCCAACTATCAAGTCATAAACGTATCCAAGACCCACGCCATGCTCTTTGGGTCCCACAGAAAGATACCCACTGAGTCCTCTAAACTCCTGGTGCGCAGCTGTGACGGGACTGCAGTATCCAGCACTTCATCCTTCAAGTACCTGAGGTGATGCTTGATCCCGTACTTGACTACTCACTGCATGTTAGCGAGGTGTGTCGCCTGGTCAATGCCAAAACGGTGCAAGCACAAAGTGCCTCACTCTCACCCGGCTGCCAGGATCTCTGTGGCACGTGGGGTTTTACTTCCACAACTGCTTTATGCTCTGCTGGTGCTTTTTCACGCTAACATGGGTGTCCTTTGCAATTGGGACACATCTTACAGCAATATCTGTAGATTTGTCCTTTCTGCTCCCCGCCTTACGCATCACTGCTATCTCTATTCTGCCTTGAAATGGCTGTCTCCGGATGCCCTATGCTCATACTCCCTAGGTTGTTTTGTTGACTCCTTAACCAGATCACCTCATCCTGCTGCCCTGGGGGACATGTTTACCCCAGTCTCTCACTCTCGCTCTCTCAGGTCCTTTACTTCCCCGTTACTATCCACTCAGGCCTGCTCCACGAAGATGGGTGAACAAGCCTTCTCATACTTTGCTCCTAGGTTGTGGAACTCTCTCCCTTGCATTGTCAAGAACTCCTCATCCCACCTTATGTTTAAGCATGCCCTATTTTCCCACCTCCTTGTCTGTGGAACCTGTGACTGCCCTTGACTTCTTTCCTGTCCCTCCCCTAGTCTCTTCTCTCGTCTTTGACTACTTGTTCGTGACCTACCCACCCACTTGGAATGTCCGTTTGTCTTGAGTTCTGACTGCCTCCCCCATCCCCTGGCCTGATGTTTGTGTCTATCATTTGATCCTAGCCTAGCATGTTACCTTGGACTTCTGCGGTTAGCTGAGCAGTCTGGACTGCTCGCTCCCAGCCAGGCAACCTGAATGTTTGCCTACTGCCAGCTGTAATTAATGGCAGGATACACTGCTGGTTGCTATTCATGTTTCGCATTTAAGGCAGTCCTCTGTTATGCATTTTGTACACAGTTTCATGGCACTTACCTGATTGATTGTTTGTACCACTGTTTGTTTTTATACTCTGTTGTATTTGAATTAATGTACTGTCCCGGGTCGTGCCTGAAAATAGGCAGGTTATGTTGCCTAGCGCACTTACCCGGTTACCAAAAGCAAATAAATAAATAATGGGCTGGGCACGTGACCTAGACAGCTGCATAAGGCCAGCACTTTTGGAAGACTTGTACAGACTTTGTACCCTGCAATACGAGTAGTAGCCTTGCACCTAGTGATGTCATTGCACCAGGTTCTCACAGTATACCCTTCAGAAGTTGTGATATTGATAGCATGGCTGATGTCCAATACTGTGGTTCAGGGTTTTTATTTTGAGGGCTGTTTTTAATAGCTGTCTCTTCTGCACCAAGTATCCATGACATGAGAGTTCAAGGAAACAATTTGTAATATAAAAATAACTACTGTAATGCCAAGGTATGCACGATAATTGTTGCTTATGTGTCCCAGTTATACCATCAAAATGTTATACTGTGATATCCCTACTTGCACTGTGTATTAACAGTGGAGGCAATAGTAGTGAGGACTGAAAAGAGCATCGGTATAATTTGTATTCTATACAGAGACTGCAGGGGCAGCCACACCAGGGGAACCAGACCGACCTTGGCCTTCCCTATTGTGAAATCAAGGCAGGACATATTATGTTTTGCACCACACATACACACACACACACACATGCACATGCCTTATTAGACCTTTTTGTGGCTGTCGCTTTTTTTTTTTTTTTACAGTGCTATTTAACATGCAGTTGCAGATGTGTTGTTCCATTTATCTCATGCCCCCTTCCTCATTGCTGTTTTTCCCACCAGCTCAAAGCCCGAGTTGCCTGGGATTTTGTGGGCATTTTGTGCTGTTTTGTACAATATGACCCACAAGCTACATGAGTACAACTAATAAAAAATGGGCTTCTCATTCCCATGTGCATCCAGTGGCTCCCTCTACTGTCATGTGGGGGTGGATGGTCCACCACAGCATGGTTTTCACTATGTTGAAGAGGGAGTGTACCTACAGTTCAGAACACAGGACAAGCTGCCAGCACTTACTAAAAGTTTCTTTTCTGCCTTCCATTCGGCTGCATCTGCAAAAGGAAGGGCTACAGGACTGTGGTGGTGAGTGCTATGTCTTTGCTGCAGCCTTTCCCTCTTCTCTCCAAGATATATATATATATATACATATTTTTTAATAAATATCTCGGGGAGTGGAGGAAATTATTCTGTACAATTCTAGGTGGTTGTTGATGTTGGGGCGGGGGGGAGACATGCCTTTAAACTTAGACACTTGTTATTCTTTTTTGCACACCTGACCATTGGGGGCATTATCATTACCAACTTGTCCAAGTACAACTTATGTATATTAGGATGAATGTATTTTTGTGCTCATGACATAGTATTTATAGTTGTCTGTTCTTTTATAGTTTAGCAACAAGTGGAAGATAATGGAGCGTGGCCTTGCCGTTGGGTCTGCCAGCTTTGAGGACAGGGTTTGGTGGGCTGACTCTTTTAATGGCAAATAAAAAATATTGTGGCAGTTTTAAAAATCAAAACAGGTGTTCATATTAGAACTCAGTCAAGAAGGTGACCTTCTTAGCCCCCAGATACTCCGCATAGGTGAATATTGTTCCCTTCGAGCTCCAAGTCCCTCATTTCTCCTCGAGCTGCTTTTACTTTTTATATAATGAAAGTGAACTAGCATATGTTGAATTAGGTCTGTGCTAGTAGCCAGAGAGGGCAAACAGTTTTCATTTTCAGGGACCTGAACTTTCACTTAACCCAGATCAGCGACAGCATGGAACTCATGTTGGAATGCCAGACCTGCTCAATGATTGTGTCCAGTCTTGGGTCAGATGCAGTTTAGGGAGAGGTTATGACAGTTATGAGCAACACATTGGAGGCCTGGGAACCTCTCTCTCTCTCTCTCTCTCTCTCTCTCACAGGTCCTGTCCAATGGGAAGTAGGGCATTTCCTTATGGGTGTACTCTCTGGGACCAAGATCTTGTATATGCTTTAGACAAAAGTAACCATCCCTTCTTGCTTCAGCCTCCTTTTACAGCTGAGTCTAAAAGCCTTTCCTTCTTGTCCCTGAAATATTTATTCTGTGCAATTCTGCATTTTCTTTTTGGTGCTGGGTCTGAGAAGCGCTAGTTGTCGGAAAGGGGCCCACAGCAAGAGAAAGGAGGATCATGGTGGTGAGTGCCTTGGCTTTGCAGCAGCCTTTCCCTCCTCTCCCAGAAAATGAGACTTGATTAAAACTAATGATGCTGCAAAAAAATAGTTAAATGCCCAGGGGTCTCAGTGTTGCAACTGCTTCCTATGGACATATGGGACCCTCCTGGCTGAAGGTAATATGGTACTGTTAAACTTCTCTGACATCATCATCTGTATTTTTTAAATGAGTAGTTTAAACCAGTGGGGATTTTTCTGTTTTTTCTGCATGATTTAGCTGTTAAAAGTATTGTTTTTTCTAAACAACGGCCATTAGGCTTCTGAAGAAGGACTGGTTGGTCCAAAAGCTAGAGCACTTTGTTCTTCTTGTTACATCTATGTTGGTCCATTAAAAGGTATCAAATCATTTGCTTCTGGATCTGTCCTATGGACGTAGAAAGTTTTGTTATTGGATCTCCTTTGGTACATTTTCATTTTCTTCCGGAGTATTAAGAGCATCAATTGTGCTCATTTTATAAAAAGTCCATAAGCCTCATTGATGCCTTACCCCCTTCTAGACTTACATAGTCCATATCTTACAAATTTCTGAGCTTTAGAAAATGAAGGGGAAGGGATTGTAATTTTTGGCTTTGAGGAGCCAGCCACCAGATCACTTCTCCTTCCTGATTCTGCCCGCTGACAGCTCTTCCCCGTGCACTGATGTTTTGTGACAAAGTTGTTTGTAGAGCTTAGGGGTTGTGCTACATTAAAATGAATGGGGGCGAGTTTAAAATTTTTTTTGCCATATTTTAGAAATCCACTGTCCACTATGAATTTCTAAAATATGGCAAAAATAATTTTTAAAACGCGGCCCCGTTCATTTCAATGTAGCATGCCCCCACAGTCTACAAACAACTTTGTCACAAAATGTCAGAGTGTGGGGGAGCTGTTAGCAGACAGAACCAGGAAAAGGAAGGGATCTGGTGGCTGGCTCCTCCGAGCCAAGAGTTATGATCCCTTCCCCTTCATTTTCCAAAGCTCGGAAAATTGCAAGATATGGACTGTGTACGTCCAGAAGGGGTAAGGCACCAGTGGGCAGCTTGATGGAAGCACAGAAAATGGTGCTCTTTTACCCATGACCTGGCATGTACATTATTTTTTTGCAGCTACTGCTGTTTTTGCCCCTGCATCACTGGTCACCCCCACTTCTGCTCAGCTGCCCCAGCCCCATCACCCTAGTGTCTCCAAGGACTTATCCTTACCTCCTAAGTTCTCTCAGAGCTTAACCCCCTCTGGCAGGGGCAGCGGAGGGACCCCCCAAGCTTCGCTGCAGAATGAATCTGATATCTGAAGGAGTTCTGTGGGTAGCCAGGTGCAGGGCCTGCGGGTGTCTGGCATCATCCTGCCAGCCAGGGTATTTTGCATGTTCTTCCATCCCCTAGGATGTCAGTGACAAGGGTGCACAAGCTAACGTGTATGCAGGTGTGCATGGCATTTCACCAGCCAACGTCCACCCACCCACAAGCCATTCCCGACTGCATTAGCACCTGTGGTCACCCTGGTAGCAATATTGCAGCAGAGCTGGCTGCCTTCCCTCCTTCCCTGGAGGAGGCAAGCATCCCCCGGGACACTTGATCCTCCTCCCTCTGGCCAGCCCCTGATGACACAAGCTTGTTCCTGAACTCTGTTCACTGGCATCGTGAGCAGTAGCGCTACCACTGTGCCAACGGCCCCCCCACCCCGGCATGTACTTTATTAAAAAAACAATTTCTGAAAGGCCACTCAAATGCAAAAAAAGCACTTTAAAGAAATTATGGGGTCCCAGGTGGCTCCCAGACCCCTCACCATTTATGATTTTTTGTCCAACCCTCCACATTAAATTAAATCACTTGAACTGTTTCTGAAAGATAGTGTCAGAAGTTGCTCACTTACTGGCCAGCCACAAAAGTTGTTATAACCTGGTAAAATATTCAAAATAAGGTCACAACACTACATAGCACGGAGGGAGTATCAAAGACTATGGCAGTATTAAAAAAAAATGTATGAGGCTTTGTATGGGGATAAAAGCTTCCTCTGTGAGGAAGCTTACTGCAGTGAAAACCTATATAGGACAGTTTTAGTATGTTTATCTGCCCTCTGGTCTGGAGGGAAGGGATTGTATTTTTGCCTCAAGGGGCCATCAACCCAATCCCTATCCTTCCTGATGCTCGCACCACCCCCGCACTGGCATGTGCTCTGACATATGCACAGGGAAGCGCGGACTACGCACCCCATTATAGTCAATGGGACAAGTTTGTAATGCAGATTTCCTTAAAGTTCACTAGTACACACACTGTTATTTTCAGGATGCACTTGATTAGCAAGTCCATACAATCATGCTGCCCTTACCACCCACCACCACTTATTAACACATAGTAAAATTTGTATTACATCCATCCCATTGACTATAATGAGGCGCACAGTCCTGTTCCTACCTGCGCATACGTCAGAGTATATACCTGCACAGAGGCAGGGCAAGCATCAGAAAGGGAATGGATCATCTCAGCGACCCCTTGGAGCAAAAATAAAATCCCTTCCCTCAAGATCAGAGGTCAGATAAAAATGATCAAACCTGCCTAGGTACGTTTTTGCTGCAGTAAGCTTCCTCATAGAAAGTTCATTACAAACTTGTTAAATCACTTTAAGCAAGGAGAGCCAGCAGCTGCTGGTGCTCTGCAGGTCTGAGACTTGATTTACAGACAAGGTCCTAGAATGGTCTGTGGATGGTATGGATACCATTTAGATCCAACTACCAGGTTGAAGTAGTTTGCAGTAAATGTTTTGTTGGAGTCCTAACAAATATCTAGACCCCAGGTGACAGGATATTTTCAAGAACAAACCTCTCATATACCAGTTGATAGCAACTCATATAAAAAGCTGAGAAAAGTGGAATGATAGCACTCTCGGACCAGGGTGATGCTAACAATTATTTTATTGTAATTCCATAATGCATTTCACTGTAGCTCCATCACTGTAAGTGCTGCAGATGCTAGAACCAGGAGCAAAAACCCCAGCCTTTTGGGGTTCAACCATCCTCTTCATCAGGGGAATTCCAGAATATTCCCCTACAGCAGTTTTTAAACCCTCCTATATTAAATTATTTAATAAATCAATCTCATTTTATCCCGTCAAGGGAGTGCATATTGATACTTTGATTATCTTGTTGTTCAAGATTTGAAACAACAGGAGGGGAACGTCAAAGCCAAATCTTAAGTATCCTGTCTCAGTCATCAGATATATTCTAAAATGAAAAAGCTCCCATTCAAAATAACATACTTCGAGCCGTCCCAGTGGCGCTGAGAGTTGAGGCGCTGGATGCCACACCTCACGCCATGCCGGCAACCCGGGTTTGGGAACAAACTCTGGTAGCCGGGGGTCAGCAGGGGAGGGAGAAGATGGAGCATCTGGAGGACAGCTCTCCTCTCCCTGGGGAGGGTGCCGCTCGGTGTCCTAGCGACCCCCGATGGAGATTGGGGGTAGCACAGGCACAACAGCCGACACAAGGGGGAGGAGTGCATCAGATGTCAGCAGGGCAGCCATGCGCGGACATCATTGCACGCCGCACTCCTAGGGGAACTTAAGAGAAAAACCCCGCCATGGATCGTGGAGACGATGGGGGGGGGGGATCCAGGGGCAGGACTCACATCCCATCGCCGGCCCATCTACTCAGAGGACTCCAGGCCTTACCCAGCACCCAGGTAAGGCCTCTCTAATTTACACATAGGCCGTTAGGGGAGAACGAGCCTGTCCCAGGGGTAGATCCGGGAGGCTAGGTCTGCCTGGGTAGTCGGGGGAGTCTCTCCGAGAATTGGATTCAGGCAGGGAGTAGAAGTCCTGTCGAGAGAACACCCCGGAAGGATGCCAGGCCGTGGAGGAGAATAAATAAAGTATACAAAAAAAAAAAAAAGTAACATACTTCACCAAACATACAGATCAAAAAACTCAAGAACTGCTGAGCCGTAAAAAGAAAAAGATGTCAAATGCTATAAAAAAGATGTATGTGTAAAGACAATATCATATGCCTAAACTGCTTGTGTTGGCTGAGGTTCTGGTCAGCTGCAAGCTGGGATAACTGTTTTGAATTGATTAATACATATTGGGATGCTGATATGACTAGCAAGAGCTCTGCAAAAAATTGCTTTTTACTATCTGCATCTGTAGTGCCTTATTATGTTCCGCTATTTCATATCCAGCTCTGCAATTCATTTTTCTGTAAGGGCATTCATTAAAATTTTAATTTAAAAAATGTAGTACATTATCAGACAAAATCAGGGCTAGTCAAAGATGTGGGATAAGAAAAAGCAAGAAATGAAACAGCTTAAATTACTATGTACTAACTTTCTGCAATGCCATAATCCAGCTAACTGTTGTGTTATGCACTGTGATATGAACTCCTATGAAACTTTTACCTCTGCTTGTTTGAAAGTGAATATAGTTCCTACTCAAACGAGACCAGGAACTCTTTCTATTTTAAACTTTTACTTCAGTATATGAATATTGCAAATTAAATTTAATACACACAATCTGCAGCAATGTATGAAATTGATATATGTTCTATATATAAACCGAGATACTACTTTGTGAATAAAGGGAAGGGGAGAAAATAAAAGTAGATAAGGCATGTGAGGCAAGGGAAGACAGTTCATTAAACTAATCAATCTGTAAAGTTCAACTAAATGGCAGAAAGAATAACGGGAAAAGCAGGAAAAAAATTTCTGAGCTCTGTGATGTAATAAATAAGCTCATTTACCATTAAATAAAAGAAGTTAAATCCAGCTCTTCATATAAACCTAACAGTGATAATGCTTTTAAATCATGAATCCACCATATGTTTGCAGACGATGTTAAGATCTGCAATGGGGTGGATGTGCAGGGTGGGGCTGCAAGGATGCAGAGTGACCTGTGGAATATAGAGGAATGGGCCAGGAGGTGGAAGTTATCACTTAACCCGGCTAAATGCAAAATCATGCACCTAGAACGAGAGAGCAGAATACAGCCTGGGGGCGAAACCACTTGTAGTGACAAATGAGGAGAGAGACCTGGGCATTATCATCTCACATGACTTAAAGGTGGCTGGGCAGTGGTAACAGCCAGCAAAATGTTGGGTTGTATTGGGAGGGGGATCACCAGCAGGAGGAACGAGATCCTGGTTCCCATGTACACCCTGCTGGTCAGACCGCACCTGGAGTACGGGGTCCAGTTCTGGAGACCATACTTAAAAAAGGATGTGGGAAGGGTAGAGAGGGTACAGAGAAGGGCGACTAAAATGGTGTTGGGCCTCGACCACTTGCAGTACAAAGAGCGACTCGCAGCCTTAGATATGTACTCCCTGGAACAGAGGAGGGAACGGGGAGCCATAATAGAGACCTTTAAGTACCTAAAAGGGATCAACCAAGTGCCTACAGATGACCTATTCCAACTAAAAGGGTGTCCCAGGAAGAGGGGCCATGATCTACAGCTTGAGGGTGGGAAGTTCAGGGGAAACATCAGGAAATACTTCTTTACCAAGAGGATGGTGGATGCCTGGAATGGGCTGCCAAAAGAGGTGGTGGGGGAGAACACAGTGGGAGGATTCAAGAGGGCTTGAGATAGGCATAGAGGGTTGTTATGGGTTGGGGGGGGGAGTCCACAGCAAACCTAGAGGTTGCCGGACTAACGGGCAGACTAGATGGGCCTGGCGGTCCCCTTCTCCCGTCGCTTTCCTATGTTCTTATATAAACAGCTACCCTAATAAGTGGCCCAGAGGCACTGTTATCACAACAGCCCACCACACTGGTGACCTGGGATTGGGAATGATCTTAGGTCACTGAGGCCAGCGGGGGGGGGGGAATGGAGCGTCCACAGGACTGCTGTCCTCTCCCAGGGAGAGAGGATTGCTGACTCCACCGCATGACTTCCATCAAATGGAGTGTCACAGTGTGTGGGGATAAACATCAAATGAGGCAAATGTACAGGTTTAAAACACACCTTGGTGTGATATTTATTTTTCAAAAGTTAGAAAAATAATAAATGAAAACAAAAAGATTGCAAAGAAAATCACTACTTAACATCAGCAGTTTCTCACATAATACAGTCCTGGATCTTACAGCTCCTAAGACCCTTCTCATCTGAATTCAACAGCTTGTCTGCCTCTCTTCTCCTCTCTCAGGGCTGAGCCCCACTGGACTGAACTGAAGTGAACTCAGTGAAGAGGTTTTTATATCTTTTGGTGGGGTCACCTGACTGAGCCCATTTCTATTTTTACTTGTCTGGACATGCTGTTTCAAAACCAAAGGGGGGTTTTGTTTCAGGGGACTTCCTGGTTCAGTTAAAGGTACAGTGCATATCTCTACATATATTGACTCTATATCTGATCCACAGTGACTAAGCACTTTTATACCTAGAACCTTATACAGTAACAGGTTTATAGTGTGAATTTATGAACATACCTTAAGGATTTCTTATAACTGTACTAATCATGAAATTATTATTATATGGCTTCTGAATCCTTTTTATTTAAAAAGGCTTTATTAACTGTATGTATTCCTATTTAAAATAGCCTTCATGTTTTTTGTACACAAAATGCACTTATGCACTTTATACAACACCTCTCCGAGTGTTTGGCATCATTCCAGGGACTGGACAGATGGAAATGGAAAAAGAATGAAAGGAGAGAACTCGTGGGAAGTTTAGTAGGGATAGTAAAGAGCTACGCTAGGTGGCTAATCTAGGGTGGGGGAAAAGGAGAAAAGCAAAGAGAAAGTGTTAACTGTTGCGCAACAGAAGTTTTGGTAGCTAGGAAATAAGGAGATAGAAAAGTGGTTCATCAGTCACAGCTGAGGGTGTAGCCTAACTCCGCCACATAGAGCCCTGGTGGCAGGATGGGAGCAGCAAAGTAGGGAGGGAGCTGCGGGGCTTAGTGGTGTGTGCAGGTCTACACATGCACACATTAGCATTTGCGCCCCAGCTAAACGGAGGGCCTCAAAATGGCAAAAGGGGTAGGTGCGGGCTTAATGAAGCCAGGCCTCCTTTCCTCCGACCCGTGCACCATCACTCAGCTGCTAGCTCTAGTTTTGTGTACAGGGGAAGAATGGCACTCCCCCTCCTGCCCCTGCCTTGGGGGGAGGCGATCCATGGGAGATTTCCATGGCCTGGGATACATGGTCAGGTCGGCCTGCAACCCATGGAGAAAAACCTTTATAGCCAAAAAGGTGAGCTTGTTAATATAATGTAAATCCATGGCAGGTGCAGAACTAATCTAAGATGTATTCTCTTTTTTTCACATGCACGTGCAGCAGGATTGTCTGTATTTTTTTCCCCATGGAAATAAGTCCAGAAAAAGACTCTGTATGTAGGGGCAAGAGTGGCCAAGGTACTTTCCCTACTGGAGGAGCTCAGGGTAGTCAAGGACAAGCTGTACATTGCATTTAGGTACCAATAGTCTGGCAGACTTTAGTATAGATAGGGCAAAGGACAGTTTCCAGGAACTAGGCAGTAAGTTGTGATCAGCAGCAAATGCGGCAACCTTCTCTGAGGTTCTATTAGTGCCAAGTAAAGTACAGATTAGGCAGGAGGAAAATTAGGGGATATAACACATGGGGTTGGTCAGAAAGAAGGCTTTTATTTTTCTGGAGACTAGGGCTCCTTCTGTTTACACATGATGGCTTGCATCTGACCAAAGAGGGCATCTGTGGAGAAGGGCAGAAAACAGATGTGGCAATTTGCTCAGCTGATTGTACTATTAGAGACAGCAAGCGAGGGAGGACTTTCATTTATCAGAAGGCAGACAACCGTGGAGGAGGGTTGGTTGTGCCAGTTGTCTTCCTCTGTTAGAATCGGATGCTGGGGAGAGGAGGGTGGGAGCAGGGTGCTGCTAGGGTGGGGGTAAGGGGATATTTGTAATCTTTTTTCTTTGTTAGCACTGCAAGTGCTTTTGAAGTGTATAAAGATAGCGGCCGGCTGTGGAAGAGGGTGGGTTGTGCTGGTCACTCATGGTGGGATTTACTTTACAATTCAATCAGTATAAACAGATTTTGGATGCTGGGGAGGGGGCAGAGAGTGGGCTTAAGCTACTAACAGAGGGTGGAGGATGAGGCTGCATTTTTACTGGGTTTGGGGCTGGAGGAGGCAGATGGGAGGGCATTTCTTTTTTCTTTAAAACCTGACCCCTACAAATACCCAACATTCTAATATTTGACTGCTGATACTGAATACCAAATATTCGGCCAAATATTTGGAAAAAGGTATTTGCACAGCCCTACTGCAGTTCCCCGGACAGACCTCTTCAGTGAGTCCCTGGCAACAGGTGAGGGGGCTGATGGACTACAAAGTGGCAAATGTAGCCACCTACACAAAAGTGGGGACAAGGAGGATCCTGAAAATTGCAGATCTTTGAGTTTGACGTGAGATGTGGGAAAGATGCTGGAGACAGTAAACAAGGAGTAGACTGGGTCGCCCGATTGCCCAGCAAGTAGTGTATCACACTTTCATGCCAGCAACCCAGGTATGGGAGCGGACCCAGGGAGTGGGATTGGGCAGGTGGTGGGCTTGGTGGGTGCTCCCATGCAGCAGCTCTTTTAGCTGGGAAGGAGCAGTACTGGGGTTCAGCCACCATAACAACTCCTGTGGTGGTCTGGGGAGCTTGCTTCCCCTGCAGTGCATTGCCATGTGCATGCAAGGCCTGACAGGGTATTCCCTAGCTTCTGGAGGAGGTAGGAGGGCAGGGATGAGAACCAAATGTCTGCCAGGTCACCTGAATAATGTCTGCCAGTAATTTTGAACCCTGCTTTATGTGGATCTCCACTGGGCTGAATGGTGAGAGGAGCTGCTGAGGAGGCTGTGAGGTCACTGGACACCGGCCTAAAAGCTAGGAAGAGATGGCGATTCAGAGACAAACAGCCAAAAGGCAAAAAAATAAATACAAAAATCAAGGAGCAGACTGTTGAATTCGTGGAAGAAAATAGACTGATAGAAACCAGCATGGGATCATGAGGGGTGGATCCCGCCAGACAAATTTGATAGACTTTTTCAACTTGGTGACACAAATAATTGACAAGAATCATGCAGTTGGTATCCTATATCCTTATTTCAGTAAAGCCTTGCCTTGGTGCCACATGGAGACTGGTAAGAAAGGTGAGTGACCTGTGGTTAGGAAAGGGATTCACCACATATATTGGGAACTGGTTGTCAGGAAGAACACAGAGTCCTTAATGATTAAGTTGTACATGGCAAAGGATGTGCCCAGTGATGTACCATGTATTAGGGCCAGTTCCATTTAGTATGTATGTTAGTGACATTAGGGTCAGGCTACAGGCAAAAAATAGTTTATTTGCAGATGATATCAAACTTGCTAGCAGAGTGGACAACAAAGATGGGATTAACACTGTGAAGATGGATGTGGAGAGACTGGAAAAGTAGTCGGGCATTAAAAGTGCTCAGTACTGCACATTGGGTGTAGGGATACACAGATGGACTACATGCTAAATAGGGAAGACATGCAGCACTTAAGAAAGCAAAGAGGCTACCCTTTGTGGAAGGTGAGCAACTGGTGTAGGTCTTGAGTCCAAAAGATAGACTGTAAATTCATATAAAGCAGTTTTATTGTGCAAAAAGATGGTACATGTAAATATCCATACATAAAAACAATATACAGACCTACCCTAGTCCAACAGCCAGCTACTACTAACCCCAGCGCTTCACCGCAAGGCTTCCTCAGGGGGCGTGGTTACAATACCCTGGAGTGAATTTTATACACTAACGTGCACATGAAAATGTGATAATTATGTAAACATTGTCTCCTTATTAATTAATCTAAATGGCAATGAAGGACAACACAGAAAAAAGTTCCTTAACAATAAGACTTAATTCATCTCCATTAAATAGCATTCAACAACATTAGGTAAGCCACAATGCCACTTCAAAATAGATAGCTTAATGATACAATAGATAAATAACATTGTGAAAAATGCTAGGGAATGCTAAAAAATCAGGAAGGGAATATCGGATTACAACTAATAGCAGCAGTATGACAATCTATTTAAATTGTTTCATAATACTAATATGACAATACATTTAAATTATTTCAAGATACACTGTATTGTCATTTGCTGATATTTCTCCCATTTTCGACAGTGATCTTTGTTCATCGTGAATCCTCTGCTCGTGGTTCTTTTTAAGATTCCAGCAGTGCTTTAAACTTTGGCCCAGATATTCAAAAGTGTTGCGCATGGCGCAACCCACTGATGCACCCCGGCGCGATATTCAAATGGGGATTGTGCCTGGCACAAATCCCGATGCGCCAGAGCGCATCAGTAATGTATGCGGTGCAGGTAGGGGGGGCATGCCAATGCATACTCCGCACATCCCAATATTCAGCTTGGTATGTGCTGAGTCCATGCATGCGCAACCCCTACTTGCGCTGCACACAGGTGAGCCCCCAAAAAAAGGAACAACGGCTGACCACCCACAGGTGAGCTGCTGTATTGCAGGGTGCAACACGGCAGCTGCCACCTGTGGGTGGCCACCCGAGCTCCGGCTGCACCTCCGTGGCAGCGCCCCCATGCCCGATTGCGGGCATCTGTTTAAAAAAAAATCACGTCCCATTCCCCTGGTGGTCCAGTGGACCACTGTCAGCCCGATCGTGGGCATTAGTAATAAGAAATAATCATCCTATATCCCTGGTGGTCCAGTGGACCGCTCGCAGCACGATCGTGGGCTTAAGTATAGTAAAATAAAGTCCAATATCCCTGGTGGTCAAGTGGACCGATCATGGGCATTTGTATGAAAAATATCAAGTCCAATATCCCTGGTGGTCTAGTGGAACACTTGTAGCCTGATCGCGGGCTTAGGTATAAATAAAGAAAGTCCAATATCCCTGGTGGTCCAGTGGACCCCTGTCAGCCCGATCGTGGGCTTAGGTATAAATAAAGAAAGTCCAATATTCCTGGTGGTCCAGTGGACCGCTGTCAGCCAGATCGTGGGCATTTGTATAATAAAATTATGTCAATATCCCTGGTGGTCCAGCGGACCCACTCTCACCGCCACTGAAGCCTCACTGCCCGCTCCCCGTCAGCAGTTGGCGGTAGCACCCCTCACCTACTGCCCCGCCGACTGACTCCCTTTAGTAGCAGCGTTATTGGTCCATAGCGTGAGTTAATGGGCGTAGCCAGAGCAGAATACATTCCAGATATGTGAATGGATCCATTCACATATCTGGAATGTGTAGTGGTATCGGCTGCACGCCCATTGGCTCATGCTGTGGACCAATGGGTGTACAGCCTACATATGGTGTCAGTCGGCGGGTGGCAGGTGGTACTGCCGCCCGCCCTGACCGGGGGGGAGCGGGGCGGTGGGGCTCAGTGGGGAGGGGGGTCCGCTGGACCACCAGGGATATTGGACGTAAATTTATTATAAAAATGCCCACAATCAGGCTGACAGCGGTCCATTGGACCACCAAGGATATTGGACTTTATTTATACCTAAGCCCACAATCAGGTTGCGAGTGGTCCACTGGACTACCAGGGATATAGGACGTGATTCATTTCTACTTCAGCCCGCGATCGGGCTGTGGAGCACATTGCCACGCTCTGCAGGGGGCGTCCGTCCCTCGATGGCTGCTGCCTGGCAGGGCGCCAGGCGCAAGTCGCCGGGGATCGGCAAGATACTTCAGAGCGCAAATGGGGCCACGACATGCAATGGCCCCATTTGCACCTTGCTACATTATGGCCCCATTTGCATGTGCACTTTTGAATGTCGCTGTTGCGCATAGTGCAATGGAACTTGCGCTAGCGCATCCCCCTGCTCCACTCTGGCCACTTGCACTGGCGCAGTGCCACTGCGCCATGCACACTGCGGGTGGCTAGGGTGCAATATTCAACACTGCTGTGCCATGGCACAGCTCCGTTGAATATTGCCCAGTCAATGCCCCAGCGCAGCCTAGTTGCGCTGCGCCCAGGCTTGCGCCACAGCCTGGTGCAGTTTGAATATCTGGGCCTTTGTGTTCTGTAGTACAGTTAATGTCCTTTCATTGCCACAATGTACAACACTCAGCAGTCAGTTGTATTATGGAGAACACGCTTTTTACTACCTGAGATGAAAAAAATGATATTAAAAGCAGCTATTATCAGCTATGTACAGTTTATAACCGCATTAATAACCGCTTTTAATATCATTTTTTTCATCTCTCATTGTAAAAAGAGTGTTCTCCATAACACAATCAACTGCTGAGTGTCGTGCATTGCGGCAATGAAAGGACATTTTTTTTTCTTATTTAGTTGTTTAACCAGGTATAGCACACTAAGCTGAAAGCTTTTTTAGAGGAGCGACCTGGGAGCACAAGGAGGTTAAGTGACTTGCTCAGGGTCACACAGTATGCAAGTGGAAGCTGTGGGATTCAAACCCAGGTCTGGTCTGCTGGATGTCACCAGATTTGCAGCTCAGAGCCTTAGACCACTGCGCTATACTGCCTGTATAGTGTATAGTGTAACTGTAGTATGGATCACAATGCCTAAAGCACTGCTGGGAATCCTAAAAAGAATGATGAGCAGAGGATTCATGATGAACAAAGATAATTGTTGAAAATGGGAGAAATATCAGCAAATGACAATAATGTGTATCTTGAAATAATTTAAATAGATTGTCATATTAGTATTATGAAATAATTAAGCAACAAGGCATGACAGGGTGTTTGTTATCATGTAATAATGTCACTCCTGGGGTGGGTTGAAGCACGAGGCAAAGCTGAATGCTTCCACCACCCCAGGAGTGACGTTATTACACAATAACACACACCCTGGAGTGCCTTATTGCTATTATACAATGGCTCGATGTTCTACAAAATAAAAAAAAAAAATTTTAAATGTTTTTAGTAGATTTTTAGTGAGTTTCTTATAGAAGAGGAAAAAAAGGCTCTATGAATACAGCCAGCAAAGCTAATGCTAATCAGTGACAGTGATGTTATACTGTAATATCATCACTGTCTTAGGCACACACTGACCAATCATAATCCAGGATTCTTTCTTGCCATTGTATAATTTAGATTATGAACTGGTGATTGTAAATGGATGTCGCTGATTGGCCGAGATGTTTTTGAAGCCGTGATGATATCGAGCTACATCATCACGGCTTCAGAAAACCTCTGGCCACCAGCCTCCTTACCCACAAGAAACCAGTCCGTGGGCACCAGGCAGCAAGACAGCCCCGCTAAAAGCGTGCTCGGTAGCAGCAGCTCATCACTCGCCTACTCGGTTCCACTACCAGTTTTCGCAGCAGCAGTGCGTGACTCAATTTCTTCTTTCTCAGTAAACAGAAGTCGCACAGCAGAGCACCCTCCCCCCCTTCCAGAACAATACAACTTTCCCTCATGGCCAAATATCAGCACGGCAGTATCGCAGGAGCAACAACGGCCAAATCATGTTTTCTCCCACAATAAAAAGATACCAAAACCAGTTTATTTAAATGGTAATGAGCGTGCCAATTGCAAACAAAGCCGAAGAGAAACGGACAAGTACCTGTTTTTTTGCGCTAGTGTCCCATTTTAAGATACCTTCCTCCCCCAACGGCAACACCATAATGGCGACTCGCAGGCAAACCAGCAAAAACAATAGCAGTGGGCAAAACCCCCCCCCAAAAAAAATCACAATAAGATCGTCTATTTTACCTGAATGAAAAACACATGCAGGGACAATACAGTTCATATCCAGAACTAGTCCTTAGACAGTCAGAGTTCACCGCTGCACCTCTTCCACTTACAGCAGCGCCACCTGCTGCCAGGAACTATTTTTTTTAAAAGATACTCCTCCAACACCACAATCAACTCATTTTCAAAAGGTTTTGAAAGTTCTTTTTTAATATTTTACTCATACGACTTTGAAGCCAATTCATAATAGCAATAAGTCACTCCAGGGTGTGGTATATCATGGGATATCATCACTTCTTGGACAGTTGGACGTACTCGGCCTGCGGCCTCGTGCCCAACCACCCGAGGCATGACGATATCCCATGATATACCACACCCTGTTGTGCCTTATTGCTTATTTGTCATACTGCTGCTATTAGTAGTGCTCTGATATTCCTTTTCCTGATTTTTTTTTTTAGCATTCCTTAGCATTTTTCATGATATTTATCTATTGTATCATTATGCTATCTATTTTGAAGTGGCATTGTGGCTTAATGTTGCTGAATGCTGTTTAATGGAGATTAATTCTTATTGTTAAGGAACTTTTTTCTATGTTGTCCTTCATTGCCATTTAGTTTAATTAATAAGGAGACAATGTTTACATAATTATCAAAATTCCATGTGCACTTTAATATATAAAATTCACTCTGGAGTATTGTGACCACGCCCCCTGATGAAGCCTTGTGATGAAGCCCTGGGGTTAGTAGTGGCTGGCTGTTGTACATAGGTAGGTCTGTATGCTATTTTTATGTATGGATATTTATATGTACCATCTTTTTGCACAATAAAACTGCTTTATATGGATTTATAGTCTACTTTGGACTCAGACCTACACCAGTTGCTCACCTTCCATTTGTGTAAGCACAAAGGGTAACCTATAGTCATATTTGTTGGAGTCCTGGCCTGGACCATTATAGGTGTAGCATATCCTCTACATACTGAGTGCAGGTTTATTTTTTTTTCGGAGTGCACGTTTAAGAGAGTAGAGAGACCTGTGGGTAGGGGTGTGTGAGGGAAGAATAGTATTTTCCGAATACCATGAATAATGCACTATTCGTTATGTAGATGTGAATAATGAATAGGGGCACTATTATTCATATTCGAGAAATAATTTAAGAAAAAGTTAATGTGATCAGCTGTTTCACTGTGCAAGCAAGCGCAGGAGCTCTTTCAAAGATGGCAATATCAGACTTGCCTTTTGGCAAGAAAAGCCTAGTTGGACCTGACCCCAGTTGCTATCAGTAACCTTCTCCACTCAGTTAAAAATAACAATGCGACTAGGAGTACGTCTAGACAAGCCCTTGAACTCCCTTATTGTAAAACCAGTCTAGGGAAGCACTCATGTGCATCCTGAACTGCTTGCTGGATGAACAATCTCCCGGAACCCATACGGGGTCTACCTAAGATTTTCCAGTTTAAGTCCCCTCTTAAGAAAGAGCTTGCAAAGGAAGCCTTCTGCTGTTGTTGCACCTGACAAACTTCACCATGATACATATGTTCATCTATAACTGACTGCAGCCCGTTCATCACTCTGCCACCTCTCGGCTGCAACCCATATAATTGAAGAGCTTAAAATCATATGGCTCCATTGTCGGATAACAACCAAGCTCTATTTGGGTTAGCACTGTACTTGTTCTTTTCCTCAAAAATGTTCAGTTGACCTGGCTCTATCCTAATTACACTATTGACTGACTCTGACCAGGCTCTACCTGGGCCCCCCACTGTTAATGTCCTTTTCTTATTGAATGCATTGTTGACCAGGCTTTCCTCAAGCCAGCCTATGTACCCTACATGTATTGCAACCTCAATTGACGTGGAACCTTTGGAAAACAGCACTTGTGCTCAAAGGTGTCATTCCGAAAATCTAATAAATAAATAAATATATTTATAAGAAGTCAGCCGGCCATGGAGGCGGAAGGGTTGTGCAGGATTGTGGCTTGCCCATTGTAGGATTGGTTTTTAAACTATAAATTGTGGGTGCTGGGGGAGAGGAGAGTGGGTGGGGGATGGGGATCTGTATCTTTAAACCTTTGGGCAGGGGAGGGGGGTGTGAGACTATTTTTTACTCCCCTCACAGGAATATGAATAAATAATACCAAATTCTGAATATCTGGGGAACCCAAATATGAATATTCATCCGAATATTCAAAATAAGGTAATCACCAACCCCTACTTGTGGATAGTAATGAGTAACAGGCTAAAATCTTTTTTTCAATGTAGCAAAGTGTATGAGAAAACAAGAAGGATGCTAGGTTATATCAGTAGGGATTTCACTAGTTGCAGTAGGGACTTAATGACTAATTCTTCCACTGTAATGTGTGTAGTTTTGAAGACCACATCTAAAGAAAGACCAAGTAAGCATTAATCACCGCCAGCTGAGGGCTCTACCGGTGGATTAATGCCCGCTGGGGGGGTTTGTGCACGAGGGCGCCCCCAGCAGGCATTAATCACCGGTAGAGCCCGAGGCTGAAGGTGATACGCGCTTAATAGGCTCGCCGCGCGATTTACGAGCCTATGTTACCGCATCACTCCGGCCGAGGACCCTATCAGCGGTCGGGTTGAGGATTTTCTGTGTTGGAGCGAAGCGCTATGGACAAAGGAGGCGGCAGTCAGGTCTCACAGGAAACTTTTTATTAACTCAATCTGGAACTGTTACTTGCTGCAGCGTGTTCAATGATTCAGCGGCTCCAAACTGGTCTGCTACCTCTACGCATTCCGTAGCTGTCTGGCTGTGCCGGAACACCTGGGTTGCGCACAGCTGTCTCTGGAGCCTGCAGGACACCTCGATCACTGAGGTGGTGCGATTGGATGGGTGGCAGCAGCTTCAGCGGTCCAGCGCTTTCACGTCGGCGACAGCAGGGCTCAATGATTTCGCCCTGTGCCGTGGATCGGAGGTGGACGCTGCGCATTTGGGGACACTGTTGCTGGGCGGCGACATCACAGGCTGCTGGGCGACGGACGCCTCCATCTCTGTGGCGGGCGGGCGGGTCCGACAGCAACTGCTGTGATATGCTGGCTTACTAGGGGCTCCAAGAGAGGGTTATCGGGAGAGACAGTCTGCTTCTCTCATGGGGTTGCCGAGTTTCTACTCGGGCTGGCTTTGTGGAGTGGTCCACAACAGAAGTTTACGGGCCATGCACTACCATGTTGTGGATTTCACCAGCCTGACAGGCGGGACCCTGCGTTGATGCGGACTGCTCCACTATACTGTATGCCACGCTTCACTCCTCTGGAATCGGGAGATTCTAAGCACTGCGTACCTTCCCTGTTGCGCTTGGTCCTGACGTCGGTGTGGCACACAGTGGAGCTCTGCCACTGGCGGGGCGCGGTGGTGCCTCAGCGGGCTGCTACTCTCGGCAGCTCCATGGCCACAGCTGGTACTGACCGAGCGGGCGTTATGTCTGGCTTAATACCCGCTCGGTTTCAGTCAGCTGTGGCGATTCCGCCTATTGCCGCGCTCCTTTCCACCGCCCGACTGAGAGCCGTGTTACAAGAAAGGTTAAAGGTACTACAGAGGAGGGCGACAAAAATTATTCAAGACCTGCTGGGTAGAGCTTACCAGAAGAGATTGGAGGATCGCAATATGTACTTACTGGAAAACAGGACAGGGAGGGGTTACATGATAGAGAAATTCATGGATTCATAGATGCTGTTTGCAGATAAGGACCACTTGGCTCACCTAGTCTTACTGTAAATTCTCCCCCAATAGTGTTCTCCAAGCCACTACTGGGGGTCGTCATCCACCCCCCCTTTAATCAATAAACCAATACAGTACAAATACATTTGAAGATGTAATAGGGTGGATTACACTGAACTACTCCAATAAAAACTGTTCGGCCACCAGGGGTTGCAGTCTCAGTCTGGCAGGAGGAAAGTTTAACAAGGACATTAAGGAGTGTGTTTTCATGGAGTGTGTAGTGGACATATGCAACAGCTTGCCTAGCACTGTGGAAAATGCAGACCATAAATATTTGTTGTACACCAATTGTTCCATAAGGTCAGCTAGCAGTGTCTGCTGCATACTAGTTCCTGTTATTCACAAGAAGAGTGATGGTAAAGAGCTAGCGAAGCCAAAACAGACAGACAGGAACATAATACAAATTTTAAGTTGTAGTCCGTTGTAACTTTTTATTTCTAGACTATTTCTTCTTTTTCCTTTTGCTCATTAGAAAATCTTCCGTGTGATAATATTGTGCTGGATGTGTAGAACAGCTCTTAGCCAGGCAGCTGACATATCTGTCTCTATCCCCCGAGCCCCAACAACATCATCAGCATTATGATCTCATTTTTTTTACTGAGTTCTTGGATAACACCTGTGAGCGGATGCTCTTTTGTAGGTTCCACATCAGTTGAACAGAAAATAGCAGAGAACAACAATTTATACATTTACAGAGATGGTAGAGTAAGTTACAGAATGGTTCACACAAGTAGAACACCCTGGAAAAGATGGACACAGAGAAGGTAATAGACAAAGGTGACATAGAGGAGAAATGGATGGGGGGGAAGGGTGTGCCATGAGATTGGGGGTAGGCAGGGTGGGTGATGATCAGTGAAGTGCTGAGTTTGGGAGGTGCCCCCAGGGTCAAGAGGTGCGTGTAAGTGCAGCAGGTGATTACTATGGGAGGGGGGTAAGTGGATGCAGTCACAGGTGTCCTTGATAATGAGGTGCTGATGAAGACTTTGCTTGTATGCACCAAAAGTTAGATGAAGCAGTCACAGTTGTCCTCAGCAATGAAGTGCTGATGAAACTTCACTTGAAGGCACCAATAGTTGCTACTCCATAGATTGCAGGTGGTAGAGCGTTGATCCAGTGGGGTGCATGGTAGGAGAATGCACAATGTGCCAATGCAGTGCAGCATCTTCGCTAAAGATTTGACAGTTGGAGCTTCTGATTAGCCTAGCACTCGCATGTCATGTGAGCAGGTTCTGAACTCCTGGTGGCAACAGATTTAGTGAGGCTTTTTTGGTAAGTAGGCAGGTTTGGTATTTAATTCTGTTCTTCAGTTGGAGCCAACCTGCCCAAGCATAGAGTTCACAGGTGTGTGTGAGTCTTGCAGCACCTGTGAAGAGGTGGCAGGTCTTATTTAGTGCCAAAGAGATGCGATGGAGGGCAGTGTCTGCTGCCAACCTGTATATGGCCAGGCCATAATCGCTGAGGGAGTCAATTGAACTATTGATAGCCAGGTTTAAGGCTTCGTTTGTTAGGCTGTGTTTGTGATGGTAGAGTATCCCGATTCTGGAATTGATGGCCTTTGCGGTATTGTCTATATGCTGGCTGTAGGACAGGGTGGAGTCAGTTGTGATACCCAGGTACTTAAAGTGCTGTACAAGATCCAGTGTGTTGCCACTGTCATTCTTGACGGACGGGGGAGACCTTATGCTTACTAAGGAAGCTGGAGTAGATCATGGTCTTTGTTTTTTTATAGTTGAGTACTAGTCTGTGTTCTTTAAACCAAGCTTCAGTGGAGGAGAAACCAAGTTGGAGGTCTGTTTGTAGGTATTTGGGTGAGGATTGCCGGTGAAAATGACTGCGTCATCAGCATACAGGAGCATACGACTGGGGCAGGAGTCTGGGAGTTTGTTTAGGAAAATGCTGAACATTAGGGGCCCCAAGGTTGACCCTTGTGGGACCCCAAAGCAGATCGGCCTGTTATCGGAGATGACGTCCCCAATCTTGACCAGCTGTGAGCGATTGCAGAGATAGCTGTTAAACTACTGAACTGTACCTGGAAAGAGTCCGGTGTCAGCTCCTCAAGGAGGAGCGTATGATGCACCGTATCAAATGCTTTTGATAGGTTGATAAGTGCAGCTCCCACCAGCTGGCCTTGGTTTAAAGCTTGGTGGATAAAGCCCATAAATTCCAGTAAAGCTGTGATGGTGCTGTGCCCCACCTGGAATCCATGCCGCTCCAGGCAAAGGAGTTGGTGAAAGCTCAGATACTCCACAAGCTGATCCGCCACAATCTGTTCAGGCACTTTGGAAAGTGGCAGGAGTATGGAGATCGGCCTGTAGTAGTTGTGCAATGCCTGGTCCCCACTTCTGTGGACTGGGGTTACAGTTGCAGATTTCCATTGCTGGGGGAACTGTGACAGACAGAGGGACAGGTTAATTATTGAAGTCAAGGGGCTCAGGACTTCTTTGAGGGTCAGGGCATCAAATTTAAGGTCAAGGGTGCCCCCACTGTGTCTTGATTTCCCCAGTACCTTCTCCAGGTATTTTCTGGCCTCTGTTTTGGACACTTCTTTAATGTAAAATAACGGAAGGTTGCTGGTTGGAGTTAGTTTGCCATTAGGATCTTTAGGGGTGGGGGGGGGCTGAAGTAGTCTGCCGGGAGCACTCCACTTAGGTCCATGAATGCATTGTTATGTGAGTTTGCAATGTGGAGAGGGTCCAAGGAAGGTACGTCTTCGACCATGAACATAGTTGGAGCAGTTTTGGGGTCCTTACCTGTTATGTCATTGAGGCTGGCCCAGAAGGACTTGCTATTCCAGGAGTTGGAAAGGGCTTCTTTATAGTACAAGCTTTTGGAGAGTTGGAGAGTCGAATAACCTTCGTACACTCGTTTCTAGTTTTTTATACTGTTGTATGTTGGCAGGTGTACCATGTGCTCGCGCCTTTTGCCGCAGGTGGTCTCTAGTGCTAAGTTGAGGTAGGAGGTCCAGAGTAATCCAGGGGTTGCAAGGTCCATTTATTTTTCTTGTTTTCACAGGGGTGTGTTTATCACAAGTGGTATTGAATTTCATAATGAAGAGGTCAAGAGCATCATCCACGTCCTTGGCTGCATAGAGGTCAGACTAATCAAGGCATTGCAGGTCTGCTTTCAGTTGAGGCAGGTGCCCTTTAAGAAGCACATGGTTAGCTATAGTTCTGGGTGGGGATTTGCAGTAGTTGTTGTTCCAGGTGCATATAACAGGGGAGTGATCACTTACGGAATCGGGGAGGATGGTGGTGTTGGAGATATGTGCAGGTCGGTTGGAAGGAACCCAGTCCAGAAGAGTGCCGGTACCCATTTTGCAATTGACTCTTGTTGGTGTCTCGACCATTTGGGAGAAGTGGATGGCAGTCAAAGTGTCCTTGACAGTGGCAGCAGCAGGGGAGAGCCAGTTGATGTTGAACTTCCCTAGTAGCATAATTTTAGAGTTTAGGCCCAGGGTACTGATAAAGTTCATCAGGTCACCAGTTCCTGTCACTGCTGTTTTGGGTGGGATGTAGGTTGTGAGTGTCATAAGTGCCTTGCTGTGAGCTCCCAGCAGAAGTTTGATGGGCAGAATTTGCAGGTTGACTGTGGTAGTGCTGTGCCCCCCCCCCCACCTCGGCCAGGGAGACAAGTCTGAGAGAGAGAGATCCTGCACTATCATCTTCTTTTCCTGCCTAAAGTCTGCTGTGCAACAGCACTCTTTTTTTTCTATTCTATCCTCTCCTGTCTAGTAGGTTGGCCACCTTCGCTACCTTTCTTCTTTCCACTTTTTCCTTCTCTCTCTCTCTCCTCCCTGCCTTGGAAAAAGCGCAGCAGGCCATTGCCTGGTTTGCCTGCCTCTGCCTGGCTGTTACGCCAGCATTTATTGTAGAAAGAAAGATAAAAGGATATTTGGCAGAGCTGCAGACTCTGCTCAGCTATTAAAACTCTTGTTTAAAAAAACCCTGTTATGAGAGAGGGAGCTGCCTTTATGTTCCCTTGCTCCTGTCTCCCCAATTTAGATAGAGGTTTTGTGCCTTTGGTGTAAAAGTCTGCAGAACCTGTTAAAAGAAAGAAAAAGAAGCAGAAATCAAAACTCTGCCTTCCTTTGTGTTGCAAGCGTGCAGCTTGTAGTGCTGTTCCACAAGTGAAAGCTCTGTCTGAAAGTCTGTGTGTACAGATACTTAAGCAATAAGGCATGACAGGGGCTGCCAGGCGTTATTGTGTAATACCGTCACTCCTGGGGTGGGTTGAAGCACGAGGCGAAGCCGAGTGCTTCCACCACCCAAGGAGTGACGTTATTACACATTATACAATGGCAAGAAAGAATCCTGGCTCCTGACTGGTCAGTTGGCCATCACAGCAGGGATGTTATCCTGGCATAACATCCCTGCTGATGTTATCCTTGAGGACCATGAGCATTGCTTGCATCTTTTCATAAAAAAATATTTTTAAACACTAAATAAAATTATTTAAAATTATTTTTTTTCTGTAAAAAAACAACGAGCCATTGTATAATGGGAATAATGCCCTCCAGAGTGGGTGTTATGCTAGGATAACATCCCTTCTCGGATGTTGGACGCCCTCCACCCGAGGTGGGATGTTATTCAGCATAACACCCACCCTGTCAGGCATTATTCCTTTAATAACACACATCCCAGGAGTGCCTTATTGCTATTATACAATGGCTCACATGTCAATTTAAAAAGAACAAAGAAATAAATATTTTATATTGCATATAGTCATATTATATGCATATTGTCTTTGATTTGTGTGTGTTTAGATGTATCTTTAAAAAAAAAAGTCTGGAATATTTTTCCCACCACAAGGTGGCGCTCCTGCCAGAATGAGCTTGTTGGCAGAGTCCTGATTTGTCTTGTTTCTGCCAGTCTCATCTTTGCCCTTACACCTTGTAGTAGATGGTGTTTTGAAGGGCACTTGTTTTATTTTAAGTTCAGACCGTTTTTTTCTTTGACTCTGAAACAAGTGTACAGCTTCACTTGGACAGCGCGACTCTATAGTGCACGTGCTGACAGGATTTTAGTGCCAAGCAGGATGAACCATTTCTCTCGTTCTTTTTTATAGTAGTCGCTTTATTTTTAGTTGAGATGTCTTTTTTTTTTTAAAGTTGAACGTGTATGTGCGGCGAACGGGGGGGCCAAGCGTGAGCATCCGAAAACTCTGTTATGTGAAGGGCCGCACTGCACTGAGCGGCAGTTTCAGGTATGAGCTGCAGATTTACGAACTCAGAGACAGTGCTGTTTTAGGTAGAAGTTGTAGTTTTGCCTAAAGTTTGGCTTCAAGAAAAAATAACATTTGGCGAGAGGCTGCAGATTTGACTGTGACCTGCTAGGAGGCAGGAGAAGAGGGAGACTTGTGAATGTTTGGGTGAGCCATGTCTGCTTCGGGGTAAAGCAGGAAGGGATATGCTTTTAGGTACTGCAGTTACTCTTGTACCTGACCTAAATACAGTGATGTTATTGCCTAATAACATCACTGTGTCTAGAGGTCGGCAGCCAATCATGTTGATAGACTGTTTCTTGCCATTGTATAATGTCACTCGCTGCTGTACCTTGTTAAAAACCCCTGAAAAAGCTAGGAATGGGGTTCAAAATAGCAGTATTCTTGTACTAAGCATTAAATCCTAATTATAAAAATATAGAGATCAGTTCAGCCTTGGGAGAGGTTGAGGAAACACAGAGAGTGGGACAAATGTCATGTCCTAGCTGTGTTATGCTTGTTTAATTTATTTTATTTTCTGAAAGTTTTTACTTTTTTATTTTTTTTTTCTTTTCTTGTAAATAAATACATACATTGGTGTGTTTTGCACCTACTTTTTGTTGTCTGTGCTTTTCGGCTAAGCACCCACTGCGACATTGACACTGCGGCTGGGGAGCGGTAGGACATACCCCTGGAGAGAATCCTTGATATAGACGACACAGCCACCACCTCTTTTTGAGAGTCAGTCTTGCCTGAATACGGTGTACCCAAGCAGCGTTATGGTAACGTCCAGTATCTTGGGTGTTAGCCATGTTTCCACCACTGAGAGGATGTTGGGTTATGCCGAGTAACTCACACTCTCAGATTGTCCAATTTGGGAAGTAGACTGCAGATGTTTAAAGCGCACAGCGTGAGTCCTGCTGATTTTTATGGCAGCATGTTCTGATTACAAGGTGGGCCTGGGTTTGGGTGTATATTGCCCGAAAGTAGCAGTAGTAGTAGCAGCAGGTGAGTAATGTGGTCCAGTGAGAGTTTATAATTTCAAACAACATGAAGTCTTGCTGTATTCTAACTATATGCAGTTAGCCCCAGCACTTGAACTGCTCCAGAGAGTAAAGGGTTAACTCTGTGCCAAAGCATAGAACCTTGAGCTCGAGCTCGGTTTTCAAACCTCTGTCTGTGGTACTCTGAAGTCTAACTGTCAGATTTCTTACTCCGCCTAACTGTGAAGTCGCTCCAGAGATCCCTCCAGCGCTTCGGTTCTGTAAAAGTTCGAATCGGTCGGTTGTTTCAATCGTAGTTTGTTAATTCTTCGGTATTCTTATCTCTGTCTCGGTACAGTAAGTAATAGTAGTGGGTAGTGTTATTTTGTAGTGTTAGAAATTGTTTTTCTCTTCGGTTCTTTTCCTGTCGGTTCGGTTCAGAACCGAAACTTATTGTTTTTTTCTGATTCTTTGCAAAATAATTGTGGTTTTCCAGTACTTATTGGTTCCTAAAAAAATCCAGATTTTCTAGTATTTTTTTAACCGACCTGTGACACGGTTGGAACCGATAGGTTTTAGTTACCTGGCTTGAAAGCTGAGAAGGGTGACTTTTCTGATTTTCGGCATGTCTGAGAAACCCAAAAAGAAAACCGGTCCCACTGGGTTTCAGCACTGTTTCAAGTGTGGGGAGGCCTTTTGCTAAGGCTGATCCCCACCTTGTATGTCTGTATTGTCTGGGGTTTGACCACCTCAAGGAAGACTGCCAGATTTGTAAAAACTTTCCAAAAGTCACTCTGGAAAAATGTTTGAGTAGGCTGAAGGAAAGGGAGGCTGAGAAGTCTGCTGACCTGGATGGCCAGCCCGGTTCAGTTGCGACCGAACCTGAAGAGGTGCCCACTGACCTGGGTGATACCTCTTCTGGCAAAAGGAGAGCCAACACTGTGGAGTCGGTTCCATCAAAAAGAAAGTGAAAATCAGCCGGTTTAGATCCTACACCCCATATTCAAACCACTGAAGAAATAGTGAAAGCGATCATAATAGTTCAATTGCTTTGCCCGGTTCCGACCGAACCGACATTGGTTCAAAAGCGATCGGTTCGGTCGGAAGTAGCTGCTTCTGCTGTAGATCCTGAAGCATACTATGAGAGCAATTGGGAGGAGGAGGAAGATTATGAAGAAGAGGAATTTGAAGGCCTAGATGAGCCAGTAGAGCCTGACATCTCCCTAGACAGACCTTCCAATGTTTCTCCTGCCAGGCTTTCTGAGTCCCCTTCCTATTTCTTGTTTTACAAGAAAGTGGCTGAGACTCTTCAGTTTCCTATGGAAGAGGCTGAACAGGATCAGGAGGAACCTGACTATGTGGAAATGATAGATGTCCCAGAGTCAAAGCAAGTGTCTGTCCCTTTATATAAAGCCTTGGGGAAGCAGACACAAAAAATTTTACAGTTTCCCACATCCATTCCTCCTGTGGAAAAAGAATGGACAGGAGGTATGCTTTGTCAGGTCCTGGGACAGAATTCCTTTCAAATCATTGCAGCCATGTTGGGGTAGTGCAAGCTGCAGCCTGTGACAAGGCTAACATCCCCCTGGCATCTCACCCCCCCCCCCCGGTAAGGATTCCAGGAAAGTGGATGCCATAGCAAAGAAACAGTACTTGGCATCCTCTTTGGGACTCAGGCAATCAAATTGTATGGCATATACAGCCAGGTACCAGAAATCTATGTGGGATTCGGTTCTGGAGCTGGCTAGGAATACCCCTTCCCAGCTGGCCAAGGAGCTGGAGCAGGTGGCTGCGAATTGTATTGAGACATCGGAAGTGCAATTCCACGCTGCTGTAGACTCAAATTATGTGCATTCCAGGGTCATGGCTACATCTATCTCCATGAGAAGGTTTGCATGGCTTAGGTGTACCAACCTCTCACAGGATACCCAGGCTAAGGCCATGGATTTTCCTGTAACTGGGAATTCTCTCTTTAGGGAGCAAACAGAGAATTACATGAAGAAGATGGATGAATACAGGACCACCTATAGGAGTGCTGCAGCCAAAGAAAAGCAGACCACTCCTCAGAGACAGCAGTTTAGGGGCAGGGACGGGCCTTTTTACCAAGCTCAGGTCTCCTCCTCTTCTTTCCAGCAGAAGAGGTTCTTTAGGGGATCAGGCAGAAGGGGGATGATCAGGACCCTATCATCCACTCAGTCTAAGCCCCCTGCCAAGCAGACACCCTGAGGTGGTGGTCAGGGTCGCCTCCCCAGTTCCAGTAGGGGGAAGACTGACTCACTACTTCCAGGCCTGGAAGTCTGTTACTTCAGACAAATGGGTCCTGGAAGTAGTGAGCCAGGGACTTACTCTCAGTTTCAAAAGGTTCCCAAAAATGAGAGCAAAGTCTTTCAGTCCTCCCTCTCCCTTGGAGGCAAAGGCCCTAGAAGCAGAAGTCTCCTCTCTACTTCTTCTTCAGGCAGTAGAGCAGGTACCTACTTGTCACAGGGGAAAAGGACTGTATTTATTTATTTATTTGTTTATTTGTACATCAGTTTACAACCTTTGATCCAGAGGCTCATTTCCAAAGGTACCTCGTCACATAGAGGACAGACAGAACAAATTTAGAGTACAGCATAAGACTTAGGTTACAGCATAAAAGTCACATCCTTAGAGATATATAGAGAGGGTTCATACATTTATACAATTTCAGTTGCAATTACATTGATACAGTTTAGATACAGTTACATTGATACAGCTGAGCACATGCTGGTATTAGCGGTGGGAGAAGTTGGGGGGGCGAGGTGGAGTGCCGCCCAGTGGGCGTTGTCTAGTGTGTAGATGTATTCCAGATACTTCCTCACCCCAAAAAAGACAGAGGAGTGGTGACCCATTCTAGATTTAAGATACCTGAACAGACATTTAACAAAACCAAAATTCAAGATGGTGACTCGGGGGGTAATTCTTCCCTCTCTGAGACCAGGAGACTGGATAGCCTCTCTGGATCTCAAGGATGCCTGTTTCCTCATACCTATCAGATATTCGCACAGAAAGTACCTCAGGTTCAAGTTGCCCTCAGGCCATTATCAATTCAGAGCCATGCCTTTCGGCCTAACATCTGCTCCAAGGGTGTTTATCAAGTGTCTCGCAGTGGTGGTAGCATTCTTCAGGAGGTAGGGCATCATTCTATTCCCATACCTGGACAACTGACTAGTGGTAGGCCAGTCCTCAGACCAAGTCAAGTCCGCTCTAGAGGTCACTCTAAAGCTTCTAGACTTCTTGGGTTTCATTCTGAACCTAGAAAAGTCTGTCCTGGAACCAGACCAGACCCTCACGTTCATGGGGTGGAACCGGACACTATTCAGGCAAGAGCATTTCTCCCTCTCTCAAGGGTTCAGTCCCTTGTCACTCTGGCTTCCTGTTTTCATCCTCTAGTTTCTCATCCAACCAGGCAGTTTCTACAGTTGCTGGGTCACATGGCAGCTTCCACAGCAGTGGTCCAGGGAGCAAGGTTTCAGATGAGAGATATTCAGTTTCATCTCAGATCTTATTGGTTTCAGAAAAGGACCCTCTCTCCAAATTGGTTCCTGTGTCTCAGACCCTAGTTCAGGCCCTCCAGTGGTGGCTGAAGGAGTACAATCTTCGAGAAGGTGTCCTCTTTATCAGTCAGGCTCCTTCAGTGATTCTCACCACAGACGCCTCTTTACTGGGGTGGGGTGTTCACCTAGATCAGCTTACAGCTCAGGGAACCAGGTCTCACCAGGAGTCCCTTCTTCACATAAACCTTCTCGAACTAAAAGCTGTCTTTCTGGCACTTCAGACATTCTCGGCTGCTGTTCAGGGGAAAGTGGTGCAGATCAGGACAGACAATACCACAACCATGTGGTACATCAACAAGCAGGAGGCACTCGGTCCTCGGCCTTGTGTACAGAGGCCATGAAAGTATGGTCTCTAACTTATTCCCTTCAGGCTTCCCTGATGGCTGTGCATCTCCCAGGGAAGGACAACATTCTAGCAGATGCTCTCAGCAGGATTTCCCAGGGCCTCCATGAATGGACCCTGAACCCTCTAGTTCTTCAGGTCACTTTCAAGAGATGGGGCACTCCAGAGATAGATCTCTTTGCAGCCCCGGACAATCATCAACTTCCTCATTTTTGTTGCAGACCACCTCATCTGGGTCCTGTCCCTCAGGATGCTCTCTTGCTGAACTGGACAAGCAGGTTTCTGTATGCCTTTCCTCCCTTTCCTCTGATATTCAGGGTCCTGATCAAGACCAGGTCTCAACCTTGCAAGGTGATTCTGGTGGCTCTAGATTGGGCCAGACAGCCTTGGTACCCTTACTGTTGTCACTGCCGGTAACAATGTCTTTGTGTCTTCCCAGACAGTTCAATCTCCTCACCTCCTCTCAAGGGAGGATTCTGTATCCTAACCTTCAGACTCTTAGGCTCAAAGCCTGGCTCTTGAAGAGCTAGAATATGCAAGCTTGCATCTTTCTCTATCAGTCTTGGATATTTTAAAGGTTAGCAGAAAACCTGCTACTAGAAAGACTTACAACTCCACATGGAAAAGATTTGGGTTTTGGTATTCCCAAAAGCATGTCAAGCCAGAGCTGGCTGATATTGCCACTGTTTTTGACTATTTGGTGCATCTTAACAGTTTAGGTCTCCGGCCTACCACTCTCAAGGTACATTTGGCAGCTGTGTCTGCCTTTCTTTCTGCTGGCAAGGGCTCTTCCCTAGCATCTCAACCAGTTTTCAATAAATTTTTCAAAGGCCTAGTACATGTTAACCCTCCCTTTCGGGAGCCTACCCTTCTTGGGACCTGTATATCTGTATTGCACAGCTTATGCAGCCCCCTTTTGAGCCTCTATCCTCAGCTTAACTAAAGTACTTGACATGGAAAACTGTAGATTCCTGGTAGCCATTACCTCTGCCAGGAGAATCAGTGAATTTCAGGCTTTATTAGTGGAACCTGACTTCATTTCATTTCACCCGGATAAGGTTGTCCTTCGAACCAACAGAAAGTTTCTTCCCAAGGTGGTATCAGACTTTCATTTGAATCAGTCTGTGTCATTGCCTGTATTTTTCACTGACCATTCTTCCTCTGGGGAGAGAAGATTACACAGTCTTGATGTAAAGAGGGCTCTTAGTTACTGTGTGGAGCATACTAAGGCCCATAGGAATGACTGTTCTCAGTTGTTTCTCACCTGTGGAGAAGTGGGAAAGGGCAAGCCTGCCAGCAAGAGAACTATTGCCAGGTGGATTGTCTCCTGTATCCAGTTCTGCTATTCAAAGTTGGAGAAAGAGCCTCCCTCAGGCCTGAGGGCTCTCTCCACCAGAGGTACAGCTGCTTCGGTTGCAGTAGCTAGAGACATACCATTTGTGGAAATCTATAAAGCAGCCACCTGGAAAACTTTTCACACATTTACCAAGCATTACTCTCTGGACATTCAGTCAAGAAGTGATGCTAGGTTTGGCAGATCTTGTTCCCAAAATAGGTTATGTGACATCCTCCTCCAAGGGGGTACTGCTTGATAGTCTGCATATAGTCCGAATACAGCAAGACTTCATGTTGTTTGAAGAAAAAATTACTCACCATAGTAATGTTGTTTCTTGTAATGGAGTCTTGCTGTATTCTGACCTGCCTCCCTTCCTGGAACCTAGTGTTTTGGGGTGTGGCGTGGCAGGCACAGTGCTGCACCCCAGAGGTGTACTTGGCATGCCTTATCTTTTTAAGGGATTATTTTAAATCTGTTGGTTGTTCCACTACCTGCTTATTTTTTTTGGGGGGTTCTTGACTTGAGTCTTTTGACCCTAAAAAATCTGTTTGGCGCCTTTTGGCAAAAAGTTTTATAAACGGTTTCTAACTATAGAGTTAGTTTAGTGCACGTAAGAATCTGACGGTTAGACTTCAGAGTACCAGAGACAGAGGTCTGAAAACTGAGCTCGAGCTCAATGTTCTATGCTTTGGCATAGAGTTAACCCTTTACTCTCCGGAGCAGTTCAAGTGCTGGGGCTAACTGCATATATTCAGAATACAGCAAGACTCCAATAGAAGAAACAACATTACTATGGTGAGTAATTTTTTTCTTCCTGACTCTTTCCTTTTGCTGGATGCAAGTACTTTAGTGGTGCTAAAGTGGACAACGAATCCAGGGATGAGCGGTACCAATGAGGAATCTTTTGTGTGACAGCACTGTGACCAGGCCCTGGGATGCCCATGCTGGGTGTAGTTTTTGGACCCCTGGTAGGAGGAGGTAATTGAGACATACACATTAAGGACTGTCTCCTGGTGGTTTAGATGGGAGGAAGGAGGCAACCTGGTGCATGGAGGTCCCGTTGGAGATGACAGAGTGAGTATGACTATGCATAATAGGGTCCCAGAAGTCCTAATCGGCATTGTGATGCACAAGCCTCAGGAATGAGGTACTACCCCTTTGAGAGAGAGAGAGAAAGTGAAACCTTATGGAAGTAGGGGCGGGTCACTGGGAGAGAGAAAGTGTATTTAATAAAGGAAGGTGGTGGGGGAAAATCACCCAGAGAAAGAGCTGCAGTGATCCCAGATTTTCACCCTGCTTAAGGACTTTACCCAAGGTAATGAAATAAAAATAGGGGCATTCAAGGGCACTGCTCAGTTTGAGAGGTAGTCTGTTAAGCTGCCTCCAGGTCCAGTAAAGCAACTTCAGTTTCAAATTGCACCACACCTCAGGCAGTGGGTAGCAGGCAGGCGGCTGATGCCAGGAGGGATGTGGAGGAGCTGACCCATTCAGGGTGCAAGGATCCACTAAGAGAAGGAGAAAAACAGGGGAATTAGTAGTGGGCAGAGGGTAAGGGCATTTACAAGATAAACAGCCACAACAAAAGGACAGGGGTTGGTGTATTTCGAGCAAGGAGACAGGGAGGAGACTCAGAGGATTAGCCAGGCGGGAAAGGAGGGAAGGGCCCAAGAAAGAAAGAAAAAAATTAAGAGAACAAACAGGTGGGGGTTGCAGTGACATCACAAGTAACTGACCTGGCAGCCCGAGTGACTGTTTCTAAGCAACAGTGATGTCACAGTCAGTGAGGTTACAATGCTGATGTTGTAGTGGGGTAGGAATAGAGAGAGAGATGTCAGCTGCCAGGCTGAGTGCTGTCCCATATGACACCTACTAACATCAGGTGAACAGTCTTCTAATTAACCAAAGGGGAAAATAAAAAATACCTCAGATATAAAAGGTAATGGTTGACTGCTTTTAAAAATAATATTAGTTTTAGGCAGTACACTAGCTCTTTAAATAATGGGTGTTCAAAAACCATCTAAAGTGGAATAAAGGGATATAGGTCATAACTGTCATTGCTGACGCCACACAGGTAAATTGTAAAACTAGTAGAACCAAGTTGTTGGGCAGGGCGCCCGCTATTTTGGTTCTTGATGCATTCTGGATTTCAACCACACTTGACTGGTACAAACATTGTTGGGTAATCACTTGCAAGGGTTAAGGAGGCACTTCTACTGGTGCAGCTGAACTTAATTGTGCAGGTAATAGAGTGGGTAGAATACTCTGCTAGCGGAGCCACACCTGATGAGGGGCCCGCCGAAAACATAAGGCTATCAGTCAGTGAGAGTTACAAACTGGCAACTCCATTAGAACATTATGCCACAGGTGGGTACTAATGGAAGCCTACAAGCAGCAAGTTATATTTTGTGGAGCAGACCGGTTTAAGGTGCTCAAACATACCTCTCAACCTCTTGCCTCTTGAATCAGGGACAAGGCTTAAAAGAAATCAGGGACAAAGACCCCAAATCAGGGACACATCTTAAAAATTGGTACTTTCTTCTCAGAAAGCTGATATAATGAGGGAATTTGTGTTAAGATGCATTTTCTGAAGAACAAGTCTATAACTTTAATGTTTGACATTATTTTGTGATTTTACTTGCCACTGTTGTGTCACAAAAATGCAAATTTTATGAGGGACAAAGGAAAATTCTGTGGCAAAATCAGGGACGTCCCTGAAAATCAGAGACAGTTGAGGTGTTCACATGTGCACAGGGGCACCGATCTGGGCGCTGTGCACCACCACCACTGACTCGGACTATGCAATGAGAACGAGCCTTTAGTCGAGCGCTTGACGGCACCAGCTCAGCTGTTCTCTGATCTGTCTGGTTGGGGAAAGCAAGAGACGAAGTAATCATTACAGGGTGGGCGGGGTTTAATTGTCATCACAATGCGCCGGAAGTAGGCGCTTCTTCAAGCTCCCCATTCAGAGAAAAATCTAGAGGCAAAATGTCAGCCTACATGAGAATGTGGAGTACCGGTAGACTAAGTTACAAAGATGTGGTTTGTGTACTCCGGTCCAGATCTTTGACTTCGAACTTGGGAGGTCAAGCCTGTAGAAATACTGCTGCTCCCATCAGCACGCCTCTAATAGGACGTACCTATTCAATCAATAAACCATTGTCACATGCATCCTTATGCAATGTGAACCTGGGGCAACTGTCTGCAAAGACGGTGCATTTAAACCCGTGGCGAAGAGCTGCTCCTGCCTGTTGCGCTAGATGCGTGGAGTCACTGGGAAGCCAGCTGTCTTGGCAGCAGAGGAGGTACTTGCAGGACACCGGGAACCGAGGCGACGGGAGCAGCGCTTACCTCGGGGACGATGGCATAGAGAGTGGGGGAAGTGGTGCAGATGAAGGCGGGGATGGGGGCGAAGGGATGCCGTATACTGCCCCCACGATGACGGCGCTTGCCCCGATGATGGTGCCAGAGGTGTTCCCACGTGTCCCACTGATTGCTGTCACCAGGAACCCCGTTTTCCCCAGGTTCATCAAAATAATCGAGGTGAGTTTCATCTGCGTTTTAAAAGTCTTCAAGAAAATGCCCCCCACCCCCGTAATCTACTAACTAGGATCCATTATTTCAGCAAACATAGGAAACTGAAATTGATCTGTATGCATACTTTAGTTCACATTTGTAAACTGTTTGGTTTCTGAACACGGGGATACCATTCTCGCACGTCTGTTTTTAAAATTTCTGTATTAATTGAATTTTTCGTAGTTTTGCGGCCACAACTCGAGCTAATTTTCGCGTTTTCTTGAATATTGCAGCCCTTATTCCAGCACCTGCCTGCAGCAGCCGTATGGTGTTGTCTGAGGTCTTGCTTGCCTAGTCTGATGCAACCTTATGAAACTCTGGCTTGCTGGCCTGTGACCTTGTCACAGCTTAGACCTACTGCATGTGAGAGTTTTGGGTGCATTATGTATTGTCAGACATAAAGTCGGTGTTTATCATAAAAAGCATTAGGTACTTTGTGACTGCCCGAACGGTTCGAAGCGAACACCCTCATATATTACGGGAGTTCGTGTGCCTTGCTTGACGCTGTGTTGCTAGCTCTGTTCCAATTTAAAGAGCATGTACCTACTGTCAGGCACCCAGCACCCCCCCCCCAAACATATATAATAGGGGACCTGCTCCACTGTTGAGAGGTATAAAGACTTATATGCTGTTATAGGTAAAAAGTTATAGTACCCCAACTTTGCACCCCCTTAAAAAGTCATGTCTGACACGCCCCCTTTTGTGATGTCAGAAAATGAAGGCTGCTTGTGGGTGCTCCATAGATCTATATTGGTGCCATTTGTCAATGACGTTTAGTACTATTTAGAGTTGCCACTTGGAACAATGAAAGTGATCGCTCCAGGAAACAGGGACCATTACTCCAGTGGCTGCTTTGATTTTTCTACATGGCACCTCTAAATAGTACTAAATGCCATAGACATATCGCATATATACAGGTTAATAACATGCACCCTCAGTATTCATTTTCTGACATCGCAAAAGGAGGTGTGTCAGACAAGGCTTTGTTTTTATGGGGGTGCAAATTTTGGGTGCTGTAACTTTTTAACCAGAGGGAAGCGCATAGAAATGTTAATGCCCCTCAACAGTAGAGCAGATCTACCATTATATATGTTTGAGGGGAGCTGGATACCAGACAGTAGGTACCTGCTCTTTAACTTAAGATGTATGCATGCACTAATGATCACTTCTGTGAGAGTGAATAATTTGTTTTATCAAAGTTCTGACAAGGAATTCTTGCTGTGTGGAGAAATCGTTCCTGGTGCGATGTGGGGTAAAAGTTAACGCTTTAATACTTGCCCCACACCCCGTGTGCAGCTAGGGTACAACCAGACATACACAAGAGTCAGGTTATCTGCACTGATCACTAAAATGAAAGAAAACGGATAAAAGGAAACTAAAGATCATTACAAACAGCAGTTCACTTGTATTCTCCAGTTCTATTGCCATCACTGTCCCAGTTGTGATATAAATCTGTTACACATATAATTTTATTTATTAAACGTTGTCATAGTCCTCTTTAGTACCTGCCCTCCAATTGAGCCAGTGCAGCTTCAGCCATCACGTTATAGCTTTGTACAGGTGAAGCTTATGAATCTTCTGCACCCACTCTCCTGTCAATGGTGCTGTTCCCCAGCTTGTGTTGACAAAGCACAGACGCATCTGCAGAACATCATAAGATTCTCCTAGAATCATGCTGGATTTTAAAACAAGATGTCAGTTAACAAAACTAACTCCTATGACTGAGGGATGACCATGGTAGGACAAATCGGGTAGTCCAGAGGCCTATCGGCACTAAAAAATTGGTTTGGCTACCATATTTTCAGAGTTACTGGCCAACTGTCTGTCTCCTCAGAAAGCAACATTTGGGCCATTAACATGATGTCCACTAACAAAATATTGAGTTGGCTACCACATTTTTAAAGCTAGTGGCCAAACTGACCAACAATTTACTAACTGCTTTGTCCCACCCAGGTGACGACAGCCCTTAGACCTTCCCACAAGTTCTCATTCCCAGCTCATCACCATAATGTGCACTGTAGTGCATGCAGAGGAGAAGAACTTCTTGCCCTAGCACCCACTTGCACAGGGAACAAGCAAATTGGGGAAGCATTAGTCAGTCAGGCTGACGTGCAACTGAAGTTTGAAGTCTGTAATGTGGATTACATGACTACTTCAGATTTCAAGGCAGCAGCAAGGACTATACTTGGTCCCTGGAGAACAACAAGATTGGAAAACATCTGATTGGAGCTTTGCTTATAAAAGCTGTAGCATGCACTGCAGGCTTCTGCATCTCTCACTGCCATAGCCATGCTCTGATTTCAGCTGCAGGGGATTCTGGGATTTGTACTTTCAGAAAATGTCAGCTTGGAAGTCATCAAAATCAGTCTGATTACTATACTGTACTGCAGTAAACAGTAAACAAAAAATGATTTTGCACACAACGTTCAAATTAGGTCCAGCCCCATACTTGGGTGTAGGACTCTTAGTGCTTACTGTCAAAACCTAATGTTTTGCACCAGGCAGTAGGACAAGTTAAGAAAGAATCAAACTAGCCCACAGAGGCTTGCTCTAGTCGGCAGTCGCAGACAGTTTGGGATTTGAGAGTTCAGTTAACAAGGACAAATACAAGCATAAGTTCTGTCCAAGAAACAAGCAGGTTTAATTTTATAATTAAGTACCTGACACTCTTTGAAGTGGCTGTCCCACTCCTAGACATGAAGAGCAGTAATTTCTGCAGAATTTTCCAGACTGGCGCTAACATGGGCAGATATATGGGTAAATGCGCTAGCCTGGGGAAATTTACAATATGCCCCTGATGGATAAATGAATGTTCAGTTCGACCAAGCTGGAACTGATTGTGCGCCATGTCACACTCACTTGATGACACAGCTCGCTGTCCTGTTCCTACAGGAAAATCATTTTCTTGCAAAAAATATCTGTTTTATACAATAGTAGTGGAGATAAAAATGAGAAGATAGCAAGTGTCCAGAATCCCAAATTGGGGCTGACTGGGAAGCTAAGCTCATTGTGGTGGTGAGGCACCGCAGTTAGGGGTCTGTCATTTAGAAACACTAAAAACTATATTATTTTTCACTGAAAATGCTAAAATTCAAGACGTTCATAAAAATGGGAAAAATCATGGACTCCATGACTTTGTGACAAAGTTACAGTCACTACTCAAGACACTTGAATGCATTCCCATTCTGCTAATTACTGCCAGATCCCATATGGATATTGTAAGTAGTTTTTCACACTGTTATAATGGTGTATGGTGTTAAACTGCATCATGGTTATATAGAGTAATGTATGAGTGTCCATACAAAACAAGGCCGTGTTTCTATAGAGCGAAGCACAGGAGGTCCATGCTGTCATAGCCCAGAGAAAGAAACGTGCCGAGTTGTGTGTAGGCACCCATATTTATTTTATGTAGTATGGGATTTTTTTTTTTTTTTTTACATTAAGCAGAAGCCACAGAAATGTCCCCTGAGTTTAAAAACCAAAAAAAAAAACTTACCTTTTATTTGTTCTGTTTACACATGAAATTAAATTTAGTGACTTTTACAAGTTAAAAGGTACAACTTTGAGATGGAGTGGTTAGTAAGCAGCTGGGTGTGAGGTGACTAAGGGATTTAAAAATGTATGACCTTTGAACTGTGCTAAACAACTGTTTGGAATGTGCACAGTAACATTTTGGAATGTGCGCAACAGTTTAGAATATACACACCATAGAGGATAATGTATGGGCAGTCATACACAACAAGCTTGTGTCTGTATCAGGAGGTTTCTGTGGCAGCCAGGAAACCCGAGGGGTTCATGGGTTTCCATAGGAAACTTGAGATGAAGATAGGCTTGTTTCTGTATGGATGCCCTACGCCATCTTTTTGTAGTGCTGAATATGGACATCCATGTCCATTTCAGACACTCTGCTTCCTTTCAGTAAACTGGGTTGGGTGGGAGGGGCACTTGAGGGTTAGTGGCAGGCTCAAATTACTGATTCAGTGTGCTGCGGCTTTTTCTGTAAGTTCAAGTTTAAAAAAAAAAAAAAAAAAGGCTTCCAGCTTGATTGGTCAGAGAAAAGCTGCTGTGTGGCAGCATTCTAAATTGTGCTGCTGCACAGCCACATAATGATGCCACTACTGGAGTACCACAGGTATATTCATCATATGTCATTGTAGCCACATCACCTGACTTGGCTGTATTGTGTTCTCACCTTCCCCTGCCCCCGTGGTGCACCTGGAAATGAGCCGCGGCTCATTGTGCCTCTCCTGGTTTCCAGTCTTTGAATAAATATTCCATGCATAACAGGGTTCCACCATGCACTATATAGATAAACAAAACCATACACAGCAAGGCTATGTTTCCATCGGGGGGGGGGTTGAGATGACATCATATGGACCTCAAGAGTGAAGCTTGAGAGGTCTGTGATGTATCTGAACCCTGAGATGGAAACACCAGCCAAGTTAGGTATGGGTACCCATATTTGTTTTTAATAGTATAGGGCTCTCCTGTATGTCAAAAGTGACCGTTTCAGGTTATGAACAGTAGTATATGGGACCATCCCCCCCCCAACCACCTTTTATCCGTCAGTCAGTAACTATATTAAAGAGAAATTATGTCAGTGGAAGGGGGCTTAACAGAACATAAAAGGTCACAACATGTTGTTGTGTATGGTTAACAGTGCACAGCAACTTTGTGTGACTCTTGAACTGTGCACAATAACTTTTTCTGACCCTTGAAGTGTGCACAACAAGCATTTTGAGTGTATGGAAATGCATACACAACAGCACTGAATCATATACTGTAAGGGTTTTAAGCAGGCTTATTCTTATACAGAATCCTGTCTAATCATGTACTATGTCAGGTTTTTGCCCTTGAGTACCCCTCCCACCACCAAAATTGAATTGCCTAGGGTCCATCTCACACATGTCTAGATTGTTTCTGTTCTGAGTCCCTCCCATGGATTGCTGTTGTCTGACATTCATTTGACTATGCAGTACCACGAATAGTATGATAACCATGCTAGAAATATAGAGACAGTCATCGTACTGTGGGAAATGTAATTTTGTTGTAATACCTCTGTGACTGGCTGCATTTGACTTCTTTCCTCAGAATTTTAGATGTTTCAAAATGTTCCAAGTAGCACAACAAGTTGAAATGGAAATATTCTTATTCTAGGTTAAAAACAAGAAATTAGTGGAGCTACTTAGAAGAAAAGTTCGTCTGGCTCAGCCATATGCTGGAGTGTTTTTAAAGAAGGATGACAAGTAAGTGGAGTCCATCAGTAATAACCGATGGAGACTAAAGATATAATGGAAAACCCATCAAAAGCTGGCCATTATTTTCTGCCCTTGAAAGTTGTTATCTGGTAGCCTTGGCGAGGATGAGGCCAGCAAATGCAGCAGTTCTGTGACCGGCTCTGCTTTCAGCCAACCTAAAGTATTTCATTTATTTCCTGTTTTCAGTGCTTATGGTTAGGACTGTACTTCTGTCATGAAAAAATTTGGAGAAAATCAGCATTGTCATGGTCAAAATGATGGAAATCATAGTAAAAATCATGAAAGTCATGGATCCAATGTGTATTGTAACAAATTGCCTTTATTTTGACATTTTTTTGTACAAGCACATACACTTTTTGGGCTTCCTCAATAGCAGGAGGCAGTACATGGGGGTGTCATCTCAGAGACTGGGGCTTGCATACAAACCCCAGAATCCCACACTGGGGCCAACTGGGGTAAGTTCATTGCGATGGTGAGGCACACATTTATGGGATCTGTCGCTTAAACACACTAAAATCTATAGTGTTTTTCATGGAAAATACAAAATATCAAGGAGTTCATAAAAATGGGAACAATCATGGACTCCATGACTTCCGTGACACAGTTACAGTTCCTATTCAAGATAACTGAATGCGTTCCCATTCTGCTAATTACTGCCAGATCCCATGTGTGTCAAATTATGAGAAACATTATTGCAGTTCTGTACTTTTTACCACAGTTGCGAGCGGAAAAATTACCGCACTTCAGAAGGAAATTATAATCGCAATGCGGCACATCAGTTGATTAGCAAATAGGGGTTTTCGGTGGCAAATTGCAGTGCAAACCCACTTATTTTATGTCTTACACTATGGAGGGTGCTACCTCCACGGTGAATAGTATTTTTGTCCTTTAGTAGGTAGATGGCCTATTTCAAACGGCCTCTGTCATACAGGGAAAGCTGCATGTCTCCTTTCCACCTGATATATGAGAGGGAGCAGAGTTGATGTCTCTTGTCTCCATTTTGCATCTCACTGTGTTGGGTGGAGCGCTTCTAAATGTAATGGCTGTAGTGCTCCTTTTTTTTTTTTATATTAAGTGTTGTGGTTTTCTTAGTTTGGCTAGTGGGTACATAGGAAGTACCCGTTAGTCCAATTAATACGTGAACCCTCGAAGAAAGGGAGGGATATGATAGAAACTTTCAAGTACCTCAATGGAATCAATAAAGTCCAAGAGGGTAGCATGTTTCAGAAAAAGAGATGTACAAAAACAAGGGGGCACAATTTGAAGATAGAGGTGGGACAGTTTGGGGGCAATGTGAGGAAGTATTTTTTCACAGAGAGGGTGGTGGACACATGGAACAGCCTTCCTGAGGCGGTCATGGGGTCAAAAACAGTGGGGAAATTCAAGAATGCATGGGACAGACATAAGGCAATTCTGGTCGGGGGTAGGAGGAAGTAGGCTGTTGGTTAACTAGGATCTGCAGCTTATCCAATACAGTAGGTAGGGAAGTGGGCAGACTAGGTGGGCCAAGCTGTCCTTACCTGCTGTCAAAGTCTGTTTCTGTGTCCACGTTTCATCATGAAACTAGCCAGTTTGGCTGCCTAAGAATGAAGCAGTAAAATATTTTTTATAAGCAAATCACTTATATACCTTTATGCAATAGGTGTGAACATAAATCCTATGTGATAAATCTGAGCTACTGTGAGATAAATTCAAAATATTACATTTATACACATAGTAGATGCATCATCACAGACTTATATACATAGTAGATTTGTCACAATCTGGAACTCATTTAGAATGTTCAGCCTCAGTACCAGTACTAACTATATTCAAATGCCAATAACTTTAAAACAAAAAAAGATGGCATAGTGCTGTGAGCATGAAAGTTGTGCAGCACAAAATTATCTACAAAATGAGTGGTATCTCATTCATGGATACCTTATAGATATTTTTATTATTAGCAAAAAAGAGCAGAAAATGCAATTTTTTGTTCACTTTTTTGACAAACGTATGCAAAAAAAGATAAACAATCAAAAACAAATGTCCTTGTATTGGCAGAAAGCATCCCTATTAAGAAGTATACAGTGAGTTGTCAGATAATTGATTTATTATGCCAGGCTGTTTGACCTTTGACATCTCACTCGTGGCTTACGCCACTCGTGAGGTTACCTGAGGTCAAACAGCACTTGTGTAGATAAATCATTTATCTGACAGCTCACCATTGTATATCCCTTATATATTTTGAATAAAATGTTTTCTTTTGTCTGCTGGGAATTTGTTTTTTGCCAGTTAAGCTTTTGATTGATGGTTAAAGTGGTCAAGTGAAAGTACCATTAATGTAGGTCACTGCCATTTACCCACTGTCCAAATGGGTATGTTTTCAGGTCTTAGAATAACCTCAAATGCATTTCAAATCGTAAAGAAACTAACATCTTTCTGGGACTTGTTTTAACGCACTTCATGCCACTCATTCTAGAAGTTGGTAAAAGTCCTTTTTTATTAGGAAAGATTGATAGCTTCTTGTTTTTTTCCTCAATAAAACTTTATATTTTTTTCCATACTAACATTTACAAAGTCTTACGATAAAACTTGAACCAAATAACAAAACAAGTTTAAAAATAAACATTTTGAGTGGGTACTTCTGAGCTAATTTATTATGAGATGTTCTGTCCCCACCACTTGATATATATTTTTTTTTTTTGTAAACTTTTATTTTAGTCATCAGCAAACCAACATTCTGTAGCATATCATATAAGGATACATATTCACCATACCAAGAGAGCTTACTCATCATGAACACACCATTCTGCTTCTTTGGTGATGTATAGCAAACACTGTACTCTCATGATTAATCTTGCTTGCAGTCATTTATTTTTAACCTGGTAGGGAGGAGCAGGGCTTAAAGTGTGTGTGTGTGGGGGATTGCTGGGTCTATTTATTTAAAATTTGGTGACCGGGAAAGGCACACTGAGCTGAGGGCTCATTTCCAGGTGCCAATGGTGAGAAAATCACAGAGGTTGGACATGTTAAAATAAGGCATTTTGCAGAGGATTACAGAAATAAACAGGAGCATAAATTGCTTGGGCACAGTGGACACAAAGGTGGGCACAGGTAGAGCAAAGCAAAAAAGAATACATAAGTGATACATACAGATTATAATATTACTCAAGAGTATTAAATGGCTAGGCACAATAGATACGAGGGTGAGGCACAAATATAAATAAGGCAGGTATTACATTTGAGGCACACTAGCATACTGATTGACTAAAACGAGGACACTTTGAGGCGTAGTAAGGGCTCCAGAGCAAAAGAGGGACTGGGTTGAAACAGGAGTGTGGGATCTATAGGCATTACAGTTTTGGAACGGTAGATGGACTTGTATTGCAGAGTTGTTTTAGCCTTTTTTTTTTTCCTTTCCAGTTGTGTTTATGCCCCCTGGCTGTTTGGCTAAGACCTCCTTCTGCCAGTGCCATGTCCCATTCTCCGAAGCTGCCCTAACCTAATGCACCAGGACTTCATGGATAACCCGAGACATCCTGCTGTTTTGCCCATTGACTTGCCCCCGAGGCAGGGTCTGCCTTCATATCCCTGGCAGGGTTCTCCCTTATGTAAGCCAGTCACCCACGGTGGAGCAGAAGCCCGAGAGTATCCCTTGTGGTCAGAAGAGGAAGCCCAAGATCATTGGAAGTGGGGCGCAGGTAGGGCTTCATGTGCCAAAGTATTGCTGTTTTTTCCTCTTCCTTCTGGGACACAGCCCGACACCAAGTACACTCCCATGCTGGTGTTGGTACGTCTCTGTCCTCCCTCGCTGCAGCTGCTCCAGCTGTGCCGCCACCAGCCTTCATTCAGTGGTGGTCAAGCAGTGGAGCCAGTGCCTCCCCCACCAAAAAAGAAGGAGCAGTCGAACAGATGCTCCTACCTCCTTCCTCTGCATGCCCTCTCGACTTGAGCTAATTTCCGAACTTAAGACACCAGCGGGTTGGGCGGTGGCGCTACTGCTGCACTGACAGGCCTGCTCTTTTTTTTGCTTTGTTGCACAGAATTTGCCTTTTCATCATCCTTAAGCATACAGAAACAGACATTTTCACTATCAACATAAAAATCCAGCACTGAACATTAAGATACTGTAGAGCACTGAGAGACACAGGGACAGCTATGTGGAGGAGGTAAAGGATCTCAAAAAGTTAAATAAAAAAAAAAAAAAGTGTGCTGGCCCTGTGGTGCCAGGTGATAGGGGATCATCTGGCATGCTGGCAATCCAGGTACGCGCCCGAGCCCGGGACGACAGGAGCGGTGGCTGGCAGGGGGGGCTCAAGAGCGTCTTATGGATGCTCTCCTCCCGGGGGGAGGGCCAAAGCACATAGCCCTTTGGCGGCTCCTGGTGGCCGGTTCCGGCATCTTGCATTGCGATGTGGGTGACCACCAGGACGCCGCAGCATGCACTTCTGTGGGGCAGGGACAACCAGGAACAAGGAAAATGGCCGCCCAAGCTGCTGAATTACGGTGGCCCATCCTCCATTGCTGCAAAGCCGGGGGAGTCCATTATTGTCTTCCATCATTGGAAGATTTGTGGTTGGCTCTGGGTAAATTTGGACTCCTTCATGTTAGTTAAGCTCTAAAACAGACTAAAGTCTGTTATTTTGAGGCAGATGTCATCAGTCAGAACCATACCGCCTAACTGTCCCTGATTTTCAGGGATGTCCCTGATTTTTACCTCAAAATTTTACTCTCTCCCTCCTAAAAACTGTGTTTCTGTGACCAAACACTGGAGGTTGTAAGCACAAAATAATGTCTAACATTAAAGTTACAGACCTGTTCTTCCTTAAAAAATGCATTAAAACAACATGAAGTCTTGCTATATTATGACAATTGCAGTATGACAGCAGGTTAGAACTACTCCGGAGGTAAAATAGTTAACTTTCCATGCAGGCATGGAACTTAGAGCGCGAGCTCGGTTGAAAACTCTGTCTGTTGTGCTTCAAACGCCAACTGTCAGATTCTTTACTCCGCCTCACTGAACAGTCGCTCCGGAGATTTCTCCTTCTGCTCGGTTCATTTTGTCGGTTTAAAAGTATTATTTTTCGTTTTAATAAATTAAACCGCAACCGGTCGGTTCAAGCTCTGTCTGTGGTAATGTAAGTAATAGATAGGTTTTACATTTATTTTTCTGTGTGGAACTTGTAATTCTTTATCGGTTCGGTTTGAACCGATCAGGTTGTATTTAAAATCTACTAGTCCTTTTTTAGAGTGCGGTTCCTGGTTCTTATCGGTTCTAAAAAACGGATTTCATTATGTTTTTTCCACGACCCGTGACACGGTTGGGAACCGATAAGGGTGTCTTGCTTGGTGGATTGCCATAAACGGGCAAGTTGGTTAGGCTGGCATTATGTCTGAGAAACCCAAAAGAAAAACCTGACCCACTGGGTTTCAACACTGTAGTGTTTGTGGGGAAGCTTTTGAAGAGGCTGACCCACACACCACATGTGTCTATTGTCTGGGGTTTGACCACCTCAATTCAGACTGCCAGATTTGTCAAAATTTCCCTGCTGCCACCATAGATAAGAGAGTTGATAGGCTCAGGGAAAGGGAGGCCAAAAAGTCCGCTGACCCGGATGGCCAGCCTGGTTCGGTGCCAACCGAACCGGAGGGACTGTCCTCTGACCAGGGCGATACTTCCTCGGGCAAACGAAGAGCTGGTTCTGAGGAGCCAGTTCCAGCAAAAAGGACTAGAAAGTCAGGTAGTGTAGAGCCAAAAGTTCCCTCCCCAACTGCTGAGGAAATAGCTAAAGCAATTCAAATTGTCCAGTCTCTCTCTCTCCAGTTCCGACCGAACCGACACCTTCAGGTAAGCGTTCGGTTCGGCCGGTTCCACCAGTTCAAGATTATGATTTTGAGGATTTTTATGAACCGGGAGGGGAAGAGGAATATGAGGAGAGTGAATATGGTTTTGAAGATCTGATGTGCCCATTGATCCGGACATCTCTCCAGATAGACCCCTAGGTTTCTCCTCCAAGGCTTTCTGAGTCCCTCTCATTTCATGTTTTATAAAAAGTTGCTGAAACTCTCCAGCTCCTGTTGAGGAAGCTGTTGATGACCAAGAGGAGCCAGACTATGTAGAAATGATGGATATTCCAGAGTCTAGGAGACTGTCTATTCCTTTGCATAAACCTTTTCGGAAACAGACAGTAACAGTTTTAAAAACTCCTCACACTATACCTCCTGTGGATAAAAGGATGGACAAGAGGTATACCTTATCAGGCTCCGACACTGATTTCCTCACTCAACAATGCAGCCATATGGGGGTGGTGCAGGCTGCAGCCTGTGACAAGGCTAATATTCCCCTAGCTTCACACCCCCCTGAGAAGGACTCCAGGAAGATTGATGCTATGGCAAAGAAACAGTACATGGCAGCATCTTTGGGACTCAGACAAGCAAATTATATGGCTTATGCTGCTAGGTACCAGAAATCCAGATGGGATACTGTGCTGGCCCTAGTGAAACAAGTCCCTGACCAGCTTGCCAGGGAGCTGGAACAGGTGGCTATGGATGGTATTGAGGCATCCAAGGTGCAATTTCATGCTGCAGTGGACTCTAATGATGTTTCATCAAGAGTCATGGCTACATCTGTGGCACTTCGCAGGATGGCTTGGCTCAGATGTACTGCCCTGTCTCAGGATACCCAGTCTAAGGCCATGGGTTTTCCTGTTGTGGGAAATTCTGTATTTGGGGAGCAAACAGAGAATTACATGAAGAAAATGGATGAATATAGGACCACCTATAGGAGTGCACAGGCCAAGGAAAGGCAGGCCACTCCTCAAAAGCAGCTTCCTAGAGGCAGGGGCAGGCCTTTTCATAGGCCTTTTTACCAAGCCCAAGCTTCCTCCTCCGCCTATGCTCAGAGGGGGTTCTTTAGAGGGAGAGGCAGACGGGGCAGGTCTGCTTCCACCCCTCAGCCCAAAGCCCCTGCCAAGCAGGCACCCTGATGGGATTGCCAGGCCGATTCTCCTCTACCTGTAGGGGGCAGGCTGGCTTACTTTGTCCAGGACTGGAAGTCTTTAACATCAGACAAGTGGGTCCTGGAAGTAGTAGTTAGGGACTGGTTCTCAGCTTCAAAAATTTCCAAAGCTGAGAACCAGATCTTTCCACCTGCAACTCCATCAGAGGCACTCGCCCTAGAGGCAGAGGTCTCTACCCTCCTGGCTCTCAGAGCTGTGGAAAGGGTTCCTCCCTACACCAGGGCAAAGGTTTGTACTCCAGGTACTTCCTTACCCCAAAAAGACAGGAGAATGGCGGCCCATCCTGGATCTCAGATATTTAAACAAGCACCTTTAAAGCCAACGCTCAAAATGGTGACTCTGGGAATTATCCTACCCTCTCTAAGGCCAGGGACTGGCTAGCTTCCCTGGACCTCAAGGATGCCTACTTCCATATTCCCATCAGAAGCTCCCATCGAAAGTACCTCAGGTCGAGCTGCCTCAGGCCACTACCAGTTCAGAGCAATGCCCTTCGGCCTCACTTCTGCCCTAAGGTATCTTACCAAATGCCTGGCTGTAGCAGTTGCCTACCTAAGAAGGCAAAAGATTGCCATCTTTCCTTACCTGGACGATTGGCTCTTAGTAGGCCAGTCCCCAGACCCGGTCAATTTACACCTTCAGATAACTCAGCAACTGCTTACCTCTCTAGGTTTCCTTCTGAATCTCTCAAAGTCAGTTCTAGAGCCGGTCCAGCTTCTTACCTTCATAGGCGCAGAACTGAACACACAGGAAGCCAGGGCCACCCTCCCCTGGACAGGGCAAAGACCCTAGTCTCCCTGGCCTCCTCATTTTCCCTGCAGGTCTCCCGGCCAGCAAGGCATTTTCTGCAGCTCCTAGGACACATGGTTGCTTCCACAGCAGTTGTGCAAGGAGCAGGATTTCAGATGAGGGACATCCAGTTCCATTTGAGAGCTTTTTGGTCTCAAAGAAAGGATCCTCTTACCAGTAACTCGAACCCTGATCCAAGCCCTACAGTGGTGGCAGGATCAGAGCAACCTGAGACAAGGGGTTCCTTTTGTCACTCAGTCTCATTCTCTAATCCTTACTACAGATGCGTCCCTCTTGGGCTGGGGAACTCACATGGGCGACCTCACCACCCAGGGTCTGTGGTCTCCCAGGAATCTCTGCTCCACATCAACCTGTTGGAGCTCAGAGCAGTTTTCTAGCACTTCAAGCTTTTTCCAAATCTGTTCAGAACAAGAGTATTCAGGTCAGAACAGACAACACCACTACAATGTGGTACATCAACAAGCAAGGGGCATGGCTCTCGGCCTTGTGCACCAGGCGATGAAGTTGTGGTCTCTAGCTTACTCCCTGAACACCTCCCTTACGGCAGTTCACCTCCCAGGCAAGGACAATGTCCTGGCAGATGCTCTCAGCAGGATTTCCCAGGGCCACCACGAATGGTCACTGGATCCCCTGGTCTCGAGAGTAGTATTTGCCAGATGGGGCACCCCGCAGATGGATCTTTTTGCAGCCCCAGACAATCACCAACTTCCTCTTTTTTGCTGCAGGCCCCCAGTGTTGGGCTCACTCCCTCCGGATGCCTTAGCCCTCAGTTGGGAGGAGAAGTTTCTCTATGCCTTCCCTCCCTTTCCTCTCCTGTTCAAAGTGCTAGTCAAAATCAGATCCCAATCATGCAAAGTCATTCTGATAGGCTGGATTGGGCCAGACAGCCCTGGTATCCACTCCTGCTGTCCTTAGTAGTCCATCCTCCCTGGAATCACAATCTGTTAACCTGTGCCCAGGAAGGGTCTGACCAATCTCAAATCTCTCAATCTCAAGGCTTGGTTCTTGAAGAGTTAGAGTTTGTTGATTTACACCTTTCCCAAGGTGTAATGGATATATTGAAGGCAGAGGAAGCCTCCACCAGGGCTACTTACAATTCCAAATGGAAAAGGTTTTCCATATGGTGCTCGAAAAGCATATTTCTCAGTCTCTGCTGATCTACCCACAGTCCTGGATTATATGGTCCACCTGAATTCTTTGGGGCTGAGACCAGCTACCCTGAAGGTGCACTTGGCAGCTGTGTCTGCTTTTATTTCAGCAGGTAAATCCTCTTCCTTTCAGCTCATCCTGTATTTTCCAAGTTTTTAAGGATTGTTTCACACCAACCTCCATTCAGGGATCCTGCCCTGCCTGGGATCTTAATGTTTGCATTGCTCAGCTTATGCAACCCCTTTGAGCCCTTGTCTTCAGCTGAGCTCAAGTACTTGACTTGGAAAACTGTGTTTTTGTAGCGTCACCTCTGCCAGACGCATAAGTGAATTACAAGCGCTGTCAGTGGAGCAGGAGTTTATCTTTTCACAGAGATAAGTGGTCCTTCGGACTAACAGAAAGTTCCTGCCTAAGGTGGTTTCAGATTTCCACCTTAATCAATCTGTTTCACTTCCAGTGTACTTCACTGACCACTCCTCCTCTGGGGAGAGGATGCTGCACAGCCTAGATGTGAAGAGAGCCCTTAGTTACTACATAGAGCTGCACTAAGGGTCATAGGTTTGACTCCTCCAACTGTTCCTCACCTATGGTGAAGTTGGTAAAGGAAGCCAGCCACTAAAAGATCCATTGCCAGGTGGATTGTCTCTTGTATCCAATTCTGCTATGAGAAGTTGGGTAAGTTCCCCTCAGGCCTGAGGGCTCACTCTACCAGAGGTACAGCTGCTTCTCTGGCTGCTGCCAGAGACATTCCTATTCTAGAAATATGTCAAGCAGCTACCTGGAAAACAGTTCACACTTTTACCAAGCATTACTCCCTGGACATCCAGGCTAGGAGTGATGCTCGGTTTGGCACAGCCGTGCTTCAGAGCCTATTTCCTAGGTAGGTTCTGTCCCTCCTCCATGGGGTACTGCTGTGTAGTCTGCAATTGTCATAATATAGCAAGACTTCATGTTGTTTGAAGAAAAAATTACTCACCTTAGTAATGTTGTTTCTTCTAATGGAGTCTTGCTATATTATGACCTTCCTCCCTGCCTGCCCCTCTCAGAACCTCTGTTTTGGGATGTGGGTGGGCAGTACATGGTTGGCATTTTTTTTGATGCCCACCTTGTTGTTTTTCACCTACCTTTTTGGGTGAATTGGTGTTGTGTTTTTGCATTTTTGGGTCTCCTGACTTGAGTCTTTGTTTTAGGCCAAAAATGAGTGTTTATGTTAGTAGCCAGTTGGCTAGTGTAGGTTTACAGCTCCTACACAGAACCTTAGTGAGTTTTAGCTCGTAAAGATCTGACAGTTTGCATTTGAAGCACAACAGACAGAGTTTTCAACCGAGCTTGCGCTCTAAGTTCCATGCCTGCATGGAAAGTTAACTGTTTCACCTCCGGAGCAGTTCTAACCTGTGGTCATACTGCAATTGTCATAATATAGCAAGACTCCATTAGAAGAAACAACATTACTAAGGTGAGTAATTTTTTCTTTTACACTAAGCCCCTTATTCTACCAGCTTCCTGAGTCAGTGACTCACCAATTTTGAAGATGTGTCCCTGATTTTTCTAAGCCTTGTCCCTGATTTATGAGGCAGGAGGTTGAGAGGTATAGTCAGAACCTGAATGAAAAAATTGGGAAAAGTAGCAACAAATAAGAGCTTGGGAGGGTGGGGGTGGTCTTTGCAGACCAGACGTGTAGCAGGGGCCATTTTCCATGTCTCAGTCATCTCATATAATGAAGACGTGAAATGAGCTCCTTGGCATGTGGGAATCCAGAGGCTGTTCATTTTTCCACTGGCTATTAGATGTCTTTAACATAACTATTGCTGATCACCAGTGTTCAACCTGAGAGTTTTAAACCCAGTTGCATTTTGACTAATTCACACATGAAGTTTTCAACCAAATAACCAAACTCTTAACCTAACCACTTAAAAATGCATTTAGAACCACAGTAGCAATTTTGCTACTTGACCAGTTAACATGTGGGGTTACAGCTGAAAATACAGAAATGGCTAAGTAACATGCAGTATGGTTAGTGGTAGCTTGTACAGTGCAGTTATGTCCACAGCTTACATATTAATGCTTTCTGTATTAACAGCAATGAATCCGACGTGGTTGAACACCTGGATGAAGTTTATCACACGGGAACTTTTGTCCAGATCCATGAGATGCAAGATCTGGGAGACAAGCTGCGCATGATCGTAATGGGGCACAGACGGTAACTGTTATCTTTTTATAAACAAAGTCCAGTTTTCTTTTGTTTGTTTGTTTTGTTTTGATGATTTACAAGCCAGGAGCACGCTCTGTACCAGTGAATGAGACACCTATGTGTTAGTGTTACCGTGCCAGTATGGTAGCCTGAGATGATTGTTGTTCTTGATTAATGCATAGAAACATAGACAGTGTACTCAGAAAAAGACAAGTGGTCCATCGTGTTTTGTTGTTTTTTTAGTCTGAAAACGTGATCCTGTTGAGCGTCTTAAAGACAAAATGCAAGATCATGCTTGATACTGTGAAGCCCCTCACTAAAATCCCAACACAGGCACACTCCTTAGTTTGAAAAGGCCAACATCAGCTTGGGTGGGTGGTGTTGATGGTGTCCCTTGAAAACTGATCAGAAATTAAAGAGGATTTTGCCTTTCTGGCCAGATCCATTCTTCATGAAATCAAATAACAAAAACTATCTGTTTTTTTAATGCTGGGCATCCATATGTATTTTGTGGTTGGTGTAGTAGTTATATAATAAACAAGCTGTTGCCACTTAATAAGATGTTCTAAATGACTTAAAGGGAATTGTCCATCAGGTCTTGCCCCACACATTTTACAAAAACATTATTTTTTTTTAACCTTTCCTGGATCTTCTTATAGTCACTTTTATCTGGTTTATCATGCTGTCCCTCCTGCCCAGCATTTGGTACACAGCGCCTCTAGCTATGCATCGCAGTACCTCCCGCAGCTGACATCATAGCCAGGTTCAGCCGTGGGAGAGTGTATTGCAGGTATAATTGGCATGAGTTATTAAATGCTCCATTCCATAATTTACTGACCCTGGTGCCATGGCCAGGGTAAGTATAGACTTGTGATGGCCTGATGGTGTATCTTCACTAGACTTTGCTGTTGTTTGGGGGACCGGGTTTTAGTGTTTTGTAATTTTACTCAGGTTATATGAAATTCAGTAGCCAGGTGGCCAGGGACTACTGAAAAATTATTAGTAGCAACTGATGTACATGCTTTTTTTTTTTTCACTTTATTTAACCATCGACCACCACTGGGCTCCATCTAGCCATTTTTGGGTACTCGCTGTTCAGCAGCGTCAGGATGCAGGGTGGGGTTGGAGTGGCACTGTACATAAAAGTCAGCACAGGGGCCACAGAAGACAGCACCCTAAAAGGGGAGAGTGGGATCGAATTGGTATTGGTACAGTTAGCAACAGTTCAGGGAGGGTTACTAGGGTGGGAGGGTATACAAGCCACCAAACGAGTGCTGGGAGAGGAAATGAGGGCAGTAGCAAACGGGGATGCTGTACTGTTGGGAGATTTCAGCTTATCATTTATGGACTGGGAAATCCCATTGACCAAAAGTGCATGGAGTCAGGCGCTGACAGAGGTAATGAAGGAGTGCCTACTAACCAAGTGGGCTACGGAGCCTACCAGGGAAGGGACTGAACTGGACTTGGTGCTCTACAGTGGGGACAGCATAGGAGAGGTCAGCGTACAGGAGCCCCATGGGGCCACCGACCACAATTTGGTGTGGTTTAGCATCCTGCTGGAAACCCAACACTCAAATTCCAGTACAGTGATAGTGAATCTCAGCAGGGAGATTACACAAAGGTGCGGTAATTAATGCAGAAGAAACTTGTGGTGGAGGGGGGGAAGCGGAAAGGAGTTGAAGCCAAGTGGGGAAATTGTATTGCTGAGAACTGTGGAAGCAAGTAACTTCTGTTTGAGGCAAGTAAGAAAGAAAAAGAAACACAAAAGGCCCTTTAGTTCTTGAGGAAAGTGGCAGAAGCAATAGTAGGGCAGCTTTTAGGAAGTACAAGGGCGACCACCAAATGGAAACTAAGGAAACCTGTGTTGAAAAAACAGGAGACGCTAACAGAGTGCTAAGGAAGGCGAGAGCAGAGGTCGAGCTGTAAATAACAGTGGGTATAAAGGAAGGGGACAGAACTTCCTTCTGCTATATCAAGGAACAGCAGAGGAAAAATTGGGAATCTTCCAGTTTAATGAAGGATGGTAAATTGAGGAAGATGACAAAAAGGCAGATTTTCTAAACAAATACTTTATGTTCAGGCCTCATGAAGAAAGAGGAGGGACCACTCCCAGAGTGGGATTCTAGCGGGTGATGGGGTAATTAAGAATGGAAGGGATGGCAGTGGAGACGGTACTCAAGGGGTTCAAGCCTGAAGGTGAACAAATCATCAGGCCTCGATGGCCTGTACCCTTGGAGGTTAAGCGAGGTTGCCCTGTAACTGATCAATTTAACTGCCCCATTGAAATGAGTGGTACTAGTGGATTGGAGGGTCGCCAGTGTGATCCCACTCCACAGGAGTGGAAGTAGAGAGGAGTCCGGGGACTGCAGCCCGGTCAGCGTAACCGTGACCTTAGAAACCATTACAAAAGAGTATATAGTGGAGTGGAGTGACTGGAATCCAAAGGGCTCCAGGACAAGAGGCAGCATGGGTTTGTGTCAGGCAGCTTATACTAGACAAACTTGATAGATTTCTTCTACTGGAGCACGGAGACAGTTGATACTAAATCTGGACTTGGCAACACTGTCGACCCTGTTCCTCGTAGGAGACTTGTGAAAAAGCTGATGGATCGGGGGATTTAATTTTTTCCTCCCTTAAAGCAAAGTTTATTAAAGAGCAGCTGACACTATTCTTCCCTCGATTCAAGTAGCTCTTGGCAAAAAGTTGCCTTCCAGAGGACCAAAACCACCCCTATTTTCAATCTATTCCATCATGCATTAACTATTTGATTTACTGTACGCGTGATCCTGCTTCCATATTGCTGAAAGCTGCTCAGTGCCCGCCGCAGCCATGCCTCTAAAAACATGTTGTAATTTGGGGGGGGCGCACTCTGTAAATGCATGTTTACTTCATATGCACTTACACATGTTAAGGGGATGTATAAATGTAATTCTACCCCTCAACATGTGTAAGTATCTATAAAGTAAACTTTACAGGATGCCGCTCCCCCCCCCCACCCAATATTACTATCTGTAGCCATTAGTAACCCTGCAGCCTGTTCCAAACATAGCACTGTCAGAATGCTGTCTTAGGGGTGTGCTGCAGTGGGCACTGAGTGGCTTTCAGCAGTACGGAAGTGGGATTGCAAGTACAGTAAATTAAATGTCTAATTAATGCCTGACAGAAGAAATTCAAAAAAGGGGCAGATTACATATTCTGGTTTGGCAACTCCTTGCCATGAGTTGCCTGACCAGAGGTTTCAGTAGCTCTTTAGCATACATTGACACCTGGGGGCCAGTAAGCAAATTAACTATTTTTTTTTTTAGTAACTTGCTAGGGGGAAGAACTCGGAGGGCAGTTGTCAACAGGGAATACTCAGGTTAAAGAGGTCACTAGTGGGGTACCACAGGGATCAGTCATGGGGGTCAGTCTTTTTTTTTTTTTCAGTATATGCATCTGTGATATAGGGCAGCAGGTCCAGGGTAAAATTGGCATTTATGCAAATTATATCAAAATCCGGTAAATACAGTGGAGGGAATGAAAATGGACCTGGACAGACTGGAAACTTGGTCCAAGGTGTGACACTCAACTTTTATACCAAAAGTATAAAGTCAGAAACATTGGCAGAAGAAACCCAGAAACAGAGTACTGGTTGGGGACGTGAAGCGGTGAAGGTGAAGCAGACATTGGAGGAAAGGGACCTGGGGGTCATTATGAGTGACAGTTTAAAGACCGATGCCCAATCCCAGAAGGCCGCATGGAAAACAAATAGGATATTGGCGTGCATAGGGAGAGGATTTGCTGTTGGAAGGAGGAATGTGATTCTGCCCCTGTACATCCATGGTGAGACCTCACCTGGAATACTGTGTACAGTTCTAGAGACTGAATAAGGACAGGGACATCTTGAAAGCTGTTCAATGAAGGGCCACGAAGATAATTCAAGGGTAGCAGGAGGGAGGGGAGCTTCAGGAGGGATGCAAGGAAGTTTCACTTTATAGTAAGGGTGGTGGATAAGTGGAATATGTTTCCAGAAGAAGTGGTTGTAGTGGAGTCTCTTGCTGGCTTTAAGCATGTCAGTGGCTCAGCGGGTTGCACACTCATCTCTGAGGCCGGAAGATCATAAGGCTTTGTGTTCTAGCCCCACACCAGGCACTTGGGTTAACTCCCAATACTGACACTGTGGTACAGCATTGGGGGGTTGAGGTGCTGTGCCCCTGAGGTGCCATCTTTCAGATGAGATGTTAAACCAAGGTCCCGTCTGCCTGTTCTGGTGGTAGTTCGGGTGGTTGTTAAGGATCCCATGGCACGTCTCGAAAAGAGTTGGGGAATTTTTCCCGGAGTCCTGGCCAAATTTCTCCCATTCACTAAAAAAATACCACTAACAGCTTAATCTGGTTCAGTGTCAGTTTGCTTCCATCTGTATCCCTGTCCTCCAGGACGCGGCAAAAAATAGGCAGAATTGTCTAGTCCTCCTTGCCCGGTCAACAAAAACGAAGTAAATAAATGTGGGAAAGGCCCAAACCAGATGAGGTAGGGAAGGGGCAGTCGAGGGAAGGAGATGTGTGGACCAGGAAGGGGGTGTCATAATACATTCAGGGGGCCATCGGTAAACTAGCTCCAGTTCAGCATTAGCCTGGCTGGGTGCAGATGTAGGCAGGTGCTGTGCAGACTCAGTGGGCCGTTGAGCCTTTTTCTGCCATCAATATCTATGTTTCTATTTATCCTTATGATAGAAACATAGAAACATAGACTTTGACGGCAGATAAGGACCGCTAGGCCCATCTAGTCTGCCCATTTCCCTACCTACAGGATAGGCCGCAGATCCTAGTTAACCAACAGCCTATTTCTTCCTACCCCCACAAGAATTGCCTTATGTCTGTCCCATGCATTCTTGAATTCTCCCACAGTTTTAGACCACAACCTCCTCAGGAAGGCTGTTCCATGCATCCACTACCCTCTCTGTGAAATAATACTTCCTCACATTGCCCTGAACCGCCTCTCCTTCTATCTTTAAATTGTGTCCCCTTGTTCTTGCAAGTCTCTTTCTGAAAAATGCTACCCTCTTGGACTTTGTTGATTCCACTGAGGTACTTAAAAGTTTCTATCATGTCCCCCTCTCCCTTCTTTCCTCAAGGGTATACATATTAAGCTCCTTTGGTCTCTCCTCATACGGCTTCTCTTGCAGACCCTGCACCATTTTAGTTGCCCTCCTCTGACTGCCTCTATCCTGTCTATGTCCTTAGGAGATGGGGTCTCCAGAACTGGACACAGTACTCCAGATGGGGTCTCACCAACTGTCTGTACAGAGGGATAACAACTTCCTGTTTTGCTGCTGATGCCTCTCCTATACATCCCAGTATACCCCAGCCCTCCCTACTGCCTTCTCACATTGCTTGCTAACCTTAAGGTCATCTGATATGATTACCCCAGGTCCCTTTCCTTTTTGTTGTTGTTACTACCTCCCACCCATTGTGTATTCTTCCCTGGGTTCTGTTTCCCAGGTGCATTATTTTGCACTGCTTTGCATTGAATCCTAGCTGCCATGCTTCTGACCATTCCTCCAACCTTGCCAAGTCCCTTTTCATCCTTTCCACGCCTTCTTGTGTATCAACCCTGTTACAGATTTTTGTGTCATCTGCAAAAAGGCATACTTTTCCTTCCAGTCCCTCTGCAATGTCACTGATGAAGACATTAAAAAGGACTGGACCCAGTACTGAACCCTGAGGTACCCCACTAGTAACCCCCCTTTCTTCAGAATGGACTACATAGAAACATAGAAACATAGAAGTTGACGGCAGATAAGGACCGCAAGGCCCATCCAGTCTGCCCATTTCTTTTTCTACCTCATAAATGTGCCATCGGCCTTTGCTCTGTTAGTGGCCTATCTATTCATACTCATTTGTATTGCTCCCTTATGCCTATCCCATGCCTGTTTGAAGCCCTGCACTGTATTCATAGCCACCACTTCTTGAGGTAAGCCATTCCATGCATCCACCACCCTTTCTGTGAAAAAGAATTTCCTCACATTCCCCCTTAATCGGCCCCCCTCTAATCTCATGCTGTGTCCTCTTGTCCTGCTATTTTTCTTATATTTAAACATGTTAGACTCTTTCACCTTGTTAATGCCCTTAAGGTGTTTGAATGCCTCGATCATATCACCTCTCTCCCTCCTTTGCTCAAGGGTACACATATTGAGCTCTGTTAATCTGTCCTCATATGTCTTCTGATGCAGTCCCTGCACCATTTTGGTTGCCCTTCTCTGGACTGCCTCAATTTGGTTAATGTCCTGTGAAGGTGTGGCCTCCAATACTGCACGTAGTACTCCAGATGGGGCCTAACCATGGTCTTGTAAAGAGGGATTATTACCTCCCTCTTACGACTTGTGATACCCCTACTAATATATCCTAACACCCCATAGCCTTACCTACTGCTTTAGAGGTTTGCTTGGATGATTTCAGGTCATCAGTGATGATGATGCCCAAGTCTCTTTCTTCCTTTGTGACTGCCAGCAACTCCCCTCCCAGCCTATAAGTGGCTTCAGGGTTTCTCTTCCCTATGTGCATGATCTTGCACTTCTTTGCATTAAATCCCAGTTGCCACTCTTCTGACCATTTTGCTAGTTTATCCAAATCTCTTCTCATTCTGCCCACCCCATCTGGATCATCTACTCTGTTGCAGATCTTGGTGTCATCTGCAAACAGACAAACCTTACCCTCTAGTCCATCTGCAAGGTCACTAATGAAGATGTTGAAGAGGACTGGCCCCAGGACTGATCCCTGAGGTACCCCACTTGTGACCTGCATCTCTTCTGACTGTATACCGTTTACCACCACACTCTGTTTTCTGCCCGACAACCAGTTTGCCACCCAGTTGACCAACTTCTGACCCACCCCGAGCCTACCCAGCTTATTTATCAATCTTCTATGTAGAACAGTGTCAAAAGCTTTGCTGAAGTCAAGGTAGGCAACATCAACTGCTCCCCCTTGGTCCACCACTCTGGTTACCCAGTCAAAGAAATCTACGAGATTAGTTTGCTGTCTTGGATCCTGTGCCCCTATGGATTCCAGGTGTTGCACTATCCTTTCCTTAAGGAGTGCCTCCATAATCTTGCCCACTACTGAGGTAAGACTGACTGGTCTGTAGTTCCCTGCTACCACTCTTGTGGAGCGGGATCACATGAGCCCTTCTCCAGTCTTCTGGGACCTCTCCTGTGCTCAGAGACTCACTCAACAGTTCTGCTAATGGCTCTGCTAGTTCCACCTTTAGCTCCTTAAGTACCCTGGGATGTATGCCATCAGGTCCCATTGCCTTATCCACCCTGAGCTTAGCAAGCTCTTGTAGGACCCTTTCTTTTGTGAAGGGAGTAGTGCTCACCTCCCTCCCCCCTGTGTCCATGATGCTGAGCTGTGGGCCCTGCCCTACCTTCTCTTCAGTAAATACTGAGCGAAAGTATCTATTTAGCACCACTTTGTTTTGAAGAAGTGGAGCAAATGCCTGCAGGGCTAGGTACACTGCTCTGAGCTCCAGAAGATTTATGTGCAACATGGATTCTTGAGGAGACCATGTGCCACTTACTGTATAACCTAACATGTGTGCTCCCCAACCCAGAAGGGATGCATCTGTTGTAAGAACTAGGGAGGGTTGTTCCTCTGTGAAAGGAACCCTACCCAAAGGTTTTGTTTGTTCAGCCACCACTGCAGTCCTGTAGGAGAGTTTGGTGCTGGAACCAGCTTGGATAGAGGATCTGTCCTCTCTGAGTCTGACCAGTACTGTCTCAGGTGGAACTAAATGTCCCTCATTTGGAATCTGGAACCTAGTACCACTGTGGTGGCATCTGCCATGTGGCCCAAGAGTCTGAGGAAGTCTCTGACTGGTTTGGGTTTTCCTGGTACAAATGAGTTTGCAATTCGTAAAATACTGACTACCCTGTCCTGAGGCAAGATTGGTTTTCAGTTCTGCTCCAATGAACTCGAGTACCTGAACTGGTACTTGCTGAGACTTCTGCTCGTTTATGAGGAAACCCAGGGATTCCAGAGTAGACTTTGTTAGTGCTAAGGCCTGCTCTGTAAGTTATAGCGATGGACCTACCACTAACCAGTCATCCAGGAGGAAAGACTAATACTCCTTGTTTTCTCAGAAACTCCACTATCACTGCCAGACACTTTGTGAATGCCCTTGTTGCAGAAGTCAGGCCAAAAGGAAGGGCTGCAAACTGATAATGGCCTGAGGCCAGTCTGAACCTCAGAAACTTTCTGTGAGAAGGTCTGATGGGGATGTGAAAATAAGCATCCTTTAAATATAGGGAGGCTAGCCAGTCTCCCTTTGTAAAGTGGGGAATGATCAGAGCAAGAGTGACCATTTTGAATTTTGGTTTCAGAATATGTCTGTTTAGAAGCCTTAAATCCAGGATAGGTCGCCAATCCCCATTTTTCTTCTTTGTGAGGAAGTATTCTGAGTAGAAGCCTTTGCCCCATTGGTTTAGGGGCACAGGCTCCACTGCCTTGATAGCCAGCAGTTGTTTTTACTTCTGCATCCAGTAGTATCCTGTCTGCAGATGTAACTGGTGAAAATGTTCTTGCTCTCAGCTTGGGAAGGGATTTGAAGCTGACTGCCAAACCCTGGCTCACCATCTCCAGGACCCACTTGCCTGTGGGGATGGTATACCAATCCTGGAGAAAATGAGCCAGTCTGCCACCCACTGATGGATTTTTGGCAGGGGATGCGACATGTACTAGCTCGTCAGGAATTCTGAGTGGGCTGTGCCTGAGACACTGGGGAGGGAGAGGCTCTCCTGCCCCTTCTTCTGAAAGATCCTCTAAGCTGTTGCTGCACCCGAGAGGCCTGAGCTTAGAAAACAGGTCTGGAGTAGGATCCCCTACCCCTGCCTCCCCTGGTCTGGGGCCTATCCTTAGAATTACTTCTATAGGTGGCCTTATAATCTTCTACCTTCTTCATATAGGCCTTTGTCTTATCCCCAGATAGGGAATTTTTCTCGAAAGGACAGTCCATCGCCTTGGCCTAGGTGTCCAGGGTCAGGTTTGTGGCCCTGAGCCAGGCAAATCTTCTAAGTGAGACAGATAGTGCCATCAACCTGGCGGCAGAGCCATTAGTGTCCACAGCCATGTGAAACTGGTATTTTGTGGCATCTAAAGTGGCCCTTGCTGTATCCTGCAAGTCCACTGCCACCTCACCAGACACTTTGTCAGCCAGAGCTAACACTGCATTCCAGAGTGCCTTCTGGTATTGCACTGCATAGGCCATGTAATTGGCCTGTCTGAGAATGAGGGAAGCAGCCATGTACCCTTTCTTTCCCATTGTGTCCATCTTCCGAGAATCCTTATCTGGAGGATGGGTGGCCAGGGGAATCCTGGCTTTGTCACAAGCAGCATGCACAACCACGTCAGGGTCAGGGTGACTGAACAGAAAATCAGCTGTTCTAGCAAGCTGATATTTCTTATCAGCTTTTTTAGCAACTCCTCTAATAGAATTGGGAGTTTGGAATACTTGCATTGCTGCCTTTTTTAAGGACTTATGCACAGGCAGTAAAAAACATTTTGTTGGGGTTAACCCCATCATATCCAGGAATTCTGCTTCCTCCACATCCTCCTCTGTCTCCTGCAGACAGAAGTTAAGTGTTTCTACCATGCTTTTGACAAAAGCATAGTGTGAGGAATAATCCTCCGGGCCCCTGGGGGGAACCGAACTCCTGTCCTGGAGAAACCTCGGGGTGTATCTGTTCCTCCTCAAAATCATCGTCGTCCTCCTCAGGAAAGGAAGCCTGTGGCACCTGAGAGGGTGGAACCGGGGCAGTCGGTATTGGAACCGGACTGCAGCTTGCAGTGCTTGCAAGACCTGTAAGGCCTTGGCAATGTCCTCAGCTGAGGGCATACCAGTTTTGCCAGCTGGGAGTTCCTTAGCCTTCTCGGCCGGAGGCGCAGTGACATGTTTCTCCTTACATTTTTTCTTCAGTAGCACAGGTTCAGTCCCTGACACCACTGGTCTTTTTGTCTTACTCTGCTCAACTTTATCGGATCCTTTATCAGGATCCTTAGCTTTACCTCCATTCTTTCTTGTCCCAGAGGTGGAGGAACTAGTTTCACCAGTAATAGCAGAAGCAGGAGCCATTTCTTCCAATATTTTTGACCTTTTCTTAAGAGTTTTAGGGCAAAAAGTTTTACAAATGTCACAATTTGCAAAAATATGGCTAGTACCCAGATAAAATACACAGTGAATGCCTGTCTGCTTTGGCTATTATCTGACCACAAGACTCTCACAATTTAAAACCAGTGGGTAATGTGCGTTTTTTAGGCTTAACAGCAGGATCCTCTGACATTGAGCATGAATCGTTGAAAAAATAACGAATTATCAGTTCCTTAGAACCGAATACAACAATTATAAGCAACCACTAACGGTTCCTGACACCGAGAACTAAGAAATCCTATATAAGATTTAAATAAATATACGCGGTTAGGAACCTACCGCAAAAAATAAACAAATATAAAAGATTAAGGTAAAACCCTCACTAGAAATAGTGGAACCTTTGGTTCCAAGGAACCGTGAAGGAACCGCTAAATACAATAAAAATCAAACAAACTACAAAATATACTAAAACTAAAGCAGCAATCTGAAAAATAAAGAGAAAAACACTACTTAACAGATAATCAGATTTTAAAGAGGTTGAAGGAGACCTCTCCGGGACATCTTCACTAGGCAGGCGGAGTAAAGAATCTGAAGCACTCAGAGTGCAACAGTTGCCGGGGCAGCAGCCCGAAAGTGGCATGAGCCAACCGAGAGCTCCATCACCTGCATACAACTCCATCTCTCCAGGCAGTCCAACACAGGAGGCTGACCGCACCCGTTCAATCACAATGAGTGATTCCTGGGGTTAGAAAGAGGGAGAACAATAGGGGGCCAAGTACCAACCCCCGAGACACCCCAAAGGTTACCGGTGATGGCCCAGAGTAGGCTTTCTGGAACCTCGTATACTGTTGCCTACTCAAGAGGTAGTTAGTAAACCAGGCTAGGACGGGGGAGAAAGGCTGAGGGACTGGAGAACAGAGCCCAGCAGAGTGTGATCAACCAAATCAAAGGCCTTAGACAGGTTAGTGAAGACAGCCCCCATGAGTTTGCCTTGGTCAGTCACAGTTCTGATTTCGGAGGTGACCTGTGCAAGGGTAGTGGAGGTACTGTACCCTTTTCAGAACCCATGCTGCTCAGGGGAGAGGAGGCCATAGGTTTGGAGGAAGAGGGCTAGCTGGGAGGCCACTACCTTTTCAAGCAGTTGATTTACTGCAGATTGAATCGCTATGGGGCGATAGTTGGAGTATTTTGGGATCACCACGCTTGAGGACTGGGATCACACGAGCCACCTTCCATATGGCTGGGATAGACCCAGATATGAGAGAGGAGTTGAGAATGTGGGAGATTGGTTGGGCCAAGAGGGGGCCCCCAGGTTGAGTAGTTTGGGCTCGAGGTTGTCATGCCCAGCGCTAGAGTAAGGGGAAGAGACCAGCTAGAAGCTTCCATGTTTCTTTACAGGAGACAGACTTAAAGTAGAAGGGAGGGGGAGGAGGATGGGGCAGAGCACCACTAGCGGGACCCATATCATTTGTAACTGAAGGCATGGAGGTATAGTCAGACAGGTCAGAGAACAGGCCGTTAAAAGCATTGACTATAGTTTGGCCATTGTTGCAGCTGACTCTGCTGATTAGCAAGTCGGGAACCTGAGGGCAGGCCAGACCATTAACAGTATGTTTGATAGTGCGCCAGAAGCTCCTAGGGTTCTTGGCAGACACTTCAAGGGAGGATTTGCAGAAATCACTCTTAGATGAGCGGATTGCCCGCTTGCATGAGTTCCTGAGTTGCCTGCACACCTCAAAGTCTGATCTGTCCCCAGAGGTCTTGTATTTTTTCCCACTTTTTCCCAGCTTTATCAGGGCAAACAGGTCCCTTGCAACCATTTCTCAGGACAGTGCCCCTACTTTCTTTAATGAGTGGGGCATATCTAACTTGTAATGGAGTAAAAATGGTTAGGAAGCAGTCAAGAGCAGCCGAGGGGTCACAGACTGCATAGACCGGAGACTAGTCCGTCAGACTGAGGTCAGTAAGGAAGTTATTGATGTCAAACTTTGAGTAATCCCTCATCTGTATGACTTTTGGTGGGACCCTGGGAGTAAGGACCTTCCAGATACAGCCACAGGTAAGGCAACCCCAGGGGATTCTTCTCGGTCCAAAATGTCCATGAGGGGCTACTTACCCTCATTGGACTGGCTCAAACGGGACCAACATGGACTCCTAAATGAGTCGGAGAAGCATCCCGAAGGACACCGGGCCATGCTCGGTGGAAAGTTCTTTGACTGAACTGTAGTCAAAGAGGAAGTCTTAGGGAAGACCATGAACTCATGATCAGAGTCATTCGAGGACTCGTCAAAAATGGCCCTCGGCCGTTTTTTTATCTATTTATTTTTTTATTTATTTTATTATTACAGACCTTTCAAGAATCCTCTCCCAGAGTGATTCTCACCAACAACCAGCCTGGCAAGCAGGTGGCCGAGCAGCTGGCCTCCTTAACCAAAGTACTGACCTTTGGCTGCGGTGGTGGCAGTTCTACCCAAAGAGGTGAAGAAGCAGCAGCGGGTTTCACCTGCGAGGTGTGGACCAGTGGGGGTTACTACTGGCGACAGCCAGGAGACCAAAGGTGCAGGAAGTAGAGCCCTACCTTGCCTGCAATGGCCCACTGTTGCCAGAAGAGCTCCTCGAAGCACCGGTGCATCCTGCAGCACTGCCTCTTCTCAGCCAAGGATGAGGAGGACAAGAAATGTCGATGGCAACACCTCCAAGTCTAGCGGGATCAAGAGCGGGAACACCTTGACTATGATCTCGACTGCAACCTCAACCATCGACTAGCTGGTTGACGACGTTAACGGTCTTCTGGCAGGTTGTTGTAGACAACGTACCTGCCCACGCTCAGCAACATGGGTGCAGAAAACCTGACCTCCGGTGGAGGATATTTCTGTCTGCGGCTGAACGGGGACACCAACGGGACCACAGCCTCCTGGGTGAGATGCGGGAGCACTGCAGCTGAGCGATTAAATCCTCGATCTCGTCCAACAGCTGGTCGACAGCCTCTAGAAAAATCTTGGCAGTCTGCTCAACCGGAGTCTAGGTCAACTGGCTCGACAGGGAAACCAAAGAGCCCTCGACCCTCCCCCCCACAAAGGGGTGCTTGACAGTCGTGGAGCAGTTGGGCAAGTCAAGAGATCAGGAGGACCTCTATCGCTCCCGGTCCCATGACCAGCAGTGCTTGCTTTGGAGGTCCAAACACATTTCATGGAATTCTTCTCTGAAAGGCCTCTGATGCTGGCACCAGGGAACAGCACCGAGACTGAGGAGGTGCCCGCCGCAGCAGTTGCTGCTTCCACCTGAAGGGCTACACACTGTTCGGGCTGACCCAGCTGCAGCCAAGGCCTTCTTTCAGTCTTTAGGGCAGTCCTTTGATCCGCTCCAAAGGCTGAACCAGCGAGAACTGGAACTTCCTGTCCTTGAGAGACTCAAAAAGCATGCTTTTACAGAGAATGCAACCGTCCATGTCATGTTGCCCGCCCAGGCAGTACAAGCACGTGTCATGCAGATCAGTGACCAACATCTTTAACGGCACCGCACACAAAATCTGAAACCTAGCTTCCGCTGCTCCATCATCAGTCGTTGGATGGAGTTGAAGAAACCACAGAAATAGCTTTGGAAAAGTTCGAAAACTTCAAAGAAAAGAGTTCTCCTATGGCACAGAACACCTAAGCGGGGAGCCACGAAGGAGGTGACCTGTAATTCCAGTGGAAAGGAACATCTGACGTCACAGGGCAGAGTCGGGGCTATACCGCCTGGGTGGTGCGAGAAGCTTAGCGTAAAGATGTTCACCAATAGCATAGTTCCAGTGGAACTGCCAGACTATGAATAAGTGAACCACATCCATGCCCCTAAAGAAAATAAATAAATAAATAATTTTGAGCAAAGAACCCTGACTAACCAGACTGATTTTTTTTTTTTTTATCTAGCTAGACTGATAAGTCATCACATTTATCTTCACAATAGGGTACATTTCTGTGCCATGCGCTGACCAAGACCAGCCTTAGCCCATGTTGGATCCGACACTGGCCACACAGCAGGGAGTCATTTAAACAGATTACAGGGTTTTTTTTGTGCATTTAAAAAATGGCCAATAAGTTACCGTGATCCCCAGACCCAGAAACAAAAGCCAATGGCCGATCTTCACTTAGGCCACTGAGAAAGAGAGACATGGAAGCTGTTTGAATTTCCAAATGAAAAAAAAAATGCCTGGATATTGTGTAAAGCGCACATGTGATGGGTGGTAACAAAATATCCTTTCTGTTTGAAGAGGCCACTGGCCACTCATGAAGACAACATCTTATAGCAATCCAGCACATATCCTCTAGATAGCCATAATTTATTTTGTTTGTTAATCAGGTAAGGCCCACTAGGCACAGGTGCCTGTTTTCAGGAGCGACCTGGAAGCACTGGGGAGGTTAAGTGACTTGCTCAGGGTCACACAGTATGCAAGTGTAGGCTGTGGAATCAAACCCAGGTCTGTCTGCTGGATGTACCAAGCTCATTCACAGCTCATTATCTAACCTCTAGGCTATATACTGCCAGCCCTCGACCTGCCCCACCCCCTTTTTATTATATTAATCTATACAATGAAAAGTACCCTCAACAAGACTGTAGTTTACAAATAAAATACCTACTAAAAAGGCCTAGATTGTTTTGGCTAGGAGATATATGCCCTTGGGCGACTTTCTACCAAGATGATGG